>CM066035.1:229768077-231018077 GCA_033557465.1 Ichthyophis bannanicus | reverse complement strand
TGCTGCGTCTCCCGAGCTGAGTCTCAGGATGACAGCCTTGGAGAGCAGAATGTCTGCCTTCATGGAGCAGCAGTGGGCACTGATGGACAGCCTGTCTGGCGCATCTGCCCCGACCACCGGGACATCGACGTCGAAGTCGACCCCGGAGACCGAGCCGATACTCGAGTCCATCGTGGCTCGGAGTCGACCTCGGTCACGGTCTCCCTCGACCTCCCATTCAGGACCGATGGCGTCGATACCGATGCTTCCGGCATCGGGGCGAGTGCTCCAGGGCCCCGCGGGGTCTGACCCCGACTCTTCCTCAGACGAGTCAGCTTGGGAGACGGAGGACGAGGAGTCTCCTGATACCTTTAAGACTCGGTGCGTCCCTTCGGACTCACCGCAGTCTGAACCCCGGAGTAGGTCTCCCCCGGAGGACACCCGGTTCTCGGAGTTCGTCCGGGATATGGCCACTGCCTTGGCTATTCCGGCGGATCCTGAGGAAGAGCCTCGAGCTGAAGAGCTCGAGGCGCTGCAGTATGACTCTCCTCCGAAAGAGGCCTTTACTGTCCCGGTTCCTCCGATGCTGGAACGGCTCCTCTTCCGTAAGTGGGAGGCACCGACCTCGGCGCCGGTTCTTAGCAAGTGAGTCGATTCCATCTATCGGCTCCTAAAGAGCCCTGGTTTTCAGAAGGCACAGCTACCACACCATTCCATGGGTGTGGAATCGGCCATGCATCGTCTGAAGAGTCAGAAGATGCACTCCGCGGTGCCTCCTGGCAGGGAGGCCCGAAGCCTCGATGTCATCGGTAGAAAGTGCTTTCAGGGCTCGATGCTTGCTTGCCGTGTCCAGTCTTTCCAGCTGTACATGGGCATGTACTTGCGGGATCTGGCAAAGGAGTTGGCCGGGTTTTCTGCTGGTCTCTCCGGGGAACCCTTGCAGAGATTTAAGTCATTGTCCTCGGGGATTTGGGACTGCTCGAAGTTCATGTCCCGCGCCGCCTACGATGGCTTCGAGGCTTCGGCCCGAGTTGCGGCAGCCGGCATCGCGGCTCTACGCCAGGCATGGCTGCAGTCATCGGACCTCGAGCCATGGGTTCAGGACAAGTTGGTCGATGTCCCTTGCCGAGGTGAAAACCTTTTTGGCAAGCCCATGACCGAGAAGGCAGCTCAGCTCGAGCACCTCACTCGGACAAGGCTGTCGAGGAAGACCTCTGCCCCTGCTCATAAAAAGAAGGGCTCGGGTAAAAAGCCCTTTTACCCGAGGAAGGGCACTGCCTACAAACAGTACCCACAATATCAGGCTGCCCAAGCTGCCCCCCAGGGTCAGCAAGCCAAGGGCCAGGGTAATGGGCCCCGTAGGCAGAGGACCCCCAAGCCTCAGGCCCCTGCTACCACTCAGCAGGGTGGGGGTTTTTGACTCCTTGAGCATAGCCTCTCCTCCATTGCTCTCCCAACCCTGCAGAGGAGGTTGTCTGGCCCTCTTTGCTCACCAGTGGCCCCTTATCACCGGGGACAGTTGGGTGCTGGAGATAGTCCACAAGGGCTATGCCCTCCATTTTCACCAACTGCCACCCCCGTACTTTTCAGGGGAGCCTCCAAGGCCTCCTCTGCACACAGACCTTCTCCGTCAGGAGCTTCAGGGTCTGTTGGTGGACAGGGCGGTGGAGCCTGTGCCTCCCCACTTGCAAGGTCACGGATTCTACTCCAGGTATTTTCTGGTGCCCAAAAGGACCGGTGGCCTTCATCCCATTCTGGACCTCAGGAACCTCAACAAGTTCCTAGTGAAAGAAAAGTTCAAGATGCTTACTCTTGGAACCCTTCTGCCCTACCTACAGCAGGGAGATTGGCTATGCTCCTTAGATCTAAAGGATGCGTACACTCACATCCTCATTCATCCAGACCACAGAAAGTACCTGAGGTTCATCGTGGGAGGAAACCATTATCAGTACAGAGTGCTGCCTTTCGGCCTCACCTCCGCCCCCAGAGTCTTCACAAAGTGCCTAGCAGTGGTGGCGGCCTACCTGAGAAATCAGGGCATTTTTGTCTTCCCCTATCTGGACGACTGGCTCATCAGGGGTCAGACAGGTCAAGAGGCCAGTCAAGCCACCCTCATGACCATTGCTCTTCTACAACGCCTGGGTTTTGTCATAAACTTCGCAAAGTCCACTTTGCTCCCTTCCCAGAACTTGGAGTTCATAAGGGCAAGGTTGGACTTTCTCCTGGCAAAGGCATTCTTGCCAGAAAACAGAGCCCAAAGGTTGATGGCCTTGGCAAGTCAGTTTCTCAGCAGGTCCCTGGTCTCCGCCAGACTCTGCCTGAGGCTTCTGGGCCACATGGCTTCGACAGTACTTGTGACCCCCAATGCCAGGCTCCATATGAGGCCTGCACAGTGGTGCCTTCGGACTCAGTGGTCACAGGCCACAGGCAGCCTCAGAGACAGGATAAGGGTGTCCAGACCATTTCTGCACTCCCTCAACTGGTGGCTGCACCCACCCAATCTACTGAAAGGGGTGCGTTTTCAGATTCCAGGGTACACACTAGTGCTGACAACAGATGCCTCCCTGCAAGGCTGGGGAGCTCATTGTCTGGGCAAGTGCACCCAGGGCCTCTGGTCTCCCTGGGAAGCTGCACAGCAGATCAATCTCCTCGAACTCAGAGCTATTCGATTAGCACTCAAAGCTTTCACACCTACCCTGGCTCACCAGTCTGTCCTGATTCAGACAGACAACCAAGTTGCCATGTTTTATGTGAACAAACAGGGCGGAACTGGGTCCCGGATCCTTTGTCGAGAGGCTCAGGACCTTTGTTCTTTTGCCCTCAAGCACAACATGCTCCTAAAGGCTGTGTACCTTCCAGGCCAGGACAACTACCTGGCAGACAGGTTAAGCAGGATTCTGCAGCCCCACGAGTGGCAGCTGCATCCTTCGGTAGTTCAGAAGATCTTTCTCAAATGGGGTCTTCCTTTGATGGATCTTTTTGCCAGCCCACTGAACAAGCAACTGCCAAAGTTCTGCTCCAGGCAACCGCACCCTCTGCAGATAGCACCGGATGCTTTTCTGATATCTTGGTCTCAGGGTCTCCTCTATGCGTTTCCTCCCACGCCCTTGGTGGCCCGAACCCTGTTCAAGATTCTTCAGGACAAAGCCTCGGTCCTGCTGGTAGCTCCCAGATGGCCGAGACAGCCTTGGTTTCCTCTTCTGCTTCAACTGACGGTGGATCCTCCACTACCTCTGGTGTTGCAACCCGACCTTCTCACCCAAAACCAGGTTTCCCTTCTGCACCCCAATCAAGTCTCTCAATCTGATGTCCTGGAGGCTGCAAGGGTAGTCTTGGCTCCCTGGGGCCTGCCTCATGAGGTTGAGGAGGTTGTCCTAGCCTCTAGGAAACAGTCCACTAGGAAAACCTATGCTCTCAAATGGAAGAGGTTTTCTGTGTGGTGTCAGCTACGTACAGAAGATCCTTTCTCCTGTACTGTGCCAGTAGTCCTTCAGTACTTACTGCACTTGTTAAATCAAGGTCTTAAATCCATTTCTGTTCGGGTCCACCTCTCAGCTCTAGCAGCTCACCACTCATTGGTAGAGGGGCAGTCTCTCTCTGGTCACCCCTTGGTGTCCCGCTTTCTCAGGGGCTTGCTTTTGCTCAAGCCTCCCATCCGTCCTCCTGCCCCTGAGTGGGAGCTGAATGTGGTCTTGCAGCAGCTGACTCGCCCACCTTTTGAGCCGATGGCTACTTGTCCACTACGCTTCCTCTCCTGGAAGACACTCTTCCTAATAGCCCTTACCTCGACTAGGCGAGTAAGTGAGCTTCAAGCCCTGGTCTGTGACAGGCCTTACACCAGGATTTACAGGAACAGGGTAGTCCTCAGGACTCATCCAAAGTTCCTCCCTAAGGTTGTCTCCTCTTTCCACCTCAATCAGGAGGTGGTTCTTCCAACATTCTTCCCTAGGCCTCATGCTAGCCAGGCTGAAGCAGTCCTGCATACCCTGGCCTGTAGGTGGGCCTTATCCTTCTACCTTGACCGTACGCAGGGGCATAGAAGGGCTACTCAGCTCTTCGTATCTTTTGACCCCAATAAGTTGGGGTTAGCTGTGTCCAAGCGTACCTTGTCCATCTGGGTGACTGACTGTATCACCTGGGCTTACAAGGCGGCTGACCTTCCTTTGCAGTGTAGGGTCACGGCCCATCGTGTCAGGGCAATGGCTGCCTCATTGGCTCATCTCCGCTCTGTGCCCTTGGTAGACAGCTGCAGGGCTGCACTTGGTCTTCAAGCCAGACTTTTGCAGCCCATTACTGCCTGGAGAGGGAGTCCCGTAGGGACAGTGCTTTTGGCCAGCTAGTACTCCGGAATCTCTTTGAGGTTTGGGCAACTCCTGCCCTCTGTTGGGCTACCGGTGGAGGTTGTGTCCTTGAAAAGCCTTTCTTTGCTGCTGAGACTATAGGGAGTTCTCTTGTTCAGCCTGGGTTCCTCGGTAGCCCAGAGCTAGGGAGTCACCCATATGTGAGGACTGACTTCCTGCTTGGTCCTGGAGAAAGAGTAGTTACTTACCTGTAACAGGTGTTCTCCAGGAGCAGCAGGAATCAGTTCTCACAACCCTCCCTCCTCCCCTTGGAGTTGCAGTTGTACATAGTTTATTTTTTTATTTTTGTGTGCTGTTCTTAGCTATCTCATTTGACTGAGGTAAGATGGCACCTTTAGGCGGGAAGGGAACCGTGCATGCATGCCTGCATTCCCAAAGGCTTTCATAGAAAGCTGGGGAAATTCTCCGCTGGGGCTTCATCGGTGCCGATGATACCCATATGTGAGGACTGATTCCTGCTGCTCCTGGAGAACACCTGTTACAGGTGAGTAACTACTCTTTCCTTGTTCCCCATCTCAAAGGAAAAAACTCGGAGTAGCAGCCATTGACCTTCATACCAGCCCGAGGTTTACAGTATAGGACCCTCACCCATCCTACAAAGTGTTCCCCAAAGCACATTGCACCCTAGACCTGAAACATAAAATCCCAGAACACATGATCGAATGCCTTTTCAGCATCGATCGACACCAGCAACGCCGGGCCACCCAAATGAGGTGGTTGATCTTATGAACATGGTCGGCTGTCTGCTGCCAGGCATAAAGCCCACCTGGTCTTCATGGATCAAACCCAAGATTATGCAATTTAAATGTCGGGTCAAAATTTTGGCAAAAAGCTTGGCATTCAAATTAAGAAGCGAAATTGGTTTATACAAGGAATAGCATTGAGGGTACTTCCCCTCTTTAGGAATCTGTGAAATGCCAGCCCTGCCTATGGGGTCAACCAGCCTTCCCTCCTCCTCCCTTGGTGTGCTGCACAACTTTACTAGTGGGACCTGCAATAGATTCCCCACTTTTTTGTAAAATCGAGCAGTAAAGCCATCGAGGCCGGGAGCCTTGTTGTTTTTTAGCTCTTTTATAGCTCGCAGTACATCTATGGCATTGATTTCTTTGTCTGGCATTTCTTGCTCATCGAGCCCTAGTTTGGAAAGGTTAGCTGAGGCTAAATAACTCTCCACCTGTTCTACTGGGGGTTGAGCCAGTGCTCTATATAAGCAGCTATAAAATTTGACAAACTCCGCTCTCATTTCCTTCTCCAACCAAGTAGCTATCCCTCCCTCCCCTCTAATTGCCAATATATGGGATGCAGCTTCCATTTCCAGATCTGGCATGCAATATACTATCTCCAGGAACAAGCAGGAATGTAGTCTTCACATATAGGTGACGTCAGCACTGATGAAGCCCGCACGGGAACACTCCCCAGCGTCCTATAGAAAAGCTTTTGGGAGCATCCCACTGTGCTTGCGCTGCTGCCTTCCCGCCTTTCCAACTCTCCCTCCTCAGTTTTTTGTTTTCCGCAGGGAGCAATTCCTGTCACCGCAGAAAATCTTTTCTTTTTGTGGTGCGTCTGCCTTCCCGTCGACGCCAGCACCGGTATCATCGTTGTTCTTTTTTTCTTCTATTTTCTTGCCTAAAAAAAACCCCAAAACAAAAGCTTTTTTCTTGGAGGGTCTTTCCCTCTAGGTGCTTAGGCGCCATTTTGGGCCTTAGGCCCCTTTCTTCCTCAAAATGGAGAAACCAACTATTGGTTTCAAAAAGTGTTCCAAGTGTAGCAGTACCATTTCTGCTACCAACACCCATGACTGGTGTCTTAAATGCTTGGGACCAGACCATTCACCATTGGAATGTCTCCTCTGCAGAAAGATGACAGAGGGGCCTGCAGAATAGAGCTGCGAAACTCGGCACCCTCTTTGCCTCGGATGCAATGTCTGTGGCATCGACATCTTCCAGGGCTTCCTCTTCCTCCCATGGATCTCAGGTAACGAAACCCAGGTCTTCTTCAAAGACTGGTTGGTCCTCAAAGGGTAGATCTCCTAAGCATTGAGATGCTTTAAGCGTTGCCCTAGAGGAGAATACACCGGTAAAACAACCCTGGCGGGAGGTCCTTGCCTCCAAAGCATTATCGGGGTCCCAAGATGTTCCTGAGGCGTCCACCTCTGGAGAGCTCTTGGTGCCGTGTTCTGGGGTCATGGCCTGCTGTTCGGGTACCGATACCCAGGCATCGGCTGGCTCCATGGATCAACGTATCCTAGCCATTGAGCGGAGTCTTGCGGCATTGCTGGCGGCCTCGGTACCGCTAAAGCCTCTGCAATCCGTTATGCAGCCATCGGTACCAGCATCGACCATTGCGCCGCTCTCCATGCTACCACCCATGCCAGCCCTGGAGTCAGTCTCTGGCATCGAGGGTCCGGTACTGAGGCATTCCGATGCCAATTTCGATCGGTACCATTGTCGGGCCAAGCGGGAGCACTCGGCCCATTGATACTTAGAGTCGTTCAATTCAGATTCTTCCGATGAATCAATCGGTACCGGAGAACCTCTTCCGGAGGATCCGGCTCCTTCCCCACAACGCCGGATGTCTCCACTGGAAGACATGTCTTTTCAAGACTTTATATGGGATGTGGCTCGGGGCCTCTCGATTACGGCGATGTCTGAGAAGGAACCGAGAGCTGAAGAACTTGAAATTCTTCAGTATCCTGCAGCCCCTAAGGAGACCGTGACCTTACCCATTCATCGGATATTGCATGACCTCATACTTAGAATGTGGGAAGCACTTTTAACGGTGTCTCCACATTCTTGAAGACTTGATACCATGTACCGGGTACCACAGTGTCCTGGTTTCCAAAAGATGCAGTTACCACACCATTCCATGGTTGTGGAATCGGCAATGTGTTGAATTAAAAGTGCTAAGACACATTCATCTAATCCCCTGGGCCGTGAGGCGAGAACTCTCAATACCTTTGGCCGTCGATGCTTTCAGGCCTCCATGTTGTCGGCCAGAATAAGTTCATACATACTCTACATGAGTGTGTTTCTTCGGGAGGTGACTAAAGATTTGGAACTAATGGCTCCTCTTCTCCCAGACGACAAGAAGGCTGATTTCCTGACACTTGTTAAACATGCCCAGAATGTTTCAAAGTTCATGAACAGGGCAACTTTTGATTGTTTCAAGTGTATTAGCAGGACTTTTGCTATTTCCATCGGTGCACGTCGGATTGCTTAGTTACAAGCATCTGATTTAGAAGAGTGGGTGCAATAAGTTGGGGAATATTCCTTGCATGGGAGAAAACCTCTTTGGCAAGGATTGGCAAGACAAACTTCTCAGCTTGAGTCCGAGAATACCACCCTAAACAGGCTATGACCACTGCCAACCCAGCTAAGAAAAAGACGGTTAAGAAACCCTTTTTCAACAAGAGGTTTTATATACCCATGCAGTCCACTGTCCGATCCATGCTTCCCAGAAGGGACAGCAGCAACCGAAGCAGCAGAGGGGAAGGCTCAGGCCCCCAGAGCTCAACCAGCTCAGCAGACCCATCCCTCTACAAGGTCTTTGACTTCCTGCTAAAGAACTTAGCTATCCTACTCCTGGAAATTCCAGAGCCAGTCAACATCCCAGGCAGTCTGTGTTACTTTGCCAAACGGTGGCACCAGATAACATCAGAACATTGGACTCCCTCCATAGTGACAGAGGGGTACAAACTTCACTTCCAAAGCATGCCCCTTCCCTCCACTCTAAGAGAGTTCAGCTCCCGCCCCCCTCTTACCACTCTTCTGTGCCAGGAGATCACCACCCTCCTCGCTCAGGGTGCGATAGAGGAAGTGCCACTTTTCAAACAGGGCCTGGGCTTCTACTCCCATTACTTCCTTATACCAAAGAAAACAGGAGGATACTAGCCCATTCTGGACCTCCGAGAATTAAACAAGTATCTGCTCCGAGAGAAATTCAAAATGATCTCTCTCAGAACACTTCTCCCTTACATCCAGAGTCAGAATTGGGTATGTTCTCTAGACCTAAACACATCCTTATCCTTATCCAGAAAGAACACAGGAAGTTTCTATGATTCCTCTTTCAGGGAAGACATTACCAGTACAGGGTTCTACCCTTTGGCCTGGCTTCTGCCCCAAGAGTCTTCACAAAATGCATGGCAGTATTAGCAGTATTTTTAAGAACTCAAGGAATATTTGTTTTCCCCTACTTAGATGACTGGCTCGTCCGAGCATCCTCAGCTCCAGAGGCCAGCTCTGCTCTCTCCCGTACAATGCAGGTTCTTCAACATTTGGGGTTTGTAATAAATCTTCCAAAATCCCAACTCACCCCTTCTCAAACCTTAGAGTTCATAGGGGCTCTTCTAGACATGCAGCAGTCATGGGCTTTTCTGCTACAGGTACACTGCGCTTGAATAGTTCAACTGGCTTCTTGAGCAGCTATGAAAACCTCCCTAACTGCTCAAGAAATGCTTCATTTGCTCGGTCATATGGCTTCCACTGTACATGTGGTTCCCTATGCTCGTCTACATATGCGTGCAGCTCAGTGGACCCTAGCTTGGCAGTGGACTCAGGCATCAGGTCATCTGGGGGACAAAATCAGGAACTCCTGCACGCCTCATTTCGTCTCTCCAATGGTGGCAATCACCAAAAAACCCTCTCGTAGGGTCACATTTTCAGAAGCCACCACACCAGTCCACCCTGACGATGGATGCATCTAAATTGGGTTGGGGAGCTCATCTAGACGATCTCTCCACTCAGGGTCTTTGGACTCAGCAGGAGACTCAGCTTCACATAAATCTGCTAGAACTCAGAGCCATCTTCAATGCGCTGAGTGTTCCAGGGCTACCTTCACTCCAGAACAGTTCTAGTCCAGGCAGACGATCAGGTAGTCATGTTCTATGTGAACAAGCAGGGTGGAACAGGTCCTCAGGCATTGTGCAGTGAAGACCTACACCAATGGTCCTTTGCCATACGCCTTCAGATACACCTACTAGCAGTGTATCTCCCTGGCAAGCAGAATCTCCTGGCAGACAAACTCAGTCAAGTACTACTGCCACATGAATGGTCTTTCCATTCAGAGCAGGTTGCTCGAATCTTTCAAATCTGGGGAACCCCAGATATAGTTTTTTTTTCAAGTCCTCAGAGTGCCAGATTTCCCCGCTTCTGTTCAGAATTTCTGCTCAGAACAGTCAGGCAATGGACGCGTTCCACCTCCACTGGGGTCAGGACTTCCTATATGCCTACCCACCCATTCCCCTCATTCCCAAGACTCTGTTCAAGCTTCAGAGAGACAGGGGCCATATGATCCTCATAGCCCCACGCTGGCCACGACAGACTGCTTCTACCTCTCTCTCAAGCCAAACCTCTGGAGTTGGGATGTGCTCCAGATCTTCTATCCCAGGAGAACGGGATGCTTCTGCACCCGAATCCTCAGTCTTTGCACCTGATGGTGTGGCTGCTGAGAGCTTAGAACTCCAGGATATCATCCTCTCTCAACAGGTTAAGGATATCCTTCTAGCCTCAAAAAAACCTTCCACAAGGCATGCTTACACTTTTAAATGGAGAAAGTTCTCATTCTGGTGTTATAAAAGGGAACTTAATCCTTTTTCTGTTTCAGTTGAGGCGTTATTGGAGTATCTCCTCCACCTTTCATCCTCTGGACTTAAAGCTAATTCAGTAAGTGTCCACCTCAGTGCCATTGCGGCTTTTCACATGCCCTTTGATGGACAACCTGTCTCCTCTCAGCAGCTTGTAGAGCGTTTTATGAGAGGTATACTCTTAACTAAGCCTCCCATTAGGCCACCAGCCGTGGAATTGGATCTCATTCTTGTCCTTGGACAGCTCATGAAGCCACCCTTCAAACCCTTAGCCACTACATCCCTACAGTTGCTTTCTTGGAAAGTCATATTCCTAATTACCCTCACTGCCCTAATTGCCCTCAGTGAGCTCTAAGCTTTGGTGGCTGACCCTCCTTATACATGCTTTCACCATGATAAGGTAGTCCTTAGGACTCATCCCCACTTTATGCCGAAGGTGTTTCGCCTTTTCATTTGCACTAGTCTGTTTACCTGCCTGTTTTTTTCCTAGGCCTCATGCCTCTAGTGCAGAAAGGAATCTACATACTCTGGATTGCAGGCGTGCTTTGGCTTTTATCTTCAGAGAACTAGGCAGCACAGAAAGGCTTCACAGCTTTTTGTTGCCTTTGATTCCAGTCACCTCAGTCTACCAGTTTCTAAGAGAACACACTACAGATGGATTTGCAGACTGTATCTCTCTTACCTATGAGAGTAAAGGACTTTCTCTTGAAGGTCATGTCACAGCACACAATATGCGAGGAGTGGCTGCCTCTATGGCAAATCTACGCTCGGTGGCAATTGATGAAATCTGCAAAGCAGCAACCTCGTTCTCTGTCCACACCTTTGCGGCCCATTATTGCTTAGACAAGGACTCCCGTCAGGATGCCATGTTTGGCCAGGCTGTTCTCCAGCATATCTTTCAGACTGAGAACAACTCCTACCCCCGTCCTGGGTTTCGATACCAGAGATCATTGGGAGGAAACATGACCCACTTCAGCCTGTGTTTCACCGTTCTCTCTGGGGTCATCTCCCTGGAATCTTCAAGCTAGGAAGTCCCATGTGTGAAGACTACATTCCTGCTTGTTCCTGGAGATAGCGTAGTTACTCACCTGTAACAGGTGATCTCCGGGAACAGCAGGAATTGAGTCTTCACAACCCACCCTCCTCCCCTAGGAGTTGTATCACTCCTTTTCTCTCTCTTCTCTCCTTTTATCTCAGCTACAAACCCAACTGAGGAGGAAAGGCGGGAAGGCAGCAGCGCAGGCACAGTGGTATGCTCTCAAAGGCTTTCCTATATGACGCTGGGGAGCGTTCCCGCGCGGGCTCCGTCGGTGCCGACGTCACCCATATGTGAAGACTCAATTCCTGCTGTTCCCGGAGATCACCTGTTACAGGTGAGTAACTACACTTTCCCGCCTTGTTCCCACCTTCAAAATATTCTTGTCTAGCAAGCTGCATTTTATAATGGATCTCTGCAGCTTCTAAAGCATTTAATTGGGTGCAGACAGTGAGGACTTGGCCTCGAAATCAGCCCCTCCTATCGTGTGCATCTGCCTGCTCCAGCGCATGCAGCTGACAACAAAGTTCATACACCACCTCATTTTGTTCCCGTTTCTTCCTTGCCCCATATTTAATTAGAGTACCCTGCACCACCCTTTTTAAATTCATCCCATACGACCCCCCCATCCCACCTCCCCATTATCATTCTCTCTAAAATATGTGGGTATTAACTTCTCAAGCTTTTGTATCGCTCTTTTATCTTCCAGGAGAGAATCGTTCAATAGCAAAATTTTGCACCCCAGCCTTTATGCGGACTGCCAGTGGCGCATGATCCAACCATGATATCGCCTCAATATTAGCATCCAAAAGTCGCATCGCGCCCTCTTTCCCAACCCAGATCAGATCATTTCTGGAGTAAGTCCCGTGCACTGACGAGTAGTGCGTAAACTGCCTTCTCCTGGTGTTCAGGAAACACCAAGCGCCCACCAGATCCAGAGCCTGCACAAACCGCTTTAACCTGAACCTTCTACCCTCTGCCCTCCCAGTATTGACCTTCCCCGGATCTATCGTTAGATTAAAATCTCTTCCACATATCGATAACCCCTCCCTCAAATTATCAATCCGGTCTTCTACCTCTCTAAAGAACCCCTCCTAGTTCCCATTAGGGGCATATATTGTCGCTGTTTTGCAGCCACTCTTCACCCACTTTTTCCCGCACTAGCAGATACCTCCCCCCCCGTCTCATGTCACGCTGCCTTCTTCCACTCTTAAGTGGGAGGCCAAGAAGATCGCCCCCCTCCCTTTTCTGCTCCTCCAGATTTGATGCAAAAAGCCTGACTTCATATCCTTTAGGCCTCACCAAATGTTCATGCCTCCTGCGCAAATGTGTTTCTTGTACTAGGTATATATCTGCTCTGTGCCGATCCATTTCTTTGCCCAGTAACTGTCTTTTGAAAGGAGAGTTCAGCCCACACATTCAGGGTCACAATTTTGAGCTCACCCATTTTGAAACCAACTACCCACTTCAAACCCTAGCTCACTCCCATTTCCCCCTTCCCTCCCCCCTCCCTTTGCCCCCAACCCCCCTTCCTGTCCCCCAACACTATCCAACCCTTCCTCCCACATAGGATAGTAAGAGTCAACATCTCTGTGACAACTGGCCTCCCACCCTACTCCGGCCCACAGCTCCCTTACCTCCCACCTCCTTCCTGCCTCCTAAAATCTCTCCACACTCATTCCTTCCCGGTCCACCCCCAACCCAATCTCCCCTTTTCCCCATCCTATCACCCCATCACCTTTAAACACATGCAACCAAACATACAACATATGGGAAGGAAGAGAGGAGGAACAATACAACAAAACCTGTTCACCCTTCACATTGTCCCTTCATTGGAGGCTTTCATCACTCCACAGTGGATCCCCTCCACACTGGCGCCTGCCTGGGTCCTCAAGCACCACTCCATCAAGAGATTGGATAAGATGCCATTCCTTCTTCAATATCTTGACAATATCACGAGAAGCAGTGGTGTATAAAAGGGGGCAAACCAAACCAAACCAAACCTTTCTTAGGGCCAGGAAGAGCATACATAAGCATACATAAGAGCTCACACATCGAACCGTGAGGCCCTTCTTGTACCCAGACAGAAAAATACTAATGTAGGTTTGGTTTGCCCCCTTTTATACACCACTGCTTCTTTACCAAACCTACATTAGTATTTTTCTGTCTGGGTACAAGAAGGGCCTCACAGTCGAATGTGTGAGCTCTTATGTATGCTTTTGAAATATGCTTAGAGGGATACTCTCTCGCACGGAACCTAGCCTTCATACCTTCCGCCTGAAGATCAAAGTCCTGATCCTTTGTACAGGCTCTCCTGGCCCTAAGAAAGGTTTGGTTTGGTTTGCCCCCTTTTATACACCACTGCTTCTCGTGATATTGTCAAGATATTGAAGAAGGAATGGCATCTTATCCAATCTCTTGATGGATTTCAGGACACTCCCCTTACTATAGCACATAAGCGGAATGTCAATTTAAAGAACCTATTGGTTCCCTCTGCCTTGACAGAACGTCCATTCTTACCCAAGTACAAGGGACATTTTCAGTGTGGCCGGTGCTCAGTATGTGCACACGTTTTATCCGTTCGTGATTTCTTTCTCCATCCGGTCACTAATAAGAAGTTTATTCTTAATGATTTGTCTAATTGTGAGACATCTCACGTCATATACGTCATTCAATGTCCATGTAAGAAACTCTACGTGGGGAAGACCATATGGAGCGTTCGGGTTAGAATTATAGAACACAGAAGTGCGATCAAGAGAGGCATCACTGAAAAACCCCTGGTGGAACATTGGATTGAACAGGCACACAAGGTTTCAGATCTAAAGTTTTTTGTCATAAAAAAGGTCAAATTGAATTGGAGAGGTGGTGATATTAATAGAACTATAATGCAGTTGGAGCAGAAGTACATTTTCATGTTGGATACTATGACCTCTAGAGGGCTTAATTTGGACCAAGACTTTTCAGTTTTTCTTTAGTGTATTCTTAATCCCCTTTGTCACATGGTTTTGTTGCACACGTTTTTTGGCGCCCCCCCCCCCTTTTTTTGCATGTACAACGTTATGATATTTATTTTCACCTTTATTCTTAAACTTTTTAAATTAGGTTCTGCTCATTCTGTTTCTATGTGTTTTTAGGATTGGTATTATTATTATTATTATTACTATACTCAATAATATTATCCTTTATGACATTTATGATCATAGTCATTTTAGATGCTGATTCTTACTCTTTTTGATCAATAAGCATTGGTTGGCAGTTTTGTCTGTGACGTTCACATTTGGATCGCTACTTACTCACTGCACATGCGCTGGCGTTTTTTGAAAACAGCTGATTCTTTGCGGAAGGCTGACACACTTGCTGCAATCGGCAGCGGTCTCAATTTGTTTCCCGTGGTGATTTTTCGGAGTTTACACAAAAGTGAGTTGAAGGTTTTATTTAGATGTTGTCTTGGATCGTCTTCCTTGATTTGTATGGTAGAATGGAAGACTTATGTTTCCTTTGCTTTTATTATTCCCTCCAGCACACTGCATGCTGACAGTCATATCTGGTTGTAGTGAGTAAAATGATTTTTCATCACGATTCGGGTCTTTTTTGCCTTCTATAGCATTTTGACACAGTGGTGATTGGGGGTGACATCTGTATGGTTAAATTACCTTCATAACATCAGCGTTCGAGAAAGAATGTTCCTCTCTTTTCCCCATATAGTTGACAATGAATATACCCACTTGATGAGTTATATACATGGTTGGTTATTATATTATAAATGGTTTTCTTAACAATGGTCCGACCCAGACTCACTCCTTCTCTCTCTTTTAACTTATAGTGAGGAATGATCATTGTTTATTGGTAAGACATATGTGCGTTTATGATTCATTCTTTAATATAGTCTTGTCCTTATTAGGTTTGTACATTTATTCCTTTTATTCTTTTTATAATTATTCTTTTAATTGGTTTTAACTATTTATGGAGTTGTCATGTCTTTATGATTCACTTGTCTTTATCAATATGATCTTGTCCCTATTGCATATGTATTCTTTGTTTTTTAATTATTTATGAGGGCCTCATGTTCTCTTATTATATTTTTATGATTCACTTGGTTTTTATTAATATGTTTTTGGTCCTATTGTATTTGTATATTTATTCTTTGCTTTTTAATAATTTATGAGGACCTTACGTTTTCTTATCATTTTTATGTATACTTGAGTTTATGTGGCCTTTTTAAAGTAATGTTTTTTATATAGCGTTCCAACATTTTGGTTTTATTATACAATATTTATTTGGTTTTAAACTTGGGTATGTTCCTAATGCTCCTAATGTTCTATTAATGTATTGAGTGTTGGCTGATTACCTAATGTGGATGTAGAATGTTTGTTATCATGTTATTTCATTTTATTTATTTGGATTTTTCTGTTTTTAGTTGCCTTTACCCCTGAGGAAGTATTAACGAAACACGGCCTGTGTCGGGTTGGCAATATATGTTGGCATTACTAATAAAATTTATTGAGTTATATCCTTGTTCTTGATTTTATACCACGTTCTCTGACTGTGTGCTTGTTTTGACGTGGCTTCCTGCTTTTTGTTGGACGTAGCCAGGTATAATTACATCCCAATCATGGTTTTCTGTGAACAATGTTTCTATAACTGCCACTAAATCCAAGTCAAATCCACCAAAGCTTCAACATGAGGGATCTTATTTCCCATGCTACGGGCATTTATACACATTGCTTTCCATATGTTACCCCTGTTACCCATTTCCATAAAGTTATTTAATGTATCACCTACCTGGGGGCTTTCACTTACCTGGGGGCTTTCTTCACCCATCCCCAGCGAATCTAGTTTAAAGCCCTCTTCAGTAGATTAGCCAGTCTACTACTGAAGACGCGTTGACCTTTCTTGGACAGATGGATGCCATCTCTGCTCTGCAACCTTGGAACAGCATTCCATGGTCTAGGAAACCAAAACGCTCTTGATGACACCATCCACGCAGCCATGCATTCATCTCCAGGATGTGAGCCTCTCTGCCTTGGCCTTTACCCTCAACAGGGAGGATTGAAGAGAACACCACCTGTGCACCTAACTGCTTCACCCTCTGTCCCAGAGCCATGAAGTCACTTTTGATACGTTCCGAGGTATACCTAGCAGTATCATTTGTTCCAACATGGATTAGCAACATTGGGTAATAGTCAGTGGGCTTGATGAGTCTCGGCAAACTCTCCGTAACATCTTGGATTTTGGCACCAGGCAGACAGCATACCTCTCTGGACATCAATTCTGGTCAGCTGATGGACGCCTCAGTACCCCTCAGAAGAGAGTCTCCAACCACCACTACCCTTCGTTTCCTTGTGGTCACTGATTCTGCAACTTTGGGGTACTTGAGCTCTGGTTCTTCCCTTTCCAGGGATGCTTTCACCTCCTCCACTTCCAGGGCTGCATAATGGTTCTTCAATTCAAGGGCTGGAGAAGTTGGATTGGTGATTTTCCAGGCCCTGGTGACTTGTGTCCAACCATTGACATTCTGTTGGCACCCATCTTCTCCTGTGCTGGAGAGCTTGGTTGCTGCAGGAAGCATCTCATCAATGTACTTCTCACTGTCTTGAATGCTCCTCAGCCTCGCCACCTCCTCTCTCCTCCTCTTGTTTCCTCAGAGCTTCAGTATGCAGGCACCCTGCACATGGAACCGGTCCTTCAACTGGCATTAGGACCTCTGTCTGGACCGAGGCAGAAGCTGTAACGGGGGCAGCAGCTTTAGCGATACGATTTTTCCTAGCCATTGTTCTGTTCGTGGAGCTTAGGTATCTGTTAAACCAAAAGCGAGAGATCTACCAAGTACCAGCCGGTTTCCCAGATGTCCTTTCAGAGAAAAAAAACAGTTAAATCTCCTTAATTATATTCAAAATGTGCTGGTCCAATTCTCTGTGCTTTGTCAAATGGGGAGGTGCCCTATAAAGCAAGACTACTCACTAGGGGTGTGTGGGAGTCAGGGTGGGTAGGGAGGGAACTAACACCTGATTAGGTGTTAGCAGTTCCCAAAGCTGAGGAGGTTACTGGAGTTCAACCACCTATTGTGCTCAAGGAAAGTCCCACTAAAGCACCAAAAAGAAAGTAACCTTGCTTTAAAAATGTACAAAAAAACCTTTTAAGAGCTCCCAGTCAGAGAGCTAACAATTTAATATAATAAAACAAACCCTTAAATCCTTACTTTTGGTTGATCTGGAGAGCTCCTGTTGCGGGCATTCAGACAGCTGGGAAAAGTACAGTGGCAGGGGGCAATGGAAGTGTTTGCGGTTCTTTCCAGGATTACTATAAGGAAGTGGCGGGAATACCAAGCAGTGACCCGGAGACTGAGGGAAGAGAATGTACGATATTGGCTGTTTCCTGTGGGCTTACAATGTACTATAAATACAAAAGCAATAACTGTTCATTCAGTGGAGGCGGCTTTAGCATCCATGAAGCAAGCAGGATGGTCCGATGTTCCTGAAAAGCTGATGGATAACCAAGACCAACTGAGTAACAGGGGCCGTGGAAAAAGTCCCCAGAAGCAGTGGAGCCGTGTGTCTGGTGGGGAGAAAAGACTGAGGCGTCAAAGACTGATAAAATGAGTGCTGGTTTGTTTTAGCAATATACTTTTGGTCTGTTGATGTTGGGGAAATAAACACCTAGCTGGATTGGGGGGGGGGGGGGTTTGTTGGTAAATTAACATGGGAGGGGATGCTCTATTATGCATAGCTATTGTTTAATTTTGTTTACTATAAGTTTGTAGTAGAATGGAGTAGTTTAGTTAATATGTTTAAAATAAGCCAGAGAGAGGGAAGGTGTAGTGTGATTCAAAGTGTTGTAGTATTGCGGGGTTTCCTTCTAGGGGTTCAATGTTTAAAGGAGTACTTGGGGTTCGCTCTGGCCTGAGGTCACCAGAAAGGGATCTGTGAATGGATCCTTGTGATGGAGGGGTGGAAGGGAGGGGTGGGGGGGAAGAAGGGGCGGGCTGGAGGGGGGGTGGGGAGAGAGGGGAGGAGGAGGGAGAATGAAGAAGAAAGGGCTGGTAAATATTTAGGAGACGAAAATGTAAATGCCTGAGATAAACTTACCGACACTGAATGTCAGAGGTCTCAACTCCTTTAATAAGAGACAACTGCTAATGAAAGAGTGTGATAGGCTGAAGGGGGATATTATTTTAATTCAGGAAATTCACCTACTAGTTAGACGAGAAGCGGGTGGGGCATTCCCGTTATCCTCAGCAGTTTTTTTGCTTCTAACAGATTAGAGAAAAAAAAGAGTGGGGTGGGTATTCTACTAGCCACCAGAGTTATGGGGAAAGTTGGGGAAGTAATCAAAGATAAAAAGGGTAGATATGTGATAGTTAAATTACAGTTGGGTCAGAAAACCTATACAGTACCCTAGTGAATGTTTATTTCCTTTGCGTCTCTCTAGTCCAGTCCTGGAACCTTAGAGTATAGAATGCCCTCCCACAACCTTGGAGACTGAATGATGTCATTTTCTTCAGATGCTACCAGTAGAAGTAGGCTAACTCCGCCCCTAAATACCAGTATTTCAGTCTCCAAGCAACCTGGGAAGTCTGAGCCTAGGGCTAGGTTCAGTTTAGACAAAAGTAGTAGAGCTAATTTAAATTTATTTTTGATTAGTTTTATTTCTCTTTGTTTTTTATTTTCTAGAGGTGCTGCTGCTTATCAAGATTTCTGTTGAAGACTTTTTTGTTTTTTAGCTCCTCCCTCTTCTCCACCCCCTAAAAGAGCAGGGGTTTGTTGGGTAGATTTTATCAAGGAAGTCTTTAAGAGGGTATTGTGTTCCTGCTCCCGAACCCATAAAGAAGGGTGAGGAGCAGGTTGAGGAGGATAAAAAGAAATTATTATTTCACAGTGCCCTTGGATATTTCAGGGCTACTTTGTGAATCGGGAGCTGGAGCTGAAGCCGCGAATCGGCTAAGCTTCAAAGAAAGGAATTTCTTCTATTTTTTCTTCTATTTTTATTCCTTCAAAGTCTGGCCGGTAAGGTAAACCTTAGCGCTTTCATTTATTTTATTTTATTTTCTGTTGTTTGTTCTTAGCGCGGCTCGTGCTGTAACGGCACAGAGTTAAACATGCAGTAATAGAATCTCTTTGCTGTGCTCGCGATGTAGTGGCAGAGCGCAAACAATCCAATAATACCAGGAGTCTGTTCAGAAGGTCCAAATCATTTATTTGTGCACAAGACTCAAGCAGAATCACATTCAAAATGGCTGAGCAATGGCTGTTAGTAAAACAACAACTTTTATACTGTTCTTTCCCATTCTGGACATAGGCAAACTTTTCATTGGTCCCGGTAACCCTTCTTTCACCATCTATTGGCCCCAGGACCGTTACGTAGCTATCCAATGAGGACCCTTGACTGGGCTCAGCACCTGTTTCCCCCCCTTACAGTCCCAATTACAATGGTCAGTTCTTAGACTCTTGATACAATTCTCCTCCAAGGTCACTGGCTAACCAAAACATATGGGAAAGCAGGGCACTGTAACTTTTCTTTCAGCAGAGTTAATTAATTCCATAGAAGCTTCACACATCTTATCAGTTCCAATTAAAGTTGTTTTTCTATCTCTTCTAAGTTTCGTTTCTGCTTAGCTATGCTTGGTTATGCTTAGTTAAGTTTCGATTCTATGGAGGCAGCATTCAGGGGGGTTTTCATTCCTCTGGGCCGAACCACAGGCTTCATTTACAGGTCAAGCTGCTTCAGCCTGTCTGTTTAGTTCAAGCAGCATGGATCATAGGCCTTCGCCTACCACATTCCCCCCTTTGATTAATCTCACCCTAATGCGAATAAGGTGTGAGATCTAAATCACTCAATTACACTGGAGTCGGATTACGACCATACATACTAGGATTAGGGTGCCATAGGGCCAATATCTTAGTGGCAGTCTTGCGTTCTACGGTATTTTCGATCACACTGTTAATAGAGTGCATACAGCATGGGATTATACATGGTAACAACAGAAACAAGGCTACAAATACTAATATTATCATAACAAAAGTAGTAAGTCCCCCCCAGGCCAGAGAAGATAGATTCGAACCAGTTAGGTATCTTAAGACCATGCCAGGTCTGTACTGGCACATAAGCTTGTTTTCGCATGTTTTCAGCAATCTCTTCAACTACTTGACCCTTGTCATCTATCTTCAAACAACAATTGGTTAAATTCAACTTACCACATACTCCTCCTTCAGCTGCTAACAAATAATCTAGTGCCAAGCGATTCTGATATATGGCAGTACGCATTTGTGTGCTTTGTCTAGCTAGAAGTGTAAGTGCTTGACTAGTCTCATTAGTAATTAGTTCAACCACTGCTTGTAAACGTATGATACGGTTTATCATATACACAGGGGTCCGGTATCCCCAAGTGCCATCTTGCTCCCAAGTGGCTGGTCCATAATAGGCAATAATTCTCTCAGGTGGCCAGTCTTCCCCTTCCCATCTCTCCCATTTGCCTATCTTCAAAGCTGCTCTTTTCTGTCTCTTGGTATAGACTGGGTAACCTAATTGTTCTCCATGTTCTGTGGGTAACAGAAAGAAAGAAGGTCGGATGGTTCCTAAGACACATGCCCCTCCCCAGTGAATAGGGAGTCGAGCGTATGCTCGGGTTCCACAAATCCAATACAAGCCAGGTGGGGCTTGCCAGGCATGAGGCTGGGCAAGGTTAGTCCATAAATCAGCAAGCTCAGGGAATTTTGATAATGGGTTGGTAGGTTCAGATGCATTAACTCCTGACCATCAGGATGTCTGTTTTGTGGTGTCATTATAAAACTTCTGGCTAAGACAGACAAGCTGTCCTACCTTCAAGGTGAACTGGGGTCCAGTCCGAGCATAAAACAGACGTCCAACTATTGGGTGTGCTAATACCCATTCACTGGTGGTCTTGTGCAGCTCTGTATGATTGTAGGCTATTGAGTAATTCAGTTCTTGGGCCTCCCAAGGCCACTGATCACCCATCCTAGTTCCTCCGCAGAAGTAACAGTCTGAAATGTGGAGACTAGATACGACTGCTCCAGCTAACTCTAAGAACAGATTTTGTGAAGGATGGGGAATGTTGAACTTGTTTACATGCATAGTTTCATAGAAAGTATTATGTATATGATACCGTGATGAACGATGGGCCTGGGTATTCAGTCTTATATATACAATGGTTCCGGGATCTGATCCAGTACCCGCAATACGTAGTCCAAATTTATATCCTTGCTTCCAAGCACTGGGGTTTATTATGTGTAACTCTAATGGGTTACAGGCACCCTTCTTACATTTTTCTGGATTCTTTAGAGAGGGCTTAAGTAGGGCTGCCATTCGATTATCCCTGGTATTCTCTACCATACCAGTTTTCCTTGTAGCATAAAACACACATTCCCACTTTGGGCAATAGTAGTCTTTAACTGGTGCTGTGCTATATTCATTTGCTAAAACTCGTTTACCTGTACATGCCCCCCACCCGGTGGTTCCTTCTGGACACATATACTTATGATCATAATAATATGCTTTTTCCCAGTTAGCACAATGAGACCGACCATCCCTATTTATAGCATCGCAAGCATCAAAATACAAAACAGCACCCTTTGTAGGGTCAGTGAGTGGGGGTGTGGCATTAAGTAAAGCTCCATCTGCATCATCCCATCGTATTTTTAGAGTATAATAGGATGGGTTCTGATGTGGGTTAAAACAAACTTTAGTATCTCCCTTAGTACAAACGTTCAGTTCAGTGGTGTTGTATATACACCGGCTCACTGTACCAGTACAGGTATAGTAAGAATGATAAAGCAAAGTCTGAGTTACTTTCATTCCAGTTCGAGTGGAAGTAATGCAGGCAGTGCATGGGGGTAAAGCAAGAACAAGTTCAAATTCCCCCAGACAGGCAGCTAGGACAAAATAGAAACAAAGATGCATGTTGATTGTAGTTCGTCTGATTCGCCGCTGAAAAATCTTGACCTCGACGTCCACTGCCTTTCTGGCACAATGCTGACCCGTTTGCTAATGAAGCAATTCAACGGGTGTCAATGTTGATTGAAGATCCTCAAGGTTCCGCTGTAGCCAACTTACCAATCGTAGCTGGCCTGAAGAAAGTCTGTAAGTACAAAGTTATTCAATGAAGAAACAAGTATTTTTGCTGTGTTGGAAACAGCAATCCTCTTCAAAAGACTTGTCAACTGTAGAACACTGTAGTTCATGAGTGTCCCAAAGGAGTTCTAGGTTGCTGGCTGCCGCCGCAGGGTAAGACGCAAAGGGATGTCAGGATGTGGCTCTGCTGTCCACTGGTCTAGATCTGGGACTGCTGCCAGCTTGACTCTGCTATGATGAATCCAGGAATCAATTTCTGCTACCTTTACTGCAGTTGGTGTAGACAGGATGACGGTGTATGGTCCCTTCCAATGCGGTTCCAGCGGTGTCTTCTTCCAATCTTTGATCCACACCGAGGTACCAGGCTTGTAGGGATGCAGGGGTTCCGTCAAGTTGATAGGCAACTGGTCCTGTATCCACGCCTGGAGAGTCTGCAGAACAGAACTAAGAGCTAGACGTTCTTGTCTGGTTATTTCTGAACCAATCTGTGGCAAACTACCTTTTACACCCTGCACTATCGGTGGAGGTTTGCCATACATAACTTCAAAAGGGGACAATCCTGATGATTTCACAGGAGCTGAGCGTATTCTGAGTAAAGCTATTGGGAGAACCTGGGGCCACTTTAGGTGTGTCTCCTGACATAGCTTGGACATCTGGGATTTCAAAGTTCTATTCATTCGCTCAACTTTCCCTGAACTTTGGGGTCTGTATGTAGTGTGTAACTTCCACTGTATCTGTAAGGCACTTGCTAACTGCTGGGTAATTTGAGATACAAATGAGGGTCCATTGTCTGACCCTATTACTGCTGGGATTCCAAATCTGGGGATAATTTCTCTTAACAAGACCTTGGTAACTTCGCGGGCTTTTTCAGTCCTGGTGGGGAAGGCCTCCACCTACCCAGAGAAGGTACAAACCAGAACTAACAAGTAACGGTATCCGCTGGCTTTTGGCATTTCGGTAAAGTCTACTTGCAGGTGGTGCATGGGGGTAACACCTCCTGACTGAACTCGGGGTGGTGGCGTGGGACCCTGTTTGGCATTATTCTTGGCACAAATTAGACACTGGCGGGCTACTGAGGCTGACAAGGCTCCCAACAGAGCAATACAAAAGTGTGGTTTGAGTGCTTTTTCCATAGCACTTTTCCCATAATGTGTGGCTTGATGAAAGGCCTTGACGAAGGCTGGTCCCAATGATTCAGGGATCACTATCCGTCCTGGGGGTTAACTGCCCTCTGGTGGTGGCAGCTCAATCCACCCATCTTTCAGTACTCCCTTTTCTTTATCACAGTAGTAGTCCAATTCTTTGGTGGTATATCGTGGTGTCCATAAATTAAGGGGTACAGGAAATAATACTGCTTGTACTGGTATGGCTTGCAATGAAATTTGGCCTGTCATGGCTGCTTTGCGTGCTGAGGCATCAGCAAATCTGTTTCCTTGGGCAATTTCTCCTTTTCCTGCTTGGTGTGCTCGACAGTGCATGACAGCAACACGTGTAGGGGCCCATACTGCATCTAGTAGCATCAATATTTCTGGGCCGTATTTGATTGACTTGCCTCCCGAGGTGATGAGCCCTCGTTCTTTGTAGAGAGCTCCATGTGCATGCAGAGTGGTGAAGGCATATTTTGAGTCCGTGTATACGTTCAACTGAAGTCCTGCACCCAATACTAGTGCTCTGGTGAGTGCCATCAATTCTGCTTTCTGGGCTGATGTGCCTGATGCAAGAGCTGATGATTCAACGACTTTCTCTTGGGTGACCACTGCGTACCCGGCACAGCGTCGTCCATTAATGATGAGGCTGCTTCCATCCACGAAATAGGTCTGATCAGGATTTTCTAGGGGCACATCAGTCAGATCAGGTCGACTTGAAAATACAGTATCCATGACTTCTATACAGTCATGCTCCGGAGGGTCTCTGCTGATTGGTATCAATGTGGCTGGGTTCAAGGCATGGCTCACTTCCAATTGTATTTGCGGATTTTCACATAGCATGCTCTGGTATTTCAGCATTCGAGAATTGGTGAGCCAATGATTTGCTTTTTGTTCTATGAGGGCAAGTACTGCATGTGGTACTGTGACGCGTAGATTCTGTCCTAAGGTGAGTTTGTCTGCTTCACTCACTAATAACGCTGTAGCTGCAACAGCTCTCAAACATGGTGGCCATCCTTTGGCTACAGTGTCCAATTGTTTCGATAGGTATGCTACGGGTCGCTCCCAATGTCCTAATTTCTGAGTCAACATGCCTAGAGCATTCCCTTGCATTTCATGTACAAATAGACGGAAAGGCTTGTGAACGTCTGGTAATCCAAGTGCTGGTGACGACATCAATTCTTCCTTCAAGGTTTTGAAAGCTGCATCTTGTTCAGGTCCCCACTCTAGTGGCGACTTCTCTTCTCCTTTGGTGGCCTCATATAGTGGTTTAGCAATCTGAGCAAAGTTAAGTATCCATATTCGGCGGTACCCTGCTTCTCCCAGAAAGGCTCTGACTTGCTTTCTGGTAGGGTTGGGATACTGCATACGGCTTCTTTCCTCTCTCGTCCTAATTGTCGGCTTCCTTTGGTCAGGCGGAAGCCCAAATATCTTACTTCTTTTTGGCATAGCTGTGCTTTTGCTCTGGAAACTTTGTATGCAGCTTCATCCAATAGTTGCAAGAGGTCATTAGTGGCTTGTATACATTCACTTTCCGATATGGCAGCTACCAGTAGATCATCCACATATTGGAGAAGTACTCTTTTTCCAGGGGCCACAGGGTAGCTTGAAAGATCTTGGTTTAGTGCAGCACTAAAAATGGTGGGTGAGTTCTTGAATCCTTGAGGTAATCGTGTCCAAGTAAGTTGGTCCCGTCTTCCTGAGACAGGGTCCTGCCATTCAAAGGCAAACAGCAATTGGCTAATTGGGGCTAATCTTATGCAAAAGAATGCATCCTTCAAATCCAAAACAGTAAAGTGGGTAGCTTCAGCAGGAATCAGTCCTAAGAGTGTATAAGGATTTGGCACAACTGGATGTATGGTTTCAACTGCTTCATTCACTCTCCTTAGGTCTTGCACTGGGCGGTAGTCACCTGTCCCAGGCTTCTTCACTGGCAAGAGAGGAGTGTTCCATGGTGACTGACTTACTTTAAGTAGGCCATACTTCAGTAGTCTCAACAAGTGGCGGTGGATGCCTTCAATTGCTGCTCTTGGGAGTGGGTATTGTTTGACATGTACTGGTTCTGCACTAGGCTTGAGGTTCACAATTATTGGAGCTATATGTTTGGCTAGGCCTGGTGGGTTGCCCTCCGCCCATACTCCAGGAGGGGCTACAATACTTTTTAGAGTATGTTCGACATTGGTGTCAAGGATTGGCTCTGTACCATAATATCTCCACTCTTCTTCTCGGGGAACAGTAAGCACCATCAGTCCCGCAGGTTTTGAATTTACTGTCATTTGCATTTCTCCTTTCTCAGTAAAGGATATTTGGGCTGCAGTTTGGCTAGCATATCTCGTCCCAGTAGTGGCACTGGGCACTCGGGCATGTAAAGGAATTGGTGCGTTATTTGCTGTCCCCCTAAATTACATATGCGGTTTTGAAGAAAAGGCTTAGTGGCTTTGTTACCAGTTGCTCCCACAATGGTGACTGCTCTTGTAGAAAAAGGGGCTATTTGCTTATCTACTACAGAATGTTCTGCTCCAGTATCAACCATAAAGTCCATGAATTGGTCTCCTATTTGTATACTGACCATAGGCTCCTGGAGACCTAAAGCGAATTCGGAGCCCGGTCTGTCCTAATCTGCTTCATCTAAATCAGAGGCCGTTGCGGCTGCGACTCCTTGTATGGCCTCCGCTCGTTCTCGTTGAAAATGTTCTCGTTTGGTTCCTCTGCGGTTCTGGTGTCGGCCTCTCTCTCTTTCCCTCCAAGGGGTGTTTTCCCCTTCATCCTGAGAGGCGTCTTCCCCTTCATCCTGAGAGGCGTCTTCGAGTCGCGGGCATGCACTTCTCCAATGTCCTTCTTCCTTGCAGTAAGCGCATTGGTTCGCGCCTAGTGGGGACCGGCTATCTCCTCGGCCCCGCCCTCTTCCTCTGCTCCTTCGACTAGGGACACCTCCCCTTTTCTGTTCAACTATGGCTGCAGCCAATAAATCAGCTTTCTTCTTCATCCTTCGATCACTTTCTTTCTGTCTTTCATTTTCACGATTCACAAACACTTTATGAGCGACTTCCAGTAACTGAGTTGCATTCATGCCCGCAAACCCTTCTAATTTCTGTAGTTTACGTCTAATGTCTGGTTGTGACTGGTTTACAAAAGCAGCATTCACCATGCATAGGCTTCTTGGTGCATCTGGGTCATAGGGAGTATACATCCTGTATGCTTCAGATAATCTTTCATAGAATACTGCTGGGCTTTCATCTATGCCCTGAATGACTTCGGTCACTTTAGAGAGATTCATGGCTTTCTGACCCCCCTTTCGCAGACCTTGCATAAGGCCTTGGCGAAATCGTGATAAAGCTCTGGATCCTCTATCGGTATTCGGATCCCACTGGGGGTCTTCATTAGGGAATTCTCTTTTAGCTGCTTCGCGATTGTCTATTCCTGCTCCTTCCCCTCCCTCTGCCAGGGGATTGTCTGCTAGCCAATCGATAGCTGCTCGCTTAATTCGTGTCCGCTCCTCAGTAGTAAATAAAGTAGACAGGAGCTGACTGCAATCCGACCAAGTAAGTTGGTGGGTCTCCATAATAGTATGCATTAATTCTGTTAACTCTTGGGGCTTTTCAGTGTAGGAAGCATAATGCAATTTCCAGTTCAGCAAATCAGTAGTGGAGAAAGGCACATATACTAGACTTAGGGGTCCCGCCACTATCTGGTCCTCCTCATTTCTTACGGGCATTCCCGGGACCTGCCGTAGTGGCATCATTTTCTTGACAGGAGCTTACTGTAGGTTAATAGAGACTTTCTTGACAGGGGCTTTCTGTCTCACAGTGCGCTTAGTCTGGGACGCTTCGCTTGTTACAGATGAGCTTGCACTGACAGTTGATTTTGCGCTATCAGCCTCGCCCTGAGAGGACACTTCCTCTTCTTCTTGCTCTGACTCAGCCTTCTCCTCAATCTCAGGCGAGTCAATATCCTCATCAAGAGGGGGATCATCTATCTGCCCTTCTGGGGGTGGGTCCGGGGATGGGTCTCGCTGTCTCCGCGGTGCTGCCGCAGGACGCGGAGGTACTTTTACTGGGCACTTGGCTCGGGGCTGTCTAGTTACAACTCCCGGGGACTCAGGATCTACAAGAACAGGTTTCTGACTAGGTTTCTCAACTGTCCCTGTCTTCTGGGTCTGGTCTGTTAATGCTAACATTATTCTGCACTGTTCTTCATAACAGCGCTGTGCCCAAGGGGGCGGGCTCTCACAAATACTTAACCAGGAATCTATATAAGGATACTGGTCGGGGTGTGCTACTCGCACCTTCTGATGAACTGACTGAATAATTCCTATGGTAAAGGTTCCCTCTCGGGGCCACATAGGATCTAATGCAGGCCACTCCCTAGTACACAAAACTTGCAATCGTGTCACAGTCATTTTAACTCCATAATCTCCTGAATATCCTTTATTAAAATACTTAATCATACATTCTAACGGAGTGTGCCTAGTAGACCCCGCCCCTCCCATATCGATGTGTGCGCGCAACAACAAACAGAAGGGAAAAGGAGGGCGGACCGTGGGTGAGGGGTCCTCACGGCCCTAGAAACATTTAAGGGAAACAAATAACAAGACAAGACGACGGTCGCTTCCTCCTTTTTACGACCTGAACGCGGTCGCCCGGTCAGGAACTGCGTTACTCAGGAGTCCGCCTTCGCTTGGTCCGTGCTGCCAGACCTCTCACTCACACTTCATTCACACAATCATGCTAGCAACGTATCCCAAAAACAGCCCAATCCTGTCTCTTCTGACTAGGCTATATCAAATTTCAAAATCAAAGTCAAAATCAAAAAGACGATAGTTTCACCCCGCGAATACACTATGCAGGGTTAATCGGAGCGTCTTGAGAGGTGATCAAGCTCTCTTACCATATTCCAAGTTTCAAGATTCAAACAGCAGTTCTGCTCTGACTCATCTGTCTAGACATATCAAAAACTATACTCACCGGATCCGGTCCCCGCTCCCGAGCAAGCGCATGAGTTGGACCTCGGACTCCCCTCACGGGTTCGAGGTGTTGGCTCCGTCCGGGTCCAGCACCCGCCGAGGCCTGGCCCAACTCCCTCCGATGCAACTGGACCGGTGGCGCCTGGGAGCCGAGCCCACGTCGGGAGGGCACGATTCCGGCAGGACCAAACCTGTAGAGGCGGAAAGTCGTGGTATATCAGCTCGCATACCCTCTACTAACCACACGTTCCCGGCCAACGCACCAAGAATATGTAGCGGCAGAGCGCAAACAATCCAATAATACCAGGAGTCTGTTCAGAAGGTCCAAATCATTTATTTGTGCACAAGACTCAAGCAGAATCACATTCAAAATGGCTGAGCAATGGCTGTTAGTAAAACAACAACTTTTATACTGTTCTTTCCCATTCTGGATATAGGCAAACTTTTCATTGGTCCCTGTAACCCTTCTTTCACCATCTATTGGTCCCGGTACCGTTACGTAGCTATCCAATGAGCACCTGTTTCCCCCCCTTACAGTCCCAATTACAATGGTCAGTTCTTAGACTCTTGATACAATTCTCCTCCAAGGTCACTGGCTAACCAAAACATATGGGAAAGCAGGGCACTGTAACTTTTCTTTCAGCAGAGTTAATTAATTCCATAGAAGCTTCACACATCTTATCAGTTCCAATTAAAGTTGTTTTTCTATCTCTTCTAAGTTTCGTTTCTGCTTAGCTATGCTTGGTTATGCTGAGTTAAGTTTCGATTCTATGGAGGCAGCATTCAGGGGGGTTTTCATTCCTCTGGACCTAACCACAGGCTTCATTTACAGGTCAAGCTGCTTCAGCCTGTCTGTTTAGTTCAAGCAGCATGGATCATAGGCCTTCGCCTACCACAGCGAAGCGGTGCTCGCGCCAGAAGTCTGCTGCCTGGAATGTTTATCTTTGACATGCAGAAACGCGCGATGTGCACGAGCAGGAGTTGTGCTCGAGATAATTGAACAGCTGCAGATGTTGAATCTGCCTCTAATAGAGTTTATTTTTGAGAAGAGCTGTTTATCTTGGTAATATTTTTCAAAGGGCATTTCCTCTTGACATTGAATTTTTTTCAGAGTTTGAATGGCTTCTGCGATGCAGCTTATTTTCGGTGTATGCCTTTCTAAGGAGTTTAGCTCTTTTTCAGTGTGTACATCGGATTTACTTTGCAAGCGTTTGTTATAAATTTTTAGAAATAGTTTTTAAAATGCCAGCAAAACCACGTTGTTTTGTTTGTGGTTCAAGACGTGGTGAGTTATTGGAGTCTGGGGTATGTAGGTTGTGCACTTTGGATCCGGACACTTTGAATAAATTTCAAGACACTTCTTCTGGTGTTCAGATTTCGATTGCACCAGAAAAAAGTGATTCTCTTCCTCCTGCTTTGAGTCCAGTGCGTATTGATCCTGGACCATCTACAGAAGTTGATTCCCTGAATAATCCTTCTATGTCCTCGGGAGATCTTTCTCATTCAATTCCTCCAAATTTTTATTCTCTAATGACACAGGCTTTAGAGCTTCTGCAGCCTATGTTAGGAGTCTCTTCTAAAGCTTCTAAGGGTAGGAAGCGTTCAGGTTCTGTATGTCTACCCGAGGAAGAAGTAAGGTTACCGAAACTTGGTAAGCATGGTTTACCTGACAGTCTCCTGGAGGATGATTTGGATGGTCTAGATGATGTTGATCAAACTTCAGACATTGAATTGGGGGAAGGTGAATTACCAGAAGAAGAACAATTAAGTAGAATTGTTAGAATCTTTCGTAAAGAAGAATTGCCTGCGTTGATTTCCGAAACTCTTAAGTCTCTTAATATGCCTGTTGGTGATTCCTTATTGGAAGAGTCATTGGAAGATCCTCTTTTGCTGGCGGGAGGAAATCTCAGCGTGTCTTTCCTGTGCATAGAGTTTTTAGATCTATGATTCAGGAAGAGTGGGATTCTCCTGAGGCTAATTTTCGGGGTTCTAGATCTTTGACTCGTCTTTATCCCCTTTCTGATCAAGATAAGGAGTTATTTCGCTCTCCTAAGGTGGATGCTGCAGGCTCTGCGGTAACCAAAAAGACTACTATTCCAGTGGAAGGGGCTGCGGCTTTGAAGGATGTTCAAGATCGAAAGTTGGACACATTGCTTAAGCAGGTGTTTGATATTAGCGCACTCTCTTTACATGCTTCGATAGCAGGGGCTTGGGTCGCGAGAGGCTGTTTACAGTGGTCTCAAAAATTGCAGATAGATCAAGCAAGTGAACAGTTAGATGAGGTGACTCGGTTGGAGTCGGGTGCTGCTTATTTATCTGATATACATTATGATCTTATCAGAGCCCTAGCTAAAAGCATGGCTTCTGTGGTAGCGGCACGTAGATACCTCTGGTTGCGCAACTGGTCAGCTGATGCTTCTTCTAAGGCACGTCTGAGTAAATTGCCTTTTAGGGGAAAACTTTTGTTTGGTGAGGATTTAGAGAAGTTAGTTAAGGAACTCGGGGTGTCCAAAGGCGGTCGTCTGCCTGAAGATAGGCCTAGGCAGGTTCGAGGTGCTGGAGGTTCCCGGGGAAATTCTCGGGAATTTCGTAGGTTTCGAAATCCTCGTTTTGGTCAACCTATGAGAGGGAGGTTCTCAATGAGGGGACAAGGGTTTCGAAATTTTAGGGGAGCCGGAAGAGGTTTTGTTCAGTTTCAAAACCAAAACCCTAAGAAAACCCATTGAGATGAAACAGGCTCAGGCAGAGTTTATTCCTGTAGGAGGAAGGCTAAGGGATTTTTACCCTGCCTGGGTCGAAATTACGACGGATCAGTGGGTTTTAGAGATTATTTGAGAAGGTTACGCCCTGGAATTTCTTCGTCCCGTGTCAGATTCCTTTGTTCAGTCTCCTTGCCGTTCTCCATGAAAAGTGCAGGCGGTTACGGCGATGTTACAGCGTTTGCTTCAGTTTCATGCGGTAATACCCGTTCCAAAGGAACAGTACGGCCTTGGTCGTTGTTCAATCTATTTTGTAGTTCCAAAGAAAGAGGGCACCTTTCGCCCAATTTTGGATCTAAAAAGAGTAAATCGCTGCCTTCGTATTACGCATTTCAGGATGGAAACGCTGCGTTCTGTCATCGCGTCGGTAAGGTCAGGCAAATTTTTAACGTCATTGGATCTGACAGAAGCTTATCTTCATATTCCAATTCGAAAGGATCATCAAAGATTTCTGAGATTCGCTTTGCCCATGGGACACTTTCAATTTCAAGCAATGCCTTTCGGGCTAGCAATGGCTCCGAGAACATTCACCAAGGTAATGGCGGTTGTAGCGGCTGCACTTCGCAAAGAAGGAGTGCGGGTGCATCCATACTTAGACGATTGGCTAATTCGAGCAAAGTCAAAACAAGAAAGCGTGCGGGCAACCGCACGAGTGGTGCAGGTGTTGGAGAGTCTCGGCTGGGTAGTCAATTTTGCAAAGAGCAAATTAGAACCCACACAGTCCCTAGAATATTTGGGAGCACATTTCGAAACAGCAAAAGCAGCTGTGTTTTCCTTCCAAGCAAGAGAGTTCAAAGAATGAGGGAATTAGTCAGTCGATTTCTTGCCAGGAAAGCGCCAACGGCGTGGCATTATTTACAAGTGCTAGGCATGATGGCTTCCACGATAGAGGTGGTTCCATGGGCGAGAGCTCATATGCGTATGTTACAAAGGGCGCTTCTTCTGCGATGGTATCATCAGAAAGATGCTTTGTCTCAACGTCTAATATGTCCACAAGAAGTTCGTCAAGATCTTCTTTGGATAGTAAAGGAACATCTAGAGGCAGGGATGCCTTTGGAGACACCATCTTGGACACTTCTAATGTCAGATGCAAGCCTGACAGGTTGGGGTGCCCATTGTCAAGGCAATTATGTTCAAGGTCTGTGGTCACAGGAGGAACAGACTTGGTCGATAAACCGTCTGGAGATGAGGGCAGTGACCTTTGCACTGCGGAAATTTTGGAAATTCCTAACTCTGTCGGCAGTAAGAGTGCTATCCGACAATGCGACAACTGTAGCCTACATAAATCGTCAAGGAGGAACCGGCAGTTTGACCTTACAAACGGAATCAAGCCAACTTTTGAAATGGGCAGAATGCAACCTGTCGTTTCTTTCCGCTCAGCATATCGCGGGTGTGGACAATGTGGAAGCGGATTTTCTAAGTCGTCGCAAGATAGATCCAGGAGAATGGCAGCTTCACCCAGAGGTATTTGCAAAATTAGTTCATCGATGGGGCTTGCCAATAATGGATCTGATGGTAACTTACAAATCGGCGCAGGTCTCAAAATGTTTCAGCAGAAGGAGAGAAAGGATGTCAGAAGGACTCGATGCCTTAATACAGAAGTGGCCAGAAAACGGTCTTTATGTATTTCCCCCATGGGCGCTGATAGGTCGTGTATTGCAGCGAGTGGAGAATCATCGGGGTCTTGTCTTGTTAATAGCACCCGATTGGCCTCGAAGGCCTTGGTATGCAGATCTAGTGCGTCTACTGGTGGACATTCCATGGAGGATTCCCCTACAGGTGAATCTTCTACAACAAGGTCCATTAAACATGCCTCAGGTAGCTCGATTCTCGCTTACGGCATGGCTCTTGAAAGGGCTAGGATGACTGCTAAGGGTTATTCACCGGCAGTTATATCTACTTTGTTAAAGTCGCGAAGACGTTCGACTTCTTTGGCTTATATTAGAGTTTGGCGAATTTTTGAGGCTTGGTGTGCGGACCAGAAATTAGATCCATTAAGAGCTACAGTATTGCAAATTCTTTCCTTCTTACAGGATGGTGTAGAAAAAGGTCTGGCGGCTAGTTCTTTAAGGGTTCAGTTGGCTGCTATCTCTTGTTATCGGGGTAAAATTAAAGGTCAGTCTTTGGGTTCGCACGCTGATGTTAGGAGGTTTTTAAGGGCGGTATTAATCATTCGGCCTCCCAGGCGTTATTTATTTCCTCAGTGGGATTTAAATTTAGTTTTAGAAGCTCTTGTGAAACCTCCGTTTGAGCCTTTGAAAGATTCGTCTTTAAAAGATTTAACTTTAAAGACTGTTTTTCTTGTAGCTATTTGTTCAGCTAGAAGAATTTCTGAGCTACAGGCTTTATCTTGTAAAGAGCCGTACTTGTTATTTTTTAAACACAAAGTTGTGTTATGTACAGTTCCTGCCTTTTTACCAAAGGTGATTTCGCTTTTTCATATCAACCAGGTAGTTTCTCTTCCGGTGTTTTCAAAGATACAGAAGGATAAAGCAGCTGGTAAATTGCATCTTTTAGATGTGCGTCGTGTTTTGAAAGGGTATCTTCGTAGAACAGCTCCTTTCAGAAGTTCGGATAGATTATTTGTGACCTTTGGAGGTCCGCATAAGGGAAAAGCGGCGGCAAAATCTTCTATTTCAAGATGGGTGAGAGAAGCGATTTCGTCTGCTTATATTCTAAAAGGAAAGGTGGTTCCAATGGGTCTCAGGGCTCATTCTACTAGGGCACATGCAGCATCATGGGCAGAAGCTAGTTTAGTTCCTGTTGGTGATATTTGTAGAGCTGCCACCTGGTCGTCTTTGCATACTTTTGCTAAACATTATCGTTTGGATGTGCAAGAAGCGGGAGAAGGGTGTTTTGGTTCAGCTATTCTTCAGGCTGGGCTTGCAGGTCCCTCCCATTAAGATTCACTGCTCTGTTACATCCTCTAAGGTTCCGGGACTGGACTAGAGAGACGCAAAGGAAGACTAAATTAGACTTACCTGCTAATTGTTGTTCCTTAAGGAACTCTAGTCCAGTCCCGGACCCCACCCAATTGATTTATAGATTGTTAAAGCCATGTTTGAAGGAATTTAAATGTTTTTATAGAATACTTTATAGGATATTTAAATTTAAGTTCAATTTTTATTCGATAAGGAAACTTTGTTTGCAGCAGTGCATAATTAGAATGCAAAAAAAAAAAAAGAGAAATTATAGTTATAATCTTAATTATCGGGAATATTATATATTTTGAAGTTTAATATTTATATTATTTACTTATTTGTTGCTCTGCTGAGTCTGTTTTGTCAGTAGATACTGGTATTTAGGGGCGGAGTTTGCCTACTTGTACTGGTGGCATCTGAAGAAAATGACATCATTCAGTCTCCAAGGTTGCGGGAGGACATTCTATACTCTAAGGTTCCGGGACTGGACTAAAGTTCCTTAAGGAACAACAATTAGCAGGTAAGTCTAATTTAGTCATTCCAAATGTCAACCAAGTGCAGTTCTTCCAGGAGCTTCAGCTTGTGCTACTTGGGAAAGCGGAGGGAAATTTGATTGTGGGAGGTGATTTCAATGTCTCCCTAGACCCACTTCTCGATACATCTAGGGGGACTTCTTTGACGCCAAGGCAGCATCGTACTAGTCTGAAGAAACGTTTAAAGGAGTTAGACCTGGTGGACGTGTGGCGGGAGGTAAATGGGGGGCAACGTGACTACTCTTTCTGTTCAGCAGTTCATGGGGTATATTCTCGAATTGATAGCTTCTCATTGATAAGTCTCTAATGACTGAGATGCAGAAAAGTGAGATAAGGGAGCGTACATGGTCCTGTAGCAGCAGAGAATACACAACCCAATAATACCAGGAGTCAGTTCAGAAGGTCCAAATCATTTATTTGTGCACAAGTCTCAAGCAGAACCAATTTCAAAATGGCTGAGCGATGTTCTCTGGCAATACAACAACTTTTATAGATTTTTCTACCATTCTAGACATAGGAAAACATTTCATTAGTCCCGGTAACCTCCCGTACCCCTTCTATTGGTCCCGGTACTGATATGGTTATCCAATCATGCTCTTCGTGTGGGCTTAGCACCTGCTCACCCTCCCTCTAGTCCCAATTACAATGGCCAGTTCACCAACTTGTTACTTTCTTACTTCCAAGGCCATTTAGCTAGCTTAGTACGTGTAGGGAAGCAGGGCTCTGTAACTTATCTGTCAGCAGTTCTGTGGGCATTTAAACATGTTTTTCTGTATTTTTCCAAGACTCAGTTCTGCTTATCTAAGCTAATTCAATTGCTCTACTGAATTCTAATTCTACAATAACAGCTTTATTGGGGGATGTGCAACTCCTTTGGGCCTCTCCACAGGCTTCATTTACAGGTCAAGCTAGTTAAGTCTGTCTGTTTAGTTCAATTAGCATGGATCATAGGCCTTCGCCTACCACATTCCCCCCTTTGATTATTCCACCCGCAAGTGAGAAAGGGTGAGAATCAAATCACATCATACTAGGTAAAGATATCACTCTGTGGTATAGGGTAGTAGTTTCACATAGCTGGTAGCTTTGTAGCTGCCTTACACTCTACGGTGTTATTAATAACTGAAGTTAGCATCTGCAAGCAAAATGACAAGAAACAAGGGAGCAACAAGCAGATAGTCTAAGTCCATAGTTTGGCAAGAGTGGGAAAAAGAACTAAAGGATTAGAAGGTTCAGGAGCATTTATACCGGACCACCAAGATGTCTTCTTTGTTGTGCTGTTGTAAAACTTCTGATTTAGACAGTCCAACTGTCCGATCTTCATAGCAAATTGTGGTCCGGTGCGAACAAAACACAAACTGTCAACAATGGGGTGGGCCAATACCCACTCACTAGTAGTATTATGTAAATCAGTCTGATCATAGGGGATGGAATAATTCAGTTCTTGAGAACAAACAGTCATAAATGTGGAGACTAGATGCTACTCCTTCGGCAAGTTCAAGAAACAAGTTCTGGGAGGCATGAAGAACCTTTAGCCCAGTTCGTGTGTTACTTATACAGGCTGCACAGGGAGGTAAAGCAAAAGTCATTTCAAAGCACTCCAAGGCTGCTGCCAAAATAAAGCAATAATAAGAATTCATAATGGGCATAGTCTCTGGAGAATTGGTGGAACTGTTGGTATCCATAATAGATAACAAATGTAGAGTTGATTGTAGATCCTCAAGCTTCTGCCGTACGTAGACCTACCAGCTTTGTGGCAGGAGTAGGGCTGTAGATCCCAAAGTATCACTGTCCTCTGGGATGTCTCAGGTTCTTAAAATATCATAGTACAGTCTCTCAGGCTATTAAGGCCTCCTTAGAGCAGTTCACTTTTCAGGAGAGCAAAACAGTTTTTTTTATTATTTTTTTTTTCTCAGAGCATTTGAACACAGTCTCTTAGAAGACTCAATTCCTTAACACAACACAGTCTATTTCTGATGATTGCAGCTTTCTCCAGATGCGAGGCTTACCTTCAGATAAACAGATAGTCTTGAAATAGTGCAGTTTCTGAGGGACCAATAAGTCTTAGGTCCGTGGTTGTTGTCGTAGGGTGAGGCGCAATGGAGTCTCAGGATGCTGTACAGTAGTCCAGTGATCAGGTTCAGAAGCAGTTGCTGGCTTTTACTCGACTATAATGGATCCAAGGTTCGAATTCTGCGACTTTTACTGCAGTTGGAGTTGACAAGATGACAACATAGGGTCCCTTCCAATGCAGGGCTAACGGTATCCTTCTTCACTCTTTGATCCACACCGAGACTCCAGACTTGAAAGGATGCAGGGGTTCAGGCAAATTGATGGGTGATCAATTTTTTTGTACCCAGGTATGAAGACTCTGCAAAACAGAACTTAAAACCAATAGTTCATGCCTAATAATTTCAGATCCTATCTGTCTCACATCTCCTTTTATTCCCTATAAATAGGCTACAGATTCTCAGAATCTCAAAAAGGGGAAATTGCTAAAGACTTAGCAGGGGCTAAGGTATATCCTAAGAAGGGCTATAGGAAGAACCTGGGGCCACTTCAGATAAATCTCTTGGCAAAGTTTAGACAACTGAGATTTCTGGGTTCTATTCATACATTTTTTACTTTTTCCTAAATTCTGAAATCTGTAGGCAGTATGTATCTGATAATATCAAAATCTCGGGGCCATACTTAATGGACTTGCTTCCTGAGGTTATCCACCCTCATTGTTTGTATAGGGCCCCATGTGCATGCAAGGGTGTGAGGGCATACTTGGAATCTGGGTACACATTTAGACAGGGCCCTTTTCCTATTGTTAGTGCCCTAGTGAGAGCTATCAGTTCAGCTTTCTGTGCTGAAATTCCTGGGGCCAGGGCTGAGGACTTAACTACCAGATCAAGGGTCACTACTGCATATCTGGCACAACAATATCCATAGTTTCTGAACAGTCATGATCAGGGGGTTCAAGACCAACTGATAACCATGTAGCAGGATTCAGAACTTGATTGACCTTCAATTGTATCTGGGGATTTTCACACAGCATACTCTGATACCTCAACATTTGTGAATTAGCTATAAGTTTCCTTTGTGTTTCATTATGGTTAGAACAGAGTGTGGTACAGTAACTGGAAGATTGCTCACTAGGAGGGCTGTAGCTGCAACAGCTCTCAAACAAGATCCAAGAGATTGAGTCAACACTCCTAGAACATTTCCTTGTGACTCATGAACATAGAGACTGAAAGGCTTTCTGGACATCTGGTAGACCCAGAGTTGGTGATAACATCAGAGTGGTTTTCAAAGATCAAAAGGCTGCATCCTGTTCAAGTCCCCATTCCAATGGAGACTTTTCCATTCCTTTGATAGCTTGATACAACGGTTTTGCTAGCAGCGCAAAATTGGGGATCCATATACAACATACTTTGTGGCACCCAAGAAGGCTCTCACTTGCCTCCTGGTGATTGGAGTAGGAATACTGCATACAGCTTCTTTGCATTCTGGTTCTAGGCGTCGAATTCCGCTGGACAACTGGAATCCTAGGTATTTAACTTGTTTGGCATAATTGCACCTTAGCTCTTGAGACTTTGTATCCAGCCTCATTAAAAAGGTGCAAGAGTTCACTGGTGGCTTGTAGACATTCACTTTCTGAGTTGGTGGCTATGAGCAAGTTGTCCACATACTAGAAGAACCCTTTCTCCTGGGTTCACATAGTAGCTGGAAAGATCTTGATTCAGGGTAGCACTGAAGAGAGTATGTGAATTCTTGAATCTTGAGGTAATCTTGTCCAGGTGAGTTGGCCCCGCCTTCCTGTAGTGGGGTCTTGGGCTAAGCGTATGCAGAAAAAGAAAAACATCTTTTAAATCCAGAATGGTGAAATGTGTGTAGCTTCAGCAGAGATCAGTCCTAAGAGTGTGTAAGGATTTGGCACAACTGGATGTATAGTTCCAGCTGCATCATACATTCTTTCTTAGATCCTGCACTGGGCGGTAATCACCTGTCCCAGGCTTCTTAACAGGAAGAAGGGGAGTGTTCCAGGGTGACTAACATTCCTTTGAAAAGTCCATACTTCAGCAGTTTCATTAAATGGCAGTGGATTCCTGCAATGGCTGGTCAGGGAAGAGGATACTGCTTCACATGCACTGGTTCCGCTTCTGGCTTGAGGATGACGATGACAGGGGTTATGTTCTTCGCTAGGCCAGGTGCATTATCTTCTGCCCATACTCCAGGTAGGCCTATAGGGTTGGCGGGTATACAGGAACTTGTTGTCTTAACTGGAGGTGTGTTATAGAACCGCTACTTCTCTTCTTGGGGAACAGTCAGCACCATCAATCCAGCAGGCTCTGGGTTCACAGTCATTTACATTTCTCTCTCTCCAGCAAAGGATATCTGTGCCTGAAGCTTTGCAAGCAGATCTCGGCTCCAAAAAGTGGAATAGGGCACTCAGGCATATGCAGGAACTGGTGCATTATTTTCTGTCCCCCTTGTTCACTCATGCCATTCTGCAAAAAAGGCTTTGTGGCCTTAGCCCCAGTAGCTCTGATAATGGTAGTGCATCTAGAAAAACACAGGGGCTACTGGCTTTAGTATTCTGCTCCTGTATCCCCCATAAAAGTCCATATATTGGTCCCCTATTCTTCAGACTGACTCCTGGGGACCCAGGGAAACTGGAGAGTCCGGTCTGGCCTAGTCTTCATCCATGCTGTAGCCCTCTCAGGCTGCCACTTACTCTATAGCTGCTTCACTCTTGTGCTGAAACACTGTGCTTGGTTTTTATTCTGTCTATGACTCTGCAATCAAGTACTCCCTCCTCCCCTCCTGGGGTGGAGTCAAGATACAGGCATTCACTTCTCTAATGTCCTTCTTTTTCTACAATGGGCGTACTGACTCGCACCCGGTTTTTTTTTTTTACTTCCTCTGCTCCTTCGATCAGGATAACCTCCTCCACATCATTCAACTAAAGCATCAGCAAGAAGATCCGCTCTCTTCTCCATCTTCACATCCACTCTCTCTATCACATTCAACAATTCACATACTTTCTGTTCAACTCTTCCAGTAACTATTATGCCCGCAAATCCATCCAATTTCATTTCTGTTTTATATCTCTCTGGGACTGACTGACAAAAATGCAAATTCTCCTGGGCTGCTGGGTATAGTGAGGGCTGCCTGCACTATTTGGATTCTGAATAATACTGTTTATTAATTCAATTAAATCCTAAAGCTTTCAGTTCAGTAAATCAGTGGCAAGGAAAAAAAAACAAACACCTAAACAAGTCTGGTCAGCTGACTGGCTGGCAAACTACTTGGGAATCTGCAGGGAGGAGTCCCCCCCCCTCTCCCTAGGCCCACACTGTTTCTCCTAGCAACGCTCTATCCGGGAAAGGTTTTTTTTTTTTTTTTTAAACATTTAACCAGGAATCCTATGTAGAACTGATCAGGAAATATTCTCTGCACAATCTGATAAACACGGGAAACTACGGAGCCATAAAGTAACTAACACTGGCCACCCCCCTTTCACAGAGCATTTCTAATAGGGTGGGAGATTTATTTATTTATTTTTTAAAATCTGTAGTCTCCAGCAGAGCCTTTGCTAAATCCCTCTGACCCCCCTTCCTCTCCCCATGGTGACGTAGTTAACAACAGACAGAGGGGCGGCTATTCAGGCTGCATTTTCCTATGGACTATGAATCAGAACTATACAATAATGTTCCTCTGGGTGCACTTATTAGGAAAAAAAAAACATATTATTACTGTGAACAAAGGGTAGGCAGACAACATGAGCGTGTGATAACAACAATTCCAATAGAAAGAACCGAACATATACACTTTTTCCCTTATTTTATTTTTATTAACAATAAGCATGTCTTCTATGAGGTGCTTGCCGTAGTATATCAGGAACTAGAATTCAAGCACGATAAACTTCCTTATTCACTCAAGATTTAAATCACCTTCAAGTCGCGATGGCTCTTAACCTCTACTTTGTAGGACAAAAGGGAAAACAAAAGCAGTTTTCTTAATTTCTCTATCATTTCTGTCTGGACCATGAGATCTGCCTATCTGATCGGAATAAAGTATTTATTTTAAAGTTATATGCCGTAACATGTAATACTAGCTTTACAAAATCCTCCACACTTGGTCCGTAACCACAAAGCAGGGCTTGAGATATTAGAACAGCTAAGAAGCTGGAAAGGGGTTAATAAGAACTTAACCCTTTCCTAGGCTAAGCCCAAAACTATCGGGATTCAAAATTCTGACTAAATATTCCTATCAAATGATACACAATACATGACCATAACAGAAGGAACATCACTTATTAGAGCATATTGAACAAAACAGGCACAATTCTCCTAAAACAATCACAGATCAGCTCAGCTTCAGAAAGCTGAAAACAAGCCCTCACAGGGTTAAAAAGACACTGCACATTTTACTGTCTCTAAACACGCCCTGTATCTCCCCTAGCTAGTTGTGCTGAAACTAAAATGAGTGAGACAGCTTCTTGATTTTACAATGCCTAGCCCAAATGTTTGCGTCTGTTTCCTTTTCTTAATACTATTTCTTAATCGGTAAACTGTCACAAATTACCCAACAGAATAATCTCACATTTATACCAGAAGGGGAACTCGCAGTTTCAACAGATAACAAAAATCAGATACACAGTTAGGACGGACAATACACCAAACGCTTCCTCCGTTTCGTGACCTAGACGCAGTCGCCCGGCTAGGAACTGCGCTAGTCCAGAGTCCACTCTCGCTTGGTCCGTGCTGCCAAACCTCTCATTCACACTTCATTCACACAATCATGCTAGCAACGTATCCCAGGATGCAATTCAATTCTGTCTATTCTGACTAGTCTTTTACAAGTTCCAAATACAAGAAGACGGGGGTTTCGCCCTGCGAATACCCATGCGGGGTTAATCGGCCCGTCTTTGAGAGCTCTCTTACCAATTTCCAAGTTCCAAAATTCAAGTGGCAGTACTGCTCTGTCTCATCTGTCTAGACTTTCAAAACCAAAATTCTACTCACCGGATCCGGTCCTCAAAGTTCCCAAGCAAGCGCATGAGTTGGACCTCGGACTCCCCTCACTCGGGTTCGAGGCGTTGGCTCCAGCCGGGCTCGGCACCCTCCGAGGTCCGACCAGCTCCCTCCGATACAAGGGACCAGTGGCGCCAGAGAGCAAAGTCCCGTCGGAAGGGCGCGATCCCGGCAGGACCAAGCCTGTAGAGGCGGAAAGTCGTGGTATATTGCCCTATATACCCTCTAATACCACACCTTCCCGGTCCAACGCACCAAGAATATGTAGCAGCAGAGAATACACAACCCAATAATACCAGGAGTCAGTTCAGAAGGTCCAAATCATTTATTTGTGCACAAGTCTCAAGCAGAACCAAGTTCAAAATGGCTGAGCGATGTTCTCTGGCAATACAACAACTTTTATAGATTTTTCTACCATTCTAGACATAGGAAAACATTTCATTAGTCCCGGTAACCTCCCGTACCTCCCGTACCCCTTCTATTGGTCCCGGTACTGATATGGTTATCCAATCATGCTCTTCGTGTGGGCTTAGCACCTGCTCACCCTCCCTCTAGTCCCAATTACAATGGCCAGTTCACCAACTTGTTACTTTCTTACTTCCAAGGCCATTTAGCTAGCTTAGTACATGTAGGGAAGCAGGGCTCTGTAACTTATCTGTCAGCAGTTCTGTGGGCATTTAAACATGTTTTTCTGTATTTTTCCAAGACTCAGTTCTGCTTATCTAAGCTAATTCAATTGCTCTACTGAATTCTAATTCTACAATAACAGCTTTATTGGGGGATGTGCAACTCCTTTGGGCCTCTCCACAGGCTTCATTTACAGGTCAAGCTAGTTAGGTCTGTCTGTTTAGTTCAATTAGCATGGATCATAGGCCTTCGCCTACCACATTCCGATCATGCCCCGGCCATTTGTAAAATTTTAATAGGGGACCCAAAAATAAATAGGACATGGTGGAAGTTAAATGAATCCTTGTTGGAGGACAAGGAAGTAGTGAAACAGATTAAGGAAGCAATAGCAGAATATGTGTGTTTGAATGATACAGGGGAATGCTCCCCCAGTATAGTTTGGGAAGTGGAATAAAGAACATAAAATGGCATTTTTGCACTTTGTTATTACTCCATGATATTAGCAGGAATGAAGTTGTGTGCCTATACCTACTGTAGACTTCCCAATCCTGTCCTAGTGACTTCACAATAAGTTGGGTTTTCAGAATATCTTCAGTGAATATGTATAGGATATAACTGCATACACTGGAAAGTCAGCATATGTAAATTGAAAATTAGAGATGTGCATTCGGTTTATTAGTACACCGTAAATTTAATGCATGATAAGTTGATTTAATATTTGTTCTAATACATGTTAAGTTCTGATTAAAACAAATGTGTGAAACTGAAAAAAAAATGTCTGGAAATAGGGAGGGGCAAAAATCCAGAAGTCTGAAAATGAGCCAAAACATTTTCCAGTGCACATTCCTACTGAAAACCTGAAAGACTGGGATACCAAGGAAAGGTTTGGGAAGCCCTTGATTTATAGAGAGACTTCAAAATGATAAAAATACATCGGTTGAACGTATTCAGCATAAAAGGAAACTCATTTGGTAAAATAAGGCTCCTTTTTGAAGTTCACTGGAAGGAAATGTTCATAATAGTTGAGCTGATTTGAATATTCCTAAATGAATCATTTTTATTGTGATTTAATGCTACCTTTAAGCTTCTAGCTGGCTATCATTTAACAGATAAACTGCACAAAGGCCTGTTTCCCAAACAACCGCTGTATATTTATATAATGATATGTCTAAGAACATAAGAACATAAGACATGCCATACTGGGTCAGACCGAGGTCCATCAAGCCCAGTATCCTGTTTCCAACAGTGGCCAATCTAGGTCATACGTACCTAGCAGTTTCCCCAAAAGACACAAGTTCCACAATGCTTGTACTGGGTCAAGCATTGATATCCTGGGTCCCTTTTTAATAGTGGTTTATGGACCTTTCCTCCAGGAACTTGTCCAAACCTTTTTTAAACCCAGCTATACTAACAGCCCTTACCACATCCTCCGGTAACAGATTCCAGAGTTTGATTACACGTTGAGTGAAAAAATATTTTCTCTTATTTGTCTTAAATAGTTTACCCTGTAGCTTCATTACATGTCCCCTAGTCTTTCTATATTCTGATAGCGTAAACAATTGATCCACGTTTATCTGTTCCACTCCATTCATTAATTTATAGACCTCTATCATATCTCCCCTCAGCCGTCTCTTTTCCAGGCTAAAGAGCCCTAACCTTTTTAGCCTCTCTTCATAGGAGTAGCCTTCCATCCCCTTCACCAATTTGGTGGCTCTTCTCTGTACTTTTTCTAATAACGCTATGTCCTTTTTAAGATACGGTGACCAGAATTGCACACAATATTCAAGGTGCGGTCGTACCATGGAGCGATACAGAGGCATTATAATATCCTTTGTTTTATTCTCCATCCCTTTCCTTATGATACCTAGCATTCTGTTTGCTTTCTTGGCCGCCGCTGCACACTGGGTGGAGGGTTTTAACATGTTATCCACGATGACTCCTAAATCTTTTTCCTGGGTGGTGGCTTCTAATGTGGAGCCTTGCATCGAGTAACTATAGTGTGGGTTGTTCTTTCCTAGGTGCATGACTTTGCACTTGTCCACATTAAATTTCATTTGCCATTTGGATGCCCAGTCTTCCAATTTATCCAGGTCCTCCTGCAGTTTTCCACTATCCTCTTGGGTTTTAACAGCTTTAAACAGTTTTGTGTCATCTGCAAATTTGATAACCTCACTCGTTATTCCCTTTTCCAGGTCATTTATGAATATGTCAAAAAGCAGCGGACCCAGTACAGATCCCTGGGGTACTCCACTATTCACCTTTCCATTGGGAATATTGGCCATTTAGCCCTACTCTCTGCTTTCTATCTTTTAATTCTTCCTATAATGTAAGAAAGGAATTTGAGATGAGAATGCTATAATCTATAGATGAATTGTAAAGTATGTCAGATTAACATGAAATGAAAATCTAAAGCTAAAAGAGTGTTGACATTGAGTTTGTGAAAGTTCATATTATGGAAGCTTTTTCTCTAATTTTTCATCAGATTTGGATGGTTATGAAGACGAATGCCCAATGAGAGTCTTGCACGATCTGCTTTCGGAAGTCAGGGCTATGAAGGTAGTTTCTACTCTGAGTTCTGTTTCTATGGGATATCATTGAAGTATTTGATTGTTCTTCCTTCTGCTTTGTTGGAATGTGGGTAGCCACTGAGAAGGGGGTCCCTTTGGGAGAAAACAAGTTGGAGTTCTTTATTTGGGGGTTAAACTGGAGTGGATGAGTATCCTAGTGGTTAGAGCACTGGCTTGCTAATCAAGAGACTAGAGTTTGATTCCCATTAGCACTCCTTGTGGCCTTGGGCAAGTTACTTAACCCTTCATTGCATCGGAGAAAAGGTCTGGCAATCTACTTCCAGTCACATGGCCAAGAAAACCAAGGAGTAGTTGGATCACCAGGAGTTAGAGGTGACTCAAACCACAGACACACACACACAGACACACACACACAGACACAGACACACACACACAGACACACACACACACACACACACACACACTGTGGATTCATCTGAGCAGCTCTTTGAAAACGTTGAGGAAAATGTAATTTAGCTCATGCGTAACCATCTTGTGGGTGACTTGCTCACATAAGCTCAACATGGGAGGTTCCCATTGGGTCACCCTTAAAACCGATGCTCTCCTGGGTTTGCCAAATGAGGGGGGGGGGGGGGGGTGTCGGTTCAGGTCTGTGTCCTTATCCTGTTAAGGGCCAGTTGAACAGCCAGAATTGTTGGGTCAGGACCCTGGTGTGAAGGTTCTTAAGTCGCCACAAGGAGGCATGCTCCCAGGGCACGGATGCCTTGGTTCAACATTGGCCAAAACAGGTTCACCTGTATTTAGTTCCTTCATTGCCTCTCATAGGATAAATGCTTCATTGTGAAAAGCATCATCAGGGTCCAGTGGTGCTGGTGGCACTGGATTGGCCGAGGAGGCAGTGGTATATGGATCTATTGTGCTTCTAGTAAGGAACCCCCTCTGTGGCTCCTGTCAGTGTGGGAGCGGGGCTCCTGAGGCAGGGGCTGATTCTATTGGACAATCCAGTTCCCTTCTCACCTATAGCTTGGCTCTTGGGAGGTGACACTTAGCGTGTAAGGGTTACTCACCTGCTGTGGTTTCCACACTTCTGAAGGTGAGAAGAGGTTCCACGTGTTTCGTCTCTGTGTGCATTTGGTGTCCATTTGAGCACTGGTCCAGGAGCGCAAAGTCAGTTTTAGGCTGGGACAGTTGCAGCACTTTCTCTCCTTCCTCCAGAATGGTTTTCACAAGGGGCCTGTCCCTTGTTTCACAAAGGGTTCAAGTAGTGGTTTTGACTTGTTTTAGAGGATCGGTGGTGGGGCACTCCCAGACCTTGCACCCAGTGGGCCAGATTCTGAGGAGAGTTAAGCACTTGCGTCCTCCCCTGTACTTGGTGATTCCTCCTTGGGATCTCAACTTTGGTTCTTCGGGCCTTGGTGGCCATACTGTTTTTAGCCCTTGAGGAGGGCAGCGCTCAAAGATTTGTCCTTTAAGACTGTGAGTAAAAAGGCAACCTGCTTGGCAGGACACATTTTGGAGATGCAAGCTATATTGTGCCGAGATACCTGTCTGTCCTTTTCAGAGGAGGCCCTGTATTTATGGCCCGTTCCTTCTTTCTTGCCTAAGATGATGTCGGCCTTCCACATCAACTAAGTGGTCTGTTTGCCTGCGTTCTCTAAGGAACCATACTAGAGGAAAGATGACGACAACCCGGTAGATGTTAGGAGGGGTCATCTTCATTACCTGAAGGTTACTAACTTCTTCCGTAAATCAGACTCTGTCCTTTTTTTTTTTTTTTGCTTTTTGCTTTTTTGCAGGCCTGCAAATGCTAAAGTGGCCATGAAGTCCACTTTGGCTTGCTGGGTAAAGGAAGACAATAGGCTTGCTTATCTGTTGCAAAACCTGACAGTCCTGGAGAGTTGTGCATGTGTCTTCCATGCAGGCTCAGGCTTCTCCTGGACAGAGCGCAGTTTGGTCACTCCCATAGACATCTGCTGGGTAGCAACGTGGTCATTGCTTTCCACTTTTGTCAAGCACTATCGCTTGGATGTCTATGTTCGGGTAGACACTGCCTTTGCTGCAGAGATCCTGAATTTTGCCGTGTTGTCTTCCTGCCCAGTGGAGGTGCTTTGATATGACCAACCAGGGTCGGCCTGTCTACTTGGCAGGCTAGGGGGCCACCTAGGGCGGCAGATCTCGTTAGGCGGCAGGCTATGTACTTCAGCACACCTGGCTTGCCACTGATTCTGGCAGCAGGAGGGGGAACAACTAGGCTCTGTGGCAGACCATGTGCTTATGCACACATGGCCTGCTGCTTCTGAACCCCCACAGTTATGTCTGAGGGGGGTCAGAAGCAGCAGGCCATGTGTGCCGAAGCACATGGCCTGCTGCCAAGCTGAGCTCCCCCTTGATCCTGCTGCCAGAATCGGCGGTAGCCGGCTGTGCCCAATGGTGGCACGGTTTTGGGGGGGCATGGCTGGGGCTTCTGCCTAGAGCAGCAGAAACGTCCAACTTGTCCAGACTGGCCTAGCTTTATAATATGGAAGGTGACATTTTACTTACTGGATAATGTCCTTTTCTTGAGTTGTACAAGGTCAGTCCAGGACCAGATTCTGGGATCTGTTCTGCTGTGATCTGCTTGGATCTGCTGGCCTGCTCTGATCTGCTGCGTTCCTCTTGGTGACCTTTGAGCCACAATTTGTTCTGTATATAGTTCTGTTCTTTGGACTGTTAGTTCTTGTTACCCTCATTGGGGCTTGTGTGGGTTCTTATCCATGGCTTGGATACAAATACTAAGGTTATATGCCCTCTAGCTGCTCTAGATATACAATAGTATAGGATGAGATCATCAGAATTCTCTGGATTTTCCCTGTCTCCACCTCTGCTGGGAGGGGAGAACAACCCGCTTGTCTGGACTGGCCTAGCAGGATTCAAGAAAAGGATATTCTCCAGGAACAAGCAGGAAGTCAGTCCTCACATATGGATGTCATTGGCGCCGGCGGAGCATTTCTGCAGCTTTCAAGAAAGCCTTTGGGACATGCTACCACACATGCGTGGTCCCCTTCCTGTCCAGGGTTGCCATCTTGCTCAGTCTCCTTTCTTCCACGGAGCCCAATGGATGTCTGTCCTGTTTCCCCAGAAAAAATCCTTGCTAAATATCCTTAAAGTTAGCTTTTCCCGGTTTATGTACCGGTTCCTCTTCCCGCCTCGAGTTGGTGCTGAACCCAATGCTGTTCTCTGCCACTTTTTTCTTTTTTGATTGAGGCTTGCCTCGACTGGTGTTTGCGTCTTTTTTCGCCATGGGGTCATTGACCCCGCAAGGCTGCTCCCCACCATATCCCCCGGTGAGTTAAAAAATGTGACCGCTGCAGTCAAACTGTCAGTGATTGACACCCATGACTGCTGCCTACATTGCCCGTAACTGGAACATGACAGCATCTTCTGCGACCTGTGCCAGGTCATGACGCCTAAGACCAACAAAAAGAGGACGGAGTTGCAGGAAAAACTGTTCCCCAGGTCAGACTCGGCTCTGGCCTCCCTGATGCCGAGCTCCAAGCCCAGTACTTCCTGTGAGGCCCGAATGTCCTCTGAGTCTCTGTGGCAGCAGATCTTCCGAGAAGACCTCAGACCCCGAGAAAAAGAAGAAAAAAAATCCTTGAAGTCTGCCGAGGTTGCACCAGAGAAACCCGGTAAAGCTACCCGGAGGAACTCGGGCGGCTCTGAGAAGCACCCTACCAAGGTCCTCAAGAAGGATTCTTTGGCTGGCGGAGACCGTGCAAGTTTCCTCAAGGCCTAGTTCTCATCGAGGACACATTCATGAGAGTTCTGGCACCAGGCCCAAGACCCTTGGTGCCCACGCTGAGAGCTGCGGAGCCTTCTGGCTTGGAAACCAGAATGGCAGCCCTGGAGCAGAATATCACTGCCATTCTGGCCCTGCAGCAGGCAATGATGGCTAGTTTGTCTGCCTCATCTGCCCTGATGACCAGCCTCCCCGACTGCAGGGAAGTCCCCCGTTGTAGAGCTGAGCTCAGAGTTCCACCGGCCTCGGGTAAGTCCTCAGTGCCGGTCAAGGTCCTGGTCTCGATCCTCGGGCATCCAGTCCTCCTTGGCTAGTTTCCGCGACTCTGACCCCAGGTCCTCTAAAGGCCACAGACTCCTCGGTGCCAGCCTCGAGATTGAGTCGCAGAGCCTTGGATTCATCATCACCACTCTACTTCGAGTGGGAGACCGACTATGAGGCATCCCCAGAGACTAAATGGCACAGAAACATCCTCTTGGATCCGTCTCCCCTGGCGCCACTCCCCTCCAGAAGACGTAGCCTTCCATGACTTTGTCAAGAACATGGCCAGAGCCCCTCTAGGTGCAGACCGAGGAAGAGGAGGACTCACACACCAAGGAGTTGAAGATCCTCCAATATGAGTCTCCACCCAAGGAAACCCTCATGATCCCTGTGCTGTTTGATCCTCGAGCAGCTATTGCTCAGAATGTGGGAGACACCGGCATTAGTACCGGTGGTGAGCCAGCGCCTCAACGCCACGTACTGCGTCAGGAAGGTCCCGGGGTTCCACAAACCCCAGCTCCCACATAACTCCATGGTTGTCTACTCAACCATGCAAAAACGTAAGAGCCAAAAGACCCACTCCTCTGTTCCCCCCCCAGAAGGGAAGCAGAGCCCTCAACGCCCTCAGGCGCAAACACGTGTTACCAGGGCTCAATGCTGGAGTGCAGGATCCAAGTGTATGAATTATATATAGATATGTACCTAAAAGCTCTAACCAAGGAGCTGTCAGGGTTTTCGGGGGGTCTTGTCGGGGAACCCCTCCAACGGTTCCAGTCCCTGACTTCAGGGATCAAGGACTGCTCCACGTTCCTCTCCCGAGCAGTCTACGACTGCTTCGAGTCAGCAGCTTAAATTGCAGCAGCGGGCATCAGTGCCGATGCCAAGCCTGGCTACAGTCTTCTGACCTCAAGCAGAGGGACCAAGAAAAGCTGCTTGACGTCTCCTGCACTAGGGAGAACCTATTCGGCAAACCCATGGCCGGCCGACAAGGTGACCAAGATTGAGGCCGACGTGATGACCCACCAGAGGCTCTCTAAAAAGACCACATCCCTTCCCCGCAGGAAACCAGCAGGGAAGAGACCCCTGTTTCCAAGGAAAAAGGGCCCTTTCTCATAGAGTCACTACTGCTAGACCTTCTCGAGCCAGCAACAAGGTTCTCACCCTAAGAGGCAAGGCCATGAGGTTCAGAAGGTGAAAACACAGAAGCCTCAGGCCCCAGCTCCCACCCAACCCAGGCAGGGACTCCCAGGGCAGGACCTTTCCTCCCCCAGGAGACCTTCACCAGCCTACAGTGGGGCTCCTGGTGCTCTTTGCCCACAAATGGGCCAACATCACCTCGGACCAGTGGGTACTGTAAGTGGTAAGAGAAGGATACTTCCTCCACTTACAGCAGATACCACCCAGGATCTTCCCAGGATAGCTGGTGCGACCCCTCCTTCACTAGACTCTTCAGTTCACAGAGGTCGCATGTCTAATCGGGGACAATGCAAAGCCTGTACCCAAACACCTATGGGGAAAGGGCTTCTACTCAAGATACTTCCTTGTCCCAAAGAGAACTAGGGGCCTCAGGCCCATATTGGACCTGCGAAATTTGAACAAGTTTCTGGTGAGGGAGAAGTTTAAGATGTTTTTCCCTGGAACACTGCTGCCTTACCTCCACCAGGGAGATTGGCTGTGCTCCTTGGATCTAAAGGATGCGTACACACATCCTAATTCATCCCTCCCACAGGCAGTATCTAAGGTTCATGGTAGGAGGAGGGCAGTACCAGTACAGGGTACTACCCTTTGGCCTGGCCTCCTTGCCAAGGGTCTTTACCAAATGTCTGGCTGAGGTGGCTGCCCACCTGCATCTGCAAGGGGCCTTCGTGCTCCCTTACCTGGGTGACTGGCTTGTCAAGGGCGGCACAGCCTCAGAAGCCAGTCAGGTGGCAGAGTGTGCGTCCCTCCCTGTTCAGCACCTGGTGTTCATCATCAACTACCCCAAATCCCACCTCTCTCCAGCCCAAAATCTGGAGTTCATAGGTGCTCAGCTCGACACGCTGCAAGTCAATGCGGTCCTCCCCAGAGAAAGGGTAGAATGCCTGACAACTGGCAGGAGAGGTACAATGTCGCCGGTCAGTGCCAACTTGTCTCCTCCTCCTGCCTACTGGGCCATATGGCCTCTATGGTCCATGTAACGCCTTCAGCCCACTTGCACATATGGACAGCCCAGTGGTGCCTCTACTCACAGTGGACCCAAGCTACGGGACGGGGTCAGGGTTACTTGCTAATTGGCAGAATCCCTCATTTGATGGCAATATTTCTGCCACCTCCAGGTGAGAATGCCCTTCCAAGCACCTGCACCTCAGAGAACCTTGACCACGGATGCCTCCCTCCTAGGTTGGGGGGCACATTGTGAGGACCGCCACACACAGGGCAGCTGTTCCCAGGAGGAGTCTCTCCTACAGATCACTTTCCTGGAGCTCATGGCAATTTTTCTAACCCTATGGGTGTTCTGCCACCGCCTGCGACACCAGTCTGTACTGATCCAGACAGACAATCAAGTCACCATGTTCTATATCAACAAGCAGGAGGGCACAGGTTCATACTCCTTCTGCCAGGAAGCGGTGGCCCTCCTCTCCTTTACAGCTTGCAACAACATGCTTTTGTGAGCAGTCTACCTCCCGGGTTAGGACATCTGCCTAGCGGACAGACTGAGCAGAGTGTCTCAGCTGCACGAGTGGCGTCAACCCCAGAGTGGCCAAGAGGCTCTTCCACCTCTGGGGCATGTCCGTGATGGATCTATTTGCCTCTCTGGACAATACATAGCTGCCTCGCTTCTGCTCATTCCAACTGCACCCGGAGAGAGTAATAGCAAACGCCTTCCTGATCTCGTGGTCCGAGGGCCTATATGCATTCCCACCTTCAAGGTCCAGAGCGAGAGGGCGTCAGTGATACTGATTGCCCCCAGGTGGCCCAGGCAACCGTGGTTTCCTCTGCCGCCTTCCCTGTTGGTGGCACTCCCAGTCCTGCTGGGCCGAGCCCTGGACCTCCTGTCTCAGGAGGAGGGCTCTCTCCTAAACCCCAATCTGGGGTCCCTAACGCTAACAGCGTGGCTGGTGAAAGGGTAGTCCCTTTCAAACTTCCGAGAGAAGTTGAGATCCTACTCGTCTCCCGAAAGCCCTCCACCAGACAGGCTTATGCCTTTAAGTAGAGAAGGTTCTCCACCTTGTATGCAGAAAGAACTCCTTCTCCTGCCATGTGCAATTAGTACTCCAGTACCTACTACATCTGTCCCATACTGGGCTGGTCTAGCTCAGTGAGGATGCATCTGAGCGCAATAGATGCTCACTACTACCCGGTTGAGGGAAAACCTCTCTCAGGCCATCCGCTGGTCTCCAGGTTCCTCTGGAGCCTTCTCTTATCCATTCCCCCTTTCCACCCTCTGTCAGCAGAATGGGGCCTCAACATAATGCTCTTACAGCTCACCAGACCACCATTTGGGCCCCTAGCCACTTGACACCTGCGGTATCTGTCTCGGAAAGTGGCCTTTCTGGTGGCCCTCACATCAGCTTGAAGAGTGAGCGAACTCCAGACCCTGGTGGCAGATCCACCATATACACAGTTCTATAGGAACAGGGTAGTAATCTGCACACACCCAAAATTCCTCCCGAAGATGATATCTCCTTTCTACCTCAACCAAGAGGTGGTCCTCCCCACTTTCTTCCTACATCCTCACGCCGGCAGGGAGGAACTAGTACTTTATACATTGTATTGCAAAAGGGCCCTGTCATTCTACTTACAGCAGACCCAGGCCCATTGCAGAGCTCCTCAGGTTTTCATGTCTTATGACCCCAGCACACTGGGGCTCCCTGTGACTAGGCAAACTCTGTCCACTTGGGTGGCGGACTGTATTGCCCTCGCCTACAAGCAAGCTGGCCTCTCCCTTGAGCACCGGATCATAGCGCATCACATGAGGGCGATGGCTACGTCGGTGTCCAACCAGCACTCAGTGCCGGTGATGGAGATCTGCAATGCTGCCACATGGTCTTCAGTTCATACGTTCGCAGCTCACTACTGCCTGGAGAGCGAGTCCTGCAGGGGCAGTGCATTTGGTCAGGTGGTACTCCATAATATTCTCGGGGTGTAGGCAACTCCTGCCCTCCGACCCTTCTATGTTCAGGCTACTGGCGTGATAATGTCGCTGGACACTAGCGTCTTGCAAAGTCTGTCAGTGGGGACTCACCTTCTGCAACTCACGGCTATCTGATTGGTCGCCGCTGGTGCTGTTCTGGTTTGGTCCTCGTCAGCCTGGAGCTAGGGAGTCCCATATGTGAGAACTGACTTCCTGGAGAAAGCATAGTTACTCGCCTGTAACAGGTTTTCTCCAGGGACAGCAGGAATCAGTCCTTGCAACCCTCCCTCCTCCCCGGGAGTTGCCTCCCTACCTTATTTTAGTTTTTTACTACCGTCCTAGCTATGTCATAGGACTGAGCAAGATGGCACCCTTCCCAGAGGCTTTCTTTGAAAGCTGGGGAAATGCTCTGCATGGGCTCCGTCGGTGCCGTCACCCATATGTGAAGACTGATTCCTGCTGTCCCTGGAGAACACCTGTTACAGGTGAGTAACTACGCTTTATCCGGTATGTATAATGCTATCTTTGCATATAGAAAAGTGCTTTTATAAAATTGACTACATATGTATACAGAAAGTGCACCGTTAGAAAGTGCATGCCTAAACACTTTACTGGGCTTACTAGATGGGCCATGTTGGTCTTTATTTGCTGTAATTTAATTTACTATGTCTCCTATGGATGTAATTTTACGTGATCTGCCTGTAGGTGTTTCCAGGGGCATTGTTTAGGTGGAATAGAGGTGCAGTTACAATGTAAACATGTATTTTTTAATGTTCACAGGTATATACATAGGGGGAGATTTTATAAGAGTGCCTCAGAAGGATCAGTGCTTCTTAGGTGTGCCAGTTCATATTTTCTAGAAGCTGTGCATGGGCACTTTTACATGCATACTTTAGATAGTTGTGATTTTCTAAGTGCATGCGGAAATACCCAGTGCACCGGTCTTTGGTAGACGCGTGCACTTGGTTGGAGCATTGGTGTGGCTTTGAAGGATTTGCTTACGTTATAGAATACTATGACATATGTGCATCCCTGCCTCAATCTACGCATCGCCAGCTATGCCTGCTGTAGGGCAGGCGTAACAGCTGTACCTAAAGTATGGGTCATATCTCCCCTATAAAAAAAAATTATCCCCATAGAGTATACGCACCATCTGAGCAGATGTAAGTTTGTGTGTGAATATTTGTGCTCTGCTGGGCTGGTTTTGGAAACTTATTTGATAAAGGCACATAAGTGCCTTTGTTGCCTTCTTATAAAATAAAAATCCACTTCTCCAGGACCAAGCAGGAAGTTAGTCCTCACATATGGGTGACGTCGGCGCTGACGGAGCCCTCGTGCGGAGCATTTCCCCAGCTTTCAAAGAAAGCCTTTGGGAATGCAGCGCGCATGCACAGTACCCTTCCCACCCAAGGGTGCCTTCTTGCTCAGTCTTCTTTTTCCCACGGAGCCCGACGGACGTGTGTCTTAGTTTATTTTTTTTTTCCTTCGAAGATTTGTGTTTTTTTGCTGGTTCGACGTCGGTTTCCCTTCCCGCCTGGGCACGGTACACCGGTATCGAGCCCGGAGCTACTTTTTTCGGGTTTTGTCCTTTGAGACTAGCGTTTGTGCTTTTTTTCCTTTTCACTGGCAGCCCGGTGTTTTATTTATTTATTTATTTAACAGTATTTCTAAACCGCCTTATCTTAATAATCAAGGTGGTATCACAGCAAGCAATCAGGTAAAGTGGGTGTGTTATACATGCAGTGAGGGTGAGCCTTAGTTGTGTGTGGGCTGTGTTGTGTGCTAGATTTGTTTGAGCTATGTACAAAGTGGGCTATCTACAGTGGTGCTAAAAACACATTTTATATACATATAGTGTTAGGAGGTATGGCGTGCTGTTGTACATTCTCTTAGGTTATGTGATGTGTCCATAGTGCTCTATGAACAGCATGGTTTTCAGTTGTTTTCTGAAGTCTTTGAGGTCTGGAGTTGCCCTCAAATCGTCCGGTAGATTGTTCCATATTGTTGGAGCAGCCATGGAGAGTGCTCTGTCTGTTGTGTCCTTGCGTTTGTGCTTGTATTCATTTGGGGTACTGACTCGGTTGTGTGTTTGTTTTGTTCTAGGACGTGTGCTGGTTTCTGGTTGTATGAGCGTGTGGAGGCTGTTGGCTGATGTGTGCTGTTTTATCTTAAATAGGTTTATGATGGTCTTGTATCTGATGCGTGCACTGATTGGAAGCCAGTGTAAGTCCTTTAAGGTAGGTGTGATGTGCTCCTGCCTTGCAGCTCCGGATATGATTCGTGCTGCAGTGTTTTGTGCCAGTTGGAGCGGTTTGAGGGCTTGTTTCGGTAGTCCAAGGTATATCGGATTGCAGAAGTCCAGTAGTGGAGTTATCAGAGCTTGACAGACGGTACGGAAGTGTTCTGGGGCGAGGAGTGGTTTCAGTCTCCTGATGATTCGCATCTTGTAGTAGGCTTTTTGGATTGTTTTGTCTATGTGTGGTTTGAGATTGAGTTTATTGTCCAGAGTAACCCCAAGGTATCTCACCTCTGATCTTATCGGTATCGTAGTGCTTTGTATCTTTATGTTTGGTGGGAATATGAAGCTTTGGTTCCGAGTGATGATTAAGGCTTCGGTCTTGTTATAGTTTATTGCGAGGTTGTTGTTTTGGCACCAACTCGTCATTTGGGTAAGGCAGTCTGTTATCTTAGAGAAGTCCGGGTTGTCGATTGATATCGGGGTGTACATCATGATGTCGTCTGCATATATTGTGTACTGAATGTTGTTCTCTTTCATAATGTTGCATATTGGTTGGATGTAGATGTTAAATAGGAGTGCTGAGAGTGCTGCTCCTTGCGGTACTCCTTGTTGGACATTTATGGGTCGGGAGGTGTCGCGTCCCACCTTGACCTGTAGCTGTCTTTCGGTAAGGTACGAGTGGAACCATTTCAATGTGATGCTGTGTATACCAGTGTTCTTTAGTCTCTCCAGGAGCGTATTGTGGTCAACTGTGTCGAAAGCTGAGGAGATGTCGATGAAGATCATTATAAGTCCATTCCTGGTGTTGTCAATTGTTCTTAAGATGCTGTCGAAGAGGTAGATCAGTAAAGTTTCGACTCCATGGTTGGGACGAAATCCGTGTTGGTTGTCGTCGAGTGTTTCGTGTTTGTCGATGTGTTCCTGAAGTTGTAGTTGAACCGTTTTTTCGATTATTTTTGCGAGGAAGGGTATGCTGGAGATTGGGCGGTGACCTTGACCTTGACCTTTGACCTTGCAGGGGCCCTTTTTCCCCCGATGGCTGCCAGCGGGTTCAAGAAGTGTGATCGGTGTAAGAAACTGATGTCTCTCACTGACACACACGACTGCTGCCTCCAGTGCCTCGGGCCCGATTATGACCCGATCTGTGGCCTGTGCAGCAAAATGTCCTCTAAGGTGCTGAGGAGCCGTCAGCATCAACGAGAAAGGATCTTCTCTGACTCTGCGTCCGGCCGGGCCCGGACTTCATCAGAGGCCTCGACGTCTCGGGAGTCCGACCCCGAGCATCGTCGGGGCTCCTCTGAGCAGGGTCTCCCTCACGGGAACACAAAAGGAAGAAGAAACCCGAGAGGGCGGTGTCGGTGGATGCTCTTGGTCCCTCGAGGGCCAGGTTGCATAGACCCGACCGCCATCCCGGGTCCTCGGAGTTGGAGAAACCTGCCAAAATGCCTCGTGTGGAGCCGGAGTCCCCGAGTCACGTGAGTGCTGTTGTTCTTGTGGACTCTCCTCTGGGAGAGCCAACGTCGGGCCCGATGCGGTTGGGGGCTGCTGAGTCTCCTGAGCTCGGACTCAGGTTGACGGCCTTGGAGAGCAGCTTGGATGCCTTCATGGAACAGCAGCGGGTGCTGATTGCCGGTCTGACCGGTGCATCTGCCCCGACTACCGGGACCTCGACGTCCAAGTCGACCCCGGAGGCCGAGCTGATCCTCGAGTCAACGCGGTCTTGAGTCGATCCTCGGCCAAGGTCTCCCTTGGCCTCCCGTATGGGTCTGAGGTTGTCGACGTCGGTACCCTTGTCGGGCGGATGGCATCGGTGCCAGCCCGACCGGAGCCACTTGATTCCTCCTCGGAGGGGTCAGAGTGGGAGACGGAGGACGAGGAGTCCCCGGGCACTTTCCGGACCCGGTGCTTCCCATCGGACTCACCGGAGTCCGAGCCTCGGAGAAGGTCCCCCCCAGAGGATACCTGGTTCTCGGACTTTGTGAGGGACATGGCCAAGGCCTTGGCCTTCCCCGCGGATCCCGAGGAGGAGCCTCGAGCCGAGGAGCTTGAGGCCCTCCATGATGACTCTCCACCGAAGTAGGCCTTTACTGTACCGGTTCCTCCGATGCTGGAACGGCTGCTCTTTTTCATGTGAGAGGCAGTGGCCTCCGCGCCGGTTCTCAGCAAACGGGTTGATTTCATTTATCGAGTCCATAAGAGCCCTGGGTTCATGAAGGCACAGCTACCGCACCACTCCATGGTTGTGGAGTCGGCCATGCATCATCTGAAGAGTCAGAAGATGCACTCCTCGGTGCCCCCTGGCAGGGAGGCCCGGAACCTGGATGCCCTCGGTAGAAAGTGCTTCCAGGGCTCTATGCTGACTTGCCGTGTCCAGACTTACCAGCTGTACATGGGCATGTACCTCCAAGACCTGGCAAAGGAGATTGCCGGGTTCTCTGCTGGCCTCTCCGAGGTACCTTTGCAGAGGTTCAAGGCTTTGTCATCGGGGATTTGAGAGTGCTCGAAGTTTATATCTCGAGCAGCCTATGATGGCTTCGAGGCTTCGGCCCGAGTAGCAGTGGCCGGCATCAGTGCACGCCGTCAGGCCTGGCTGCGCTCAAGCCATGGGTCCAGGACAAGTTGGTCGATGTCCCTTGCCGGGGTGAGAACCTCTTTGGCAAACCAATGGCTGAAAAGGCTGCAGAACTCGAGACTGAGACTCTCACCAGGACAAGGCTGTCCAGGAAGACTTCTGCCCCGGCTCAGGGAAAAAGCCCTTTTACCCGAGGAAGGCCTCTGCCTACAAATCCTACGCTCAATTTCAGGCCTCTACAGCTCCCCAACAAGGTCAGCAGGCCAAGGGGGCAGGGGCATCGGCCCCGTAGGCAGAAAACCCCCAAGCCGCCAGCTCCGGCTCCTGCACAGCAGGGAGCGGGGTTTTGATTCCCACTGCATAGCCTCTCCCCCACAGCTGGCTCCACTCAGCACAGGAGGCCGCTGACACTGTACGCCCACAGGTGGTCAGCTATAACGGGATACCTGGGTACTGAGCATAGTCCAAAAGGGCTACTTGCTCCACTTCAATCAGTTACCTCCCTCCTATTTTCCAGGGGAGCCTCCAAGACTCCCTCTACACAGGAACCTCCTCCTTCAGGAGTTGGCAAGTCTTCTACAGGAGCAGGCGGTGGAACCGGTGCCTCACCACCTGAGAGGACGAGGCTTCTACTCCAGGTACTTTCTAGTACCAAAAAGGACAGGAGGCCTCAGGCCCATCCTAGACTTGCGAAATCTCAACAAGTTCCTGGAGAGGGAAAAGTTCAAGATGCTTACCTTTTGGAATACTGCTGCCTTACCTCCAGCAGAGAGATTGGCTATACTCCTTAGATCTAAAGGATGCTTATACTCACATCCTCATTCATCCAGACCACAGACAATATCTCAGATTTGTAGTGGGAGGAAATCCATTTTCAGTACAGAGTACTTCCATTTGGCCTAACCTCCGCACCCAGGTTTTTCACCAAATGCCTGGCGGAGGTGGCGGCCTATCTCAGAAACCAGGGCATCTTTGTCTTTCCTTACCTGGACGACTGGCTCATCAGGGGTCAGTCTCCACAGGAGGCCAGACAAGCCACTGTCTCTCTTCTACAGCACCTGGACTTCGTCATAAACTTCGCAAAGTCCACTTTGCTCCCCTCACAGGACGTGGCGTTCATAGGGGCAAGGTTGGATACTTTACAGACAATGGCTTATTTGCACGGGATCAGGGCTCACAGACTGATGGCTCTGGCCCAGCAGTTTCGCAGTGGATCTCTGGTCTCTGCCAGACATTTCCTGAGGCTTTTAGGCCACATGGCATCCACGGTCCATGTAACTCCAAATGCTCGTCTGCATATGCGGCCTGCTCAATGGTGCCTCAGAGCTCAGTGGATACAGGCCACAGGAGACTTATGAGACAGAGTAAGAGTGTCCAAACTACTAGCGGCCTCCCTGCAGTGGTGGCTGCATCTCCGGAACCTGATCAAAGGGGTACCTTTCCAGGCACCACCACACACACAGGTTTTGACGACCGATGCTTCTCTTCAAGGTTGGGGTGCACATTGCCAGGGGGCATGCACTCAGGGCCTCTGGTCCCCTTGGGAGTCCACACAGCAGATCAATCTGTTGGAGTTGCGAGCTATTCGATTGGCTCTACAAACTTTCTCTCATGTCCTCTCTCACCCGTCTGTTTTGATTCAGACGGACAACCAAGTAGCAATGTTCTATGTGAACAAACAAGGAGGCACATGGTATAGGTATTAGCCATAAGTGCATGGCTATATGCCAATTTGCTAATAAGTTTTGAATGAAGTGATTTTCTTTTGATTGTGCAAGAAAATTACCTGGCAGACAGGTTGAGCAGTATTCTACAGCCTCACGAATGGCATTTGAATCCCCTAGTGGTCCAGCAGATCTTCCTAAAATGGGGTCTTCCAACCATCGATCTCTTTGCCAGTCCACTGAACCGTCAGCTGCCCAGGTTCTGTTCCAGACAACCACATCCTCTGCGAATAGCAGCAGATGCTTTTCTAATCTCTTGGTCTACGAGCCTGCTGTATGCGTTTCCTCCAACGCCTCTAGTGGCCCGAACCCTATTCAAGGTGCTTTGGGACAGGGCCTCGCTGATCCTGGTAGCCCCTAGATGGCCGAGGCAACCATGGTTTCCACTCCTGCAATTGGCGGTGGACACTCCACTCCCTCTGGGGGTGCAACCCGGTCTCCTGGATCAGGGACCTCTCCTGCACCCCAACCTCCAGTCCCTCCATTTGATGGCCTGGCTGCTGAAAGAGTACTTCTAGCCCCCTTACCTCTACCTAGGGAAGGGGAGGAGGTGGTTTTGGCCTCTAGGAGACAATCCACCCGGAAATCTTATGCCCTCAAGTGGCGTAGGTTCTCCGCCTGGTGTGCTCAGCGCCAAGAGGATCCGTTTTCCTGCCTGGTACCAGTGGTGCTGCTGTATCTGCTTCACCTGTTGGACCTAAGCCTTAAATCCAACTCTGTTTGGGTCCACCTCAGTGCTCTGTCAGCGCACCACTTGCCGGTGGAGGGCCAGTCTGTCGGTCCATCCCTTAGTAGCCCACTTCCTCAGAGGCCTGCTTTTGCTCAAGCCTCCGATTCGTCCACCAGCCCCTGAGTGGGATTTGAATGTGGTCTTGCAACAACTTACTCGCCCACCATTTGAGCCGATGGCTACCTGTCATTTACGCTTCCTTTCCTGGAAGGCATTGTTCTTGGTGGCTCTTACCTCGGCCAGGCGTGTGAGTGAATTACAGGCTCTGGTTTCTGATAGACCGTACACACGGTTCTATAGGAACAGGGTGGTCTTATGGACTCATCCCAAGTTTCTTCCAAAGGTTGTCTGCTCCTTCCACCTCAATCAGGAGGTGGTTCTTCCGACCTTCTTTCCCAGGCCGCATGCCAGCCGGGCTGAAATGGTCTTGCATACCCTGGACTGTAGGAGGGCGTTGTCTTTCTACATTGACCGTATGCAGGGGCATCAAAGGGGGGTTACCTGTCTCCAAGCGTACCCTGTCCATTTGGGTAGCAGACTGTATCGCCTGGGCATACAGGGCAGCCGGCTTCTCCTTGCAGGGTCGAGTCACGGCCCACCGTGTCACGGCGAAGGCTGCGTCAGTAGCTCATCTCCGCTCTGTTCCGTTGGCAGACATCTGCCGGGCCGCTACTTGGTCTTCAAGCCAGACTTTTGCGGCCCATTACTGCCTCGAGAGAGAGTCCCATAGGGACAGTGCTTTCGGACAGGCAGTACTCCATAATCTCTTTGAGATTTAGGCAACTCCTACCCTCCGGCCCTTGTGCTGGGCTACCGTTCGGGGGCGTTCTCAGAGAAGATTCTTATCACGCATGCTGAGGCTCTAGAGGGAGCTTATTTTTGAGCTTGGGTTTTCGGTAGCCTGGAGCTGGGGAGTCCCATATGTGAGGACTGACTTCCTGCTTGGTCCTGGAGAAAGAGTAGTTACTCACCTGTAACAGGTGTTCTCCAGGAGCAGCAGGAATCAGTCCTCATGACCCTCCCTCCTCCCCTTGGGTTGCAGTCCTATATATTTCATTTTGTTTTTTGCTGTTTTTTAGCTATGTCATCAGACTGAGCAAGATGGCACCCTTGGGCGGGAAGGGGACCGCGCATGCGCGCTGCATTCCCAAAGGCTTTCTTTGAAAGCTAGGGAAATGCTCTGCACGAGGGCTCTGTCGGCGCCGACGTCACCCATATGTGAGGACTGATTCCTGCTACTCCTGGAGAACACCTGTTACAGGTGAGTAACTACTCTAATCGAGCAGAATCTCAAAAGAAGTGGATCAGTATTAAAAATTGCAAAAAAAAAAATTGTTCTTGTCTCTAATATGCCACAGACTTAGTGCAATAAAATAAGTGAACAAGACTGCTATGTAAGGACCTCAGAACAGAGCTTCTTACAGCACTAAACTTTTGCTGTTATCTCGGTTCCTCACTGTAATCATCAATCCAGCTTAATTAAGTGTTTCTCATATTTTTAAAACTGTTTTTCCAAAAATGCTGATTAGAAAATGATCCTTATCAGTGTCAAAAGTCCCTGTTCGTGAATCCCAGCAGTCATGTTTCCGACTCGAGTTTCCTATCAACTGCTTCAGAAGTTTGCTTCACCAGATATTAAGGCAATATTGCAACGTGATACATGGCATTTTCCTTTCCAAAAAAACGTCAGGTACAACTATAGCCATGCCACTCTGAGTGAGACAGATCTCATCTGATCTTGGAAGCTAAGTAGAGTCAGGCCTGGTTAGTACTTGGATGGGAGACCACCTTTGAAGATCAGGTATTGTAGGCTTTACTGCATGGAAGAAAGGCATGGCAATCTATTTCCGCTCGCACCTTGCCAAGAAAATCCAGGGGATAGTCTCATCTATTCACAGGATCACCAAGAGTCTGCATCAACTTGGCACACAACACCACATCTATCATGCTTAAATAGACATATCCAATAAAAACATCATCACAGGATCATACTGAGGAGCTGTGGTAACAGCAAAGTTAAGTGCTGTAAGATACTCTGTATTCTCCAGGACCAAGCAGGAAGTCAGTCCTCACTTATGGGTGACGTCGGCGCCGACGGAGCCCTCGCGGAGCAATTTTCCCCAGCTTTCAAAGAAAGCCTTTGGGAATTGCAGCGCGCATGCGCGGTAGTCTTCCCGCCCGAAGGTGCCATCTTAGCCAGTCTTCTTTTTTTCCGCGGAGCCCTACAGACGTCCCCGTCTTGTCCCCGCGAAAAAGTTGATTTTCCTCTGTATTTATCCTTTTTTCTTTCGGTTCGACGCCGGTCGTTTTCCCGCCCGGACTCGCGACGCCGGTCTCGAGTCCTCTAACGGTTTTTCGGTTTTTCTGACTTAGTCAGCTTTCGTTTTCGTTTTTTCCCTGGCAGCCCGGTCCTTTGACCTCGCAGGGGCCCTTTTTCCCCCGATGGCTGCCAGTGGCTTTAAGCGGTGTGGTCGGTGTGACCGAAATATGTCACTCACCGACTCACACGACCTTTGCCTCCGCTGCCTGGGCCCAGATCACGAGGAACTGATCTGTGGGCCCTGCAGCAAACTGTCCTCGAAGGCGTTGAGAAGTCGGCGGCATCAGCGCGAAAGAATCTTCGCTGACCCCAGCCGTACCCGGACCTCGTCGGAGGCCTCACTGTCGAAAGGCTCCAGTTCGGACCGTCGACGGAGCTCCTCCGACCGGGGTTCTCCCTCCGGGGACCATCGACGGAAGGAAAAACCCGCGAGGGCGGCGTCGGTGGACGCTCCTGGCTCCGCGAGGGCCAGGTCGCATAGCCCCGACAGCCGCCCCGGGTCCTTGGAGAAGGAACACCTCCCGAAGCGACCTCGCCTGGAGTCGGAGATGCCTGCCCGGGTAAGTCCTGTTGTCCTTCTGGACTCGCCTCCGCGTCAGCCGACATCGGGCCCGACGCCGTCGGGGCCCGAGTCGGGGGCTGCTGGGTCGCCTGAGCTCGGACTCAGGTTGACGGCCTTGGAGAGCAGATTGTCTGCCTTCATGGACCAGCAGCGGGCACTGCTCGCTGGCTTCGCTGGCGTCGCTGCCCCGACCGCCGGGACGTCGACGTCCAAGTCGACCCCGGAGACCGAGCCGATCCTCGAGTCGATGAGAACTCGAGTCGATCCTCGGTCGAGGTCGCCCTCGGCCTCCCGTTCGGGACCGAGGTCGCCGACGCCGACTCCCTCGGCGTCGGGGCGGCTGGCGCCGCACCCTGCCCGAGCCGACCCCACCGAGTCCTCGTCGGAGTCGGTCTGGGAGTCTGAGGAGGAAGAGTCACCTGATTCTTTCCGGACTCGGTGTGTCCCATCGGACTCTCCGGAGTCCGAGCCTCGGAAGCAGTCCCCCCCCGGAGGATGCCCGGTTCTCGGATTTCGTTAGGGATATGGCCAAGGCTTTGGCCTTCCCTGCGGACCCCGAGGAGGAGCCTCGAGCCGAAGAGCTCGACGCCCTCCAGTATGACTCTCCCGCGAGGGAGCACTTTACTGTGCCGGTTCCTCCTATGCTGGAACGACTACTCTTCCGCATGTGGGAGAGTCCGGCCTCCTCGCCGGTCCTGAGCAAGCGGGTCGATTCTATCTATCGAGTCCGCAAGAGCCCTGGCTTTCAAAAGGCGCAGTTGCCACACCATTCCATGGTAGTGGAATCGGCCATGCATCGTCTTAAGAGCCAGAAGATGCACTCCTCGGTGCCTCCTGGAAGGGAGGCCCGTAACCTGGATGGCCTTGGCAAAAAGTGCTTCCAGGGCTCTATGCTCGCCTGTCGTGTCCAGACTTACCAGCTCTACATGGGCATGTATCTCAGGGATCTGGCTAAAGAGCTAGCCGGCTTCTCCGCTGGTTTGTCCGAGGAACCCTTGCGGAGGTTCCTAGCCTTGTCCACAGGTATTCGGGAATGCTCAAAGTTCATGTCCCGAGCAGCCTATGATGGCTTTGAAGCCTCGGCTCGAGTAGCCGCAGCCGGCATCGGTGCCCGCCGACAGGCTTGGCTTCAGTCGTCCGACCTTGAGCCCTGGGTACAGGACAAGTTGGTCGATGTCCCCTGCCGAGGCGAAAACCTCTTTGGCAAGCCCATGGCGGAAAAGGCTGCACAAATTGAGACTGAGACTCTCACCAGGACCAGGCTTTCTAGGAAGACCTCCGCCCCTTCCCAGAAAAAGAAGGGCTCGGGAAAAAAGACCTTTTACCCGAGGAAGGCGGCTGCCTACAAACAATACCCCCATTATCAGGCCCCTGCAGCTCCCCAACAGGGCCAGCAGGCCAAGGGACGGGGTAACGGGTCCCGTAGGCAGCAAGCCCCCAAGCCTGCGCCACCAGCCCCTGCTCAGCAGGGTGGGGGTTTTTGACTCGCTCAGCATAGCCTCTCCCCCCCCGCTGGTTCCCCCCAGCACCGGAGGCCGGCTGGTTCACTTCGCCGACAGGTGGTCCAGCATCACCGCAGATGCCTGGGTGCTTCAGGTCGTGCGAGAGGGCTACCTTCTCCACTTCCATCAGGTCCCTCCCTCCTATTTTCCGGGAGAGCCTCCGCGCCCCCCTCTGCACAGGGAGTTGCTCCTTCAGGAGTTAGCAGGTCTTCTGCAGGATCAGGCGGTGGAACCGGTGCCACACCACCTGAGAGGTCAGGGCTTCTATTCAAGGTATTTTCTGATACCAAAGAGAACAGGAGGCCTCCGACCCATCCTGGACTTGCGCAACCTCAACAAGTTCCTTGTGCGGGAGAAGTTCAAAATGCTTACCCTTGGAATCCTTCTGCCCTACCTCCAGCAGGGAGATTGGCTATGCTCCTTGGATCTAAAGGATGCTTACACGCACATCCTCATCCACCCAAGCCACCGACAATACCTAAGGTTTGTGGTGGCAGGGAATCATTACCAGTACAGAGTACTGCCCTTCGGCCTGTCCTCCGCACCGCGAGTCTTCACAAAATGTCTCGCGGTCGTGGCGGCCCATCTCCGGCTTCACGGCCTCTATGTTTTTCCGTACCTCGACGACTGGCTCATCAGAGCAGCATCCGCTCAGGAGGTCACCACCGCCACGTGCCGCACGGTGACTCTGCTGCAGCACTTGGGCTTTGTCATCAACTTCGCAAAGTCCACTTTGCTCCCCTCACAGGATCTCGAGTTCATCGGCGCAAGGCTGCACACCCCTCAGGCGCGAGCGTACCTACCGCTCGACAGGGCTCAGCGGCTCATGGACCTAGCCGACCGCTTTCGCAGCCAGCCCCTGGTCTCCGCCAGGCGCTTCCTGAGACTGCTCGGCCATATGGCTTCCACCGTCCATGTGACCCCCAATGCCCGCCTGAATATGCGGCCTGCTCAGTGGTGTCTCCGCCAGCAGTGGCGACAGGCCACGGGCGGCCTAGCAGACCTGGTGCGCGTCTCCGAGCCGCTGGTCTCGTCTATCCGGTGGTGGCTCCGGCAGCCGAACCTGGTATTGGGAATGCCTTTCCAGTCACCTCAGCCGACCCGGGTGCTGACCACCGATGCATCCCTCCTGGGCTGGGGAGCCCATTGCCAAGAGGCACGTACTCAGGGCCTCTGGACCAAGTGGGAGTCTGCTCAGCAGATCAACTTCCTGGAGCTCAGGGCGATCCGCCTAGCTCTCAAGGCCTTCTCCCACCTGACCTCCCAACAGTCCGTCCTTGTCCAGACGGACAATCAAGTTGCCATGTTCTACGTGAACAAGCAGGGGGGCACGGGCTCCTTCCTCCTCTGCCGGGAGGCACAGAAGCTCTGCTCTTGGGCCGTCAGTCACGGCATTCTCCTCAAGGCAGTTTATCTCCCGGGCCAAGAAAATTGCCTGGCGGACAAACTCAGCAGGGTCCTCCAGCCGCACGAGTGGCGTCTGGACCCCTTGATCGTTCAGAAGCTCTTCCTCAGGTGGGGCCTCCCCACAGTGGATCTCTTTGCCAGTCCTCACAACCGGCAGCTTCCTCGCTTCTGCTCTCGTCAGCCTCACCCCCTTCGGGTGGCGGCGGACGCCTTTCTGATCTCATGGTCGGGGAGCCTTCTGTACGCTTTCCCTCCCATCCCGTTAGTCTCTCGGACCCTTTTCAAGGTTCTCCGAGACAAAGCTTTCGTGATCCTGGTGGCCCCTCGCTGGCCCAGGCAGCCGTGGTTTCCGCTCTTGCTGCAACTGGCGGTGGAGGATCCAATCCCTCTGGGGGTGCAACCGGATCTCCTCACCCAGGATCAGGGGTCCCTACTGCACCCCAACCTCAGGTCTCTCAACCTCATGGCCTGGCTGCTGAGAGGGTAGTCCTTGCTCCTCTCCTCTTGCCGGCAGAGGTGGAGGAGGTCGTCTTGGCTTCGCGGCGGCCTTCTACCCGCAAATGCTACGCCCTTAAATGGCGTCGCTTTGCAGTCTGGTGTACCCAACAGTCTCAGGATCCCTTCTCCTGCCCGGTGTCGGTGATCTTACAGTACTTGCTACACCTCTCTAATCTGGGACTTAAGTCCAACTCCGTCAAAGTTCACCTCAGTGCTCTTTCCGCACATCATGTGCCGGTGGACGGCAGACCTCTCTCCAACGACCCTCTCGTAGCGAGGTTTCTCCGAGGTCTCCTACTACTTAAACCACCTCTGCGCCCGCCAGCGCCTGACTGGGACCTGAATGTGGTTTTGCAGCGGATCACCTGTCCGCCTTTTGAACCTATGGCTACCTGCTCTCTCCGTTTTCTGTCTTGGAAAACGCTGTTCTTGATAGCCCTCACTTCCGCTAGGCGCGTAAGTGAATTACAGGCCCTCGTGTCTGATCCCCCCTACACTCGGTTCTACAAGAATAGGGTAGTCCTACGGACTCACCCAAAGTTTCTGCCTAAAGTGGTCTCCCCTTTTCACTTGAATCAGGAGGTGGTACTTCCAACCTTCTTTCCCAGACCACACTCCAGCCGAGCTGAGACGGTCCTCCATACCTGGACTGTAGAAGGGCGTTGAACTTCTACCTTGACCGTACGCGGGAGCACCGTAAAGCTGCGCAGCTTTTTGTGTCCTTTGACCCCAATAAATTGGGGCTCCCGGTCTCCAAGCGTACTCTGTCCATCTGGGTTGCGGACTGTATCTCTTGGGCTTATGGGGCAGCCGGACTCTCCTTAGAAAGTCGAGTCACGGCTCATTGCGTTCGGGCAAAGGCCACGTCAGTGGCTTACCTCCGCTCTGTTCCGCTGGCAGACATCTGCCGGGCCGCTACTTGGTCTTCGAGCCAGACTTTTGCGGTCCATTACTGTCTCGAGAGGGAGTCCCGTAGGGACAGTGCTTTCGGACAGGCAGTCCTCCGTAATCTCTTTGAGGTCTGAGCAACTCCTACCCTCCATCCCGGATGTGGGCTACCGGTGGGTGATAATTTAGCGAAGATTCTATCCTTCTGTGCTGCTGAGCTAGAGGGAGCTCATTTTTGTGCTTAGGGTCTCCGGTAGCCTTGAGCTTGGGAGTCCCATAAGTGAGGACTGACTTCCTGCTTGGTCCTGGAGAAAGCGTAGTTACTCACCTGTAACAGGTGTTCTCCAGGAGCAGCAGGAATCAGTCCTCACTACCCTCCCTCCTCCCCTTGGAGTTGCAATCGTCTGCTTATGTTCTTTTTGCAAATTTTTATGCTGTCTTTTTAGCTATGTCATCTGACTGGCTAAGATGGCACCTTCGGGCGGGAAGACTACCGCGCATGCGCGCTGCAATTCCCAAAGGCTTTCTTTGAAAGCTGGGGAAAATTGCTCCGCGAGGGCTCCGTCGGCGCCGACGTCACCCATAAGTGAGGACTGATTCCTGCTGCTCCTGGAGAACACCTGTTACAGGTGAGTAACTACGCTTTCCTTATCGTTCCTCCAGTTTAGTCCTCTACGTCTGGGTTGTGCACCTCTTCCTGCAGCTTGGAGACTGGGCATGTCAAAATCGTGACATCACTGGATATAGCCTGCTGGTAACCCCCATCAGCCCTAGTGTGTCCAGTCTCCATGCAGCAGGAGGACGTAGTGAGCCTAGGTGCTGGGCTCACTAAACCAGATTAGGAGTAATTTAGCCAGGATTGCAGTTGGTTGGCCTTAGGTCATCTAGTTTCAGTTAATCTGGCGAGGATTGATTATTTTAATTACTCTGTATTACTTTTCATTAATTTCCCTTAATTTCAGTCAGTTTCTTCACTTTGTTCAAAGCTCCAACGGTCCTGTTAAGAAGAACCCCTATCTAGCTAGCTATCACCTTTTTTGGTCATCAGTCTGTTTTAAAAAAAAAAAAAAAAAAGAGAGGAAAGAAAATTGCCGCTTTGGATCTCTCCCCCTGGACTGTACGGGGGAGAGCTCTGTGGGCCGTACCAGCGCTTGGTCAGTGTGTGAGCTGAGCAACGGCGGCTTCCGCAGCGGTGGTATGAGTTCCCCATGTGGTGAGCCAGCAGAGCGACTCTCACCGTGACGGCAGCTCGCGGCTGAGTTGAGCGGCCTCGCGGCTGGAGAGCTGTTTTTTTTTCCCCCTCCTGTTACCCGCGTCATCCCCAGTGACCGTCGGCTCCACAGGTAGGGCCTTCGGGCATGGAGGGGCTCCGGAGCTCCATGTTTGCAAACGGAGTTTTTGGCGCCAAATCGAAGCCGACTGGGATCGGCGCCATTTTAGGCTCCTGCTGGTCCTGCGTGGCAACGGACCGCTTTTAGAGGAGAGCCATGGTGTTCTTTGGTCTGATGGACAGGCTAGGTCGGCCATAAAAGAAACAGGGGGAAAAGCTTTACCTCTGCTGGTATTTAACTATTGGCAGAGCAGATCTAATTGCCCGGGGGCCGCGGCTCGTCAGTGAGGCAGTGCAGATGGCCGAGGGATGCTTCCCACGCGTGGGTCATGGCGCAGATAGGCAGCATTTTTGCGACGTTTATTTTCTTTTAGTCGCCTAGGGTGGACTTTGCCTATTTTAATTAATTATTTATTTCCTTAAATTGCTCAGTTTAAGGGCTAAATTGACAGTCCTTTTTATTTTAAGTTTGTTTATGGTAACACAGTCGTTTAAGTCATTGATTTCTGGTGACATGATCGTTCCCTACTGGCCAGGCCTCTGAGGAGCATCAGCTCAGTCCCGGGATACTGGTAGAAGGAGGGACAGAATAGATGTATGCTTGAGACAGTGGCTCCTTTGGTAATTACTGTCTGCAGCTGTATTCTTTAGGAAAAGGTGCATAGTCTGCAAGCTTGTGGTGTCACAAGAACAGGTTTAAGAAACCTTAGGTTTAAAAAAAAAAAAAAAAAGAGGAATAATGGATAAACCTGTAAGCTAGGAGGTGCCTATCATTACGCTAATGGGCATCAGAGGGCGGTAGGTACACTCAGTAGCTGCCTTCGGTAACCGACTATATCCAACAATCATTTGGCTGATTTCTACAACTCAAAAAAAAAATAAAAAAAAATACATAAATAAAATTAAATTAAAAAAAAAATAAATATATATATATAAAACCGCTGGGTCCACCTAGGTACGCAGGGTTAGAGACTAAGCAAGCAGCTGTAAGAGTCTGCAAATCAAGCTTATATGACCCAGAATTAGAACTCTTAGCTTCTGGATCATTTGTCTGGTGGTAAGTACCCCTGAAGGTAACCAGATGGCAGCGCTGCTCAGGAATCACGTGTATTATTTGTACTCCTGATCGGTGGGGGTTTGTATAATTCCAGTTTGCGTTCATCTTTAGATTCTCAAAGATGGCGGTCTCTAAGACATCTGGTTACAAGGCTGCCTGTATCTCCCGCAGCTAGCTCTCTGCTTGCAGGACTGCCGGGAGGGGGTCCTGTGCGTCTCATAGCTCTCCTTAGCATGACCATCCCATGAAAAGAGGCTGCCTCTCCGAGTGGTCGGCAGGGAATGGTAGTAGGTGCAGGAAAATGGCCATCTGGGCCATCTGGCTAAATGGCCTGTCCTCAGGATTAGGGAAGTCCTTCTCGGTAGCGCACTTTAGGGCTTAGCGCTCCAGGGCACTGGCAGGTTTCCTAGCTGAAGTTCCCTACCCTAGGGCTGCTCCAATAATTCAACCTAGGTTAACTGTGCTCGCTGCCCAGTGTTTGGGCTGACAGGGCCTGGGTCACCTGTGTAAGTCGATGTGCGTTGGGTAAGTGCTCACATTGGCTTAGGCACGATTTTGGTGTCCACTCACGGTAGAGTGAGACTGCATTTCTATGCTCAGGTGGGTTTCTAATACTAATGTAGTTTGCCGGCAATTGAGGTTATCGATTTTGATATAGTGAGAGAGGTGTCCATTGTGTTAGGTGTGATTGAAAGTGCGGTCGTGGTCTCTGATGTGGCGTGGGCCGTCCTAATCAGATAGTTGTTGCAGGCATCAGCTGTTCTTTCTCTTTAGCCTGGTCACCAAATCTTACCCCTCTACGTCTCTGCAGTCCAGGAGGCAAGTTCCCAGGTCCACTGGAGAATCTCTTCTCAGCCTCTTTGCAATGTTGGCAGGAGGACTGGGGGTGCAGGAAAAGGAGGCCTCAAACCAGCTCCAGTTCTCATGTCTTCTCTGCCAGAGTTCTCTAAAGCTCACTATTCCCAGTAATTGGCTTATTTGGGCTTCCTGTTCTACAAGTCTAGGTGGCGTACTTTCAGATACTGTATTTATATTTCCTTCTCCCTGTAGGGCTCACAATTTTCGTTTTTGTACCTGGAGCAATGGAGGGTTAAGTGGCTTATCCACGGCCAGAAGGACAATCCGTGGGGCTGGAAACCCCAGTTCTTGTGTCCCATGTTTGCGGTTCTTGAGTGGCGTTCGACCCTTGGTCCTCTAGCAACTTGCCCCTAACGCTACGTCCCTGCTCCTTCCAAGACTTCGCTGAAACTCATTGCGCCCTGGGAGTTAGCTATGGGACCATAGGGCTAAGTTCGGTTGCGTACATCCAAGGGAGAGGTTTTGGGCAGGTTCCGTTCTTAAGTATACAGGAGATACCATGCTGGGTCGGACTGGGGTCCTTTGGGTCCAGTGCCCGGTTCCCTGTAGAGGCTGTTCCGGGTTGCAGGGGCCTCGCATTTCCCAGAAAAACGAATAGGCTACACAATGCTGATATGGAGCAAGAAGCAAATTTTATCTATGCTCATATTCAAAGAGTTCTGTTACATGAGTGACAGAGGTGGCACTTGGTTAGGTTGGGTGTCTTGTAGACTATATTGAAGTGTAGAAAGCTGGTGTATAACAACAAGCAAATAAGTTAATAACGGTTTCTTTAATAAAGGATTCTGGGCCTTTCCTCCAGGGGTTGGGCCAAAACCTTTTATTCTCAGCTACATTGCGCAGATCTTTTCACACAAGGCGCTTGAAGGATGCAGGGGTCAGTCAACCGATGGAAACTGCGAGTGTTACACCGGGCGTTCCAGGCGTTTGAAGCTAGCATGCCAGTTCAAGCGGGGCGAGTGCGGTCCGACAACTCTGCGGCGGTGGATCACATCTATCGGCAGGGCAGAGCAGGAAGTGTGACCATGGAGGCCGAGGCATGGGGTCTCTTGAGTGGTTCGAGATTCGGCTTCCGGCGATCTTGGTGGCGCACATCGCGGGAGAAGACAAGGTGACGACGGATTTCCTAGGCTGGATCCGGGTAGATGCCAAGCACTAGAAGTTACCTTCGGAGGTTTTCGCACATGTCTGTTGTAAATAGGATAGCCAATGGGCCTCTTGGCAACGTCTCAGGCTGCAAAAAACGGTTGCTTTTTAGCAGGCAACGCAAAAGGATGTCGGAAGGAGTCGACGCAATGATACAACAGTAGCCGTTGTCCATTTTCTCTGTCTTGTCTCCAGAGACGCTCATAGGCCGAGTGATGCCGCGTTTCGAAGCGAATCGTGGAAATGTGGTGTTGGGGGCCGCAGGCTGACTGGGATGCCCGTGGTACGCCGACCTCATTCAGGGGCTTGACGGAAATCCAGGGAGATTACTGACGGAGAATCAGTAGCTGCAGGGTGCCCTTCAGTGTCCCAGGTGGATCGGTTCTCGCTTACGGTGTGGCTTTTCGAAAGGCAAGGTTAAGGACACAAAGTTCCTCGGTGACAGGCATCGCCACCTTGCAAAAAAAAAAAGTGCTTCTTTGAGAATTGCGGTTCGCGGAGGCACATTGACGTGGCAACAGTGTCAGTCGTCTGGGTATCCAGTACTTCTACAGGACGGGTTGGATAAGGGATTGCCAGCCAGTTCCTTGAGAGTTCGGTTTAGCAGTTCTGTCTTGCTATAGGGGCAATGTACAGGCAGGGGCGCTCATACACAGGTCCATGGGGTACGCTATCAGGCGGTTGACAGACTGCAGCCCTCTCGTAGGATATTACTTTCTCCGGGGGAGCGAATTTCGTCTTTAGGGGCGTTAGCTAGCGCACCATCTGAGCCCGTGCAACAGCCGGTAGTTAAGGAATTAATCTCGAAGTCAGTATGTTTGGTGACCATCTGTTCGGTGAGGCGAATTTCGGAGTTGCAGGAGTTGGTCTGTAAGGAAACGTTTTTAGGGTTTTCTCTAGAGAGAAGGTGGCCTTGCGGACAGGTCCGTTGTTCTTTGCCAAAGGTGGTTTCTTTTTCCATTTCACTTAATTCAACGGACTCCCGTCCAGCGCTAGATGCGGTGGGGCAGAACATTTCAGTCCATAGCTTGCACTGTTTGGACGCCGAGAGAGCACGGCGGCAGGGTTTGAAAATTTCCGAATTTTGTCACAAGTCGACTCGCCTCTCTCTATAGATTGCTCGGAGGGTCCCGCAAAGGAGAAGCGGCGGTGTAGGATTCGATCTATGGATGGATTGGGGTGACGATCGCGTCGGCCTCTCTTCTACCAGGCCGTACAGTCCCAGTGGGCTTACGAGTCCGTCCTTCCAGGGTGCAAGCCACTTCCTGAGCGGAGTACAGTTCGATTCCGCTAGTAGACTCCTGTGGAGCGGTCACTTGGTCGTTTCTGTGTACTTTCAGTAACCATTGCCACCTAGATGTTCTGGCGGCTATGCTTGCCGCGTTTGGGAAGGCGGCGTAAAGATCCAGCTGGAAAGTTCCCTCTCAATGAGTACTGCTCTGATACATCCCAGACGTAGAGGTCTAAACTGGAGGAACGATAAGGAAATAGAAATTACACTTACCTGGTAATTGTCGTTCCTTGAGTGATCACAATATTATATTGGTCACTTGAACGATAATAAATCCAATGTTAGTCAAAAATACCGTTCTTCTTTTAAAGTAAGAGTATTCTTTGCACCTTAGGTCTCAGTTTAAAATAACACTGCTACTTTAAGAGTGACACCTTTATAGCAGCATACGTGTTTTTTCACATCAATGACCTTGTGCTTTTTTATGTAAATTACTCAAAAAATCTTTCTTATAGCTGTAGGGCCTGTATCTCTATATCAAAAAAGTGAGTTAGCTCAACCATATACTCAGCTTTATAAAATTTGGTGAAGCCCTTCAGCTCTCTGAATGTTGGGATTGCGAGAGAGCTGAAGGGCTTCACCAAATTTTGATGTGATGTGAAAAAACACGTATGCTGCTATAAAGGTGTCACTCTTAAAGTAGCAGTGTTATTTTAAACTGAGACCTAAGGTGCAAAGAATACTCTTACTTTAAAAGAAGAACGGTATTTTTGACTAACATTGGTTCCTTGAGTGATGACAGTTTAGTCCTCATACCCACCCGGGGAGTATTCAGTTCAGGGTTTCCTTCTAGAGGAGGAGGAGAATCAGTTTCGAAGAGGGATTAAGATTCTTCCTGGATCGCAGTGAGTATAGATGTCAGTGCTATTATCTTTCCCTGTTCTTTTCTGTCCTTTAATGGAGAATACAGGGAAGGTACAGAATAAGGGGATGCGAGTTCGTAGCAATGCATAATTTTTATTATAACATAAATCTTAATTGAACATTCGTTTTTATATTTCAGGGGTTCAGAGTTCGGTTTCACACAAGTTTAATGTTACGGGTAAAGGTCATTTAAAGCTACTTATCTGTTGCTTCTTTGAGTCTGCTTTGTCAGTAGGTCACTGGGACTGATGGGAGTTACCAGCAGGCTATATCCAGTGATGTCACGATTTTGACATGCCCAGTCTCCAAGCTGCAGGAAGAGGTGCACAACCCAGACGTAGAGGACTAAACTGTCGTCACTCAAGGAACGACAATTCTCCAGGACCAAGCAGGAAGTCAGTCCTCACATATGGGTGTCATCGGCGCCGAAGAAGCCCCAGCGGAGCATTTCCCCAGCTTTCCATGAAAGCCTTTGGGAATGCTGGCACGCATGCGCGGTTCCCTTCCCGCCTAAAGGTGCCATCTTACCTCGGTCTCTTTTTTTCCCGAGAAGCCCACCGGACGTGTGTCCTGTTCTCCCGGATAAAAGTGATTTTTTCTTCGGTGATTTTTCGCTATTTTTCTCCGGTTCGACACCGGTTCCCCTCCCGCCGGGTTCGGTACACCGGTATCGAGCCCGTTTATTTCTTTTTCGGTTTTTGCCCTTCGTGGCTGGCGTTCGCGCCCTTTTTTCATTTTTTCCCTGGAAGGCCAGTCTTTTGACTTCGCAGGGGCTCTTTTTTCCCCGATGGCTTCCAGTGGTTTCAAAAAGTGTAATCGGTGTAAGAAACTTATGTCTCGCACCGACACACACGACTGCTGCCTTTGGTGCCTCGGCCCTGACCACGACCCCAAGTCGTGTGGGCCATGTGGGAAGATGTCTTCCAAGGCACTCAAAAGTCGACAGCATCAGAAGGAAAGGTTTTTCTCGGACTCTGCCTCCGGCCGGGCCCGAACCTCGTCTGAGTCCTCAACATCTCGGGATTCTGATCCCGAGCGCCGTCGAAGCTCCTTGGACAGGGAGTCCCCTGACCGGGAACACAAGAGGAAGAAGCTGCTCGCGAGGGCGGTGTCGGAGGAGGTCCCTGGTTCCTCGAGGGCCAGGTCTAAGACCCCCGACTGCCATCCCGGGCCCGTGGACCAAGAGAAGCCTGCCAAAGTTCCTCGCGTGGAGCCGGAGTCTGCTGGACACGTAAGCCCCGTTGTCCTCGTGGACTCTCCTCCCAGAGAGCCGACGTTGGGCCCGGCGCCGCCGGGGCCCGAGTCGGTGGCTGCTGCGTCTCCCGAGCTGAGTCTCAGTATGACAGCCTTGGAGTGCAGATTGTCTGCCTTCATGGAGCAGCAGCGGACACTGATGGCCAGCCTGTCTGGTGCATCTGCCCCGACCAAGTCAACCCCGGAGACCGAGCCAATACTCGAGACCCTCGTGGCTCAAAGTCATCCTCGGTCGAGGTCTCCCTCGACCTCCCGTTCGGGACCAAGGGTGTCGACGCCGGTGCCCCCGGCGTCGGGGCGGGTGCCTCGGGGCCCCGCGGGGTCAGACCCTGACTCCTCCTCGGATGAGTCCGCCTGGGAGACGGAGGACAAGGAGTCTCCTGATACTTTTAAGACTCGGTGCGTCCCGTCGGACTCACCGCAGTCTGAGCCCCGGAGTAGATCCCCTCCGGAGGACACTAGGTTCTTGGAGTTCGTTCGGGATATGGCTGCTGCCTTGGCTATCCCTGACGATCCCGAGGAAGAGGCTCGAGCCGAGGAGCTCAATGCTCTACAGTACGACTCTCCTCCGAAGGAGGCCTTTACTGTCCCGGTTCCTCCGATGCTGAAACGGCTCCTCTTCCGGATGTGGGAGGCACCGGCCTCGGCGCCGGTTCTGAGCAAGCGAGTCGATTCCATCTATCGGCTTTGCAAAAGCCCTGGTTTCCAGAAAGCACAGCTACCACACCATTCCATGGTTGTGGAATCGGCCATGCATCGTCTGAAGAGCTAGAAGATGCACTCTGCGGTGCCCCCCGGCAGGGAGGCCCGCAACCTCGATGGCGTCGGTAGGAAGTGCTTCCAGGGGTCTATGCTTGCTTGCCGTGTCCAGTCTTACCAGCTGTACATGGGCATGTACTTGCGAGACCTGGCCAAGGAGTTGGCCGGATTCTCTGCTGGTCTCTCCGGGGGAACCCTTGCAGAGATTTAAGATCTTGTCCTCGGGGATTCGGGAATGCTCCAAGTTCATTTCCCGCGCCGCCTACGATGGCTTCGAGGCTTCGGCCCAAGTTGCGGCTGCCGGCATCGCGGCTCGACGCCAGGCCTGGCTGCAGTCATCGGACCTCGAGCCATGGGTTCAGGACAAGTTGGTCGATGTCCCCTGCCGAGGTGAGAACCTTTTTGGCAAACCCGTGACCAAGAAGGCCGCTCAGCTCGAGACCGAGCACCTTACCCGGACAAGGCTGTCGAGGAAGACCTCTGCCCCTTCACATAAGAAGAAGGGCTCGGATAAAAAGTCCTTTTACCCGAGGAAGGGCACTGCCTACAAACAGTACCCTCAGTATCAGGCTGCCCAAGCTGCCCCCCAGGGTCAGCAAGCCAAGGGCCTGGGTAATGGGCCCCGTAGGCAGGGAACCCACAAGCCTCAGGCCCCTGCTACCACTCAGCAGGGTGGGGGTTTTTGACTCTTTGAGCGTAGCCACTCCGTCCCTGCTTTCCCAGCCCTGCACTGCCTTGTACTCTTTGCCCACCAGTGGCCTCTCATTACCACCGACAGTTGGGTGCTGGACATAGTCCAAAAGGGCTATGCCCTGCATTTTCATCAACTGTCTTCTCCTTACTTCCCAGGGGAGCCCTTGAGGCCTCCCCTGCACACAGACCTTCTCCTTCGAGAGCTCCAAGGTCTGTTGGTGGACAGGGCGGTGGAGCGGTGCCTCCCCACTTGCAAGGTCACGGATTCTACTCCAGGTATTTCCTGGTACCCAAAAGGACCGGTGGCCTTCGACCCATTCTGGATCTCAGGAACCTCAACAAGTTCCTAGAGAAAGAAAAGTTCAAGATGCTTACTCTTGGAACACTTCTGCCCTACCTCCAGCAGAGAGATTGGCTATGCTCCTTAGATCTAAAGGATGCGTACACTCACATCCTCATTCATCCAGACCACAGAAAGTACCTCAGGTTCATTGTGGGAGGAAACCATTATCAGTACAGAGTACTACCTTTTGGCCTGACCTCCGCTCCCAGGGTCTTTACCAAGTGCCTGGCAGTGGTTGTGGCCTATCTGAGAAATCAAGGCATCTTTGTCTTTCCCTATCTGGACGACTGGCTCATCAGGGGTCAGACGTCCCTGGAGGCCAGACAAGCCACCCTCAGAACCATTGCTCTGCTTCAAAACGTGGGCTTTGTCATAAACTTCGCAAAGTCCACTTTGCTCCCCTCCCAGAACTTGGAGTTCATAGGGGCAAGGTTGGATTCTCAACTGACAAAGGCATTCTTGCCAGAAGACAGGGCTCAAAGACTGATGGACGTGGCCAAACAGTTCCTAAACAGGTCCCTGGTCTCCGCCAGACTCTGCCTCAGACTTCTGGGCCACATGGCTTCGACAGTGCATGTGACTCCCAATGCCAGGCTCCATATGAGGCCTGCACAGTGGTGCCTTCGGACTCAGTGGTCTCAGGCCACAGGCTGCCTAAGAGACAGGATAAGGGTGTCCAGACCCCTTTTGGCCTCCCTCAGCTGGTGACTCCATCCACCCAATCTGCTGAAGGGGATGCCCTTCCAAATGCCAGAATACTCGGTGGTCCTCACCACCGACACCTCTCTGCGGGGCTGGGGTGCTCATTGTCTGGACAAGTGCACTCAAGGCCTCTGGACTCCCTGGGAGGCAGCCCAACAGATCAATCTCCTAGAACCTCGAGCTATCCGCTTAGCTCTCAAGACTTTTTTTCTCCGGCCCTAGCTCACCGCTCAGTCTTGATTCAAACAGACAACCCGGTAGCCATGTTTTATGTGAACAAACAGGGCGGGACTGGGTCAAAACTCCTTTGTCGGGAGACTCAAGACCTCTGTTCCTTTGCCCTCAAGCACAACATGCTTCTCAAGGCGGTGTACCTTCCAGGCCAGGAGAACTGCCTGGCCGACCGGTTGAGCAGAATTCTGCAGCCTCACGAGTGGCAGCTGCATCCCTTGGTCGTTCAGAAGATCTTCCTGAAGTGGGGTCTCCCTTGGATAGATCTCTTTGCCAGTCCGCTGAACAAGCAACTGCCCAAGTTCTGCTCCAGGCAACCCCATCCTTTGAGGTTAGCACCAGATGCTTTTCTGATGTCCTGGTCTCAGGGCCTCCTGTATGCGTTTCCTCCCACGCCCTTGGTGGCCCGAACTCTTTTCATGACTCTTCAGGACAAGGCCTCGGTCCTGCTGGTAGCTCCCAGGTGGCCGAGGTAGCCTTGGTTTCCCCTTCTGCTTCAGCTTGCAGTGGATTCCCCACTACCTCTGTGGTTGCAGCCCGACCTTCTCTCACAGGAGCAGGGTTTCCTTCTGCACCCCAATCTCGAATCTCTCAATTTGATGGCCTGGAGGCTGCAAGGGTAGTTTTGGCTCCCTGGGGCCTACCTCAGGAAGTTGAGGAGGTTGTCCTGGCCTCTAGGAAACAGTCCACTAGGAAAACCTATGCCCTCGAATGGAAGAGGTTTTCTGTGTGGTGTCAGTTACGTACAGAGGATCCTTTCTCCTGTACTGTGCTAGTAGTGCTTCAGTACTTACTGCACTTATCAAATCAGGGACTTAAGTCCAATTCTGTTCGGGTCCACCTCTCAGCTCTAGCAGCTCACCACTCACTGGTGGAGGGACATTCTCTGTCAGGTCACCCCTTGGTGTCCTGCTTTCTCAGGGGCTTGCTTTTGCTCAAGCCCCCCATCCGTCCTCCTGCTCCTGAGTGGGAGCTGAATGTGGTCTTGCAGCAACTGACTCGGCCACCCTTTGAGCCGATGGCTACTTGCCCTCTACGCTTCCTTTCCTGGAAGACTCTCTTCCTGATAGCCCTCACCTCGGCTAGGCGAGTGAGTGAGCTTCAGGCCCTGGTCTGTGATAGGCCTTACACCAGGATTTATAGGAACAGGGTAGTCCTTAGGACCACTGTTCCCTCTAAGCTGTGCGCGTGTGCGCACGCACACACCTCGCCGAGTGAGCGCACATACTTTACAACAGAGCGCACAAAAATTACGGTTCTGATTCTGATAGAAAACAACACAGACGTTCTTAAAATTGAAAAGTTGTTGTGTATTTATGGTTTTCACAAGTTCTACAATATTTTCTAGTGCAATCAATGTGGTGTACATACTGTATTCTGACGTGTAGTCAAATTTTAAAGTATATAATTCTGAGTGTCGTTATGTGGCGCACAAAAATTTAACCTTCCTTCAAAAGCTGCACAGCTGATATTTTATGCGCACACAGCCTACAGAAAATTAGAGGGAACATTGCTTAGGACTCATCCAAAGTTCCTCCCCAAGGTTGTCTCCTCTTTTTCCACCTCAACCAGGAGGTGGTTCTTCCAACATTCTTCCCTAGGCCTCATTCTAGCCAGGCTGAAGCAGTCCTGCATACCCTGGACTGTAGGAGGGCCTTGTCCTTCTACCTTGACCGTATGAAGGGACATAGAAGGGCTACTCAGCTCTTCGTCTCCTTTGACCCCAATAAGTTGGGGCTGGCTGTGTCCAAGTGTACCTTGTCCATCTGGGTGGCTGACTGTATCACCTGGGCTTACAAGGCAGCTGACCATCCTTTGCAGGGTGGGGTCACGGCCCATCGTGTCAGGGCAATGGCTGCCTCAGTGGTTCATCTCCGCTCTGTGCCCTTGGTAGACATCTGCAGGGCTGCAACTTGGTCTTCAAGCCAGACTTTTGCGGCCCATTACTGTCTGGAGAGGGAGTCCTGTAGGGACAGTGCTTTTGGTCAAGCAGTACTCCGGAATCTCTTTGAGGTTTAGGCAACTCCTGCCCTCCTGCCCTCTGTTGGGCTAGCGGTGGAGGTTGTGTCCTTGCAAAGCCTTTTTTGATGCTGTGACTAGAGGGAGTTCTCTTGTTCAACCTGGGTTTCTGGTAGCCCAGAGCTAGGGAGTCACCCATATGTGAGGAATGACTTCCTGCTTGGTCCTGGAGAAAGAGTAGTTCTCCAGGACCAAGCAGGAAGTCAGTCCTCACTTATGGGTGACGTCGGCGCCGACGGAGCCCTCGCGGAGCAATTTTCCCCAGCTTTCAAAGAAAGCCTTTGGGAATTGCAGCGCGCATGCGCGGTCGTCTTCCCGCCCGAGGGTGCCATCTTAGCCAGTCTTCTTTTTTCTGCGGAGCCCTACAGACGTCCCCGTCTTGTCCCCGCGAAAAAGTCGATTTTCTTCATTATTTTATTCTTTTTCCTTCGGTTCGACGCCGATCGTTTTCCCGCCCGGACTCGCGACGCCGGTCACGAGTCCTCTTACTTTTTTTCGGTTTTTCTGACTTTGTCAGCTTTCGTTTTCGGTTTTTCCCTGGCAGCCCGGTCCTTTGACCTCGCAGGGGCCCTTTTTCCCCCGATGGCTGCCAGTGGCTTTAAGCGGTGTGGTCAGTGTGACCGAAATATGTCACTAACTGACACACACAACTTTTGCCTCCGCTGCCTGGGCCCGGATCATGAGGAACTGATCTGTGGGCCCTGCGGCAAAATGTCCTCAAAGGCGTTGAGAAGTCGGCGGCATCAGCGTGATCGAATCTTCGCTGACCCCAGCCGTACCCGGACCTCGTCGGAGGCCTCCGCGTCAAAAGGCTCCAGCTCGGACCGTCGCCGGAGTTCCTCCGACCGGGGTTCTCCCTCCGGGGGCCATCGTCGGACGGTGAAACCCACGAGGGCGGCGTCGGTGGACGCTCCTGGTTCCGCGAGGGCCAGGTCGCATAGCCCCGATAGCCGCCCCGGGTCCTTGGAGAAGGAACGCCTCCAGAAGCGACCTCGCCTGGAGTCGGAGATGCCTGCTCGGGTAAGTCCTGTAGTCCTTCTGGACTCGCCTCCGCGACAGCCGACGTCGGGCCCGACGCCGTCGGGGCCCGAGTCGGGGGCTGCTGGGTCACCTGAGCTCGGACTCAGGTTGACGGCCTTGGAGAGCAGACTGTCTGCCTTCATGGACCAGCAGCGGGCACTGCTCGCTGGCTTCGCTGGCGCCGCTGCCCCGACCGCCGGGACGTCGACGTCCAAGTCGACCCCGGAGACCGAGCCGATCCTCGAGTCGATGAGAACTCGAGTCGATCCTCGGTCGAGGTCACCCTCGGCCTCCCGTTCGGGACCGAGGTCGCCGACGCCGACTCCCTCGGCGTCGGGGCGGCAGGCGCCGCGCCCTGCCCGGGCCGACCCCACCGAGTCCTCGTCGGAGTCGGTCTGGGAGTCTGAAGAGGAAGAGTCGCCTGATTCTTTCCGGACTCGGTGTGTCCCCTCGGACTCACCGGAGTCCGAGCCTCGGAAGCAGTCCCCCCCGGAGGATGCCCGGTTCTCGGACTTTGTTAGGGATATGGCCAAGGCTTTGGCCTTCCCTGCGGATCCCGAGGAGGAGCCTCGAGCCGAAGAGCTCGACGCCCTCCAGTATGACTCTCCCGCGAGGGAACACTTTACTGTACCGGTTCCTCCTATGCTGGAACGACTGCTCTTCCGCATGTGGGAGAGTCCGGCCTCCTCGCCGGTCCTGAGCAAGCGGGTCGATTCTATCTATCGAGTCCGCAAGAGCCCTGGCTTTCAAAAGGCACAGCTACCACACCATTCCATGGTAGTGGAATCGGCCATGCATCGTCTTAAGAGCCAGAAGATGCACTCCTCGGTGCCTCCTGGCAGGGAGGCCCGTAACCTGGATGGCCTTGGTAAGAAGTGTTTCCAGGGCTCTATGCTCGCATGTCGTGTCCAGACTTACCAGCTATACATGGGCATGTATCTCCGGGATCTGGCTAAAGAGATAGCCGGATTCTCCGCTGGTTTGTCCGAGGAGCCCTTGCGGAGGTTCCTGGCCTTGTCCACTGGCATTCGGGAATGCTCAAAGTTCATGTCCCGAGCAGCCTATGATGGCTTTGAAGCATCGGCTCGAGTGGCCGCAGCCGGCATCGGTGCCCGCCGACAGGCTTGGCTTCAGTCGTCAGACCTTGAGCCCTGGGTGCAGGACAAGCTGGTCGATGTCCCCTGCCGAGGCGAGAACCTCTTTGGCAAGCCCATGGCGGAAAAGGCTGCACAAATTGAGACTGAGACTCTCACCAGGACCAGGCTTTCTAGGAAGACCTCCGCCCCTTTCCAGAAAAAGAAGGGCTCGGGGAAAAAGTCCTTTTACCCGAGGAAGGCGGCTGCCTACAAACAATACCCCCATTATCAGGCCCCTGCAGCTCCCCAACAGGGCCAGCAGGCCAAGGGACGGGGTAACGGGTCCCGTAGGCAGCCAGCCCCCAAGCCTGCACCACCAGCCCCTGCTCAGCAGGGTGGGGGTTTTTGACTCACAAAGCATAGCCTCCCCCCCCCCGCTGGTTCCTCCCAGCACCGGAGGCCGGCTGGTTCACTTCGCCCACAGGTGGTCCAGCATCACCGCAGATGCCTGGGTGCTTCAAGTCGTGCGAGAAGGCTATCTTCTCCACTTCCATCAGGTCCCTCCCTCCTATTTTCCGGGAGAACCTCCGCGACCCCCTCTGCACAGGGAATTACTCCTTCAGGAGTTAGCAGGTCTTCTGCAGGAACAGGCGGTGGAACCGGTGCCCCACCACCTGAGAGGTCAAGGCTTTTATTCCAGGTATTTTCTGATACCAAAGAGAACAGGGGGCCTCAGACCCATCCTGGACTTGCGCAACCTCAACAAGTTCCTTGTGCGGGAGAAGTTCAAAATGCTTACCCTTGGAATCCTTCTGCCCTACCTCCAGCAGGGAGATTGGCTATGCTCCTTGGATCTAAAGGATGCCTACACGCACATCCTCATCCACCCCAGCCACCGCCAATACCTAAGGTTTGTGGTGGCAGGAAATCATTACCAGTACAGAGTACTGCCCTTTGGCCTGTCCTCCGCACCGCGAGTCTTCACAAAATGTCTCGCGGTCGTGGCGGCCCATCTCCGGCTTCACGGCCTCTATGTCTTTCCGTACCTCGACGACTGGCTCATCAGAGCAGCGTCCGCTCAGGAGGTCACCAACGCCACGTGCCGCACGGTGACTCTTCTGCAGCACTTGGGCTTTGTGATAAACTTCGCAAAGTCCACTTTGCTCCCCTCACAGGATCTCGAGTTCATCGGCGCGAGGCTGCACACTCCTCAGGCGCGAGCATACCTACCGCTCGACAGGGCTCAATGGCTCATGGACCTAGCCGACCGCTTTCGCAGCCAGCCCCTGGTCTCCGCCAGGCGCTTCCTGAGACTGCTCGGTCATATGGCTTCCACCGTCCATGTGACCCCCAATGCCCGCCTGAATATGCGGTCTGCTCAATGGTGTCTCCGCCAGCAGTGGCGACAAGCCACAGGCGGCCTAGCAGACCTAGTGCGCGTCTCCGAGCCGCTGGTCTCGTCTCTCCGGTGGTGGCTCCGACAGCCGAACCTGATATTCGGAATGCCTTTCCAGTCACCTCCGCCGACCCGGGTGCTGACCACCGATGCATCCCTCCTGGGCTGGGGAGCACATTGCCAAGAGGCACGTACTCAGGGCCTCTGGACCACGTGGGAGTCTGCTCAGCAGATCAACTTCCTGGAGCTCAGGGCGATCCGCCTAGCTCTCAAGGCCTTCTCCCACCTGACTTCCCAACAGTCCGTCCTTGTCCAGACGGACAATCAAGTTGCCATGTTCTACGTGAACAAACAGGGGGGCACGGGCTCCTTCCTCCTCTGCCGGGAGGCACAGAAGCTCTGCTCTTGGGCCGTCAGTCACGGCATTCTCCTCAAGGCCGTTTATCTCCCGGGCCACGAAAATTGCCTTGCGGACAAACTCAGCAGGGTCCTCCAGCCGCACGAGTGGCGTCTGCATCCCTTGGTAGTTCAGAAGCTCTTCCTCAAGTGGGGCCTCCCCACGGTGGATCTTTTTGCCAGTCCTCACAACCGGCAGCTTCCTCGCTTCTGCTCTCGTCAGCCACACCCCCTTCGGGTTGCGGCGGACGCCTTTCTGATCTCATGGTCGGGGAGCCTTCTGTACGCTTTCCCTCCCATCCCGCTCGTCTCTCGGACTCTTTTCAAGGTTCTTCGAGACAAAGCCTTCATGATCCTGGTGGCCCCTCGCTGGCCCAGGCAGCCGTGGTTTCCGCTCCTGCTACAACTGGCGGTGGAGGATCCAATCCCTCTGGGGGTACAACCGGATCTCCTCACTCAGGATCAGGGGTCCCTACTGCACCCCAACCTCAGGTCTCTCAACCTCATGGCCTGGCTGCTGAGAGGGTAGTCCTTGCTCCCCTTCTCCTGCCGGCGGAGGTGGAGGAGGTCGTCTTGGCTTCGCGACGGCCCTCTACCCGCAAATGCTACGCCCTTAAATGGCGTCGCTTTGCAGTCTGGTGTACCCAACAGTCTCAGGATCCCTTCTCCTGCCCGGTGTCGGTGATCTTGCAGTACTTACTGCACCTCTCTAATCTGGGACTTAAGTCCAACTCCGTCAAAGTTCACCTCAGTGCTCTTTCAGCACATCATGTGCCGGTGGACGGCAGACCTCTCTCAAACGACCCTCTCGTAGCGAGGTTTCTCCGAGGTCTCCTTCTACTTAAACCACCTCTGCGCCCGCCAGCGCCTGACTGGGACCTGAATGTGGTTTTGCAGCGGATCACCTGTCCGCCTTTTGAACCTATGGCTACCTGTTCTCTCCGTTTTCTGTCTTGGAAAACACTGTTCTTGATAGCCCTCACTTCCGCTAGACGCGTAAGTGAATTGCAGGCCCTCGTGTCTGATCCCCCTTACACTAGGTTCTACAAGAATAGGGTAGTCCTACGGACTCACCCAAAATTTCTGCCTAAAGTGGTCTCCCCTTTTCACATCAATCAGGAGGTGGTACTTCCAACCTTCTTTCCCAGACCACACTCCAGCCGAGCTGAAACGGTCCTCCATACCCTGGACTGTAGAAGGGCATTGAACTTCTACCTTGACCGTACGCGGGAGCACCGTAAAGCTGCTCAGCTTTTTGTGTCTTTTGACCCCAATAAATTGGGGCTCCCGATCTCCAAGCGTACTCTGTCCATCTGGGTTGCGGACTGTATCTCTTGGGCTTATGGGGCAGCCGGACTCTCCTTAGAAAGTCGAGTCACGGCTCATTGCGTTCGGGCAAAGGCTACGTCAGTGGCTTACCTCCGCTCTGTTCCGCTGGCAGACATCTGCCGGGCCGCTACTTGGTCTTCGAGCCAGACTTTTGCGGTCCATTACTGTCTCGAGAGGGAGTCCCGTAGGGACAGTGCTTTCGGACAGGCAGTCCTCCGTAATCTCTTTGAGGTCTGAGCAACTCCTACCCTCCATCCCGGATGTGGGCTACCGGTGGGTGATAATTCAGCGAAGATTCTATCCTTCTGTGCTGCTGAGCTAGAGGGAGCTCATTTTTGTGCTTAGGGTCTCCGGTAGCCTTGAGCTTGGGAGTCCCATAAGTGAGGACTGACTTCCTGCTTGGTCCTGGAGAAAGCGTAGTTACTCACCTGTAACAGGTGTTCTCCAGGAGCAGCAGGAATCAGTCCTCACTACCCTCCCTCCTCCCCTTGGAGTTGCAATCGTCTGCTTATGTTCTTTTTGCAAATTTTTATGCTGTCTTTTTTAGCTATGTCATCTGACTGGCTAAGATGGCACCCTCGGGCGGGAAGACGACCGCGCATGCGCGCTGCAATTCCCAAAGGCTTTCTTTGAAAGCTGGGGAAAATTGCTCCGCGAGGGCTCCGTCGGCGCCGACGTCACCCATAAGTGAGGACTGATTCCTGCTGCTCCTGGAGAACACCTGTTACAGGTGAGTAACTACGCTTTACTCACCTGTAACAGGTGTTCTCCAGGAGCAGCAGGAATCAGTCCTCACAACCCTCCCTCCTCCCCTTGGAGTTGCAGTTGTACATAGTTTGTTTTTACATTTTTGTGTGCTGTTCTTAGCTATGTCATTTGACTGAGGTAAGATGGCACCTTTAGGCAGGAAGGGAACCGCGCATGCGTGCCAGCATTCCCAAAGGCTTTCATGGAAAGCTGGGGAAATGCTCCGCTGGGGCTTCATCGGTGCCGATGACACCCATATGTGAGGACTGATTCCTGCTGCTCCCGGAGAACACCTGTTACAGGTGAGTAACTACTCTTTACCAGGTAAGTGTAATTTCTATTTCTGAGGTCCTTATTTGCATAGATACAGCAGTCTTATTCAGTAAGTCCATGGTATATTTGAGACTAGAATTGTTTGTTTTTTTTTCTTCATAAAAAAAGACGCTTTAGACTTAGATGTCATATTCTAAAATCTAGCCCCATGTCACTTAGTTAACTGCAGGATGCTGTCAACTTGGCATCAGTAGAGGGCTCCCATAAACTCACAGAATAACACATTCAAGATCTAAATCTTGCCGAACTACAGTGAAAATAACTGTCTTTATTAAAGTCATACAGCTTTTAGACCAAACAGTTTGGTTCATAGGGGGATGATAATACATATATAAAATCATACATTTAAAGGAAAGGAACCTTGAATAAAGAGCTACGTGTTGCTTTATTTTCATCAAGTATCAGGCCATCTGTCTATTCAGTTTAAGCACTGACAGACAAACTTTCTGACAGCATAACTAATTTTTCTCTCAACTTTTTACATTTGCGTACAGTATGTTATGCAGACTTAACTTGAGTCTTTTGTCACTCCCAAAGATATATGCAGTATGCTCATAGGGAGGACTTTTGGCTTAACAGTTAATATATAGTAGTAGGGTCTGCTTTTTTATTTTTAGCTTTTTGTGAAATTCTTCCACCAATCCCATTAGCTTACATAACACTAGAGTTCGTATGAGATTCACTGTATAATTTTGTCATATTAGAGAGCAAATGTTGATAATCAAGGGCCCGATTTTCAAAGGTTTTTACATGGTTTGCAGATCTGCAAACCATGTAAATGCCACTAAGCGGGATATTCAGCAGCACTACCATGGTTACTGCCGCTGAATATCCATGAGATGTCTAGGAACAAATAGGAATGTAATCTTCACATATGGGTAACATCAGTACCGACGGAGCCCACGTTGGAACGCTCCCCAGTGTCCACTTGGAAATCTTTTGGAAGCACTCCACTGCACCTGCATGACTGCCTTCCCAACTCCCTCTCTTTAGTTCTTCATTCTCCAGGAACAAGCAGGAAGTCAGTCCTCACATATAGATGATGTCTGCTCCGACGGAGCCCACATGGAGCATTTCCCCAGCTTTCAAAGAAAGCCTTTGGGAATGCTACCACGCATGCATGGCCCCATTCCCGCCCAAGAGTGTCATCTTACTCAGTCTCCTTTTTTCAGCGGAGTACAACGGACGCATGTCCTGTGTCCCTGGAAAAATTCCTTAAAAATTATCTTCTTAGTGAGTTTTTCCCGGTTTGAATTCAGATTACTCTTCGCGCCTTGAGCCGGCGCTGTTCTCTGTGCCTTTCTCTTTTTACATCGAGGCTTTCCTCGACTGGCGTTTGCGCCCTTTTTTGCTTGGGGGTCGTCCACCCTGTCCGGGTGTGGTCCACCATGTTTCCCGGTGGCTTTAAAAAGTGTGATCATTGCAGTCAAATCATGTCTGTCAGACACCCCCGACTGCTGCTTGCACTGCCTTGGCCCGGTCCACAACAGTACCTCCTGGGACCTGTGTTAGGCATTGACCCCTCTGACCAACAAGAAACTGTCGGAGTTGCAGGAGAAGATGTTGCAGCGGTCTGGCTCTGTGCCGGCTTCCCCGACGCTGAGCCCAAAGTCGACCACCTCCTGTGAGGCTTGGGCATCTTCGGAGTCCCACGGCAGCTCCTTCAGAAAGACGCTGGATCCTGGCAAGAAAAAGAGAGAATCCTCGAAGCCAGTCAAGGTTCCACTGGGGAAATCCAGTGAGGTCCTGTGGCAAGACTCGGGCGACTCTGAGCACTGCCCTCCTAAGGTCTCCTGGAAGGAGTCCTCGGCCCCGGGTTTTTGACGCCAGATGCATTGCCACTCGCCCTCTGACTCGGCTACCGGTGGGAGGGCGCCTGGTCCACTTTGCTCCCCGATGGGAGTCTGTCACCTCCAACACCTGGGTTCTCCAGGTTGTCCGGGAGGGTTACCTCCTTCATCTGGACCAGCTTTCTCCACCCTTCTGCCCCACGGAGCCCCCTCGGCTCCCCATGCACCAGGCCTTCTTGGCACAGAAGCTTCCCAGCCTCTTCAAGGAACTGGCAGTGGAAGTAGTCCCGCCACACCTCAGGGGTCATGGCTTCTACTCCCGCTACTTCTTGTGCCAAAGCGGACGGGCAACGTCCGGCCCATCCTTGATTTAAGAAATCTCAAGTACCTGGTGAGGGAGAGGTTCAAAATGCTCTCCCTTGGCACCTTGCTGTCCTTCCTCTGGCAGAGCGACTTTCTATGCTCCTTGTACCTTTTGGATGCGTAGTCTCACATCCTGGTTCACCCTCGACTGTAGGAGGGCTCTCTCCTTCTACTTGCAGTGCATGCAGGCCCACTGCAGGTCCAAGCAGCTCTTCATCTCCTACGACCCTGCCCGGTTGGGACTCGCAGTCATCAAGCGGACCCCCTTCCTCTGGGTGGCGGATTGCATTGCATTCGCCCAGGCTCAGGTTGGACTACAGCTGAACCGCCAAGTCACGGCGCTTGATGTACGTACGATGGCAACGTCAGTGGCACATCTGCGCTCCATGCCCCTGGCGGACATCCTGGTCATCGACTAATACCTTCGTGACACATTACTGCTTGGCGAGGGAGTCTCGTTGGGACAGTGCTGTTGCCTTCACAGCCTGTTGCTTCCTCTACGCCGAGTGCCGTTTCTGTATTGGGCCCTTTGGATCCATTTCTTTTGCGCACAACGCGGACTTCGGAAGGCTTGCAGTTTCGCTGGAGTCGGAGTGCCCAGCGTCTGCGTCAATATCATCTTCGTCCCCCGTATTGAGTCCGGCGCCTAAGCTGACTCGAAGTCAGCCCTTGCCAGAGGGCTTCCTGGAGTTGGTGTCTCCATCCTCTGAGGTGGGGGGCAAATCCTCACGAGGTTCAGGTCGGGCTGTCTTAATCGGGTCAGAGTGTGAGCTGTTTGGAGACCTGAGCTCACGGAGATCCTCAGCGGCGTCAGGAGAGGCACGAGTGGAGAGGGAGTTGCTCTCCACCGGTGGTGATCGACCCTTGGCGTGTATGGAGCCAGCGGTATCCCTCGCTGAATCAGAAGTGGTTTTTTCACTGCAGAGACCACAGAATTTTATGCTGGAAGCCATTTGGAATGCGATTGTCATCTTGGGTGAGGCTCTTTTACCACAACTATCTTCGTTGGCTAAAAGGGTGAACGCTTCTACAGCTTTGGTGAGTGAATTGGAGAGGAAGGTTTCCACGTTTCAGGCGGAATGTGTTGATGTTCGTAATAAGGTGGAGTGCCTTGAAGAACATTCGGAGGGACATAGAAAGAACTTTCAGTCCTTACAGATGAAAATTGAGCATTTGGATAACTTATCTCGTGCTAATAATTTGAGACTTATTAATTTTCCAAAAGTTCCATCGATTTCTCCTAGGGATATGTTTAAGAAATATCTGGAGGAGATATTAGGAGTGTCCCCTGAGTTGATGCCCCCTCTGGTAAAGTTTATTATTTACCTGTAGCCAAACGTGTTTTGGCTCAAAGTGTTATGGGAGTTAATCAAACTCAGGAGGATGTTCTGAATGTCTCAGACATATTAGAAAATTCTGGTTTTGAATCACAGGTACCGTCTACATTGTTGATTACCTTCGCTTTGTTATCTGATAAAGAATGGTTACTGAAACTGTTTTTTCAGAAGCGAAAAATCTTGTTTCGTGGTCTTTCAGTACGTATTTATCCTGATCTATCTAGAGAAACTCAGAAGCAGCGTAGAGAGTTTCTGCTGCTTCGGCCTGGGGTCTTACAATTGGGAGGGCTTTTTTTTCTTAAGCACCCATGCAAGTGCCTGGTGAAATGCCAGTCGTTTTCTTATATTTTTTTGAGCCCTCCCAATTGTTGGCTTTCATTAGCACCAGGCGTTCTGAGGCCACTATTGACTCATAGATTTTAGGTCCGAAATATGATTGTATGCATTTTCTTCATATATTGTGTTTGAATTACTTAAGTTAACTCCCACTTTTTAGTGGGCTGGAGAGACAAGGTTTTCTGCAGTTATGTATGTTAATTATTTCCTGTTATTGGATCCTGGGGGTTTTTTTTATTGCCTGTGGATGTTTCTGAATTTCCTTGTCTATTGCTTCAAGACTGGTCGGGTGTGACCTTTCTTGACTTTTTTCAAAAATTTCATAAATAAAAAATTAAAAATAAGACATTTTAATGAATCTAAGCTGAAAGCTATGTTTTATTGTCCACAAAGGAAAGCATTCAAAACACTACTGATCAAACACATTCGAAAGGAGAAGAAATTGTTGATTTCCTGAAGGCTTGTAAAGTACTTGAGCAAAGAACTGCAGCGGATCTTGAAAACCTCAAAGAACTTTTTGAAAAATATGGCTATAAGTCTCTTCCTCTGGAAGATCAAGGTAATTTTTTTTTGTTTGTGAAAGGTTGATGAGTTTAACTAAAAATTAATTCTGATAACTTCCATTCCACTGGTTGACAGAGAGAAACCCTTCTTTCACACATGCCTCTGTTTCGCTCTGTGGTGCACCATGTCTATTGTGTTCAGTTCTGGTCGCCATATCTTAAAAAGGATATAGCAGAATTAGAAAAGGGACAGAAAGAGCAACAAAATGATAACGCGTATGGAAGGATACCCCTACGAGGAAAAGCTTAAATGCTTAGGGCCCTTCAGCTTGGAAAAGAGATGGCTGAGGGGGAGATAGGATAGAGGTCTATAAAATAATAAGTGGAGTGAACTGGATAAATGTAGGTTTGGTGGTTCCAGCTTGGTGAGAGCACCCTCATTGCAAGCCTCTTCTAACTTTGTATGCTTTTTCCTGTGCCTGTTTAGATTCTAAACTTGCTGTTTATTGTTCTATCTACATTTCTGTTTTGTCAGTGTGTATCCTAATTTTATCTAATTAACATTTCTTATATACCGCCTTTCATGATATCAAGGCGGTTTACATTGAACAAACTGAAATTACATTGAACAGGGCATTATAACTAGGAGATAACTATTTCACAAGGAACATGGGCAATGGAGGGTTAAGTGGCTTGCCCAAGACCACAAGGAGCACCTGTGGGACTAGAAACCCAAGCCCTTCCGGCCCAAGGTTGCTGTCCTCTAGTGGGATTTGAACCCCTGACCTTCTGGCCTGAGGTACCTTGCCCCAACCACTAGGCCATTCTTCCACTCCTGTCTTCTCTCTGTCCTTTACCCAGCTCCAACTCCCTGCAGGGCTGTGTCTCCCTTCTCAACACCTTATTACCCACCACTAGCTTGATATTCTTTCATAGCCTTCCTCTGCTCATTGACAAAATTACTCAGGTGCACTTGAAGCCACCAGGACTTTCTCCTTTCTCCCCACCTGTATCTCCTTTGATTTGCATTCTCTTCTCTCTCTTCTATGGCTCCACATCACTTTGTATTCTTAATGTTAACTTTCCTTAATCTTTTCCCCTTATTCCGACAGTTCTATGGCCCTAATTACTCATTCCTTACTGTCCCCACCTTCCCTATTATTTTATCTTCTACATTATCATCTGCCCTTTGAACTTCACCATTTTCTTCCTCTCATTGAGCCATCTCCACTCTCACTGAGGGAACCTCACCCTCGCTTCTGTTGTGCTGCCTCCTCTCTCCACCCCATTCTCTCCTACTCCTTCTCCAATGTCAACTCCAACCCTGGCCCCCCCCTAAACCTTTTTCACACTCCCAGGGTAGATCAATGCCTAACCTTTCTAATCTTGTAAATATCCCTCTCCTCTCTCCCTCTTCTCTCCCTTTTTCATGCACATAGTGGAATGCACAGTCTGTCTCCAATAAACTTGCCTTCATTCGTGACCTCTTTATCTCTAATACTTCACAACTCCTGGCTCTTATTGAAACTTGACTTCTCCTTGACTATTCTGCTTCAGTCGCTGCTCTCTGTCACGGAGGCTACCTATTTCTCTGGGAGCAAGTAGGAAGTCAGTCCTCATATATGGGTGATATCTGTGCTAACGGAGCCCATGTGGAAGCATCTCCCCAGCTTTCCAAAAAAGCCTTTGGGAAATGCACCATGCACGTGTGGTCCCTTTCCCGCCCAATGGTGCCATCTTGCCTCCGTCTCCTTTTATTCCACGGAGCCCATCGGATGTCTGTCCCGTTTCCTCGGGAAAAAGTGTCTCTTTTTTGCCTTTAATTTATTCTTTCCGGAATGCATACTGGTTCCTCTGCCTGCCCCTGAGCCAGCTCACCTCTGTGTCGCTCCTTGGGTTCTTTTTCTTTTTTTTTCTTGAGGTATCCCTCGACTGGTGCATCGCACCCTCTTTGGCCAGTAGGCCTCAGCCCCTTGCCCGGGTTGAAGGGCCTGGTTTTTCCCATGGCATCCAGTGGCTCCAAAAAATGTGATCGGTGCAGTAAGATGATTTCCCTCACTGACCCACATGACTGCTACCTCTTTTGCCTTGGGCCGGACCATGACAACTCGGCTGTGACTTTTGCAAGTCCATGTTCGCAAAGGCCATCAAGAGCCGTCAATTGCAGCAGAAGTTGTTCCATAGATCAGACTCTGTGCCAGAGTCCCCGGTGATGCCACGCTCCAGGGCCCCCCTTTTGATACCTTTGTGCCCCGTGATACCCGGTCTACCTTGGAGTCCCATCGCCGCAGTTTCTCTGAGAAGAGAACTCCCTGGAGGTGGAATGCAAGAAGAGCTCAAAAACCTCGACGACCGCCTCGGTCTGCAAAAGTGGGTAAATCCCACACAGGGCCCCACAGTCCCTGGCATGAGTCCGAGGAGTTGGAGCATGAGCAGCCTCACAAACTGTCCCAGAAGGGGTTGTCAGCGTCAGGCGACCTGCCTCGGGCTCCTGAGGCCATTCTGGTTGAGAACTCCCCCTCAACGGAACAGACACCGGTCCCAAAGCCATCGGTGCCCGTGTCAAAGGCTGTAGAACCACCTGGCATGGAGACCAGGATGGGGGCCTTGGAGCACAGTATCAGGTGTTGATGTCTGGTTCCTCCGGTTCACCTGTCCTGATGACTGGACTCTAGACCTTAAGGGCTTTCCTGGTTGTTGAGCTGATCCTCGAGCTCCACCGACCTCGAGAGACCAATCAGTATCAGATGAGGTCCTGGTCCCGTTCCTTGGGACACTGGTCCTCTCCAGTGAGTGCACACAGCTTGGACAACATGTCTTCCAGAGGTTGCAGGCCTTCGGGCTCAGGGCCTGACCATGAGAGCCGCAGAGCCTTGCATTCTTCCTCTGACTTCAAATCAGACTAGGAGACTGAGGACGAGGAGTCCCCGGACACCCGGTAATACTGAGACATGCCCTCGTACCCGTATCCACTGGTGTCCCAGCACCGTTCTCCTCCCAAGGACGCTGCCTTCCTCAACTTTGTGCGTGATATGGCAAAGACGATTGCCTTTGAAATTGAGGCAGAAGAGGACCTCCGCACGAAGGAACTTGAGATCCTCCAGTATAAGGTCCCTCCAAAGGAAGCCCTCATGGTTCCCATCCCTACGATCCTCCTCCGTATGTGGGAAACACTGGCATTTGTGCCCATTGTGAGCAGATGGCTCTACTCCATGTACCGAGTCCATCATAGCCCGGGATTCCAAAAAGCCCAGCTCTCTCACAATTCTATGGTTGTTGAGTTGGCCATGCGGCGACTCAAGAACCAAAAGACTTAATCCTCGGTGTCCCTGGGTAGGGAGGCCCGGACCTTGGATGCCCTCGGCCAAAAATGCTACCAGAGCTCGATACTGTTTTTTTGAGTTCACTCCTACTAGTTGTACATTGGCATGTAGCTAAAGGAACTGGGCTTGGAGCTTGCTGGTTTCTCTGCAGGCCTCGATGGGGAACCCCTTCAGCATTTCAAGTCACTGGTCTCGACAGTCAAGAAGTGCTTGAAGTTCCTGTCTCGAGCAGCATATGATGGCTTCGCATCCTCGGTCGTCTGACCTCGAGCAGTGAGTCTAGGACAAACTTATCGATGTCCCTTGCACCGGAGAGAACCTTTTCAGAAAACCCATGTCAGACAAGGCTAATGAGATAGAGACTGACCAGGACCAGACTCTCGAAGAACACCTCGGTATACCTCTCTAAGAAGGCCCCAGGGAAGAAGCCTTTCTTCCCTAGAAAGAAGGGAATGTTTTGTAATGCCCCACAGTACCGGGCCTTCTCTGCCTCACAGCAAAGGTAATAGTCCAAGGGGCAAGGGCACGTCCCCCGCAAGCCTCCCAGGCACTGGTCTTGCCCAACCTAGAGGGAGTTTTTGACTCCTTGGGTATGGCCTCCTCTCTACCAGGTGGCCTTCAGCAGCCCACAGGTGGGCATCTGGCCCTATTTGCATAAAGGTGATCCTCCATCACCACCGATTCCTGGGTGCTGCAAGTAGTCAAGTAGGGATACCTCCTCCACCTGCAACAGATGCCACTCTTTCTTCCCAGGAGAACCCGTAAGGCCTCTCCTTCACCAGACTGCTTCTCACCGAGCTCGCAGACCTCCTCACGAACAAGGCGGTGGAACCAGTGCCCGAACATCTCTGGGGCAAAGGCTTCTATTCCAGATATTTCCTCGTTCCCAACTGAACAGGGGGTATCAGGCCCATCCTGGACCTACGGAACTCAAACAGATTTCTGGTGAGGGAGAAGTTCAAGACTCTTTCCCTTGGAACATTGCTGCCTTACCTCCAGCAGGGAGACTGGCTATGCTCCTTAGATCTGAAGGATGCTTATACACACCTTCTGATTCATCCCAACCACCAATAATACAGTTTGTGGTGGGAGGAGGTCACTACCGGTACAGAGTGCTATCCTTTGGGCTGGCATCTTCGCCAAGGGTCTTCGCCAAGTGCCTAGTGGTGGTCGCAGCCCACCTTCATCTCCAAGGGGCCTTCGTCTTTCCTTACCCGGACGACTGGCTCATAAGGGAAGACACAGCTGCAGAAGTGCACCACGCTACTGAGTGCACCATCCACATCCTGCCGCATCTGGGGTTCGTCATCAACTATCCCAAATCCCACCTCTCCCCGGCTCAGTGCCTGGAGTTCATAGGGGCTCAGCTGGACACCCTCCAGGCCAAGGCCTACCTTTCTCTGGAGAGGACAGAACGCCTCAGGGCTCTAGTAACAGATGTGCAGCACTGCCAGTCGGTGCCCGCTCGCCGCCTTCTCCACTTGCTAGGTCACATTACCTCCATGGTCCACGTGACCCCATATGCCCGCCTGCATATAAGTGCGGCTCAGTGGTGCCTCTGCTCCCAGTGGACACAAGCCATGGGCAGGCTTCGAGGCAGGGTAAAAATGACCCACCAAATGGCGGACTTCCTCAACTGGTGGCAGATGCCCTGCCACCTTCAGGCCAGGATGCCCTTCCAGGCAACCACCCCCCAGAGGGTCCTTACTGTGGACACCTCTCTGAGAGGATAGGGAGCTCATTGCGAAGACCTCTGCACCCAAGGAACGTGATCCCAGACAGAGTGCCAGCTGCAGATCAATCTCCTGGAACCCAGGGTGATATTTCTGGCCCTCCGAGCCTTCCGCCACCGGTTGCAACACCAGTTGGTGCTGGTCCAGACGGACAACCAAGTTACAATGTTCTATGTCAATAAACAAGGGGGCACAGGGTCATACTCCCTCTGCCAGGAGGCGGTAGCCCTCTCCTCTCATATGCGACACGCAATGGGATGGTCCTACGGGTGGTCTACCTCCCGGGTCTGTACAATGCCCTGGTGGACAGGCTGATCAAAATCCTCCAGCCCACATGAGTGGCACCTGGACCCCCAGAGTGACCTCCCAGCTTTTCCGATTCTGGGGCATCCCACTAGTGGACCTGTTTGCCAGCCCGGACAACACGCAGTTGTCCCGCTTCTGCTCTTGCCAGCCACACCTGGGTGGCGGCAGATGCGTTCCTCATCCCATGGATGGAAGACCTCCTTTATGCCTTCTCGTTGACACTGCTGGGCACCAAGACCCTCTTCAAAGTCCAACACGACAGGGCATCACTGATTCTGTTAGCCCCCCCGGTGGTCCAGGCAGTCTTGGTTCCTGCTTGTCTGTCGGTGGCGCCTCAGATTCTCCTGGGGTCCCTTTCACTCACAGCTTGGCTGCTGAAAGGTAGCTCTAGCTCCCTTCGACCTCCCATGAGACGTGGAGGAGGTCCTTCTGGCCTCCTGCAAGGCCTCCATGAGAAGGGCGTATGCCTTCAAGTGGCATCTATTTTCAGTGAGGTGCGCCAAGAGACAGACAAACCCATTCTCCTGCTCGGTTCAGCTGGTGCTCCAGTACCTACTCCACCTGTTCCTCCAGTACCTACTCTACCTGTTCCATGTGGTAGTGAAGTCCAACACTGTGAGAGTTCACCTGAGCGCTATCACGGTGCACCACCACTCTGAGGGTAAACCCCACTTGGCTTAGCCACTTATCTCTCATTTCCTGTGGGGTCTTATGTTGTCCAAGCCCCCAGTCCACCCACCAACGATGTAGTGGGACCTCAGTGTGGTGCTCTCGCTGCTCACTAAGCCACCATTTGAGCCCCTGGCTACTTGCGATCTGTGGTACTTCTCCTGGAAGGTTGTCTTTTTTTTTTTGTAGCACCCTACACAAGGTTCTACAAGAACAGGGTGGTGCTGTGCACACACCCAAGTTTCTGCCAAAGGTGGTGTCCCCCTTCCACCTCAATCAGGAGGTGGTGCTCCCTCACCTTCTTCCCGAGGCCTCATGCCAGCAAGGAGGAGACCGTTCTACATACTCTGGATTGTAAGAGAGCTCTGTCCTTCCATGTGCAACAGATTCAGGGCCACCATAAAGCTTTTCATCTCCTATGACCCCAATTGATGGAGGCTTCCAGTAACTAAGTGAACTCTGTCCACGTAGGTTGCGGATTGCATTGCCCTCACCTATGTGCAGGCTGGGATCTCACTAGATCACCGCTTCAGGGCCATGGCCATCTCTCTAGCAAATCTGCGTTCCATACCTGTTGTGGAAATCTGCAAGGCCGCCACCTGGTCTTCGGTCTATACCTTAGCAGCTTACTACTGCCTGGAGAGGGAGTCCCGATGGAATAGTGCCTTTGGCCAGGCTGTGCTCCATAATCTCTTCGGGGTGTAGGTAACTCTTGCCCTCCGACCCTTCTGTGTTCAGGCTACCGGAGTGCTGGTTCCCCACCGGACACTTGGTTCTTGCGAGAGACTCTGTTGGGACTCAACTGCTGTAGCTCACGGTCCACCTTCTCTGGTCACCCACAGCATTTTGTACAGGTTCTCGTTAGCCTGTAGCTGGGGAGTCCCATATGCAAGGACTGACTTCCTGTTTGTTCCCGGAGAAAGCATAGTTACTCACCTTTAACATATGTTCTCCAGGGACAGCAGGAATTGGTCCTTACAACCCTTCCTCCTCCCTTTAGAGTTGCTGCTTTACTGTGTTTTATTTTACCGTCTTAGCTTTGTCATTAGACTGAGGCAAGATGGCATCCTTGGGCAGGAAGAGGACCACACATGCGTGGTGCATCTCCTAAAGGCTTTCTTTGAAAGCTGGGGAGATGCTTCCATGTGGGCTCCATCGGCACCAATGTTATGTGAGGACTGATTCCTGCTGTCACTGGAGAACACCTGCTACACGTTTCCTATACACGTTGGCCCATTGGCCATGGTGGCGGTGTTAGGTTCCTACACTCTCATTACTGCCAATTTCAGCCCCTCCTGCCGTCTCCTATGCTCCTCAAAGTCCCTTCTCCCCAATCCCTTCTTCACTGTCTGCCCAGATCTTGGCTGACTATTTCCATGACAAAGTCCAGAAGATTAGCCTTGAATTCTCCACAGTGGCCTCCACCTCATCATCCTCCTCTTCATTCTCAAATTCTTCCCTCACCTTCGGTCACTCTTTCTTCCTTAGTAACATATGGTAACATAGTATATGACGGCAGATAAAGACCGTCATGGTCCATCTAATCTGCCCAGCAAGTTGGCAAAAGTAGGTGCACCTACAGCTCCATGCAGGTCACGCCTCCCTATGCCATTGTTTAGGGGTGTACCTACTGCTCTGTGTAGGTCCCCCCTATTTGTTGAGATATAAGAGTTAATTATGTTTATGTTGACTGTATCCTGTTGCTATAAAGGAATTCACTGTGTCTGTCCCATGCCGGTTTGAATTTTGTCACTGTATTTGCCCCCACCATCTCCATCGGGAGGGCATTCCAAGCATCCACCACCCTTTCAGTGAAAAAGTATTTCCTGACATTGCTTTTCAGTTTACCCCCTTGCAGTTTTATGTTATGCTCTCTAATTTTACAGCTTCCCCGTCTTTGGAAGAGGTTTATTTGTTCATTAATACTCTTTAAGTATTTAAAGATCTGAATCGTATCTCCCCTGTCCCTCCTCTCCTCAAGAGTTTACATATTTAGTTCTTCACGTCTCTTCTCATAAGTCTTCTGATGCAGGCTTCAAATCATTTTGGTCGCCTTCCTCTGAACCGTTTTCAGCCTTTTTATGTCCTTTGCGAGATATGGTCTGCAAACTGGACACAGTATTCCAAGTGAGGCCTCACTGGTAATTCCTCTCTGTATGTAACCCAGCATCCTTCTGACTTTTGCCACCGCCTTGTCACACTGTTTCACCACCTTGAGATCCTCAGAAACAAGCATTCTCCAGGACCAAGCAGGAAGTCAGTCCTCACATATGGGTGACGTCGGCGCTGACGGAGCCCTCATGCAGAGCATTTCCCCAACTTTCAAAGAAAGCTTTTGGGAATGCAGCACGCATGTGTGGTCCCCTTCCCGCCCAAGGGTGCCATCTTGCTCAGTCTTCTTTTTTCCGCGGAGCCCGACAGACTTGTGTCTTAGTCACCCGGTTAAAAGTTGATTTTTCCTTCAAAGATTTGTGTTTTTTTGCCGGTTCCCCTTCCCGCCTGGGCACGGTACACCGGTATCGAGCCCGGAGCTACTTTTTCGGTTTTTGTCCTTTGAGACTAGCGTTCACACTTTTTTTCTTTTTCACTGGCAGCCTGGTCTTTTGACCTTGCAGGGGCCCTTTTTCCTCCGATGGCTGCCAGCGGGTTCAAGAAGTGTGATCGGTGTAAGAAACTCATGTCTCTCACCGACACACACGACTGGTGCCTGGGGCCCGATCATGACCCGATGATCTGTGGCCCATGCGGCAAAATGTCCTCTAAGGCGCTGAGGAGCCGTCAACATCAATGAGAAAGGATCTTCTCTGACTCCGCGTCCGGCCGGGCCCGGACTTCGTCAGAGGCCTCGACGTCTCGGGAGTCCGATCCCGAGTTACGTCGGGACTCCTCTGAGCGGGGGTCTCCCTCATGGGAACACAAATGGAAGAAGAAACCCGCGAGGGCGGTGTCGGTGGACGCTCTTGGTCCCTCGAGGGCCAGGTCGCATAGCCCCGACCGCCGTCCCGGGTCCTTGGAGTCGGAGAGGCCTGCCAAATTGCCTCATGTGGAGCCGGAGTCCCCGAGTCACGTGAGTGCTGTTGTCCTCGTGGAATCTCCTCTGGGGGAGCCGACGACGGCCCCGACGCCTTTGGGGGCCGATTCGGGGGCTGCTGAATCTCCTGAGCTCGGATTCAGGTTGACGGCCTTGGAGAGCAGCCTGGCTGCCTTCTTGGAACAGCAGCAGGTGCTGATCGCCGGTCTGACCGGTGCATCTGCCCCGACCACCGGGACCTCGACGTCCAAGTCGACCCTGGAGGCCGAGCCGATCCTCGAGTCAATGCAGCCTCGAGTCGATCCTCAGCCAAGGTCTCCCTCGGCCTCCCATATAGGGCTGAGGTCGTCGACGCCGGTACCCTCGGCATCGGGGCAGATGGCATCAGTGCCCGCCCGACGAGCCGCTCGATTCCTCCTCGGAGGGGTCGGGGTGGGAGATGGAGGACGAGATGTCACCGGACACTTTCCGGACCCGGTGCATCCCATCGGACTCACCGGAGTCAGAGCCTCGGAGAAGATCCCCCCGGAGGTTCTCGGACTTCGTGAGGGACATGGCCAAGGCTTTGGCCTTCCCCGCAGATCCCGAGGAGGAGCCTCGAGCCGAGGATCTCGAGGCCCTCCAGTATGACTCTCCACCGAAGGAGACCTTTACTGTACCAGTTCCTCCGATGCTGGAACGGATGCTCTTCCACATGTGGGAGGCACCGGCCTCGGCGCCGGTTCTCAGCAAACGGGTCGATTCCATTTATTGAGTCCGTAAGAGCCCTGGGTTCCGAAAGGCACAGCTACCGCACCACTCCCATGGTTGTGGAATCGGCCATGCATCGTCTGAAGAGTCAGAAGATGCAATCCTCAGTGTCCCCCAGCAGGGAGGCCCGGAACCTGGATGCCCTCGGTAGAAAGTGCTTCCAGGGCTCTATGCTGGCTTGCCGTGTCCAGACTTAGCAGCTGTACATGGGCTTGTACCTCCGGGACCTGGCAAAGGAGATTGCCTGGTTCTCTGCTGGCCTCTCTGAGGAACCTTTGCAGAGGTTCAAGGCTTTGTCATCAGGTATTCGGGAGTGCTCGAAGTTTGTATCTCGAGCAGCCTATGATGGCTTTGAGGCTTCGTCCCGAGTAGCAGTAGCCGGCATCGGTGCACTCCGTCAGGCCTGGCTACAGTCATCGGACCTCGAGCCATGGGTACAGGACAAGTTGGTCGATGTCCCTTGCCGAGGTGAGAACCTCTTTGGCAAACCCATGGCTGAAAAGGCTGCAGAAATAGAGACCGAGACTCTCACCAGGACAAGGCTGTCCAGGAAGACCTCTGCCCCTTCTCAAAAGAAGAGCTCTGGGAAAAAGCCCTTTTACCCGAGGAAGGCCTCTGCCTACAAATCCTACCCTCAATTCCAGGCCTCTAGAGCTCCCCAACAGGGTCAGCAGGCCAAGGGGCAGGGACATGGGCCCCGTAAGCAGAAAACCCCCAAGCCGCCAGCTCCGGCTCCTGCACAGCAGGGAGCGGGATTTTGACTCCCACTGCATATCCTTTCCTCCACAGCTGGTTCCACTCAGCACAGGAGGCCGCTGACACTGTACGCCCACAGGTGGTCAGCCATAACAAGGGATATCTGGGTACTGAGCATAGTCCAGAAGGGCTATTTGCTCCACTTCAATCAGTTACCGCCCTCCTATTTTCCAGGGGAGCCTCCAAGACTGCCTCTTCACAAGAACCTACTCCTTCAGGAGTTGGCAAGCCTTCTAAAGGAGCAGGTGGTGGAACCGGTGCCTCACCACCTGACAGGGCAAGGCTTCTATTCCAGGTACTTTCTGGTATCAAAAAGGACAGGAGGCCTCAGCCCCATCCTAGACTTGCAAAATCTCAACAAGTTCCTGGAGAGGGAAAGTTCAAGATGCTTACCCTTGGAATACTGCTGCCCTACCTCCAGCAGGGAGATTGGCTATGCTCCTTAGACCTAAAGGATGCTTATACTCACATCCTCATTCATCCAGACCACAGACAATATCTCAGATTTGTAGTGGGAGGAAATCATTTTCAGTACACAGTACTTCCATTTGGGTTTTCACCAAATGCCTGGCGGTGGTGGCGGCCTATTTCAGAAACCAGGGCATCTTTGTCTTCCCATATCTGGATGACTGGCTCATCAGAGGTCAGTCTCCACAGGAGGCCAGACAAGCCACTCTTCGCACTGTCTCACTTCTCCAGCACCTGGGCTTCGTCATAAACTTCGCAAAGTCCACTTTACTCCCCTCACAGGACATAGAGTTCATAGGGGCAAGGTTGAATCTCCAGGAACAATCAGGAATGAGTCTTCACATATGGGTACGTCGGTACCGACGGAGTCTGCGCGGGAACGCTCCCCAGCGTCCAATCAGAACGCTTTTGGAAGCATCCCAACACCCCTGCGTGCTGCCTTCCCGCCTTTCCCAACTGCCTCTCCTCAGTTTTCGTTTTTCCGCGGAGCCGACAGGACGTCCTTCTGTCACCGCAGAACATTCTTCTTTTATTTTTTAGCTTTCTTGTGGTCGCGGCTGCCTTCCGCGACGCCACCGGTACCTCCGGTGTTTCTTTCCTTTTTTCTACAACTTATTCCTGTTAGGGAATATTTTTTCCTTCTTAGTGTCTGATGGGGTTTTTCCCGGCCTGCTAGACCTACCCCTTTTTTCCTCATGGAAGCACCAGCCACTATTCCTAAGAAATGTTCAAACTGTGGCGGTAGAAAACTTATTTTAGACACTCATAATTGGTGTCTGCCCTGCTTTGGGTCCTGACCATTTTCCTCTGGAGTGTCCCTCCTGTAACAGTATAGTGGGAAGAAGTCTTCAGCATCGAGTTCCCCTCGATACTCGGTCCCCATTCAACCTCAGGGCACCGACCACCCCTTCTTCTTCACAGGATCAGGTAACCCAAAAACAGTCTGTTAAGACTAGCCAGTCCTCGAGTGGTAGATCTCATGCACAGCATAGAGATGCCTCTGGCCTTGCCCTCGAGAACACACTGGCTTTACAACCCCGGTGGGAGTCTTCGGCCTCCAAAGCCTTAGTGGGGTTTCAGGTTGTTCCTGAGGTTCACCCCTCTCCGAACATACCTGAGCCATGCTCGGTGGTGGCATCCGCTTCGGGCGGTACCGATACCCCGGCATTGGCAATGGTGTTGGATGAAACATTCCTCACCACGGATCGTAGTCTGGCATCCTCGGTACCTGCGGGCCCGTTGGATACGCTGCAGACCGATCTTCAGATATCGGTACTGGTACTGACGTCGGTACCCTCCAGATGTGCATCGATAGACTCGCTTCCTTCGATGCCGAGTCTGGAATCGATCTCCAGTCTGGAGGACTGGGTACAGACTCGCCTTGGTACCGTCATCGGACGGTACCGAAGGCACGGTTCCGATGATCCATGTTCGGCACTCTCGGTTCTTCCGATACCGCTAGAACCGTCACCGGCTGGCCTTCTTCTACCGGTATTGGATACGGTACCGGAGACAGTACCGGTATCCATTTTACCATCGCTGTCGGTACCTTCCATGTTTCTTTCATCAGGCTCGCTTCCCTCGGTACCGAGTCTGGAATCGATCCCTGGCATGGACGATACGCTACAGACTGTTGCTGGTCCCGACCTCCTATGGTATCGGCAACCATCCTCTAAGGATCCCATACTCCACCCTTTAGGATCTTCTACTCCTCTAAAATTGGATAGATCCCTGGGTGCCAATGCTAGTTCTTCAACAGATCTAGCCTGTCCTCCTCTTCCAAGAGGATTTCCCTCTGGGGATTTTTCTTTTCAAGCTTTTCTGCTGGATATGGCAAAATCACTTGCCATTTCTATACCTGGATAGGATCCTACACAAGGGAGTATAGAATCCCTGTATATTCCTGGGAGTGCAAAGGAGAACATCATGCTTCCTTTGCATCAGTCCTTGCAGGATCTCCTCTTACGAATGTGGGAAGCTCCTTTAAGGGTACCCCCACCTTCTAGGGCAACTGAACTTCTATATCAGGTGCCCCCCTCTCCAGATTTTCAAAGGACTCAACTTCCTCATCATTCCATTGTTGTAGAATCAGCAATGAGGCGTATTAAGAGTACTAAAAAGCACTCTGCTTTTCCGCCAGGTCGTGAGTCTAAGACTTTGGATGTCTTTGGACGCCAAACCTTCCAGGCATCCATGCTTTCAGCAAGAATTCTCTCATATATTTTCTATATGGGATTATCTCTTGAAGAGGTCACAAAGAAATTACTGTTTTTGACTCCTTTTCTTCAAGAGCCCAAAAGAGCATACTATTCCTTACTGGTTAGTCATGCTCAAAATATCTCTAGGTTCCTTACTCGTGCTTCCCTAGACTCCTTTGAGTCTGTTAGCAGAACTTCTGCTACAGCTATAGGGGCACGACGTAAAGCCTGGCTCCAAGTTTCAGACTTGGACAAATGGGCGCAAGAAAGACTGGGAAATACTCCTTGCACTGGAGAAAATCTCTTTAACAAGGAGTCTTTACTCCAAGTTGCTCAGTTAACCACTGACATTCCTGTTTCCAGAGGCTGTTCTACGCCTTCCTCTTTCCCAGTTGGTAGGAAATGTCCTACCAAGCTTTCTTTCCCTCGGGGGAAAAAGTTTTATCCATCTTCTGCCCATCATACAGATGTTCCCAAACAGGGGAAACATCGCCCTGGTCTAAGGGAACCACAATCTCAACAGGTTCAGCAAACCCAGCAGTCGCAGGGTTTCAGATAGATCATCATTACCTCTTTTGGTTGGTGGTTAGAGTTGCAGTCTGCTTCTTTTCACCTGAAGCATCTGCACTAATTTCATCCTAACTTTTCCTAGATCTCTCTTCACGAGACATCTTTTCTTTCACTCTAAGAGTCTTATGATGATCATGCCCATAGTTAACAGGTTTCTCTTCCTCTTTTGGGAAAAGAGAAGTGACAACTATCAATAAGACAGTTTTTTTCCCTGTACTAGCATGTATCATCTTACCTTTCAGAGACTTACTATATAGTCAGTCTCCTTCAACTCTGTCTTACCTCCCTCTTACTACAATGTTTGGTTTGTAAGAGTGGCTCTATTACACTGGTAAGCTCCTATGGTCCTCTACCTATTCCACAGGGGGATTCTCCCTTCCAGAGTTGTCTCCCCCTTTATTACCTTAGGGCAGCTCATCAGACAATAGGAAGTCTTACCACTCCTACTATGTCTGTTTCTTTTTCCCAATCTAAAAAAAAAAAAAAAAAAGAGAGGGAAAAAAATATTTTTCCGCTGCCCTGGTAGTTGCTGCAGATACAGCAACTCCTAGTGGTTAAGCCACTGGTTCTGTTCACCACACAACCAGGGTTTCTCCTCCACTAGCAATCCTTCTAGCCTCAGTGCTAAACCCTAAACAGGTTATCAACCTTGTTTGGAAACCCTATTATCACAGACTGGTTGGTTAACTTCTATTCTTCGCCCCCTTGTCCTTGGCAGAATAGTTAAGATACCCACTGGCTTTAAAGAGTTAGTTTTTCTTCTAACCAGCCTGCAGCATGCTCTCTGCAACTCTACAGAGTAGCTTTGCACTATGGGCCCTTGCTAGAGAGCATTAGTATCTTGCCTAGCAGATATCCCCAGATGGTTAGGAGGGGTTCCCCCAGTCATGTTCTCATGACTGGTAGGTGTTCCCTACCCTTACCATCTCATCTAAATCTCTTTTGAGACATAAGACACAGGCCTTTCATCACGTGAAAACCTAAAGAATGGCCAATTCCCTGGCTTGGCCCTTTTCTCCTTTGGACTTCTCGCCAGAGATACTTTTCTTCAGTGGCAGCTCAAGGACGCCTGATACCCATCTGCCCTTATAGGCGGGTCACTATGGTATCTTATTCCACTGGCGCCCTCTATCCATTCACCATACTGCAGTTCTGGAGAAATCTGGACTTGCTGCCTGCAGACTGAAATTATCCTCTGCATTTTTCACGTAAGCCATCCTGGTTATTCAAGAGCTCGATTTCTGAAAGGAATCTAGACTCCTTGTTAGGGAGACCATTCCTCTGACTGTCAGTCATAACCAGGGAAAGAGGATTCTCTATGCATCTATTCAAGCAGATATCACCCTTATTGCTACTAGAGGAATCTTTTTCTCTCCCCATATTCCTAGGGGGATCTAGTTATATAACCACCTCTCCATCCACATACCTGGAGACATGTGTCTATATACATATATACATATATATATATATATATATATATATATATATATATACACATATATATGCACACATATAATCTGTTGAGATATATCTTTTAGGTAGATATGTATCTACATACTTATCTATCTCTCTGTTAGGTTCGGATATCCATATAGTCCTATATCACCCTGACAGATGGGCACTACCCCTATCAATGCTGTACCAGCATGCTTAGGGTTCTACACATACAACCACTCCTTGTGGTAATTAACAATTTTATTTTTTTTTTGTTACCATAACCTTTCAGGGTCGGGTACCTCTGAAGCTCTCCATGTACCTTTTTTCTTTCCTAATTGACCCCATTTAGGAAAGACATTGCGGAACTTCAGTTAATCTAAAGCTTAACGCTTCCTAAGTCTGTCCTTACTTTCTTATCAGATACAAGGGTCTCCATACCCTTTCTCTCCTACATGGACCAATTCTGTTGCCAGTCCAGATGGGTCAGACTCATTTTCCTTTTGGTCCTAGGATTGTACTGTTCTTGGGCCAAAAGAGCTTAAGCTTTGTCTAATAGTGCCTTCAGCGTTTTCCGCTGAAGCTCTACCTCTTCATACTACCCCAGTTTCCCCTGGGGCTATTTCTGACCTCCACTTGTTTTGTCTACAGTTATTACCTCTATTTCTCAGTGAGGTACTCCTTGAGGATCTTCCACTGGCTCTTCTAACAGACCCATATGAGCCTCAATAGACTTTTTATAATGCCACCAAGGGAGGCCCATATTAGAATATTGCATTCAATATTTTACTACTAAATACCCTCTATACAGGGTCTTCCTCTATAGAAGTCCTGTTCTAGTCCAGCTGTTCCACAGCACCTTTTCTGTAATTCAACTCCTACCCTCCATCCCCAGGATGCCTGAGGTTCTGAGGAGTAGCATGGCTCTTTCTACATTCGCAACATGCTAGGACTCCCTCTGGGCATCTCAGCTTGGGAGTCCCCATATGTGAAGACTCATTCCTGCTTGTTCCTGGAGGTAGCACAGTTACTTACCTGTAACAGGTGATCTCGGGGAACAGCAGGAATAAGTCTTCACAACCCACCCACCTCCCCTAGGATTTGCCATTTCTCTATCTCTCTCTTTCCTTTCCTTGCTCTCTCTCTTTCCTTTCCTTGCTCTCTCTCTCTCCCTTTGCCTCTGCTTTAAAACTTAACTGAGGAGAGGCAGTTGGGAAAGGCGGGAAGGCAGCACGCAGGCGTGTTGGGATGCTTCCAAAAGCATTCTGATTGGATGCTGGGGAGCATTCCCGCGCAGACTCAGTCGGTTCCGACGTACCCATATGTGAAGACTTAATCTCCAGGAACAAGCAGGAATGAGTCTTCACATATGGGTACGTCGGTACCGACGGAGCCTGCGCGGGAACGCTCCCCAGCTTCCCAAAAAGGAAAGCTTTTGGGAGCATCCCACAGCGCCTGCACGCTGCCTTCCCGCCTTTCCTAACCGTCTCTCTCCAGTTCTTCTTTTCCGCGGAGCCAGCAGGTCGTGTTCCTGTCACCGCTGAAGAAGTTCTTTATTTTATTTTATTTCTTTGGTCGCGCGTCTGCCTTCTTCGACGTCGGACCGGTACCGCCGGTCTTTTCTTTCTTTTTCTTCAAAAAAAAAGAAAAAAGAATACTTTCCGTTCCACTTCAGTGTATTTTTTCTTTGTTGGGCCTTAGGCCTAACAGAAAATTCCTCATGGAAAAGCCCGCCTCTGGGTTTAAAAAATGCACTAAGTGCAGCGGTACCATCTCTGTTACCGACACCCATGACTGGTGTCTTAAGTGTTTGGGTCCTGACCATTCCATCACGGATTGTCCGTCCTGCTCCATGATGTCTAAAAGAGGTTTACAGAACCAAGCAGCCAAGCTCAGTACACTGTTTCCCTCTGATGCAGCTTCGGTGGCATCGACGTCTTGCAGGGCTTCTTCTTCCTCCTATGGATCTCAGGTAACCAAACATAAGTCCAGCCGGTCCTCGAAGGGTAGATCTCCCTCTAAGCATCGAGATGCCTCCGGGCTTGCTCGCGAGGATCCTGCACCTGCAAAAGTACCCCGACGGGAAGCTCCGGCTTCCAGAGCTCCTCCTGTGGGGTCACAGGTTGACATCGATGGCACGGCCTCGACCGATCACCTGTTGCAATGTTCTGGGATACCGATGGAATCCGCCGGTACCGACCTCCAGACATTCATGGCGTCGATGGATCAGAATGTTCTGACCATGCAGCGTGCCATTACGGCATTCATACAAGCTGCGACGCCGCTGGTACCGCAACAAGCTTTGTTGTCGGTACCGGCTCCGATATCGGTTCCGGTTCCGGTTGCATCGACATCGGCTTCGGTGTCAACTGCAGCGGTACCCTGTCCGATGATGCCTATCGGTACCGATCCGGTACCGATGACTCCCGATGTCGATACCACCCGGTATGCGTATCGGGCTTTACAAGAGCATCCAGACAGGCGATACTTCGATTCCTCCGAAGACTCTGATGCATCGGAGGCCTCTGTCGAAGCATCGGTACTTCTTTCTCAGGAGCCACCTTTTCCAAAAAGAAGAATATCCCCTCCAGAAGACTTGTCTTTTCAAGACTTCATAAGGGAAGTGGCCAAGGGGCTTTCTATCTCAGTAGCCCCTGAGACAGAGCCTAGAGCCAAAAAATTGGATATTTTGCAATATCCCAAGGCTCCTAAAGAAGCATCCACTTTGCCAGTTTATGAGATCCTTTATGACCACATGATAGGCATATGGGAGACTCCTCTCACCATCTCTTCTCATTCTCGTAGGATGGATACCATGTATCGTGTCCCTCCTTGTCCTGGATTTCATAAAACTCAGCTTCCTCACCATTCTATTGTGGTGGAGTCTGCTATGAAAAAGTTAGAGTGCAAAGAGGCACTCATCTGCTCCTCCAGGAAGAGAATGTAGAACCTTAGATGCTTTTGGCAGGAAAATTTTTCAAGCCAGTATGCTTGTTGCCAGAATCAACTCCTATAGTCTCTATATGGGGATGTTTCTGAAGGAAGTTACAGATCATCTGCAAACTTTCCTCCCTTTTCTTCCAGAAGATAAAAGGGAAGACTTTCTTACCTGGCTTAAGCATGCCCAGGATGTTTCCATATTTTCTAACCGTGCAGCCTTTGACTCTTTTGAGGGAGCCAGCAGAGCCTCGGCCATTGCTATAGGTGCACGCAGAATTGCTTGGTTACAAGCTTCTGATTTGGAACCCTGGGTCCAAGATGGATTAGGAAATCTTCCTTGTACAGGTGAAAACCTGTTTGGCAAAGATTGGCAAGCAAAAGCCACTCAGATGGATGCAGAAAATTCTGCTTTGGATAGGCTTTCAAAGTCTACCTCTAATCCTGTCCAGAAGAGGTTCTTCAAAAAGACATATTTTCCCAAGAAGGGAAGATATTATCCTGCTTATGGTCAGCAGACATCTTCTGCAGGTCATTTTGCTGCAAAGCGTCAACATCCTAAACAGGCCAAGTCTAAGGCTGCAAGGCCTACTGTAGCCCAACAGCCTCAGCCTCCTCAGGGCCTTTGACTTGCACCTAGAGAACTTAGCCTTTCTGGCTCTAAAAGAACCAGAGCCTCTCACCATTCCAGGAAGGTTAGCTCACTTTGCTCCCAGACGGGAGCAAATCACAGCAGAGCAGTGGACCCTTTCCATCATAAGGGAAGGGTACAAACTTAATTTCTTAAACCTTCCTCCTCACACCATGGTGAGACAGTTCAATTCTCCAACATCTCTCCTCGACCTTCTGGGTCAAGAGATTTCCACCCTTCTTACCCAAGGGGCAATAGAAGAAGTACCTCTTCTTCAACAGGGCTCAGGGTTCTACTCCCCCTACTTTCTAATTCCAAAGAAAACAGGGGGTTACAGACCCATATTAGATCTCAGAGAATTGAACAAATTCCTATGCAAGGAGAAATTCAAGATGATTTCTCTGGGTACTCTCCTTCCATTCCTTCAGAGTCAGGATTGGCTTTGTTCTCTAGATCTCAAGGATGCGTATACCCATATACTCATCCATCCAGCACACAGAAGGTTCCTTCGGTTTCTTTATCAGGGAAAGCACTATCAATACAGGGTGCTTCCCTTTGGTCTGGCCTCTGCTCCAAGAGTGTTCACAAAATGCATGACAGTAATAGCTGCATTTCTACGCACTCTGGGAATATTCGTATTCCCATATCTGGACGACTGGCTCATCCGAGCTCCATCCCAGTCAGAGGCCCAGACTTCCCTAGCCTGCACAATGCGTGTTCTGCAGTATCTGGGACTGGTTATAAACATTCCAAAGTCCCAACTCACTCCTACTCAGTCTCTAGAGTTCATAGGGGCCTTGCTGGATACCACAACTGCAAGGGCCTATCTTCCCCAGGCCCGTTGCCTACGCTTAGTGCAGTTAGCCTCTCAGATTCAGTTAAAAACCCACCTAACTGCTCGAGAGATGTTACAACTGCTAGGCCACATGGCATCCACGGTGCATGTGGTCCCTTATGCTCGCCTTCACATGAGGGCAGCTCAATGGATTTTGTCCACCCGGTGGACCCAGGCATCTGGAAGTCTGTCAGACAAAATAGCAACCTCCAGGCGCCTCTTTTGGTCTCTCCAGTGGTGGAAGTCCACTCAAAATCTGTTGCTGGGGTCCTCCTTCCAACAGTTGTTACCCCAAGTAATCCTTACAACAGATGCCTCTCCAAAGGGTTGGGGAGCTCATCTTCAAGACCTCTCCACCCAGGGCATTTGGTCCCCACAGGAGACCTCCTTACATATCAACTTCTTAGAGCTCAGAGCAATCTTCTTGGCTCTCGGAGTCTTCCATACCCTGCTCAGCTACAAGACAGTCCTCATTCACACGGACAACCAGGTAGCCATGTTCTATGTGAACAAGCAGGGAGGAACTGGCTCTCTGTCGCTTTGCAACGAAGCTCTGAGATTGTGGGCCTTCGCCAAAGAGCATCAAATTCATCTTCTGGCAGTATACCTTCCAGGAGTTCAAAACTCTTGGGCAGACAGACTTAGTCGAGTTCTGCTTCCACACGAATGGTCCCTTCATATGGACCAGATAGTCAGAATCTTTCGAATTTGGGGAACCCCGGACATAGACCTCTTTGCAAGTCCGTGGAATGCCAAACTTCCCCTATTCTGTTCCAGAATTCCATGTCAGGGAGTTCAGGCCAGGGATGCCTTCCTCCTTCATTGGGGTCAAGACTTCCTGTACGCCTTTCCACCCACTCCCCTAATTCCCAAGACCCTGTTCAAGCTTCAGAGAGATCAAGGGACTATGATTCTCATAGCTCCAAGTTGGCCACGCCAAGTGTGGTACCCTCTACATCTGCATCTCTCTCATGCTCCCTCCCTGGACTTGGGGTCTGCTCCAGATCTCCTGTCTCAGGAGGGGGGAACGTTGTGGCACCCAAACCCCCAATCTCTCCATCTCAGGGCTTGGTTGCTGAAGGCTTAGACCTTCAAGATTGGCATCTTTCTCAGCAAGTAAGGGATATCCTTCATGCTTCCAGAAAGCCTTCTACTAGACGTTCCTATGCTTTTAAATGGAAAAGGTTTACCATTTGGTGTGCTGAGAAGGGTATTAACCCTCTAGCAATACCTTTGAATTCTTTACTAGAGTATCTCCTGCATCTTTCCCATGCAGGCCTCAAGACGAATTCAGTAAGGGTCCATTTGAGTGCTATTGCAGCATCCCTCAAGCCTCTCAATGGACAACCTGTCTCCTCTCATCCTCTTATTGCAAGATTCATGAGAGGCCTCCTTTTAACTAAACCTCCCATTAGACCACCTCCAGTGGCATGGGACTTGAATCTGGTTCTTGGTCAGCTCATGAAGCCACCCTTTGAACCCACCCTTTGAAGGGAGGAGTGGTCTAGTGGTTAGGACAAGGTACTTCAGGCCGGAGGGCCGGGGGTTCAAGTCCCACCTGGGGACAGCAATCTCAGGCCGGAGGGACTGGGATTTCTAGTCCTATAGGCACTCCTTGTGGTCTTGGGCAAGCCACTTAACCCTCCATTGCCCATGTTCCCTGTAAGTATTAGCGTATGTGTCTCATATCCCCTTGTGTTAAATGTATCCCCCAATTGACCGCTTTGACCCGGTGAAAAGTGGGATATAAATACAGCTAAATAAATAAATAAATAAAATTAGCCACTACCTCCTTGAAATTTCTTTCTTGGAAGGTTATCTTTCTTATTGCAGTCACCTCAGCTCGCCGCATCAGTGAACTGCAGGCCTTAGTGGCTAATCCACCTTATACAAGGTTCCATCATGATAAGGTAGTCCTTAGGACCAATTCACACTTTATGCCTAAAGTGGTCTCACCTTTTCATCTTAATCAAGAGGTGTATTTACCTGTCTTTTTTCCAGGTCCTCATGCATCGAGTGCAGAGAGGAATCTTCATACCCTGGATTGTAAGAGAGCTCTTGCTTTTTACTTACAAAGGACACAGCAACATAGAAAGTCTTCTCAACTCTTTGTTGCTTTTGATCCCTCTCATTTGGGACTTCCAGTCTCTAAGAGGACACTGTCCAATTGGATTGCTCAGTGTATTTCTTTCGCCTACCAGAGTAAGAACCTTTCTCTGGAGGGCCATGTCACAGCTCATAATGTGAGGGCCATGGCCACCTCTATGGCTCATCTAAATTCTGTGTCTATCGACCAGATCTGTCGAGCAGCCACCTGGGCCTCGGTTCATACCTTCACAGCCCATTACTGTTTGGACAAGGACTCCCGCCGGGATGCCTTGTTTGGTCAGGCTGTTCTCAAACACCTGTTCCATGCTTAATCAACTCCTACCCTCCATCCCTGGTTGGATGCCTGAGATCCATGGGAGGAGATAGAGCCCTTCTCAGGGTCTCACAACCTTGGGGATCTCCTGGGCATCTCTAGCTGGGGAGACCCCATATGTGAAGACTCATTCCCGCTTGTTCCTGGAGATAGCACAGTTACTTACCTGTAACAGGTGATCTCTGGGAACAGCAGGAATAAGTCTTCACAACCCACCCACCTCCCCTAGGAGTTGTATCTCTCTATCTATCTTTCCTTTCCTCTCTCTCTTTGTCTCAGCTTTAAAGCTCGAACTGGAGAGAGGCGGTTAGGAAAGGCGGGAAGGCAGCGCGCAGGCGCTGTGGGATGCTCCCAAAAGCTTTCCTTTTTGGGAAGCTGGGGAGCGTTCCCACGCAGGCTCTGTCAGTACCGACGTACCCATATGTGAAGACTTATTCCTGCTGTTCCCAGAGATCACCTGTTACAGGTAAGTAACTGTGCTATACCTTACAAGCAATGGCTTATTTGCCCGGGGACAGGACTCACAGACTGATGGCTGTGGCCCAGCAGTTTCGCAGTGGATCTCTGGTCTCTGCCAGACATTTCCTGAGGCTTTTGGGCCACATGGCATCTACGGTTCATGTAACTCCAAATGCTCATCTGCATATGCGGCCTGCTCAATGGTGCCTCAGAGCTCAGTGGATACAGGCCACAGGAGACTTGCGAGACGGAGTAAGATTGTCCAAACTACTAGCGGCCTCCCTGCAGTGGTGGCTGCATCTCCCGAACCTGATCAAAGGGGTGCCTTTCCAGGCACCACCACATACACAGGTGTTGACGACCGATGCTTCTCTTCAAGGTTGGGGTGCACATTGCCACGGGGCATGCACTCAGGGCCTCTGGTCCCCTTGGGAGGCCACACAGCATATCAATCTGTTGGAATTGTGAGCTATTCGATTGGCTCTACAAACTTTCTCTCATGTCCTCTCTCACCAGTCTGTCTTGATTCAGACGGACAACCAAGTAGCAATGTTCTTTGTGAACAAACAAGGAGGCGCAGGATCCAGGCTTCTGTGTCAGGAAGCACAGGCCCTGTGCGCCTTTGCAGTCAAGCACGGCATGTTTCTCAAGGCAGTTTATCTACCTGGCCAAGAAAATTACCTGGCAGACAGGTTGAGCAGGATTCTACAGCCTCACGAATGGCATTTGAATCCCCTAGTGGTCCAGCAGATCTTCCTAAAATGGGGTCTTCTGACCATTGATCTCTTTGCCAGTCCACTGAACTGTCAGCTGCCCAGGTTCTGTTCCAGACAACCGCATCCTCTGCAAATAGCAGCAGATGCCTTCCTAATCGCTTGGTCTATGGGCCTGCTGTATGCGTTTCCTCCAGCGCCTCTAGTGGCCCAAACCCTATTCAAGGTTCTTCAGGACAGGGCCTCGCTGATCCTGGTAGCCCCCAGATGACCGAGGCAACCGTGGTTTCCACTCCTTCTGCAATTGACAGTGGACACTGCACTCCCTCTGGGGGTGCAACCCGATCTCCTGTCTCAGGATCAGGGATCTCTCCTGCACCCCAACCTCCAGTCTCTCCATTTGATGGCCTGACTGCTGAAAGGATAGTTCTAGCCCCCTTACGTCTACCTAGGGAACTGGAGGAGGTGGTTTTGGCCTCTAGGAGACAATCCACACAGAAATCTTATGCCCTCAAGTGGCGTAGGTTCTCCACCTGGTGTGCTCAGCGCCAAGAGGATCCGTTTTCCTGACTGGTACCAGTGGTGCTGTAGTATCTGCTTCACCTGTCGGATCTAGGCCTTAAATCCAACTCTGTTCGGGTCCACCTCAGTGCTCTGTCAGCGCCCCACTCGCCGGTGGAGGGCCGGTCTCTGTCGATCCACAGCTTAGTGGCCCGCTTCCTCAGAGGCCTGCTTTTGCTCAAGCCTCCGATTCGTCCACCAGCCCCTGAGTGGGATTTGAATGTGGTCTTGCAACAACTTACTCGCCCACCCTTTGAGCCGATGGCTACCTGTCATTTACGCTTCCTTTCCTGGAAGGTCTTGTTCTTAGTGGCTCTTATCTCGGCCAGACGTGCGCGTGAACTACAGGCTCTGGTTTCTGATATCATGAGGTGGTTCTTCCTACCTTCTTTCCCAGGCCGCATGCCAGCCGGGCTGAAATGGTCTTGCATACCCTGGACTGTAGGAGGGCGTTGTCTTTCTACATTGACCGTATGCAAGGGCATCAAAGGGCTGTTCAGCTCTTCGTATCTTTTGACCCTAGTAAGCTGGGGTTACCTGTCTCCAAGCGTACCCTATCCATTTGGGTAGCAGACTGTATCGCCTGGGCGTACAGGGCAGCCGACCTCTCCTTTCAGGGTCGAGTCACGGCCCACCGCGTCACGGTGAAGGCTGCGTCAGTAGCTCATCTCCGCTCTGTTCCGTTGACAGACATCTGCTAGGCCGCTACTTGGTCTTCAAGCCAGACTTTTGTGGCCCATTACTGCCTCGAGAGGGAGTCCCGCAGGGACAGTGCTTTTGGACAGGCAGTACTCCGTAATCTCTTTGAGGTTTAGGCAACTCCTACCCTCCGGCCCTTGTGTTGGGCTACCGTTCTTGGGCGTTCTCAGAGAAGATTCTTATCACGCATGCTGAGGCTCTAGAGGGAGTTTATTTTTCAGCTTTGGGTTCTCGGTAGCCTAGAGCTGGGGAGTCCCATATGTGAGGACTGACTTCCTGCTTGGTCCTGGAGAAAGAGTAGTTACTCACCTGTAACAGGTGTTCTCCAGGAGTAACAGGAATCAGTCCTCACGACCCTCCCTCCTCCCCTTGGAGTTGCAGTCATATGATTCATTTTTGTTATTTTTGCTGTCTTTTAGCTATGTCATCAGACTGAGCAAGATGGCACCCTTGGGCGGGAAGGGACCGCGCATGCACGCTGCATTCCCAAAAGCTTTCTTTGAAAGCTGGGGAAATGCTCCGCACGAGGGCTCCGTCGGCGCCGACGTCACCCATATGTGAGGACTGATTCCTGCTGCTACTGGAGAACACCTGTTACAGGTGAGTAACTACGCTTTCCGAGGTCCTTCTCCTGGTCCGAGCACACCAACCTCTCGCCCCCTATCGCATACAATTCCCTTGGATTTCTGCTTCCCAAGTGCTTGACACTGCACTTCTTTACATTAAATCTTAACTGCTTTTGAAGATCTTTCCTCATGTTATCCACTCCCTCAGGGGAGTCCACTCTGTTGCAAATGTTTGTGTCATCTGCAAAAAGGCAGACTTTTCTATTCAGTCCTTCAGCAATATCACTCACAAATACATTGAACAGTACTAGTCCCAGGACTGATCTCTGGGGCACGCCTTCAGTTACCCTTTCTTCCTTTTCTGAAATCTCTGAGGTGGAAACTGCAAATCTTCTCTCCTCCTCCAAACTGATCACCTGCTTCTCTGATCCCATTCCTGCCAGTCTACTAAACTCTTCTCTTCTGCCGTCATCCCTTCCATCTGTCATATCCTTAACTTATTGCTTTCCACTGCAACTGTTCTTGTGGCCTTCAAACATGCTGTGGTTACACCTCTCCTTAAAAAGCCTTCAGTAGATTCTACATGTCCTTCCAGTTATTGACCTATCTCTCTCCTCCCCTTTGCTTCAAAGCTACTTGAACGAGCGGTTCATTGCCCCTGTCTTGACTTTCTTTTCTCTCAAGCCCTTCTGGATCCATTGACTTGTCTTTTGTTCTCTACATTCCACAGAAATGGTTCTTGCCAAAGTCTCCAGTGACTTGTTCCTTGCCAAATCCAAAGGCCTCTACTCAATTCTCATCCTTCTTGACCTTCTGCTGCTTTTGACACTGTTGATCACCACCTTCTCCTCGATACCCTCTCCTTTCTTGGATTTAGGGGCTCTATTCTGTCATGGTTTTCTTATCTCTCCCATTGCACTTTGAGTATGTTCTGGTGGATCCTCCTCTACTGTCGTCCTGCTTTCTGTTGGTGTGCCTCAGGGCTCTGTCTTGGGACCTCCTTCTCTTCTTTCTCTACACTCAGTCCCTTGGTGCATTTATTTCCTCCTATGGTTTTCAGTACCATTTTTATGCTGATGACTCTCAGATCTACCTTTTTGTACCTGAAATCTCTCCAGGAATCCAGGCCCAGATCTCTGCCTGCTTATCTGACACTGCTGCCTGGATGTCTCACCACTGTCTGAAACTGAACATGACCAAAACTGAGCTCCTGATCTTATCCCCCTAAACCCACCTCCCCCCTTCCTCCCTTCTCTATTTCTGTGGATAACTCTACACTTCTCCTTGTTTCCTCAAGCTCATAACCTTGGAGTCATCTTTGATTCTAGTCTCTTTCTCTGCACACAGTCAACATTGGCAAAATTTGTCCCTCCCTTTTTACACACAATACTAAGACGCTCATCCACTCACTAGTCACCTCCTTTCTTAACTATTGTAACCTGCTCTTCACTGGTCTCCCTCTGAATCATCTTTCCTCCCCTTCAGTCTGTTCACAACCCAGTTGCATGGCTTCCATCAGTATCTTCCATCAGTATCGCTATGTTCATGTAACCTCCTATTCTCAAGTCACTTCACTGGCTCCCTATCCGTTCCTGCAGCCATTCAAACTTCTCTTACTTACAAGTGCATTCATTCTGTGGCTCCTCGCTACCTTTCTTCTTTTATCTCACTTTACGCTCCTTCTTGGGAATTCCGCTCCTCTGGCAGATCCCTTTTATCTGTGTCCTTCTCTGCCACTGTCAAATCCAGACTTCGTTCATTCCACCTTGCTGCTCCATATACCTGGAACAGACTATCTGAGTTGGTGCGTGGGGCTCCTTCTCTAGACCTATTCAAGTCTAGGCTGAAGACCCACCTCTTTGAGGCTGCTTTTTGATCCTGATTCTCCTCATTTTCTTATCCACTACTTATGTATCATGCCGTACTCTAGTCCCCAGTTATGTGGTGTTTTTTCATCTTGATTAGATTGTAAGCTCTGATGAGCAGGTACTGTGTCTTCAATCTATATGTACAGTGCTGCGTACACCTTGTAGCACTATGCAAATGATAAGTAGTAGTAGTAAAAGTTTGCTCCTTCAAAAGGTAGAAAGACTAGGGTGTGTGCAGTAAAGCTACATTCCATATCATCCTGCTAGACCAGTCCAGACAAGTGGGTTGTGTTCTACCAGCAGATTGGTGGAGACAGAGAACCAATCAAAAACCCAGGTTTCAATTACATCACTCCATGCCCCTCTTAGCCTGAGCTACTAGAGGGCAATTATGTATTCTTCTGACTCCAGCAGATGATGGATGGATTTTCTGAACTCTGAAGAAAGTCTGATCAATTGTGAGGAAAAAAATTGATTTTGCTTGTGAACAACCACCTTGAGGGTGATTCTCACTTTAGTGTGACGTGGGAGGCTCCACTAGACTAAAGTCTATTCGGTAGGCAAAGGAGGAGAGAAAATTGGTTCAGCTCCATGCTTTTATGATAAGGGCCTGTTGAACAGTGAGAAATTTGGAAGAGATCAGCAGTGCCGCACAACCTAAATGCCCCTGCCCCCTCTTGTCACCACTGCTCTTCCCTGTATTTTGCAAGAAGGTTTTCAGAGGTATCTGCCTACAACCCAGAGTGAAGTACAGAGTCAATTAAAAACCCCCAAAAACAAACAGATCCAGAGAATTAGTGCCGAGGACGGCATGAGCGTTCTGCCTGGGGCTCCCGGGTAGGGGGTGAGTACCAAGGCTTTGTCTTGTCATTGTCCTTGTTGGGGGCTCCTGATTATTTCCATCCAGAATGTAATTTGGGGTGGACTGCTAGCGACCATTTGGGTTGTGTGGAGATTCTCACCCTTTCTGGTACATTTATAGCATTTTTTACTCTTCTGTACCTTGTGGTCGCGTAGTCCTAGCACGTGCTCTGCCCAAGCGACTCCAAAGCACATGCCCACCCAAGCACCCTTTGTGCCCGATACTGTAAACGCTGTTAACCCCAATTTTTTTTGTGCCGGTGTGGCCTTAACACGCGCAGCTATTGTTCTCACCTTGACTTCCTATGTCGTCTTCCAGGAAACGTTGTTTGGCCTGTGGCAAGCAAGGTGTTTCATCTCTGGATTCTGGACTCTGTTCTTCTTACATGGCAGCTTTGGAGTCTTCCCTGGAAGGTCTGTTCCCCTCTCCCAGTGACGGGATTCCAGTAGCCCTGCCTTGCCTGCCTAAGGGCAGAAGTTGACGAATGGCACTGTGGGTAAGGATGGGTAAGCTGGTTGGAGGTTCCGACAACCATGCTTCGGACTGCTCCCCTTCCTCTAAAGATTCGGTGGCAGCTATGTCCCCTGTAGTTTGGGATTCGTTTCCTAGATGGGAGCTCCTGGAATCTGGGTTGTCCTCCCCAGAGTTCTTTTTCCTTCTTACAATAGGCCTGGTCATTTTGGCATGGAAACTCAGACCCTGCGGCCTCTGGATTCCCTCAAGCGCAGCCTCGAGAGGGTCAGGCTGAACATGGAAACCCTATTTGGTTGCCGGTTGCTAAACATGCCCGGCAGAGGACACTTTATGGAGATGTGAATCAACTGGGGCCTGTCTGAGATTTGGACTGGGATCTTGGTTCAGAAGCCTCAGTAGAGGTCTCTGATATGGAGGAAGGAAGTACTTTTGCCTTCAGAAGATTATGAAGAGGCTGGTGGTATCTTCCTCTTTTGGAAGGAGGAACTAGTGGTGTTGATTGCCAGAGCCTCATACACCTTGAACATGGTGGATGCTCAGGGACGGAGCAGGAGCCAAAGGTGCATCCTGCAGAGAGGGTTGAAATTCACTACTGTCTTCCTGTTTCCAGAGGTGAGCAAGGACATGAACCGGTCGGAGTGGATCTTCTCGACTCCCCACCTAAGCGGCTGAGAGTGTATCAGAAGATGTACACTCTCAACGCAGAGTGTGTTGCATGGTTTGGCACACCTAAGGGTCATGGTGGTTACAAGACAGTCCGCCATTCCCGTGGAAGGCACATCGACCTTGAAAGATGCTCTGGACCAAAAGCTGGATTCTTTGCTGAAAAATCAGTTTTCAGTGGCAACTGCTATTCTTCTCAAGCCCTTCTCCAGTGGATGCAATCTCTACCGCTGGATGATAAGTACCCCTTTTGGAACATTGGAACATAAGATATGCCATACTGGGTCAGACCAAGGGTCTATCAAGCCTAGTATCCTGTTTCCAATAGTAGCCAATCCAGGTCGCAAGTACCTGTCAGTTTCCCAAACTATACAGATTCCATGGATTTCCCCGGTCCTCTTTAATAATGGTTTATGGACTGATCCAATAACAGCAGCTATGGTGCCACTCTGTCAACAATGAGCCACCTGACTGAAGAAATAACACAGTTTAGGTCAACTATCCAGAGGGGTCACCAAGTGTCGACACAGACTTGATGGCACTTAAGAACAATGTGGACTTTTTATAAACCATTTGGAGTCGGCTATGGCCTTCCTTTCTGATGCCATGTATGACTTTGTCTGCCTAGCTGCTAGGGGTAGCGCCTAATTGACTGTGTCATGGCATTGGATGTGGCTTCGTCACTGGGCAGCGGACACTTTTTCCAAAGCCCAGTTGACCCAACTGGCCCTTAAGGGGAAGCTCCTTTTTGGAGCTGATTTTGGGAAGTTGGTCAAAGGCTTGGGTGAGACCAAACCTTAGCTTCCAGAGGACAGGCCAAGAGGGCAGGGAGGCCTGTTTTCTTGGTCCCCGCCCGCCCCTCGTGGTCATGCTGGTTGGACTTCCGGGTATCAGTGGACTACCGTCCTTATCATCCTGGAAAGTTGCCTTCCCATCTGCTTCCAGAGTTTAGACCCGTTCTCTGTCCTTTTTGGGGAACTTGGGAGCCCAGGGACTGGCCCTTCCAGAAGAGGTCCCTCTGGTCTATGCAGTGACTGTTTGGGGGCTCATTCCCAGTTACCTCCTGTTGGAAGCAGACTTAACCATTTCTTTTGGAAGTGAGCCTTGGTCACCAAGGATCACTGGGTGCTAGATGCCATTCAGTATGTCTGTGTCCTGGAATGCAAAGAGCTGATCCCAGAGGCCTTTATTTTCTCCCCATGTGGTTCAGCGCACAAAAGAGCTGCCATTTAGGTCATCTTGGACAGGTTGCTTCACATAAGGGCCGTGGTTGTCTGTCTCTCTGGCCAATCAGGGCAAGGTCAAATATTCCATCTATTTTGTGCTTCCAAAGAAGGATGCCTTTTTCCGTCCAATTCTTGACCTCAAGGGGTGTCAACGCTCATTTGTGCATACTGTGCTTCCAGATGTAAAATACGATCAGTGATTCAAGTGGTGCACCGAGGGGAGTTCCTGCATCTCTGGATTTGGCAGAAATGTATTTCCATATCCTGATTCAGGAGGATCAGCAAAGACATTTGTGTTTTGCTGTGCTTGGCTCTCACATTCAGTTCACCGCCCTTCCATTTGGTCTCTCGACTGCTCTGAGGACATTCCCTAAGATCATGGTGGTGTTGGTTGCGATGCTGCAGTGTCAAGGGATTTATGTGCACCCACATCTGGACAAGTGGCTCATCCGAGCTCATTCTTGTTCGGAGGTGCCTCAGGTATCGGCTAGAGTGGTGTCCTCCTGGAAAGCCTCAGCTGGATGATCAGCCAAGGGGAAAGGTCAGTTGGTGCCTTCCCAGTCCTTGGAGTTCCTGGGAGCACGGTTCAGTACTACAGTAGGCAGAGTCTTCTGCCGGAGGAGAAAGCTTGTTGGATTGCCTTGCAGTGTTCTGTTCACAACAGGTTCCTAGAGTTTGGGATTTCCTTCAGCTCCGCAGATTGATGGCAGTGATGATCAAGATGGTGCAGTGTGTGTGTGCTTATATGCAGTCATTCCAGTGATCTTTGTTAACTTGGTGGTCCCTGAGTTCTCAGGAGTTCAAGCTCAAGCTTTCGCTCCAACTGATGTTGAGGACCAGTCTGCAGTGGGTGGCAGCAGCCTTCTCATCTACAGAAGGGCATGTTGCTGGACGATTACTTGTGGATCCTTCTGATGATGGATGCCAGTCTTTCAGGTTGATGAGCCTATTGCCTTGACTGAATAGCTTTGAGTCATTGGAACCACAGAGAGGCAGTATGGCCATCAACCGCATCAAGGCCAGGGCCATCAGGCTGGCCCTCTTGCACTTCTGGCCTTTGGTCAAGGGTCAGGCAGTGCAAGTGTTCTCGGACAGTGTCATAGCAGTGGCATTTGTCTATCGGCAAGGCAGCATGAGAAGTGCCGGAATGGCCCTGGAGATGACTCTCTTGTTTGCCTGGGCAGAGAGAAACCTCTCTAGCTCTGTCGGCCTAGCACATTGCTAGGGTGGACAATATGGAGGTGGACTTGCTCAGCCATCACTCTCTGAATCCAGGAGAGTGAGAGTTGAGTCGAGGCATTTCAGATGATTCTCTGCTGTTAGGGTCACCTTGAGATGGGTTTTATGGTGACTCGATCCAGTGCCAAGGTGGGCCGATTCTTCAGTCACTGCAAGAAGCAGGGTCTGAGAGTGTTGACACGCTGGTTCAGCCCTGGCTATGGCCTTGCCTGCTGTATGCGTTTTCCTCCTTAACTGCCATACAGGTTGATCGATCTGGTGGTGCTGGATTGGCCGAGGAGAGCATGGTTTGGCGACATGATGCGGTTCTTGTAGGTGGTCTCCTTTTCACCTGCCCCCATTCTGGGGCCTATTGCGTCAGGGATTGGTTGCCCTAGATGACCCAGCTCCCTTCTCACTTACAGCTTGGCTCTTGAAAATCATCGACTAGCACATCAGGGCTACTCTCCTATTGTAGTTTCCACTCTGCTCAGAGCCTGGCGGAGTTCTACCAGCCTGGCATATGAACGGGTCTAGTGCTGCTTTGAGCGATGGTGTGGTGCTCGAAAGCTAGTTCCTGAGGCGGCCAAGGTGCCATCTCTGCTGGCCTTTCTGCAGGACAGTGTGTAGAAGGCCTTTTCTTTTAGTACCCTGAAAGTTTCAGTAACAGCCTTGGCCTGTTTCTGAGGTCTGGTGGCTGGCAAGTGGCCTGGCCTTGCATCTAGATGTCTCATATTTTCTTCAGGGGGTTCAGTGTTTGCATCTGTGTCCTCCCCTTCAGTCAATTGTCCCTTTCTGGGATCTATGTCTTCTGCTCAGGGCCCTAACGTCGGAGCACTTTGACCCTTTAAAGTGTGTTACTCTGAAGGATTTGACGCTCAAGACCATTTTCTTGGTCGTGATTTGCTTGGTGGCCCGGATTTCCCAGCGGCAAGACTTGTCTTGCCGGGATCCTTATCTGTCTTTTTCAGAGGAGGCTGTTTCCATTTGGCCTGTGCCTTCCTTTTTGCCTAAAGTGATTTCTCCCTTTCATGTGAGCCAGGTGGTTTGCCTACCATCCTTCTCTAAGGAGTAATCAATGTTGGGGGAAAGATAAGGATTTTTGCCTTGTGGATGTCTGGAGAGTGCTTCTCCAGTATTTGAAGATAACAAATTCCTTTCTTAAATCGGATTATCTTCGTGCCGTTTTTGTTGGCGGTAATGTGGTGGCTAAGACTACGTTGGGGTGCTGGATCAAGGAGGCTACTACCTCGGACTATCTGCCGCAAAAGTGGCTGTTTCCGGAGGAGGGTTTGTGCACCCATTCTACTCAAGTGCAAGTATCCTTGTGGGCAGTGTGTAGCTCGGTAGTCCCTTCAGACATTTCTCAGTTGGCAACGTGGGCATCGCTTTCCACTTTTGCCAAGCATTACCGCTTGGATGTCCATGCTAGGGTGGACATGGCCTTTTGCTCCAAGGTTTTGTAAGCGGCTGTGTGTTTTGTTATCACCCGATGGCGGCGTATCTTTGGTACATCCCACTTGTCTGGATGGTCTAGCAGGATGATATGGAAGGTGGCATTTCACTTACCAGATAATGTCCTTCCCTTGAGTCCTGCTGTTGTTGTTAAGTGCCGTTGAGTCAGTGTCAACTCCTGGTGACCCTCTGGATAGTTGATCTAAACTTTGTTTGGTCTTCGGCCAAGTGGCTCGTTGTTGATAGAGTGATATCTATAGCTGTTGTTGTTGTATTGATCCATCTCAGTGCCGCCCTTCCTCTTTTACGCTGATCTTCTAGCTTGCCAAGCATTATGTCTTTCTCCAATGATATCTCTCTCCGCATTGTGTCCAAAGTATGAAAGTTGAAGTCTTGTCAACTGAGCTTCTAAAGAAAACTTAGGTTTGATCTCCTCTAGCACTGATTAGTTTGTTTTTTGGACAGTCCATGATATAAACAGTATTCGTCGCCAGCACCATAATTCAAAGCATCAATTTTCTTTCTGTCTATCTTTTTCACTGTCCAACTTTCGCATCCACATGGCGTAATTGAAAATACTATGGCCTGAACAAGTTGAATCTCTGTCTTGAGAATCTTGGCTAGGGCCTTCATTACCATTCTATCAAGAGCAATATGTTGTCTGATTTCTTGACTGCTAATCCTTTCTTTATTGACTGTTGATCCTGCTAGATCAGTCCAAAGCCTGCCCCTGAAACAGTGATAGCTCTAGTTCTGAGATGGACCCTTGGTCTGCTATGATTTTTTTCTGCTTGGCTGTTCAGGTTTATATCCTACTGGCAGTCTTCTGGTCAATCTCTTGTACATAGTTTCTCTACGTAGCTTCTTGAATGTTTGATTCATCATTGTTGCCCACATTGAGGTTGTGTGAGGTTTGGGATGTATACTATTTAACTGTTTTTTTTATACCGTTTTTCTTTGGGTCAAAGCAGTGTACATTAAACAACATTGATACATAGAACAGTATGAACTCAATTGCATAGAACTGTACGATCTCATTTATATAGAGCAGTACAAGCTTGTAGGTAGATGTAGTAACATATTTACATTTGGTATGGGATATGTGTGATAGGAGGTTATGGTGATGTGGTGGGTGGATGGGGGAGGGTTATGTTGTGGGACTGACGTGTTCGGTGAACAAGTGTGCCTTTAGTAGCTTTCAGAAGGTGAGTAAATCATTGGTATTTCTGATATTTTCAGGGAGTATATTCCACAGGCTTGGAGTGTAGAGTTCAAATGCTTGAAAGCATGCTGCTTATTGTGTGCTTTTTGTTTTTTCATGCAAGTTGGTCAACATATTCTTGGTGGCTTCTCGCTTGCTTCTGGTGGTGGTTATTTGTGTTTAGTAGGGTTTGGAGTGGAGGAGCAGCTTTAGTGGTTAGAGCAACTGCATAGCACCCAGAAGATTAAGGGTTGAATTTCCACTGGCACTACTTGTGACCATGGGCAAATCACTTTACCCTCCATTGCCTCGAAAGAAAAGACCTAGCAATCTACTTCCGGTGATACGTTGCCAAGAAAGCTCAGAGGCAGCTGGGTCACCAGGAGTCAGCACTGACTTGATGGCACAAAAAAAAGGGGGGTTTGTAGGTAATAGGAGGACTGTTTATTGATAGTTTTGAAGGTGAGGAGGAGTATTTTGTGTTTGATGTGGCTTGTTAGGGGAAGCCAATGGAGTTGTCCCAGAATGGGGATTATGTGATCAAATTGTGTGGCTCCTTGGATGACTCATGTCACTGTAGTGCTGTGTGTAGTGGGAGGAGTATGGATTTTGGTGCAGGCCCTGTTGGATTGAGTTGCAGTAGTTGATCTGTGGTGAAATGATTGCCTGGAAGGCTGTGCGGAAGTCAGGTGGGTCTAGGAGGGGGCGGAGGTGCTGAAGTACATGGAATTTTGTGTTACATGGTTCTTGTCATATTTTGGCGCAGGTCAAGAGTGATTCCAAGGTATTTGATTTCTTTCTTGGTTGATACTTCAATGTTTAGGATTAGTGATGGAGGGGGGTGGAATGCTTCAACCTTGGTGATGAAGAGTAGTTGTTTTCTTGTAGCTGATTGTGAGCGAGTTCGTAGCGAGCCAGTGAGAGATGTCTATGAAGCATTTTAGGATTCCATTATAGGTGAGTTCATTGGTGTTGAAGGGTGTATAAATCATTGTCGCCTGCATAGATGTGGAAGTGAATATTATGGGTTTGTATGATTGTGCATTATGTCTGGAGGTAGAGATTGAAGAGGAGTGCTGAGTGTTGATCCTTGTGGGATTCCTCTGGTTTGCAGAAATGGGGTTGATGTGTTTGAGCCCACTTTCACTTGTTGTCGTTTTTCAGTTAGGAGTAGAACCATTTTATTACTTTGTTTTGTAATCCAATTGATCGGAGCCTTTGTAGAAGGAGGTTGTGGTTGACAGAGTCAAATGCTGCTGTGATGTCCAAGAATATCAGGATGCATCCTTGTTGTATATTGTGTGTTCCTTTTATTAGCGTTTTCATTAGGGAGGTGATGAGGGTTTCGACTCCATGTTGGGGTCTGAATCCATGTTGCTGTAGGTCTAGCAGGTCATGGTTGATGAAAAATTCTTGGAGGAGTTGTAGGACGATTTTCTCTTATTTTGGACAGGAATGGGGGACTGGCAATTGGTATATATGCTTATGGGTCTTTTGGGTCCAGTTTTGTTTTTTTAATGTGGGACGAATAGAGGAGGTTTATAGAGTTTTTGGAATGTGGTCTTGTGATAGCAGTAGTTGTGTGATTTTCAAAAGGGCTTAGGTCAAACTTGGTTGCCTTTGTCCAGCTGACTGGGCAAGGATCCAGTGGGGAGGTGGTCATGTTGAGGGACGTGATTGTGGATTCAATGTTATCTCCAGGAACAAGCAGGAATGTAGTCTTCACATATGGGTATCGTCGGTACCGACGGAGCCTGCGCGGGAACGCTCCCCAGCGTCCAATTAGAAAGCTTTTGGGAGCATCCCACAGCGCCTGCGTGCTGCCTTCCCGCCTTTCCCAATTGCCTCTCTCCAGTTCTTCATTTTCCGCGGAGCCAGCAGGTCGTCGTTCCTGTCACCGCAGAAAATTTCTCCTTATTCTCCTTCTTTTTGTGGTCGCGTCTGCCTTCCTCGAAGCTATACCGGTACCGCCAGTTCTTCTTTCTTTCTTTAAAAAAAAAAAAAAAAAGTATAGTATTTCTTTTTTTTCCCAAACTTTTCTTTTTCAGGTGCACGTGCCATTTTGGGCCTTAGGCCCAAAATTTCCTCCACTATGGAAAAACCCGCTTCGGGTTTCAAAAAGTGCACCAAGTGTGGCAGTACTATCTCCGTCACCGACACCCATGAGTGGTGTCTTAAATGTTTAGGTCCTGACTACTCCATCTCGGAGTGTATGGCTTGTGCCATGATGTCCAAGAGGGGTCGACAAAACCGAGCTGCTAAGTTCAGCACCCTTTTTCCCTCCGATGCAGCTTCTGTGGCATCGACATCTTCCAGTGCTTCGTCTTCCTCCCATGGATCTCAGGTAACTAAATATAAGTCTGGCCGGTCCTCAAAGGGTAGATCTCCTTCAAAGTATCGAGATGCCTCTGGCGTTGCCCTTGAGGGTTCTGTACCTGCAAAATTGCCCCAGTGGGAGGCTTCGGCTTCCAAAGCATTATCGGGGCTCCAGGATGTTCTCGAGGCCTCAACCTCGGCAGAACTACTGGTGCCATGCTCTGGGTTACCAGCTCCTTTCTCCGGTACCGATACCCAGGCATCGGCAGCGTCGATAGACCAGAGATTCCTGGCTATTGAATGCAGTCTGGCGGCTCTCCTTGCGGCATCGACACCCTTGGAACCGCGTCAGACACTTCAACCGGTACCGGTACCGACTCCAGCACCGGTATCGGTATCGGTACCGACAGCATCGACATCGGCGTCTGCTTTGCCGGCACCCAGTCATGCTTTGCCTTCCGGTACCGATACACCGGTACCGATTCCTCCCGGTACCGACTTCGGTCGGTACAGGTATCGTGCTCTACAAGAGCATCCGGACAGAAGGTACTTTGAATCCTCGGAGGAGTCTGAGGATTCTGATAGCTCTGTCGGTACCGGAATACTTCTCCTGGAGGAGCCTTCCTCTCCTAAATATAGGATGTCTCCAGAAGATATTTTCTTTCAGGATTTTATCAGGGAGGTGGCTCGAGGTCTTTCCATTACTGTGGCTCCGGAAACAGAGCCCAGGGCAAAGGAGTTGGAGATTCTACAATATCCGAAGGCTCCTAAAGAGGCAGCTACTTTGCCTATCCATGAGATCTTACATGATCTCATGCTAAGAATGTGGGAAACACCTCTTACCACCTCTCCTCACTCTCGTAGACTGAATACCATGTATCGAGTCCCCCCTTGTCCTGGTTTCCAGAAGACTCAGCTTCCTCACCACTCTATTGTAGTGGAATCAGCTATGAGAAGGATCAGGAGTGCAAAGAGGCATGCCTCTAATCCTCCAGGACGTGAGTGCAGAACTTTGGATGCCTTTGGACGTCGCACTTTCCAGGCTTCCATGCTTTCTGCCAGGATCAGTTCCTATATTTTATATATGGGAATGTTCCTTAAAGAAGTCACTGGAGATTTGGAGATTTTAAGCCCTCTCCTTCCTGATGACAAGAGGCAGGATTTTCTCACACTGGTTAAACATGCCCAGGGTGTTCCTAAGTTTGTCAATCGTGCAGCTTTTGACTGTTTTGAGTGCATAAGCAGAACCTCTGCCATTGCCATAGGTGCACGTAGAATTGCCTGGCTCCAGGCATCCGATTTGGAGCTCTGGGTGCAGGACAAACTGGGCAATATCCCTTGTACAGGTGAGAATCTATTCGGAAAAAATTGGCAAGAAAAAGCCAATAAACTAGATGCTGACAACTCCACTTTGGATAGATTATCCAAAGCCACACTGATCCTGCAAGGAAGAAATCTTTCAAGAAACCATTCTTCTCCAAAAAGGAGGTTTTATCCCTCTTATTCCCAGCAGGGACGTTCTGCAGGTCAATCTGCCCGAAAGACTCAGCAACCACCTAAACAAAGGAAAGCAAAGACTGCTAAGCCTCTACCGTTTCAGCAATCTCAGCCTCCACAAGGCCTTTGACTTCCATCTAGAGAACTTAGCCTTCCTGGCTCTCAATGGACCAGAGCCTTCCACCATTCCAGGAAGGTTGTGTCACTTTGCTCCCAGATGGGGGCAGATAACAGCAGAACATTGGACACTCTCCATTATAAAAGAGGGGTACAAGTTTCACTTTCTGTTCATGACCCCTCCCTCAATGGTAAGACAGTTCAATTCTCAGACCTCTCTCATCAATCTGTTAGATCAAGAGGTCACTATGCTTCTTGCCCAAGGGGCAATAGAAGAAGTACCCATTCATCAGGGTACAGGGTTTTACTCGCCCTATTTCCTTATCCCAAAGAAAACAGGGGGACACAGACCTATTTTGGACCTCAGAGAATTGAACAAATTCCTGTTCAAAGAGAAATTCAAGATGATTTCTCTGGGAACTCTGCTGCCATACCTTCAGAGTCAGGAATGGCTTTGTTCTCTAGATCTCAAGGATGCATACACTCATGTTCTCATCCATCCAACTCACAGAAAGTTCCTTCAGTTCCTTTTTCAAGGAAAGCACTACCAGTACAGGGTGCTTCCTTTCGGCCTGGCCTCAGCACCAAGGGTGTTAATGAAATGCATGGCTGTGGTAGCAGCATTTCTTCGCACTCTAAGACTATTCGTCTTCCCCTACTTAGACGACTGGCTCATTCGAGCCCCATCAGAGTCAGAGGCCAGGATTTCTCTGTCCTGCACAATGTGTATCCTTCAGTATTTGGGTCTGGTCATAAACATCCCAAAATCTAGTCTAACTCCCACTCAGTCTCTAGAGTTCATAGGAGCTTTGCTGGATGCCAGAAAAGCAATGGCTATCTTCCTCAGACCTGTTGCCTTCGCATGGTGCAGTTAGCTTCTCAGGCAGTGCTAAAGCCTCATCTCACTGCTTGAGAAATGTTACAACTACTAGGCCACATGGCATCTACCGTGCATGTGGTTCCTTATGCTCGCCTCCATATGAGAGCAGCCCAGTGGACTTTCTCCACTCAATGGACCCAGGCATCAGGGTGCCTGTCAGACAAAATAGCAAACACAAATCGCCTTATTTTGTCCCTCCAGTGGTGGCAGTCCACTCAAAACCTGTTGCTGGGTTCCCTTTTCAACAACCTTTACCCCAGGCAACTCTCACAACAGATGCTTCACCAATGGGTTGGGGAGCTCATCTGCAAGACCTTTCCACCCAAGGCACTTGGACTCCACAGGAGACTCATCTACATATCAATCTTAGAGCTCAGAGCAATCTTCCTTGCTCTTCGAGTGTTCCACACTCTGCTCAGCTACAAGACAGTCCTCATTCATACGGACAATCAGATAGCCATGTTGTACGTGAACAAACAGGGAGGAACAGGCTCTCTGTCGCTTTGCAACGAAGCTTTGTGACTATGGGCTCTCGCCAGAGAGCATCAGATTCATCTCCTGGCAGTGTATCTTCCAGGCATACAAAACTCTTGGGCAGACAGACTCAGTCGAGTTCTGCTTCCACACGAATGGTCTCTGCATGCAGACCAGGTGGCCAAGATTTTTCAAATTTGGGGAACCCCGGACATAGACCTCTTTGCAAGTCCGTTGAATGCCAAACTTCCCCGGTTCTGTTCCAGACTTCCGGCTCAGGGCTCTCAGGCCAGGGATGCTTTCCTCCTTTACTGGGGTCAGGACTTCCTTTATGCCTTTCCACCCATTCCCCTAATTCCCAAAACCCTGTTCAAGCTTCAGAGAGACCGAGGCCGTATGATTCTCATAGCTCCACATTGGCCACGGCAAGTGTGGTACCCTCTACTTCTACATCTCTCTCAAGCTCCCTCTCTGGAGTTAGGGTCTGCTCCAGATCTCCTGTCTCAGGAGGACGGAATGTTATGGCATCCCAATCCGCAGTCTCTGCATCTCAGGGCTTGGTTGCTGAAGGCCTCAGTCAGCAAGTAAAGGATATCCTTTATGCTTCTAGGAAGCCTTCCACAAGACGCTCTTATGCTTTCAAGTGGAAAAGATTTACCATATGGTGTTCGCAGAAGGGTCTTAACCCCCTTGCGATACCTCTGGAATCATTACTGGAGGAGTATCTCCTTCATTTATCCAATGCAGGACTTAAGACTAACTCAGTAAGAGTCCATTTGAGTGCTATTGCAGCTTCTTTCAAGCCTCTAAATGGACAACCTATTTCCTCCCATCCTTTTATAGCAAGATTTATGAGAGGCCTTCTTCTAATTAAGCCTCCCATTAGGCTACCACCGGTGGCATGGGACTTAAACCTGGTTCTTGGTCAGCTCATGAAGCCACCTTTCAAACCCTTAGCTTACTATCTCATTGAAATTCCTTTCTTGGAAGGTTATCTTTCTCATTGCAATCACATCAGCACGTCGCATCAGTGAATTGCAGGCACTAGTGGCTGATCCACCTTATACAAGGTTCCATCATGACAAGGTAGTCCTTAGGACTCATCCACACTTTATGCCAAAGGTGGTCTCCCCTTTTCATCTAAACCAAGCGGTCTACCTGCCTGTGTTTTTTCCAAGGCCTTATGCATCAAATGCAGAAAGGAATCTTCATACTTTGGACTGTAAAAGAGCTTTAGCCTTTTACTTACAAAGAACACAGCAACATAGGAAGTCCTCTGAACTCTTTGTTGCTTTTGATCCTTCTCATTTGGGACTTCCAGTCTCCAAAAGAACACTGTCCAACTGGATTGCTCAGTGCATTTCCTTTGCCTATCAGAGTAAGAATCTTCCTCTGTAGGGCCATGTCACATCTCACAATGTGAGAGCCGTGGCAGCCTCAATGGCTTATCTATACTCTGTGTCTATCGACGACATCTGTCGAGCAGCCACTTGGGCCTCGGTTCATACCTTCACAGCCCATTACTGCTTGGACAAGGATTCCCGCCGGGATGCCTTGTTTGGTCAGGCTGTTCTCCAACACCTGTTCCATACCTAATCAACTCCTACCCACCATCCCTGGTTGGATGCCAGAGATCCATGGGGGGAAATGGATCCCTTTCACAGGGACACACAACTTCTGGGGTCTCTCCCTGGCATCTAAAGCTAGGGAGTCCCCATATGTGAAGACTACATTCCGTTTGTTCCTGGAGATAGCATAGTTACTCACCTGTAACAGGTGATCTCCGGGAACAGCAGGAATTTAGTCTTCACAACCCACCCACCTCCCCTAGGAGTTGTATCTCTCTATCTATCTCTTTCTCTTTCCCTCTCTCTCTCTCTTTGTCTCGGCTTTAAACTCAACTGGAGAGAGGCAGTTGGGAAAGGCAGGAAGGCAGCACGCAGGCGCTGTGGGATGCTCCCAAAAGCTTTCTAATTGGACGCTGGGGAGCATTCCCGCGCAGGTTCAGTCGGTACCGACGATACCCATCTATGAAGACTAAATTCCTGCTGTTCCCGGAGATCACTTGTTACAGGTGAGTAACTATGCTTTCCTGACTGATGGAATTGAATGAGGACTACAAAAGGGGACTGCTACTAATGGAGAGAGATCTGCAATTTGTAAGTATTTACTTCTGGGATTTTTTTTAAATCTTGGGGAAAAAGGAATTCTTTAGATTAAAGATGATTAATCTGTGAACCCAGTGTATTTGTTAAATCACTCAGGGCCTAGTAACAGCAAAGAACGTTCAGTTTAAATGTAAAACAAAGAAGAGAGCTTTCTGGTTAAATTTAGAACCCAAGACTCCTATCTAAGCAAGGGCTGTGGGACTCCCCCTAGAGATTGGTCACAGATTACCTTAGAAGCACAGGACAAGGGTACTGTGTAGCAGCCAGCTTTTAATAAGTCTTCTTTTCCCCCTTCCTCTCACACCCACCCACCCCTGGGATAATCGTAGCTTTATAGGTGCTTAAACCTCTTAAAGGAAAGGAGGTGCCATATTCACTCTCAGGTGCAGCTGTTTATGCTCATCAGCATACATTAAGGAACTGAGATTAATTAAACTTCAGGTGAGCAAAGTACATTAAACATATTAGGTATAGTTTTATTAGTATAAGTATCCCCAGCAACCCTTAGTAAGTAAAGAACTTAAACATCTAAACATAACCTTAAAACTGAGATGCAGACAGCAGTCCAGCAGCGAGATGGGGGCTTTCCAGTCTTTTGCATTGAGTGTCACATGTATGATTTTCTCCCAGTTGGTGAGGGGTCTTACATGTGCACAAGGTGCAAGGAGCTCTTTGCTCTCAGGGAACGAGTCCAATTTCTGGAGGCAAGAGTAGCAGACTTGGAAGACATAAGGAAGACAGAGAGGTACGTAGACGAGACCTACAGGGATATAGTCCTGAAGTCCCACCTCCAGTCTGGCAGCATCCCTATTGCCATGGAGGAGAGAGGTCACGTGATAGAGCATCACCCTGGTGTGGCAGGAAGTGATTCTATAGCTAGGACCTGTCCTCCAGGTGATGTAAAACCCTCTTGCACTGGGGAAGTTTCTCCAGGGCCATGTGCCCATGAGGGAAGGGTTAGGACAGCCGTTATAGTTGGTGATTCGATCATTAGGCATGTAGATAGCTGGGTGGCTGGTGGACGTCAGTATCGCCTGGTATTATGCCTGCCTGGTGCGAAGGTAGCGAACCTCACGCGCCACCTAGACAAGGTCTTAGATAGTGCTGGGGAGGAGTCTGCTGTCTTGGTACATGTCAGTACAAATGACAGGAAAATGTGGTAGGGAAGTTCTGGAGGCTAAATTTGGGCTTTTAGGTAGGAAGTTGAAATCCAGAACTTCCCAGGGTAGCGTTCTCCAAAATAATTCCCGTTCCACATGCAGGAACCCAAAGGCAGACAGAGCTCCGGAATTTCAATGTGTGGATGAGACAATGGTGCAAGGATGAGAATTTTGGATTTGTTAGGAACTGGGGAATATTCTGGGGAAAGAAGGTGCTTTTCCGAAGGGATGGGCTTCACCTTAAACGGGATGGAACCAGGCTGCTGGCATTAACCTTTAAAAAAGGAGAGAGAGCAGCTTTTAAATGAGATAATAGAGGAAAGCCGACAGTCGGCCAAGAGCGCATGGCTTGGAACAATGTATCTTTGAAGGATACTACCAAAAACATTAAGTTAGGACACATCAGCAAAGAGGTTCCAATAAAGATAAAGGTAGCTCAAATGCTCTTGAGTACAGAGCAGACAGAGCTTAAAGATTCCAAATTACCCTTGCCTACCAATAACCAGATTAAAATGAATAAAATACAGTCTCTAAAATGCTTATATGCAAATGCTAGAAGTCTAAAAAATAAGATGTGAGAGTTGGAATGTTGTTGTTAAGTGCCGTCGAGTCGGAGTCGACTCATGGCGACCCTCTGGATAGCTATCCTAAATTGTGTTCAGTCTTCAGTCAGGCGGCTCATTGTTGACAGACAGATGGTACCCGTAGCTGCTGTTGTTGTATCGATCCATCTCATTGCTGGCCTTCCTCTTTTGCGTTGACCTTCTATCTTGCCAAGCGTAATGTCTTTCTCTAATGATAGCACTAAATGAGAAGTTAGATATGATTGGTATCGCAGACACATGGTGGAAGGAGGACAACCAGTGGGACACTGTGATACCTGGGCACAAACTGTATCGTAATGATAGAGCTTATCAAATTGGTGGAAGGGTTGTGCTCCATGTTAGAGAGAGCATTGAGTTACAAAGGATTAAAGTTTTGCAGGAAACAAAATTTGCTATAGAAACTCTATGGATTGAAATTCCATGTAAAAAGGGGAAGGCGATGGCAGTGGGGTTGTACTATCGACCGCCTGGCCAGAATGAACAAATGGATGATGAAATGCTCAAAGAAATCAGGGAAGCTAACAAAAGTTACAGAACAGTAATAATAATGGGTGATTTCAATTACCCCAGTATCGACTAGGTCAGTGTCACAGTGTCACATGCTAGGGAGATAAAGTTCCTAGATGAAATAAATGACTGCTTCTTGGAGCAGCTGGTTCATAAACCGACCAGAGGGGAAGCCATTTTGGACTTAGTCCTTAGTGGAACACCAGATCTGGTGCAAGAGATAAGGGTATTGGGGCCACTTGGCAATAGTGATCATAGCATGATCACTTTTGATTTAATGAATGGAGGAGGAATGGTAAGGAAATCCACAGTACTACCTTTTAACTTTCAAAAGGGAGACTAATAAAATGAGAAAAAGAGTTAAGAAAAACTAAAAGGAGCAGTTGCAAAGGTTAAAGACTTACATCAAGCTTGGCAGTTGTTTAAAAAATACTATCTTGGAAGCCCAGACGAGCTGTATTCCACGCTTTAAGAAAAGTAGAAGGAAGTCCAAAAAACTGCCTGCATGGTTTAAAGGTGAGGTCAGAGAGAGGCTGCTGTTGCCAAAAAAGCATCCTACAGGAAATGGAAAAAAGAGCCAAATGACAAAAACGGGAAATATCAATGGCTTGCATTTAACTTGCCAGTGCTTGTGCTAAGGCAGACAAAGAGAGAATTTGAGAAGAAACTTGTTGTGGAAGCAAAAACGCTTAGACTTTTTCAAGTACATTCGTAGCAAAAAACCTGTGAGAGAGTCAGTTGGACCATTAGATGATAGAAGGGTAAAGGGGGCAGTAAGAGGGGACAAGGCTATAGCGGAGAGACAATGAATTCTTTGCTTCGGTCTTTACTGAGGAAGATGTAGGGATGTTGCCCTTGACTGAAGTGATATTTAAAGGTGATACTGCGGAAGAATTGAAAGAAATATCAATACATCGGGAAGATGTATTACAACTATTTGATAAACTGAAGAGTAGCAAATCACCTGGACCAGATGGTATACATCCAAGGGTGTTGAAAGAACTGAAATATGAGATTGCAGACCTGCTATTAGTAATCTGTGAACTATCATTAAAATCATCTCTAATACCTGAAGATTGGAGGATCGCCAATGTAACGCCAATTTTTAAAAAGGGTTCCGGGGTGATCTGGGAAATTACTCACCGGTGAGCCTGACGTCAGTACCGGGAAAAATGGTAGAAACCATCATAAAGAACAAAATTACTGAACATGTGGATGGTCATGGTTTAATGGGAGACAGTCAACATGGCTTTAGACAAGGAAGATCTTGTCTTACTAATCTGTTACGTTTTTTTGAGGGTATAAATAAACAGGTAGACAAAGGTGAGTCAGTTGATATAGTGTATCTGGACTTTCAGAAAGCCCTTTGACAAGGTCCCCTCATCAGACTTTTGGCAAAACTAAAAAGTCATGGGATAGGAGGCAGTGTACTATTGTGGATCAGGAAGTGGTTAAAAGAGAGAAAGCAGAGGGTAGGGCTAAATGGCAAATTTTCCCAATGGAAAAAGTTGAATAGTGGAGTACCCCAGGGATCTGTGTTGGGTCCACTGCTTTTTGATATATATTCATAAATGACCTGGAAAAGGGAATAACGAGTGAGGTTTGCAAATTTACAGATGACACGAAGCTATTTAAAGTTGTTAAAATCCTTGAGAATTGTGGAAAATTGCAAGAGAATCTTGATAAATTGGAAGACCGGGCATCCAAATGGCAGATGAAATTTAATGTGGACAAGTGCAAAGTTATGCACCTTGGAAAGAAAAAACAAACAAACTATGGTTACATGATGCAATGTTACACATTAGGAACCACCACCCAGGAAAACAGATTTAGATGTCATCATGGATAACTTGTTAAAACCCTCCGCCCAGTGTGCAGCGGCAGCCAAGAGAGCAAATAGAATGCTAGGTAATCACAAGGAAAGGAATGGAAAATAAAACAAAGGATATTATAATGCCTCCGTATCGTTCCATGGTGTGACTCCACCTTGAGTATTGTGTACAGTTCTGGTCACCCTATCTTAAAAAGGATAATGCATTAATAGATAAGGTACGGAGAAGAGCCACCAAAATGGTAAAGTGGATGGAAGGATACCCCTATGAAGAGAGGCTAAAAAGGTTAAGGCTCTTCAATCTGGAAAAGAGATGGCTGAGGGAAGATATGATAGAGGTCTATAAATTAATGAATGGAGTCAGGTAAACGTAGATCGATTGTTTACTTCATCAGAATATAGAAAGACTAGGGGACATGCAGTGAATCTACAGGGTAAACTATTTAAGACTAATAAGAGAAAATATTTTTTCACTCGACATGTAATCATACTCTGGAATTTGTTACCGGAGGATGTAGTAAAAGCTGTTAGTGTTTAAAAAAGGTTTGGACAAGTTCCTGGAGGAAAGGTCCATAAACCATTTTTAAAAGGGACCCGGGTTATCGCTGCTTGACCAAGCATTGAGGAACCTGTGTCTTTTGGGGAAACTGCTAGATACTTATGACCTAGATTGGCCACTGTTGGAAACGGGATACTGGGCTTGGTGGACCTTGGTCTGACCCAGTATGGCATATCTTATGTTCTTATGAGGTCCACAAGTTGTCTGAGGTTATGATGTTTTGGATTTGGGTGGTCTGTGGTTGGTGGAGTGGTGTAGATTCTGTAGTGGTTTTCTAGCGCCTAAGGACCGGGAGTGATTCTGTGTCATTTGTGCTGGGAGTTTTTATTAGGTGCTTCTGAATATCAAACAGTTCTCTTAGTTTGCCAATCTAAGTATTGATAATCTTGGCGTAAAATGTCTGTTTATTGTTGTCTGTTGTGGTTTGGTATTCATTTAGTAGTATCATGTATTTATTGCGGTTATGTTTGGGTTTGTTTTTTTGCCATTTGTGTTCCTGTTTCCGCAGTTTTTTGGGTTCTCTGGGAACAAGCAGGAGTTCAGTCCTCACGTATGGGTGACGTCGGTACTGACAGAGCCCTCGCGGAAGCATCCCCCCAGCTTTCAAAGAAAACCTTTAGGAGATGCCACCACACATGCGTGGTCCCCTTCCCGCCCAAGGGTGCATCTTGCTCAGTCTCCTTTTTTCCTCGGAGCCCTTCAGACGTCATCTGGCTTGTCCCCGAAAAAAGTTGATTTATTTTGTTTCTTGAGCTTTCAACTCGCCTCCGGTATTGCTCCGATCCTCTTCCTGCTACTGATCTCAGTGCCTCTGCATCGGGTTCGGTTTCACATTTTTGTTCTTTTTTTCTTTTCTGGCTCCTTTTTTCTCCCGCTGGCAGCCCGGAGGGTCTTCGATTGCGCAGGGGTACTTTTTTCCCCCTTGGCTTCCAGTGGGTTTAAGAAGTGTGATCGGTGCTCTAAAATTATGTCCTTGACCGACACACATGACTGCTGTCTTTGTTGCCTTGGGCCAGACCATGACCCTGCGGCCTCTGCAAGAGGATGTCCAGCAAGGCCCTCAAGAGCTGCCAGCAGCAGCATGACAAGTTCTTTCCTCAATCCCTGGCACCTCCCAAAGCCAGGGCCTCGTTTGAGGCCCTGACACCTCAGGTGGGGCTTTCCGAGCCCGAGCCTAGTCGTGGGTCCTCAGAAAGGCGGTCTCCCTCGAGGGAACACAGAAAGAAGAAGAAACCCTTGAAGCCAGAGTCCATGGATGGTTCTGACCGGTCCCGGTCCAGTAGTCCGAGGCGATCGTCGGAAAAAGAACGACCTGCAAAGGTCCCCCAGGAAGGATCTGGTCGCGGACTGGCATCGGTCCTCAGACACCATCCTCGTCGAGGATTCCCCTTCGGGGGAGCCGGCTTTGGGCCCGAGTCTCTCGGTGCCCGTGCCTAAGGCTGCGGAGCCACCTTGGCTGGAGCGCAGTTTGTCTGCCTTCATGTACCAGCAGTGGGCGTTGTTGTCCGGTTCCACTGGTTCATCTGCCTCGACCACCAGGCTGTTGACTTCCAAGATGTTCCCGGAGGTTGAGCCAATCCTCGAGGTCCTTCAGCCTCGCGTCAATCCTCGGCCAAGGTCATGCTCCGTGTCCCTCTCGTCTGGACCGCAGTCATCCCTGGTAAGTCTACCGGGTACGGGCTGCGGAACAGCAGGGCTCTTGATGCTCGCGGAGCAGCCCTTGGGTGAGTCCTTCACAGGCTACTCCGAGTGGGAGACGGGGGATGCGGAGTCCCCTGATAGCCATTGCCACCGCAACATCTTTTCCGATTCCCCTGTGTCAGAACCTCTGCGGCGGTCTCCGCCAGAGGACATGGGTTTCTTGGACTTTGTCAAGGACATGTCCAAGGCCCTAGTGTTCCTAAACTATTTGGAGGAGGATCCTCGGGTGGATGAGTTAGAGATCCTCCAGTATGAGGCTCCTCCACGGGAATCGCTAACGATACCCATTCCTCCCATCCTGGAATGGCTCATGCTCTGCATGTGGGAGGTGCCGGTGGTGAACAGACGGTTCGACTTGATGTATCGAGTCTGCCGGAGCCCGGGCTTCCAGAAGTCACAACTGCCGCACAACTCCATGATGGTGGAATTGGCCATGCGTCAGCTGAAAAGCCAGAATACGCACTCCTCAGTGCTCCCCAGCAGGGAGGCCCGCACCTTCGACACCCTCGGCAGAAAGTGCTACCAGGGCTCGATGCTCCTCTGCCGCATCCAGGCCTACCAGCTGTATATGGGCATATACCTGAGAGACCTGGTGAAGGAACTCGCTGGGTTCTCAGCTGGCCTCTTCGAGGAACCTTTGCAGCGCTTCAAGAGCCTGGCCAAGGTCGTTCGTGAGTGCTCCAAATTTATGTCTCGAGCAGCCTATGACGGGTTCGAATCAGCATCTCGAGTAGATGCGGTGGGCATCAGTGAATGCTGCCAAGCTTGGCTTCAGTCGTCCGATCTCGAGCAGTAGTTCAGGACAAACTGGTCAATGTCCCATGCCAAGGGGAGAACCTCTTTGGCAAACCCATGACAGACAAGGCTGCCGAGCTGGAGACAGAGTTCATGACTAGGACCAGGCTCTCCAAGAAGGCCACTGCCCCTCCCCGACAGACCACTGCCCTTTTATCCGAGGAAGGAGGCTGCTTACCGAAACTACCCACCCTATCAGGCCTCCCAGCCTCCCCAACAGGGTCAGCAGGCCAAGGGACATGGGCATGGCCCGAGTAAGCAGAAAGCTCCAAAACCCCAGGCACCAGCCCCGGCCCAGCCAGGGGGGAGCTTTTGACTCCTTGAGCATAGCCTTTCTACTCCAAGTAGATCAACAGCCCACAGGGGGACATATGGCCCTCTATACCCAGATGTGGGTGTCCATCACCACCGATTCCTGGGCATTAAGGGTAGTCCAGGAGGGTTACCTCCTCCACCTGACTCAGACACCTCCCCCTTATTTCCCGGGAGAGCCCCTCAGGTCTCCCCTCTACCGGGATCTTCTACTGAAGGAGTTGGCAGGTCTTCTCGAGGACGAAGCGGTGGAACCGGTGCCCCACCACCTCAAGGGCAAGGGGTTATACTCCAGATACGTTCTTGTGCTAAAGAGAACAGAGGGCCTAAGACCCATCCTCGACCTGCACAACCACAACAAATTCCTGGTGAGGGAGAAATTCAAGATACTCTCCTTTGGAACATTGCTGCCCTACCTCCAGCAGAGAGATTGGCTATGCTCCTTAGACCTCAAGGATGCTTATACCCACGTCTTTATCCACCCCAACCACATACAATATCTGTGGTTCATAGTGGGGGGCAGGCATTTTCAATACAGGGTGCTCCCCTTCGGCCTACCCTCTGCCCCAAGAGTCTTTATAAAATGCATGGAAGTCGTAGCTGCCTTCCTCCGGCTCTAGGGGATCTTCGTCTTTCCCTACCTGGACGATTGGCTCATAAGGGGAGGCACAGCTTTGGAGGTACAGCAGGCTACCGCTCGCACCATCCAGGTTCTGCAACACTTGGGCTTTGTCATAAACTACCCCAATTCTCACCTCCTCCCCACACAGTTCATTAGAGCAAAGCTTGACACCCTCCAGTCGTGGGCTTTCCTGCCCAAGGACCGAGTAGATTGGCTCCGGTCCCTTACTCGGGACGTAAGGTACCGTTCCTAGGTGTCCGCCCAATGACTTCTGCGCCTCCTCGGGTACATGGCCTCAACAGTCCACGTCACTCCGGATGCTCGCCTCCACATGAGGATGACGCGGTGGTGTCTCCAGGACCAGTGGTCTCAGGCCACGTGTCGTCTCTGGTACCGAGTCTCGGTGACCCGCCAATTGGCAGAATCCTTGGTCTGGTGGCATTTGCCCCGGCATCTCGAAGCGGGCATGCCTTTTCAGGCCCCAAGTCACTTGAGGGTCTTCACCACAGACGCTTCTCTGTTCGGCTGAGGAGCCCACTGCGGAGATCTCCGCACTCAGGGCAACTGGTCACCAGATGAAAGCACCCAGCAGATCAACCTTCTGGAGCTCCGGGCCATGCACCTTGCCCTGAGGTCTTCTGTCACCACCTATGTCACCCAGCCGGTGTTGGTCCAGACAGACAACCAGGTGGCGATGTTCTATGTGAACAAACAGGGGGGCACGGGGTCTCGTACCCTTTGTCAGGAGGCACTGGTCATCTGCTCATACGCAATCCATCCGGGAATCCTCCTGCAGGCAGTGCACCTGCCAGGTCAGGACAACCTTCTGGCCGACAGGCTCAGCAGGATTCTCCAGCTGCACGAGTGGTGGCTGGACCCCAGGGTAGCCAGTCGACTTTTCCGTCTCTGGGTGGAACCCGTGATGTACCTGTTCGCCATTCCAGACAACTTTCAGTTGTCCCACTTTTGCTCCTGGCAGGCTCACCCCTCCAGAGTGGCAGTGCACGCGTTCCTGGTCTCATGGTCATAGGGTCTCATGTACGCCTTCCCTCCGACACTGCTGATCGCCAAGACCCTATTCAGGATGCTCCACGACAGGGCCTCGCTCATCCTGATAGCTCCTCGGTGGCCCAGAAAGCTGTAGTTTTCACTGCTCCTGAGGCTGGTGGTGGAGGTCCCCATCCCCCTGGGAACTGACCCGGGTCTATCCCAGAAGAGGGGGGCTCTCTCCTGCACCCAAACCTCGGGTCCCTCTCGCTGAGAGTATGGCTGCTGAGAGGGTAGCTCTGGCCCCTCTCAACCTCCTGGTGGATGTGAAGAACATTCTGCTGGCCTCTCGCAAGGCCTCCACTAGGAAGACTTATGCCCTTAAGTGACACAGGTTCTCTGCTTGGTGCATCTAGCAGGGGGCTGACCCTTTATTTTACCCGGTGCCTCTGGTGTTACAGTACCTTCTCTACCTGTCCCAGTCCGGGCTCAATCTAACTCTGTTCGGGTGCACCTTAGTTCCCTGGCGGCACACCACTATCCAGTGGATGGTAAGCCGCTCTTGGCCCCACCGTTGGTGATCCGTTTTCTTAGGGGCCTTCTCCTATCAAAGCCCCCGGTTCACCCTCCGGCAACCGAATGGGACCTCAACATGGTGCTGGGGCAGCTCACTCGACCACCCTTTGAGCCTTTGGCTACCTGCCACCTTTGCTACCTCTCATTGAAGGTGGCTTTCCTGATTGCGCTCACTTCCGCTCTCAGAGTCAGCGAGCTCCAAGCCCTTGTGGCGGAGGCACCTTATACCAGGTACTACAAGAACAGAGTGGTGCTTCACATGCACCCCAAATTCCTGCCGAAGGTAGTGTCGCCCTTCCATCTCAATGAGGAAGTGGTGCTCCCTACCTTCTTTCCAAGACCTCATTCCAGTCGGGTGGAGATGGTCCTCTACACCTTGGACTGCAAGAGGGTCTTGTCCTTCTATATCCAACGCACTCAGAGCCACCGCAAGACTTTTCAGCTGTTTATCTCCTACGCCCCAGTAGGCTGGGGGAGGCGGTGACTAAGTGTACGCTGTCCACCTGGGTGGCAGACTGTATCACCCTCGCTTATCAGCAGGCAGGGCTCCCTCTGGATGGCCACATCACAGCGTACCGTGTCAAGGCCATGGCGGCTTCGGTGGCAAACTTGTGTTCCGTCCCAATGGTGGACATCTGCCGGCTGCCACCTGGTCTTCAGTACATACCTTTGCAGCTCATTACTGCTTGGAAAGAGAGTCTCAATGGGACAGTGCCTTCGGCCAGGCTGTGCTCCGTAACCTTTTCGGGGTCTAGGCAACTCCTACCCTCTGACCCTTCTGTGTTCAGGCTACCGGAGTGCTGGTGCATCGGACACAGGGGTCCTACTGTGGTCTGTGAACACGGACCAAATTGCTGGTGCTTGCGGCTCCTCTTTGGGGAGTCCTATTTTCTGCTATGGGTTTTCGGTTGCCTGTAGCTGGCAAGTCCCATATGTGAGAACTGACTTCCTGTTGTTCCCTGAGAAAGCGTAGTTACTCACCTATAACAGATGTTCTCCAGAGACAGCAGGAATCAGTCTTCACAACTCTCCTTCCTCCCCTTGGAGTTGCTTCTTTATCATCCTCTCTTTTTTGCCATCTTTTAGCTATGTCATCTGACTGAGCAAGATGACACCCTTGGGCGGGAAGGGGACCACACATTTGTGGTGGCATCTCCCAAAGGCTTTCTTTGAAAGCTGGGAGGATGCTTCCACGAGGGCTCCGTCGGTGCCGACATCACCTATAAGTGAGTACTGATTCCTGCTGTCCCTGGAGAACATCTGTTACAGGTGAGTAACTACCCTTTCTCTGAGGTTTGTGGTGAACCAGGGGGTCTTTTGGTATTTCTTAGTGACGTGATGAGGTGTGGACACTGTAGCTGTTTCTCCGATAACTGTGTTCCAAGTAGAGATGAGGGTATCTCCAGGAACAACAGTAATGAGTCTTCACATATGGGTACGTAGGTATCGACGGAGCCTGCGTGGGAACGCTCCCCAGCGTCCAAAAAGAAAGCTTTTGGGAGCATCCCACGCGCATGCGCGCTGCCTTCCCGCCCATTCACTTCCCTCTCATCAGTTTTCTGCGGAGCCGGCAGGACGTATTCCTGTCACCGCAGAAAATTCTTCTTTTTATTCTTAGTTTTTTGTGGTCGCGTCTGCCTTCCCTCGACACCACCGGTACCGCCGGTGTTTTTCTTTCTTTTTTCTAAAGAATTTCTTCTTTTTCTTCAGAAATGTTCCTGTTTTTAGTATCTGACACATTCTAGGCCGCTAGGCCTCTATCTTTCCATCATGGAAAAGCCAGCCACTACCCTTAAGGAATGCTCAAAGTGTGGCGGTACAGATATGTTTTCAGACACCCATACTTGGTGCTTAAAATGTTTGGGTCCTGACCATTGCCCACTGCAGTGACTTTCCTGCTTGAGCTCAAACAGAAGAAGTCTTCAGAATCGAGCACAACTTGATACCCGGTTCACATCGCACTCAGTCACCAGCTAGAATATCTCCACAGGATCAGGTAACCAAAACAAAAGTCTGTAAAGACTAGCCAGTCCTCGAGTGGTAGATCTCCTTCCCAGTATCGAGATGGCTCTGGCCTTGCCCTCGAGGACATATTGGCAATAAAGTCCCGGCGGGAGTCTTCGGGCTCCAAAGCATTAACGGGGCTTCAGGTTGATCTCCAGGAACAAGCAGGAATGAGTCTTCACATATGGGTATCGTCGGTACCGACGGAGCCTGCGCGGGAACGCTCCCCAGCGTCCAAAAGGAAAGCTTTTGGGAGCATCCCACAGCGCCTGCGCGCTGCCTTCCCGCCTTTCCCAAACGCCTCTCTCCAGTTCTTCTTTTCCACGGAGCCAGCAGGTCGTGTTCCTGTCACCGCTGAAGAATTTCTTTATTTTCTTTTATTTCTTTGGTCGCGTGTCTGCCTTCTCAACGCCGGACCGGTACCGCCGGTCTTTTCTTTCTTTATTCTAAAAAACAAAAACAAACAAAAAAACTACTGTTTTTCTCACTTCAGTGCATTTTTTCTTTCTTTGGCCTTAGGCCTACGAAAATTTTTTCCTCATGGAAAAGCCCGCCTCCAGGTTTAAAATGTGCACGAAGTGCAGCGGCACTATTTCTGTCACCGACACCCATGACTGGTGTCTAAAATGTTTAGGTCCTGACCATTCCATTACGGATTGTGAGTCCTGTTCCATGATGTCTAAAAAAGGTCTACAGAATCGAGCAGCCAAGCTCAGTACCCTGTTTCCCTCTGATGCAGCTTCGGTGGCATCGACGTCTTCCAGGGCTGCTTCTTCCTCCCATGGATCTCAGGTAACCAAACTTAAGTCCAGCCGGTCCTCGAAGGGTAAATCTCCCTCTAAGTATCGAGATGCCTCCGGGCTTGCTCTCGAGGAATCCGCACCGGCAAAATTACCCCGGTGGGAGGCTCTGGCTTCCAAAGCTTTATCTATGGGGTCACAGGTTGACATCGATGGCTCGGCCTCGAACGATCACCTATTGCCATGTTCTGGGGTACCGGTGGTTCCCACTGGTACCGACATCCAGACATTGGTGGCGTCGATGGATCAGAATATTCTGACCATGCAGCGTGCCACCACGGCATTCATACAAGCTGCGATGCCGTCGATACCGCAACAAACTCCGTTGTTGGTACTGACTCCAGCACCGGCACCGATATCGGTTCCGGTGCCTGTACCGATTGCATCGACATCGGCTTCGGTGTCGACTGCAGCGGTACACTGTTCTGTGATGCCCATCGGTACGGAATCGGTACCGATCACTCCCGATGTCGATACCACCCGGTACGCGTATCGGGCTCTGCAGGAGCATCCAGATAGGCGATACTTCGATTCCTCTGAAGACTCTGATGAATCAGAGGCCTCTATCGAAGCATCGGTGATCCTTCCTCAGGAGCCCTCTTCTCCAAAAAGGAGAATGTCTCCTCCAGAAGACTTGTCTTTTCAAGACTTCATTAGGGAAGTGGCCAGGGGCCTTTCCATCTCAGTGGCCCCTGAGACAGAGCCTAGAGCCAAAAAATTAGATATTTTACAATATCCTAAGGCTCCTAAAGAGGCAGCCACTTTACCAATACATGAGATTCTTTATGATCACATGTTGGGCATATGGGAGACTCCTCTCACCACCTTCCCTCATTCTCGTAGGTTGGACACCATGTATCGTGTTCCTCCTTGTCCTGGCTTTCATAAGACTCAGCTTCCTCACCACTCCATTGTGGTGGAGTCTGCTATGAAAAAAATCAAGAGTACAAAAAGGCACTCTTCTACTCCTCCAGGAAGAGAATGCAGAACCTTAGATGCCTTTGGCAGGAGAATTTTCCAGGCCAATATGCTTGTTGCCAGAATCAACTCCTATAGTCTCTATATGGGGATGTTTCTAAAAGAAGTTACAGATCATCTGCAAACTTTGTCTCCTTTTATTTCAGAAGATAAAAGGGAAGAGTTTCTCACCTGGCTTAAACATGCCCAGGATGTTTCCAAGTTTTCCAACCGTGCAGCCTTTGACTCTTTTGAAGGTGCCAGCAGAGCCTTGGCTATTGCCATAGGTGCACGCAGAGTTGCTTGGTTACAAGCTTCTGATTTGGAACCCTGGGTTCAGGATGGACTAGGAAACCTTCCTTGTACAGGTGAAAACCTTTTTGGCAAAGATTGGCAAGCAAAGGCCACCCATATGGATGCTGAAAATTCTGCTTTAGATAGACTTTGAAAGTCTACTTCTGCTCCTTTTAAGAAAAGGTTGTTCAAAAAGGGATTTTTCCCCAAAAAAGGGAAATATTATTCTGCTTATGCTCAGCAGGCATCTTCTGCAGGTCGTTTTGCTACAAAGAGACAGCAACAACCGAAACAGGCCAAGCTTAAGGCTGCTAGGACTGCTACGGCCCAACAGCCTCAGCCTCCTCAGGGCCTTTGACTTACAACTAGAGAACTTAGCCTTTCTGGCTCTAGAACACCCAGAGCCTCTCACCATTCCAGGAAGGTTAGCTCACTTTGCTCCCAGATGGGAACAAATCACAGCAGAGCAATGGACCCTCTCCATCATAAGGGAGGGGTACAAGCTTCATTTCTTAAACCTTCCTCCTCACACCATGGTGAGACAGTTCAATTCTCCAACATCTCTCCTCGACCTTCTGGGTCAGGAGATTGCTACCCTTCTTGCCCAAGAGGCAATAGAAGAAGTACCCCTTCTTCAACAGGGCTCAGGGTTCTACTCCCCCTACTTTCTCATCCCAAAGAAAACAGGGGGCTACAGACCCATCTTAGATCTCAGAGAATTGAACAAGTTTCTATGCAAGGAGAAATTCAAGATGACTTCTCTCGGAACTCTCCTTCCATACCTCCAGAGTCAGGACTGGCTTTGTTCTCTAGATCTCAAGGATGCGTACACCCATGTATTCATCCATCCAACACACAGAAGGTTCCTTCGGTTCCTTTTCCAAGGAAAGCACTATCAATACAGAGTGCTTCCCTTCGGTCTGGCCTCTGCACCAAAGGTGTTCACAAAATGCATGGCAGTAGTAGCTGCATTTCTACGCACTCTAGGAATATTTGTATTCCCATATCTGGACGACTGGCTCATCCGAGCTCCATCCCAGTCAGAGGCCCAGGCTTCCCTGGTCTGCACAAGCCGTATCATTCAGTATTTGGGACTTGTAATAAACATCCCAAAATCCCATCTCACCCCTACTCAATCTCTGGAGTTCATAGGGGCCTTACTGGATACCACCACTGCAAGGGCCTATCTTCCCCAGGCCCGTTGCCTACGCTTGGTGCAGTTAGCCTCCTAGATTCAGTTAGTCCCATTTAACTGCTCGAGAGATGTTACAACTGTTAGGCCACATGGCATCCACTGTGCATGTGGTCCCTTATGCTCGCCTTCACATGAGGGCAGCTCAATGGACTTTGTCCACCCAATGGACCCAGGCATCAGGGTGCCTGTCAGACAAAATAGCAACCTCCAGTCGCCTTTTTTGCTCTCTCCAGTGGTGGAGGTCCGCCCAAAATCTGTTGCTAGGGTCCCCCTTTCAACAGGTGTTACCCCAAGCAACCCTTACAACAGATGCCTCCCCAAAGGGTTGGGGGGCTCATCTACAAGATCTCTCCACCCAGGGCATCTGGTCTCCACAGGAGACATCTCTACATATCAACCTCTTAGAGCTCAGAGCAATTTTTCTAGCTCTCAGAGTCTTCCACACCCTGCTCAGCTACAAGACAGTCCTCATCCACACGGACAACCAAGTAGCCATGTTCTATGTGAACAAGCAGGGGGGAACTGGCGCTCTGTCGCTTTGCAACGAAGCTCTGAGATTGTGGGCCTTCGCCAGAGAGCATCCAATTCATCTCATGGCAGTGTATCTTCCAGGGGTTCAAAATTCTTGGGCAGACAGACTCAGTTGAGTTCTGCTTCCACACGAATGGTCCCTCCATGGGGACTAGATAGCCAGGATCTTTCAAATTTGGGGAACCCCAGACATAGACCTGTTTGCAAGTCCGTGGAATGCCAAACTTCCCCAGTTCTGTTCCAGGATTCCGTGTCAGGGAGTTCAGGCCAGGGATGCCTTCCTCCTTCATTGGGGGCGAGACTTCCTCTATGCCTTCCCATCCATTCCCCTAATTCCCAAGACACTGTTCAAGCTTCAGAGAGACAAGGGGTCTATGATCCTCATAGCACCACGTTGGCCACGCCAAGTGTGGTACTCTCTACTTCTGCATCTCTCTCAAGCTCCCTCCCTGGACTTGGGATGTGCTCCAGACCCTCCTATCCCAGGAGGAGGGAATGTTGTGGCACCCAAATCCCCAGTCTCATCATCTCAGGGCCTGGTTGCTGAAGGCCTAGACCTTCAAGATTTGCATCTTTCTCAGCAAGTGAAGGATATCCTTCATGCTTCCAGAAAGCCTTCCACCAGACGTTCCTATGCTTTTAAATGGAAGAGGTTTACCATTTGGTGTACAGAGAAGGGTCTTAACCCTCTTGCAATACCTCTGAATTCTTTACTAGAGTATTTGCTGCATTTATCCCATGCAGGCCTTAAAACGAATTCAGTAAGAGTCCATTTGAGTGCTATTGCAGCATCCCTTAAGTCTCTCAATGGACAGCCTATTTCCTCTCATCCTCTTATAGCAAGATTCATGAGAGGCCTTCTTTTGACTAAACCTCCCATTAGACCACCTCCAGTGGCATGGGACTTGATTCTGGTTCTTGGCCAGCTTATGAAGCCACCCTTTGAACCCTTAGCCACTACCTCCTTGAAATTTCTTTCCTGGAAGGTTATTTTTCTCATTGCAGTCACTTCAGCTTGCCGCATCAGTGAGTTGCAAGCCTTGGTGGCTAATCCTCCTTATACAAGGTTCCATCATGACAAGGTAGTCCTCAGGACCAATCCACACTTTATGCCTAAAGTGGTTTCACCTTTTCATCTGAATCAGGAGGTGTATTTACCTGTCTTTTTTCCAGGACCTCATGCATCAAGTGCAGAGAGGAATCTCCATACCCTGGATTGTAAAAGAGCGCTCGCTTTTTTACTTACAAAGGACACAGCAACATAGAAAGTCCTCTCAACTCTTTGTTGCTTTTGATCCCTCTCATTTAGGACTTCCAGTCTCTAAGAGAACTCTGTCCAATTGGATTGCTCAGTGTATTTCTTTCGCCTACCAGAGTAAGAACCTTTCTCTATAGGGCCATGTCACAGCTCACAATGTGAGGGCCATGGCAGCCTCTATGGCTCATCTAAACTCTGTGTCCATCGACCAAATCTGTTGAGCGGCCACCTGGGCCTCGGTTCATACCTTTACAGCCCATTACTGCTTGGACAAGGACTCCCGCCGGGATGCCTTTTTTGGTCAGGCTGTTCTCAAACACCTGTTCCATCCAACTCCTGGTTGGATGCCCGAGATCCATGGAGGGAGGTAGAGCCCTTCTCAGGGACTCACAACCTCGGATCTCCCTGGCATCTCTAGCTGGGGAGTCCCCATATGTGAAGACTCATTCCTGCTTATTCCTGGAGATAGCATAGTTACTTACCTGTAACAGGTGATCTCTGGGAACAGCAGGAATAAGTCTTCACAACCCACCCACCTCCCCTAGGAGTTGTATCTCTCGCTCTATCTTTCCTTTCCTCTCTCTCTTTTTCTCAGCTTAAAACTCGAACTGGAGAGAGGCAGTTGGGAAAGGCGGGAAGGCAGCACGCAGGCGCTGTGGGATGCTCCCAAAAGCTTTCCTTTTGGACGCTGGTGAGCGTTCCCGCGCAGGCTCCGTCGGTACCGACGATACCCATATGTGAAGACTTATTCCTGCTGTTCCCAGAGATCACCTGTTACAGGTAAGTAACTGTGCTTTCCCGGGGTTCTTACCTCGATGAACATACCTGCGCCATGCTCGGTGTTTGTGGCCGCTTCGAGCGGTACCAACACCCCGGCATCGGCTATGGTGATGGATGAAACACTCCTCACCGATGATCGCAGTGTAGCGCTCTCGGTTACTTCGGTACCGCTAGAGTTGCTTCAGACCGATCTTCTAGTATCGGTATCGGCTTTGGTACTGGTTCCGGTATCGACATGGGCATCGGTGTCGGTACCATCCATGCTTACTTCGACAGACTCGCTTCCTTCGATGCCGAGCCTGGAATCAATCTCTAGCATGGATGATTTGGTACCAACTCATCTCGGTACCGACCTCGGGCAGTACCGAAGACATTACTTTAAGGAAAATCCGATGCTTCACCCTTTCAGTTCTTCCGATCCCGATAACTGGGATGGATCCATCGGTACCAAGGCTGAATCTTCAACAAGTCTATCCTTTACCCCTCATTTTAGAGGGTCCTCCTCAGGGGAGATTTCTTTTCAAGCTTTTCTGCTTGATATGGCAAAGTTACTTGCCATTTCTATACCTGGTAAAGAATTCTTCCCAGGGGATTCAGAGATCCTGCAATCGCCCTGGACTCCAAAGGAGGCCATCATGCTTCCTTTGCATCAGATCTTACAAGTTCTACTTTTCAGAATGTGGGAAACTCCTTTAACGGTATCACCACATTCTAAGACACTTGACTCCATGTACAAAATTCCACCTTCTCCAGGTTTTCAAAAGACTCAACTTCCTCATCATTCTATTGTTGTAGAATCAGCAATGAGGCGTATTAAGAGTACAAAGAAGCACTCTTCTTATCCGCCAGGTCGTGAGTCTAGAACCTTAGATTCCTTTGGACGTCGATGCTTCCAGGCATCCATGCTTTCAGCAAGAATTATCTCATATATATTTTTATATGGGATTATCTCTTGAAGAGGTCACAAAGAACTTAAAGTCTTTGAATCCTTTTCATCAAGAACATAAAAGAGCAGACTTTTCCATATTAGTCAGTCATGCTCAAAATGTCTCTAAATTCCTTCATCGTGCTTCCCTGGACTGTTTTGAGTCTATTAGCAGAACCTCTGCTATAGCCATAGGAGCACGATGCATAGCCTGGCTCCAAGCTTCAGACTTGGACAAATGGGTACAAGAAAAGCTGGGAAATACCCCTTGTACTGGTGAAAATCTCTTTAACAAGGATGCTTTATTTCAAGCTAAGCAGTTAAACACTGATATTGTTACTTTCAGAGGATTGTCAAAACTTTCCTCTACCCCAGCTACTAAAAAATCTCCTAACAAACTTTATTCCCCTAGGGGGAAAAAGTTTTGTTCATCTTCTACCCATCATGCAGATGTTTCCAAAGAAGGGCAACATCATACCAGGCTAAGGAAACCAAAGTCTCAACAGGCTCAGCAAACTCAGCAATCGCAGGGTTTCTGATTTTTTTATTTCATTAAATCTTTTTTCCTGTTGAGTTTCAGAACCACTACTTCTTAACTACAGAAACATTTATAGTTCTTCTCATCCTTATTAAGAGATCAGTAATACACTGCCTTAATCCTCTACTTTAGGCATGAATCTCTTGCCAAGGGCAATCCATCCTTTCAGCTCTTAGAGCTATTGAGGATAATCATGCCCCACAGGTAACAGTTTTCTTCTCTCCTTTTAAATTAAACAGAGGAGTTACAACTACTTACAAGGTATGCTATTTCCTTCACCTTGGCAGTTGTCCTGTACGAGGATATCTTATACTTTGACTGCAGGGGAGCTTTACCCCTTTCAGGGACTACCAAATTGTAAATCTTCCCAACTCTGTATTACTTCTATCCCTCTTAGTTGATATTTTCAATCTAAGAGTGATATTATTTCACTGGAGGGCTTACCTTTTAAGCCATAGGATTGTCCTCAATACCTACTCCAGTAAGTAATTTCCATACAGAGTTTCTACCCTCTGCAATCTTTCAAATATTTCTTTTAAGACAGCTTATCAGACCATAATTGAGAGTTAGTCACTTCTGTCTGTCGGTCCTTGTCCAATCTATAGGACCTATCCTCTTTTGCTGCCTTAATAACACATAATTCCAAGAGAGGTTCCAAAACCTACTTGGACAATTTATTGTTGCAGGCAACCAGCCTGTCTGCTATTCTTAGCCATCTTCAATTCTTTGGCTTCCACAGAATAGATTAGGATGCACACTGGTAATTAAACAACCAGATCTCACCTGGGCAACCTACAACATGCTCTCTGCAATTCTACAAAAAGCTCTGCAACTATGGGCCTTTGCCAGAGAGCGTCAGAGCCATTCCTGGTGGGTAGCTTCCAGATGGTTGAAAGGCTTTCCCAGTCATGCTCCCACATGACCGGTTTTTTCCTACCTTTACCATCTTCCTTAAAATTTCCTTTTAGGGAAAATGAATCAGGGCTTAGATCACGTGAAAGCATAAAGAATTGCTTAATTCCCTGAGGAGTTCCACATCTCCAGTGGAACTTCTCCAACAGGGATGCATTTCTTTTCACTGCAGTCGGTCCTTGTTTACTACATTCCTTCTAATTCCCAATACTTCGTTGGAGCTTATGCTGAACAAAGAACGCATTATACTCATATTGCCCTCATAGATGGGCAAATATGGTATTCTCTTTTATTGCGTCTTTTTCTCCACACTGAAGTTATAGAAGGATCCAGACTTCTTGTCTTGACTAAGGTTTTCTCTGCACCCCTTCACGCAGATCTCCATTTCTGGTTATTCAAAGTCTAGAATTTTAAAAAGATCTAGACCTATCCTTCTGACTAGGAAAATTCCACTGGTTTCCATGTAACCTTCTTCATGGTTCTCCATGTATAACCAGTAAGGGGTTTCCCTATCCATATTTTCAAGCAGGTCTTACCCCTTCTTGTAATTAAGTGAGTCTCTCTTTATTTATATGTATGTGTATATAAATACACATATCTCACTCTGAAAGATTTGTTACTGTCCATATTAATGCTGTCCCAGCATGCCATAAGGTTTAAATGGACAACCAATTTCTATGGTAATCACAAACTACCTTCTTTTACTGTAACCTCTCTGGTTACGTTACCTCTGAAGCTCTCCATGTAAAGTCATCCTAAGTGACATCACTTGGGGAAGACCTTCATGATCTTCAAGAAATTGGAGGCTACACCACCTACACAAATGTTTCTTTCTTTCATTTGGATAGAGGGGTCTCAAAGACCCATCCTTTTTCTGCAAACCAGTCAGATTATCTCCTCTTTTTCCTGGAGTTTTTTTCTGCTCCAAGGACAAAGAGCTTCAAATGTTGGCCTACAGAAGCTTTAGCTTCTCATCCAAAGTCCAACCCCATTAAACTCTCCAAGTTTTTTCTTCTGGGATTAGTTCTAGCCATTTAGGCTTCTGACCTCTGCCTGTATTGCAAAATTTATTTCCTCTACTTCACAGTAAGGTATTTTCTTTGAGGATAATGTACTGGTTTCTAGCACCAGACCTTACTCTCAACAGATACTTTCGCAATATTTTTGACTAAGGTCCACATTAGCAAATTGGAATCCAATTTTCACTAACATTTCTGGTCTACACAAGGACTCTTCTCCAGATGCCTTGTTTAGTCAAGCTGTTCCACAGCACACCCTTTTCACTTCAGCTCCTACCCTCCATCCCTTGGATGCATCAGGTTCTGGGAGATAGCATGGCCCATCGACTAGATTTGCAACATGCTGGGACCTCCTCCAGGCATCTTAGCTTGGGAGTCCCCATATGTGAAGACTCATTCCTGCTTGTTCCTGGAGATAGCACAGTTACTTACCTGTAACAGGTGATCTCTGGGAACAGCAGGAATAAGTCTTCACAACCCACCCACCTCCCCTAGGAGTTGTCTCTCTCTCTCTATCTAATTTGTCTACTTCCCTCCTTCAGTCTCAGCTACAAACCCAATTGATGAGAGGGAAGTGAATGGGCGGGAAGGCAGCACGGATGCGCGTGGGATGCTCCCAAAAGCTTTCTTTTTGGACGCTGGGGAGCGTTCCCGCGCAGGCTCCGTCGGTACCGACGTACCCATATGTGAAGACTTATTCCTGCTGTTCCCAGAGATCACCTGTTACAGGTAAGTAACTGTGCTTTCTATGTCATTGGTGTTTGTGTCTAAAGTCGGCAGAATTTCATCAAGGAATTTTTGTTTCTCAAATTGTTTGAAATATCTGGTTGCATGGTGCTGGTTTGTATGGTTTCCTGTTGTCGTGTAGGGGAGGTTGAAGTTGATGAGTATGTGGTCTGACTATGGGTACCGGTAATAGGCGGGGGTGATGACCTTGTTGATGTGTGTATGTTTTTTTTTTTTTTATTTGTAATATTAGATCCAGGACATTGCCTTTTTCATGGGTTGGTGTGGTGATGAGTTGCGAGAACTCCATGGAGTCCATTGCTTCAAGGAATGATGTTGCTTGTTTGAGTGGGACGGATGGGAGGTTGAAGTCACTTAATGGTATGAGGTCTTTATTTGTTTGGGTGTTTTCAAGTACAGACTTGAGGATGTTTGATAGGTCAGTGGATATGGTGGTGGGGGATCTGTATATGAGTCTGATGGTTATGTGTCGGTTTGATATGGTGAGTGTGTCCAGTCCTTCTGTAATGTCAGCTGAGATTTTGTGGTAGTGGAGGTAGAATTTTGTCAGGATGAGAACAACCCCTCCTTTTCGATGGGTTCTTGGAGAATTGAATAGTGAATAGTGTGGTGGTTTGAGTTAGTTCATTAGAACTGTGTCTGTTTCTGAGAGCCAGGACTCTGTGATGCACAGTATATCAAGGTTGTTCATCTTAAGGTAGAGTCGTTGATAATTGGTATTTTGTTTCTAGCGGATTGTGTATTAAGGTGCATTTTAGGGTCTGTGGGTTTGTGTGGTTGATGGCTGAGGGTAGGTGGATTGTCTCTTGCAGATGGATTGAGATTAAATTGAAACTGTTTTTCTGCCTTGGGATGCTGTATAAGGTGTTTGGTGGTATATTGATTATTTTTCCAGAGAACTGGGATATGTGTTTGGGGGTGAGGTGGCATCCTGAGCTTAAGGATAAGAAGGTAAGAAGTGTATATGTGAAAGCATATAGTGAGAGCATGTTTGGGCTATAGTATTTGCTGGCGGTGGGAATCTTGCAGTCTGTGTGTGTGTTGCTAGTTGCCTGTAGGTTTGAGTTAGGTGCCAGTTGCTGTTGCAGAGCAGCGGGGTGTGCACAGTACCTTCGTCACTTCTCTTTGCTAGGTCCTGTAGTCTGGTCTCTTTACTAGTTTTGTGGTGTAGTTGTGCAGCGAGGTATTTGTTAGGTAGTTGTCATTGATTGGTGATGTATCTATGAGGCTGATGGGGTCCAGTAAGCAAATTGATGTGGAGCAGTTGACTGTTAAGGGTGGGTAGAGAATCTTGGTTCCTCTTGGTGTGATGTTTGCATGGTCGACGCCTAAGGGCTACGCCAAAGGGTCCTCTGGCGCGGCCCTCCCAGGAGTGGGCATGCCTGAGCGTGCTTTTGATAAGTCCAGCGGCAGCAGCCTGATTGGTTCTGGCGGTGGGGAGCGGTGAGGAGTTTATCTGCTCTCTCCCTTCTGCTGTAGCCGATTGCTTCTGCGTGCAGAAGCCTTGGGATAAGCAGCATGGAATCTGTCTACCTTTTGGGAACCTGACAGGTTCCTGAGACCTGGATTGACCACTGTTGGAAACAGGATACTGGGCTTGATAGACCCTTGATCTGACACAGTATGGTATATCTTATGTTTTTATGTTTTAGATGCAGTTTTCACTGGGCAAGAGCTGAATGCTTAGGAAAGGGTTATTTGCCTGTAATTTTACCTTGATAGGTTCCTGTATTTCTGATTTTGCCATTCATGTGTTTTAAGAAAAACAGGCTCTGCTGCTTTATTGAATTCAGATTTCAATTGAAACAGCTTGCATGTGGGAAACACTGATAATGCTTTTTGCTATTAGTAGATATGACTTTAGGAGGTTTAGTTAAGTATTTAACTCTGAGGCCTATTTAATAAAGTGTCTGCCATTTTTTTTAAAGAGGCTGGCTTGAAAATAGTTTAAAAATACTTGTTTCTCCCAGTGTGTGTGGAAAGTAGAATCCAAACATACTGGTGGCTTAGTGATCACAGAAAAGTATGGTCTTTCCTGGGGTAGTTTCTCCAAATGGGTAAGTTTTGCGCATACTATGGCAGTCGTGAACCTCACTTCTAAGCCAGCGTATGTGGAGTATGATTTTAGTCTCTCAAATTTTACTGCTAATGCTCGGCATAATACTTGCATCGTGCCAAAGAGAGCCTCCTGCTGGAGTTTGTAAGATGAAACATGTATGGGTATTTTGTCAAATGTGCTTGGAAATTCTTCTTTATCAAACCTGTGGCTCCCAGTACAATCGGAAATATTTCCGCATCTTTCTGCCACATTTTCTTGGTCTCTGACTGCATTTATTGGTACTTCAAGATCTTCTGCCTCTCCACGTGATTCACAGAATAATCACTCTGTACCGACACTTCTATTATCAATGCTATTCTTGTATTCTTCTCCTTTACCATTATGTCAGGTTTCCTGGCATCCAGTTCTTATCCGTCGGAATGGGAATATCCCAGGTGATCATAACCTCATATTCTCTGTTCTCTTAGAGTCATGATCCCAGTGCTTCTGAGGGACAGTGGTGATGTAATATTTACAGAATTTCCAGTGGAGGAGGTGGGCTACTTTGTTGTGCCTTTCTGTATAGAAATTTTCCACCATCAGAACTTCACAGCCTGTTATGAAGTGGGTCACTTTTTCCAGCTCTTTATTACAGAATCGGCATATGTCTGTTGTGCCAGTTTTTTCAATACTCGCTGTAAACCATCTCGTCCATAATCCACTGTCCTAGGCTGCAACTATCAATCTTTCATCCTTCTGTTTCAGTTCACCTCTCCTCAACCATTCATGTGTCCATTCTTGATCAACCAACGGTTCTTGGAGTAACACTCTATATTTTCTATTGTATTTGTGCATTTGCCACTTGTTTTTCCTTGCCTGCTGATCTAATTCTTTGAAGAGTTTTTTTTCCTGTTTTGCAAATTCTGTTACTTCCTTTCCCATGCACGCCTGTGGATTCTCACTCACTTATTCCTTCTAATCGTCGGAACGCTTGTCCAAGTTTGATGATGGAGACAGATTCTGGATGTTTACTTTCATATTTCAGCAATTTTTTTGCATATTTGGATCCGATGATGCTGTTAGTCTTGGAGGCCTATCTCTGCAACATAGTAACATAGTAAATGACGGCAGATAAAGACCAGTATGGTCCATCTAATCTGCCCATTATAATGGCAAGAGTAGGTGCACCTGCCGCTCCGTGCAGGCCACCCCTCCCCATGTCTTTGTTTAGGGGTGAACCCACCACTCCATGTAGGACACCTCTATTTGTTGAGAAATAAGATGGTTCAGTTTATTTTGATTTTATCCTGTTGCTGTAAAGGGATACACTGTGTCTGTCCCATGCCATTTTGAATTCCATCACTGTGTTTGCCCCCACCACTTCCATCGGGAGGGGGTTCCAAGCATCCACCACCCTTTCTGTGAAAAAGTATTTCCTGCTATTGCCTTTCAATTTACCACCTTGCAGCTTCCTGTTATGCCCTCTAGTTTTACAGCTTTCCTGTCTTTGGAAGAGGTTTGTTTGTTCATTATTTCCCTTTAAGTATTTAAAGGTCTGAATAATATCTCCCCTGTCCCTCCTTCCTCAAGTGTACATATTTAGGTCTTCGTCTCTTCTCATAAGGCTTCTGACGCAGGCTCCAAATAATTTTGGTTGCCTTCCTCTGAACAGTTTCCAGTCTTTTTACATCCTTTGCAAGATATGGTCTCCAAAACTGAACACAGTATTCCAAGTGAGGCCTCACCAGTGACTTGTACAGTGGCATAAGTGCCTCTTCCTTTCTGCTGGTAATTCCTCTTTGTATGCAGCCCAACATCCTCCTGGCGTTTGCCACCGCCTTGTCGCACTGTTTTGCCACCTTGAGATCTTCAGAAATAATCACACCAAGGTCTTTCTCCTGATCCATGCACACCAACCTCTCGCCCCCTATTGCGTACATTTCCCTTGGATTTCTGATACCCAAGTGCATGACTCTGCACTTCTTTGCATTAAATCTTAATTGCCAAGCATTAGATCATTCTTCCAGCTTTTGTAGATCTTTCCTCATGTTAACCACTCCCTCGGGGGAGTCTACTCTGTTGCAAATTTTTGTCATATCTGCAAAAAGACAGACTTTTCCATTCAGTCCTTCAGCAATATCACTCACAAATACATTGAACAGTGCCAGGCCCAGGACCGACCCCTGGGGCACCCCACTAATCACCTTCCCTTCATCCGAGTGAGCTCCATTTACCATCACCTTCTGTCGTCTGTCAGTCAACCAATTTCTGATCCAATTTACCATCTTGGGATCCGTCCCCAAGCTACTGAGTTTATTGATAAGCCTCCTATGAGGAACAGTATCAAAGGCTTTGCTGAAATCCAGGTAGATGACATCCATCGCATGCCCCTGATCTAGTTCCCTCGTCACCCAAAGAACTCAATCAGATTTGTTTGGCAAGATCGTCCTTCGGTAAAACCATGTTGCCTCGGGTCTTGCAATCTGTTGGTTTTGAGAAAGTTCACTATTCGCTCTTTCAGGATCGCCTCCATTACTTTTCCCGCAACCGAGGTAAGGCTCACAGGCCTGTAGTTTGACACTTCTTCCCTGTTGCCACTTTTGTGTAGAGGTACGACATCAGCCATTCTCCAGTCCTGAGAACCTCTCCTGATTCCAAGGATCTGTTGAAAACATCCTTTAATGGCCCTGCAAGAACCTCTCTGAGCTCTTCCAGTATCCTGAGATGTATCCCATCCGGTCCCATGGCCTTGTCCACTTTCAGTTTTGCAAGTTGTTCTAACACTTCATCTTCTGTGAATGGTGTGGTATCTACTTCATTCCCATTTTTATAAGTCTTAGCCCTCCTTCAGCTCTAGAAATGTACAATCTTGGCATACACTGATTCTTGTAAATTACTTCATGAGCATGGAGGAGTTTTCTTATTCGCACATCCAGTTTTTCAAGATCTCTATGAGGCTAATCCACAATCCCAAAACTGTAAGAGTACAGGAATTGCCAGCTGATTGATGACTTGTATCTTATTTCGTGATGTTAAAGCACTTTTCAATAACAGTTTTAATCTTCTGTAATATTCTTTACTGATCTTCTGTCTCAATAGTTTCTGCTCAAGTGTCATTCTTTCCTCTATTCCGAAATACTTATATATATCCCTACTTGTTCAAGGTCCTTGATGTGTTTGGGGAGGTGTGTTTGGTTTTGCTCAATTTTCCTCTGAAAAAGGTTACTTGTCAAGGCCAAAAGTCATCCTGATGTCATCAGAAAAGCTTTTCACCAGACAAAGTTGCTCTGCTAATTGTTGGTTGCTGGAACTGTAGAGCTTCAGATAAATAGCAGATGGGAAGTTGATTCTGGATTGGTACTGTCTTTAGAATTCAGGCTAAATCCATACCCCCAAAGAGTTGATGAGAACACTCATTGGATGAAGCGCCAAACAAAACAGAAGTGGCGACAGAGAATCTTCCTGAAATATTCCTCGCTGGATCTTAATGTTAGGAATGATGTACTGACAATCTTCATATCTCAAAAACAATGTGGATTGCCACATTATCATAGTGAACTTAATGTACTCTTCAAGCCAGAATTTATTTTAGACATTTAAAGACAATGTATTATTCAAGAGTGTGGGATGCTGTCAAAAGCTTTCTTATAATCAATCCATGCTATACTGAGATTTCTTCCTTTCTTAGCACTGGCTATAATGGCCTATTCAGCATTAACCGATCTTTGGTTCCAAATGCTCCTATCTTATTGCCCTTTTGCTCTATCGTTATGATGATATTGAGCTTGATGTGATTGTATATTCGGTCTGTATCAATCGCAGTAAACAGCTTATAAATTGTAGGTAAACAGGTTATTGATCTATAATTTTTAGGAAAGTTAGTCAGGTCTCCCTCCGGAAGGAGAAAAGTTCTTCCTATAGTAAGCCATTGTGGTGTTAAGTCCGGTTGCTCGAACAATTGATTTTTTGCAGTTCGTCAGGTCTTGGTGTAGTGATGTTAACTGTTTGAGCCAAAAGTTGGTTATTCTATCTGGGCCAGAGCTCTTCCAATTCGGGGCTTGTTCTAACCTGCAATCTCCAGGAACAAGCAGGAATGTAATCTTCACATATGGGCCATCTCTTCCTTTGTTATTACAGGTCATTCCATAGGTTTGATGTTTGTTTTTTTCTAAATGCTTCTGTATGCTGGGTAGCCATTTTGCTTTGTGATTGTGCTGTATAGGGTCCTCATATAGCTTTCTCCAGAAGGTTTCGGCTTTGGTTGGAGATGCTTTTACCATTTATTTATTTATTTAACTGTATTTATATCCCGCTTTTCACCGGGTCAAAGCGGCGTAACTTTAAAAGGGGGGGTGGACAGTAATCAAATTCTGGGGTTGGGGCTATCACCGGGTGGCCAACATTGATGATTTCAACAATGAATGCTCTTCCCTAGTTCCCTGTAGAATTGTTTTGGGTTCTCTCTAAATAGTTTATTCTGATATCTTTCTTTCCTGTTTTCTTCGTATAATTGAAGTTTTTATGCTTCTGCCGCTATTTTCAATTTATTGTTGGAACATAAAAATTTCAGGTGGTTTTCTGATAATGCAGTATGCTTGAGTTTGATGTCTCTGATCTTCCTTAATATCTTTGATCTTAATCCTTTTAAAAATCCATCCATCAGGGATACCTCTGCACGCAGTGATTGTATTTTTCCTTCAATATGCTTTTTCCAAGGAGGCACTGTTTTGTTTTCCTTCTGGCCTTGCACTCTAGTTGGTAGCATTCTTGCAGTAATAATTTTAGCTGCACAATATTGTATTTGATTAATTCTGGCGATGTCAATAAATGGTCCCTTTATACTGGATATGGCTTTGTTCATCTTAATTATCATACTTTTAGCCTTAGAGGTTAAATTTAGCTTGGGTAATCTTTCCCTTGCTTGGAACCCAGCATATGCATCTCTTTCCATATGGACTAGGAGTTCTATCTTGAATTCCTCCACCTCTGGGTCTTTCTCTTCCCTTTCTTCATCTTCCTCCTTTATTTCCTCCAATTCAGTTAAGTTGTTGACCCTTCCTTTATTCAGCTCACTCTCCTGCAGTTCCAAATCTCTCAATGCCATCTCCCTCTCAATCTCTTTCCTTTTCTGTGTCTTTCTTTCTTCTGGTACTTTCACTTAGGTCCCCTCCTCACTGTATTTCTTTGTCCACGGAATCCTTTAATTGCTTCAAGATGTTATCATTCACACACTTCTTTTCTCTGAGCTTTAAAATGAAAGATCTTAAATTTGCATCTGTTACTTTTTGCAGTTTTTCTAATGGCAATTTTCCTCTTTCTTCCAGCTTTTGGTGGACCCTTTGTATACCCTCTTGATTTAAATATAGGGGTTGTAGCATAAAAATAGCAATACATTATCTCTTCTTTATCTGCAGAATTCCACTTGACCGCGGTTAATCCTCTTAACGTTTTCATTAATTTCTGTGGTTTATCTCCTGCCACAGTGGGTCCATGATCAGGCTCACCATGGCCTTTATCTGTGGCAGGGAAGTTATCTACATCTGCAGCAGTTGCACTATCGCAACCGCCATCGTTAACCCTAGTGTGTAAGCTATGGGTGGGCACCTTTTTATTCTGGGCGACATGCAGCTAGTGTGTATTTTTCTTCTTAGTTCATAAGATACTTTAATTGTAGTGTCGCCTTGTTGAGATTTGGTATAGATGTTATACTGTAGCAGCGAAGTGCATACAATGAATAAAACCAGGAGTCAATTGCAGGTTCCAAGCCAATTTATTGTGCACAGGCTCAGACAGGAGTGCATCCAAAAAGGACTGAGCAATGGAGTACAGGAGCAAATTCCTTTATATACAATTTTTACAGTTTGATACAGGCAAACTTTCTATTGGTCCCAATGTCCCTTGCACCTGTCCAATCAGGGACCCTCTCTGGGCCTAGCTCCCTGCCCCTTCCCTTCTCAGGCTATTCTAACAAAGGCATAGTCTTAGATATTGATACATTTCTATTTCAAGGACATTGCTAGCTCAGACAATGCAAGACCAGTTCTGTCATCAGCATAAAGGAATTATACAAACTTTTCAAAAGCAGTTTAAAGCAGTTTAAGGCAGTTTCTCAGACTCTGGTTCTTCTCAGCACTGCTCCCAGGTGGGGGTTAGGATCTAGGCCTAGTTTACAGGCCATAGCCTACCACATTCCCCCCTTTGATTATTCTCACCCCTAGCAAAAGAGGTTGAGAATGAAATCACATAATGTTTCTTTAAACTGATGCGTCTTCACGGGGTATAGCTTGGTACTTCCACATGGCCAGTACCCTGGCTGCTGTTTTTCGCTCGACTGTACTGTCAATCACTGAAGTTACCATACGGAAGCAAAGGGGCAGGAAACATGGAAGAAGTAAACACACAGCTATCACGAGTAGACCTGCAAACATAGTAGTCTTCAATCCCCCTAGCCTTGAAAATAGAGTTCCAAACCATCCATTCAGCTCCAGTCCATTCCAAATCTGAACTGGTACATGTGCTTGTCTACGCATATGGTCAGCAATTTCTTCAACAACCTGACCCTGATCATCAATCTGCAAACAGCATGGTAAGATTAAACTTTCCACATACCCCACCTTCAGATGCTAGTAAATAATCAAGTGCTAATTGGTTCTTGTAAATAGCAGTGCGCATCTGAGTACTTTGTTTTGCCAAAAGGGTTAGTGCCTTACTTGTCTCATTAGTTATAATTTCTACAATAGCTTGCAAGCGTATAATACGATTCAACATATAAACAGGAGTGCGGTATCCCCAGGTCCCATCTTGTGCCCAAGTGGCTGGTCCATAATATGTGATAATTCTCTCAGGTGGCCATTCATCACCTTCCTACTTATCCCATTGACCTATTTTCAAAGTATTCCGCTTCTGTCGACCATTGTATATGGGGAAGCCTAACTGTTCCCCTTGGGAAATGGGAATAAGGAAGAAAGAGGGTCGTATCGTACCCAGGACACACGCCCCTCCCCAGTTGTTGGGCATATGCTCGGGTTCCACAAATCCAATAGAGCCCTGGAGGGGCCTCCCAGGTATTGGGTGAGGCGAGATTGGTCCATATCTTAGCAAGATTGGAGAAGCTAGTTAAAGGGTTGGAAGGTTCAGTAGCATTCACACCTGACCACCAGGATGTTTTCTTAGTTGTAGTATTGTAAAACCGTTGGCTGAGACAGACCAGCTGTCCTACCTGTATGGTGAACTGTGGTCCTGTTCGGACAAAACAGAGACGGCCAACAATGGTGTTGGCCAATACCCATTTACTAGTGGTCTTATTCAGAGCAGTTTGGTTATATGGGATGGAGTAGTTTAATTCCCTTGCCTCCCAGGCCATTGGTCTCCCATCTTAGTTCCCCCGCAGAAGAAACAATTAGAGATGCGGAGACTGGAAACTCCAGCTCCAGCTAGTTCAATAAATAAATTCTGCGTGGTCTGGGGAATCTCTATCTTTGGCTGCATGGCTTCATAGAGGGTATGGTGTATTTGAAAAGGTGAAGAAATGCGGGTCTTGGTGTTAAGCTGTATAATACACATAGGTTCCAGGGTCTACTCCACTTCCTGCTTATCCGTAAGCCAAATCGAAACCCATGTTTCCAATGGCGTGGGTTGAACACAAGGAGCCGTAAGGGGTTACAAGTACCTTTCTGACACGGGGTTCCAGCAATGGTAGTCTCTCTAACTTGGCTCTGTGATTATCCCTCTCTCGCCCCTTAGGCCCTTCAGACCAGGTGGCATAGTATACACACTCCCATTTGGGACAGAAGTATGCGCCTGCAGAGGCTTTGGTATAAAGAGATGGGGATTTTACCCCGGTGCATATTCCCCAATTGTATGCTCCTTCGGGACACATATATTTATCATCTTGATAATAACCTTGCTCTTGGCCAACAGATCCACAGCTATAATAGCCATTTCGGTTAATGGCATCACAAGCATCAAAGTAAAGAGGGGCAGGTTTCATGGGATCTGAGAGCTGTCGGGTAGCATTTAGGAGGGCTCCATCCTCATTGTTCCATCGTAACTCTAGGACATGATAAGAGGGGTTCTGCGGGGGATTAAAGCAGGTCCTAATCTTCCCTTTTTATTTATTTATTTATTTATTTATTTAACAGTTATTTATATACCGCTCTTTCCCATGTTTCAAGTGCGGTTTACATGTAACAGTAGGTTAATTGGTATGAGATATACCAGGACATTTTACATAGAACAGATAATTATAAATTACAAGGAAAATTGTAACATTACAAGTATAACATATTAGAACATATATACATTGCTAGTTAAATTATTAATCATCATGTAAATGAGTGTGTAGTATGGTTAAATTAGTGTATTAGTGTCGTTTATTTTTGAAAATAGGGTATATAATATTAAAAATAAATGTTAGCCTGTATCCCTTTGAGAATTCTGTTTTGGGAGTGTATTATAGTGTAATGTAAATAAGTGAGTTTTTAATTTTTTTTTAAATTCTTTTATGTCAGACAGTAGGCGAATGTTGTCAGGTAAATTGTTCCAGAGTATTGGAGCAGAGTGTGAGAAAGCTCTCTTATTGGTTTGTTTTCTGGCTTTTGTAAAATCTTTTGGTATTGTTAAAGTATTTATGTTTCTGCTCCTTTGAGATCGTTTATCAATGTCAATGTTAATCAGTGTATTTAGTGCAGATGGTGCAAGTTTATTTATAAGTTTAAATGTAGTGACAAGAATTTTATATTTGATTCGGGAGTAAATTGGTAGCCAATGAAGTTCAGCTAAAATTGGTGTAATATGTTCAAGTGGGCTTATATTCATAATCGTTCTAGCAGCTAAGTTCTGAGTTATTTGTATCTTTTTAATATTTTGTTTCGAAATACCATTAAGTATTGTATTTGCAAAATCGAAATGTGGGGTAATAATAGCATGAATTATGTTAATAAAATCTTGTAGAAGAATCAAAGGTCTTAGTTGTTTTAGTGTTTTGAGTTTGTAATGTATATTTTTAGTTAAATATTTTATATGTGAATCCATATTTAGATTATTGTCAAGTATCACACCTAAATATTTTACTTCTTTTTTTATATTAATTTCATGAGTATCTAGTGTAATCGTGTTTGGGGGTATATATGTTTGATTTTTAGTGATAAATAAAATATCTGTTTTAGTAAAGTTGATAAGTAGATTTTGTTCTTTGAGCCACTCAGTTAGTTCATTAAAACATTCTGTTATTTTTTGGAGAGGTGGGTGTGGGATTTCAAATGGGAGGTAGAACATTATATCATCGGCGTAAATATGATAAAAGACATTGTGGCGTTTAAAGATGTTACAAACTGGTTGTAAGTAAATGTTAAATAATAGTGCAGATAAAGCAGATCCCTGCGGAAGACCTTGAGTTTGTTTGAAGGTGTTAGATATTTGGGTGTGGATTCTTACATTTTGGGTTCTGTTTGATAGATAGGATTTGAACCAATTATAAACAGTAGATGTTATACCAATTTTTTGAAGTCTGTTTAACATTGTTAAGTGATCAACACTGTCAAAGGCAGCTGATATGTCAAGGAAAACAAGAATAAAGGCTTGTTTAGTATTATCAATACCTCTTAATATTGTGTCATAAAGGATCGTTAGTAAGGTTTCTACTCCATGGAAGGGTCTAAAGCCATATTGATGTTCATCAAGAATGTTTAATGTGTCAATAAAATCTTGTAGTTGAATTTGTACAATTTTTTCAATAAGTTTAGCCATAAAAGGAATACTTGATATAGGTCTGTAAGATTTTGGGGATAGTTTATCTAATGTGTTATTTTTAAGTATAGGACGTATTTGAACATGTTTGAGGGATGGTGGTAAATAGCCTTTTTGCAAGGATAGATTCACTAAAGGTAGAATGAAAGAAGAGAGTATTGGGAAAGTCTTCTTTATCCAATCAACTGGGCATGGATCAAGGTATGAAGTTGTTGTATTAATGTTAGTTATTGTAGTTTTGAGAGTAGTTTTTGATATTAAGTTGAAGTTGGTCCAGTTATCAACTGTAGTTTGCTTTAATTGTGTTTTAATTTGTGGTTGAGTAATATTTGATGGTGTTATTTGTAGGTTTGTTTTTCTACAGATACTTAATTCTGTACCATTATACACACATTTGATAACTACACCAGTACAAGGGTAGTAGGAATGATAGAGTAAAGTCTGAGTAATCCTTGTCCCGGTTCGGGCAGTAGTTATGCAAGCCGCCCAGGGAGGTATGGCAAGTGCCACTCTAAGGGGCCCCAGGGTTACCGCTAAAATAATGTAAAAGCAGAAGCGCATCATAGTTACAGTAGATGAATGAACTCGCTTGAATGTTGCGGCTTCTTCACTTAAATTCTCTTATTTCCACAGCTTCCACCGTACGTAGACCTGTCAGCTTCCGGTTGGTGACGGGAGTAGGGTTATAGATTCCTCAAGCTTCTGCTGTACGTAGACCTGCCAGCTTCCGGTAGGTGGCAGGAGTAGGGCTGTTGACTCTTACAGCAGTGGTTGTCGCCGCAGCGTGAGTCGCAATGGCGAGTTCAGATTGTTTGTTGAAGTCCAGTGACAAAGTTCAGTAGATGCTGCTGGCTTTACTCAACTGTGGTGAATCCACGGTTCTAATTCTGCAACCTTAACTGCTGTAGGGGTTGATAGTATGATGACATAAGGTCCTTTCCAATGAGGTGCTAACGGTGTCTTCCTCCACTCTTTGACCCACACCGAGGCTCCAGGCTTAAAGGGAAGCAGTGGCTCAGTCAGATTAATGGGCAACTGGTCTTGTACCCATGCATGAAGACTCTGCAGAACAGAACCTAGAGCCAATAGTTCTTGTCTAGTGATTTCAGACCCAATCTAACTCATATCTCCTTTTATCCCTTGGATGATGGGCGGAGGGCGCCCATACAGGATCTCAAAAGGGGAAACTCCTAATAACTTAGTGGGGGCTGAATGTACCCTGAGGAAGGCTATAGGAAGAACCTGTGGCCACTTCAGGTGAGCTTCCTGACAAAGTATAGACAGCTGGGACTTTAGGGTGCGATTCATCCGTTCTACCTTTCCTGAGCTTTGGGGTCTGTAAGCTGTATGTAATTTCCACTGCACTTGCAGAGCTTGGGCTAACTGCTGAGTCACCTGAGATACAAATGAGGGCCCATTATCTGACCCTATAGCTAAGGGTATTCCAAACCGGGGGATGATTTCATGGAGCAGAACTTTGGTGACTTCCCTGGCTTTCTCAGTTCTGGTGGGGAAAGCTTCCACCCACCCAGATAATGTACAAACCAAGACCAACAGGTAATGATATCCATTTGCACGTGGCATTTCTGTGAAATCCACCTGGATATTTCCCATGGGAGTAACTCCTACTGATTGAGCTCTTGGGGGCAGGTGGGGACCCTGCCGGGCATTGTTCTTTGCACAGATCACACATCTACGGGCTACTTAGGCTGATATGGGTCCTAATAATGAAATACAGAAATGGGGTCTGAGAGCTTTTTCCATCGCAGTTTTTCCATAATGTGTGGCCTGATGAAAAGCATGGACAAAGGCAAGACCCAAGGCTTCAGGGATTACAGTTGGACCGGGAGGTGAGCCACCGGCCGGCGGTGGTAGCACTATCCATCCGGTTTCTGATAACATTCCCCCTTCCTCTTGACAATAATAATCTAACTCTTTGGAGGTGTACCGGGGGGTCCATGCACTGAGGGGCACTAGGAATATAGCTGCCTGGACTGTACTAGGGGCAGGTACGGGCTCGGTTGTTGCCGCTTTTCGGGCAGAAACGTCTGCAAATCTATTTCCCCGTGAAACTTCCACTTCCCCTGCCTGATGACCTCGGCAGTGCATTACTGCGACTTGTTTGGGGGCCCACACAGCTTCCAATAATGTCAATATCTCAGGGCCATACTTGATGGACTTGCCTCCTGAGGTTATCAACCCTAGTTCCTTGTTCAGGGCCCCATGAGCATGTAATGTTGTAAAGGCATACTTTGAATCTGTGTACACATTCAAGCGGAGCCCCATCCCTATTATCAGTGCCCTGGTGAGGGCTATCAGTTCAGCCTTCTGTGCTGAGGTTCCCGGGGCCAGAGCTGAAGATTCAACTACCATGTCCAGGGTCACTACTGCATAGCCGGCACGACGTTGTCTGTTGGTGACAAGACTACTTCCATCCACAAAGAAGATTCATTCAGGGTCGTTCAATGGGACATCAGTTAGATCAGGGCGACTTGAGAATACAGTGTCCATTATTTCCAAGCAATCATGATCAGGAGGGCTGGACTGATTGGCAACAGTGTGGCTGGGTTCAAAGCTTGACTGACGATCAACTGCAATTGGGGATTCTCACACAACATGCTTTGGTACTTCAGCATTCGGGAATTTGTGAACCAATAATTTCCTTTGTGTTCCATAAGGGTCAGGACAGAGTGCAGTACGGTAATTTGGAGATTCTGACCCAGGGTGAGCTTGTCGGCTTCACCCACCAGGAGGGCTGTAGCTGCAACGGCACTCAGGCAAGGTGGCCATCCTTTTGCGACGGTATCCAGTTGTTTTGATAGATAAGCTACAGGTCGCTGCCAAGATCCAAGGGATTAAGTCAATACTCCCAAAGCATTTCCACTTGACTCATGGACATAGAGGCGAAATGGTTTCTGTACATCTGGCAGGCCCAAAGCTGGTAATGACATCAAGGCTGCCTTCAACGATCGGAATGCCATATCCTGTTCTGGGCCCCATTCCAGGGGATATAGCTCCATTCCTTTGGTGGTCTGATACAATGGCTTTGCCACCAGCGCAAAATTGGGTATCCATATTCGACAATAGCCTGCAGCTCCCAGAAAAGCCCTCACCTGCTTTCTGGTGGTGGGGGTAGGGATGCGACACACCGCTTCCTTACGCTCTGGTCCCAATCTCCGAATCCCTTTGGATAGATGGAATCCCAGATATTTAACCTCAGTTTGGCATAACTGCGCCTTGGCTCTTGAGACCTTGTATCCGGCTTCATTCAGGAGGTGCAAGAGATCCCCGGTGGCATGCACGCATTTGTTTTTGGAGTTGGTGGCTACTAGCAGGTCATCCACATACTGAAGAAGGACTCTCTTCCCTGGAGTCACAGAATAACTTGAAAGATCCTGATTGAGGGCAGCACTGAAGAGGGTAGGCGAGTTCTTGAATCCTTGGGGTAATCGAGTCCTGGTGAGTTGACCTCGCCTCCCTGTGGTGGGGTCTTCCCATTCAAATGCAAACAGAAGTTGACTGGTTGGTGCTAAATGTATGCAGAAGAAAGCATCCTTTAAATCCAAGACGGTGAAGTGAGTAGCCTCAGCGGGGATCAGTCCCAGGAGAGTATAAGGGTTTGGTACTACTGGATGTATGGTTACAACTGCATTATTCACTCGTCTCAAGTCCTGCACTGGGCGGTAGTCACCTGTCCCAGGCTTCTTGACTGGGAGGAGGGGGGTATTCCAGGGCGATTGGCACTTCCTGAGAAGTCCGTACCTCAATAATTTCATTAAATGACAGTGAATTCCTTCAATCGCCGGTCGCGGAAGAGGATATTGTCTCACGTGCACTGGTTCCACTCCTGGTTTGAGGGTGACAAGAACAGGGGCTATATTCTTTGCTAGGCCTGGAGGATTATCCTCCGCCCATACCTCAGGCGGAGCTAAGATTCTGGTGGGTATACGGGGACTGGCTGCCTTGGTCGGAGATGCACTATAGAACCGCCATTCTTCTTCCCGGGGGACAGTTAACACCATCAGGCCAGCAGATTTTGAGTTTAGAGTCATTTCCATTCCTCCCCCTACAACGAAGGATATCTGCGCCTGGAGCTTAGCGAGCATATCTCGGCCCAAGAGGGGGATTGGGCATTCAGGCATATACAGGAACTGGTGTGTTACTTTCTGTCCCCCTAATTCACAGGTGCGGTTCTGCAAGAAAGGTTTAGTGGCTCTAGTTCCGGTAGTGCCGACAATAGTGATGGATCGAGAAGACAAAGGGGCCACTGGTTTTGCCACTACCGAATGTTCGGCCTCCGTATCCACCATAAAGTCCATATATTGGTCTCCAATCTTCAAACTGACCATAGGCTCCTGGGGGCCTAGAGGAAACTTGGAGCCCGGTCTGGCCTAGTCTTCATCCATGTTGTAGCCCTCCTCGGCTGCCATTCCGTCTATAGCTGCTGCTTCTTGTTGGAACTGGGTGCAATGCATTCCTCCCCGATTCTGGAATCGTCCCCCTGCTCTCCATGTGCTCCCTCCTCCCCTCCAGGAGGCGGAGTCAAAGTTCGGGCATTCATTCTTCCAATGTCCTTCTCTACAGTGGGCACACTGATTTGCGCCCAATGGGGGCCGACCATTTCCTCGGCCCCTTCCACGTCCTTGGGTCCTTTGGTTAGAGAAAATTCCTCCTCGTCGTTCAACTAAAGCTGCAGCACAGAAATCAGCTTTCTTCTTCATTTTACGTTCACTTTCCTTCTGACGTTCTTGATCACGATTCACAAACACTTTCTGAGCAACTTCCATTAACTGGGCCGCATTCATGCCCGCAAATCCTTCCAACTTCTGCAGTTTCCGTTTTATGTCTCCCTGGGACTGACTCACAAAGGCTGCATTTACCATATGCAAATTTTCCTGGGCCGCTGGATCATATGGGGTATAAAGGCTGTAAGCTTCAGATAAGCATTCATAAAAGGCCGCTGGGCTCTCGTCTGGATGCTGGATGACTTCTGATACCTTTCCGATATTCATGGCCTTCTGGCTTCCTTTCTTCAGGCCTTGCAGTAGGGCCTGGAGGAACTGAGTGAGGGCCGCCGCCCCATTCACATCGTTCGGATCCCATTCAGGATCGTCATTTGGAAAATCCGCGGCAGCTGCTTGCCGGGGATTTAGGCCTCCTTCTTCTACAGGGTTTTCTTCTAACCATCGGGTGGATGCTTGCACAATCCGTGCTCGTTCTTCAGTAGTGAAGAGGGTAGACAGGAGCTGGCGGCAATCAGACCAGGTAGGCTGATGGGTCTGCATAATACTAGACATTAATTCGGTCAATTCTTGGGGCTTTTCAGTATAGGATGCATAATGCGTTTTCCAGTTCAATAAATCTGTGGTGGAGAAGGGCACATAAACGAGATTGCTTGGCCCCACCACAACCTGGTCCTGTTCATTAAGGATAGGTAGCCCTGGGACCTGGCGCAATGGCATAATGTGACCATCCTTCTGACTTGCTGTTGTACTTCTGAGAGCGTAATGTAGTCTGGCTTGTTGCAATTCAGCTCCCCTGCTTTGGTCCTTGGCAGTAAGTGACCCTGAACTAGCAAATGAATCCCGGCTTGCAGTGTCATCGGTGGACTGCGGTCCTCCCGAGGCACTCTGGACGGAGCTGGGGCTCCTGGTCAGGAGGGGGTGCGCCGCCTCCTTTTGCGGAGATGGTTGGTGGACTTAGGGGTAAATCGGCAGGAGGGGGTCCCCCCACGCCAGGCTCTGCCCGGGGTGGTGGCGGAGCTGAGGGGACTGGCCTGTAGAGGAACTGGGGCGAATGGGTCAGAATATCTGGAGATTCCGGGGCAGAATAAACGGGCAGCTTCTCTTCTCCGGAATTCCGGGCCCCCCTTATGGTCGCTACCAATATCCTACACTGTTCCTCATGGCGCTTTATCCAAGAGGGCTCCTTTTCACAAATACTTAACCAGGAATCTATATAGGGGAACTGGTCAGGGTGTTCTTTACGTACAATCTGGTGAACTAGGGATATGATTCTAACATCAAAAGTACAACCAGGGGGCCACGTGGTGACCAGCACCGGCCACTCCCTGTCACAGAGTGTTTCTAATCGGGACGGAGACATTTTTACTCCATAGTCTCCGTCAAATCCCTACTTGAAATTCTTGATCATACACTTCAGCGGAATTTGCGTGGACTCCGACCCTCCCATAATGACGTACACAACAACAGACAGTAGGGGCGGGTAGTCAGGCTGCAGGTAAGGGGTCCATACAGCCCTAGGAACAAACAGGTAGACAAACACCGAACGCTTCCTCCTTTTTATGACCTGGGCGCGGTTGCCCGGCTAGGAACTGCGCTACTCAGGAGTCCGCACTCGCTTGGTCTGTGTTTCAAGACCTCTCATTCACACACACAACCAAACATGCTAGCAACGTTTTCCCAAATTCCCAGGCCTACCTTACTAACCAACAGCAGTGGTTTCGTTCTCGCGCATACTCATGCAAGACATACTCGGACTGCTGATTAATCAAGGGCAGTGGTTTCGGCCCCGTGCATACTCATGCAAGGCATACTTCATACTTGGACTTGCCCTGAGAGGTGATCAGGCTCTTGGTACCGTATTCCCATACCAATTTTCCAACCTATCTATCTGAGTAGCAAAGAAATTTCTACTCACCGGATCTGGTACCCGACACAGAACCAGTTCTTGGGTTGAATCCTGGACTCCCCTCGGGTTCGGAGGTGTTGGCCGGCCGGACCCAGTAGCCTTCCGAGGCAAGGCGGAACCCTCTCCGATACAAGAGGATCAGTAGCACCTGAGGTTTCCCCTGCGGTCGGACGGACATGGTTCCAACTGGGCCAAACCTAGAGGTGGTAATACGTGGTATACTCACTTGAATACCATTCACCACTCACACATACCCGGCCAATGCACCAAGAATATGTGTAGCAGCGAAGTGCATACAATGAATAAAACCAGGAGTCAATTGCAGGTTCCAAGCCAATTTATTGTGCACAGGCTCAGACAGGAGTGCATCCAAAAAGGACTGAGCAATGGAGCACAGGAGCAAATTCCTTATATACAATTTTTACAGTTTGATACAGGCAAACTTTCTATTGGTCCCAACGTCCCTTGCACCTTTATTTATTTATTTATTTAACAGTTTTTATATACCAACTTTTTACAAATCAAGACGGTTTACAGGGAACATAGCAACAGTATATTTCAACTGAATACATTGTAACATTAGAACACAGCGTAACTGATAACAAGAACTTATTCAATACGGGGGGTTAAGAACTATTTACATGGCTGCTTAGGGACTATTTACATGGGTAATTATATAGGAGGTTAGGGGGAGCTTATGTAAGTAGGGAGAAGTGTTCCTGGAAGAGATGAGTTTTCAAATTTTTCCGGAATTTGGAGTGATTGGGACAGTTCCTTAGTTCATGTGGTAAGGTATTCCAGATAGATGGGGCGTAAAGGGAGAATGCCCGATTGCATGTAGTTTGGCTGTATTTTCTCTTAGATGATGGGATGGATAGAAGGTTCTTGGTAGAGGTGCGGCATGCTCTGTTGTTGTTGGAATTGGATAGGAGCGGGGATAGGCAGGGAGCAGATTCATTTGAAATGATTTTGTGAATGAGGGTGATTGCTTTGAATTTAGTTCTGGACTGAATGGGGAGCCAGTGTAAATCAAGAAGGATTGGGGTTATGTGTGAGTGTTTGGGATTATTCGTGATGAGCCGGGCTACTGTGTTCTGTGCCATTTGGATAGGGTGTAGGCTGCTTTTAGGAAGGCCATGATAGATGAGATTGCAGTAATCAAGGGTTGGGATGGTAAGGGCCTGGCAGACAGTGCGGAAGGAGTCTGAGTTTAGAAGCGGTTGGAGGTTCCGAAGAGTACGTAGTTTCATGTATATTGTGTTAGTAGTTTTTTTAATCTGTTCGTGGAATGTAAGGTTCTGATCAAGGATAAGGCCAAGATATTTCACTTGTTTTTTTATGGTGAGGGTGATATCTCCAAGTGTAAGGGTAGGGGGGGGATATAAGAAGCGTTGGTGTATACTTGAAGTGCATCAGTTTTTGATTGATTGATTATGAGGTTGTGATTTGAAAGCCAAGTTTTCAGGTTTGTGATGCATTCAATTAGGTTTGAAAAGTTAGGGTTTGTTAAGTTGAAAGGGGTATAACACATAATGTCATCCGCATATAATTGGTAATAGATTCCATGGTTTTGGAAGATTTTACAGACTGGTTGGAGGAATATGTTAAATAAAAACGCAGATAAGCTGGAGCCCTGGGGAACTCCCTGTTTTAGGGTGAATGGGAGGGATATGTCGTTGCCTATACGGACCAGTTGAGTTCTATTTTCTAGATAAGAGTGGAGCCATTTTAGTGTTGTATCCCTCAATCCTATTTCATAGAGTCTATCTAGGAGTTGGTGGTGAGGAAGGGAGTCAAAAGCTGAGGATAGGTCTAGAAATATAAGGAGGCATCCTTGGGTGGGATTCTGGGTAAATCGGTACAGTGAGTCTAAGAGAGAGGCAAAGAGTTTCCACTCCATGGTTCTTTTTGAAACCATGTTGGAGTAAGTCGAGAGGAGAGTGCTCGTCTATAAAGTTTTGAAGTTGATCTTGTACTAGCTTTTCTGCTATTTTAGCAAGGAAGGGGATACTGGAGATAGGTCTGTAGGAGGTAGGGGAGGTAGGGTCAAGTTTTGATCCTTTTAGGATGGGACGGATAGAGGCACGTTTTAAGGGCGCAGGACAGAGCCAGTCTGGAGGGAAGATTGTACAGTTTGGAGTATGTAGGGGCTAATAGAAGTATTAGTGGTCTTGAGCCAGGGTACAGGGCAAGGGTCGAGGGCAGAGGTTGAGGCATTTAGATCTTTGATGGTGTTGGATATGTCTTTGAGAGTGAGGGGTTCAAAGTCATTCCAGGTAATTGAGGAGGTGGGAGTGGGAGGTCGGGCACTATGGTCATTTATTGGTTGGGGGATAGTTGTGGAAGAGGGTGGGGGGAATTTTGAGATAAGATGGTTGGCTATAGTTTGAGAGGTTATCTTAGGAGTCGAATCCTGGGGTTGGGGTTCCATTATTAAGGAGTTGGCGATAGAAAAGAGCTCTCTCGGTTTATTGAGAGAATGTAGGATCAAGTTTTCATTGTATTCCCTTTTATGTTTTAGAGTTTCGGAGCAGTAAATTTGGAGTTTGCTTTTGTAGAGCTCTTGTGTGTTTGGGTTAGGGGGAGCGTCTCCACTGTCGTTCTAGGCGTCTGAGTTCCCTTTTTAGGTCTCTTAGCTTTGAAGAGTACCAGGGAGTTTTTCTGTGTTGGTTTTGGGAAGGTTGTTTGGGTGGTAATAGGGCAGCAGTGGAGAGAATGTCATTCCATTCCTCAATGTGAGGGTCTAGGTTCTGGTGTTTTGTATTGAGTAGATCTAAGGGTGGTATTATTTGCTCAAGGAAGGTTGCAGCATTGAATTGTTTGAATTTGCGGGTATGTTGGTGTGGAGTTATTTGAGGTTTTTTATGTGGGGAGTGTGGGATTGAGAAGAGAATGAGGGCATGATCTGACCAAGGAATAGGTTGAATAATGTGTGGGATCTGTTTAGAAGGTAGTGTATGCTGTGGGATAAAAAGTAGGTCTAGGATATTACCTTTGGAGTGAGTGGGTAGTTCAAGAATTTATGTAAAGTGAAGGGCCTCCATTGCTTGGAGGAATGAAGAGGACTGTTTTGGGGTTGTTGAGTGTAGGTTTAGGTCTCCTAGGATTATGAGTGGGCGAGAGGATGTTTGGGGGGAGCAAGCTGTTTCAAGTATTGTAGAGAGATCGGTTGGGTCAGTTTGAGGTGCCCTATAAATAAGATGCAGGGAAATGGTAGGACTAGAGACTCTAATGGAGTCCATACCTGGGGTGGAGGGGGATTCAACTGTAGAGGGGTTTAGGCTAGCTCGTGAGATAATAGCAACACCTCCGCCTCTGCTGGATATTCTGTTGCAGACATTGATAGCGTATGTATTAGGACATAAATGATTTAAAAGGACGGTGTCCGATTCTTGGAGCCAGGTTTCAGTAAGACAAAGGATGTCCAAGTCATGGTCAGATATAAGGTCAGTAATTAAGGGGATTTTATTCCTAGCCGAGCAGATGTTGATTAGGACACATTTGAGGGGAGGGTGGAAATTGTCAGAGGGAGAGTAGGAGATGAGGTTTGGGTTAATATGGAGTAATTTGAGCTTACAGATCCGAGTGTGGGAGCTGGTATGTGTGTGGAGTGGAGGGGCGTAATGTATGTTGGAGTGTCTGAGGGAGTGGATTATGGGGATTGGTGTATTATGATGTACTGTTAGTGCATGTGCGAGAAGGAGTGATGTGTAGTGTGAGGAGGGCGGCCCACAAGGTAGGAGGATGAGATATGATTAGTTTCATTTTTAGGTGATTGAGGGGGGTGTGGAGGATGTTGGAGGGAGAGTAGGGGATGGTGATTATGTTTGGCTGGAATAGGTTTGAGAATAGAAGCTAGGAGAAAGTTAAGGAGGTGTTGAGATCGTTGAGGTGGGACAGGGGAGTGGGGAGGTTTTTTTTAAAGGGCTGGTACAACAGGTTATACAATCAAGCATAAGCGATGGTAACAGGCAGGTTAATTGTTAGTATAACTAGTACAGCAGATTATACAACAGGCATAAGAGATGGTAACAAGCAGGTATAATAGCAATTTGTCTGGTACGAGAGAGTTATTTGTAGTGAGTACCTTTTGTGAGCTGTTTAGGTTCTGGTCCTGGTAGCATGCGAGGTTCTCAGTGAGTGTCTAGTTAGGATTGCTGATTATGATGAAAGGCTGCCCTGATCGGTTTGGGACGTTTTCGGGCGGGTGCAGGTGCTCTGATTGTGCCGTCGATCGTTCGGGCGGGAGCAGGCAACTCTAGAGAGCTCATTCCCTCTAGGGAAGAGCAGCGGTCGGACAGTCACTGATGCAATGCTTGCAAGGCTGGAAAGAGATGGAAGCGTCGAAGCTGGTTTCACAGTCAGGCCGTGCAGGAGGAAAAGGGGAGCTGGAGAGCGTCCATTGTTGTGGGTCCGTTCTTAGAGGGCCGACGCCTAAGGGCCGAGCCAAAGGGCCCTCTGGCGCGGGCGCGCCTGGTCAGCGCCGCTTTTAAAGTGCCCGCCGGCTGCCCCGATTGGGCCGATCACGCTGGAGGGGGTGGTGCGGTGCTCCGGCTCGCTCGATCTCCACCGGGAGAGCAGATGGTGAGCCGGAGTGCTGCAGGAGCAAAGGGTCCCCTGTCCATTCGGGGAACCTCTCTGGGCCTAGCTCCCTGTTCCCCCCCTTCTCAGGCTAGTCTAACAAAGGCATAGTCTTAGATATTGATACATTTCTACTTCAAGGACATTGCTAGCTCAGAGAATGCAAGACCAGTTCTATCATCAGCATAAAGGAATTATACAAACTTTTCAAAAGCAGTTTAAAGCAGTTTCTCAGACTCTGGTTCTTCTCAGCACTACTCCCAGGTGGGGGTTAGGATCTAGGCCTAGTTTACAGGCCATAGCCTACCACAATACAACAGGTCACTACGTGAAGGTACTGTAGCAAAGTGCAATCAATGAATAAGTCCAGGAGTCCATTGACAGGGTCCAAGCCAGTTTATTGTGCACAGGCCCAGTCAGTCAAAGCTTCAAAAGGAACTGAGCAAACGTTTCTACAGAGACATAACCATTTATACCTCTTTTTCAGTTTGATACATGAGAACTTTCTATTGGTTCCAACTCGATACATGCAAACTTCTCATTGGTCTTGTAGCAGCAGAGCGCAGACAAACCAATGATACCAGGAGTCTGTTCAGAAGGTCCAAATCATTTATTTGTGCACAAGTCTCAAGCAGAATCAAATTCAAAATGGCTGAGCAATAGTTTTGAGCAAAACAACAACTTCTATAGATTTCTTCTCCATTCTAGACATAGGAAAACTTTTCATTAGTCCCGGTAACCTCCCGTACACCTTCTATTGGTCCCGGTATTGATAAGGCTATCCAATTATGTCCTTCGACTGGGCTTAGCACCTGCTCACCCCCCTTCTAGTCCCAATTACAATGGTCAGTTCACCAATTTAGTTACTTTTCTCCTCCAAGGCCGTTTAACTAGTTAGCACATATGAGAAAGCAGGGCACTGTAACCTTTCTGTCAGCAGTTTTAATTAAATTCCTAGCAGCTGTACTCTTATCAGTGGTATTTAAACTTATTTTTCTATATTTTTCTGAGTTTCGATTCTGCTCAGCTAAGCTGATTATGCTTTGCTAAGTTTCAATTCTACAATAGCAGCCTATTGGGGGATGTGCAATTCCTATGGGCCTCTCCATAGGCTTCATTTACAGGTCAAGCTGGTTAGGCCTGTCTGCTCAATTCAGACACCATGGATCATAGGCCTTCGCCTACCACAGTCTTACATTCCCTGCACCTGTCCAATTAGAAATTCCTCCGGAGCCTAGCAACCGGCCCCCTCCCTTAGGATTGCTCTAACAATGGTGCAGTTCTTGATTTCGTTACTTCTCTACTGCAAGGTTATCCCTAGCTCCAGGAATGCATATATTGAAACATTTATGTTCTTTTACACACAAGAGAATAATAGAGGACTTATGAATTCATAAAAACTTCTTATTAAGCAGTTTAAAACCGTTTTCTCAATTTTCACAGGTTTTTGGTTCTTTTCTAGCTATAATGGGAGTTAGGATCCAGGCCTAACTTACAGGCCTTTCATAGTAGCAGGCCATGCTAGGCCATAGCCTACCACAAAAGGTACTCAGCAAGACTTGAGGAGGGAACTTTATTCTCTCCCCCTAAGGTTGCACATCAATTCAACAGTTGCTGCACACACTTTAGACCCCTTTGTGGGCCACTTGTCCATGAAATAAAGCATAAAAATATAAGTATGGACCTCACCTTCCCCTCCCCACACACACTTTGACCTAAACTTCATGTACAATATAAGAGTCCCAGAAGCACTATGTCCCCTTGGCAGCTCATCCCCAAGGTACCTTAATGTAGCAGCAAAGCGCAGACAAACCAATGATACCAGGAGTCTGTTCAGAAGGTCCAAATCATTTATTTGTGCACAAGTCTCGAACCAGTCAATTTCAAAATGGCTGAGCAAAGTTTTCAAGCATTACAACAACTTTTATAGACTTCTGTTCCATTCTAGGTATAGAAAAACATTTCATTGGTCCCGGTAACCTCCCGTACCCCTTCCATTGGTCCCGGTACTGATAAGTTTATCCAATTATGTCCCTTCTGTGGGCATGACACCTGCATGCCCCCCTTCTAGTCCCAATTACAATGGTCAGTTCATCAACTTGTTACTTTCACACTCTCAAGGCCATATAGCCAATTTGTGCATGCAGAGGAGCAGGGCTCTGCAACTCATCTGTCAGCACTCCCAATTATTTCTTTGCAGATGTACTTTTTCTTATCAGTAACTTTTAAACATGTCTTTCTGTATTTTTCCATCTTTCAGCTCTGCAGTTCTGCCTACCTAAGCTAATTCAATACTTCTACTGAGTTCTATCTTACAATAGCAGCATATTGGGGGATGTGTAATCCTATATGCCTCTCCACAGGCCTCATTTACAGGTCAAGCTAGCCATGCTGGCCTGCTTATGTTCAGACACCGTGGGTCACAGGCCTGCACCTGCCACATTCCCCCCTTTGATTAATCTCACCCTATTACTCAATAAGGTGTGAGAATTAAATCACTTTTATTAGAATCACATCATGATTGAAGGATTTCGACTAGGACTAGCTTTGTATAAAGCCATTATTTTAGTGGCGGTCTTCCGCTCTACTGTACTATCAATAGTGTTATGAATGGAACGCATACAACATGGGATTAAACATGGTAATAAGAAGATAACAGCAACAAGGATTAGTACTAAAACAATGAAAGTCTTAAATCCTCCCACCCATGAAAAGAGGTTAGCAAACCAGTTAGGAAATTTCAATGAGTGCCAAGTCTGTACTGGCACATAAGCATGTCTTTGCATATCTTTAGCAATTTCTTCAACTACTTGACCCTTATCATCTATTTTCAAACAGCAATTAGTTAGATTCAGCTTACCACATACTCCTCCTTCAGCTGCTAACAAATAATCAAGTGCTAAGCGGTTCTGGTATATAGCAGTGCGCATCTGAGTACTTTGTCTAGCTAAGAGCGTAAGAGCATGACTAGTTTCATTGGTTATTATTTCAACTACTGCTTGTAAGCGAATAATACGATTAATCATATAGATTGGAGTACGATAACCATACATACCATCATCATTCCAAGTGGCAGGTCCATAATACTCAATGATTCTTTCTGGTGGCCAATCATCACCTTGCCACTTCTCCCACTTGCCTATCTGTAAGGCCTCTCTTTTCTGTCTCAATGCTCTCTTGTGTCGGTGGGTAGTGTATACAGGGTATCCTAATTGTTCTCCATGTTCAGTGTTCAAAAGAAAGAAAGAAGGTCTGATGGTTCCTAAGACACATGCTCCTCCCCAGTGTGGCGGGAGTTGTGCATATGCTCGGTTTCCACAGATCCAATATAGGCCAGGTGGGGCTTGCCAGGCTTGGATTTTGGCAAGGTTAGTCCATAGACCAGCAAGTTCAGGAAATCTGGCTAATGGGTTAGGAGGTTCAGGATGTCTGATTCCTGACCACCATGCTGTCTTTTTGGTCGTGGCATTATAGTACTTCTGGCTAAGACAGACCAGCTGTCCTACCTTCTGGGTGAACTGGGGTCCAGTTCTGGCATAGCAAAGACGTCCAATGATTGAGTGTGCTAACACCCATTCACTGGTAGCCTTGTGTAATTCAGTCTGATTGTAAGTCATAGAATAATTCAATTCTTGGGCTTCCCATGGCCATTGGTCTCCCATTTGGGTTCCGCCACAAAAATAGCAATCTGAGATCTTAAGACTAGATACTACTGCTCCGGCTAATTCTAGAAATAAATTCTGTGAGGGGTGAGGGATCTCAAACTTATTTACATGCATGGCTTCATAAAAGGTATTATGAATATGATATTTAGATGACTTGTGGGCTTGAGTATTCAATCTGATATACACAATGGTCCCTGGATCTATTGCCCCTCCAGCAATACGTAAACCAAACTTGTATCCTTGTTTCCATGCATGGGGATTGTGTATACGTAAGTGTAAGGGGTTGCAAGCATCTTTCTGACATTTATCATTTGTGGTTGGCTTGGTTAGAGTAGCCATCCGTTTATCTATTTTCTCATCAGTTATACCAGTGTTCCAGGTAGCATAAAAAACACATCCCCAATACGGGCATTAGTAATCTGCCGCTGTTGCAGTACTATAGCCTGATCCCGTTTTACCTGTACACTTCCACCAATTTGTGGCACCTTCTGGACACATATACTTATGGTCATTTCGATACGCTTTTTCCCATGTACCACAGGTGGAATGACTATCTCTATTAATGGCATTACATGCATCAAAATTCAAAACAGCAGGTTTAGTAATGTCCTTAAGTGGTGGTGTAGCAGCTAATATAGGTCCATCTGCATCCTTCCATCTTATTTCCAACGTGTAATAGGATGAATTCTGATGCGGATTATAGCATGCTTTGATTTTGCCATGAGTGCAAACATTTAGTTCAGTGGTGTTATAGATACACCGGGTTACTGTTCCCTTGCAGGTATAGTAAGAATGATAAAGCAAAGTCTGAGTTACTTTCAGTCCAGTTCTAGTAGAAGTAATGCAAGCAGTGCATGGAGGTAAAGCATAAGTCAGTTCAAAACCTCCAAATAAGGCAACCAAGGCAAAGCAAAAGTAAAGATACATGTTGATATTGATTGGAGTTCTTCTGAATCCTCAGCTTGCTGATCTTGATCACGACGGTCTTTTATTCTTCGTCCCGTTTGCTAATGAAGCAATTTAACGGGTGCTGAGTGTTGATTGAAGATCCTCAGGTTGTCCAGTACACATTGACCAACTTTTTAGCAATTTCAGTTGGCTTGTGAAGTCTGGCTTAGTCAATGTAGTCTCAAAGTAGTGTGTCAAATCACACACAAATTGGGTTCGTTGAAACAAAACTGTTGCTGCATGGAAAACAGCAATCCTCTTCGAAAGACTTGGCTACTGCAAAGCACTTGTGATGAAGTGTCTAAGCTGCTGGTTGCCGTCTCAGAGTAACTCGCAAGGGTGCATCAAGATGCTGCTCTGCTGTCCACTGCTCTGGTTCAGGATCGGCGGCGGGCTTGACTCTGCTGTGGTGGATCCAGGCGTCGATCTCGGCTACCTTTACTGCAGTTGGGGTAGACAGGATGACGGTGTACGGTCCCTTCCAATGGGGTTCCAACGGTGTCTTCTTCCAATCTTTGATCCACACCGAAGTACCAGGCTGATAGGGATGCAAGGGTTCCGTCAAGTTGATAGGCAACTGGTCTTGGATCCACGTATGGAGAGTCTGCAGAACAAAACTAAGAGCTAGGAGTTCTTGTCTGGTTACTTCTGAACCAATCTGGGCTAAACTTCCTTTGACTCCCTGCACTATTGGTGGGGGTTTACCATACAAAACTTCAAAAGGGGAAAATCCTGTTGACTTTACAGGAGCTGAGCGTATTCTGAGTAAAGCTATGGGGAGCACTTGGGGCCATTTCAAGTGTGTCTCCTGACAAAGCTTGGACATTTGGGCTTTCAAGGTACGATTCATTCGCTCAACTTTCCCTGAACTCTGGGGTCTGTATGCAGTGTGGAGTTTCCATTGTATCTGCAAAGCTTTTGCTAACTGCTGAGTAACTTGGGAGACAAATGAGGGTCCATTGTCTGACCCTATTACTGCTGGAATTCCGAATCTGGGGACAATCTCTCTCATTAAGACTTTGGTAACTTCTCGGGCTTTCTCAGTTCTGGTTGGGAATGCTTCTACCCACCCAGAGAAAGTACAAACTAATACTAATAGGTAATGGTATCCATTGGCTCTTGGCATTTCAGTAAAATCAACTTGGAGGTTGTGCATGGGGGTGACACCTCCTGACTGAACTCGGGGTGCCGTTATAAGGCCTTGCTTGGCATTATTTTTGGCACAGGTTAGACATTGACGTGCTACTGAGGCTGATATGGTTGTCATCAGAGGGATGTAAAAATGTGGTCTGAGTGCTTTTTCCATAGCACTCTTCCCATAGTGGGTGGCTTCGTGGAAAGCTTTGACAAAAGATGGTCCTAACAGTTCAGGAATTACTATTCGTCCAGGAGGTTGACTGCCTTCTTCTGGTGGCAGCTCAATCCATCCATCTTTCAGTACTCCATCTTCTTTGTTACAGTAGTAATCCAATTCTTTGGTGGTATATCGTGGTGTCCATAAATTCAAAGGTACTGGAAACAATGCTGCTTGCATTGGCATAGCTTGTGGGGCAATCTGTCCTGTCATAGCTGCTTGTCGTGCTGAGGCATCTGCAAATCTATTTCCTCGGGCAACTTCTCCTTTTCCTGCTTGATGTCCTCTGCAATGCATGACAGCTACACGTGTTGGGGCCCAAACTGCATCAAGTAACATCAATATCTCGGGACCATACTTGACTGATTTTCCTCCGGATGTGATGAGTCCTCTTTCTTTATAGAGAGCTCCATGGGCATGCAAGGTAGTGAAGGCATATTTGGAATCTGTATATACATTCAGCACAAGTTTTTCTCCTAACAACAATGCTCTGGTAAGTGCTATCAATTCGGCTTTCTGGGCTGATGTGCCTGAGGCTAGAGCTGATGATTCAACTACTTCGTGTTGAGTGACGACTGCATATCCGGCACAGCGTCGTCCATCAAGGATGAGACTGCTCCCATCAACATAATAGATTTGGTCAGGGTTGTCTATGGGCACATCTGTCAAGTCAGGTCGACTGGAGAACACAGTTTCCATGACTTCGATACAGTCATGTTCTGGGAGTTCTTCACTGATAGGTATCAAGGTGGCTGGATTCAATGCATGGCTCACTTCAAGTTGTATCTGTGGGTTTTCACATAACATGCTCTGGTACTTCAACATTCGGGAATTGGTGAGCCAATAATTTGCTTTTTGTTCCATAAGGGCAAGGACTGCATGTGGCACAGTGACTCGTATGTTCTGTCCTAGTGTGAGCTTGTCTGCTTCGCTCACTAGTAGCGCTGTAGCTGCAACTGCTCTCAAGCAAGGTGGCCATCCTTTAGCCACAGGGTCCAATTGTTTCGATAGGTATGCTACAGGTCGCTCCCAATTTCCCAATTTCTGAGTCAACATGCCTAAGGCATTTCCCTGTGCTTCATGTACAAACAAGTGGAAAGGTTTGTGGACATCTGGTAGTCCAAGTGCTGGTGATGACATCAATTCTTCCTTTAACGTCTTGAAGGCTGTATCCTGCTCAAGTCCCCACTCCAGTGGCGACTTCTCTTCTCCTTTTGTGGCTTCATACAGTGGTTTGGCAATTTGGGCAAAGTTAGGTATCCAAATTCGGCAATATCCTGCCGCTCCCAGAAAGGCTCTGACTTGCTTTCTGGTTGTTGGAGTTGGGATTCTACATACTGCTTCTTTTCTTTCTCTGCCTAATCTTCTGCTTCCTTGGGTAATACGAAAACCCAAGTATTTCACTTTTTTGGCATAGCTGTGCTTTGGCTCTGGAAACTTTGTATCCAGCTTCATCTAGTAACTGCAAGAGGTCTTTGGTGGCTAGTATGCATTCACTTTCTGATATGGCAGCTATCAACAGATCATCCACGTATTGGAGAAGCACTCTCTTCCCCGGGGCTACTGGATAGCTTGAAAGGTCCTGATTCAGTGCAGCACTAAAGATGGTAGGCGAATTCTTGAATCCTTGGGGTAATCTTGTCCAGGTGAGTTGGCCCCCTCTTCCAGAGACGGGGTCCTGCCATTCGAATGCAAACAATATTTGGCTTTCAGGGGCTAATCTTATGCAAAAGAATGCATCTTTCAAATCCAGTACAGTGAAATGGGTAGCTTCAGCGGGTATCAGTCCTAGAAGAGGGTAAGGATTGGGTACAACTGGATGTATGGTTTCAACTGCATCATTTACTCTTCTCAAATCTTGTACTGGGCGATAATCATCTGTCCCAGGTTTCTTTACTGGCAAAAGTGGAGTGTTCCATGGGGATTGACATACTTTTAGTAGGCCATACTCGAGCAATCTTTGTAGGTGGCGATGAATGCCTTCAATTGCAGCTCTTGGGAGAGGGTACTGTCTGACGTGCACTGGTGTAGCACTAGGCTTGAGGGTTACAATCACTGGAGCTATATGCTTGGCTAGGCCTGGGGGACTGCCTTCTGCCCATACTCCAGGTGGTGCATCGATGTTCTTTAAAGTTTGTTCAAAATAGGTATCTTGGATGGAGTCATCAACGTAATACCTCCATTCTTCTTCTCGGGGCACTGTCAGCAGCATTACTCCTGCTGGTTTGGCTTGGGAGTTCACTGTCATTTGCATTTCTCCTTGTTCAGAGAAAGATATCTGTGCTTGAAGCTTGGCTAGCATGTCTCGTCCCAGTAATGGCACTGGACATTCGGGCATGTAAAGGAATTGATGAGTTATTTGCTGTCCTCCTAGACTGCATATTCGATTTTGAAGAAAAGACTTTGTGGCTTTGGCACCAGTTGCTCCTATAATGGTGACTGCTTTTGTAGAAAATGGGGCTATCTTTTTGTCTATTACTGAATGTTGTGCTCCAGTATCAACCATAAAGTCCATAATTTGGTCTCCTATTTGTATTCCGACCATAGGCTCCTGGAGACCTAAAGCAAACTGGGAGCCCGGTCTGTCCTAATCCACGTCATTCTCATCATGGGCTGGTGTGGCCAATGCTTGAATGGCTCCTCCTCTCTCTCGCTGGAATTGTTCTCGATTGGCCCCTCCTCGGCTTCGGGGATAGCCTCGTCTTTCTTCTCGCCACTGATGACTGCTGTCGTCATCTTGCTGGGCGTCTTCGAGTTGCGGGCACGTATCTCTCCAATGTCCTTCCTCTCTGCAGTAGGCGCATTGGTTCACGCCTAGCCTCTGGGTCCGGCCTCCGCCTTGACCCCGCCCTCTTCCTCTGCTCCTTCGACTAGGGACACCTCCCCTTTTCTGTTCAACTATGGCCGCAGCCAAAAAATCAGCTTTCTTCTTCATCTTTCTATCACATTCTCTCTGTCTTTCATTATCACGATTCACATACACTTTATGAGCGACTTCCAATAACTGTGTTGCATTCATGCCCGCAAACCCTTCTAATTTCTGTAATTTACGTCTAATGTCTGGTTGAGACTGGTTTACAAAAGCAGAATTCACCATACATAAACTTCCTGGTGCCTCGGGATCATAGGGAGTATACATTCTGTATGCTTCAGTTAATCTTTCATAAAAATCTGCTGGGCTCTCATCTATCCCTTGGATAACTCCTGCAACTTTGGAAAGGTTCATAGCTTTTTGGCCCCCCTTTTCAGGCCTTGTAAAAAGCCTTGGCGAAAACGGGCTAGGGCTGTGGATCCTTCATCTGTATTTGGATCCCATTGGGGGTCTTCATTCGGGAATTCTCTCTGAGCTGCTTCCCGACGGTCTATTATATTCTGCCCCTGTCTCGGAGCTACAGGGTTATCTGCCATCCACTCAATAGCTGCTTTTCTAATTCTTGCTCGTTCTTCTGTCTTGAATAGGGTGGTGAGGAGCTGGCGGCAATCTGGCCAAGTGGGTTGGTGAGTTTCCATAATAGTAGTTACTAATTCTGTCAGCTCCTGGGGCTTACTAGTATAGGAGGCATAATGCGACCTCCAATTTAATAAATCAGTTGTAGAGAAAGGGATATACACATAAGTTAGGGGTCCCGCTACCACTTCATCATTATCATTCTTCACGGGCACTCCCGGGACTTGCCGTAAGGGAAACATTTTGGCTGCCGTAGGTGTCTTTTGGGATCTAAGGGTTATTGTCGTAATTGCCTTTGAAGGGGTCACTTTCTTTTTCTCAACAAGTTTTGCTTTGGGTTTATCTTTTGCTAGTTTACTAGTACTAGCAATTACTTGTACACTGTCCTCCTCGTCTGGGGCATTCTCTTTTTCTCCTTCTTCTACCTCCGCTTCTGGCTCACTTTTTATGTCCTCCTCTTCTCTTTCAGCTAATTCCTCCTCTTCCTCCCCTCCGGGAGGTGGATCAGGGGTTGGGTCCCGCTCCGGCTCCGGCCGTCTCTGGGGTTCTGGGGCAGGACGCCGGGCTACTCTTATTGGACCTGGGGTTCGGGGCTGCCTGAGAATTATTTCTGGGGAATCAGGATCTACCAGGATGGGCTTCTTTCTGGCTTTCTTATACTGCTCTCTCAATTTGGGCTGCTCCGCTTTCTGTCTAGAATCTGTTTTCGCTAACATTATTCTGCACTGTTCCTCATAACAGCGCTGCGCCCAGGGGGGCGGATCTTCACAAATACTTAACCAGGAATCTATATAGGGGTACTGATCGGGGTGCGCTATCCGCACTCTACGGTGTATTGACTGAATAATCTCTACATTGAACGTTCCCTCTCGGGGCCAGATGGGGTCTAGATCGGGCCACTCCCTAGTACACAAAATCTGCAAACGGGCTGCTGTCATTTTAATACCATAATCTCCTGAATATCCCTCTTTAAAATGTGCGATCATACATTCTAATGGAGTGTTTCTAGTAGACCCCGCCCCTCCCATTTCGATGTGTGCGCGCAACAACAGACAGAAGGGAAAAGGAGGGCGGACCGTGGGTAAGGGGTCCTCATGGTCCTGGAAACGTATAAGGAGTACAAATAACAAGACAAGACGACAATCGCTTCCCCCTTTTCGCGACCTGAACGCGGTCGCCCGGTCAGGAAATGCGCTACTCAGGGGTCCGCCTTCACTTGGTCCGTGCTGCCAGACCTCTCATTCACACTTCGTTCACACAATCATGCTAGCAACGTATCCCAGAATGCATTCGTTTCTATCTATTCTGACTAGTCTTTTTCCCAATTACAAAAAGGATGAGGGTTTCACCCGGCGAATTCCCATGCGGGGTTACTCGGCCCTTCCTTGAGAGGTGATCATGCTCTCTTACCAATTCCCAATATCTCGAGATTACAAATTCCAAATTCCAAGTTCCAATGGCAGTACTGCTCTTTCTATCTCTTTCTAGACACCAAAATCAAAACTATACTCACCGGATCCGGTCCTCAAACTTCCCAAGCAGGCGCATGAGTTGGACCTCGGACTCCCCTCACTCGGGTTCGAGGCGTTGGCTCCAACCGGGCCCGGCACCCGCCGAGGTCCGACCAGCTCCCTCCGATACAAGGGACCGGTGGCGCCAGGGAGCAGCCCTCGTCGGAAGGGCGCGATCCCGGCAGGACCAAGCCTATAGAGGCGGAAAGTCGTGGTATATATTGCCCTATATACACTTTGATTCCACAACTTCCCGGCCAACGCACCAAGAATATGTAGCAGCAAAGCGCAGACAAACCAATGATACCAGGAGTCTGTTCAGAAGGTCCAAATCATTTATTTGTGCACAAGTCTCGAACCAGTCAATTTCAAAATGGCTGAGCAAAGTTTTCAAGCATTACAACAACTTTTATAGACTTCTGTTCCATTCTAGGTATAGAAAAACATTTCATTGGTCCCGGTAACCTCCCGTACCCCTTCCATTGGTCCCGGTACTGATAAGTTTATCCAATTATGTCCCTTCTGTGGGCATGACACCTGCATGCCACCCTTCTAGTCCCAATTACAATGGTCAGTTCATCTGTAGCAGCAAAGCGCAGACAAACCAATGATACCAGGAGTCTGTTCAGAAGGTCCAAATCATTTATTTGTGCACAAGTCTCAAGCAAGACAATTTCAAAATGGCTGAGCAAAGTTTTCAAGCATTACAACAACTTTTATAGACTTCTGTTCCATTCTAGGTATAGAAAAACATTTCATTGGTCCCGGTACGCTCCCGTACCTCCCGTAGCCCTTCTATTGGTCCCGGTACTGATAAGTTTCTCCAATTATGTTCCTTCTGTGGGCTTCTGTAGGCATGACACCTGCCTGCCCCCCTTCTAGTCCCAATTACAATGGTCAGTTCATCAACTTGTTACTTTCACACTTTCAAGGCTATGGGACCATTTGTGCGTGCAGAAGAGCAAGGTTCTGTAACTCATCTGTCAGCACTCCTCAATATTGCTCTGCAAATGTACTCTTTCTTATCAGTAACTTTAAAACACATCTTTTCTGTATTTTTCCATTTCTTAATTCTGCAATTCTGCTTATCTAAGCTAATTCAATATTTCTACTGAGTTCTTTCTTACAATAGCAGCATATTGGGGGATGTGCAATCCTATATGCCTCTCCACAGGCCTCATTTACAGGTCAAGCTAGCCATGCTGGCCTGCCTATGTCAGACACCGTGGGTCACAGGCCTGCACCTGCCACATTCCCCCCTTTGATTAATCTCACCCTATTACTTAATAAGGTGTGAGAATTAAATCACTTTCTAGAAGATTCACATCCTGATTAAAGGATTCTTACTGGTTCCACTAGGGCTAGCTTTATATAAAGCCATTATTCTAGTTGCGGTCTTCCGCTCTACGGTACTATCAATAGCACTATGAAGGGAACGCATACAACATGGGATTAAACATGGTAAGCAGAGGACAACAGCAACAAGGATTAGTACTAAGATAACGAAAGTCTTAAATCCTCCCAGCCAAGAGAAAAGGTTAGCAAACCAATTAGGAAATTTCAAGGCGTGCCAAGTCTGTACTGGCACATAAGCATGTCTTTGCATATCTTTAGCAATTTCTTCAACTACTTGACCTTTATCATCTATTTTCAAACAGCAATTAGTTAAATTCAGTTTACCACATACTCCTCCTTCAGCTGCTAGTAAATAATCAAGGGCTAAGCGATTCTGGTATATGGCAGTGCGCATCTGAGTACTTTGTCTAGCTAAGAGCGTGAGAGCATGACTAGTTTCATTGGTTATTATTTCAACTACTGCTTGTAAGCGAATAATACGATTAATCATATAAATTGGGGTACGATAACCATACATACCATCATCATTCCAAGTGGCAGGTCCATAATACTCAATAATTCTTTCTGGTGGCCAATCATCACCTCGCCACTTCTCCCACTTGCCTATCTGTAAGGCCTCTCTTCTCTGTCTTGATGCTCCTTTGTGTTTGTGGGTAGTATATACGGGGTATCCTAATTGTTCTCCATGTTCAGTGTTTAACAGGAAGAAAGAAGGTCTGATGGTTCCTAAGACACATGCTCCTCCCCATTGTGGTGGGAGTTGTGCATATGCTCGGTTTCCACAGATCCAATATAGGCCAGGTGGGGCTTGCCAGGCTTGGACTTTGGCAAGGTTAGTCCATAGACCTGCAAGTTCAGGGAATCTGGCTAATGGGTTAGGAGGTTCAGGATGTCTAATTCCTGACCACCATGCTGTCTTTTTGGTCGTGGCATTATAGTACTTCTGGCTAAGACAGACCAGCTGTCCTACCTTTTGGGTGAACTGGGGTCCAGTTCTGGCAAAGCAAAGACGTCCAACGATTGAGTGCGCTAACACCCATTCACTGGTAGTCTTGTGTAATTCAGTCTGATTGTAAATCATGGAATAATTCAATTCTTGGGCTTCCCAGGGCCATTGGTCTCCCATTTGGGTTCCGCCACAGAAATAACAATCTGTGATCTTAAGACTAGATACTACTGCTCCGGCTAATTCTAGAAACAAATTCTGTGAAGGGTGAGGGATCTCAAACTTATTTACATGCATAGCTTCATAAAAGGTATTATGAATATGATATTTAGATGACTTATGGGCTTGAGTATTCAATCTAATATATACAATGGTCCCTGGATCTGTTCCCCCTCCAGCAATACGTAAACCAAACTTATATCCTTGTTTCCATGCATGGGGGTTATGTACACGCAAATGTAAGGGGTTGCAAGCATCTTTCTGACATTTATCATTTGTGGTTGGCTTGGTTAGAGTAGCCATCCGCTTATCTATTTTCTCATCAGTTATACCAGTGTTCCAGGTAGCATAGAAAACACATTCCCAATACGGGCAATAGTAGTCTGCCGCTGTAGCAGTACTATACCCTGGTTCCTTTTTACCTGTACACTTCCTCCATCCCGTGGCACCTTCTGGACACATATACTTATGGTCATTCCGATACGCTTTCTCCCATGTACCACAGGTGGACTGACTATCTCTATTAATAGCATTACATGCATCAAAATTCAAAACAGCAGGTTTAGTAATGTCCTTAAGTGGTGGTGTAGCAGCTAATATAGGTCCATCTGCATCCTTCCATCTTATTTCCAACGTGTAATAGGATGGATTCTGATGCGGATTATAGCATGCTTTAATTTTGCCATGAGTGCAAACATTTAGTTCAGTGGTGTTATAAATACACCGAGTTATTGTTCCCTTGCAAGTATAGTAAGAATGGTAAAGCAAAGTCTGAGTTACTTTCAGTCCAGTTCTAGTAGAGGTAATGCAGGCAGTGCATGGAGGTAGAGCATAAGTCTGTTCAAAACCTCCGAAGAAGGCAACCAAGGCAAAGCAGAAGCAAAGATACATGTTGATGTTGATTGGAGTTCTTCTGAATCCTCAGCTTGCTGATCTTGATCACGACGGTCTATTATTCTTCGTCCCGTTTGCTAATGAAGCAATTTAACGGTTGCTGAGTGTTGATTGAAGATCCTCAAGGTGTCCAGCACACATTAACCAACTTAGCAATTCAGTTGGCTTGTGAAATCTGGCTTAGTCAACGTAGTCTCAAAGTAGTGTGTCAAATCACACACACAAATTGGGTTCGTTGAAACAAAACTGTTGCTGCATGGAAAACAGCAATCCTCTTCGAAAGACTTGGCTACTGCAAAGCACTTGTGATGAAGTGTCTATGCTGCTGGTTGCCGTCTCAAAGTAACTCGCAAGGGTACATCAGGGTGCTGCTCTGCTGTCCACCGCTCTGGTTCAGGATCGGCAGCGGGCTTGACTCTGCTGTGGTGGATCCAGGCGTCGATCTCGGCTACCTTTACTGCAGTTGGGGTAGACAGGATGACGGTGTACGGTCCCTTCCAATGGGGTTCCAACGGTATCTTCTTCCAATCTTTGATCCACACCGAAGTTCCAGGCTTGTAGGGATGCAAGGGTTCCGTCAAGTTGATAGGCAACTGGTCTTGGATCCACGTATGGAGAGTCTGCAGAACAAAACTAAGAGCTAGGAGTTCTTGTCTGGTTACTTCTGAACCAATCTGGGCTAGATTTCCTTTGACTCCCTGCACTATTGGTGGGGGTTTACCATACAAAACTTCAAAAGGGGAAAATCCTGTTGACTTTACAGGGGCTGAGCGTATTCTGAGTAAAGCTATGGGGAGCACTTGAGGCCATTTCAAGTGTGTCTCCTGACAAAGCTTAGACATTTGGGCTTTCAAAGTACGATTCATTCGCTCAACTTTCCCTGAACTCTGGGGTCTGTATGCAGTGTGGAGCTTCCACTGTATCTGCAAAGCTTTTGCTAACTGCTGAGTAACTTGAGAGACAAATGAGGGTCCATTGTCTGACCCTATTACTGCTGGGATTCCAAATCTGGGGACAATCTCTCTCATTAAGGCTTTGGTAACTTCTCGGGCTTTCTCAGTTCTGGTTGGGAATGCTTCTACCCACCCAGAGAAAGTACAAACTAATACTAGTAGGTAATGGTATCCATTGGCTTTTGGCATTTCGGTGAAATCAACTTGGAGGTTGTGCATGGGGGTCACACCTCTTGACTGAACTCGGGGTGCTGTAATAAGGCCTTGCTTGGCATTATTCTTGGCACAGATCTGACATTGTCGGGCTACTGAGGCTGATATGGTTGTCATCAGAGGGATGTAGAAATGTGGTCTGAGTGCTTTCTCCATAGCACTCTTTCCATAGTGTGTGGCTTCGTGGAAAGCTTTGACAAAAGATGGTCCTAACAGTTCAGGAATTACTATTCTTCCCGGAGGTTGACTGCCCTCTTCCGGTGGCAGCTCAATCCATCCATCTTTCAATACTCCATTTTCTTTGTCACAATAGTAATCTAATTCTTTGGTGGTATATCGTGGGGTCCATAGATTCAAGGGTACTGGAAACAATGCTGCTTGCATTGGCATAGCTTGTGGGGCAATCTGTCCTGTCATAGCTGCTTGTCGTGCTGAGGCATCTGCGAATCTATTTCCTCGAGCAACTTCTCCTTTTCCTGCTTGATGTCCTCTACAATGCATGACAGCTACACGTGTTGGGGCCCAGACTGCATCAAGTAACATCAATATCTCGGGACCATACTTGACTGATTTTCCTCCGGATGTGATGAGTCCTCTTTCTTTGTAGAGAGCTCCATGGGCATGCAAGGTAGTGAAAGCATATTTGGAATCTGTATATACATTCAGCACAAGTTTTTCTCCTAACAACAATGCTCTGGTGAGTGCTATCAATTCGGCTTTCTGGGCTGATGTGCCTGAGGCTAGAGCTGATGATTCAACTACTTCATGTTGAGTGACGACTGCATATCCGGCACAGCGTCGTCCGTCAAGGATGAGACTGCTCCCATCAACATAATAGATCTGGTCGGGATTGTCTATGGGCACATCTGTCAAGTCAGGTCGACTAGAGAACACAGTTTCCATGACTTCGATGCAGTCATGTTCTGGGAGTTCTTCACTGATGGGTATCAAGGTAGCTGGGTTCAAGGCATGGCTCACTTCAAGTTGTATCTGTGGGTTTTCACATAACATGCTCTGGTACTTCAACATTCGGGAATTGGTGAGCCAATAATTTGCTTTCTGTTCCATAAGGGCAAGGACTGCATGTGGCACAGTGACTCGTATATTCTGTCCTAGTGTGAGTTTGTCTGCCTCACTCACTAGTAGCGCTGTAGCTGCAACTGCTCTCAAGCAGGGTGGCCATCCTTTGGCCACAGGGTCCAATTGTTTCGATAGGTAGGCTACAGGTCGTTCCCAATTTCCTAATTTCTGAGTCAACATGCCTAGGGCATTTCCCTGTGCTTCATGTACAAACAAGTGGAAAGGTTTGTGGACATCTGGTAGTCCAAGTGCTGGTGATGACATCAATTCTTCTTTTAACTTCTGGAAGGCTGTATCCTGCTCAAGTCCCCACTCCAGTGGTGACTTCTCTTCTCCTTTTGTGGCTTCATACAGTGGTTTGGCAATTTGGGCAAAGTTGGGTATCCAGATTCGACAATATCCTGCTGCTCCCAGAAAGGCTCTGACTTGCTTTCTGGTTGTTGGAGTTGGAATTCTACATACTGCTTCTTTTCTTTCTCTGCCTAATCTTCTGCTTCCTTGGGTAATACGAAAACCCAAGTATTTCACTTCTGTTTGGCATAGTTGTGCTTTGGCTCTGGAAACTTTATATCCAGCTTCATTTAGTAACTGCAAGAGATCTTTGGTGGCTAATATACATTCTCTTTCTGATACGGCAGCTATCAACAGATCATCCACGTACTGGAGAAGTACTCTCTTCCCCGGGGCTACTGGATAGCTTGAAAGATCTTGATTTAGTGCAGCACTAAAGATGGTAGGTGAATTCTTGAATCCTTGGGGTAATCTTGTCCAGGTGAGTTGGCCCCCTCTTCCAGAGATGGGGTCCTGCCATTCAAATGCAAACAATATTTGGCTTTCAGGGGCTAATCTTATGCAAAAGAATGCATCTTTCAAATCCAGTACAGTGAAATGGGTAGCTTCAGCGGGTATCAGTCCTAGAAGAGGGTAAGGATTGGGTACAACTGGATGTATGGTTTCAACTGCATCATTTACTCTTCTCAAATCTTGTACTGGGCGATAATCATCTGTCCCAGGTTTCTTTACTGGCAAAAGTGGAGTGTTCCATGGGGATTGACATACTTTTAGTAGGCCATACTCGAGCAATCTTTGTAGGTGGCGATGAATGCCTTCAATTGCAGCTCTTGGGAGAGGGTACTGTCTGACGTGCACTGGTGTAGCACTAGGCTTGAGGGTTACAATCACTGGAGCTATATGCTTGGCTAGGCCTGGGGGACTGCCTTCTGCCCATACTCCAGGTGGTGCATCGATGTTCTTTAAAGTTTGTTCAAAATAGGTATCTTGGATGGAGTCATCAACGTAATACCTCCATTCTTCTTCTCGGGGCACTGTCAGCAGCATTACTCCTGCTGGTTTGGCTTGGGAGTTCACTGTCATTTGCATTTCTCCTTGTTCAGAGAAAGATATCTGTGCTTGAAGCTTGGCTAGCATGTCTCGTCCCAGTAATGGCACTGGACATTCGGGCATGTAAAGGAATTGATGAGTTATTTGCTGTCCTCCTAGACTGCATATTCGATTTTGAAGAAAAGACTTTGTGGCTTTGGCACCAGTTGCTCCTATAATGGTGACTGCTTTTGTAGAAAATGGGGCTATCTTTTTGTCTATTACTGAATGTTGTGCTCCAGTATCAACCATAAAGTCCATAATTTGGTCTCCTATTTGTATTCCGACCATAGGCTCCTGGAGACCTAAAGCAAACTGGGAGCCCGGTCTGTCCTAATCCACGTCATTCTCATCATGGGCTGGTGTGGCCAATGCTTGAATGGCTCCTCCTCTCTCTCGCTGGAATTGTTCTCGATTGGCCCCTCCTCGGCTTCGGGGATAGCCTCGTCTTTCTTCTCGCCACTGATGACTGCTGTCGTCATCTTGCTGGGCGTCTTCGAGTTGCGGGCACGTATCTCTCCAATGTCCTTCCTCTCTGCAGTAGGCGCATTGGTTCACGCCTAGCCTCTGGGTCCGGCCTCCGCCTTGACCCCGCCCTCTTCCTCTGCTCCTTCGACTAGGGACACCTCCCCTTTTCTGTTCAACTATGGCCGCAGCCAAAAAATCAGCTTTCTTCTTCATCTTTCTATCACATTCTCTCTGTCTTTCATTATCACGATTCACATACACTTTATGAGCGACTTCCAATAACTGTGTTGCATTCATGCCCGCAAACCCTTCTAATTTCTGTAATTTACGTCTAATGTCTGGTTGAGACTGGTTTACAAAAGCAGAATTCACCATACATAAACTTCCTGGTGCCTCGGGATCATAGGGAGTATACATTCTGTATGCTTCAGTTAATCTTTCATAAAAATCTGCTGGGCTCTCATCTATCCCTTGGATAACTCCTGCAACTTTGGAAAGGTTCATAGCTTTTTGGCCCCCCCTTTTCAGGCCTTGTAAAAAGCCTTGGCGAAAACGGGCTAGGGCTGTGGATCCTTCATCTGTATTTGGATCCCATTGGGGGTCTTCATTCGGGAATTCTCTCTGAGCTGCTTCCCGACGGTCTATTATATTCTGCCCCTGTCTCGGAGCTACAGGGTTATCTGCCATCCACTCAATAGCTGCTTTTCTAATTCTTGCTCGTTCTTCTGTCTTGAATAGGGTGGTGAGGAGCTGGCGGCAATCTGGCCAAGTGGGTTGGTGAGTTTCCATAATAGTAGTTACTAATTCTGTCAGCTCCTGGGGCTTACTAGTATAGGAGGCATAATGCGACCTCCAATTTAATAAATCAGTTGTAGAGAAAGGGATATACACATAAGTTAGGGGTCCCGCTACCACTTCATCATTATCATTCTTCACGGGCACTCCCGGGACTTGCCGTAAGGGAAACATTTTGGCTGCCGTAGGTGTCTTTTGGGATCTAAGGGTTATTGTCGTAATTGCCTTTGAAGGGGTCACTTTCTTTTTCTCAACAAGTTTTGCTTTGGGTTTATCTTTTGCTAGTTTACTAGTACTAGCAATTACTTGTACACTGTCCTCCTCGTCTGGGGCATTCTCTTTTTCTCCTTCTTCTACCTCCGCTTCTGGCTCACTTTTTATGTCCTCCTCTTCTCTTTCAGCTAATTCCTCCTCTTCCTCCCCTCCGGGAGGTGGATCAGGGTTTGGGTCCCGCTCCGGCTCCGGCCGTCTCTGGGGTTCTGGGGCAGGACGCCGGGCTACTCTTATTGGACCTGGGGTTCGGGGCTGCCTGAGAATTATTTCTGGGGAATCAGGATCTACCAGGATGGGCTTCTTTCTGGCTTTCTTATACTGCTCTCTCAATTTGGGCTGCTCCGCTTTCTGTCTAGAATCTGTTTTCGCTAACATTATTCTGCACTGTTCCTCATAACAGCGCTGCGCCCAGGGGGGCGGATCTTCACAAATACTTAACCAGGAATCTATATAGGGGTACTGATCGGGGTGCGCTATCCGCACTCTACGGTGTATTGACTGAATAATCTCTACATTGAACGTTCCCTCTCGGGGCCAGATGGGGTCTAGATCGGGCCACTCCCTAGTACACAAAATCTGCAAACGGGCTGCTGTCATTTTAATACCATAATCTCCTGAATATCCCTCTTTAAAATGTGCGATCATACATTCTAATGGAGTGTTTCTAGTAGACCCCGCCCCTCCCATTTCGATGTGTGCGCGCAACAACAGACAGAAGGGAAAAGGAGGGCGGACCGTGGGTAAGGGGTCCTCATGGTCCTGGAAACGTATAAGGAGTACAAATAACAAGACAAGACGACAATCGCTTCCCCCTTTTCGCGACCTGAACGCGGTCGCCCGGTCAGGAAATGCGCTACTCAGGGGTCCGCCTTCACTTGGTCCGTGCTGCCAGACCTCTCATTCACACTTCGTTCACACAATCATGCTAGCAACGTATCCCAGAATGCATTCGTTTCTATCTATTCTGACTAGTCTTTTTCCCAATTACAAAAAGGATGAGGGTTTCACCCGGCGAATTCCCATGCGGGGTTACTCGGCCCTTCCTTGAGAGGTGATCATGCTCTCTTACCAATTCCCAATATCTCGAGATTACAAATTCCAAATTCCAAGTTCCAATGGCAGTACTGCTCTTTCTATCTCTGTCTAGACACCAAAATCAAAACTATACTCACCGGATCCGGTCCTCAAACTTCCCAAGCAGGCGCATGAGTTGGACCTCGGACTCCCCTCACTCGGGTTTGAGGCGTTGGCTCCAACCGGGCCCGGCACCCGCCGAGGTCCGACCAGCTCCCTCCGATACAAGGGACCGGTGGCGCCAGGGAGCAGCCCTCGTCGGAAGGGCGCGATCCCGGCAGGACCAAGCCTATAGAGGCGGAAAGTCGTGGTATATATTGCCCTATATACACTTTGATTCCACAACTTCCCGGCCAACGCACCAAGAATATGTAGCAGCAAAGCGCAGACAAACCAATGATACCAGGAGTCTGTTCAGAAGGTCCAAATCATTTATTTGTGCACAAGTCTCGAACCAGTCAATTTCAAAATGGCTGAGCAAAGTTTTCAAGCATTACAACAACTTTTATAGACTTCTGTTCCATTCTAGGTATAGAAAAACATTTCATTGGTCCCGGTAACCTCCCGTACCCCTTCCATTGGTCCCGGTACTGATAAGTTTATCCAATTATGTCCCTTCTGTGGGCATGACACCTGCATGCCACCCTTCTAGTCCCAATTACAATGGTCAGTTCATCTGTAGCAGCAAAGCGCAGACAAACCAATGATACCAGGAGTCTGTTCAGAAGGTCCAAATCATTTATTTGTGCACAAGTCTCAAGCAAGACAATTTCAAAATGGCTGAGCAAAGTTTTCAAGCATTACAACAACTTTTATAGACTTCTGTTCCATTCTAGGTATAGAAAAACATTTCATTGGTCCCGGTACGCTCCCGTACCTCCCGTAGCCCTTCTATTGGTCCCGGTACTGATAAGTTTCTCCAATTATGTTCCTTCTGTGGGCTTCTGTAGGCATGACACCTGCCTGCCCCCCTTCTAGTCCCAATTACAATGGTCAGTTCATCAACTTGTTACTTTCACACTTTCAAGGCTATGGGACCATTTGTGCGTGCAGAAGAGCAAGGTTCTGTAACTCATCTGTCAGCACTCCTCAATATTGCTCTGCAAATGTACTCTTTCTTATCAGTAACTTTAAAACACATCTTTTCTGTATTTTTCCATTTCTTAATTCTGCAATTCTGCTTATCTAAGCTAATTCAATATTTCTACTGAGTTCTTTCTTACAATAGCAGCATATTGGGGGATGTGCAATCCTATATGCCTCTCCACAGGCCTCATTTACAGGTCAAGCTAGCCATGCTGGCCTGCCTATGTCAGACACCGTGGGTCACAGGCCTGCACCTGCCACATTCCCCCCTTTGATTAATCTCACCCTATTACTTAATAAGGTGTGAGAATTAAATCACTTTCTAGAAGATTCACATCCTGATTAAAGGATTCTTACTGGTTCCACTAGGGCTAGCTTTATATAAAGCCATTATTCTAGTTGCGGTCTTCCGCTCTACGGTACTATCAATAGCACTATGAAGGGAACGCATACAACATGGGATTAAACATGGTAAGCAGAGGACAACAGCAACAAGGATTAGTACTAAGATAACGAAAGTCTTAAATCCTCCCAGCCAAGAGAAAAGGTTAGCAAACCAATTAGGAAATTTCAAGGCGTGCCAAGTCTGTACTGGCACATAAGCATGTCTTTGCATATCTTTAGCAATTTCTTCAACTACTTGACCTTTATCATCTATTTTCAAACAGCAATTAGTTAAATTCAGTTTACCACATACTCCTCCTTCAGCTGCTAGTAAATAATCAAGGGCTAAGCGATTCTGGTATATGGCAGTGCGCATCTGAGTACTTTGTCTAGCTAAGAGCGTGAGAGCATGACTAGTTTCATTGGTTATTATTTCAACTACTGCTTGTAAGCGAATAATACGATTAATCATATAAATTGGGGTACGATAACCATACATACCATCATCATTCCAAGTGGCAGGTCCATAATACTCAATAATTCTTTCTGGTGGCCAATCATCACCTCGCCACTTCTCCCACTTGCCTATCTGTAAGGCCTCTCTTCTCTGTCTTGATGCTCCTTTGTGTTTGTGGGTAGTATATACGGGGTATCCTAATTGTTCTCCATGTTCAGTGTTTAACAGGAAGAAAGAAGGTCTGATGGTTCCTAAGACACATGCTCCTCCCCATTGTGGTGGGAGTTGTGCATATGCTCGGTTTCCACAGATCCAATATAGGCCAGGTGGGGCTTGCCAGGCTTGGACTTTGGCAAGGTTAGTCCATAGACCTGCAAGTTCAGGGAATCTGGCTAATGGGTTAGGAGGTTCAGGATGTCTAATTCCTGACCACCATGCTGTCTTTTTGGTCGTGGCATTATAGTACTTCTGGCTAAGACAGACCAGCTGTCCTACCTTTTGGGTGAACTGGGGTCCAGTTCTGGCAAAGCAAAGACGTCCAACGATTGAGTGCGCTAACACCCATTCACTGGTAGTCTTGTGTAATTCAGTCTGATTGTAAATCATGGAATAATTCAATTCTTGGGCTTCCCAGGGCCATTGGTCTCCCATTTGGGTTCCGCCACAGAAATAACAATCTGTGATCTTAAGACTAGATACTACTGCTCCGGCTAATTCTAGAAACAAATTCTGTGAAGGGTGAGGGATCTCAAACTTATTTACATGCATAGCTTCATAAAAGGTATTATGAATATGATATTTAGATGACTTATGGGCTTGAGTATTCAATCTAATATATACAATGGTCCCTGGATCTGTTCCCCCTCCAGCAATACGTAAACCAAACTTATATCCTTGTTTCCATGCATGGGGGTTATGTACACGCAAATGTAAGGGGTTGCAAGCATCTTTCTGACATTTATCATTTGTGGTTGGCTTGGTTAGAGTAGCCATCCGCTTATCTATTTTCTCATCAGTTATACCAGTGTTCCAGGTAGCATAGAAAACACATTCCCAATACGGGCAATAGTAGTCTGCCGCTGTAGCAGTACTATACCCTGGTTCCTTTTTACCTGTACACTTCCTCCATCCCGTGGCACCTTCTGGACACATATACTTATGGTCATTCCGATACGCTTTCTCCCATGTACCACAGGTGGACTGACTATCTCTATTAATAGCATTACATGCATCAAAATTCAAAACAGCAGGTTTAGTAATGTCCTTAAGTGGTGGTGTAGCAGCTAATATAGGTCCATCTGCATCCTTCCATCTTATTTCCAACGTGTAATAGGATGGATTCTGATGCGGATTATAGCATGCTTTAATTTTGCCATGAGTGCAAACATTTAGTTCAGTGGTGTTATAAATACACCGAGTTATTGTTCCCTTGCAAGTATAGTAAGAATGGTAAAGCAAAGTCTGAGTTACTTTCAGTCCAGTTCTAGTAGAGGTAATGCAGGCAGTGCATGGAGGTAGAGCATAAGTCTGTTCAAAACCTCCGAAGAAGGCAACCAAGGCAAAGCAGAAGCAAAGATACATGTTGATGTTGATTGGAGTTCTTCTGAATCCTCAGCTTGCTGATCTTGATCACGACGGTCTATTATTCTTCGTCCCGTTTGCTAATGAAGCAATTTAACGGTTGCTGAGTGTTGATTGAAGATCCTCAAGGTGTCCAGCACACATTAACCAACTTAGCAATTCAGTTGGCTTGTGAAATCTGGCTTAGTCAACGTAGTCTCAAAGTAGTGTGTCAAATCACACACACAAATTGGGTTCGTTGAAACAAAACTGTTGCTGCATGGAAAACAGCAATCCTCTTCGAAAGACTTGGCTACTGCAAAGCACTTGTGATGAAGTGTCTATGCTGCTGGTTGCCGTCTCAAAGTAACTCGCAAGGGTACATCAGGGTGCTGCTCTGCTGTCCACCGCTCTGGTTCAGGATCGGCAGCGGGCTTGACTCTGCTGTGGTGGATCCAGGCGTCGATCTCGGCTACCTTTACTGCAGTTGGGGTAGACAGGATGACGGTGTACGGTCCCTTCCAATGGGGTTCCAACGGTATCTTCTTCCAATCTTTGATCCACACCGAAGTTCCAGGCTTGTAGGGATGCAAGGGTTCCGTCAAGTTGATAGGCAACTGGTCTTGGATCCACGTATGGAGAGTCTGCAGAACAAAACTAAGAGCTAGGAGTTCTTGTCTGGTTACTTCTGAACCAATCTGGGCTAGATTTCCTTTGACTCCCTGCACTATTGGTGGGGGTTTACCATACAAAACTTCAAAAGGGGAAAATCCTGTTGACTTTACAGGGGCTGAGCGTATTCTGAGTAAAGCTATGGGGAGCACTTGAGGCCATTTCAAGTGTGTCTCCTGACAAAGCTTAGACATTTGGGCTTTCAAAGTACGATTCATTCGCTCAACTTTCCCTGAACTCTGGGGTCTGTATGCAGTGTGGAGCTTCCACTGTATCTGCAAAGCTTTTGCTAACTGCTGAGTAACTTGAGAGACAAATGAGGGTCCATTGTCTGACCCTATTACTGCTGGGATTCCAAATCTGGGGACAATCTCTCTCATTAAGGCTTTGGTAACTTCTCGGGCTTTCTCAGTTCTGGTTGGGAATGCTTCTACCCACCCAGAGAAAGTACAAACTAATACTAGTAGGTAATGGTATCCATTGGCTTTTGGCATTTCGGTGAAATCAACTTGGAGGTTGTGCATGGGGGTCACACCTCTTGACTGAACTCGGGGTGCTGTAATAAGGCCTTGCTTGGCATTATTCTTGGCACAGATCTGACATTGTCGGGCTACTGAGGCTGATATGGTTGTCATCAGAGGGATGTAGAAATGTGGTCTGAGTGCTTTCTCCATAGCACTCTTTCCATAGTGTGTGGCTTCGTGGAAAGCTTTGACAAAAGATGGTCCTAACAGTTCAGGAATTACTATTCTTCCCGGAGGTTGACTGCCCTCTTCCGGTGGCAGCTCAATCCATCCATCTTTCAATACTCCATTTTCTTTGTCACAATAGTAATCTAATTCTTTGGTGGTATATCGTGGGGTCCATAGATTCAAGGGTACTGGAAACAATGCTGCTTGCATTGGCATAGCTTGTGGGGCAATCTGTCCTGTCATAGCTGCTTGTCGTGCTGAGGCATCTGCGAATCTATTTCCTCGAGCAACTTCTCCTTTTCCTGCTTGATGTCCTCTACAATGCATGACAGCTACACGTGTTGGGGCCCAGACTGCATCAAGTAACATCAATATCTCGGGACCATACTTGACTGATTTTCCTCCGGATGTGATGAGTCCTCTTTCTTTGTAGAGAGCTCCATGGGCATGCAAGGTAGTGAAAGCATATTTGGAATCTGTATATACATTCAGCACAAGTTTTTCTCCTAACAACAATGCTCTGGTGAGTGCTATCAATTCGGCTTTCTGGGCTGATGTGCCTGAGGCTAGAGCTGATGATTCAACTACTTCATGTTGAGTGACGACTGCATATCCGGCACAGCGTCGTCCGTCAAGGATGAGACTGCTCCCATCAACATAATAGATCTGGTCGGGATTGTCTATGGGCACATCTGTCAAGTCAGGTCGACTAGAGAACACAGTTTCCATGACTTCGATGCAGTCATGTTCTGGGAGTTCTTCACTGATGGGTATCAAGGTAGCTGGGTTCAAGGCATGGCTCACTTCAAGTTGTATCTGTGGGTTTTCACATAACATGCTCTGGTACTTCAACATTCGGGAATTGGTGAGCCAATAATTTGCTTTCTGTTCCATAAGGGCAAGGACTGCATGTGGCACAGTGACTCGTATATTCTGTCCTAGTGTGAGTTTGTCTGCCTCACTCACTAGTAGCGCTGTAGCTGCAACTGCTCTCAAGCAGGGTGGCCATCCTTTGGCCACAGGGTCCAATTGTTTCGATAGGTAGGCTACAGGTCGTTCCCAATTTCCTAATTTCTGAGTCAACATGCCTAGGGCATTTCCCTGTGCTTCATGTACAAACAAGTGGAAAGGTTTGTGGACATCTGGTAGTCCAAGTGCTGGTGATGACATCAATTCTTCTTTTAACTTCTGGAAGGCTGTATCCTGCTCAAGTCCCCACTCCAGTGGTGACTTCTCTTCTCCTTTTGTGGCTTCATACAGTGGTTTGGCAATTTGGGCAAAGTTGGGTATCCAGATTCGACAATATCCTGCTGCTCCCAGAAAGGCTCTGACTTGCTTTCTGGTTGTTGGAGTTGGAATTCTACATACTGCTTCTTTTCTTTCTCTGCCTAATCTTCTGCTTCCTTGGGTAATACGAAAACCCAAGTATTTCACTTCTGTTTGGCATAGTTGTGCTTTGGCTCTGGAAACTTTATATCCAGCTTCATTTAGTAACTGCAAGAGATCTTTGGTGGCTAATATACATTCTCTTTCTGATACGGCAGCTATCAACAGATCATCCACGTACTGGAGAAGTACTCTCTTCCCCGGGGCTACTGGATAGCTTGAAAGATCTTGATTTAGTGCAGCACTAAAGATGGTAGGTGAATTCTTGAATCCTTGGGGTAATCTTGTCCAGGTGAGTTGGCCCCCTCTTCCAGAGATGGGGTCCTGCCATTCAAATGCAAACAATATTTGGCTTACAGGGGCTAATCTTATGCAAAAGAATGCATCTTTTAAATCCAGTACAGTGAAATGGGTAGCTTCAGCAGGTATCAGTCCTAGAAGAGTGTAAGGATTGGGCACAACTGGATGTATAGTTTCAACTGCATCATTTACTCTTCTCAAATCTTGCACTGGGCGATAATCATCTGTCTCAGGTTTCTTTACTGGCAAAAGTGGGGTGTTCCATGGGGATTGACATACTTTCAGTAGGCCATACTCAAGTAATCTCTGTAGGTGGCGATGAATGCCTTCAATTGCGGCTCTTGGGAGAGGGTACTGTTTGACGTGCACTGGTGTAGCGCTAGGCTTGAGGGTTACAATCACTGGAGCTATATGTTTGGCTAGGCCTGGGGGACTGCCTTCTGCCCACACTTCAAGTGGTGCATGAATGTTCTTTAAAGTTTGTTCAAAATAGGTATCCTGAATCGAATCATCAATGTAGTATCTCCATTCTTCTTCTCGGGGTACTGTCAGCAGCATTACTCCTGCTGGTTTGGCTTGGGAATTCACTGTCATTTGCATTTCTCCTTGTTCGGAGAAAGATATTTGGGCTTGAAGCTTGGCTAGCATATCTCGTCCCAGTAGGGGTACTGGACATTCGGGCATGTAAAGGAATTGATGAGTTACTTGCTGTCCTCCTAGACTGCATATTCGGTTTTGTAGAAAAGACTTTGTGGCTTTGGCACCAGTTGCTCCTATAATGGTGACTGCTTTTTTGGTGAATGGGGCTATCTTTTTGTCTATTACTGAATGTTCTGCTCCAGTATCAACCATAAAGTTCATAAATTGGTCTCCTATTTGTATTTCGACCATAGGCTCCTGGAGACCTAAAGCAAACTTGGAGCCCGGTCTGTCCTAATCCACGTCATCCTCATCATGGGCTTGTGTGGCCAATGCTTGGATGGCTCCTCCTCCCCTCTCTCGCTGGAATTGTTCTCGATTGGCTCCTCCTCGGCCTCGGGGACGGCCTCTTCTTTCTTCTCGCCACTGATGATCGTTGTCGTCATCTTGCTGGGTGTCTTCGAGTTGTGGGCACGTATCTCTCCAATGTCCTTCCTCTTTGCAATAGGCGCATTGGTTCACGCCTAGTCTCTGTGTCCGGCCTCCGCCTTGACCCCGCCCTCTTCCTCTGCTCCTTCGATTAGGGACACCTCCCCTTTTCTTTTCAACTATGGCCGCAGCCAAAAAATCAGCTTTCTTCTTCATCTTTCTATCACATTCTCTCTGTCTTTCAGTATCACGATTCACATACACTTTATGAGCGACTTCCAATAACTGTGTTGCATTCATGCCCGCAAACCCTTCTAATTTCTGTAATTTACGTCTAATGTCTGGTTGAGACTGGTTTACAAAAGCAGAATTCACCATGCATAAACTTCCTGGTGCCTCGGGATCATAGGGAGTATACATTCTGTAAGCTTCAGTTAATCTTTCATAATAATCTGCTGGGCTCTCATCTATTCCTTGGATAACTCCTGCTACTTTGGAAAGGTTCATAGCTTTTTGGCCTCCTCTTCTCAGGCCTTGTAAAAAGCCTTGGCGAAAACGGGCTAGGGCGGTGGATCCTTCATCTGTATTTGGATCCCATTGGGGGTCTTCATTCGGGAATTCTCTCTGAGCTGCTTCTCTACGATCTATTATATTCTGCCCCTGCGCCGGAGCGGCAGGGTTTTCTGCCATCCATTCAATAGCTGCTTTTCTAATTCTCGCTCGTTCTTCTGTAGTGAATAGGGTGGTCAGGAGCTGACGGCAATCTGGCCAAGTGGGTTGGTGGGTTTCCATAATACTAGTTACTAATTCGGTCAGCTCCTGGGGCTTGCTAGTATAGGAGGCATAGTGCGACCTCCAATTTAATAAATCAGTTGTAGAGAAGGGAATATACACATAAGTTAGGGGTCCCGCTACCACTTCATCATTATCATTCTTTACGGGCACTCCCGGGACTTGCCTTAAGGGAAACAGTTTGGCTGTCGTCCCAGGCGTCATTTGGGTCTGGGATCTAAGGGCTATTGTCGTTGTCTTTGCAGGAGTTGCTTTCTTTTTCTCAACTGGTTTTGCTTTGGGTTTTTCCTTCACTGGCTTGCTAGTGCTAGCGCTGGCTTTCTCAATTATTTGTACACTGTCCTCTTCTTCTTCTTCTTCTTCTGGGGAATCCCCTCCTTCTTCTTCTAGCTCCGCTTCTGGCTCACTTTTTACATCCTCCTCTTCTCTTCCCGCTAATTCTTTCTCTTCCTCTCCTCCAGGAGGAGGGGGGTCTGGGGTTGGGTCTCGCCTCGGCTCTGGCAGTCTCTGGGGTTCTGGGGCAGGACGCCGCCGAGCTATTCTTACTGGACCTGGGGTTCGGGGCTGCCTGAGGACTACTTCTGGGGAATCGGGATCTGCCAAGATGGGTTTCTTCTTGGCTTTCTTATCCTGCTCTTTCATTCTAGGCTGTTCCTTTTTCTGTCTAGAATCTGTTTTAGCTAACATTATTCTGCACTGTTCCTCATAACAGCGCTGCGCCCAGGAGGGCGGATCTTCACAAATACTTAACCAGGAATCTATATAGGGGTACTGATCGGGGTGCGCTACCCGCACTCTACGATGTATTGACTGAATAATCTCTACCGTGAACGTTCCCTCTCGGGGCCAGATGGGGTCTAGATCGGGCCACTCCCTAGTACACAAAATCTGCAAACGGGCTGCTGTCATTTTAATACCATAATCTCCTGAATATCCCTCTTTAAAATGTGCGATCATACATTCTAATGGAGTGTTCCTAGTAGACTCCGCCCCTCCCATTTCGATGTGTGCGCGCAACAACAGACAGAAGGGAAAAGGTGGGCGGACCGTGGGTAAGGGGTCCTCACGGCCCTGGAAACGTACAGGGAATACAGATAACAAGACAAGACGACAATCGCTTCCCCCTTTTCGCGACCTGAACGCGGTCGCCCGGTCAGGAAATGCGCTAATCAGGGGTCCGCCTTCACTTGGTCCGTGCTGCCAGACCTCTCATTCACACTTCGTTCACACAATCATGCTAGCAACGTATTCCCAGAATGCATTCGTTTCTATCTGTTCTGACTAGTCTTTTTCCCAAATTACAAAAAGGATGAGGGTTTCACCTAGCGAATTCCCATGCCAGGCTACTCGGCTCTTCCTTGAGAGTTGATCAAGCTCTCTTACCAATTCCCAATATCTCGAGATTACAAATTCCAAATTCCAAGTTCCAATGGCAGTACTGCTCTTTCTATTTCTGTCTAGACCCAAAATCGAAACTATACTCACCGGATCCGGTCCTCAAACTTCCCAAGCAGGCGCATGAGTTGGACCTCGGACTCCCCTCACTCGGGTTCGAGGCGTTGACTCCAGCCGGGCTCGTCACCCGCCGAGGTCCGACCAGCTCCCTCCGATACAAGGGACCGGTGGCGCCAGGGAGCGGCCCTCGTCGGAAGGGCGCGATCCCGGCAGGACCAAGCCTATAGAGGCGGAAAGTCGTGGTATATTGCCCTATATACACTTTGATTCCACAACTTCCCGGCCAACGCACCAAGGAATATGTAGCAGCAAAGCGCAGACAAACCAATGATACCAGGAGTCTGTTCAGAAGGTCCAAATCATTTATTTGTGCACAAGTCTCAAGCAAGACAATTTCAAAATGGCTGAGCAAAGTTTTCAAGCATTACAACAACTTTTATAGACTTCTGTTCCATTCTAGGTATAGAAAAACATTTCATTGGTCCCGGTACGCTCCCGTACCTCCCGTAGCCCTTCTATTGGTCCCGGTACTGATAAGTTTCTCCAATTATGTTCCTTCTGTGGGCTTCTGTAGGCATGACACCTGCCTGCCCCCCTTCTAGTCCCAATTACAATGGTCAGTTCATCAACTTGTTACTTTCACACTTTCAAGGCTATGGGACCATTTGTGCGTGCAGAAGAGCAAGGTTCTGTAACTCATCTGTCAGCACTCCTCAATATTTCTCTGCAAATGTACTCTTTCTTATCAGTAACTTTAAAACACATCTTTTCTGTATTTTTCCATTTCTTAATTCTGCAATTCTGCTTATCTAAGCTAATTCAATATTTCTACTGAGTTCTTTCTTACAATAGCAGCATATTGGGGGATGTGCAATCCTATATGCCTCTCCACAGGCCTCATTTACAGGTCAAGCTAGCCATGCTGGCCTGCCTATGTCAGACACCGTGGGTCACAGGCCTGCACCTGCCACACATCAACTTGTTACTTTCACACTCTCAAGGCCATATAGCCAATTTGTGCATGCAGAGGAGCAGGGCTCTGCAACTCATCTGTCAGCACTCCCAATTATTTCTTTGCAGATGTACTTTTTCTTATCAGTAACTTTTAAACATGTCTTTCTGTATTTTTCCATCTTTCAGCTCTGCAGTTCTGCCTACCTAAGCTAATTCAATACTTCTACTGAGTTCTATCTTACAATAGCAGCATATTGGGGGATGTGTAATCCTATATGCCTCTCCACAGGCCTCATTTACAGGTCAAGCTAGCCATGCTGGCCTGCTTATGTTCAGACACCGTGGGTCACAGGCCTGCACCTGCCACATTAACAGCCCTAGTGTGTAACGAGGGGCAAGAATGATCCTGTTCCTCCTGTTCTGATAGCAGCATTATTCAAAAAGGCACTACCTGCCCCCTAGCAGCGTGTGTTGATATGATACTAGGGTGGGGGTTCATAAACCAGTCCTCAGGACACACTCAGCCAGTCTGATTTTCTTTTTTTGTTTTTTTTACAGGATATCAACAATGAATGTGCATATGAGAGAGAAGTATGCAGTGGAAGCAGTTCTTGCAAATCTCACTCATGCATATTTATTGTGGATAGTGCAGAAAAAATTACAACCAATGACACAAAAAAATTAACAAATACTTTTAATCATACTTCAGGAGATGCAGTTAACTTTTGGGTTGCAGATTCATGGTAAAAGAATTAACACAAGCCATGTTAACTTTTACATAGTAGAGTTGATTTGCATGCATTTTACATGTGACATAATTCATCATTTTACATGGTACACGATTGTGTAGGCATTAACCTGCGTAAGTGTAACGTAACGTGGTGTCAGTTCATGTGCTTAACTGCTAAATGAGAACATTATTAAAAAAATGATTTCTAATCTGTATATATAACCCAATAAATCCTAGATAAATAGTGGACCTGAAAACAGAACCTCCAGTATTACAGCCTCAAGGGCCAAGACTGGTATGCTCATTCTAAATCATAGGTCACTGTGGTAGGCTATGGCCTGTAAACTAGGCCTAGATCCCAACCCCCACCTGGGATTAGTGTTGAGAGGAACCAGAGGTTGAGAATCTGCCTTAAACTGTTTTAAACTGCTTTTGAAAAGTTTGTATAATTCCTTTATGCTGATGATAAAAATGTTCTTGCATTCTCTGAGCTAGAAATGGCCTTGAAGTAGAAATGTAACCATGTAGCGGCAGAGCGCAAACAATCCAATAATACCAGGAGTCTGTTCAGAAGGTCCAAATCATTTATTTGTGCACAAGACTCAAGCAGAATCACATTCAAAATGGCTGAGCAATGGCTTAGTAAAACAACAACTTTTATACTGTTCTTTCCTATTCTGGACATAGGCAAACTTTTCATTGGTCCCGGTAACCCTTCTTTCACCATCTATTGGTCCCGGTACCGTTACGTAGCTATCCAATGAGGACCTTGGTCTGGGCTCAGCACCTGCTTGCCCCCCTTACAGTCCTCATTACAATGGTCAGTTCTTAGACTCTTGATACAATTCTCCTCCAAGGTCACTGGCTAACCAAAACATATGGGAAAGCAGGGCACTGTAACTTTTCTTTCAGCAGAGTTAATTAATTCCATAGAAGCTTCACACATCTTATCAGTTCCAATTAAAGTTGTTTTTCTATCTCTTCTAAGTTTCGTTTCTGCTTAGCTATGCTTAGTTATGCTTAGTTAAGTTTTGATTCTATGGAGGCAGCATTCAGGGGGGGTTTTCATTCCTCTGGACCTAACCACAGGCTTCATTTACAGGTCAAGCTGCTTCAGCCTGTCTGTTTAGTTCAAGCAGCATGGATCATAGGCCTTCGCCTACCACAACCATGTTAGAGACTATGCCTTTGTTAGGACAGTTTGAGAAGGGGGAACAAGGAAGGGGGCCCAGAGAGGGTCACCGATTGGATAGGTACGAGGGGCGTTGGGACCAATAGAAAGGTTGCCTCTATCAAATTGTAAAAATTGTATATAAGGAATCTGCTCCTGTACTCCATTGCTCAGTCTCTTTTGGACACGCTCCTGTCTGGGCCTGTGCACAATAAATTGGCTTGGACCCTGCACCTGACTCCTGGTATTATTTATTGCATGCACTTCGCTGCTACAACACCAATATTTCATACAGTGAACTTGTGCACAAAACTAGTATGAGCTTAATGTGAGACCACTAACTTACAAACCCAACCTGACACAATATTGTGTTTCAATAAGACTACTAAAGTTAACTTATCTGCATCAGGGGACCATGCAGCAAAAGACAATTTAAAAAATCCGCTGAGATAGTAGCCAAACTCCAGCCGGCTGAATGCTGTTGTAATGGAGGGTCTGTTTTCAGACCTTTATTTAACTCGATACTCTGAGGTCCACTATTTATCTAGAATCTACTGAGTTATATATATATAGAGAGAGATCAGAAATCATATTTTTGTAATACTCTGAATATATTGATTTCTTTATTGGCTTTTAACTTCTAAATGAGGCACTGTAAATTGTCGTAAATAGGCCTCTTACTGATGTAAAATTAGAATGGGAAGCCACTTTTAGCCTAAAATTTCCTTTGTGCTTGGCAAATTCTGTTTAAGCGTAATAAGCATTCCTTTGATCCTACTCGTTTGCAAAGTTTCTAAATAACATGACTCTGCCTCAAGAGATGGTGAGCCTCAGTAATATTGAGACTGGCAGTTAGTTATATATATACTATAGTATATTGTATTTGCTGTTAGACTGTTTTTTTCCACTTGTTTCCTCCTTTGTGAATTGGATCCCATTTCCTCTTAAGATTGCATACATATGGCATGAGATCACAATCTTCATTTTTTTTTCTTTCTAATAAGTTTATGTATTTGGATGCATTACATTTTGTATTTCTAATAACAAGTGTACACTGGTGAATACAGTTTACATTTTAACAAATAAAGAATTAAAATGTAAAATGGGGACTTGAGAAATGGGAGGGACGGTGTTTAGACAGTTACTTGAGATGGCCATTAAAAAGGAAGAACAGGCTGTGTCTGGAAATGTTATCTCTTACACATGTAAGTTCTGAAATCTAGCTCGCACTTGTGTATGGTGGCTGAAATCCAGCACTTACACATTTATTTCCCACGTGTAGATTTGCAAAATGGCTCCTCCAGCTGCACTTATTGGCATATATATGTGTATTCCTACACGTTCTTATTCTGTATTTTAGAAAAGGCTCCTCATTTTATCAGAGCCTTTTCTAAAATATCACTAGCTGTTCAATATTTATTTATTTATTTGGTTTCATTTGTATACCGCTACTTCCAGCGATCAGAAGTGGTTTACTCTACACATCAAACATTGGTTACATATGATAAGAATCAACAATTTACATTTTCATTGAGGTGTACTTGACTGTACATTTATACATATTTACATTTGTGATAAGGAAGCTTATCATAGTTCAGGAAGAAATAATACAAGAGGTGAATTGGCTCTGAATAAGCAACCTGTGCTGGCTGGTAAAAGCACTAAAACAGAGTGTTTACCTAAAAGACTACCATACCCAGAATGCACTGGTTTACAGAAAGCCTCTAGGAGAGCTGAAGTAGGGAAACGTGTGCTTAATCAGAGAAGCAATGATGTAATCCCTAATCACACATCTCCTAGGGCAGGGCTTAATTCAGAACACCTGCAGTGTGCTAGGGTGGAGCAGCCATCTAGGCACTTTAAAGCTAGAAGAAATTCTTCAGACAGACAGTGATGGCAGCAAGGAGAGCAATGGTGGCAAGGACATCAACGGGAGCTGGAGAAGGAGAGACTGATCGTGAACAGAAGGAAGAACAGCAAGACGTCCAAAAGGTCTAAGAAAGGAGCCCAAGGCAGTACGTATGCTGGGAGAGATTCCTGGAGCAAGCATTCTTCATTGGACTGGAAGAAGCCAGAGGCTTGGAAATATACAGACAGGAACCCTCGGACAGCACCTGTAAGGGAGACGGTTGCATCTACAGAAAGAAGGAGCTCTAATACCTATTTAAGGAAGTATGGGAAAAAAGACCTGAAGTCCAGAGATTCTGACTGGAGAGCTGGGCACAGAAACTTTGCTACCTACTGGCCAAAATACTCAGAGAGGAAATCTAATGACTACGTGATCTCAGGTATGAACTCTGATCTGTTCCCTAGCTTTGCACAAGGAAGACAGCAGGGAAACAGTTTCTATCCTGGTAGAGATCAGTTAGAGAGGTCCAAGGTCTTCCTGTATGCTTTTCCACCCATGTCCCTGGTGCTGCAGGCCCTCCTCAAGATCCAGGCGGAAGTGGCCTCAATCCTCTTCATTGCGCCCAGGTGGCCCAGGGAGCCCTGGTTCCCTCTACTTCTGCAGTTGTCACAGCAGGACCCACTACCACTGGGGAGAACCCCAGACCTACTATCCCAGGAGGATGGGCTGCTACTGCTCCCTAACCTCCAGTTACTTGCCTTGACGGCCTGGATGCTGAGAGGCTAGCTATAGTGCATCACCGCCTCTCCAGGTCTGTTGAGGATGTTCTCCTTGCCTCGCATAAGGACTCCACACGATGGGTGTCTATTTAAGTGGCGCAGTTTTTTGGACGTGTGCAGAGGAGGGTCTTAATCCCTTCTGCACCATACCGGACATCTTATGGTACCTTTTTGCATCTGTTGGGGGCTGGCTTTAGGTGCACTCTTTGGACTTATGTGCCATCCTAGTGCACCACCATGCTGTGGATGGTCAGACCATATTACTGCACCCTCTGGTGGGCCGGTTTATGCAAGGTCTACTCCTCTCCTGGCCCCTGATCCACGCCACTGGTGGCAGACAAGACCTCAATGTGGTTTTGGGCAAGCTCATGGCTCCACCCTTTGAACCCCTGTCTACTTGCCACCTTAAGTACCTTTCTTGGAAAGTTGTGTTCCTAGTGGTGCTCATCTCCACCAGGCATGTGAGCAAGCTGCAGGTGCTGGTGGCACACGCTTCCTATACCAGGTTTCTCAAAAACAGGGTTGTCCTTCGGACTCACCCCAAGTTCTTTCCAAAGGTTGTCACTACCTTCCACTTGAATCAAGAAATGGTTTTGCCCACCTTCTTCCTTAGGCCTCATTCCTCCAGGGTGGAGGCCTCCTTACACATGCTGGATTGCAAGCGTGCCCTGTTTTTTAACACCAGAGGACGCAGCCCCATCGCCGCTCAGTGCAGCTCTTTATCTCCAGGAACTAGCAGGAATGTAGTCTTCATATATGGGTATCATCTGTACCGATGGAGCCTGCGCGGGAACGCTCCCCAGTGTCCAATAGGAAAGCTTTTGGGAGCATCCCACAGCGCCTGCGTGCTGCCTTCCCGCCTTTCTACCTCTCTCACTTCAGTTTTTCGTTTTCCGCGGAGCCGATAGGACGTGTACCCTGTCACCGCAGAAAATTTATTCTTATTCTTTTGTTTTTTGTGGTCACGTCTGCCTTCACTCGACGCCTACTGGTACCGCCGGTTCTCTTTTCTTCTTTTTAAAGAAACAAAACAAAACCTAGCGTTCTAAAATGATTTATTTTCTTTCAGGGGCCTCTCCCTGCTCTGTGCTAGGCACCATTTTGGGCACTAGGCCCACTTTTCTTCAAACATGGAGAAGCCAGCCAGTAGTTTCAAGAAATGTTCTAACTGTGGCGGTACTATATCCGTCACCGACACCCATGATTGGTGTCTAAAATGTTTAGGTCCTGAACATTGTCCATTGGCGTGTCTCTCCTGCAGAAAGATGACCAAGAGGGGCCTGAAGAATAGAGCTGCAAAACTTGGTACCCTTTTTGCCACAGATACGATGTCAGTTGCATCAACGACGTCCAGAGCTTTATCTTCCTCCCATGGATCTCAGGTAACTAAACTTACGTCTTCCAAGACTGGCCAGTCCTCAAAGGGTAGATCTCCTTCTAAGTATTGAGATGCCACTGGCATTGCCCTCAAGGAAAGCTCACCGGCAAAACAGCCCTGGCGGGAGTCTTCGGTCTCCAAAGCATTAATGGGGCTCCAGAATGTTCGAGGCTTCCACCTCTGCAGAATTACTGGTGCGATGTTCTGGGGTCATGGCCGCTTCCACCGGTACCGACACCCAGGCATTGGCAGGAGTGATGGATAAGAGAATCCTCGCTATCGAACGCAGTCTAGCGACCCTCTTAGCAGCTTCGGTACTGCTAAGACTGCTACAGACGGTTCCACAGGTATCGGTACCGACATCGGTATCGGTACCGAGTGCACCTGCTTCGGCAGATATGCTCCCCCCCCATGCCGAGCCTTGAGTCTATCTCAGGTATCGGGGGACAAGATCCGAGACACTCCGGTACCAACTTCGAGCGGTACCGTTATCGTGCGTTACAGGAACACCCGGTACAGAGTGACTTCGTCTTCCGATGACTCTGACGCTACCAGTACTAGAGCGATCCTACCAGAGGATCCAACTCCTCCTCAACGCAGAATGTCTCCTCCAGAAGACATGTCCTTCCAGGATTTCATACGTGATTTAGCCAAAGATCTTTCAATCACAGTGATTCCAGAAAAGGAAGCTAGGGCAGAAGAATTAAGAATTCTACAATATCCCATGGATCCTAAGGAAGCAGCTACGCTTCCCATTCACAAGATCTTACATGAGCTTATGTTAAGGATGTGGGAAACTCCTTTAACGGTGTTGCCACATTCCCGACTCCTCGATACCATGTACCGAGTGCCAAGCTGTCCTGGCTTTCAAAAGACTCAGTTACCACACCATTCAATGGTAGTGGAATCGGCCATGCATAGAATTAAGAGTGCTAAAACGCATTCTTCTAATCCTCCAGGCCGGGAATCAAGGACACTCGATGCCTTTGGGCGTCGATGCTTCCAATCCTCCATGTTATCAGCCAAGATCAGTTCCTACATTCTTTATATGGGTATGTTCCTGGAAGAAGTCGCACGTGACTTAGAGCTCATGAGCCCTAATATGTCTGAGGACAAAAGGGAAGATTTCCTTATCCTGGTCAAGCACGCCCAGAATGTCTCTAAATTCATGAACCGTGCAACCTTTGATTGCTTTGAATGCATAAGCAGAACCTCTGCTATCTCCATAGGTGCACGTCATATTGCCTAGCTTCAGGCATCAGACTTAAAGCAGTGGGTGCAGCATAAGCTGGGAAACATTCCTTGTACAGGGGAAAATCTCTTTGGCAAGGACTGGCAGGGCAAGGCTAATCAGCTTGAATCTGAAAATACTACCTTGAACAGACTATCAAAGTCTACAGCCAACCCAGCAAAGAAAAAGTCATTCAAAAAACCTTTTTTCAACAAGAAAAAGAGGTTTTACCAATCATACCCTAATCTGGGCCACTGTCCAGTTCATGTTCCCCAAAAGGGATAACAGAACAGACAGCAGAGAAAGCCGCAAGCTCAAAGAGCTCAAGCGGCTCAGCAGACTCAATCTCCTCAGGGTCTTTGACTCTTACCTAGAGAACTTAGTCATTCTGCCCCTGAAAGGTCCAGACCCCTTTACCATTCCAGGCAGGTTATGCTATTTTGCCAAGAGATGGCAACAAATAACATCAAAAAATTGGACTCTGTCCATTATACTACTGGGGCACAAGCTTCACTTTCTCAGCATGCCCCCGCCTACAGTAATCCAACAGTTCAATTCTCAGGTCCCTGCCACCGACCTCTTGTGACAGGAGGTCACTTCACTTCTCGCTCAAGGAGCAATAGAAAGAGGTACTCATATCCCAGCAGGGTACGGGGTTCTACTCTCCCTATTCCATTTCATCCTGCTAGACCAGTCCAGACAAATGGGTTGTGTTCCCCTTCCAGCAGATATTGGAGACAGAAAAAGACTTTAAGAGTCCTGATTGGTTAGGCTCTGATAGGTAATGACCTGCCCGTAGGGGTCCTCTTCAGTATTTCTCTGTCTCCAGCAGATGCAGGAGTGTTGTCTGGGCTCTCTCTTTTTACTTTTATTTCTGTTCATTTGCTTCTACCTGGGAGATCCCTTACTTTTTCTGGATCCCTTACCCCTCTGGACGTATCCGGGCTTCACAGGAGGTGTTGCCCTGGATTTTCCCAGCACGGCTGTCATCGGGGGGTACCTGAGAAGAGCTCCTGATTATCATCAGTTGTAGCTCTATTCCTGGAAGCTCCCAGCCCTAACCATGAGGAGGGTTATCGAGCTGTGGGGTCATCGATAATATTTGGGACAGCGAATACCTAGATTGCCAGAGGTGGGGAGGCATTTGGATGTGCTGAGCTGGTCGACGGCATTTGCGAAACTGTAAGTGTCAGTTTGTTCTGTATTTGAATGCCGCGGCAGCTCCCGGGCATTGCGGGAGCGATCGGCCTTACCGACGGAAGCTCCAGCCTTGCTGTTATCTCCCGGTCCCCTCCTGACTGTCGGACAAGCTACCGCTGCACCCCCTGGTTCAGTTAATTTAATTCATCTGCGTTTTAGCCTTTTCCGTCGCGTTTCTTTTTTTTGCGCGCTTTTTCAGCCGGCAGCCATCTTCGCGAACGCACGTCCGCGTCCCTGGTGGCCATTTCAGATTCGGCAGCTTTTTGTCTCCCTGTTCTGCCTGGGTTATTCTTTTAAGCTTTGTGGCTGATAGCGTTTCGGGGTATAGTTTACACAAAAACAAAATAAAAAAAAAAAAAAAGGAAGACTTTTTTTTCCAAGGGCATAAACGGCGCAGTCATGCCTTCTGGGGGGCAGCGCTGCCTAGGATGCAACAAAAAGCAAAAGGATCTTATAGATAGCATGTGTTCTGCCTGTCTATCCCACCCTGGGGAGTCTTCAGGGGGTCCCTCCCTGTCGGGCACGGCTCTGGATGGTCCTACGGGTCTGCCCGCCTTGGCTCCTGATGCCTGGCACGGTTCAGCTTCTCTGGCGGCCCCCCTGTTATCCCCACAAGCCACGGTCTTGCGACAGGAAGCTCCAGCACTTTCAGGGCGCAGTTTTTAGTGCTTTTTCGCCAAGCCTGGTCGCTATGGCAATCGGATTCATCAGACCGGGGATCCCAGTTACCTCTAGCCTCAGGGAAGGATACTGAGGCGGCTTCCCATCGCAAGCGGACCCATAAGAGGTCGGACCGCAAGGCAGGGGGCCCCTCCAAGAGGGTTCCTGGCAGTTTGTCTGACGGCTCTGCGATTCCAGGTGTTGGGGGTTCTTCGGTGGAAGGCACCCTGACTGACTCAGATCGTGAGGATGGCGAATATACCCCATCCGATTCTTCCATGACTGCCCCGGATGATTCACAGGATATCCGTCTTTTCTGGAAAGAAGAATTTGCGCCTCTGATTGAGCAGGTAGTTGAGGCTCTGCGGCTTTCGGATCCGCCTAGCTCCGACGCGCCCCCTACACAGTCTCAGGCGGATCCGATCTTGCAAGGCATTTGTAAACCTTCTAAAGCTTTTCCCTTCCCGACAGAATTACAGCAAATGGTTTCTCAGGAATGGGATACGCCGGACTCTCCCCTCCAGGCGGTACGCCATCTTGGGCAGCTTTATCTCTGGCCTCCGTCTGAAATTGACAGGTGGCTTTCTTATCCCAAAGTTGATGCCCTGGTTTCAGGGGTGACTAAGCATACCACCATTCCAGTAGAAGGCGGCGCAGCACTAAAGGATAAGCAGGACCGCAAGGTGGAGAATCTTTTGAAGACAGCCTTTTCGTCCTCCACTATGACGTTGCAGGCTACTGTGTGTGGCGGTATGGTGGCCCGGGCGCTGTTACGATGGATTCAGCGGCTGCCAGAGGATCCAGCCATGGGTCACCTGGAATCCACCACAGCCTTTTTAGCAGATTCGTTCTATGATCTGTTATGCCTTTCTGCTCATTCGGTTGCATCAATCACCGTAGCGGGACAGTGGTTATGGCTACGACAGTGGGCGGCGGATGTCGCTTCCAAATCACGGCTCTCCAAGCTTCCCTTTAAGGGGAGATTTTTGTTTGGCGAAGATCTCGACAAGCTGGTTAAGGACCTTGGAGAGGTGAAACCGCAACGGTTGCCGGAGGATCGCCCGAAGTCTGCCCTGCGGTGCTCCTTTCGCTCTTATTCTCAGAGTTCTCGGCGTTTTTCGAAACCTCGCGACTAGGAGATTTCGGTCTTACAAGCCGTCTGCTCCCTCATTTCCTTCTAGTCGAGTTGGGCAACGGGGTCAGTCCTTTCGAGGGGCTCGAAAGGGCGGTGATTCCTATTCCGGAACGGGGAAGTTCCCCGCGTCTGCACGTTCCTCCCGCTGACGGGATGAGCAGCCCACTTGAGATTCTTCCTCCAGTAGGGGGGCATTTGGCCTTCTTTTCTTGTCAGTGGGCAGCAATAACCTCCGATCAGTGGGTTCTCAATATTGTGTCCCGGGGCCTGTCTCTCCATTACTGCCATCCTATTCCCGATGCCTTCCTTCTCTCCCCGGCAGGCGCTCCGGAAAAGGAGCAGGCCATTCGGGAAACCTTAAGGCGGCTCCTCCGACTCCGTACCACTCGTCCAGTTCCAGCTTCAGAAAGAGGACTATGCCGCTATTCTATCTATTTCGTGGTGCCCAAGAAGGATGGTTCCTTTCGCCCAATCCTAGACCTCAAGGGCGTCAACCGCAGCCTTTATGTGCCTCATTTCCGGATGGAGACGCTTCGGTCGGTTATTCAGGCGGTCCGCACGGGGGAATTCCTTACGTCGCTAGATCTTGCAGAGGCTTACTTTCACATTCCCAGATATCCTAGCTTTCCTACAAGGGGGGTTAGAAAAGGACTTAGCCCTGGGTACTCTGCGCGTGCAGGTTGCCGCATTAACCTGTTTCCGGGGGCCGGTGCGTGGCTGTTCGTTGGCGTCACATTCTGATGTGGCCCGGTTTCTCAAAGGAGTGAAGGTGTTACGTCCGCCCTTACGGACCATAGTGCCCCCTTGGGATTTGTCCTTGGTCTTGAAGGCCCTGGGGGCTTCGTCCTTTTGAGCCTATCAAGGAGGCCTCTCTTCGTGATTTGATGCTGAAGACTGTATTCTTGGTGGCGATTACTTCAGCTCGTAGGATCTCCGAGTTACAAGCTCTCTCCTGTCGGGACCCTTTTCTGTCCTTTTCGGAAGCGGGCGTATCGATTAGGCCGGTGCCCTCCTTTTTACCGAAAGTCCTTACGTCCTTCCACCTCAATCAGGCGCTGTTTCTTCCGGGGTTTTCCAAGGAACAGTGCACGGGGCAGCATAAAGATCTCAGAACCTTGGATCTCAGAAGAATTCTTTGTCGTTATCTGAAGGTCACTAATTCGTTTCGTGCATCCGATCATCTCCTTGTTCTGTTCGCGGGGCCTCGTAAGGGTCTCGCGGCCTCCAAGTCTACTATTTCTCGGTGGCTCCGTGAAGCCATAGTGGCAGCTTATATTGGTCAAGGCAGGCCGCTGCCTGCGGGTCTTCGCGCGCATTCCACCAGGGCACAGGCGGCTTCCTGGGCGGAGCGCTCGCAAGTCGCTCTGCTGGATATCTGTAGAGCAGCGACATGGGCGTTGATGTCCACTTTTGTGAGACATTACCGCCTGGATGTTCAGGCACGTGAGGACAGTCAGTTTGGAACTGGAGTGCTTTCGGCGGCAGTTGCTTCCCACCCGAGAGGTCATTCGCTTGGGTACTTCCCATTTGTCTGGACTGGTCTAGCAGGATGAAATGGAAGGTGAAATTTTCCTTACCGTTAATTTCCTTTCCTGGAATCCTGCTAGACCAGTCCATCTCCCGCCCGGCTGTCAGTTGCAGTTTCTTGATGTTAAGCCGACCACCCTCTGCAAGTCCTAAAGGATTCTTTTTCGTGTAGTGTTATCTGAGGGTCGGCTGTTTTTAGCACGAATTCTTCATGTGTGTACTTACACCAGTTTGTTTTTTGCGGCCCTGTTGGCCGTGGGTGTTTCTTAGTTTCATTCCATTAGCTATATAACCTATACTGAAGAGGACCCCTACGAGCAGGTCATTACCTATCAGAGCCCAACCAAGCAGGACTCTTGAAGTCTTTTTCTGTCTCCAACATCTGCTGGAAGGGGAACACAAACCATTTGTCTGGACTGGTCTAGCAGGATTCCAGGAAAGGAAATTAACGGTAAGGAAAATTTCACCTTTTCTCATTCCAAAGAAAACGGGGACACGGACCTATATTAGACCTCAGAGAATTAAACAAATATCTGTTCCGAGAAACGTTCAAAATGATCTCCCTCGGAACACTCCTACCATACCTTCAGAGTCAGGACTGGTTATGTTCTCTAGATCTAAGAGATGCATACACGCATATTCTCATCCACACAAATCACAGGAAATTCCTTCGATTCCTGGTCCAGGAAAGACATTTTCAGTACAGAGTTCTTCCCTTCGGTCTGGCTTCTGCCCCAAGAGTCTTCACAAAATGCATGGCAGTGGTAGCAGCATTTCTGAGAACTCTAGGAATATTCGTCTTTCCTTACTTAGATGATTGGCTCATTCGAGCATCAACAGCTCCAGAGGCCAGTTTCGCTCTTTCTCGAACAATGAGAATCCTTCAATACTTGGGACTGGTCATAAACCTCCCAAAATCTCATCTAACCCCCTCTCAATCTCTCGAGTTCATAGTGGCTCGTCTAGACACACGGCAGTCAAGAGCTTTCCTGCCACAGCCGCGCTGTCTGCGTATAATACAGCTGGCATCCGAAGCAGTTACAAAGGTTTTCCTGACTGCCCGGGAGATGCTTCAGCTTCTGAGACATATGGCATCCACTGTTCATGTGGTTCCCTATGCTCGCCTTCATATGCGAGCAGCCCAGTGAACCCTGTCCTCTCAGTGGACACAGGCCTCAGGTCGACTGACAAAATGAAACTCCATGCATCTAATTTTGTCCTTGCAATGGTGGCAATCACTGGAAAACCTCCTCGTAGGCTCTCCTTTCCAACAGCCTTTATGCCAAGCCACCCTAACAGATGCGTCCAAGTCGGGTTGGGGGGCCCACTTGCATGATCTTTCAACTCGGGGTCTCTCGACCTCACAGGAGGCTTCTCTTCACATAAACCTCCTAGAGCTGTGGGCCATTTTCAGTGCTATTCGAGTATTTCAGGCCGTTCTCAGCCACAAGACAGTTCTGGTCCAAACCGACAATCAGGTAGCCATGTTCTATCTGAACAAGCAGGGAGGAACGGGCTCTCTGTCGCTATGCAATGAAGCTTTGCGACTATGGGCCCACGCCAGAGAGCTTCAAATCCACCTTCTTGCGGTATACCTTCCAGGCATTCAAAATTCATAGGCGGACAAACTCAGTCGAGTACTGCTTCCACACGAGTGGTCTCTCCACTCAGGCCAACTTGCTTGAGTGTTTCAAATCTGGGGAACACCAGATATAGACCTCTTTGTAAGTCCACAGAATGCCAAACTTCCCCGATTCTTTTCCAGAATATCGGCTCAAAACTGTCAGGCAAAGGATGCCTTCCTACTCCACTGGGGTCAGTACTTCCTCTATGCCTTCCCACCCATTCCCCTCATTCCCAAAACTTTATTCAAACTTCAGAGAGACAGAGGTCGTATGATACTTATAGCTCCACATTGGCAAACGTGGTATCCTCTGCGTCCTGATCGTGTCCCCAGTCTAGTCCCGAAACCTCTGGGTTGCCTATCTCATTCGGCAGCTTGGAGACTGAGAAACTCCCACTTTTGTGACCTCACTGGTATAACTCCCTGGTGACCGCCTCCTGCCATCAGGTGTTAAAAAAAAAAAAAAAAAAAGAGACAAACGGGGCTCCCATGCAGTCCGGGAGATTTCCAGTTCAGCTGAATCGTTGGCCACAGTCTGCGTGAGTGTTTATTCAGCCGCAAAATGCCTGCCAAGTAATTGTGTATGGGTATGTGGAGCTCGGAAGAGTTCTACCTCCGGGGCCTGCAAAGCTTGTATAGGGGGGGCCTGGGGAGCTGGTACAGGTCCAGGAGCAGTTAGAGGCTATCCCGGGGCCAGCGTCTGAAGGCTTGGTCCCTCCAGGGCCTACATTAGCGCCGAGTGAGCTGGTAGCGGGCCTTTCTTGCAGTGCAGGCACGACTCCGTCTCAGGCACCTTTGCCAGCGGATCTATCTGCCATTTTTTCACCACAGTTTGTAGTTTTGTTGCAGCAGACAGTCTTGGGGAATTCTGGGCAGCAGCAGCTTACAAAGGATGTCAGCGGCACCCGGAAACGCTCGGCGTCCCCGCGGGGTACAGATTTGCCGGGCGAAGGCAAGAGAGCCCGCAGAGAGGGTGAACTAGGTGAGCAGTCCGGAGCTTCAGTGGATCCTCTGTCGGATGAGGAGGAGCACAGTGTGGCGTTGGATGAGGAGCTGGAAGAAGACGAAATTTCGGAGAGGGAAGATCAATCCAGGGTTGTACGAGTCTTCAGGAGAGATGAGCTTCCAGCTCTCATTGTGGAGACGCTTAAGGCCTCAGTATGCCCGTCCCGGGGGCCGCAGAGGATGAGACGCTTGAGGATCCGTTGTTGCAGGTATTCAGAAAGACTCAACGGGCTTTCCCGGTCCACAGAGTTTTCCAAGAAATGATTCAGGAGGAATGGAATGTTCCCGAGGCCCCACTGAAAGGTGCCAGGGTCATGGGCCATTTGTACCCCTTGTTGGATCAGGATAAGGAGGTTTTTAAGTCTCCCAAAGTGGATGCGGCTGTCTCAGCCATCACCAAAAAGACTACTATTCCGGTAGAAGGTAGTGCGGCGCTCAAGGATGGTCAGGATAGAAAGCTGGATGTATTATTGCGACAGGTGTTTGATGTCAATGCGATTTCGCTGCAGGCGGCTATTTGTGGAGCTTGGGTAGTTAGGGCCTGTCTCCGGTGGTCGCAGAAAGGGCAGCCGAGCCCACTAGCGGGAGAGGCGGTCCATTTGGAGTCAGGGGCGGCCTACCTGGCGGATATTCATTATGATCTTATGAGAGGTTTGTCAAAAAGTATGGCATCGGCGATCGCAGCGAGAAGGTATTTGTGGCTCCGTAATTGGGCGGCGGATAGCTCCTCGAAATCCAGATTGAGTAAGCTTCCCTTTAAGGGGCGCCTTCTTTTCGGGGAAGATTTAGAGAAGCTGGTTAAAGATCTCGGTGAATCCAAAGGAGGGAGATTACCGGAGGATAAGCCTAAGGTGGCCCGGGGTGCTCCGGGAGGTCAAGGTCAGCTGCGAGACTTTCGCCTTTTTCACTCCCAAAGATTCTCCTTGGGCCAGAGGGGGCGTTTTCCCAACCGAAACCAAGGATTTCCTGGCTTTCGGGGAGCAGGAAGGGGTTTTGGACCCTCTTCCTCCTCTTCGAATAATTTCAAAAAGGCGCAATGAGATGAGGGGGACCCAGGCTCCTCTAGTTCCTGTAGGGGGGCGTCTGCAGGAGTTTTATCCTGCCTGGGTCCAAATCACGTCGGATCAATGGGTGCTGGAGCTTATTCGGGAAGGCTATGCCCTGGAGTTTTTGCGCCCAGTGCGAGACGCCTTTGTTTGGTGTCCCGGCAGGTCAGTCTCGAAGCGCAAGGCCTTACGGGAGACGGTTCAAAGGTTGCTGGATCTCAGAGCCATCGTTCTTGTGCCCTCAGACCAGTCCGGATGCGGTCGCTACTCCATCTACTTTGTGGTCCCGAAAAAAGATGGCGGAGTTCGCCCGATCTTAGACCTCAAGGGGGTAAACCGTTGTCTGCGAGTGTCACACTTTCACATGGAGACTCTACGTTCCGTCATAGTGGCTGTGCAGCGAGGAGAGTATCTTACGTCGCTAGACCTGTCGGAGGCGTATCTTCATATTCCTATAAGGCCGGACCATTGCAAATTTCTCAGATTCGCAGTTCCGTTCGGTCATTATCAGTTTCAGGCATTGCCTTTCGGTCTAGCTATGGCTCCGAGGGTTTTCACCAGGGTCATGGTAGTGGTAACGGCTGCGCTGCGCAAGGAGGGCATTCTGGTACATCCTTATCTGGACGATTGGCTCATTCGGGCAAAATCTCAGGCCGAGAGCGAGAGGGTCACGGACAGAGTGGTAACGTTTTTAGAGAGTCTGGGCTGGATAGTCAATGTCGCGAAGAGTCACCTGCAACCTTCTCAGAGCCTGGAATATCTGGGAGCGTGTTTCGACACCCAGGTTGGGAACGTTTTTCTCTCGGCGCAGCTAGCTCAGGCCCTACGCAATCTGGTGCGCTGGTTTCTGCAGTTCAAGGCTCCCTCGGCATGGCATTACCTACAAGTGTTGGGCACCATGGCAGCGGCGATAGAGATGGTGCCGTGGGCCCGGGCTCACATGCGGCCGCTGCAGAGAGCATTGCTACGGCGGTGGTCGCATCAGTTGTACCCGCTGTCGCAGAGATTGGTCTGCCCAGAGGACGTCCATCAGGCTCTCCACTGGTGGTTGCTGCCCGAGTCCCTGGAGCGAGGGAAGTCCTTGGAGGCTTCGAACTGAGTGGCAGTGATGACTGACGCCAGTTTGGTGGGCTGGGGAGCTCATTGCGAGGGCAGGTTTGCCCAAGGCCGTTGGAATCTGCAGGAGAGTCAGTGGGCGATCAACAGGCTGGAATTACGAGCGGTCGCCCTGGCCTTGTGGAGGTTTCACTCCCAGCTCGCAGGAAAGGCAGTAAGAGTGTTGTCCGACAACGCGACGGCGGTGGCCTATGTCAACAAACAAGGGGGGCACCAGCAGCTCAACGCTGGAGGTCGAAGCTGCAGCCCTATGTGCCTGGGCGGAAGCGAATCTCATGGACTTGTCGGCGGCCCATGTAGCAGGGGTGGACAATGTGGAGGCCGATTTTCTCAGCAGGGTGCGGGTGAACCCGGGGGAGTGGGTACTGCACCCCAAAGTCTTCGACGTGATTGTTCGCCGATGGGGGGTTCCGGTGATGGACCTCATGGCAACCTTCCAGTCCGCGAAGGTCACTCGCTTCTTCAGCAGGCGCAGGGAACGCATGTCGGAAGGTCTGGATGCCCTCCTGCAGGTCTGGCCAGAGGGGCAGCTGCTGTATGTCTTTCCGCTGTGGGTCCTGGTAGGCAGGGTTCTGCAAAGGATAGAAAGGTTCAGCGGACACGTCATTCTGATAGCACCGGATTGGCATTGTCGCCCATGGTACGGGGATCTGGTGAGGCTTCTGGTGGCGAAGCCCTGGCGTCTTCCTTGCAGAGTGGATCTTCTGTCCCAGGGGCCGCTCCTCATGCCGCACGTGGATCGGTTCTCGCTTATGGCCTGGCTCTTGAAAGGGCTAGGTTGAGGTCCCGGGGATACTTGCCGGCGGTCATTTCTACCTTATTGAAGTCTAGGAAACGCTCTACTTCCCTGGCGTATGTTCGGGTTTGGAGAATTTTTGAGGCGTGGTGTGCGGATAAACACTGTGAAGCTCTGAAGGCCTCTGTACCCCGGTTCTTACAAGATGGTTTTGACAAGGGGCTGGCAGCGGCCTCGTTGCGGGTTCAGGTGGCGGCGCTGGCCTGTTACAGGGGCAGGCCGTCTGGTCAGTCGCTGGCGGCCCAGCGGGATGTGAAGCGGTTTTTGCGAGCAGTAGCTCTTGTTCGACCCCCCTCCAGGCCGGTTTTTCCCAAGTGGCATCTGCCTTTCGTGTTGAACACTTTAGAGCGCGAGCCGTTAGCACAGGCGTCTCTTAAGGACTTTACTTTGAAGACGGTATTCCTGGTGGCGGTTTGCTCGGCGCGCCGGGTGTCGGAGCTTCAGGCGCTTTCCTGCAGGGAGCCCTACCTCTCCTTTTTTGCGACCAAGGTGGTCTTGAGACCGGTTCCGGCTTTTCTCCCGAAGGTGGTCTCTTCCTTCCACATGAACCAAGAGATTGTTTTGCCGGTCTTTACCGCGGATGTTCCAGGTCCTTCCTCGCACAAGCTGCTGCATCTCGATGTTCGATGTGCATTGAAGAAGTATCTGCTCGGAACGGCGGCCTTTCGGAGGTCCGACCGATTGTTTGTGTTGTTCGCGGGACCGAAAAAGGGGGAGGCGGCGTCTAAGTCCTCCATTGCTCGGTGGATCAAGGAGGCCATTGCGACGGCTTATGTGTTGAAAGGAAAGATGGTGCCGGAAGGTCTGCGAGCTCATTCCACTAGGGCTCAAGCAACGTCTTGGGCGGAGCATCCTTTGGTGTCGCCGGTAGAGATTTGTAAAGCAGCGACGTGGTGATCTTTGAGTTCCTTTGTTCACCACTACCGTCTCGATGTGCAGATGCGGGAGGAGGCCTCATTTGGGAGAGAGGTTCTTCAGGCTGGTTTGCCGGGCCCCTCCCACGCTTGAGTTCCTGTACTGCTCTGGTACTGACCCAGAGGTTCCGGGACTAGACTGGGGACACGATCAGGAAGGTGAAATTAGGCTTACCTGCTAATTGTTGTTCCTGGAGTGGAACCAGTCTAGTCCCGTGTCCCTCCCAGCGTGCACAGGCAAACCGAAGCCTGACATATTTCTGTGGATTACAGGTAAGGTATGTTTTTAGCTTTTCCTACGATCAGTACGTTTAAAAAAAAATAAAAAAAGAAAAGAGTGCCAGGAAATGGGGGGAAAGCTTCTTCATTAGGTTCATTAATAAGACTCAGAGTCTTTCTCAGGAGGAGGAAGGGTTCTTTCTTTCTTTCTTTCCTTCTTTCACTCTTTGCCGATAGGGATTTGAACTGTTTCACGGTTGCTCGTACCAGTGTGGAGGAGAAGTTTCTTATCTTCCCTCCTTAGTGGTCTTTTTCTAGCTAGTTAATGTGTGGATTTAAATACTTACTTGTTTCTCTGGTGAGTCTGCTTTGTCAATAGGTTACTGATGGCAGGAGGCGGTCACCGGGGAGTTATACCAGTGAGGTCACAAAAGTGGGAGTTTCTCAGTCTCCAAGCTGCTGAATGAGATAGGCAACCCAGAGGTTCCGGGACTAGACTGGTTCCACTCCAGGAACAACAATTAGCAGGTAAGCCTAATTTCACCTTCTGCGTCTCTCTCAAACCACTCCTCTGGAGTTGGGAAATGCTCCAGATCTCCTTTCCCAGGAGAAGGGATCCTTACTGCACCTGAATCCCCAGTCCCTGCATCTCAGGGCCTGGTTACTGAAAGCCTAGATTTCCTGGATATCAACCTCTCTCAGCAGGTAAAAGATATCCTTCTGGCTTCCAGAAAACATTCCATGAGGCGTTCCTACGCTTTTAAGTGGAAAAGATTCTCTGTCTGGTGTTCACAAAAGGGACTTACTCCAGTAGCGACTCCACAGGTACCAAAAGGGAGTTATCTCCTCCAACTATCCACTTCTGGTCTTAAGATCAATTCAGTGAGAGTCCATCTTAGTTCTATTGCTGCTTTTCACAAACCTTTTGATGGACAACCTATTTTCTCTCATCCACGTGTCAGGATTCATGAGAGGCCTACTCTTAACAAAACCTCCCATTAAACCACCACTGGTGGCATGGGATCTAAATCTTGTTCTCGGGCAGCTCATGAAACCGCCTTTTGAACCCTTAGCCACTACAACCCTAAAGTTTCTTTCATGGAAAGTCATTTTCCTAATTGCTATCACTTCTGCAAGACGCATTAGTGAACTGCAGGCTTTAGTGGCTGACCCTCCTTATACAAGGTTCCACCATGATAAAGTAGTCCTCAGGACTCATCCTCACTTTATGCCAAAGGTGGTTTCGCCTTTTCATCTAAACCAGTTTGTTTATCTTCCTATATTCTTCCCTAGGCCTCATGCCTCCAGTACAGAAAGGAATCTTCACACTTTGGATTGTGAAAGGGCCTTTTATCTTCAAAGAACTAAGCAACATAAAAAATCTCAGCTTTTTGTTGCTTTTGACTCTAGTCATTTGGGACTTCCAGTTTCCAAAAGAACTTTATCTAAATGGATTGCAGATTGCATATCCTTTACATATGAGAGTAAAGGATTTTCTCTTGAGTGCAATGTCACAGCTCACAATGTGAGAGCCATGGCAGCCTCGATGGCTAATCGTCGTTCTGTGTCTGTTGATGACATCTGTAGAGCAGCTACTTGGGCTTCGGTGCATACCTTCACAGCCCACTAGTGCTTAGACAAGGACTCCCGTTGGGATGCCTTGTTTGGCCAAGCTGTTCTCAAGCATCTCTTTCATACTTAATACAACTCCTACCTGCCGGTCCCGGGTTTTGATGCCAGAGGTTCATGGGAGGAAGCATTACCCATCTCACCTGGGTTCACAGCTTGCTGGAGTCATTCCCCTGGCATCTATAAGCTGGGAAGTCCCCATATGTGAAGACTACATTCCTGCTTGTTCCTGGAGATAGCGTAGTTGCTTACCTGTAACAGGTGATCTCCGGGAACAGCAGGAATTTAGTCTTCACAACCCACCCACCTCCCCTAGGAGTTGTCTATCTCTCTTTCTCTACTCCTCTCCTTTGGTCTCAGCTATAAACTCAACTGAAGTGAGAGAGGTAGTTGGGCAGTAAGGCAGCACGCAGGCACTGTGGGATGCTCCCAAAAGCTTTCCTATTGGACGCTGGGGAGCGTTCCTGCGCATGCTCCGTCGGTACCGACGATACCCATATGTGAAGACTAAATTCCTGCTGTTCCCGGAGATCATCTGTTACAGGTGAGCAACTAGGCTTTCTTCAGGAACAAGCAGGAAGTCAGTCCTCACTTTTATGCGTGACATCGGCACCAATGGAGCCTGTGCGGAACAATTCCCCAGCTTTTAAAGAAAGCCTTTGGGGTTGCTGCCACGCATGCGTGGTCCTCTTCCCGCCCAATGGTGCCATCTTGCTCAGTCTCCCTTTTTTCACGGAGCCTTTCGGATGCGCGTCCTCGTCCCTCGGAAAAGGTTTTGTTTTTTCGCCTTAACGCGCTCTTCTATTTTCCGGTTGCACCGGTCCTCTACCCATCCTTCCCTTGCTCTATTTTTAGAGCTATAGGGGATACTCCTTTTCTTTTCTTTTTTTCTTACGGGCTTTGTGCTCTTTTCTTCATCAACCGCTGGGCGCATGGGTCTTCAACTTCGCAGGGGTCATTTTTGCCCCCATGGTCACTGGATTCAAAAAATGTGATAGATGCTCTAGGAACATGTCGCTTACGGACACTCATGACTGTTGACTGTGGTGCCTCGGAGCTGACCATGATCCAGAACTCTGTTCACTCTGCAAGAATATGTCCTCTAAGGCCCTGCTCAGTTATAAGCAGGAGTCCGAAGACAATTTTCCAAAAGGCCGCCTCGGAGTCCCCTATGGCACCCTTGGTCATCTTCCTTCCGGTGGGTTCCCAACCTACAGCCCCATGTTCTTGGCGCCACTCCGATCAGGGAATCCCCCGAGGTGGAGTGACACAAAAAGAAGGCAGCCTCAAAGTCGCTGTCCGGGGTCCCCGACAAGCACAAGCGCGCTCATGCCCGGTCGCTGAGCCCCATTCGGCATTCCTGAAAGTAGGACAAGGAGCAGCCTCACAAGGTACCCCTGTGGCCTCCTTGCCCCGCCTAGGCGGTTGCCTATAGAAGGGAAAGGGGGCCCTTTCAATGTCCCCTTTATGTGAGCTCCCAGAGCTGGGGCTTCTGGGAGTTGTAGTTGCTTGCACTGAGTTGTAGTTGTGAATAAATGATTAAGCCGAGGGTTTGAAAGCAACACAGGAAATTTATTTGCCTCCTTTGTTCAAGGAACCTCCATAGAAGCTTGGCACATCATATAAGGTAAGATACTTTTCCTCAAAAGAAAGATAACTTCTGTACAAAACGTTTTCCAGAGTCTCTAATTACCTTTGCTTCCCTCAGCAAGGTAAATATCTCTTCACGCTACAAATTATCACGTTAAAGTCTTTGGCTAGCTTTAGCTTCAAAACAGTGTTCTTTAAACTGCAATACTTATACTTTAAGCCAAAACAATGGTCCTTAAACTGCAGCACTTGTACTTTAAGTTTTCCTTTTTACTTGGATTATCACAGGTTTTGTTAATTGCTCCAGACACATTCAGAATGCAGTCCTGACGGTCTCATGCATTTTAAAACCACAGCAGCAACTTCATATCAAATCTTCTTAGGCTTGTTTTAACCACAGACATTCAAGCATAATAAGTCTGGGATTTTCTTCAGGTTTACAATCTATAGGTTTTCACTTTACCCTCCTAGATAAAGCACAGTCCATCTCACACTCTGAGAAATCAGATTCAGTATCAGCCTCATCTATTTGCATACACTCACAGTCAGACTCTGCAGTCTCCGGACTGGAAACAGCTTGGGACAGTGTGGGTTTAATTTCTTCCAGCAGCTTAACAACCCGTTCCCAATGAGACCTCCCTCTTGGCTCAGGGGTGTTATCAGGGCACAGGAAATCCTTATCCCGTAGCAAGCTATTTAGAACTTCTAAAGAATTCAGCTCCTTTCTTTTAACAGCTCTCTTTAACAGCCTTCCCCGAGGTAAAATTCTTTGACCCAGCTCCTCCTGGAAAGTCCCCGTACCTGGGTTATAGACAGCAGTCTCTTCAGGATTAAATCTCCTGCTTTCTAGACCAGCTGTAGCCTTTCTACCACACTGGTTCTGCTCAAGACTCTGTTGCTGGCTATGAGGAGAGTCTTCCCTTAAGCTGTCATTAGAGTACCTTTCTCTGGGCTCTCTGCTAAAATCCTTTCTTTCTGTTTCCTTCAGAATTTCTTCCACTTCTGTTTCTCTGCTGTTCTCTTGGTTGTGCTTGCTCATGATTTCTCTTCCGTTCCCCCTTCCGTCTCGTCTCTCACTTCCTGTCCTCTGGGGCTTAAATGAATGGGGATGCCCTGCACCTTTCCACTCCTCCCTCAGCTGTCTCTCATTTCCTCCCTTAGTTGCTATGGTGCTGGGGCGTGGCCTTAGGACAGCAGCTTTAGGTATGTTTTTTTTCTCTCCAGCTGAACTTTTAAAGTCACGGCTCCCTGCACTTTCTTTCTGCCTGGAGGTAAAGGTCTTTGTTTTTTCTATTTCCCTGGGCTCTGGAGCAGATTCGTCACCACACCACACATGGAAGTGGAAGCCTCCGGCGAAGGCGCCCGGTCTCCTGAGGGTCATTCCGGTGAGGCGAGGCTTCCGAAAGACCCAACTTCCACACACCTCGATGGTGGTGGAATCAGCCATGAGGAAGCAAAAGAGCCCGAAATCGCACTCGTGAGTGCCACCCGGCCAAGAGTTGAGAACCCTTGATGCCCTGGGCCGCAAGGCCTACCAAGGCTCCATGCTCTCTTGTCGCATCCTGGCATATCAACTGTGCATTGGAATGTTCCTGCGCTACTTTGCTAAGGAGGGTTTCTCTGCAGGCCTCTTGGGAGAGCTCCTCGATAGATTCTGCACCCTGCTAAAGTCCGTTGCGGACTGCTCTAAGTACCTCTCCCGAGCCTCCTATGATGGCTTTGAGACATCGACTCGAGTAGCAGCCGCGGGCATTGGGGCCCGCCGTCAGGCATGGCTCCAGTCCTCAGATTTGGAGCAATGGGTGCAGGAGAAGCTCCTGGACGTGCCCTGTCTCGGTGAGCAGCTCTTTGGCAAGCCGATGGAGGAGAAGGCTGCGGAAATTGAAACGGAGTTAGTCACTAGAATCCGTCTTTCCCACAAAACCTCCACCCTGCCTCGGGAAAAAACAGCCGGCCAAGAAGCCCTTCTTCCCTTGAAAGGGTCTCCAATATTGGGGCTATCCGCCATATACATCTCCCCCCACGCCAACCACTCCAGCGCAGGGTAAATCTGGCCAGGGGCATCATAAATCAAAGGGCCGAAAGACCCAAACGCCGGCTCCCCAATAACCCACTCAAGGGTTTTGATGCCACTGGCATAGCCCCTCGCCCTCTGGCGACACAGAAGCCAGTAGGGGGACGCCTGTCCCGCTTCGCCCCATTGTGGGCTTCCATCACCTCGGACACTTGGGTCCTCCAAGTCGTCCGAGACGGCTATCGCCTTCACTTCGACAGGCTTCCATTTCCTTTCTCCCCGGTGGAGCCTCCTTGACTCCCTGCAAACCAGCTTCTGCTGCAGCGGGAATTACACACTCTCCTCACCCAGCGGGCAGTTGAGAAGGTCTCTCCCCACCTTCGAGGTTTTGGCTTCTATTCCCGGTACCTCCTTGTCCCGAAAAAGATGGGGGGTCTGCGGCCCATCCTTGACCTCCGCAGGCTAAACAAGCTTCTGGCGCAGGAGAAATTCAAGATGTTATCTCTTGGTGTTCCGCTGCCCTTCCTCCAGCAGGGCAACTGGCTGTGCTCCTTAGATCTAAAGGATGCTTATGCCCACATCTTAATACACCCCTAACACAGGCAGTATTTGCATTTCAGGGTGCAGGGAGAGCACTTCCAGTACAGGGTGCTCCCCTTCAGCCTCGCGTCTGCCCCACAAGTCTTCGTAAAGTGTCTTGTTGTGGTCGCCGCATACCTTCGGCATCAGGGGGTGCTGGTCTTCCCCTACCTTGATGATTGGCTCATTACGGGCTCCTCAGTCAAGGAGGCTCGACGTGCGATGTTGTGCGCTGTTCTCCTCCTGGAGAGATTGGGGTTCTTGGTCAACTACCCGAAGTCTCACCTCGAGCCGGTGCAGCCTCTCGAGTTTATCGGGGTACGCCTTCTTACCAGTGGATCGCTCCACCTGCCTTTGGGCTCTGGCGGCTCGAGTCCAAAGCGCTGCCCAGGTCACCGCTCGGACCATGCAATGTCTCTTGGGACACATGGCCTCGACCGTATATGTGGTCCCCCATGCCCTCCTGCACATACGGACGGCTGCGGTGCCTGAAAGGGCGACCCCCGCAAGAGGTTGCGGGAATTTTGCCACCAGCACAGGGCCTAATAGAGCCAGTCCCTTGGACACCTGAGGGACCCCCTCAGGGTCCTTCTTGGCCTCCGTTTGTCCCTGCGCTGGTGGCAAAATCCCCGCAATCTCTTGCGGGGATCACCCTTTCAGGCACCGCAGCCCGAGACATTGCTGACGACAGACGCCTCCCTGTTAGGGTGGGGAGCCCACTGCGGGCCTCTCTGCATGCAGGGGCAATGGTCACCTGAGGAGTCTCAACAGCAGATAAACCTGCTCAAGCTCCGGGCGATTCTGTGGGCCCTGAGGGCTTTTGAGAACCACCTCAACAGGAGGTCGGTTCTAGTGCAGACAAACAACCGTGTAGCGATGTTTTACATCAACAAAGAGGGAGGCACGGGATCGTACTCCCTCTTCAGGGAAGCAGTCCTCATCTGCTCTTTCGTTGTCTGACGGGGGATGTCCCTCAGAGCGACGTACCTCCCGGGTCAGGAGAATGGCCTGGCTGACAGACTCAGCAGGATCCTTCACTCCCACGAATGGCAGCTGGATCCCAGAGTAGCAGACTGGCTGTTTCTTCATTGGGGGATGCCGGCGATAGACCTCTTCGCCAGCCCCCAGAACACGCAACTCCACCGCTTCTGCGGGCCAGTGCTGCACCTGAGCAGGGAGGGTCTTTATGCATTTCTCCTGGACTGGTCCTCCAGCATTCTCTATGCATTCCCTCCTTTCCCCTCCTCATTGCGAGGACCCTTTTCAAGGCTCAGCGGGAAAGGGTCTTGCTGATTTTCATGGCCTCGGCAGCCTTGGTTCCCGCTCCTGCTCCACCTGTCGACAGAGCCTCCAGTTCTCCTGGGCTCTACCCATGCAGGAGGAGGGTAGGGTGCTGCACCCGAATTTAACCTCCCTCTCTCTCGCAGCCTGGTGGCTGAACGGATCTCCCTAGCCTCTCTGGCCCTTCCAGAGGAGGTCAAGGCAGTCGTCCTCGCCTTGAGGAAGGATTCCACTAGGTGAGCCTACCCCTTTAAGTAAAAACGCTTCTCCGTCTGCTGCTCAGAGCACCAGATCGACCCCTTCTCATGCCCCATTTGATGGGTTCTCTAGTACCTCCTCCGTCTCTCGAGAGAAGGGCTGAAGTCAAACTCCATCAGGGTTCATTTGAGCGCCATTTTGGCTAATCACTTCCCCATCGAGGGAAAAACCCTCTTGGGGCAGCCGTTAGTCTCCCGCTTCATGCGGGGTCTTCTGCTTTCCAAGCCACCCATCCGCCCTCCCCCGGCGGAATGGGACCTGAATGTGGTACACAGCTCATCCGTTCGCCCTTCGAGCCGATGGCGATGTGCTCGCTCCGGCACCTGTCCTGAAAGGTGGCCTTCCTGGTGGAGCTGACCTCGGCCCGCTGAGTCAGTGAGCTCCAGGCTGTCATGGCTAGCGCCCCTTACACCAGGTTTTATCAGAATAGGGTAGTCCTCCATACCCACCCTAAATTCCTGTCCAAGGTCGTTATGGACTTACATCTCAATTAAGAGATAGTCCTGCCGATTTTCTTTCTGAGGCCCCATGCCGACCAGGTGTCGACTGCTCTCCACACCCTCGACTGCAAACGTGCCCTCGCCTTTTATCTGCAGCGTTCCCAAACTCATCGCAAGTCTGACCATCTTTTCGTAATGTATGATCCCAATAGGCCTGTGCAGGCAGTCTTCAAGCGCACCGTCTCGGTTTGGATGGCAGACTGCATCGCTTTTGCCCATGTGAAGGCAGGCGTCCTGCTGGATCATTGAGTCACCGCAGTCGGGGTTTGCGCCAGAGCAGCCTCGGTGTCCATGCTGCGCTTCGTGCCCCTGATGGACATCTGCTGGTCGGCGACTTAGTCTTCCACGAATACCTTCGCTGCCCACTACTGCCTGGAGAGGGAGTCCCGCTGGGACAGCACCTTTGGCTAGGCTGTACTCCGTAACCTGTTCAGGGTATAAGCAACTCCTGCCCTCTGACCCTTCTTCATGGCTACCGAGGGCTTCGACCCAAGGACTCGGACTCCTCCGGGCATCGGCTTCTGTTCACGGTCTTGCGGAGGCATTTTTTGGTTACAGGTTCGGTAGCCTGTAGCTAAGGAGTCCCATAAGTGAGGACTGACTTCCTGCTTGTTCCTGGAGAAAGCGTAGTTACTCACCTGTAACAGGTGTTCTCCCTGAACAGCAGGAATCGGTCCTCACTACCCTCCCGCCACCCCTGATGAGTTGCTGTATTTTTGTCCTTCCCTTGCCATCTGCTTGGTAGGGCTTGAGCTAAGGGACCTGACTGAGCAAGATGGCACCTTTGGGCGGGAAGAGGACCATGCATGTGTGGCAGCAATCCCAAAGACTTTCTTTGAAAGCTGGGGAATTGCTCCGTACGGGCTCTGTCAGTGCCGACGTCACCCATAAGTGAGGACTGATTCCTGCTGTCCCTGGAGAACACTTGTTACTGGTGAGTAACTACGCTGTCTCGTTTGACCCCAGTTTGCTTGGGGTCAATCTCCAAGTGCACCCTCTCATGGTGGGTGGCTGACTGCATTTCCTTCATGTATCAACAGGTGGGACTCTCTCTGGCGCATCTAGTGGCAGCTCAAAATGTGCATGCCATGGCGGCCTCAGTTTGATGACCACCCAGGACTCTAGATCTCCTACGATTCTGAGTCCCCCGATACTGCTCTTCACAGAGATGAGCCCTCTGAGCTGTCTCCTCTGCAGGAACACCGGCTGTCCCCACCCGAGGACTTGGCATTCCTAGACTTTGTCCATGGCATGGCAAAAGCCTTGTCCTTCGTGGCGGAGCCAAAGGACGAGTCTTGTACAGAGGACCTAGACCTCCAGTATGAGGCCCCTCTGAAGGAGGCACTGACGGTGCCAGTACCCCTGTTCTTGAAGCACAGCTGCCTCCCAACTCTATGGTGGTGGATTCGGCCATGCGTTACATCAAGAGCCAGAAGACGCACTCCTTGTTGCCCCCTAGCAAGGGCACCCCCACCATGGACACTACCAGGGCTCGATGCTCACTGCCTGCTTCTAGGCTTACCAGCTGTACATGGGCATGAACTCCATGACCTAGCAAAGGAGCTTCTGCGTTTTCAGCTGGTTTTGCAGGAGAACTCTTAGAGCGCTTCCAGACCCTGGTCTTCATGATCAAAGAATGTTCTAAGTTTCAGACTTGGGCAGCCTTTGATGGCTTCGAGACCATTGGCTTGTGTGTCTGTGATGGGCATTAGTTCCCACCGCCTGGCCTGGTTACAGAACTTGGACTTGGAGCAGTGAGTACAGGACAAGTTGGCCAATGTCCCATGCTAGGGAGAAGCCCATGACAGACAAGCGACAGAGCTGGAGACAGAGTTCCTGACCAGGACTAGGCTGTCCAGGAAGACATCCAACCCTTCCCATCGGAAGGCTTCTGGGAAAGTACGTTCACCCAAAGGGGAAAAAGCTTGCGGGAAATACCCCCAATTTCAAGCCTTCCAGGCTCCCCAACAGGGTTTGCAGGCCAAGGGCCAGGGGCACAGCCCCCGTAAGCCAAAAGCTCCCAAGCCCGAGGCAGCGCCACATCCATAACCTGGGGGGAGTTTTTGTCTCCTTGAGAATAGCCCCTCTTCCATCCATAGGCCAGTGCACAAGGCACACTGGAGGATGTCCGCTTCATTTTGCCCACCTCTGGCCTGGCATCACTAACAACACCTGGGTAGTGCGGGACTGTTATCTGCTGCGCTTCCACCAGACACCTCCTACATACTTTCCAGGGGAGCTCCCCATGACCTCTCTGCACCAGAGCTCCTGCAGAAGGAACTAGAGTCCCTACTCGAGGACAGAGCCATGGAGCCAGTGCCTCAGCCCCTCTGGAGCCAGGGGTTCTGCTCCCGGTACTTTCTCCTCCCAAAAAAGACAGGTGGCTATCGGCATATCCTGGGTCTGCAGGACTTCAACCGCCTTCTGGTCAAAGAGAAGTTCAAGATGCTTTCCCTTGGAAAATAGCTGCCCTACCTCCTCTGGGAAGACTGGTTATGCTCCTTGGATCTCAAAGATGCTTATACCCACTATCCTGATCCACCCCAAGCACTGTCAGTACCTCTGCTTCGTCATCTGAGGTTGCCACTACCAGTACAGGGTACTCCCCTTCGGCCTCTCCTCGGCTCCCAGGGTATTCAGCAAGTGCCTGGCGGTCATCTCCGCTCACCTCAGTTTGCTAGGAGTCTTCGTCTTCCCCTACCTGGACAACTGGCTCATAAAAACCAGCTCACCAGAGGAGCCCGTTGCACCATCAGTGTGTGGCAGATTCTAGGGTTCGTCGTTAATTTCCAAAAGTCACATCTGCTCCTGGCTGAGCACCTGGCATTCATTGGATCCCTCCTGGACTCAATGAAGGCCAGGGCCTTCCTCCCTCTAGACAGGGCACAGTGGCTGGCATGGCTAGCAGTGGAGGTGCTGTCCCGCTCAACAGTGTCCGCCTGGTTCATGCTGCGCTTCCTGGGGCACTTGGCTTCAACGGTTCATGTGAACTCACAGGCCCGCCTCCGGATGTGGTAGGCCCAGTGGACTGAGCTCTCAATGCACTCAGGCCACAGGCCATCTGGAGGATCGGGTTCGGGTCACTCAACCTTTAGTAGTCTCCCTGGCCTGGTGGCAGGACCTGCAGAACCTCAGGGCCTGCCTGCCCTTCCAGGCCTCTCCGGCACAATGCATCCTCACTATGGACACTTCCAAGCTCGGCTGGGAATCCCACTGCAATGGCCTGCAGTCTCAGGGCACATGGATGCAGGAGGAGAGTGCCCTCCAGATAAACATCCTAGAACTCAGGGCGGTTACATCAACAAGCAGGGGGGAACAGGTTCGTACATCCATTACCTACTGGGTCAGGACAACCTGCTTGTGGATCGGCTCAGTAGAGTGCTGCAACCTCACACGTGGCAACTCAACCCAGAGGTAGCCGACTCAGTCTTCCAACGCTGGGGGAACCCAGATGTTGGACCGCTTTGCCAGCGCCAGGAGCGTGAAACTGTCCTAGTTTTGCTCACGGAGGCTGGCTCCAGACTGGGTGGCGGTGGGTGTCTTTCTTCTGCCTGGTCTGGGCCTCCTGTATACGTACCCGCCTATGCCCCTGGTCCCCAAGACTGCTCAAGGTTCAGTCGGACGGGGCCTCAGTGATCCTCATTGCCTCTTGGTGGCCCCACAAGCAGTGGTTCCCCCTGCTCCTGCAGCTGTCACAGGCAGACCAGATACTCCTGTGCCAGGATCCAGACCTACTGTCACAGGAGAACAGGACCCTTCTCCATCCCAATCTCCAGTCCCTCGCTCTGACAGTGTGGCTGCTGAAAGGCTAGCCATCGCGCACTTCCACCTCTCCGAGGAGGTGGAGGATGTTCGACTGGCACCCAGCAAGGACTCTACGCGGCGGGCTTATACATTCAAGTGGCACAACTTCTCTTTCTGGTGCACAGACAAGAATCTCAACCCCCTTCTTTTGCTCAGTGCAGGACATCCTACAGTATCTCCTGCACCTTCCCGGACTGGGTTGAAATCAAATTTGGTTAGGGTGCATCTGAGCACCACAGCAGTGCATTATCACACTATCGATGGCCAGCCCTTCTCTGTGCACCTACTGGTGGGCCACTTCATGAAGAGGCTTCTTCTTTCGTGACCCCTATTTGACCATCACCAGTGGTGTGGGATCTGAACGTCGTTCTGGGGAAGCTTATGGCTCCCCCCTTTGAGCCTCTGGCTACGTGCCATCTCAAATATTTATCATGGAAAGTAGTATTTCTGGTCGTGCTCACTCTTAGGCCAGGCGGGTCAATGAGTTTATTTATTTAATGTCTTTTTAATACCGCACTCTTTAGAATCAGTGCAGTTTACAGTTAACAAATTTGTGCAGTGCAGGCAGGGCCTACACTGGACTTACATAGAACAAGGATTTCTTCACGGGGCTGACAGGGTAACTATGTACAGGGAAGCTGGCTGTCACAGGCGACAGTCAGCTCACAACTATTTACAGGTTGGTTTAACTATGTACAGATTGACAGGTCAGAGTATGTATACTTTCCACCTGCTAAGTGTATCATGATCTATAGGGTTGCAAGCTTTGGTGGCACACGCCCCCTACACCAGGTTTCACAGTAACTGGGTAGTTCTTGGGACACACTCCAAATTCCTCCCTAAGGTTGTGTCTACTTTCCACATGAACCATAAGGTGGTCTTGCCCACCTTTTTGCCCAGGCCTCACCCTCCTGGGTGGAGGCCTCCTTACACACCCTTGATTGCAAGAAGGTCCTGTCCTTTTACCTTCAGAGGACACAGCCCCACCGCCGCTTGTCGCAGCTGTCTCTTATGATGTCAACAGGCTTGGTGTTGCGGTCTCCAAGTATACCCTGTCCATCTCCTTTACCTATGAGCAGGCTCGACTCTCCCTGGAACATCACATTACCATGCACAATGTGCATGCATGGTGGCCAACCTGCGCTTGGTCCCTCTGCTAATCATCTGCCGGGCTACCACCTGGTCTTCAGTCCATACCTTTGTTGCGCATTACTGTTTGCAAGAGAGCTCATGGCATGACAGCACCTTCAGCCAGGCAGTGCTCCATCACCTCTTTGGGGAATAGTGCAACTTCTTCCCTCCAACCCATTGTTTCCGGCTACCGATGAGGTGATTCCATGCTCAGTGCTGCAGTTGTGTCCCTAGCTTTCGAGCCATTCATGCTCCTCGCTGCCCCACTCGCTTCACTTTTATGGCATTGTCGGTGGCTCCTACAGTTTTTTTCGGTAGCCTATAGCTGGGGAGACCCATATGTGAGGACTGACTTCCTGCTTGTTCCTGGAAAAAGCATAGTTACTCATCTGTAACAGGTGTTCTCTGGGAACAACAGGAATCAGTCCTCATAACCCTCCCTCCTCCCTGTGGAGGAGTTTTTTTTCTTTTTTATGCCTGATTAAGCTATGTAGTCATACTGAGGTAAGATGACACCCTTGGGCCGGGAAGGTGACAGCGCATGTGCGGTCTAACTACCAAAGACTTTCTTTGAAAGTTGGGGAGTGAATCCACGTGGGCTCTATCTGTGCCGGCCTCGCCCATATGTGAAAACTGATTCCTGCTGTCCCTGGAGAACACCAGTTACAGGTGAGTAACTACGCTTTCCTCTCCTCTCTCCCAACACCCCTCCTCCTAAACTCTGCTCTTTTACTGGCTTTCTTCTCTCTTTGCCCTTTTCTTCCACTGCCAACTCCAGACTTTGATCCTTTCACCTTGCTACTCCTTATGCCTGGAACAAACTACCTGTATCTGTAAGTCAGGCCTCACCTCTGCCCTTTTCAAATCCATGCTAAATGTTTACTTCTTTGAGACTGCTTTTGCATCCTGATCCCTTATTTTCCTTGTATCTCCATACCCTTTCCTATTCTGCCCTTATTCTATCTTTTGTCTTGTCTGTCTTAATTAGATTGTAAACTCTGAAGAGCAGGGACAGTCTTTATGTTCAAACAGTTTATTGAAACCATACATTACAAAAGGTTAGGCCAAATCTCAGAATACAACCAAGGACAAATCAGCCAAGTCAATGTAACATTGATTATCATATCCCCCCTCCAATGTTCCCTCTAATTTTCTGTAGGCTGTGTGCGCATAAAATATCAGCAGTGCAGCTTTTGAAGGAAGGTTAAATTTTTGTGCACCACATAACGACACTCAGAGTTATATACTTTAAAATTTGACTACACTTCAGAATACAGTATGTACACCACATTGATTGCACTAGAAAATATTGTAGAACTTGTGAAAACTGTAAATACACAACAACTTTTAAATTTTAAGATGCCTGTGTTGTTTTCTATCAGAATCAGAACCGTAATGTTTGTGCGCTCTGTTGTAAAGTATGTGCGCTCGCTCGGCGAGGTGTGTGCGTGCGCACACACGCACAGCTTAGAGGGAACAGTGCCCCCCTCCCTTTTACACTAACTTCCCCTCCTCTGGGTGACCAGATAACCAGTTGCTCATTCTGGGGTGTGGTTGCTCTTACATGCTCCCGGTATGTACAGCGCTATATATGCCTTGTAGCGCTTTATAAATGATGATTAGTAGTATAATTTAATTATTTATGTTTAAATCTTTTTATTCAAACAGCCAAAAAAAAAAAAACGACAAATACTGTTCCAAGGGCGAAATCGCGGTCCCATAGGACATAGTACAGAAATCATCCACACAAAACAGAGCAGAGATTCCCACATATTAGCAAAAAGAATACAAATCTTGGGAAAATACCGCTATAACAATAACTGTAACAATATTATGACCCCCCCATACCCACCCAGCCCATCCCCCCCCCAACCCCAGATTACCAGACCACAAAAGCCCCACTAGGCCACCAGAGTAGTGGGAAAAAGACAGAAGGAAAAAGAATAGAAACACAGGCAGGCCCAGGGTGAACTCTTCTCCCGGGCCCAGCCCCAACAGTAGACCAGCCATTCTGCCAATAATCCCCGCCACGCCCCCACACTTCCCTACCTACCCCATCCCCCCGCCCCCCCCCCCCACCTCGCTACTCCCCAGGGTTTGCCACTATCCAGGGAGGCAGCTAGCCCCTCCCGAATAAGGCAGGAAAAAGGAGGAACGGGTATAGTCCAAACCTAAACTGTCAGTGTCCACTCAGAATTCGACTACGAGCCCTCCAAAGTAACAAGTGTAGATGAAGTCCCCAGGCCTCCAGAAACCGCTTCCAACCCCTTTCTGTCCCACAGGCATGCATTCTTTCCATAAGCAGAAGCTTATGCAGCTGCACCTTCCAAACACCGTAGGTGGGTCCCCGGACATCCAACCAGTGTTGTAGCACAACCATACGAGCAGTCACCAAAACTAGCCGCACCCAGTGCAGGCCCACTTGGCCCAAGTTGTCCCCCCATACCTCCTCCCACAAATCCAATACTATATTCTTGGCGGTCAAACATATAGGCTGCTGTAGACAAGTATTCAAGTACGTCGATATCCGCCTCCAATACACCTGAACTCTCGAGCAACGCCAGAACATATGTCCCAGGGTGGCCCTTGGCTCACCACATCGCGGACAACAATGACTATCTCCCACCCCCACGCGCCATGCCCGCAGGGGGGCAAAGTAAAGTCAACGCAAGATCCTATACTGGGTATCCCTATGGAGCACCACCGTGCTTAGGGACGGAATAGAATTCAAACCACCAATGAGCTCCTCGCCGCTAAGACCTTCCCCCAAATCCGCGGCCCAAGTCACCGCTAGCTCATCTCCACTAATGGGCGATATCCCATCCCATAGCATTTTGTATAATCCCGACACACGTGCCCCTAACTCCCCCCCCCCAAAAGCGCCGACTCGATTATCGAACATACCTCCCCCCTCAGGGCCCCCGCAGGGACCCCTTGAACATAACTGCGGAGCTGCGCGTATTGAAATATAGCCTTGCCCCCTAAGGGGTATTGTTGACATAGCACAGAAAATGCAGTCATCCCCCCTTCTAAAGTCAACACATGTTCCAGATTTACCATACCCAGCTCTTCCCACACCGCGAAGTGGGACCTCCCCAGGCCCGGGACAAACTCAGCATTTCCCCTAATAGGAAGATAAGGTGTATGATTCGCCGAGATCCGATGTCCTGAGCAGAAATACCTCCACGCTGCCCGCAAGGGAGCCAAGATAATCTCCCGGAAGTCTCCAAGCAACCCCTGCACGTGTTTAGCATGCAAAAGATATCGCAGATGTAAGGGATGCACCGCAGCCCTAAGCATCCCCAAGGGGGAGCAATCCTCCAAATCCCATAGCCAGTCCCGGGTCCACCGTAACAAACAAGCAATGTTATATTTCTGTATATCCAGGAAGCCTATACCACCCAACGCCCAGGGTTGCTGGAGAATCGTCAGGCGCACTCTAGGCTTTCGACCGAGCCAGAGGAACCTATTGAATAGACGCGTCAACTGACGAAGGTCCGAACGCTTTAAAAGCAACGGAAGAATCTGAAGCGGATATAAGATTTTTGGGAAAATGGCCATCTTGCATAATGCCACCCGACCCCCTAATGATAGGGGCAGGTCACGCCATTTATCAACACTGACCGCCACTGCGCTAAGTATTTTGGAGACATTGAGATGATAAAGGTCCCCTAAATTCGCTGGCAAATAGATACCCAGATATTTAAAATACCCCACAGCCCATTTCAAGGGGAATTCCCCCTGCCATCCCAGTTGTCCGTCCGATCCCACTAACAGCGCCTCCGATTTGTCAAGATTAAGTCGGAATCCGGAAGGCATCCCATAGTCCCGGATAAGCTGCAAGAGTTTAGGCAGCCCAGTATAAGGGTCCCCCAAATGCACCAGCAAATCGTCTGCAAAAGCTGCCACCCGGAACTCCTCCCGCCCCATCCGAATACCGCAAAATTGTGAGGTAGCTCGAATCTGGATCAAAAGGGGCTCCAGCGTCAGAACAAATAGAAGTGGGGACAGTGGGCAACCCTGGCGAGTGCCTTTCTGGATACTAAAGTCAGCAGACATAGCCCCATTGACCAGAATAGCCCCAATGGGATCGGCATATAACAAACGGACCACGTCCACAAAGAACCCCGTGAACCCCATCGCCGCTAGCACTTGATACATAAAGCCCCAGTTGACGCGATCGAACGCTTTTTCAGCGTCGAAACTGATAAGTAGGGATTGAACCTCCGCTAACCACCCCGCACTGATAGAAAGTAAAATACGTTGCAGGCTATACGCTGCATGGCGCCCCCTGACAAATCCCACCTGATCCCGATGAACCAGAGTTGGCAGGTATATTGCTAGCCGATCAGCTATAATCTTAGCTAGGAGCTTAATGTCAACGTTAAGAAGCGAGATAGGATGATACGAGCCCGGCAGAAGTGGGTCCTGCCCCGGCTTAGGCAGAATAGTAACCAGGGTCTTATTGGCCTCAAAGGGGAATTTACCCCGCTGCACCAGGTCCTCAAAGTACCCCACCAGTGGACCCACGAGGGCGTCCCCCAGGACCTTATAAAATTCGCTGCGATACCCATCTACCCCCGGCACCCGTCCATTCTTCAATTTCTTGATCCCGATCTGGACTTCCCGCCCCGTAATAGGCTGGTTAAGAACCTTCAAGTGCTCCGCACAAATCCGCGGCGGGACACAACCGTCAAGAAAAGTACGGCCCTCTGGTTCCCTATCCCCATCACTCGCATATAGCTCCCTAAAGAAAGCAGTGAAAACATTCTCAATATCCACTGCTTCCCGCTGGATAGTTCCATCAGCGTGCCGAATAGCTCCAATTCGCCGAGAACCCCCCGCAGGCCTCATCAAAGAGGACATCAGCTTCCCCGCCTTGTTCCCATGCTGGTGGAGCTTATATCTATAATACAACATAGATTTTTGAGCCCTCCAATGAAGGAGCATCTCCAACTCGATCTGAAGCTCCCTCAACGTACGTTGATTAGAGGCAGTTCTGCACCCAGCCACCGCCCTCCTCGCCCTACCCAAAGCCCGTTCTAACAAAAGGATTCTCTGATTCAAACGCTTCCGACGAAGGCTATGATAACTAATAGTTTCCCCGCGCAAGACTGCCTTGCCCGCTTCCCAGAGAAGAGTGGGAGATATTTCGGGCTGGTCATTAAAGGCCAAGTACTCTCTCCAACGATCACGCAAGTGTGCTTCAAAGTGCACATCGCCACAGAGATCCAGCGGGTATCTCCACAACCGACTCCTAGAGGGATTGCTACCCCTCAACTCCAATAGTACCATCGCATGATCCGAGAGGATGGGAGACCCAATCTCCGCCATCGAAACGCAACTGAATAACGAGTCCGAGATCAAAAAATAATCAATGCGGGACCACGTGCCATGAGCTCTGGACATATGGGTGTAGTCCCGATCCCCCGGTGAAGAAGTCTCCAAATATCCAGGAACTTATGTGCTTCACAGATCCCCCATAGGCGCCTGCGGCCCCACTTACTCCCACTCACAGCCTGGCCCGAACGAGCCAAGCCAACATCCAGTACTTCATTGAAGTCCCCGCCCAATATAACCTGGTACCCACTGGTGTCCGCCAGTACGCGTGTGATAGCCTGATAGAAGCGGGCCTCATACCCATTAGGTCCATACAACGAGCACAGAACTACTTTACTGCCTTCTAACAACCCCCATACACAAACATATCTACCATCCGCATCAGAGACCACACGCTCCTCCTTCCAGTCCACCGAATTAGCAATTAGGATGACCACACCCCGCTTCTTTCCAACAGCTGCGGCCCCATAAACATGAGCTATATGACCCCTACCCAGCTTAGCATGTTCCACTGTCGTTTGGTGAGTTTCCTGCAACATTATAACCCCAATCTTCTGACGTTTCAGATGCTGAAGCACTTTATAGCGTTTCATCGGAGAGCCCAAGCCACAAACATTCCAGGATGCCAAGCGAAGTCCACTACCCATGACACAGGTGAAAGCAAAAATGCCATAAGACAAATTTCCAGTGCCTCACTTGGCGGAGACCCCCCAGCCAAGGGCCCCCCTCCACACCAACAACAACCATACGCCCCAAAACAACCACACCAACACACACAAACACAGACCTCCAACCAGCTTCTCAAGCAAACCCCTCCGGTAACAACCATTCCTAACCCCCCACCCCCAGCCTAACCCCCCTACCACCCCCATCGCCCCTGCTACCCCTACCCTCTCCTCATCTCCCCCCCCAAGCAGACCAACGGTCCAACCAACCACCCTCCGCCAGTGTAGCACCACCGGCTCCGCCATGACTCCCTGGACATGCAGAGCCCCCTCCTCCCTCCCCCCAACCAGTCCCTGCCAACTATCCCTAGGCCAACAAGACTAATAGGGCCTAAGATCAACCCCAGCCCAGCCCCGGCCCTCAAGCCACTCTAATCCCCAGATTAACCACTAATAACTAACCATTAAAACACCACCCTGGGCCCCTACCCGGGATTAAGCCCAATCCTACTATAGTAGCACTAAAAGTAAGAATGAGAAGAGGGGCAGCCCCAGACCACTGGGACAGACATGGCCATAGGCAGAGTCCTCCGGGACACCGCCCAGGCTACCATGCAGCACTTCTACGCCCAAGGCGAGGCGAGAGGGCATATGCCAAGAAATCACCCCCAATGTAGTAACTCCAGCGTGCCAGAGAGAAGAATAGAAAGAAAAAAAAAAAGGAAGAAAGAAAGAAAGGAGAAAAAGAAAAAAAAAGAAAAAGGCAAGACCCCACACCGTAACAGAGAGTCCAGGGCCCAAATCAGGGTCGATGGGCACGGCCCTAGAGCCATGCCGCCCCAGCACCGGCAAGGCTGGCGAAGCATAGAGTAAGCCTCCCCCCCTCGTTCGCCCCGAGCAGGAGCCGCCGTAACCACAACTTGTAGCAGATGAATAACTGGTGCTGCAGTGCAACTCAGAGCTAGCCAAGCCCCAAAGTAAAACTGGTCAATTGCAAGAAAACAAATTGTCTCCTTTTCACTTCTATTACAAATGCAGGAATACTTTAAATATATAAGTACAGTAATTGCATAAATACAGGGATACATTGGGGGGGGGGGGGAGGTGAGCAAACAAAGGCCAAGAGAAGAGGGAAAGCGGAGTACAGAAGAAGCGACGGAAACCCATCTTAAAGGCATATAACTGAATATAGTCAGGTAGAGTCATATGGAATAGGGTGAGAAATAAGAGGTAAAATAAAAGGAAAGAGAAAGGAAAAGATAAATAGGAAGAGATAAATCAAAGTGGAGAAGGGCGAAATAAATTAAAGTAGCATAAAATAAGGTAATAATAAGAAAAACAATGGAAAGCCCCCCCACCCCCCAAAATTAACGAGAGCTCCAGGCCTACCGCTAATCAAACTGCTGCGTGGGCTGCAGGCCAGTGAGAAAAGGGGGGAGAACCAAACATCCCACAGTATGTATTAAAGCAGATTAGAATATAACATGATTAGGTAAGTATATTGTCACAGCACATAACACTAAGTCCAGCAACGCAATGGTCGCCAAGGGTCCCCTACCAATGTGAGGGCATATGGTGTATCAGCCCCCCACTTAGGGCTTCTCAGACTAAATGTCCCACTGCAGGGTATTACAGTCACCAGAGGACAACGTCCAACAGTTCATGCTCGGGGGAGCCACAGCCCGTAGAGAAGCATAGCTTGGATCGCCCTCGAGGTGCACACGCTCAGCCCAGGCTATTGCAGTAATCCATCGCCTCCGTTGGGGAAGAGAACACGCGGTTACCGCCTTCACGCTGCACTCTCAGGATCGCGGGGTAGGCCAAGGTGAATCGAATGCCACGCTCAATCAGCCGACCACAGGCCTCCTTGTAGGCCTTTTGCCGCAGAGAAACGCCCGCCGAATAATCCTGGAAAATCAACACCTTGCAGGTATTGGCTCCAGAACGGCGCGCGAAGAACGTTGTCTTTCTGTGCCGCGTTGAGAAACCGGGCAATCACCGCCCGTGGCCGGCGATCTCCAGCCCGATACGGCCCCAGTCGGTGCGCTCGCTCCAAAACCATCTCCCCCACATCAGCGTCCAGGGGCAAATTGGCCGGCAGCCACCTCTCCAAGTGTTGTCTCAAGTCCCTCTCAAGCACAGACTCCTCTATGCCAATAAACCTGAGATTATTGCGTCTGCTCCGATTCTCCAAATCTTCCAGCTTGTCCTGTTGTTTCACCAGGGCCTCCTCCAGTTGCTTAAGGCGAGCCTCGTCTTGCACCCGCGTGTCCTCAAGGATCCCTATGCGGCTCTCCGCATGCTCCACCCGGCGGGTAAAGTCCGAGACCGCCTGGGCCACTGCGGTGATCTGCGTGGCCAAGCCCCCCAGGCGATCCTCTAACGCCTCCACCACCGCTTTAGACCTCCGATACCATCGCCGCCGCGGTCACCGGCCCCATATCAGCTTGGGTGCCTTCCGCCATCTTGGTCTCCCCTCCACGTGGGCGCTCTCGGCGCGGACGTTTAGTCGCCATACGGTGCTCTTTCAAACAAAGGTGGCCAGCTCATAAGAATCCCCGCACTCTGCGAAAGCTCTCCCCCACTCTGGAGCGATAAATTAGTGGCCAAAAACTATGAAAAACAATGGGGGGAAGGAGCGGGCTTCGGAGCTAAGAAGGATGCGTCCCCCTCAGCTCACCATGCCCACCGGAAGTCCTAATTTAATTATTTAAAAGCAGTATATACAGTACAATAGTGACCAAAACTGTGGATACACCTTGACATTTACTTCATTTCTAGCAATATGTGCTCAATTGTTTAAATGTTTTATGTGCTTTAGGAAGAAAAGTACACGATATTGGTTCAGAAACTATATTGAAATAAAAATTCATCAATTTAGATCTTCTGTCCAAAAAACTGAAGATAGTGTTAGAAGTATTTTGCTATAGGGTATTATTAAATCGGAACCATTTTACATCATTAAACTCAGTAACATGTTAGAAACCCTTTGGCATCAATAACAGCTTGGCATCTTCTGTGCATTGATTCAAGTTTCTTGAGGACCTCCTTTTTGATTGAGTGCATTATCAGTTCCTGGTTTCTTATAATCAGTTCCTGTTTGTTGCCTGGATGCTTTGATGCCACAGTCGTTTTCAGTGAGGTCATGACTATTTCCAGGCCATGACAACAATTCCACATTGGCAGCAGACCACATCTTGCAAATGATTGCTGTGTGACATGGTGCTCCATCCTTTTAACATTTAAAGTCTTGTCAGAAGCAGAAGGCAGCATTTTGGGTTCGAGGATGTCTGCAATGTATTGTTTCACACTGATGGTACCACTCAAAACTTGAATCCAGCCTACACCATGCCAAGACATGCATTCCCATATCAAGACACTCAGGGGATGCTTAACAGTGACGTTGAGGCATTCTTGGATGAGGTCTTCTCCAGGTCGTCTTCACACATATTGAAGACCTCGCAGGGGTACTTTTTTCACCCATGACCTACCAGTGGTTTTGAAAAGTGTGATCGGTGTACGAAGATTGTCTCTCACCGGCACTCATGATTGTTGTCTATGCTGCCTCGGACCAGACCACAACCCCACCGCCTGTGGTCTTTGTAAAAAGATGTCCACCAAGGCCCTCGAGAGCTGTCAGCAGCAGCACGGCAAGTTTTTTTCTGGAATTCCTGGCGCTACTGAAGGCCAAGGCCCCATCTGAAGCCTCGGACTTACATGACACTCCCACGGATCCTGGTCGATGCTGTAGGCCTTCAGAAAGGGGGTTTCCCTCGAGGGAACATAGAAAGAAGAAGAAACCTTTGAAGGCAGTGTCTCTGGACAGTTCTGACAGGCCGTGTAAGTCCCGTGCCAGGTCCTGCAGTCCACGCCGCTCATCCGAGAGCTCAGAGAAGGAGCAGCCTACCAAGGTTGCCCAGAAGGAATAGACTGGAGATCAGCCCCATACACCCGAGGCCATCCTCGTTGAGGACAGGGGAACTGGCACTAGGCCCGAGTTCCTCAATGCCTGTGCTGAAAGCTGTGGAGCCATCTGGGCTGGAGTCCAGAATGGCAGCCTTGGAGCGCAACCTGTCTGCCTTCATGGACCAGCAGCGGGCGTTGATGTCCAGCACTAGCGGCTCCTCCACCCAGACCACTGGGCCCTTGACATAGAGATTGTTCCCAGAGGCTAAGCCAATCCTCTGCCGATGTCTCGATCCAGATCCCGCTCAAATGGACCAAGGTTTTCCCCGGCTAGCATGCACGACACCAGTCAAGGAGCCTCCAAGGGGCTTGGACCAGGTTTGGGCCTGGAGCTCTCGAGTCGCCCTCCCCTCAAGTCTTCCACTGATTGTCCTCCGTATTCCCAATCCGAGTAGAGTGTCCCCCAATACCAGTTGCCACTGCAATGTCCCCTCAGACCTGTACCCCTCAGAGTCTCAACATTGGTCCCCGCCAGAGTCCATGGCGTTCCTTGACTTTGTGCAGGACATGTCGAAAGCTCTGGCGTTCCCCTCGGAATCAGAGGAGGACCCTTGTATGGAGGAGTTAGAAATCTTTCAGTGCGAGACTCCACCGAGGGAATTGAAGGCTTAAGTCCCATCCCCATCCATCCTGGAATGGCTCATGCTCTCCATGTGGGAAACAACGGCATCTGTGCCTGCCGTGAGCAAGTGGCTCAACTCAATGTATTGGATCCACTGGAGTCCTGGCTTCCAGAAGGCACAGCTGCCACATAACTCCATGTTGGTGGTCGGCCATGTGTTAGCTAAAAAAACAGAAGACGCACTCCTTGGTGCTCCCGGGTAGGGAAGCCCATACCTTGGATGCCCTCGGCAGAAAGTGCTACCAGGGCTCAATGCCCCTTGGATGGATCCAGGCCTACCAGCTGTATATGGGCATGTATCTGAGAGACATGGTGAAGGAACTCGCTGGGTTCTCAGCTGGTCTCTCTGAGGAACTCCTGCAGCGGTTCAGGAACCTGTCCAAAGTTGTCCGGGAGTGCTCCAAATTTATAACTCGACAGCCTACAATGGCTTTGAGTCGGCGACTCTTGTAGCAGCGGCAGGCATCAGTGCCCGACGCCAAGCCTGACTACAGTCTTCCGACCTTGAGAAACGGGTTCAGAACAAATTGGTCAATGTCTCATGCCAAGGGGAGAACCTTTTTGGCAAACCCATGACAGAAAAAGCTGCTGAGTTGGAGACCAAACTCATGACGAGGACCAGGCTCTCCAAGAAGACTGCTACCCTACCCGATGGAAGGGCTTGGGAAAAAACCCCTTTACCCAAGGAAAGGGGCTGCTTACAGAAACTACCCCCATTGCCGGGCCTCTCCAGCAGGTTCCCAATATCCAGGCGTCTGCTCCAGCCCAGGGGGAAGCTTTTGACTCCTTGGGCTTAGCCTTTCTTCCCCAAGGAGGACAGCATAGCCTCTCTTCCCCAAGGAGGATTTTCTTTGCCCACAGGTGACCAGCCATTACCACCGATTCCTGGGCATTCCAGGTGGTCAGGGAGTGCTACCTCTTCCACCTGGCACAGACACCTTCCCCCTTCTTCCTGGGAGAGCCCCACAGGTCTCCCCTTCACCGGGATCTTCTGCTACAGGAACTCACAGGCCTTCTTGAGGACAAGGTGGTGGAACCAGTCCTCCATCATCTCAGGGTTTTATTCCAGGTATTTCCTCATGCCAAAAAGGACAGTGGGCCTAAGGCCCATCCTGGACCTGCGAAACCTCAACAAGTTCCTAATGAGGGAGAAGTTCAAGATGCTCTCCATTGGAACATTGCTGCCTTACCTCCAGCAGTGAGACTAGCTATGCTCCTTGAATCTGAATGATGCTTATACCCTCATCCTCATTCACCCCAGCCACAGGCAATACCTGCACTTTATGGTGGGGGAGGCCATTACCAATACAAAGTTCTACCCTTCAGGGTGGCTTCTGCCCCAAGGGTCTTCACTAAGTTCCTGGCAGTGGTGGCTACCTACCTCCGTCTCCAAGGGGCATTCGTCTTCCCCTACTTGGACAACTGGCTCATAAAATGAAGCACAGCCACCGAGATGCAGCAGGCTATGGCCCGCACCATCCACGTCCTACAACATCTGGGTTTCATGATAAACCTCACCCCAAGTCCTATCTCCTCCCAACACAGGGGCTGGTGGTCATAGGAGCAAAGATGGACATGGTCCAGGCAAAGGCCTTCCTCCCCCTGGACTGGGCCGACCATCTCCGAGCATTAGCCACAGATGTGCAGCACCGTCGCTCGGTCTCTGCCCGGCTCCTCCTCTGCCTACTCAGCAGTATGGCCTCCACAGTCCATGTCACCCCTGATGCCCACCTGCACATGAGGGCGGCCCAGTGGTGTCTTTGGGACCAGTGGACACAGGCCACTGGTCGGCTCCAAGACAGTCTTAGTGACCCATCAACTCACAAACTCCCTGATGTGGTGGTAGGACCCGCAGCACCTCCTGGTGGGATGCCCTTCCGAGCTCCCCGAAGGGTCCTCACGATGGACATCTCCCTGCTGGGATGGGGGGGAGCTCATTGTGAGAACTTCGCACCCGGAGCAGCTGGTCACCACCTGAGGGCAGCCAGCAAATCGAGCTCCAGATCATATACTTAGCCCTACAAGCTTTTCACCACTATCAGCCACCAGCCAGTGCTGATCTAAACAGACAACCAGCTAGCGTTGTTGTGTATGAACAAGCAAGGGGGCACGGGACTTGCACCCTTTGTTGCGAGGCAATGACATTCTGCTCCTACGCACTCCGTCAGGGAATGTTCCTACGGGTGACGAATGTACCTGGCCAGGATAATGCCCTGGCGGACAGATTGAGCAAGGTCCTTCAACCGCATGAATGACAGCTGGACCCCAGAGTGGCCCCCCGGCTCTGAAGGACCCTACAGGTGGATCTCTTTGCCAGCCCGGAGAACTACCAGTTGCCCTGCTTCTGTTCCCTCCCCAGCCCCACCCAGGCAGGGTAGCAGCAGATGCGTTTCTCATCTCATGGTCAGGCCTCATGTACGCCTTCTCATCTACTCCGCTGATTGCCAAGACCCTTTTCAAGGTCCTGCGCGACAGAGCATTGCTGATCCTGGTGGCCCAGACAGCCATAGTTCCCACTGCTCCTCCAGTTGGCGGTGGAGGCACAGACTCCCCTGGGAAGTGTCCCCAGGGTTCTTTCTCAGGAGGAGGTTTTTCTCCTGCACCCCAGTCTGAAGTCCCTATCTCTGACAGCGTGGCTGCTGAGAGGGTAACCTTTGCCTCCTTCAACCTCTCAGGGGAAGTGGAGAAGATCCTATTGGCCTCCCGTAAGGCTTCTACTAGGAGAGCTTATTTATTTATTTATTATTTATTACAATTTCTTATATACCGCGCTATTTAGTATCAGCGCGGTTTACATCATAACTTAACGACCATAACAACAAGCTGTCAGGTTTTACATCGAACAAGAGTACAAACTTGGATAACGGGGTTAACTATATACATAAGCTATTTACACTGGAAGGATAGGTAAAAATCAGATAATGCATGTAAGGGCCTTTCTAGATTGGGTCATTTCCTGAGAGGTATATCTAGGTTCAATTGCTGTCTGGGAAGTATTGGAGGAAAAGGTGGGTTTTGAGAGCCTTCCTGAACTGATATAGATTGGCTATGGCCCTAATGTTAGGGGGTAGAGCATTCCAGCATTTGGGGACATAAAAACTGAATGCCCTGTTTGTGGTTGTCGTGTTGGACTTTGTCGATGTCTTTGGTATTGCTAGCAAGTTGACAGCTGTTGCTCTTCTGGATCTGTTGGGGGGGACAATGTGGATATGATGTGTGAGTGAGGAGGCTGAAATACCTTTGATTGCCTTGAAAGCTAATAGAAGGGTTTTGAATGTGATCCTCCCATGGATCGGTAGCCAGTGCAGCTGTTTGAGAATGGGGGTCACGTGGTCGTTTCTGGATGTTCCGTAAAGGACCCTAGCTGCGGTATTCATGGCCAACTGTAAGGGGGTTAGTGTGGATTGGGGGAGACCTTGTAAGATGGCATTTGCAAAGTCAAAATGCAGTAGGATCAACGCTTGATATATGGTTCGGAAATCATCTGGGTCCAACAGGGAGCGTAGGTGCTTGAGTGAACGGATTTTGAAATAGACGGCTTTGACTATGTTGCTTATGTGGCGTTTCATGTCGAGATGTTGGTCCAAAGTAACTCCCAGGTATTTTATTGCATCTTTGGTTTGCAAATCAGCTTCGTTGACACTGACGTGGGCTGGGGGAGTAAAGTTGGCGTCTCTGGTGATGAATAGCACCTCTATTTTTTTATGTTGAATGCGTAGGTTCTGTGTCTGGAGCCATGTTGAAACTGCATTGAAGCAGTCTATGAGTGGGGCCAGGTCCATGTGAGTTGTGGAGAAGGGCATGTATAAGAGAATATCATCTGCATATATCAAACATTTCACATTGAATGATCTTATGATATTGCAGATGGGCTGCATGTAGATATTGAAAAGTAAGGAGGATAACGAAGAGCCTTGAGGTACCCCTTGCTTTTGATGGAAATGTATTGACTCTTCTGATCCAGATTTCACATATTGCCATCTACCGTCCAGATAAGATTTGCACCATCCTAGTGCACTGTTGCAGACGCCCTTCTCTTTCAGTCTTCCAAGGAGAATTTCGTGACTCACGGAGTCGAACGCCGCGGCGATGTCTAGGAAGATGAGCACAAAACCTTGACGGATGTTGTCAATTCCTGTGATGATGTCGTTGAATAGACCAGCGAGTAGTGTCTCGACCCCATGATATTCTCTGAACCCATGTTGGCAGCTGTCTAAGGGAGCAGCGGCATCGATGTGATCTTGAATTTGCCGTTGTGCCTCTTTCTCAATTATTTTGGCTAAGAGGGGGATACTGGCTATTGGCCGGTAGGAGTCAACTCTTTGGGGATCAAGTTTGGGGTTTTTCAATAGTGGCCTAATGGAAGTCTGCTTGAGTGAAGTGGGAAAATATCCTGTTCTGAAGGAGAGTTTCATTATTTTTGCGATGACAGGGCTGAACACATCCCCGTAGTTCCTTGATCCAAAAAGCTGGACATGGGTCAGTCTGTGCAGTGGAGGTGTTGAGAGAAGCTATGGTGTCCTCGATACATTTAGTGGATGGTGTAGAAACTATGTTAAGTGGGGATAGGCCTGTTGGTTCTTGATATGGGACCGCTAACACCTTGTTGGTTTGCACAATCTTGGATTGCAGGTAATCAGTGAATTCTTGTGGGTGAATCTCGCTGTGTTGTTCAGGAGATGGTTCCTTTGAGAGGGATTTGACCAGATTGAAGAGGTCACGTGGTTTGTTCAGAGACCTCTTTAGGGTGTCAGTGTGATATTGTCTCATTTTGGTAGTGATTGTTTCTCGGTGTATTGCAAGGTGGGTTCGGTAAGCGGTCTGATCTTAAGTTGAGCGCGATTGGCGCCATCGGCGTTATCACGCCGCCCGCTCCCTAACCTTGAGGGTTAAGGAGGGGTTGCCTTGTGATGCCCTTGAGGCAGTTAGTTGTAGTTGTGTTATTGTGCTTCAAGCAGTAAGGCAGGCAAAGAGAAATTTATTTTTCATGAGGTTTATTTTTCATGAGGCTTACTTTGCCATTGTGCAGTTCAAAAAGGCTACAGACGGTGCAGAAGTATAAACCAAAAACAAGATTAACTGAAACTTGCCAAACAGGCTTATAAGGCTGTATTATTTCACATTCACTTCATGTGATCCAAACATACAGGATGCAACAGAAAAGTTCCTTTAGCAGTAGTGCTCTGGTTCTACCAATCACTGGTGCATTAATTCATTCACCTCCCACAAGCTTTCTTGTGTAGGTCAAGTTAAGTGCCACTGCTATATTTCTTCATATACCAGAAAATCCTTTTCTCCTTAATTGCCTCTGTCAATTAAGCATGTAGAGCAGTCCATTAATATATCTTCATCAGGGTAAAGCAGAGAATTAGAAACAGGCGTTTCTTCATTACAGCCAGTAACTGGTTCTGGAATACTGTAGTTAAAACTTGTCTTCTGTTCTAAAAACTCTTTGAATTCTTTGAGAAGTGATTCAGCTGGTGACTTCCCTTCACTTAGCTGTCTTCCCTTCCCCTCGGTGAGCAAATGTTGGCTGAGCTTCTCTATCTCAGGCTTCTTATCATGTTTGTTTGTATCAGGAAAACAAACATTTGCTGTGTTTCCGTTATCTCCCCACCTTTCTCTACACGTGGGTGCTGTGCATAAAAACTTAGCAGTGCTAGGAGGGTACTTAAAAGTATTTACGTCAGCCCTGTCTTGGCTAGGTGTTTCAGCTAGCTTAAAGGAATAATTAGTGTTATTCAAAGCTTCTCTCTGCTGACAACAGCTGCCACCATTTTGTCTGACTTGGCTTTTAAAACTAGAACACAATGTTTCTGGCTTTAGAGCATAAACCTCTCCCCCACTGGGTACCTTATACAGAAGCTTTTCCTTTGGAGAATTCTTTGTCCTTCTGCCTTTATTCCATAGGTCTGCCTGGTCCTGTAGCCTTGGATCTCTCAGCGTTCCGAAAGAGTTCTGCCTCCAGCAGTTTCTTTCCTCATCTGAATCTTCCACACCGCTACCTGCCAACTGCAGACTATTAGAGGAATTACCACAGCAAGGATACTTCCTTTCAGACTTTCCTTCTGAAGCACTTGTTTCTCCCTCTGGGAATTCTCTTAGCCTCCGTTGCTCTCTTGGCTCCTGCCCTCTTAGCTTCTCTCGGTCCTGCTCTTGCTCCCGGTTCTGTTTGTCTTGCCTCCTCTTCTGTTTTGTTTCACTTCCTGGTTTCTGAGTATTTAACCAGGTGCTTCTAGCCTGCACTGCCCGCCTCCCCTTGGGGCGTGCCCAATCAAAAGCTTTCCTACTCTCCTCCCTCGAGGTGAGCTGTTCTGCTTGATTGAATCTGGGTTTTTTTCTTTCTGCAAAGAAATCCCTGCTTTCTCCTGTAGTACCGGCTTCTACCACCGGATGCTCATTTGTGTCCATCGGTTCCTGAGGAGCTACTGTGTCACAGCGTTCAAGTCTACGTAGTTGCGTAAGAGACTATCGCAGCTCAGGGGAGAACCATGGGGCGGAGCTTCTTTTTGTCCTTGCTGTATTCTTAGGGTTCGAGTGTTGTGAGATGGCAAGCAGGCTAGAGTTCCAATAAGCGATTAGTTCATCAAGGTCCGGTGTGGTTTTGTTGATGAGTGATGGGGTCTCCGACAGGATGTGTTCCCTATCGAAGGGGCGAAAGCATCTAGTGGCAGTTCGAGAGGTGATGCTCGAAGGTCGGCTTCCGTTTGGCTGGTTATTGTTGATGGGTATCTGGATGATGATCAATTTGTGGTCGGACCAGGGTACATCCATGACTGATATTGGAGGATTGTGGTTTTGGTCCATGACTGGGTGTGGAACAAAAACCATGTCAAGAATGTTCCCCTTTGTGTGTGTGGGTTCATTGATGATTTGTTTGAGACCTAGGTCTGCCATTGCATCAAGGAACGCATTTGCATGACTTTGGGGTAAAGATGGGAGATTGAAATCACCCATTATCCAATTTAGTTTGTTGGGAGAGAGGGTGTTAGCTGCAAGGTCAATAATGGTTGGAAGGTCATCTGGAGAAGTGGATGGTGTTCTATATAACAGGTTGAGGGAGCATTGTTGGTTAGCAACGGAGAGGATGACCAGGCTGTTTGTGCTAGAGTCCAGAATGTGGAAGTTGAGGTCAGATTTGGAGATTATGAGTACACCTCCTCCTTTTTTGTTTTCCCGATGTCTCGTATGTATGGAGAAATTGGGGGATAGTAGTTGGTTGAGGAGGACGTTGTCTTCTGATGATAGCCATGTTTCTGTGATCATAAGTATCTCCAGGTCATAAAAGGAGATTGTGTCAAGGACAACAGGCCATTTTTTGCGAATGGAACGCGCGTTGATGATGGCACATTTTAGTGGTCGGCATCTCAAAGGTTTTTACTGTCTGGGTGTCTTGGATAGCTGGAGTGCTGCATGTATCAAGTGGGAGTGGCGTGTGTAGGCGTCACTTCCTGGGTTGGAGTAAGGGGGACAATTCCATCTTTTTCCATGGCTATTCAGGATTGGAATCCTGCCTTGTGGCGTGTAAAGAGCCTGGGAGGTTCCAAGCCAGTGGGTGAGAAGGTAGAAGCTAAGAATGACAGCGACCTGGAGGGCCATTCTGAGGGTTTGGATTGAGTGTGAGACCCTATAGGTACGAAGTGGGGAAGTGCAATACTGCAATACTGGGGTGGTACAATGCTGTTATGAGACACAATACAGTGATGAGATTCTTCAGTACAGAAGAGCAATTATACGAGAGTGCAAACATTGAGCAGGTACAGTTTACATGCTAAGATATTGCCTATCTTTAAAGAGAGAGGGTGCAATACTGAGATGATACAGAAATAAAGAACGAAGCTAGCAGATTATATTGATATTCGACTGGCAAAATTGCAATATTGAGGTGGTACAAAATAAACTATGATGCTAGCAGGTTACTTTGAAAGTTAAAGTGGCTTAATAATAGTCCATCGAATGGGCTGTGTTGTTTAGTAGTGTTCCAATGTGAGCTTGGCAGAGTAGAACGGACTAGAGTTCCTTAAGTGGTATAGTGTGCAGGGATACTGACCGGCATTGCTGTCTGTAGTTGGATGTGTTTGCTGTTAGAGTATGCCATCTGGAGCTGGATAGGGTGCGGCGGTCTTCTGGTGGCCCTCCTCTCGGTCCCCAGGCGCGGGCCGGTCCGGTGGCGCGAACTTTAAAGTTCCTGGCTGGAGCCCCGATTGGACAGGATGTTGGTGCTGCTGCTCCCACCGCTTGAGGCTCTATCCCCAGACTGGGGAGAGCCGATGAAGGCGGCGGATGATATTTTCGTGTCGCCTATCGTGCCTCGCCTAAGGGCCATGCCAAAGGGCCCTCTGGCGAGGCCCTCAGGCGCAGGCCCGCCATGCGCGGGCGCACCCGATGGCGCGAAGTTTAAACGTGCTCTGCTGAGCCCCGATTGGGCTGTGGTGAGCTGGAGGCCCCTCCCGCTGCTGGTGGCTCGATCCCCGGGAAGGGGAGAGCTGCTGGTGGTGGCGAGGGCTGAAGAGAGTCGGCGCCCAATGGCGCGAAGTTTAAACGTGCTCTGCTGAGCCCCGATTGGACTTATGCCTTCAAATGGCACAAATTCTCGGTGTGGTGTGTGGAGCAAAGGGTGAACCCATTCTCCTGCCCAGTGCAGCTGGTACTGCAGTACCTTCTCCACCTTTCGCAATCCGGGCTCAGATCGAATTCTGTCAGAGTGCATCTCAGTGCCCTGACAGCACACAACCATCCTGTTGAGGGCAAGCCCTTCTCAGCTCAGCCTCTGGTGACCCGCTTTCTGAGGGGGCTTCTGTTGTTGAAACCCCCCATCTGCCCCCCAGCGACAGAATGGGACCTCAATGTGGTGCTTTCACAACTCACCTGCCCACCCTTTGATAGCCCCTGGCCATCTGCCATCTCTGGTGTCTCTCCTGGAAAGTTGCGTTCCTGGTGGCGCTCGCAGTCAGCGAGTTCCAAGCCCTGGTGGCAGAGGCGCCATATACCAGGTTCTACAGGAACAGGATTGTACTACGCACACATCTTAAGTTCCTACCAAAGGTGGTGTCCCCCTTCCACTTCAACCAACAGGTGGTGCTCTCCACCTTCTTTCTGAGGCCTCACTCCAGCAGGGCAGAGATCATTCTTCACACCTTGGACTGCAAGTGGTGCCTGTCCTTCTACATTTAACATATGCAGGGCCAACGCAAAGCTCTTCAGCTTTTTATTTCCTATCACCCCAGTTGACTGGGGCAAGAGGTAACCAAGTGGACACTGTCCACCTGAGTGGCGGACTGTATAGCCCTCAGCTATGAGCAGGCTGGGTTCATGCTGGATGGCCGGGTCATGGCGCATAGTGTCGGGGTCATGGCGGCCTCTGTGGCAAACCTGCGCTCCGTCCCGGTGTTGGACATATGCCGTGCCACCACCTGGTCTTCAGTCCATATCTTTGCTGATCATTACTGCCTGAAGAAGGGAGTCCCAGTGGGACAGTGCCTTTGGCCAGGCCATGTTCTGTAATCTTTTCGGGATCTAGGCAATTCCTACACTCTGACCCTTCTGTGTTCAGGCTACTGGATTGTTGGTTTCCATCAGACATGCGAGTCCTACTGCAGACTGTATCCATGGATTTGCTTGCTGCTGCTCATGTCTCCCCTTGATGGTGACTGTTGTTTTCCTTACAGTCTTTAGGTAGCCTGTAGCTAGGGAGTCTCATATGTGTGGACTGACTTCCTGCTTGTTCCCGGAAAAAGTGTAGTTACTCACCTGTAATAGGTGTTCTCCGGGGACAGCAGGAATCAGTCCTTCCATCCCTCCCTCCTCCCCTTGGATTTGCTAATTATATATATTTTTGCCATCTTCTTTGTCGACAGCTGTCATCTGACTGACTAAGATGGCACTCTTGAGCGGGAAGGGAACCATGCATGTGTGCTGGCATCTCCCAAAGGCTTTCTTTGAAAGCTGGGGAGATGCTTCCACGAGGGCTCAGTCGGTGCCAACGTCACCTATAAGTGAGAACTGATTCCTGCTGTCCCCGGAGAACACCTGTTACAGGTGAGTAATTACGCTTTCCCACTGGCTGTACTAGTAAATACACATGCAGTTTTGTGTACCTTTACAGAGACTTTATAAATAGAGAGGCGATTGTGCACATCCTGACTTGAATGTCTCAATTCCCCTGTGCACATCCACGTCTTATTCAAAATGGGCATTCATATCTTTCAAATAACTTCTGTGCTGGTCCAATGAGAGGTATTGCAGTCTGTAAAGAATGCAGTAGTTCCATGTTTTATATTTTGGGGATGAATTGCTACTTTAATTTTTTTGCTTGTATTATGTAGGGAAAGAACAGGAGTCTGGCTGCCATGACTCTGACATGCCTCATCTTGAACAACTGCACAAGACTGACCGGGAACAAATAGAAGACAAGCCATCTGCTCTTGGGGAATTGCCGCAAACTCCGCAGTTATCAGCATTTGGCCTCTCCCACTATCACTTTCAGACAAGGACTATGGCAAACCATATGGCATTTAATGGGATACCTGCTCTTAAAGAAGAGCTAAAGAACATACAAGCTGCAATAGGTCAGCCTGAATTAATAATGCCAAAGACACCAAAGTGTACATTAAACATGGATGATGATGCTCTCCTTGACTCTTGCTTTCCAAAGTTGGAACCTTTTAGCTTTGTTGAATATAACATGAAACTGAATGATGACTACACAATAGCACTAATAAATAAAAGGGCTCAGGAAAGGAAAACGTAAGTATAATTAATGTTCATTTCTTCATGTATAACTGACTTTCAGTGGTATTTTCTTGTATCCAACCTATTATCACTTGATGAGCCACTGAACAACAAAGCAAATCTCAGAAGAACCTTATCTTATATGCCTCCTGCTCACCCAGTGTATTCTCTTTCTCTAGGAATAAGCAGGAAATCAGTCCTCAGATATGGGTAACATCGGCACTGATAGAGCCCACACGGAGCATTTCCCCAGCTTTCAAAAAAAGCCTTGGAGAATGCCAGCACGCATGCGTGGTCCCCTTCCCGCCCAAAAGTGCCATCTTACTCCATCTCCCTTTTTCTGCAGGGTCCTTCGGTTGTGCGTCTCGTCTCCGGAAAAATGTTTTCAAATTCTAACTCTGTTTTGTCTTTCTGGCCTTCGCCGGTCCTCTTCCCGCCACCCCGAGCTCCGCTGCTTAGGCTCTCGGTCTCAGGATTCTTTTATTGTAATTTTTTTCCCTGCGCTTTTGTGCCCTTTTTAACTTCTGGCTGCATCGAGGATCTTCGACCTCGCTGGTATCCTTTTCACCCTGATGGCATCCGGTTTTAAAAAATGTGATAGGTGTAATAAGAACATGTCACTCACGGACACCCATGACACTTGTCTCAAGTGCCTGGGAGCTGACTATGATCTGGAGCAATGCTCCCTCTGCAAGATGATGTCCTCCAAGGCCATCCAGAGTCGTAAGCAGAAGCTGGATGATCTTTTCCATAAGGCAACCCCGGTAGCCTCCCGCTTCACGGTCCCGCAACCCCTGGAGTCCCCTAAGGCTCCTCCTCAGGCCCGGTAGCACTCCGACCAGGGTCACCTGAGTGCGAGCAGAAGAAGAAGAAGGCGGCCGTGAGGACACTGTCGGAGGCGCCAGACAAGCGTGTGGGATCATGCACCCAGTCTCTCATCCCCCCTCGGCAGATCCCAGAGTTGGAGAGAGAGTGGCCCAGAAAGGTATCTCAAACAGATATGGAGGCCTCCGGTGATGGCGCCCAGTCTCCAGATGGATGCCCAGTCTCCAGAGGGTCGTCCCAGCGAGGACCTCCTTGACACCTGACCCAGTCACCCCAGCATCTGTGTCGCAGGACCCCACTCCCGAGTGGGAGGCCTGAATACTGGCCTTGGAATGCAGCGTTTCTGCGTTCCTCGCTGCTCACCAGGCATTGGTGCCAGGCCATGCTGGCGCACACCTTGAGACCGCAGGGACCTTGACCTCAAGGACTCCCCAGGCCGCTGCAGTGACCCCTGAGAGCCAGAGGCCTCGCGAGGGTCCTCAGTGATAATCTCTATCTCCGTCCCGGTCCTGAGGCGCAAGATCTTTTCTGGCTGCCTCTGGCTCCAGGCAGGCTTCAGCCTCGGGAGCCCGGCGCAGGTCATCGACCCTTCTTGGTCCACCCGACTCAGTCCTCCACAGACTATTCAGACTGGGAATTTGACAGGGACACCTCCCAGGAAACCTGGTCCCACCGGGATCTTCCCTCTGATCCCTCTCTGCTGGCCCAGAGGTGATCGTCCCCTTCCGAGGACACCACCTTCTTGGAGTTTGTCCGGGATATGGCATGGGCCCTGGCACTCGCCATCGAGTCGGAGGAAGAGCCCTGCACAGAGGAGCTCAATATCCTTCAATATGAGGCTCCCCCGAAGGAGACCCTCACAGTCCCAGTTCCCTCCATCCTCCAGGCTCCTCCTCCACATGTGGGAGACCCCGGCATCTGTCCCTATTGTTAGCAAGCGCCTGGACACTATGTACAGAGTCCAGCGGGGACCAGGGTTTCGGGAAGCCCAGCTTCCCCAAACCTTGATGGTGGTCAAATCAGCCATGTGGAAGCAGAAGAGCCTGAAGACTCATTCTTCGGTCCCACTGGGCAGTCTCTCGTACCCTCGATGCTCTCAGGCGCAAGGCTTACCAGGGCTCCATGTTGGTATGCTGCATTCAGGTTTACCAATTATTCATTCAGATGTTCCTCCATGACCTCACTAAGGATCTCGGAGGTTTTGTGGCAGACCTCTATGGAGACTACCTCCACCATTTCCAGGCCATCTCAAAGTCCGTCAGAGTGTTCTAAGTACCTCTCATGGGCAGCATATTATGGCTTTGAGTCCTTCGCACAGGTGGCGGCTCCTGGCATCGGAGCCCGCCGACAGGCCTGGCTCCAATCCTCAGACCTGGAACAGTGGGTCTAGGAGAAACTGCTAGATGTCCCTTGCCTTGGGGAGCAACTGTTTGGCAAGCCCATGGAGGACAAGGCAGCGGAGATTGAGACAGAGTATGTGACCCGTACTCGCATCTCCTGAAAGGCCTCCTCCCTCCCCAAGAAGAAACAGTATGGCAAGAAGCCTTTCTTTCCACCGGAAGGGGCTCCCAAATAAGGGTTACCCACCCTACCCACTGGCATCTACCCCCACCCAGGGTGGCCAGGGAAAAGGCACGACCCATGGCCCTCGCAAGCCAAAGGATCACAAAACCCAACCACCAGCACCGGCTCAGCCGGCCTCTGGTTTTTGACGCTATCGGCATAGCCTCTCGTTCGCTGGCAAATCAGCTGCTGGTTGGTCCACTTCGCCCTCAGGTGGGAATCCATCACCATTGACGCCTGGGTTCTCCAGGTCATACAGGAGGGCTATCTCCTCAAGCTGGACCAGCTCCCCCCTCAGTACTTCCCCGGGGAGCTGCAGTGGCTTCCTCTGCACCAGGCCCTCCTGACTCAGGAGCTAGTAGGCCTCCTCGAGGATGGGGCGGCGAAACCAGTCCCACCGCACCTCAGAGAATGGGGGTTTTATTCCCGATACTTCCTCGTCCTGAAGAGAACAGGGGGTCTCCGACCCATCCTCGACCTGAAGAACCTTAACAAGTTCCTGGTGAGGGAGAAGTTCACGATGCTCGCCCTTGGAACACTGCTGCCCTGCCTCCAGCAGGGCCATTGGCTATGCTCCTTGGACCTAAAGGATGCTTATACTCACAACCTTGTCCATCCCAAGCACAGAAGATACCTCTGTTTCATGGTACAGGGCAACCACTACCAGTACACGGTGCTCCATTAAGGTCTTGCATCCGCCCCATGGGTCTTCACAAAATGCCTAGCCGTGGCGGCGGCCCACCTCCGGTTGCAGGGCACCTTCATCTATGCTTATCTAGATGACTGGCTCGTGATGGGACATGCCCTCCGAGGTTTGTTGGGCCACAGACAGCACCATTCACCTTCTGGAGCACCTGGGATTTGGGGTCAACTATACATAATCCCACCTCACTCTGGTGCAGTCTCTAGAGTTCATCGGGGCCTGCTTGGACACTCTGCGGGCCATGGCCTTCCTTCCCCTGGACAGGGCAGACCGTCTCATGTCCCTGGCATCCGATGTGCAAAGCCGCAGTGTGGTCTCGGCTCAGTCGATGCTTCACCTTCTTGGCCATATGGCCTCCACGGTCCATGTCGTACACCACACTCGCCTCAACATGCGGGCAGCACAGTGGTGCCTCCGTGCACAGTGGACCCAGGCGACAGGCCATCTTTGAGACCCCATTTTGGTCGCACCCTGCCTTGCGGAGTCCCTGACTTGGTGGCGGGATGCAGGGAACCTGTTCCGAGGCATGCCCTTCCAGACCCCGATGCATCAGGTGGTGTTGATGACGGACACCTCCCTATTGGGCTGGGGGGCCCTCTGCAAGGAGCTGCGCACGCAGGAGACTTGGTTCCCTGAGGAGGCTCGGCAGCAGATCAATCTGCTGGAGCTCCGAGCCATCGCCCTCACTTTCCGGGCCTTCTGGCACCGCTTGCAGCACCAAGCAGTCCTTGTCCAGACAGACAACCATGTCACGATGTTCTCCGTGAACAAACAAGGGGGTACCAGCTCTTACAGCCTTTGCCTGGAGATGATGGCTCTGTGCTCTTCTGCAGTGAGCCTGGGCCATGTCCCTGTTTTATGCCGTTCCTTGGTAGCCTGGAGTTAGGGAGTCCCATATGTGAGGACTGACTTCCTGCTTGTTCCTGAAGAAAGCGTAGTTAGTCACCTGTAATAGGTGTTCTCCAGGATCAGCAGGAATCAGTCTTCACAATCCTCCCTCCTCCCCTTGGAGTTGCTATCCATTTTTGCCATCTTCTTGGTAGGGCTCTAGCTATGGCACCTGACTAAGATGGCACGTTTGGGGAGGAAGGGGACCACGCATGCATGGTGGCATTCCCAAAGGCTTTCTTTGAAAGCTGGGAAAATGCTCCATGTGGGCTCCGTTGGTACTAAAGTCACCCATATGTGAGGACTGATTCCTGCCGTCCCTGCAGAACACCTGTTACAGGTGAGTAACTACGCTGTATTTGTGTCCATTTCATCAGAGTATACCAAAGAGCCCATGTGAGATGGAACAGACTTCTAAGGACAATTTTTTCAGAGCCAATTTTACAGGTGATTTACACACAAATTTCCCCTGTTCCCTCAGTAAATTAATGCTTCACAGGGTGTGTACTTTTAACCACATTTGGGGAGGCATTCCCCAAGGTGTTTGTTGGAGGAGATCGAAAAATAACATGTGCAGATTGTAAGGAAAGTAATGTTGCATGGGCTTGAAAATACAAACTCTACCTGCACAAAAACTAGATGCAAAGGTCCATGGATACTTTGCACTCACAACCGGTTTCAAAGGGAAACTGTGTAGATATTTTTTCTCTGAAACATGATGCAAAGTCTGCAGCCAAACATTCCTATCAGCTTTGCTCCAAAGTAGACTGTCTAAATATTATACCCCATATGATTTGGTCTCTGTGCTTTGTGGTCTTTTATGTTTTATTGATCTATTTATTTATCTATCTATCTGTCCTTAGTAGTGGGTTCCCTTACCCACTCCATTGCTGTAGAGTTTTAAACTTTCTCTTAGCCTACCTGAGGGACTACCCCTCCCCCCTGCTGAGTTAGTGTTGTGGACCTCCATTTCCTGTGCTGCACGTGTCTATTTGTCCTTAGTGGTGGGTTCCCATGCCCACAGTTCAGGAACAGCCTACTGGCCAGAGACACTTAGGTTCCCGCCCACCCTACACCTCACCCCACCCACCCCAGTGACTACATTACCTATATAGTGGTCACATACAGGCCATCTATCGTTCCTAACCTGGGTTAAAAGCCACATCGTCTCCCTCTTTTCGTCTTCTTCCTCTTCTGGGACTGCATAAACATGTTGTGTATTCAGTGCAATAACTGCGGTACTTTCATTCCAAGACGAATCATTTGGAGCCTAAGAGCTTGTCCTATATGCCTAAAGTCAGCCGCCATGCATGAAGAACTGACTCTACTAAGGGAAGACCTAGCTGCCATGCATAAAGAAGTGTCTCTACTGAGGGAGGAACTGGCTGCAATGAAGCGCACCTCTTCTAGGATACAAACTGAACAAAGTCCACCACCAATCCCACAAAGAATCAAACGCCCCAGGAACAAATGGATCACAGTGGGTTCTGGTAGATTGCAACCAGTAACACAGAGACATCCTGTACATCAAGAGATATCCCTGCACAATGCCTTCTCTGCCTTGGCTAATGAGGATGCCAATCCAAAGAAACTGAAGGGCTCTTAAATGAGTCAGACAATGCCCAATCCCCTGCTAAAGCACCAAATATGAAGAAAACCTCACCAAACAGAAAACTACTACTACTTGGAGATTCCATCATCAGAGGCACCAACATGGGAACACAGTTCAAAGGAGAGAAGATAGTCATGTGCCTACCAGGCTCTTCAGCCAGCAGGAATACAAACCAAGTTGTTGAATTACTTAGCGCAAAAAGTGAACACTCCAAACTTGATGTTATTATCCACTTAGGCACAAACGACCTGGCTAGGAACAGTGCCTCCAAAGCCCAAAAGGACTTCCAATCTCTGGGAGAGAAACTCAAGCGCGTTGTTAACACTGTTGCATTCTCAGAAGTTCTACCTGTTCTTGATAAGGGGACAAACAGGCTGCATCGCATTAACAGCTTTAATACATGGCTCCAGACCTGGTGCAAACAAGAAGGATTCAGATTTATTGGTAACTGGGACAACAGATGGACCAACAAGAGACTATACTGTGCTGATGGACTACATCTCTCTGTCGCAGGGAAAAGAATCCTAAGTGAAAAATTCAGGCAGTATGTGGATATGCATTTAAACTAGGAAGAGGGGTGACAGATGTGTAAGGTCAACATCTGCATGCCACCCCCAGCAAAAGCAGAACACCTTCAGAAACAGCCACACTTTTAAACCACACATCAAAAACATGTGCAAAATACACACAAGCCAGGAAAATGCTGGAAAGCAATGAGCACAAATGCTCGAAGCTTAGCCAACAAAATTCCAGACCTGGAAGCCCTAATTGTGGAAACGAATTTGGACATTATGGCCATTACAGAAACATGGTTTAATGAATCACACGATTGGGATATAGCCATAGCTGGCTATAATCTATTCAGAATTGTAATCCAATCCGCTACTGATCGCTGGAAGTAGCGGTATACAAATGTACGCTAAATAAATAAATAAATAAAATAAGAAGAGACAGAGAAAATGGAAAAGGAGGAGGAGTAGCCTTGTATGTCAAAAGCAATATTAAAGCTACTGAAATGCAGGGGACATGGGGAAAAGAAGAAGCGCTCTGGATTTCGTTGGAAAGAGGAGATGGCACTGTCATCCATATTGCTGTAGTCTACAGACCTCCAACTCAAATTGAAGAGAGAGATAACGAATTGATTAAAGATATTGCCAAGATAGCAACAAAGGGGGAAGCGATCATATTGGGTGACTTTAATCTACCTGATGTGGATTGGATTACTCCTTCTGCACATCTGGAAAGAAGCAAAAAAATTGTGGATGCTCTCCAAGATGCATTATTTAGACAAATGGTGATGGAACCAACCAGGGAAAGCTCAACGCTGGATGTAGTGCTCACCAACGGTGATAGTGTGTCGAATGTCTGCGTGAGTGCCCCTGTGAGCAACAGTGACCATCACACGGTGTGGTTTGAGATAAAAGCCATGGTACAGGCCAATCATAGCAAGCTCAAAGTCCTAAACTTCAAATACACTGACTTCAATAAAATGGCAGAGTACTTAAAGGAGGAGATGATGGGGTGGAAGGAGATAAAGGAAGTGGAATTGCAATGGGCTAAACTAAAGAAGGCAATAAAAGGGGCAACAGATAAATAAGTAAGAAAAGTAAATAAAAACAAGAGGAGAAGGAAACCTATTTGGTTTTCCAAAGAGGTGGCTGCTCAAAGGCAAAAAACACAACTTTCGCAAAATTCAAAAGCTTGCAAACAGAAGAACACAGAAATGAATACAGGATCCAACTCAAAGAGTCTAAAAGAGTAATAAGGATAGCAAAATCAAAGGCAGAGGAAAGGATGGCTAAAGATGTTAAGGGTAGCAACAAAACTTTCTTCAGGTATATTCAGGAAAGGAAGAAGATCAGATTTGGAATTGCAGGACTCAAAAGTGCTGGGAAAGGACTCGTGGAAAGTGACACTGAAAACGCGAAATTGCTAAACAAATATTTCTGCTCTGTTTTTACTAAAGAAGATCCTGGAGATGGACCAGCTGTGACTCCCAAATATAAAAATGGGAATGAAGTAGATACCACACCATTCACAGAAGACGAGGTGTTAGAACAACTTGCTAAACTGAAAGTGGACAAAGCCATGGGACCGGATGGGATACATCCCAGGATACTGAAAGAGCTCAGAGAGGTTCTTGCAGGACCGTTAAAGGATGTCTTCAACAGATCCTTGGAAACAGGAGATTTTCCTCAGGACTGGAGAATGGCTGATGTTGTACCTCTACACAAAAGTGGTGACAGGGAAGAAGTGTCAAACTACAGGCCCGTGAGCCTTACCTCGGTGGCGGGAAAAGTAATGGAGGCGCTCCTGAAAGAGCGAATAGTGAACTCTCTCAAAACCAACAGGATGCAAGATCCGAGGCAACATGGTTTTACTGAAGGACGGTCTTGCCAAACAAATCTGATTGAGTTCTTTGACTGGGTGACCAAGGAACTAGATCAGGGGCATGCGATGGATATCATTTACCTGGATTTCAGCAAAGCCTTTGATACTGTTCCTCATAGGAGGCTTGTCAACAAACTCAGTAGCTTGGGGATGGGTCCCAAGATGGTAAACTGGATTAGAAATTGGTTGACTGACAGACGACAGAAGGTGATTGTACATGGAGCTCACTCGGATGAGAGGAAGGTGATTAGTGGGTTGCCCCAGGGTTCGGTCCTGGGCCCGGCACTGTTCAATGTATTTGTGAGTGATATTGCTGAAGGACTGAATGGAAAAGTCTGTCTTTTTGCAGACAACACAAAAATTTGCAACAGAGTGGACTCCCCTGAGGGAGTGGTTAACATGAGGAAAGATCTACAAAAGCTGGAAGACTGGTCTAATGCTTGGCAACTACGATTTAATGCGAAAAAGTGCAATGTCATGCACTTGGGTAGCAGAAATCCAAGGGAAATGTATGCAATAGGGGGTGAGATGTTGGTATGCACGGTTCAGGAGAAAGACCTTGGTGTGATTATCTCTGATGATCTCAAGGTGGCAAAACAGTGCGACAAGGCGGTGGCAAAAGCCAGGAGGATGTTGGGCTGCATACAAAGAGGGATTACCAGCAGAAAGGAAGAAGTACTTATGCCACTGTATAAGTCACTGGTGAGGCCTCACTTGGAATACTGGGTTCAGTTTTGGAGAATGTATCTTGCAAAAGATGTAAAAAGACTCAAAACTGTTCAGAGGAAAGCGACCAAAATGATTTGGAGCCTGCGTCAGAAGCCTTATGAGAAGAGACTTGAAGACCTAAATATGTACACTTATTTATTTATTTATTTATTTTATTTAAAGTCTCTTCTATACCGCGCTATTCAGCATCAGCACGGTTTACAATAAACAGTGAACATACACATTTCCAATAGTACTTTGTGTTTACATATGAACAGGATATTCAACTTGGCTAACAGGGTAACTATGTACAGCCACAATATACAATATATACAATTTGTAGGCTGATCATGTGTTTGTATGGTTTTAGACAGTGGTGATTTGGGTGGTTTCGGCAAATGGTGCTGAGTTTCTATTGGTTTCAGGGTAATGTATGAGGAAGAGGTAGTGTTTCACGGCCTTCCTGAATTGGAATATGTCTGGGATTGATCTGATGTTGTGAGGGAGGTTATTCCAGATCACTGGTGCATAAAGTTTGAAAGTCCTGCTGGATGTTGACTTGGTGCATTGACTTGGTGCACTTTGGAGGAAAGGAGGGACAGGGGAGATATGATTCAGACCTTTAAATACTTAGAGATATGATGAACAAACAAGCCTCTTCCAAAGACGGGGAAACTAAAACTAGAGGGCATAACAGAAAGCTGCAAGGTGGTAAATTGAAAGGCAATGTCAGGAAATAGTTTTTCACTGAAAGGGTGGTGGATGCTTGGAATACCCTCCCGATGGAAGTGGTGGGGGCAAACACGGTGACGGAATTCAAAAAGGCATGGGACAAACACAGTGGATCCCTTTACAGCAACAGGATAAAAACAAGATAAACGGTACCATCTAACTTCTGAAGCATATAACGTCTCAACAAATAGGGGTGTCCTACATGGAGTGGTGGGTTTACCCCTAAACAAAGACATGGGGAGGGGTGGCCTGCACAGAACGACAGGTGCACCTACTCTTGCCGTCTTGCTGGGCAGACTAGATGGACCATGCTGGTCCTTATCTGCCGTCATTTACTATGTTACTATAATTTGGGAAATTAGGATTTCATTAGACATGGAAATTTTAGCATGATGGCACTAGACGTTCCAGCATAGTTTACTGTAGGTGTCACCAGTATTGCTAGCTTATGCAGCTGCAAAGAAATTCTGAACTTCCATACTGTCCTGCCAAACCAGTCCAGACAAGTTGGTTTTATTTATTTATTTATTTAACTTTTTAATATACCGCCTTTCAGATTCTCAAGGCGGTTTACAGTGAACATAACTTTGCTTACGTGGAACTTTTCCTCAGAACTATTTACAATGTCAAATATGAACAGTGCTTACAGATAACATTTTAACTAGTTACACGGGAGCTTGAGCTCTTACAGAGGCTTAAGATTTTACCAATTGTCTATATGCTGCAATAGCCGGTACAATTACTTTAGTATGATATTGAAGTGCTCAGTAAACACCCTTACCAGCAGATGTGGAGACAGAAAACTTTCCAGAGGTTTCTCATGACATAGTCATGCCATTATCAGCCTTTCCAAATTTGGAACCCTTTAGCTTTGGTGAATATAACCTGAAACTGAATGATGACCACACGATAGTCAGTAGGGGCATAATTCAGTATTTCTATGTTTCCAGCAGAAGGTGGATTCAAGTTTTTCAGCCCTGATGAAATCTGGAAAAACAAAGAAAGATTAAAGAAGGAAAGATTGATTTTGCTCGTGAGCGCTCACCCTCGTTGGTGGCTTTCTCACTGGAGTGTGGCATGTAAGACTCCACTAGAGGCACCCTTAAAACTAGTGCTTTTTTTTGAATGCCATAAAGAGGAAGGGCATTTGTTCAGCTCCACATCCTTATCCTGTTAAGGACCTGTTGAGCAGCCAGAAGATTGGACAAAGAAGTTTGGAAAGGATTCTTCAGCCTCACACAACTTTGGCGCCCGCTCCCTCCTTCTTCCCCCTTCTTTCCTTCTGAAGATTGAAGAAGACTCTTCAGCAGTATATGACTTGCAGTTTTGGCAACAGGGGAATAGCACTGAGTCCGGCACAGTTTTTCCTGCCTTGAAGTTCCCCAGGGATGAGTACCAAAACTAAGTCCCTGTCTGACATGTTTGTTGGGGTTGTTTGTTTTATTATATTACATTGCTAGTTCTCTGACTGGGAGCTCTTAAAAGGGTTTTTTGCATATTTTTTAAAGCAAGGTTACTTTCTTTTTGCTGCTTATGGGGAACTTTCCTTGAGCACAGTAGGTTGCTGAACTCCAGTAACATCCTCAGGTTTAGAAACTGCTAACACCTAATCAGGTGTTAGTTCCCTCCCTACCCACCCCGACTCCCACCCACCCCTAGTGAGCAGTCTTGCTTTATAGGGCACCTCCCCCTTTAACAAATCACAGAGAATTGGACCAGCACATTTTGAATATAATTAAAGAGATTTAACTGCTTTTTCTCTGAAAGGACAGCTGCGAAACCGGCTGGTACTTGGTAGATCTCTCTCTTTTGCTTTAACAGATACCTAAGCTCCACGAACAGAACAATGGCTGGGAAAAATCGTATTGCTAAAGCTGTTGCCCCCGTTACAGCTTCTGCCTCGGTCCAGACAGAGGTCCTAATTCCAGTTGAAGGACCGGTTCCATGTGCAGGGTGCCTGCATGCTGAAGCTCTGAGGAAACAAGTGGAGGAACTCAGAGAGGAGGTGGCGAGGCTGAGGAGCATTCAAGACAGTGAGAAGTGCATTGATGAGATGCTTCTTGCAGCAACCAAGCTCTCCAGCACAGGAGAAGATGGGTGCCAACAGAATGTCGATGGTTGGACACAAGTCACCAGGGCCTGCAAAATCACCAATCCAACTTCTCCAGCCCTTGAATTGAAGAACCATTATGCAGCCCTGGAAGTGGAGGAGGTGAAACATCCCTGGAAAGGGAAGAACCAGAGTTCAAGTACCCCAAAGTTGCAGAATCAGTGACCAGAAGGAAACGAAGGGTAGTGGTGGTTGGAGACTCTCTTCTGAGGGGTACTGAGGCATCCATCTGCCGACCAGACTTGATGTCCAGAGAGGTATGCTGTCTGCCTGGTGCCAGAATCCAAGATGTTACGGAGAGTTTGCCGAGACTCATCAAGCCCACTGACTATTACCCAATGTTGCTAATCCATGTTGGAACAAATGATACTGCCAGGTATACCTCGGAAAGTATCAAAAGTGACTGCATGGCTCTGGGACAGAGGGTGAAGCAGTTAGATGCACAGGTGGTGTTCTCTTCAATCCTTCCTGTTGAGGGTAAAGGCCAAGGCAGAGAGGCTCGCATCCTGGAGATGAATGCATGACTGCGTGGATGGTGTCATCGAGAGTGTTTTGGTTTCCTAGACCATGGGATGCTGTTCCAAGGGTTGCAGAGCAGAGATGGCATCCATCTGTCCAAGAAAGGTCGACGCATCTTCGGTAGTAGACTGGCTAATCTACTGAAGAGGGCTTTAAACTAGATTCATTGGGGATGGGTGAAGAAAGCCCCCAGGTAAGTGAAAGCCCCCAGGTAGGTGATACCCATTTCCATAAAGGTATTTAATGTAACAGGGGTAACATATGGAAAGCAGTGTGTATTAATGCCCGTAGCATGGGAAATAAGATCCCTGAAGTTGGGTGGGAGTGGCTGACTTGGATTTAGTGGCAGTTACAGAAACATGGTTCACAGAAAACCATGACTGGGATGTAACTATACCTGGCTATACTTTATTCAGAAAGAACAGGGTAGGAAGAAGGGGGGAGGAGTGGCACTATATGTAAAAACTACTATTAAAGCTTTGGAATTACAGAGCTTAAAAGGGAGAGAGGAGGCATTGTGGGTTAAACTAGAAAGAGGGAAAGAGAAATCTATTTGCATTGGTGTGATATACAGACCTCCCTCACAAGAGGAAGAGGTGGACAGAGAGTTAATTGAAGACATACGCAGCATTGCTAGGAAAGGGGAAGTGCTACTGATAGGAGATTTCAATATGCCAGATGTTGATTGGCACATTCCTGCTGCAGTATCATCTAGAAGTAAGGAGATCCTGGATTCTCTACAGGGAGAACTATTCAGGCAATTGGTAACAGACCCCACACATGAAGGGGCCATACTGGACTTGGTGCTTACCAATGGTGAAAATGTTTCTGATGTTGTAGTGGGAGATCATTTTGCATTCAGTGATCACCAGATGGTGTGGTCAGTATTAGGACTAGGGCTGTTAGAATCCATTCCAAGGTGAGGATCTTAGACTTTAGGAAGACTAACTTTGCCAAGATGGGCCAATACCTCAGGGAGTCGTTAGTGGGATGGGAACAGCTGGGGGATGTAGAAAAACAGTGGGCAAAACTGAAAGGGGGTATTTTAAGGGCAACCAACCTTTTTGTTAAAATGGTAAATAAAGGCAAAAGGAACAGGAGACCGCTATGGTTTTCGAAGGAAGTAGCTGAAAAAGTGAAGAAAAAGAGGGAGGCCTTCATGAAATACAAGAGATCACAGAGAGGAAGACAGGCATCTGTATTTGGAAAAACTTAGAGAAGCTAGCATAGTAGTCAAGAAGGCAAAGATTCAAAAGGAGGAGGAAATAGCCAATGCAATAAAATGGGGGGATAAGACATTTTTCAGATATATTAGTGAGAAGAGGAAGGGCAAAAGTGGTATTGTCAGACTCAAGGGTGTAGGGGGGGAATATGTAGAAGCTGATAAGGATAAAGCGGAATTGCTTAACAAATATTTTTGTTCTGTGTTCACAGATGAAAAACCAGGAGCAGGACCTCAGAAAACACCCACAAATAAGAACAGAAGCGAGGGACATCTTGAACAATTTTCAGAAGACTGTGTTCGTGAGAAACTAGCTCAACTTAAAGTAGACAAAGCGATGGGACCGGATGGGATACACCCTAGAATACTGAGGGAACTTGGGGACGTTCTAGCAACTCCACTGACTGACCTTTTCAATGCCTCGTTGGAGTCAGGAGTGGTGCCAAAGGACTGGAGAGAGGCTCATGTGGTGCCTTTACACAAAAGCGGAAGTAAGGATGTGGTTGAAAACTACAGGCCGGTTAGTTTAACTTCGGTGGTGAGTAAATTATTGGAAACGCTGCTGAAAGAGAAAATAGTGAGGTTTCTGGAGTCCAGCGGATTACAGGATCTGAGGCAGCATGGATTCACCAGAGGCAGGTCTTGTCAGACAAATCTGATTGATTTCTTTGACTGGGTGACCAGGGAGTTGGACCGAGGGAGAGCTCTAGATGTGGTGTATTTAGATTTCAGTAAAGCCTTTGACACTGTTCCTCACAGGCGACTTATAAACAAACTGAGCACCCTAGGGATGGACCCTAAAGCTACTGCTTGGGTTAGAAATTGGTTGGGTGGGAGGCGACAAAGAGTACAAGTAAATGGAGCTCACTCTGAGGAGAAGGATGTTACCAGTGGTGTGCCCCAGGGATCTGTCCTTGGTCCGATTCTTTTTAACATCTTTGTTAGTGATATAGCGGAAGGGCTGTCGGGTAAGGTTTGCCTCTTTGCAGATGATACCAAAATCTGCAATAGAGTAGACACCTAGGAAGGTGTAGATAACATGAGGAGGGATCTAGCTAAGCTTGAAGAATGGTCTAGAATTTGGCAGTTGGGATTTAATGTTAAAAAATGTAAGGTCATGCATTTGGGCTGCAGCAATCCAAGGGAGCAATACAGTATAGGAGGTGAAGTACTTTTGTCCACTAAAGAAGAGCAGGACCTAGGTGTGGTTGTGTCTGATGATCTTAAAGTAGCTAAACAGGTAGAAAAGGTGACGGCAATAGCTAGAAGGATGCTTGGGTGCATACGGAGAGGAATGGCTAGCAGAAAAAAGGAGGTGATAATGCTTCTATATAAGTCTTTGGTGCGACATCATTTGGAGTATGGTGTGCAATTCTGGAGTCCGCACCTTCAAAAGGATGTGAACAGGATGGAGTCGGTGCAGAGGGTTGCTACTAAAATGATTAATGGGCTTCATTATAAAGCATATGAGGACAGACTTAAGGATCTTAATATGTACACCTTAGAGGAAAGGCGGGATAGAGGTGATATGATTGAGATGTTTAAATACCTCCGTGGCATAAATGTACAGGGAGAGAGCCTCTTTCAATTGAAAGCAAGTTCTGCTACGAGGGGACATGGGATGAGGGTGAAGTGAGAGAGATTCAGGCGTGATATGCGGAAATATTTCTTTACAGAAAGAGTAGTGGATCCATGGAATAGTCTCCCAGTGGAGGTGGTAGAGATGAGGACAGTAACTGAATTCAAAAAAGCATGCGACCAACACAGAGGATCTCTAAAGGTAAAAAGTGGACTGTTGTAGTTGTTGTTATGGATGGACAGACTAGATAGGCCATGTGGTCTTTTTCTGTCATCATGTTTCTATGTTTCTATCTGTTGGCTCGGCGCTGGTCTTTTGCCACACCTTCCCTGGTGTGCACCTGTAGCACGCAGTGTCATGTCCATATGGCCCTAGTGCATATGACTACTGTCCAAGCAGCTCTAGCGCACACTGTTATTGTCTGCGTGGCCTTAGCACCCAGTGCACTGTGCTGTTTTAGCACACATTGAGTCTGAGTTATCTGGCTGTCCATTGCAGCAGAGATTCATATGTCCATTTCTATGAAGTGTTGACTGCTCTTCGGAAAGTCTAAACACTGTATTTTGGTATCTGCATTTCTTGCATGGAAGCTTCTGACAGGCCCTTGGAGGACCCATGTCTCCCCTTGCAGCAAAAAGACACAAGTGCTCTGACCTTATTGTCTTCACTGCAGGAGACGATGAACAATGGTATCAAAAAGGATGATCTACAGGCTTTGTGTGTCTTGGGTTTTGACCTATGTAGTACACATCCTGGAGAGTCTCTGCTGGGTGATCAATAGAGGAAAGAACCACTTGGAGTCTTTCCAATCATTGGAATACCTGGGAGCATGTTTCTCTCCTCAGGCAGGAAGGGTTTTCCTGCCTGAGGAGAGAGTGAAAAAGTTGTTGGTCCAGCAGACAGCCTTCTGTGCTCAACAGGCTCCCTGAGTTTGGGATTATCTTCAGCTTCTTGGATTGATGGCAGCAGCGGCGATCAAAATGGTGTCATGGGTGCAAGCTCATATGAGGCTGCTTTAGAAGTCCTTGCTATCGGACGTCTCAACTCTCATGAATTTGGCTGCCCCTCTAGCCAGAGATGGTGTCCAGCCTGCAGTGCTGGCATAAGCTACAGCATCTGAGGAAGGGTATACCACTGGACAATCACTTGTGGCTTCTCCTGTTGATAAATGCCAATCTGTTTGACTTGGAAGCCCACTCTGAGAACCAAACAGCTCAGGATTGGTGGAGCAGCCGAGAGATGGCATGGCTCATCAACTGTCTTGAGGCCAAGAACCATTAGTTTTTCGCCCTTTTGCACATCCAGGCCCTAGCCAACAGCAGAATGGTCCAGGTATACTCGGACAGTGCCATAGCAGTGGTGTATGTTAATCGGCAAGGGGATATAAAGAGTGCCGGAGTGGCCCTTGAGATGTCTCTTCTGTTCTCCTGGGTGGAAAGGAAACCTTCTAGCTGTAACAGCACAACACGTCACTGGAATGATCAGTGTAGAGGCAGACTTCTTCAGTCATCACTCCCGAGATCCATGGGAGTGGAGTCAGATGGCATTTCCGCAAATTCTGCACTGCTGGGGTCGCCCCAAGATGGATCTGATGGCAACCAGCTCCAGTGCCAAAGTGTGCAGTTTCTTTAGTCATCACAGAGAGGCAGGCTCTGAGGGTGTCGATGACCTATTTCAGTCCTGACCAAAGTATTGTCTGTTGTATGTTTTTCCTCCGTGGCCGATCATGAGATGTGTGCTTCGACGCATAGAGCAACATTCGGGCTGGATTATCCTGGTGGCACTGGATTGGCCTTAGAGATCGAGGTTTGGGGACCTGATGCGGCTCCTGCAGGAACTTCCTTTCCATCTGTCCCCATTCTGGGAGCTGTTGTATCAAGAGCCAGTTCTTCTGGATAATTTGGTTCCTTTCTCGCTTACAGTTTGGCTCTTAAGAGATGTCGCTTAGCGCGTAAGGGCTATTCTCCTACCATGATTTCCACACTGCTCAAGGCGAGGAGAGGATCTACCAGCCTGGCCTTACATGCATGTCTGGTGTGTGTTTTTTCAAGTATTGGTGCCACGAGCGACCGACTAGACCTGATACAACGGACTTGCTGTTCTTGCTTGTCTTTCTGCAGGATGGCCTAGATAGAGATCTTTCCCTTAGTTCTATGAAGGTTCAGGTTGCAGTCTTATCCTGCTTCAGAGGCCTGGAGGCGGTCAAGTCCATTGCTTCACACCCAGATGTGCCAGTTTTTTTTCTTCAGGGAGTGTGACATCTGCATTTAGTCCTGCGTTCAATCGTTCCCTCATGGAATTTTTGCCTAGTGCTGTTGGAGCCCTTTGAGCCCTTGAAGCATGCTACGCTTAAAGCTCTGATTCTTAAGATTGTCTTCCTGGTCACATATTCGGAGAGACTTATTTCTGAACTACAAGTATTGTCCTGCAAGAACCCTTATTATTCTCTGAGGAGGCTGTGAGCTTTCAGCCCGTCACGTCCTTACCCAAGATGTTATCTTCTTTCCATGTAAATCAGGTGACTTGTCTGTCCTCTGTTTTCCTAGGAACAGTGCCAAGGAAAAGACCAGGACCTTTCCCTGGTGGATGTCCGTAGAGTCCTTTTCCAGTATTGAAGGTTACAAACTCCTTTGCAAGTCAGATCACTTATTTGTGCTGTTTGCAGAACTGCATAAAGGTGACACCTCTGTGTATTTTTCCTTTCCATCTTTCATTTTTAGTGATAAGCAGAAAACTCCACTCATTACTACATTGCACATCATATTCACTGAAACTGCAAGACCATACATTGCATCATAGAGTTCTTCAAAGAAGAAAAAAAACACCCTCTGACCCTGACTCTCAATGATGAGCCGAGAACTATTCCCAACACGCCCTTTTGAAACTTCTCATAATTATGCACCAAAGCTGTCAGCTTTTCTGTTATATACACCTTCCTCAGTCTATTAATCTACATCCCCATACCTGTTATAGTATCACTTTTTCAATGCGGTGTGGTTTCACAATGGGCTGCTATAATGCATGTAGACAGCACCTTCCTGTAGTCTGCTTTTTCATTGCACATATGGCCTCCCAACATTACTCAACTCCTTTCCAGGTCAATTCATGTCCACCAGGATCTTCTCCTCCCATTCTCTTCAGGACAAGTACACCACATATAGAAAAAAGATCCCACTTCCCCACATTCCCTCCAACAGAACCCATTCCTCCCTTTACCTATGTTATATAAACGCAACAGGGTATATAATACCCATTCTCCGTTATTAATGCAGAGATAGATGCTTTGTGGGTACACCTTAACATTCTTTGCTATTTCTACAGACATTCATCTCGTCCCCCTGGAAAAAAAACCCTTGATTTTCTTGTACTATTTTTGTACCTTTCCAGCTTGCAACAGCTCCTTTCCCGCCTGAGACCTGCTACAAATGCACCAGGCCTCGAAAAACATTTTTGTCTTGATTTTTTCCATCACAGTGCTTTCGCACCCTTTTTAACTGCTGGCTGCATCAAGAGTCTTCGACTTCGCTGGGGTTCTTTTTGCCACAATGGCCTCCGGCTTTAAAAAATGTAAGCAGTATTCCAAAAGCATGTCACTCACCAACACTCATGATTTTTGCCTCTGGTGTTTGGGCGCAGACCACAAGCCGGAGGAATGCTCCTTGTGCAAGAAAATGTTTGCAAAGGCCATACAGAACCATTGGCAAGCAGGATGACATCTTCCACAAGGCAGACTCGACCCCAGTTTTCCCGGTAGCCTCACACCCGAAGGGCCCTCATGGATTCTCAGACTCATGTAAGGCCCCCACAGCTTCTCCACGAGCTTGTCGACACTCTGAACAGGGGTCGTCGGAGCATGCACATAAGAAGAGGAAGACCTCCAGAGCCTCATCCGGGGAAGCGGACAAGCATGAGAAATCCCATGACAGGTCATAAAAACATAAGATATGCCATACTGGGTCAGACCAAGGTCCATCAAGCACAGTATCCTGCTTCCAACAGGACATAAATACCTAGCAGTTTCCCCAAAAGATACAGGTTCCTCAATGCTTGTATTGGGTCATGCAGTGATATGCTGGGTCCCTAATGGTTTATGGACCTTTCATCAAAGGAACTTGTCCAAACCTTTTTTAAACCCAGCTACCCTAACAGCTCTAACTACATCCTCCGGTAACAAATTCCAGAGTTTGATTACACTTTGAGTGAAAAAATATTTTCTCTTATTAGTTTTAAATAGGTTACACTGTAGCTTCATTGCATGTCCCCTAGTCCTTTTATATTCTGATGACATAAACAATCAATCTACGTTTACCCTTTCCACTCCATTCATTAATTTATAGACCTCTATCATATCTCCCCTCAGCCGTCTCTTTTCCAGGTTAAAGAGCCCTAACCTTTTTAGCCTTTCTTCATAAGAGTATCCTTCCATCCCCTTTACCATTTTGGTGGCTCTTCTCTGAACCTTTTCTAATATAGCTATATCCTTTGGGAATGCAGCACGCATGCACTGTCCCCTTCCCGCCCAAGGGTGCCATCTTGCTCAGTCGTCTTTTTTCCGCGGAGCCCAACGGATGTGTTTCCGTTTCACCCGAGGAAAAAGTCGATTTTATTCTGCGTGAACCCGTTTTCTTCGGTTTGATGCCGGTTTCCCTTTCCCGCCTGGGCCCGATACATCGGTATCGAGCCCGGACCTCTTTTTTTCGGTTTTTGTCCTTAGTGACTAGCGTACGCGCCATTTTTTCTGTTTTCACTGGCAGCCCTATCTTTTGACCTCGCAGGGGCCCTTTTTCCCCCGATGGCTGCCAGCGGGTTTAAAAAGTGTGATCGGTGTAAGAAACTTATGTCTTTCACCAACACACATGACTGCTGCCTCTCGTGCCTCGAACCCGATCATGACCCGATGATCTGGGGTCCGTGTGGGAAAATGTCCTCTAAGGCGTTGAGTCGGCAGCAACAAAAGGAAAGAATCTTCTCTGACTCCGCTTCTGGCCGGGCCCAGACCTCGTCAGGGGCCTCGACATCTCGGGACTCCGGCCCCGAGCAGCGTTGAGGCTCCTCTGAAAGGGGGACTCCCTCGCGGGAGCATCGCAAGAAGAAAAAACCCGCGAGGGCGGCGTAGGTGGACGCACTTGGCTCCTCGAGGACCAAGTCGCATAGCCCCGAGCGCCGTCCCGGGTCTTTGGAGTCGGAGAGGCCTGCAAAACAACCTCATCTGGAGATGGAGTCCCCGGGTCACGTGAGTACTGTAGTCCTCGTGGACTCTCCTCCAGGGGCGCCGACGTTGGGGCCCGGCGCCACCGAGGCTCGAGTCGGGGCCTGCTGAGTCTCCTGAGCTCGGACTAAGGTTGACGGCCTTGGAGAGCAGCTTGGCTGCCTTCATGGAACAGCAGCGGGCACTGATCGCCGGTCTCACCGGTGCATCTGCCCCGACCACTGGGACATCGACGTCCAAGTCGACCCCGGAGGCCGAGCCGATCCTAGAGTCCATGCGCGCTCGAGTCGATCCTCGGCCAAGGTTTCCCTCGGCCTCCCGTTTGGGACCGAGGTCGTTGACGTCGGTACCCTCGGCGTCGGGGCGGATGGCATCGGTGCCTGCCCGACTGGAGCCGCTTGATTCCTCCTCCGAGGAGTCCGGCTGGGAGACGGAGGATGAGGAGTCACCCGACACCTTTCGGACTCGATGTGTCCCTTCGGACTCACCCGAGTCCGAGCCTCGGAGAAGGTCCCCACCGGAGGATACCCGGTTCTCGGACTTTGTGCGGGATATGGCCAAGGCCTTGGCATTCCCCGCGGATCCCGAGGAGGAGCCTCGAGCCGAGGAGCTCGAGGCCCTACAGTATGACTCTCCTCCGAAGGAGGCCTTTACTGTTCCGGTTCCTCCGATGCTGGAACGGTTGCTCTTCCGCATGTGGGAGGCGTCGTCGACGCTGGTTTTAAGCAAACGGGTCGATTCCATCTATCGAGTCCGTAAGAGCCCCGGGTTCCATAAGGCACAATTACCGCACCACTCCATGGTTGTGGAATTGGCCATGCATCGTCTGAAGAGTCAGAAGATGCACTCCTCGTTGCCTCCCAGCCGGGAGGCCCGGAACCTGGATGCCCTCGGTAAGAAGTGCTTCCAGGGCTCTATGCTTGCTTGCCGTGTCCAGACCTACCCAGCTGTACATGGGCATGTACCTTCAAGACCTGACAAAGGATATTGCCGGGTTCTCTGCTGGTCTCTCCGAGGAACCTTTGCAGAGGTTCAATGCTCTGTCGTCGGGTATTCGTGAGTGCTCGAAGTTTATTTCTCGAGCAACCTATGATGGCTTCGAGGCTTCGGCCCGAGTAGCCGCGGCTGGCATCAGTGCGCGCCGTCAGACCTGGCTACAGTCATCGGACCTCGAGCCATGGGTGTAGGACAAGTTGGTCGATGTCCCCTGCCGAGGTGAAAACCTTTTTGGCAAGCCCATGGCTGAAAAGGCTGTAGAACTCAAGACCGAGACTCTTACCCGGACTAGGCTGTCCAGAAAAACCTCTGCCCCTTCTCAGAAGAAGAAGGGCTCGGGGAAAAAAGACCTTTTACCTGAGGAAGTCATCTGCCTTTAAACAGTACCCTCATTATCAGGCCTCTGTAGCTCCCCAACAGGGTCAGCAGGCCAAGGGGCAGGGACATGGGCCCCGTAGGCAGAAAGCCCCCAAGCCCCCAACACCGGCTCCTGCACAGCAGGGAGCGGGTTTTGACTCCAGTGGCATAGCCTCTCCTCCTCAGCTGGCCATCAGCACAGGAGGCCAGCTGGCCCTGTTTGCCCACAGGTGGTCAGCCGTCACAAGGAATACCTGGGTGCTCAGTATAGTCCACAGGGGCTATCTTCTCCACTTTCACCAGGTACCCCCCTCCTATTTTCCAGGCGAGCCTCCCAGATTCCCTCTGCATAGGGACTTACTCCTGTAGGAGTTGGCAAATCTTCTAAAGGATCACAATTCACTCCGTCGGTCCACTTTTCACAGAGTATATATCAACAATATCAATTACGGCTCTGCAATACAACTAGAAAGTAGCTTTGGTTCTAATTAAGACTGTAGAAACTCAAATGATGAGAACTTATCACAACCAAACGTTTTACAAGGAGCTCACGTGGTCTCAGTATTCATGGACAAGAATTAGAAACTTCCAATTCACTGTCCCCACTTTCACATCAATGACCACTATGCTGTAGCTTCCTCCTTTTTATATTATTCTTAAAAAAGTCTCCATCAAGAGAAAGAAATAACAAAAATCGCTTAGCTTATATGCGACCGAGCTTAAACTTCAGTCAGCTTCCAATGGTGGTTTACTTCGTTCCCTAAAGGAATCTTCTAAAGGAACAGGCCGTGGAACCAGTGCCCCACCACCTGAGGGGTCAAGGCTTCTATTCCAGGTACTTTCTAGTACCAAAAAGAACAGGAGGCCTCAGACCCATCCTAGACTTGCGAAATCTCAACAAGTTCTGGAGAGGGAAAAGTTCAAGATGCTCACCCTTGAAATCCTGCTGCCCTACCTCCAGCAGGGAGACTGGCTATGCTCCTTAGATCTAAAGGATGCGTATACTCACATCCTCATTCATCCAGACCACAGACAGTATCTCAGGTTTGTAGTGGGAGGAAACCACTATCAGTACAGAGTACTGCCCTTTGGCCTAACCTCCGCCCCCAGGGTGTTCACCAAGTGCCTGGTGGTGGTGGTGGTGGCCTACCTAAGGCTTCAAGGCCTCTTTGTGTTTCCATACCTGGACGACTGGCTTATCAGGGGCCAGTCTCCACAGGAGACCAATCAAGCCACCCTTCGTACTGTTGCTCTCCTTCTGCACTTGGGGTTTGTTATAAACTTCGCAAAGTCCGCTTTGCACCCTTCTCAGAACATGGAGTTCATAGGAGCAAGGCTGGACACTCTTCAGGCCAAGGCCTTTATACCCGTGGACAGGGCCCACGGATTAATGGATCTGGCCAGGCAGTTCCACAGCAATTCTCTGGTCTCCACCAGGCAATTCCTGAGGCTTTTAGGTCACATGGCTTCTACAGTCCATGTAACCCCAAATGCCCGGCTGCACATGAGGCCAGCTCAGTGGGACCTCGAACTCAGTGGCACCAAGTCACAGGACTCCTTACGGACAAAGTGAAGGTGTCCACGCTACTAGCCTCTTCTCTGAAGTGGTGGCTTCATCTTCCGAATCTACTGCAAGGGGTGTTTTTTCAGACACCTCCACACTCTCAAGTGCTGACCACCGATGCTTCTCTTCAGGGTTGGGGTGCACATTGCCAAGGAGCATGTACTCAGTCCCTGTGGACCCCTTGGCAGGCTGCTCAGCAGATCAATCTCTTAGAACTGAGAGCTATCCGCTTAGCCCTGAGAACCTTCTCCCATCTAATCTCTCACCAATCTGTCTTGGTCCAAACGGACAATCAGGTTGCTATGTTCTACGTGAACAAACAAGGGGGCACAGGGTCCCTTTTTCTATATCAGGAGACGCAGAGACTGTGCTCCTGGGCAGTCGATCACGGCATACTTCTCAAAGCCGTCTACCTCCCAGGTCAGGAAAATTACCTGGTGGACAGACTGAGCCGGATCTTGCAGCCGCACGAATGGCAATTGAATCCCTTAGTGGTTCAACAGATCTTCCTGAGATGGGGCCTTCCAACCATAGATCTCTTTGCCAGCCCTCTGAACAGTCAACTTCCAAGGTTCTGTTCCAGACAACCGCATCCTCTCCGAGTAGCAGCGGATGCGTTTCTCATTCCTTTGTCCACAGGCCTCCTATATGCGTTTCCTCCTACGCCTCTAGTGCCCAAGACACTGTTCATAGTGCTCAGGGACAGAGCCTCGATGATCCTGGTGGCCCCCAGATGGCCGAGGCAACTGTGGTTCCCACTTCTTTTGCAACTAGCAGTGGACACTCCTCTCCCTCTGGGGATGCAACCCGATCTCCTGTCTCAGGAGCACGGATCTCTTACATCCCAATCTCCAGTCCCTACAGTTGATGGCCTGGCTGCTGAAAGGGTAGTTCTAGCACCCTTACTGCTGCCTAGGGAAGTGGAGGATGTGGTCTTGGCCTCTAGGAGGCAATCCACCCGAAAGTCTTATGCCCTTAAGTTGCGTAGGTTCTCTATCTGGTGTACTCAGCGCAACGAGAATCCTTTCTCATGCCTGATACCAGTGGTGCTGCAATATTTGCTTCACCTGTCCAAGCTAGACCTTAAGTCCAATTCTGTGATGGTGCACCTTAGTGCTCTTTCAGCACACCACTCCCCAGTGGAAGGTTGGTCTCTTTCCAGCCATCCTTTGGTGGCTCGCTTCCTCAGAGGCCTGCTTTTGCTTAAACCTCCAATGCTTCCTCCTGCCCCAGACTGGGATTTGAATGTGGTCTTGCAACGGCTTACTTGTCCACCTTTTGAACCTATGGCTACCTGCCCTCTGCGTTTTCTCTCCTGGAAAGCGTTGTTCCTGGTAGCCCTTACCTCAGCGAGGCGAGTGAGTGAGCTTCAGGCCCTAGTATCAGATGCTCCTTATACTAGGTTCTATAGGAACAGAGTAGTCTTACGGACTCACCCTAAGTTCCTTCCTAAGATTGTCTCCTCTTTCCACCTCAATCAGGAGGTAGTTCTTCCGACTTTCTTTCCCAGGCCACATGCCAGCCGGGCTGAGATGGTCTTGCATACCCTGGACTGTAGGAGGGCGTTGTCCTTCTACCTTGACCGTATGCGGGAGCACCGGAGGGCTGTTCAGCTCTTCGTCTCTTTTGACCCCAATAAGTTGGGGTTGTCTGTCTCCAAGCGTACTTTGTCCATATGGGTAGCTGACTGTATCGCCTGGGCTTACAGGGCAGCCAGCCTCTTGTTGCAGTGTCGAGTTACGGCTCATCGTGTCAGGGCGAAGGCTGCGTCAGTGGCTTATCTCCGCTCTGTTCCGTTGGCAGACAACTGCCGGGCTGCTACTTGGTCTTCAAGCCAGACTTTTGCGGCCCACTACTGCCTTGAGAGGGACTCCTGCAGGGACAGTGTTTTTGGGCAGGCGGTACTCCATAATCTCTTTGAGGTTTAGGCAACTCCTACCCTCCGGCACTGGTGTTGGGCTACCGTTCGGGGGCGTTATCAGAGAAGATTCTGTTCTTGCATGCTGAGGCTCTAGAGGGAGCTCATTGTTTCAGTTTGGGGCCTCTGGTAGCCCTGAGCTGGGGAGTCCCATATGTGAGGACTGACTTCCTGCTTGGTCCTGGAGAAAGAGTAGTTACTCACCTGTAACAGGTGTTCTCCAGGAGCAGCAGGAATCAGTCCTCACAACCCTCCCTCCTCCCCTTGGAGTTGCAGTCATCTGCTTTATTTTTGCTTTTTTTGCTGTCTTTTAGCTATGTCATCAGACTGAGCAAGATGGCACCCTTGGGCGGGAAGGGGACCGCGCATGCGCGCTGCATTCCCAAAGGCTTTCTTTGAAAGCTGGGGAAATGCTCCGCACGGGGGCTCCGTCGGCGCCGACGTCACCCATATGTGAGGACTGATTCCTGCTGCTCCTGGAGAACACCTGTTACAGGTGAGTAACTACGCTTTCTGAGGTCCTTCTCCTGGTCCGAGCACACCAACCTCTCGCCCCCTATCGCATACATTTCCCTTGGATTTCTGCTTCTCTTGTGTTTTAACAACTTTGAATAATTTTGTCATCTGCAAATTTGATCACCTCGCTCATTATTCCCATTTCCAAGTCATATATAAATATCTTTAAAAGCAGTGGATCCAGCACAGCTCCCTGAAGTATTCCACTATGCACCTTTTTCCATTGAGAAAATTTCTATTTAGCCATACTCTGTTTTCTATTTTTTAACCAGTTCCTAATCCACAATAGTACACTGCCTCCTATACCATGACTTTTTAATTTCTCCAACACTTTTTCATGAGGGACCATGTCATACAGGCATATTGATAGAAACAAGGAAACATGACAGCAGATTGGATAGGCTGTATGGTCTTTTTCTGTCCTTTCATACCAACCACTGTGTTCTTCTTTTGTGGCTGGAAGTACTTCTTCCCCCTGTAATGTACTGTTCCCTTGGATTTTTGCAGCCCAAATGCATGCCTTTGCATGTTTTAGCATTAAATCTCAGCTGCCAAATTATCGGCCATTCTTCAAGCTTCACTAGAATCCCTCCTCATGTTATATACACCTTCCTGTATGTGTATTCTTTTGCAGATTTTGGGATCATTCACAAAGGAAAAATTCTGCAATATCATTTACAAAATTATTAAAAAGAATTGGACCAAATATGGATCCTTGTGGCACATCACTGGGCTTCTCAGAATGAGCTCCATTTAGCTGTACTCTTTTTGCCTCTCACTCAACCAATTTCTAACCTACTTTAGGGTCCATCCCTTGGGCACTCTATAAGTTGCCTGTGCAGAACAGTGTCCAACGCTTTACTGAAATTTAAGTACACCACATCTAGGGCTCTTTCTCTGGCCAACTCTCTCATCACCTATTCAAAGCAATTATTAGAGTTGTCTGACAAGACTTGCCTCTAGTAAAACCATGTTGCTTTGGATTCTGCAATCCATTGGATTCCAGAAACCTATCAGTAGTGTTTATATTAATTTTATTTACCACAGAGCTCAGACTAACCAGCCTGTAGTTCCCAACCACATCCTTACTTCTGCTTTTCTGTAGAGGAACCACTTGTGCCCTTCTCCAGTCCTCTGGAACCACTTCCAACGAAGCCCCTCTCATTAGATTTGCTGATGTTGACTAAGAGGCTCCCACATACTCCAGAAGCTAAGAGGGATGAAGATCGCTCTTCTAATTGTTCATGACTCAAACAAGGGTCTCCAGCAGTTGAATAACTTAGGCTGTGGAAGCACAACTCTCATGATCTCGCCCAAATGTGCCAGTCATTGAGATAAAGATGAACCAGAATCCCTTCCTACCTCAACTATGCTGCCATGACCACAAATGCTTTGGTGAAAGTATGGAGAATTGTAACCAAACTAAAGGGCAGACCCTAAAAATACCTACCCAGTACCACAAAGTATAGGTACCACTGAAAAGTCAGCCTGATCAGAATGCGCAGGTAGTCTGAAAACAGTGGACCTTTAACGAGGCATTGAACCTTCCAAGATGGGCTGAAATATGGCCCCCCCTTCTTAGGGACCACAAAATATTTGGAGTAGCGGCCTTGCACTCCTTTGCCCCTCTGAATGGGAAGAATGACTTCCGGCTGGAGCAGACTATTATATGTACTTGGATTGGGAAGATCTCTAGAGGAGAAGAGGAGCCTAATGAACAAATCTGTCTGAAATCTGTTCTCTCAACACGGGGGCATAGTCTCGAATGTTACCAGAACACATCTGTTCATATTAATCCAGGCTCCCTGCAGATTTCTAAAGGCAGTTACAAGAACTTCCTGTTTCATGCAAGAAACAGGAAATGCTTGTGCTTACCTTTTTAGACACACTGCGGTCTAATGAATTGTAAGGCAGTCCAGTTTTCTTTACCTGTCCACCAACAAATCTAGTTTAAAACCCTCAACAGGTTAGCCACTGCTGTGAGTGATCCTTCTTGGATAGGTGTACACCATTTCTGCTCAGAAGCCCTAGGAAAATCATTGTATGGTCCAAGAAACCAAAATGCTCTCTGACACCATCCATGCAGCTGTGCATTCATCTCTAGGATGCAATTTTCCCTGCCTTGACCTTTACTCTCATCAGGGAGGATTGTCGAAAACACCACTTGTGCACCTATCTGCTTTACCTTCTCTCCCAGAGCCATGGTCACCCTTGATACGCTCAGAGCAATACCTAGCTATATCATTTGTGCCAACATGAATGAGCAGCATTGGATAATAGTAGGCTTGATGAATCTCAGCAAACTCTCCATAAAATCTCTGATTTTTGGCACATGGCAGACAGAATACATCCCAGGACATCATCTGGTCGGCAGATGAACGTCTCAGTATCTCTCAGAAGAGTCACCATCCACCACTACCTTTCATTTCTTCTGATCATTGATTCAGCAACTTTGGGGTGTTTGAGCTCCAATTCTTCTTTCCATGCCATACCATCTTCACCTCTGTTGGAGAGCTTGGATGCGTCAAGAAGCATCTCATCATTGTACTTCTCGCTAACACTTCAGCAGTGCGGTTACTTCAAAGAGCTTGTCTTCTTTGAACCTGAAGGTTAGACGAGAAAAAAATTGCAGAAAAGCTTTGCCCAAGAAAACAAAAAAATCCTCTTCTGTAAACAGCTACAAAAATAAATCTGAGGCAAAGCATCAGAAAATGTTATCTAATAAAAATAGTCCCCTTTTCTTAAGAAAATACAAATTCTCTGCCTATCTTGCTTGCAATGGAAACCCTCACATCACAGTTGTCAACACAATAGCAGACAAAACATCAGCAACCATTGCACTTCCACATATACCAGTTTCAGACATAAAGCACCCCAGCATCTACTAGACAGAAAGGTGCCCAGTCCCATTGATGAAGTTAGTATGCACCCTACATTTGGGAATTTCCCAACAAAGTAGGGAAAAAAAGAAACAAAGACGTCAGCAAGAAAAAGCATGACAAATCCAGCCCTGAACACTGCCAAGACAATTACACCAGGCAGAATTATGATCAGATGATGGTCTTTAAGTTATTGTATCACTTCAGAGACCAGAGGTGTTACAATCCAATTCTTAGTTAAGAAAAGCATTGGTTCCTCCATGAATATAGAATCATAACTGTCCATTGAAGGTACCTCTTCCTATGTCTTTCAAAACTTTAAACAGTAGCTTCCATGCACCATCTTGAGGCCAAACGAACCTCATAACGAACATAATTTCACTGTCTAAAGAGTGATCGCATAATGTTCAGGACGTGAAGTCCACCCCATGCTCTGCCAAAAAGGCTTGCAAGGGGCCTGGTTGGCCAAAGGTCTTGGTGGCGTTTGAATACAATTTTCATTCTTTCAGGATACATAAGTATGTATCTCACTGCTAGAGCTTTGAGTTGGACCTGCAGTCCTAGAAAAAAATCTTCCTACTTGCTGCAGTTGTCCCTGCTAAATTGGGCACAAAAAGAATTTTCCTGACATTTAATCTGCAGAGGGCCTTTATTCCTGGCTAACTCCAGAATCTGTAATACCTTCAGGTAGTGTTGGAGCTTGAGAACCACAGGCTTCTTGGGTCGACTTCCAGTCAGTGGTCACAAGGGAAGGGCCTGTGTGCTTGTTCTATTTCAAGGTTCTCATCATAGGTGATCCCCAAGTTACCTGTTATCCACTTTTCCAAAAATGTAATCATGTTCAGGCCTTCAATGCCATCTCGGAGGCCCAATATCCATATGCTACTACCTCTACTTCTGTTACTCAAGTCCTCTATAGCCTGCTTCAAGTCCTCAACTTTATCTACTTTACCTTGGATCCCAGCCACCACTTCCTGCAGATGAAGCTTCTACTTTTCAAATCACAGTTGGTAGTTTGTAAGAGCTGCAGCCAAACCTTCAACTTTGGCCTTAACTTTGGAGGTTTTTTCATAGTGCGCTGTGATCAAATCCTTAACTCTGTAGCTCATCTAGCATAGAGTTAGATTGCGCAGTACCGATCTTTGCCACTGCCATTTTTTCCAGGCTCGGAGGACCTGGTTTTGCCTCTTTAATACCAGAGACCACCTGGTAAGTGGGCTCTGACTTCTGTAATTTGCTGTTCAACCTCTTAGCTACCTTCCTTACCAAATCACCAATTTATCAAAGCTGGAAAATGGGTATAGATATGACTGAAATCAAATGAGAGCAGAAGTAACCTCTCTATGCATACATTTGTTCTCCAGGAACAAGCAGGAAGTCAGTCCTCACATATGGCTGATGCAGACGCCGACGGAACCCTCACGGAAGCATCTCAGCTTTCAAAGAAAGCCTCTTGGAGATGCCACCACACATGCGTGGTCCCCTTCCCGCTCAAAGGTGCCATCTTACTCAGTCTCCCTTCTTCTGCAGAGTCCTACAGACGTTCAACTTTCTTCTCCAGAAAAAAGTTGATTTCCTCATGCACTTCTGTGTACCATCTGCTTAGTACCGGTCCCTTTTCTGCCTCTGAGCCCCATCACCTCGGCTTCAGGACTCAGAACCTGTATAATTAGGTTTTTTTTCATTCAACGTGATTTGGCACCTTTTCTAACCGCTGGCTGCGTCGAAGGTCTTAGACCTCACTGGGGCTCTTTTTGCCTCAATGGCCACCAGATTTAAAAAGTGTGATCGGTGCTCCAAGAACATGTCGCTTACCAACACACATGACTGACTCTATGTGCCGACCATGACCCAGAGGCATTCTCCCTGTGCAAAAAGATGTCTGCTAAGGCCATCCAGAGTCGCCGGCAGAAGCAGGATGACATCTTCCACAGGTCAGACTGAGCCTCGGTATCCCCAGTAGCCACACACTCTATGGCCCCGCACAGATTCTCGGAGTCGTGTAAAGCCCGCATGGTGCCCAAGCGGGCATGCGGACCCTCCGATATGGGTTCCCTGGAATGAGAGCGTAAGAAAAAGAAATCTTTGAAGACCTCTTCCTGGGAAGGGGACACGCACGGTAAGTCCCATGCGAGGTCCCACAGCCCCTAGAGGGTTTCCGAGGAGTCGGAACAGGAGCAGTAGACCAAGTAATCCAGGAAGGAAGCCGAGGCCACCAGCTACAGATCTTGGACCCCCTCTGCTCCCTGACACCTGAACCGGTCACCTTGGCCTCGGTGTCAAAGGCTGCAAACCCTGAGTGGGAAGTCAGAATGATGGTGCTGGAACATAGCGTTTCTGCATTCCTTGAATCGCAGCAAACGTCAATGCCCGGCCCTGCCGGCACACACACTGAGACCTCAGGGACCTCGATGTTGAGGACTCCCCGGGCCGCCAAAGAGATCCTCAAGAGCCCCATGCCTCAAGCTGATCCTCGGCAAGAGTCTCAATCCTGGTCCTCGGGAGCGAGATCCTCCCCGGCAAGCGCCTCTGGCTCCGGCCAAGCCCCAGCTGCGGTTCATTGAAGGCTGGATCCAACGATGCCCTTAGAGCCATCAGGTCTTGAGTCCTTGATGGACTACTCAGACTGGGAGTCCAAAGACGAGGCTTCCCTGGAGACACGAGCACACCCTGACTTCCCCTCGGATCCATCTCCGCCAGCATTGAGGCTCCAGTCCCTGCCCAAGGACACCTCGTTCCTCAAGTTTATCTGGGACATGAACTTAAAAATCCTCCATTATGAGGCACCACCCAAGGAGGCCCTCACAGTCCCTGTCCTCTACTTCTTCGGGCGCTTCCTTCTCCGATTGTGTGAAACGCTGGCATCAGTGCCAATTGTGAGCCAATGCCTGGACACTATGTACCAGGTCCAGCGAGAACCCGGCTTCAGGAAATTGCAGCTCCCTCACACCTCCATGGTGGTCAAGTCAGCCATGCGTCGACACAAAGAACTCACTCTTCAGTGCTCCTGGGCAAGGAGTCCCACGCCCTTGACTCCCTCAGGCGTAATGTTACCAGGGCTCGCTGCTGACTTGCTGTACACAAGCATATCAGCTGTATATCGGCATATACCTCCAAGACCAAACCAAGGAACTCGGGAGTTTCTCAACAGGTTTCATCAGGGTCCTTCTCCAGCGCTTCCAGACAAAGTCTGTCAGGGAGTGCTCAAAGTGTCTCAAGTAGCCTATGACGGCTTTGAGTCCAACGCGAGGGTGGCCGCTGCTGGCATCGGTGCTTGACACCAGGCCTGACTCCAGGCATCAGACCACGAGCAATAGGTGCAGAAAAAACTCCTCGTCTCTGGAGGACAAGACGGCGGAGATTGAGACATAAGAACATAAGATATGCCATACTGGGTCAGACCAGGGTCCATCAAGCCCAGTATTCTGTTTCCAACAGTGGCCAATCTAGGTCATATGTACCTAGCAGTATCCCCAAGAGACACAAGTTCCACAATGCTTGTACTGGGTCAAGCATTGATATCTTCGGTCACTTCTTAATAATGGTTTATGGACCTTTCCTCCAGGAACTTGTCCAAACCTTTTTTAAACCCAGCTACACTAACGGCCTTTACTACATCCTCCGGTAACAAATTCCAGAGTTTTATTACACATTGAGTGAAAAAATATTTTCTTTTATTAGTCTTAAATAGTTTACCCTGTAGCTTCATTGCATGTCCCCTAGTCTTTCTATATTCTGATAAGGTAAACAATCGATCTACGTTTACCCGTTCCACTCCGTTCATTAATTTATAGACTTCTATCATATCTCCCCTCAGCCGTCTCTTTTCAAGGTTAAAGAGCCCTAACCTTTTTAGCCTTTCTTCATAGGAGTATCCTTCCATCCCCTTAACCATTTTGGTGGCTCTTCTCTGAACCTTTTCTAAAATCGACAGAATATATCACCAGGACTCAACTCTCGAGGAAGACCTCCTCTTCCCAAGAAGAAACCATCAGGGAAAAGACCTTCCTTCCACTGGAAAGGCCAGTCTTACTGAGGTGTTATCCCCCATATCAGATCCCTCAGGAGGGTCATCAGGACAAGGGAGCAGGTCAGGGCCCATGTAACCCTAAGGGGGTCCAAGCCCCAGACACCAGCTCCAGCCCAGACTGGGTCAGGGTTTTGACTCCCAGAGCATAGCCTCTCCTCCCCTGGGGGACCAGCTACCGAGGGGGGGGGGGGGAGCACCTGATTCATTTTGCCCACCGGTGGGCTGCCATCACCACCGACTCTTGGGCACTTCAGGTGGTCAGGGAAGGTTACCTCCTTCATCTAGACCAGACGCCTCCCTCTTTCTTTCCAGGAGAGCCCCCTTTGACTCCCCTGCACTTGCCTTGCTATTGCATGAACTTGCAGGCCTTCTTAGGTACAGGGCTGTGGAGCTCGTACCACACCACCTAAAAGGAAAGGGGTTCTACTCCAGGTACTTTCTGGTCCCAAAAAGAACAGGAGGCCCAAGGACCATCCTGAACTTGAAAAACCTGAACAAATTCCCGGTGTGGGAGAAGTTCAAAATGCTCTCCCTTGGAATATTGCTGCCCTACCTCCAGCAGGGAGATTAACTATACTCTTTGGACCTAAAGGATGCTTATACCCACATCCTTATTCATCCCAGTCACAGGCAGTACCTAAGGTTCATGGTCAGGGGTGACCACTACCAACACAGGGTACTACCCTTCAGCCTAGCCTGCGCACCAAGAGTCTTCACCAAATGCCTAGCAGTGGTGGCCGCCTATCTCTATCTCCAAGGGGCCTTTGTCTTCCCATACCTGGACGAGTAAAGGGAAACACTGCCTCAGAGATGCAATAGACCACGGCCTGCACCATCAAGGTCCTACAACATCTGGGGGTCCTGATAAACCACCCCAAATCCCACCTCACTCCAACACAGGACCTGGAGTTCATAGGGGCTTGCCTGGACACCATTCAAGCCAGGGCCTTCCTTCCCCTGGAAAGGGTGGATCTCCTCAGGACTCTGGCAACCGAGGTGCAGCACCATCATGCCATGCTGGCACTGTCCATGCTTTGCCTGCTCGTCCACATGATTTCCACAGTCCATGTAGTCCCCAACATCCGCTTCCATATGCGGGCAGCTCAGTGGTGCCTCCACTCACAGTGGACTCAAGCCACAGGTAGACTCTGGGACACGATCTCTGTGTCCTATCAACTAGCAGTCACTTGATCGGTGGCAGGACACACAGCACCTGTGGAAGGGCATGTCCTTTCAACACCCAAACCTCCAGAGGGTCCTCCCTACAGATGCCTCCCTACTGGGCTGGGGTGCCCTCTGCGAGGAACTGCATGTGCAGGGCAGCTGGTCTTTCGAGAGCCAGCAGCAGATCTCTCAAGAGCCAGCAGCAGATCAACCTGCTCGAGCTCAGAGCCATTTTTCTGGTGCTCAGGGCCTTCCAACACCACTTGCAGCATCAGTCAGTGCTTGTCCAAATGGACAATCAGGTCATGATGTTCTACCTGAACAAACAGGGGGGGCACAGAGTCTCACCTCCTCTGCCAGGAGGCAGTAGCCCTCTGCTCGTATGCGATCAGTCAGGGAATGCTCCTCAGAGTGGTATACCTTCTGGGCCAGGACAGTGTCCTAGCAGAAAGACTGAGTAGGGCCCTCAGCCGCACAAGTGGCGCCTAGACCCCAGGGTGGCGCAGCGTCTATTCCAACTATGGGGTCCTCTTTGCCAGCCCAGCCAATGCTCAGCTGTCCCCAACCGCATCTGTCCCAGATAGCGGCGGTTGCCTTCCTCATCTCGTGGTCAGAGGGCCTGTTGTATGCCTTCTCTCCCACACCACTAATCATGCGAATCCTCTTCAACATCCAACCGGACAAGGCTTCCATGATCCTGGTGACCCCACAGTGACACAGACAGCCTTGTTTTTCTCTGTTACTCTGTCTCTTGACGGCGCTCTCAGTCCCTCTGGGGAATTCCCCATGACTACTGACCTAGGAGGAGGGCTCGATTCTCCACTCCAACCTAGGGTCCCTGTTGCTAACAGCATGGCTGATGAACGTGTCACCCTAGCGCCCCTCATCCTCCCCAGGGAGGTGGAGAAACCCATGAGACAAGCCTACGCCTTCAAGTGGCGCAGATTCTCAATATGGTGTACAGAGCAACAAGTAGACTCGTTCTCCTGCCCAGTGCATACAGTGCTGCAGTACTTGCTCCACCTCTTGCAGACTGGATTCACATCCACCTCCGTCAGGGTACACCTGAGCGCACTCTCCACGAACCATCACTCCATAGAGGGCAAGACTCTTTCTGTGCAGCCCCTCATTACCTGATTCATCCGGGGCTTACTGTTCTCCAAACCTGCCATCTAGCCACTTCCGGCAGAATGGGATCTCAGTGTGGTTGTGACTCAGCCTACCAAGCCACCATTCGAACTCTTGGCTACTTGCCATTTGCATTGCCTATCTTGGAAGATTGCGGGTAGAGGTGAACACCACTAGGAAGGCAGAGTCAGCAAGCTTCAGGCCTTGGTGGCCGAGCCACCCTACAGCAGGTTCTACAAGAACAGGATCGTGCTTCCCACCCACCCTAAATTCCTCCCGAAGGTGATATCCACCTTTCACCTCAACCAAGAGGTGGTTCTCCCTACCACCTTTCCACAGCCCCAAACCAACAAAGCAGCAGCCGTTCTCCATACACCGGACTACAAAATGGCCCTGATCTCCTCCTTCATGCAACGTACTCGGGGCTACCGCAAAGCCTCACAGCTTTTAGTTTCAAACGACCCCAGTCGACTGGGGGAGGCTGTCACCAAGTGGACCCTGTCCACCTGGGTGGCAGACTGCATTGTCTTTGCCCACAATCAGGCTAGGCTATTGTTGGAGCACCGGTTCACAGTGCACACCGTCAGGTTGGAGCAACCTCAGTTGCGAGCCTACGCTCTGTCCCTATGGCAGATATCTGCTGGGCCACCACCTGGTCCTCAGTCCACACATTTGCAGCTAACAACTTCCTGGAGAGGGAGTCCTGACGGGACTGTGTCTTCAGTCAGGCCATACTCTGTAATCTGTTTGAGGTTTAGGCAACTCCTGCCCTCTGACTCTTCTTGTTCAGGCTACCGGAGGCATGGTTTTCCCTAAACACTGGGATCCTGTGGGACCCTAGCCTGGGCTTAAGGCTTACAGCTATGGGCTGCCTTTTTTCTGTCCTTAAATGCAACTTTATTCTTTGTCGTCAGCAATGCAGCCTGGGACTTGTAGTTGATAATTCACATTCAAAGACAAACTAGTTGTGCAACTGTTGGTTGAGGCAAACAAGAATATTTATTTTGTGGATTTCCAAAAGCATTAAAGTTCAGGCACACAAACACAATGGATACTTCTCCAATAACACAAGAGTAAAGTAAGGAAACTGGAACTGAAGGTAAACTGAGCACAAGTCTCTTTAACAAAAACTGTCATCTTCAATAAAGCAAAACACAGCACAGCCTTATAAGCAATTTCAGCAAAGGTAATTTTCTTCTTTTTCAAAACCTTCTTTTAACCCTGCTTACAGGTTTTTCAAGCTTCTTTGAAACAAAGAGAGCAATCCATTAGAGAGTCCTCTGGAATGGATTGGGACTCACAGCAATCAGTCTGCATGGGTTCTGGTACTACGGCTGGCTTATCTCTGGACTCAACAGCTTCTTAAAACTTTCTGGCTTGTAGGAATTCATAAAACTCATTCCATAACTTCTGTTTCTGGTCATAAACATTTACATTCGAGGAGTGAGCTTTCCCTCCCTCTAATGCTTGCTTAAAAGTCTCTACTGCGTCCACATTTACTGCCCTGCTTGTGGCTGGGTTATGGTTCTTTCCCCAAAGGAACGTATCCATCCACCTTCTAGCAGTTGGACCTTTTAGCATAGGGTCCTGGATATTGGACAGAGGTACCTGTTCCAGCTGGTTTGTAGTCGTTCCAACTAACCGTCTGCTGGCTTTAGGTCTGGGAGTTTTTCTCAGATATGGAGTGCTTCCTTCTCTGCTTTCAGCCTTCAGCAACTGGAAGTCAGCCTCATGGCTCTCAGCTCTCCTAACTCTCTGAGCTCCTTCCCCCTGGGAACTTTCTTCCTCCTGGGAACTCCTCCTTGCACGCTGAGAACTCCTCTGTGAACTCTGTAAGCTCTGTGTGCTCTCTTTCCTCTTCTCCCTCTTGCTCTGTTTGGAAACGGGTTTAAAAACCTGTTTCTTTCCTGCCACACCTTTCTCTTTGCACGTGTGCTCGTAATCAGTAAGCAAGCCTGCCTCCTCGTCAGAGCTAGGGCGTGGCTTGGCTTGACTTTTTTTTCAAAGTAGTTTTTCTCCCTCTGTGCAAAGCTTGGCTGTCAGTAGTTTTAAAGGCACAAGTACCATTTTCTTCTATTTCCACTCTTTCCTGGTCACTCTCATCACCACAGATCCCCCCCCCCTTAAGATATCACGGGCTGGCAAAGTTTTCCTTGCACAGCTCGTGATTCTAGCCGGGACGTAGGTGTTGCTCCGCCACCTTTGTGTTCTCGGGTCTACTTTGGCTAGATGAGCTAAGGCTATTCTCTCATGCCAGGGTTTTAACACATTGACATGGAAGACCTGTTGGTGGCCTCTCCTGTTTTCGATTAAGTACGAGAGTGGCCCTACGCTTTCACCACCCTATAAGGCCCCTTCCACTGACTCTCGAATTTTGGAGTGGCCCCTGCCACCATTACAATAACCTTTTCACCAACTGCTAGTTGGCGAGGTTTTGTTCCCTGATCATAATACTTTTTCTCTTTTAACTGGCTCATTTTTAAATTGTCCTCTGCAATTTGGGATGTTCGCTGTAACCTACCCTTCAGGTCTCTTAAGAATTGAGGCACCCCCACTTTCTCCGCTCCAGGCTCTATCCACTGTTCTCTCAGTATATCTAGGATACCTCGGGGAGGACGGCCATACATCAATTCGTAAGGTGAGGTCCCTAAAGAGGCTTGCTTCCACTCCCTGCAGGCATATAGGACGAAAGGGAGCATGGTGTCCCAGTCGGCCATATTGCCCTCTAAACTTCTCCTTAACATCTTTTTCAGTGTCTGATTTTGTCTCTCGACCAATCCGTTTGACTGTGGGTGATAGGCAGAGGTCTTTATATGCTGAATCCCAAAGGCATCCCACACTTGGGCTAAGTATTTAGCCATAAAATTGCTGCCTCTATCAGTAAGTACCTCCCGGGGAAAACCCACCTCGCAGAATAGTTGTATCAGTTCCCCCGCTACTGCCTTCGCTGATATATTACGGAGTGGAACAGCCCAAGGAAACCGCGTGGCCTGGTCGTCCACTACTAACAGGTACTGGAACCCATGGGGTGTCCGTATTAGTGGTCCTACAATGTCCATGGCTATCCTGTGAATGGGCGTTGTAATTATCGGTAAGGGCATCAGGGGTACTTCCCTTGGACGCACTGAGGAGACACGTTGACAAGAGGGGCAAGATTCGCAGAATTTTGTAGTCTCCTTAAAAATACCTGGCCAATAAAAGCGGGCCAAAATTTGGTCCAGGGTTCCCTTTATCCCTTTATGACCCCCTACTGGGTGGTCATGCGCAAGCTTTAAAACTAAGCTTTTGAACGTCGTGGGCACTACCAGCTGCTTACGTTTACTTCTTGTTCTAGGATCTAGGCTCTCCCTGTATAATATTCCCTGCTCCAAAAGGAACCTAGGCAAGGTGTCCCTCTCCTCCTGGGCATATTTAAAAGCATGGGTTAGCGCAGAATCTGCCTGCTGTTCCTTAGGGAAAGATGGGAATTTATCCACCAGCTCAGCTGGAACCCACGGTAACCCTTGTCCGGCCTGTGCCTCCGCTCTGTTTTGGGACCTTGACTGTTTCTCCTTATGTTTTTCTGCTCTTCCCTTCCGGGTTTTATCTCTTGAGGAAGTTATCAGATCTTCATGTGACGGAAGATCTTTCACTGCTTCCTCTATGGATACTTCCCCCTCTTCCTGGGGTTTTGACTGGGCCCTCGTGGACACCATGGCCTTCTTTGGTTGTAAACCTTGTTCTATGCCTTTGTGAAACTGTGGCCAGTCTCTCCCCAGCACTAAACTATAAGGCAATCTGGGGACCATAGCTATTGGTATCTCCCTCTTCAGGCCTAACCCTTTCACTAGGAGTTGGTAAACTGGGTAAGAGGATGCTGAACCATGAATACACCTTATCTTTACCACATTAATAGGTTGCTTGGGAACTGCCCCACTATGTGTTTCAATTTGCTGCCAAAACGTCTTAGACATCATGGTTTGATAAGCACCAGAGTCTAAGAGCGTGTCAGTAACAACACCTTGTACCTCCACTGATATCATGAAACCTTCCCTGATTCTTTGGGTGTTTGAAGTCATCAGTGCTGTTTTCCAGCTACACTCTCTTTGTAAATGACCTTGATTACCACATCTGAAGCATTTCTTTGTTACAACATGAGATTTTAACATGGGCATACATATTTTCATGGGATCCTCCCTCAGTTTTGTCCTCCTTTCTGATACCTCTGATATTGTCAGCTTGGAAGCGCTACCACTTTCTCGGGCAGTCAACTCCGCCTCCATGAAGCGTTCCGTCAGCATTATCGCTTCTTGTGGGTCCTGACAATTTTGGAGTATCAGGAAGGTATGTATATCTTTTGGCACAGCCGCCATATATTGTTCTAACACAATGCAATCAATTATGGAGTCCACAGACTTCCCTTCTGATGCTAACCACTTACATAAGAACATAAGATATGCCATACTGGGTCAGACCAAGGTCCATCAAGCCCAGTATTCTGTTTCCAGCAGTGGCCAGTCTAGGTCATATGTACCTAGCAGTTTCCCCAAGAGACACAAGTTCCACAATGCTTGTACTGGGTCAAGCATTGATATCTTCGGTCACTTCTTAATAATGGTTTATGGACCTTTCCTCCAGGAACTTGTCCAAACCTTTTTTAAACCCAGCTACACTAACAGCCTTTACTACATCCTCCGGTAACAAATTCCAGAGTTTGATTACACGTTGAGTGAAAAAATATTTTCTTTTATTAGTCTTAAATAGTTTACCCTGTAGCTTCATTGCATGTCCCCTAGTCTTTCTATATTCTGATAACGTTTACCCGTTCCACTCCGTTCATTAATTTATAGACTTCTATCATATCTCTCCTCAGCCGTCTCTTTTCCAGGTTAAAGAGCTCTAACCTTTTTAGCCTTTCTTCATAGGAGTATCCTTCCATCCCCTTTACCATTTTGGTGGCTCTTCTCTGAACCTTTTCTAAAATCGCTATATCCTTTTTAAGATACGGTGACCAGAATTGCACACAATATTCAAGGTGCGGTCTCACCATGGAACGATATAGAGGCATTATAATATCTTTTGTTTTATTTTCCATTCCTTTCCTTATCATACCTAGCATTCTATTTGCTCTCTTGGCCGCTGCTGCACACTGGGCCGAGGGTTTTTAACATGGTATCCACAATGACACCTAAATCTTTTCCTGGGTGGTGGTTCCTAATGTGGAACCTTGCATCGTGTAACCATAGTTTGGGTTGTTCTTCCCTAGGTGCATAACTTTGCACTTGTCCACATTAAATGTCATCTGCCATTTTGATGCCCAGTCTTCCAATTTATCAAGATCCTCTTGGAATTTTCCACAATCCTCTTGGGTTTTAACAACTTTAAATAGTTTTGTGTCATCTGCAAATTTGATAACCTCACTCGTTATTCCACTTTCCAGGTCATTTATGAATATGTCAAAAAGCAGCGGACCCAGCACAGATCCCTGGGGTACACCACTATTCACCTTTCTCCATTGGGAAAATTGGCCATTTAGCCCTACCCTCTGCTTTCTATCTTTTAACCAGTTCCTGATCCACAATAGTACACTGCCTTCTATCCCATGACTCTTTAGTTTTGCCAAAAGTCTCTGATGAGGCACCTTGTCAAAGGCTTTCTGAAAGTCCAGATACACAATATCAACCGACTCACCTTTGTCTACCTGTTTATTCACTCCTTCAAAAAAACATAACAGATTAGTAAGACAAGATCTTCCTTGTCTAAAGCCATGTTGGCTGTCTCCCATTAGGTTGTGACTATCTACATGCTGAGTAATTTTATTCTTTATGATGGTTTCTACCATTTTTTCCGGTACTGACGTCAGGCTCACCGATCTGTAGTTTCCCGGATCACCCCTGGAACCCTTTTTAAAAATTGGTGTTACATTGGCGATGCTCCAGTCTTCAGGTATTAGAGATGATTTTAATGATAGTTCACAGATTACTGATAGCAGGTCTGCAATCTCATATTTCAGTTCTTTCAACACCCTTGGATGTATACAATCCAGCCCAGGTGATTTGCTACTCTTCAGTTTATCTAATAGTTGTAAGACATCTTCCCGATGTATCGATATTTCCTTCAATTCTTCCGCACCTTTAAATACCACTTCAGTCATGGGTAACATCCCTACATCTTCCTCAGTAAAGACTGAAGCAAAGAATTCATTCAGTCTCTCCGCTATCGCCTTGTCGCCTCTTAGTGCTCCTTTAACCCCTTTATCATCTAATGGACCAACTGACTCTCTCACAGGTTTTTTGCTACGAATGTTCTTGAAAAGGTCTTTATTTCGCATTTTTGCTTCCGCAGCAAGCTTCTTCTCAAATTCTCTCTTTGCCTGCCTTATCAATGCCTTATCACTTAGTTACTAGGCTTCTAACACGCTGGCATAAGGCTTTAGGCGTCTCACCAGGCTTAAGCCTTACACTTCTTAAGAGCCCATGTAATACTAAGGGAGTCAGACCTAACCTATCTCGAATGGCTTTTTGCAGTTCTTCATAGTTATTAGCACGCTCCGCGGGCATGGCCCGATATGCGGCTAAGGCCTCCCCAGTAAGGGATGCGGCTAAGCGCACGGCCCACAGCTCTTTAGGCCACCTACTAATATGAGCTACACGATCAAAAGATTCAATAAAGTCATCAATATCATTTTTATCGGTCAAGGGTCCAAAGTTAGTTCCCACTAGCATGAAAATCTAGTGTGCATGCTTGGTGTGGTGTTGTAGAACCTGGTGGAATCCTCGCTGATGCAGCCTGCTCCTTTTGGCTTGTCAGCCAGGCCTCCATCATTTCAAGGAATGGCTTTTGTTGGGTCTGCATCTGTGCTGCGGATTGTTGCTTGAGCCTGCAACGACATTTTTCGTTGCCTTTCAAACTGGCTCGCCATCCATTTGAAGACGTCCTAGTATTCCATGGTTTTCTCCATCCTGAAATGACAAGAAAAACACACCCAAGTGCGATACCACAGCTACTTCACAGTATTTCTTGCTTTTATTAACCGAATACCCTACACCCTTGCCCTGGTATCCCAACCAGCCCAGTTAGGTACCGGTTACCTGGCTCAGGTGTAGCCTCAAGTTGTTTTTTTTTCCACCGGTGAAGACTCAGCAATCTTCCCACGAGTCAGCTCTGCGTCCAGCACGCTCCTTTGCAGGGCTCTACAGTGACTTGACTCTCGATGTGAAACTGGAGTTGTAAAGCCTCTTTTGCGCATGCGTGGTACAAAATCCAAACTACTACGCCACTTGCAACGTACTCGGGGCTACCGCAAAGCCTCACAGCTTTTAGTTTCAAACGACCCCAGTCGACTGGGGGAGGCTGTCACCAAGTGGACCCTGTCCACCTGGGTGGCAGACTGCATTGTCTTTGCCCACAATCAGGCTAGGCTATTGTTGGAGCACCGGTTCACAGTGCACACCGTCAGGTTGGAGCAACCTCAGTTGCGAGCCTACGCTCTGTCCCTATGGCAGATATCTGCTGGGCCACCACCTGGTCCTCAGTCCACACATTTGCAGCTAACAACTTCCTGGAGAGGGAGTCCTGACGGGACTGTGTCTTCAGTCAGGCCATACTCTGTAATCTGTTTGAGGTTTAGGCAACTCCTGCCCTCTGACTCTTCTTGTTCAGGCTACCGGAGGCATGGTTTTCCCTAAACACTGGGATCCTGTGGGACCCTAGCCTGGGCTTAAGGCTTACAGCTGTGGGCTGCCTTTTTTCTGTCCTTAAATGCAACTTTATTCTTTGTCACCAGCAGTGCACCCTGGGACTTGTAGTTGATGATTCACATTCAAAGACAAACTGTAGTTGTGCAACCGTTGGTTGAGGCAAACAAGAATATTTATTTTGTGGATTTCCAAAAGCATTAAAGTTCAGGCACACAAACACAATGGATACTTCTCCAATAACACAAGAGTAAAGTAAGGAAACTGGAACTGAAGGTAAACTGAGCACAAGTCTCTTTAACAAAAACTGTCATCTTCAATAAAGCAAAACACAGCACAGCCTTATAAGCAATTTCAGCAAAGATAATTTTCTTCTTTTTCAAAACCTTCTTTTAACCCTGCTTACAGGTTTTTCAAGCTTCTTTGAAACAAAGAGAGCAATCCATTAGAGAGTCCTCTGGAATGGATTGGGACTCACAGCAATCAATCTGCATGGGTTCTGGTACTACGGCTGGCTTATCTCTGGACTCGCTTCTTCAAATTTTCTGGCTTGTAGGAATTCATAAAACTCATTCTATAACTTCTGTTTCTGGTCATGAACATTTACATTCGAGGAGTGAGCTTTCCCTCCCTCTAATGCTTGCTTAAAAGTCTCTACTGCGTCCACATTTACTGCCCTGCTTGTGACTGGGTTATGGTTCTTTCCCCAAAGGAACGTATCCATCCACCTTCTAGCAGTTGGACCTTTTAGCATAGGGTCCTGGATATTGGACAGAGGTACCTGTTCCAGCTGGTTTGTAGTCTTTCCAACTAACCGTCTGCTGGCTTTAGGTCTGGGGGGTTTTCTCAGATATGGAGTGCTTCCTTCTCTGCTTTCAGCCTTCAGCAACTGGAAGTCAGCCTCATGGCTCTCAGCTCTCCTAACTCTCTGAGCTCCTTCCCCCTGGGAACTTTCTTCCTCCAGGGAACTCCTCCTTGCACGCTGAGAACTCCTCTGTGAACTCTGTAAGCTCTGTGTGCTCTCTTTCATCTTCTCCCTCTTGCTCTGTTTGGAAACGGGTTTAAAAACCTGTTTCTTTCCTGCCACACCTTTCTCTTTGCACGTGTGTTCGTAATCAGTAAGCAAGCCTGCCTCCTCGTCAGAGCTAGGGCGTGGCTTGGCTTGACCTTTTTCAAAGTAGTTTTTCTCCCTCTGTGCAAAGCTTGGCTGTCAGTAGTTTTAAAGCCACAAGTGCCATTTTCTTCTATTTCCACTCTTTCCTGGTCACTCTCATCACCACAATCTTCAAAGTCTGTCCTCAGATTCACTTTCAGCTGCTCACGGCTGGGCTGTTTTTTTTTTCTACAGGTTCTCTGTAGCCTGTAGCTAGGGAGCCCATATGTGAGGACTGACTTCCTGCTTTATCCTGGAGAAAGTGCAGTTACTCACCTTTAACAGGTGTTTTCCGGGGACAGCAGGATTCAGTCCTCACAACCCTCCCTCCTCCCCTTGGAGTTGCTGTACAATTTTTGCCATCTTCTTTTATCTGCTCAAGCTGTCATCTGACTGAGTAAAATGGCACCCTTGGGCGGGAAGGGGACCATGCTTACATGGTGGCATCTCCCAAAGGCTTTCTTTGAAAGCTGGGGAGATGCTTCCGCGAGGGCTTCAGACGTCACCTATATGTGAGGACTGATTCCTGTTGTCTCCAGGAACAAGCAGAAATTCAGTCCTCACTTATAGATGACGTCGGCACTGATGGAGCCTGCGCGGAGCAATTCCCCAGCTTTCAAAGAAAGCATTTGGGATTGCTGCCACACATGTGTGGTCCTCTTCCCGCCCAAAGGTGCCATCTTGCTCAGTCTCCCTTTTTGCGCAGAGACCTTCGGACGCACGTCCTCGTCCCTCGGAAAAGGTTTTCTTGACTTCAGTCTTTTGGCCTTTTTTGCGATAGCACTGGTCCTCTCTCGTCCTCCCCTTCGCCACTGCTCCGGCTGTGGGCTAGGGGATCCCCTTTTTTGACTCTCTTTAGTGTTTTTTCTTTCGGGCCCTTTTCACGCCCTTTTTCCCCCGACCGCAGGCCTCGAGGGTTTTTGACCTCACAGGGGCCCTTTTTGCCCCCATGGCCACCGGTTTTAAGAAATGTGACAGACTGCTGTCTACAGTGTCTGGGGGCTGACCACAACCTAAAGCTCTGCTCACTTTGTAAGCACAAGTAGAAGTCGGGTGACATTTTCCGCAAGGCAGCCCCGGGATCCCTGGTGGCACCTCAACCCTACCGAGCCACCGCTGGCAGGGTCCCCCGGAGTGACCCCGCGCCCCAGGCATCACTACGATCAGGATTCGCCCGAGGTGGAATGGCGAAAGAAGAAGAAGACCTCAAAGTCACTGTGGGGTGGGCTCCGTATAAATGCGAGCAGTCTTGTGCTCATTCCCTTAGCCCTCCCCGGCGTACCCAAAGGTCGGACAAGGAGTGTCTTCGAAAGGTACCTCATACGGACATGGAGGCCTCCAGCAATGGCGCCCGGTCTCCTGAGGGTCATCCTGGTGAGGACCCCCTCTCCTCCTCCATGCCAGACCAGGTAACCCCGGAGTGTGCATCGCAGGGACTCACTCCCATCACTGGATTGCAGTATTTCTGCCTTCCTCACTGCCCAGCAGGCGCTTTTGCCCAGCACGGCTGGCTCATGCCCCGAGACCGAGGATCACTCAACTGGGTCCCAAAAGCTGCTTTGGAAACCCCCGAGAGTCGCTGGCTTCATGAGGATCCTCTGCACCACTCTCGCTCGCCATCCCATTTCTCGGGGGTGAGTTCTTCCAGAGCCAGTGACTCTGGCTCCAAGCGGGCCTTGGCCACAGGGTACGGGGATCAGCCTGACTCCGAGTTCTTCTCAGACCTCTCTGGCTGGGAATTGGACGGGAACAGTTTCCCGGAGACCTGTGCCTATAGGGATCTCCCTTCTGACCCATTCCCACCTGCCTTGCAGAGGTGGTCGCCTCCCGAGGACACCTCTTTCCTGGCGTTTGTGCGGGATATGGCTCGGGCCCTCAATCTGCCAACGCAGACCGACCGAGGAGGAGCCGAGGACAGAGGAACTTGACATTTTGCGTTACGAGTCTCTGCCCAGGGAGTCTCTTACGGTTCAGGTACCATCCATTCTATCCCTGGCTGCTTCTCCACATGTGGGAAGCACCCTCCTCGGTCCCTATTGTCAGTAGAAGACTCGATGCCATGTATGGGGTCCAGCGTGGCCTGGGGTTTCGGAAGATCCAACTTCCTCACACCTCCATGGTAATCGAATCTGCGATACGGAATCAGAAGAGGCCGAAGTCGCACTCTTCATTCCCACCTGGTAGGGAATCCCGTGCCCTCGACACCCTTGGGCGCAAGGCTTACCATGGATCCATGCTGGCGTGCCGCATCCAGGCGTAGCATTTATATATGGGCATGTTTCTTCACGACCTCGCCAAAGAGCTCAGCAGTTTTACTACGGGCCTGGGTGAGGAGCACCTCTTCTGATTCCAGACCCTCCTGAAATCAGTCACAGACTGCTCGAAATACCTTTCCTGCGCTGCATATGACGGGTTCAAGTCTTCCGCCCGTGTAGCGGGGGCTGGCATTGGAGTCCGATACCAGGCGTGGCTCCTGTCTTCGGACCTGGAGCAATGGGTACAGGAGAAACTCCTGGATGTCCCCTGCCTCGGCGAATAGCTGTTTGGCAAGCCCATGGAGGACAAGGCAGCCGAGATCGAAATGGAGTTCGTAACTCGCACCCATCTCTCTCGCAAAACCTCCTCGCTTCCACGGAAGAAGCAGAACACCAAAAAGCTTTTCTTCCAGAGGAAAGGGCTCCCGTATCGGGGATACCCACCATACCCGCCTACCCCTGCGCCGACAACCAGCACTCAGGGCAAAGGGGGAGCTCAGGGTCACCAGAAACCCAAGGGGCCCAAGACCCAGCCACCGGCACCACCCCAGCCAGCCCCAGGGTTTTGACGCCAAAAGCGTAGCTTCTTGCCCCCCGGGGACGCTTCCGCCTTTTGGAGGACGCCTTTCTCTTTTCGCCTCCGAATGGGCAGCTATTACGTCAGACACCTGGGTCTTGCAGGTGATCTGGGACGGGTATCGTCTTCATCTAGACAGACTCCCTTCTCCCTGGTGGAGTGTACTCGGCTTCTCTCGCACCAGGCTTGCTTGCAGCAAGAGCTGAACAATCTCCTTGGTCAACAGGCGGTCAAAAGAGTTCAGCCACACCTCTGGGGTCAGGGATTTTATTCCCAGTACTTAATCGTTCCAAAGAGGATGGGGGTCCTGCGCGCCCCATCCTCGACCTCAGGAACCTGAATAAGTTTCTGGTACGGGAGAAGTTCAAAATTCTACCCCTTGGCATTCTGTTGCCCTACCTCCAGCAGGGCGATTTGCTATGCTCCTTGGATCTCAGAGACGCTTACACCCACATTCCTGTCTGCCCCAAGCACAGGAAGCACCTGCGTTTCCGGGTGCATGGAGAGCATTTCCAGTAAAGAGTGCTCCCCTTCAGGCTCGCATCTGCTCCACGAGTCTTCACCAAGTGCCTGTCAGCGGCCGCGGCCCATCTCCGGCTGCAGGGCATATCCGTCTACCCTTACCTAGACGATTGGCTCGTCTCGGACACATCGGCAGAGGAGGCTCATCTCTCGGCGTTGCGCACAGTCCTCCTCCTCGAGCACCTTGGTTTCCTGATTAACTACTCCATATTCCACCTCACACCAATGCGGATCCTGGAGTTCATTGGCTCTCTTCTTGACACAGAACATGCGACCGTCTTTCTCCCTCGAGTGCAGATGGATCGGCTCTGGGCTCTGGCTGCTGAGGTCCAAGGCCAGCCCAGAGTCTCGGCGCAGGCCAGGCTGCGCCTCCTGGGGCACATGGCCTCGACTGTACACGTCGTTCCCCATGCTCGCATGCACATGCAAGGGGCCCAGTGGTGCCTCATGGCGCAATGGACCCAGGCCTCGGGCCACCTCTGGGACCCTGTTCAGGTGTCTCACAGCCTAGTCGAGTCCCTAGTCTGGTGGCAGGACCCCCAGAGCCTCCTTCGGGGCATGCCTTTCCAGACTCGTCCGCACTAACTCATCTTGACGACAGACGCCTCGCTGTTGGGCTGGGGAGCCCACTGCAGCCACCTCTGCACCCAGGGGCGGTGGTCACCCAAGGAATCTCGACAGCAGATCAACCTGCTCGAGCTTTGAGTGGTCCGGTTGGCCTTGAATGTCTTAGAGTACCACCTGAAGGGCAGGTCGGTGCTCGTGCAGACCAACAACAGAGTCGTGATGTTCTACATAAACAAGGAGGGGGGCACGGGCTCCTGCCTCCTCTGTCAGGAGGCAGTCCTCCTCTGCTCCTTCGCAGTATGCCAAGGCATGACCCTAAGAGCTGTCTACCTCCTGGACCAAGACAATGTCCTCGCGGACAGGCTCAGCAGGTTTCTCTACCCGCACGAGTGGCGCCTGAGTCCAGAGGTAATTTCCACCTGTTCCGCCGCTGGGGGACTCCGTCCATGGACCTGTTTGCCAGCCTGGTGAACACGCAGCTCCCCCTCTTCTGCGGGCTGATACCACACCCAATCTGGGTGGCCCCGGATGCATTTCTCCTGAACTGGACCTCCGGGCTTCTGTATGCATTCCCTCCCACTCTTCTCCTGGTGAGGACCCTTCACAAGATCCAGCGTGACCGAGCCTCGGTGATTCTCGTGGCTCCTTCGTGGCCTCGACAACCTTGGTTCCCGCTTCTACTCTGACTCTCGTCGGAGCCTCTGGTTCCCCTGGGCAGTGCCCCCGTTTTGCTGACGCAGGAGGATGGACGGGTGCTTCATCTGAACTTGATCTCGCTATCCCTGACAGCCTGGCGGCTGAGGCCTCACTTTACCTTCCAGTGGAGATCGAGGACATAAGAACATAAGATAAGAACATAAGATATGCCATACTGGGTCAGACCAAGGTCCATCAAGCCCAGTATCCTGTTTCCACCAGTGGCCAATCTAGGTCATACGTACCTAGCAGTTTCCCCAAAAGGCACAGGTTCCGCAATGCTTGTACTGGGTCAAGCATTGATATCCTGGGTCCCTTCTTAATAATGGTTTATGGACCTTTCCTCCAGGAACTTGTCCAAACCTTTTTTAAACCCAGCTACACTAACAGCCTTTACTACATCCTCCGGTAACAAAATCCAGAGTTTGATTACACGTTGAGTGAAAAAATATTTTCTTTTATTAGTCTTAAATAGTTTTACCCTGTAGCTTCATTGCATGTCCCCTAGTCTTTCTATATTCTGATAAGGTAAACAATTGATCTACGTTTACCCGTTCCACTCCGTTCATTAATTTATAGACTTCTATCATATCTCCCCTCAGCCGTCTCTTTTCCAGGTTAAAGAGCCCTAACCTTTTTAGCCTTTCTTCATAGGACGTCCTCCTTGGGTTGAGGAAGGACTGGACGAGGCGGACATACGCCCTGAAGTGGTAGCAGTTTTCGATCTGGTGCTCTGAGCTTCAGATCGACCCGTTCTTCTGCTCCACCCATTGGGTTCTCCAGTACCTTCTCCACTTTTCGCAGGTGGGACTGAAGTCCAACTTTGTCAGGGTTCACCTGAGCGCCATCTCAGCCAACCACTTGCCTTTCAAGGGCAAACCCCTCTCGGGTCAGCCTCTGGTCTCCCACTTCATGCGAGGCCTCCTGCTTTTCAAACCCCCCATCCGGCCTCCCCCGGCGGAATGGGATCAGAATATCGTGCTTATGCAGCTGACACGGCCGGCTTTCGAGCCGATGGCGACATGCTCGCTCCAGCACCTCTCCTGGAAGGGATTTTCCTGGTGGCACTGACCTCTGCGCGACGAGTCAGCAAACTTCAAGCCTTCATGGCCGAGGCTCCCTACACCAGGTTTTACAAGAACAGGGTGGTCCTTCGCACCCACCCCAAGTTCCTACCGAAGGATGTCCCTGATTTCCCCCTCAATCAGGAGGTGGTCTTGCCAACTTTCTTCCTAAGACCTCACGCCGACCGGACATCGGAGGTCCTGCATACACTCATTTGCAAGAGGGCTCTCGCCTTCTACCTGCAGCTCACCGAAGGTCATTGCAGGTCCGACCGGCTCTTTATTGCCTACAATCCCAACCTCCTGGGGCTGGCAGTCACCAAGCGCATCCTCTCCATCTAGGTGGTGGACTGATTCGCCTTCACCCAGGCAAAGGCGGGCACCCCACTGGATCGTTGAGTGACCACGCATGGTGTCCCCGCCAAGGTGGCATCACTGTGCTCAGTGCCTCTGATGGACATCTTCTGGGCTGCGACCTGGTCTTCAGCAAATACCTTCGCTTTGCACTACTGCATGGAGAGGGAGTCCCGCCTGGGCAGTGCTTTCGGCCAGGATGTACTCCATAGCTTTTTCAGAGTATAAGCAACTCCAACCCTTCTTCTGCGGATACTGAGAGCTTGCCCCGAAGGCCCGAGGACTCTGGCTTCCTTCAGACATCAGCTTCTGCAGGGACAGCAAGAATCAGTCCTCACTACCCTCCCACCTCCCCGAAGAGTTGCAATTTTTTTGTCCTTCCCTTGTCATCTGCTTAGTAGAGCTCTAGCTCTGAGACCTGACTGAGCAAGATGGCACCTTTAGGCGGGAAGAGGACTATGCATGCGTGGCAGCATTCCCAAAGGCTTTCTTTGAAAGCTGGGGAATTGCTTCACGCGGGCTCCGTCGGTGCCGACATCACCAATAAGTGAGAACTGATTCCTGCTGTCCCTGGAAACCACCTGTTACAGGTGAGTAACTACGCTTTACAGGTGAGTAACAATGCTTTACCGCTATCCTCTAGTGCCCCCCCCCCCCGAGCCTTGTATTTTGAATGTCTTTCCCATGTAGGTTCTTTGATATGTGCAGGCATGATTTATATCGCGGTGTCTTGCAAGAGCTCTTACAATTTTCCTTATAAGAGCTCTTGCAAATTCAGGATTGTTGTCTACAAATTTTACGCGTTCCATGTTTTTTCCACAGGTGTTTTGAATGAGGATGCAATATTCCGTGAGATGGTTTTGAGGTGATAGCTCTTTTGTTTAAAGGATTCTGTTACAGCATTAAGGTATTTATTCTCTTGTGGGTCAGAGCAAATGTGTTGGTAGCTTTTAGCATGTCTGTATATAATTTTTTTTTCTTTATGCATGGAGGATGGAAACTGAAGCTATGAAAGTAGTTACAAACATCAATGTACAGGAAACCAACTGACAGTTGCAAGTGATTTGCAGATTGAAACTGTAGCATCCAAGAAATTAATAGTTTCTCCATGGACAAGCAAGAATCAGCCCTCACGTTGTGATAAGGAAGCTTATCATAGCTCAGGAAGGAGCTATAGAAAAGGTGAAGTGACTCTGAACAAGCAACCTGTCAGTTCTGGTAGAAATAAGAAAACAGAATTTTCCCATAAAAGACTACCAGTCCCAGAATGCACCAGGTTTCCAGCAGCCATTAGAGGAACTGAAGTGGGGAAACGTGTGTTCAATCAGGAGGGCTATGTGGTAATCCCTAAGCACTCATCTCAAAGGGCAGGGCCTGATTCAGCACAGCTGCGCTGTGTTAGGGAGGAGCACTCATCTAAGCAGAATAAAGGTAGAGTTTATTCTACAGAGAATTATCCTGAGAATCAGCTTGAGCTTGATCATCTTCATCATCAGGAGGATCATCAGAAGCAGAAGCCAAACCGGACGGACAGAGAGGGAAAGAAACCCTTTGGAAGAAAGAGGAGAAAAGCCTTTGAGAGGTCTAGAAGAGTCCAGAACAGTACGTATACTGGGAGGCATTCCAAGGGCCAGCATACACCATTGGACTGGGGAAAGCCAGAGGAATGGTGCTGCAGAGCTAGGAATCTCCAGACGGTACCTGTGAGAGAGACGGCTACACGTGGAAGGGACCCTAAGACCCGTGCCAGAAGGTATGTGAAGAGAGATCCAGTGTCCAGGGATCTGGATTGGAAGGCTGGACATAAGAACTGGACTACATACTGGCCAGGCTATATAGAGAGGAACTCTAACAGCAATGGAAGCTCAGGTATGAACACTGATCTATGCCCTAGCTATAACCTTGAAAGACAGCAGGGAAACAAGTATTCTCCTGAAAGTGCTCCATTGAGAGATTCATCTGTGCCAATCCATGATATTGAACCCATGCTTGTTGAAGAAGGGGGAATGATAGCAGATGAAGATTCTGTTTACATGGACTGCTCTCTGTCTAAACTCCTTTGGTAACTTTCTGTTACAAAGTACAGCAACCATCACAAAGAAATACAAACTTGTTCTTTAATCTACTCAGAAAAGCTCCTGAAGCAGGATTTGACCCACACAGTAGAAAGCAAGCCAGCTAAGGGGTTTCAGCTGGATAACTGCTAGCAATTGAGCCTTACCTAATTGCTTGTGAGCTAGGAGAGAATCACTTCTGAATCTATGTGGGAAGATATAAGAAGTTAACCTGAAAAGAACAGTTTTTTTTTCTCTTTGTAGCTTTTGGTTTGTTGTTTGATATATGCTAAGAAAACATTAGCTAATGCCTACAGAAAAGACCAGTTTGTACCAACCAGGTCTTATTTCTTTTGCTTTACTTGCCAGACAAGTTTAAATGTTGTTTTCCTTATTTTTGTTTTTTTCAAGTTTAACACTGAAAGCAAGTAACCTGATTTATGTGCTACCAAGCATATCTGTGTTGGAGAAATAACCCCATAAATAAATATCTTATTGGCTTTAACACTTGAGCACAACTAAATTATTGTCAGCAGCTGTGTCTGGTGTGAATGAACTGCATTGCCCACAATCCCTTGCAAATCATATAGATATATGCACTTGCCAAGACTGTGAAGATTCTCACCCAGGCAACCGTCTGACAACGTATGGGTAACGTTCCCCGACGGAACAGATGCAGGAGCGCTCCCCAGCTACTATTAAAAGCTTTTGAGAGGTTCCTATGTTCTTCCCTTCCACCTGCAGTGGCGGCGTCATCATCTTAAAGTAGTCTTAAGTTTTCCACGGAGCCCAACAGGTGTGTTCTGGTCATCTTCCGCTTGGTAAATAATTTTTTTCTCCTGCTGTAGTTCTGCACTTCTGGGGTTTTTAGCAGTTCCTCTCTTCCCTTTATTTTTTTTATTTTCGATCGTTTAATTTTCTTTTTCTGTGGGCCTTACTTTTTCAAAATTGAGCTGTTTGATTTCACTGCAGCTTTCTTCCCAAACGACAGGGCCAATGGGTTCAAAAAATGTTCCCAGTGTGCTAAGACCATATCTGCCACGGATACCCACAGTTGATGCCTTTGGTGCCTGGAACCCAATCATCAGCCCTCTTGTAGTTTCCAGATGACAAAAAGAGGACTCTGCCGAGAGAAGCAGTGTAAATCACTTTTTGGCACTCAAAAGTCTGATCCATCATATTCAGCATAGACTGCACCAGTCTCTATGCTTCCAAGACTGCATCAGACGCTAGTGATATATTGACATGGAGGAGTTCTCGAGCCCATTTGGAGCCAAGCACCCGTAGTGTCCCAGAGCGTCAGCTATTAATTAATCTCCACCTTAAGATGAGGAAAAATTCAGCTTAGTCTTTGACGTCAAAGGGTGATCAAACTGAGCACTGAGTAAGAACTCTGCCATGCCCCTATGGCTCTGACACCGATGCACCATCGAAAGATGAGGGTCTGCGTGAGTGCTCCTCAAAGTTGCCCGGAGGGGAGGAGAGCTCATCCTCCAGAACATCGGAGGGGCACAGACACTCTACTGAAAGCCGTGACCAAGCCACTGATACCAGATACCAGGTATATTAGTTGAAATTGCTGAGACCCCACAGCCTTCGGAATTGGCAACCATGGAGAAGCACTTGTTTTGCAAGCTCAAATGCATCGTGGCGCTCTTGGCGGTGCACCATGCTGGGGCCTTGACAGCAGCTGCATCAACATTCACAACCATACAACTGATCCTCAATATGCATGCCTTGCCTGAGGGAGATGCATAGACATCAGAGAATTGAAGGGCCCCAACACCTGTGCCTGCCTGGCCAATATCCCTCTGTAGCATTTCAGGGTCCGATGCATCCTCAAAATCTAGACAAGCATCAGTGCATCATCGTTCCCGATCTCTCAGGTCAGGAGAGAGATCCAGGCAGAGACTCAGAAGTTCTTTGACTTCCTCTCTGAGTCTGATTCAGAAAACTGGGTAACTGATGTGGAATCTGAAGACTTGTCGGAGGACAGGTCTCCTGAACGTCCATCGGGCTCTTCTCCACCTCATGAAGGGAGTAAGTCCCCTCCCTGAGGACATGACCTTCCAGGATTTTGTAAGGGACATGGTCAAAGCCATACCTTTTTTCTTTGGAAACGGAGGATGAGCCCAAGGCAGAAGAGTTGGAGATCCTGCAGTACTCTTCTGCCTCTAAGAAGGTAGTGACAGTGCCTGTGTACTGCATCCTGCAGAGTGTGCAGATAAGAATGTGGGGAAAACCCCTCACTCTGCCTCCAGTCAGTACAAGGCTTGACTCCATGTACAGAGTTCAGAAGGATCCTGGATTTGTGAAGCCTCAGCTTCCTCACCATTCCTTGTGGTCAAATCCATCCTTAAGAGGTCCAAGACTCATTCCACTGTGCCCCTGGGGAGGAAGGCACTGACATTGGACTCTTTCAGGAGAAGGTATTTTCAGATTTCCATGCTCATAGCCCATTTGGCCTCTTACCAGCTCTATATGGGCATGTTCTTGAAGAACATCATGTGTGACCTTGCTGAGCTGTCTGTTTATCCTCCAGAGAAATTGGAGCAGTATCATTCCCTAGTGGCTCACGGCAAGGACTGCTTGAAGTTCATGATCCGGGCGACATATAACATCTTTGAAACTGCATCGAGAACCTCTGCCTTGGGTATTGGTTCCCAGAGACTCACCTGACTCCATTCCTCAGACCTGGAACAATCAGTGCACAACAATTTTGCTGGTGTGTCGTGACATGACATGCTGCGCCGTGGAGAGATTCTCTTCAGAGAACAGGTCAAAGAGAAGGCTGGCTTCATCAAAAAGCAGCGTGTCACTCTTCATAATTTCTCAAGGGGCACGTCTGAGCTGGCCTCCTTTTGGTAGGCAGTACCAAGATGGGGGACAGAAAAAGACCTATTACTCTTCTAGGCATAGGTACTTTCCTGGGTCCCAAACCTCCCAGCCGAAATAGACTCCTCGCCCACAACATTGTTGAAAGAAACCTCAGAAAGCCCAGCCAGCTGCTCAGCCAAAGCCGGGGACGGGGTTTTCACTGGTTCTTTTGGAACATAGCCATTCTACCAGTAACCACAGTGGGAAACCCTCCAGTCGTGGAGTGCTCACCCCCCCCCGGTAGCCCCTCATAACCTCAGACTCATGGTTTCTACAGGTGGACCAAAGCGGTTACAAACTACATTTATTGGATCTGCCACCAAATTGCCTCTGAGGTGTATCATCTTGACCCTCTGCATCAGGAACTGCTTTAGAGAGAAATCGCCACCCTCCTGTCAGATCTTGCGATTGAGCTTGTGCCACCAGAGTAAAGAGGGTTAGGGTTTTATTCCAGGAACTTCCTGATCCCCCAAGAAAACAGAGGGGATACCGTCCCATTCTAGACCTAAGAGATCCAAGCACATACTTAGTACGAGAAAAGTTCAGAATGTTTTCTCTATGCGCCCTGCTTCCTTACCTTCAAAAAGGAGATTAGCTATGCTCCCTGGATCTGAGGGATGCAAATACCCACATACAGATACCTCCTTGTGAGCAGGATGTATCTGTATCTCAGATTCGTCCTGGGGCGGACAACACTTCCAGTACAGTGAGTTGCCTTTTGGTCTAGCCTCAGCATCTCGCATGTTTACAAAATGCCTCGTGATAGTAGCTGGTGCCTTCGAACGCTGGGGGTGTTTGTCTTCCCCTATCTTGTCGATTAGCCAATCAAGAATACCACTCCAGAAGGGGTTCAAGAATCAACCCCCATTGACCATTTGGGTGTTGGAACTACTAGGGTTCATTATAAATTACCCCAAGTCCCACCTTCAATCCACCCAGCAGTTGGAATTCATAGAAGCCCTGCTCGACACAACTCAGGTGAGAGCCTTCTTCCCACATGACTGACTTTGTAGACTAACTGCACTAGTGTGGGAGACTCAATTGAGTCAGGTATCAGCTTGCAGGATGCTGACTGTACTAGGCCATATGGCCTCTACAGAGCATGCCACACCCTTGGCATGCCTCCATATGAGGCAGGTTCAGTGAACTCTGAGGATTCAATGGACTAAAGCCATGTGTCAACTCAGGGGGATCATCTGTATGTCACCAATCCTCTCTTCAGCCACTGCAGTGGTGGACAATCCACATGAATTTGCTCAAAGGTCTCCCCTTCCAAATTGCTCCACCCCAAAAGGTTTTGACAACAGTCACATCCAGGCTAGGATGGGGAGCTCATCTCGATGGGTTTCACACCAAGGGTGATTGGTCCATTCAAGAAAGTATCCACCAGATCAACCTCTTGGAATTAAGAAACATGGCAAATGCTCTAAAGGCTTTCTGAGATCGGTTAGCCAACCAAATTGTTTTGAATCAGACCAACAATCAAGTTGCCATGTTCTAAATCAACAAGCAGGGAAGAATGGGCTTGTACCTCCTATGTTGGGAAGCAGTCAAGTTGTGGATGTTTGCCATCACACCAGGGATGGACTTGAGAGCCACGTACCTGCCAGGTGAACAAAACGCTTCTGGCAGACAGACTAAGTCATCCTTCAACCACACGAGAGTGGATACTGGACAGGGAGGATGTGACTTACATCTTTCAGGAATGGGGTTACCCCCTCGATAGATCTTTTCACCACTTCACAGAATGCCCAGGTAGATCAGTTCTTTTCCAGGGTAAGATCTCACAGCAGATTAGCCTCAGATGCTTTCCTCGTACATTGGTGGGTGGGTGTTTTGTATGGGTATCCTCCAATCCCTCTCATTGCAAAGACCCTCCTGAAGCTCAAAACAAATGGAGGCACGATGATTCTCATTGCTCCCTACTGGCTCAGCCAGCCTTGGTTTTCCCCTCCTGCTACAGTTCTCCAGTCAAGAGCCGCTCTGGTTCGACCATGCGCTGGATCTGATTTTGTAGGAAGACTGGATGATGATGTCCGCAATATCCAGTCCTTGGCCCTCACGGCGTGGATGTTGAGAAGCTAATGTTGCCTGAGCTCAGCCTGATGGCCAGTGTGATCATTGTCCTTTTGGCTTCCAGGAGGGCCTCACTGAGAAAGTCTTAGTCTTATTCCTGCAAATGGAAGAGGTTTGCTGTCTGGTGTGAGGGCCAGGCCTTAGATCCTTTGTTGTCCCACACAAAAACTGTTTTAGTATCATCTGCATCTCTCTGAGTCTGCAATTAAGTCTAACTCTGTCAGGGTCCCACCTCAGTGTAATTGGAGCTTATCATCGAGGTGTGGAGAGAAATTCCATCTCTGTACAGCCTTTAATTGTTTGCTTTATGCAGAGGTTGTTTCTCTTGAAGTCTCCCTACAAACCTCCTGCAGTGTCTTGGGACTTCAATGTGGTTCTTGCGCAGTTCATGAAAGTTTCCTTTGAGCAATTTAATACCTGCCCTCTGAAGATTTTGACCTGTAAGGTGTAGTTTCTGATGGAGGCCACCTCAGCACTTAGAGTGAGCAAGCTTCAGGCTCTAATCACCTTACACCAAATTCCATCATAATAGAGTGGTCCTCCGTACTGATCCTAAATTCCTTCCAAAAGTGGTATCTGATTTCCATCTTAATTGTTCTCCCAACTTTCTTCCCAGGGCCTCATGTCCACAAAGGGGAAGCTGCATTGCACATGTTGGGCTGCAAGTGAGCCTTAGCCTTCTATTTGGAGTGGACAAAAGCCCATAGAAAGTCCATCCAACTTTTTTGTTTCTTTTGACCCCAGCAAGCTAAGGGCTGCCGTTTCCAAATGCTCTCTTTCAATTTGGCTAGCAGACTGAATCTCTTTTGCTTATGCCCAAGCAGGCCTGAGCCTTGAGGATCACGTCACAGCTCACAATGTCGGAGCTATGGCTGCGTCGGTGGTCAACTTGTGCTCAGTCTCCATGGAAGATATCTGCAGGGCTGTGACTTGGTCTTCTGTCCACACATTCACATCTCACTACTGTCTAGTCGGGGACTCCAGATGCAATAGTAACTTCGGCCAATCTGTACTAATGAATTTATTTGGAGATTAGAATCCAGCTCCAGCTCCACCTAGGCTCATTCTATTCTGTCTACACTACCAAAAGAAAAGCAAACCCCAAAACACAAAAAGGGAAGAGAATCACTGCTATTGTACATAGTTTGTATTTTGAGTCTATATGGTCTGTTGCCATTAGGTGAATTCCTGTCTGTTAGGCTCCTCAGTTTTTTGTAACCTGTATCTAGGGGAGTACCATACGTGAGGACTCCTTCCTGCCTGTCCACTGAGAAAAGGTAGTTATTCTCCTGTAGCAGATATTCCTGCTGCCCACAGAGAACAAGTCCTCACAGCCCTCCCACTTCCCTAAGGAATATATATATTCTGCTACAACTATGATAAGATTACTTTAAGATGGTGCCGCAGCCACAGGCAGGAAGGAGGCATGCAGGCAAACTAAAAGTTTCCAATAGTAGCTGGGGAGCATTCCCGCATGGGCTCTGTTGGGGGACTTCATCCATACGTGAGGAATATGGAAAACACCTGCTACAGGTAAGTAACTGCCTTTTCTATGGGGTAGTCCATATTGAATTTGATTGTAAGATGGGGATGCACTGAGAGTTGTTTGAAATGTTTAAGGTTCTCTTCTTCTTCAGTCCAAATTATGAAGATGCATCTAAGTTCCAGTAATATCGGAAAGGTTTGTTGTGGTAACCATTCAGGAATGTCTCCTTCAATTGTGTATACTTTTCGGTCATTCTGGTGTCATTGAAGCTGAAGTAATTATGGGTTGGCAACAATTTCTGTTGTTATCTGGGTGCAGGGGATATTGATGTACAGTGACAGGAAATAGTGAGATCTGATGCTTATGACACTAACTCACCACCTTGCTGATGTTTTACATCTGTCCTGATAGTAAAATGCTACTCTGTTCCTGTGCAGAATTTTTAAGCCAATAAAAATGTACTAAAGGAACTAAGATTTTCTTTCAGTATGTAGTTAAACAACATTTGATTTTTAAATTCTTTTTTTTTCTGTGTTCCGTTTCAGTGTACCTGAAGGTAAAGGTATTATTGTGCATGCAGAACCACCAACATTACTTCATGATATGGCTCCCATCCCCGTGGCAACAATCCAACTATCGCATATAAGCGGTAAAACCCAAAGCCCTTGATCAATAATAGCACTTTTATTTTAACATAATACTTAAGTGTCGTTTTTTCCAGTTATTTTTTTGAGTATAGTAGGGTGAATAGCTTTATTTAAAACCATAGGGAACCGCTACCTACACTTAAAAGATCACCTGTACTTTTCCTTCATTTTGAGTTTTGTTAATAAATTTGATAAGGTATATAATACAATTCTATAATAATCAAATTAAGCAGAACTAGGAAGACAAGAAATCATTTTGATCCAATAAATACAAATACTCTGTGTATTTGAGATGGCTTTTGACAATAGAAAATCGTTTTCTAGAAACATTAAATCTAATTAATTAAATCTAATTCATGGAGTCTTCCTGTCCTGATGAGCTCCTCCTTTGCAATTGGTAAACTGAAATGTCTGAAATTTATTTAGAAACATTGTAGAAGTAAAGACAGACAAACTGAATCAAGGATTAGCCCATGCTGTTGGGTGCTCGTACACCATAATTCTGTGAAGAAATGTCACATCATTGCCGTGTAGCATGCCAGTGTTGTAACACTTTACAATGTATAGCAAAAAGCAATGAGGGATTGGCTGGTGCAGTGGGTAGTGGGGCCTGGGTTTCAGTCTTTCATGCCCAAGGCCTGCCAGAACTGGGGAAGGAAAGTTCACAACACCTGCTTGGGGGAGTCTCAGTCATCATACAGCAGTGACATAAGGATGTAATTTTAATAAGAACATATATGTGGAATGTCAGAAAAGGCCCTTAAAACGAAAGAGATACATGCGTGTCATTTATAGGTACTCAGAACCAGTCGCAGTGGTACACAAATCTTGCACAAATTAACCCTGCTCTGAAAAAGATGTAAATGTGTGCGTGTATATACTACGCCACCATAAACATTTATGCATAGATTTCATCAAAGTAGGCACACTCTGTGTGGCTACTTTTTATGCTTGTACGCCTGTGCTTAACATTTCTATATCGTCCTGCTAAGTCTGTCCAAACAAGGGCATTGGATCCCCATACCAGCTGATGTGAAGATAGAGGAAATGTCTATAGGCATCTTTGACATCATGCCATGTCAGCCGGAGCCTTCAGTAATTCTCTTTCTCCAGGAACAAGCAGGAAGACGGTCCTCGCTTTTGGGTGATGTCGGCACCGACGGAGCCCACGCGGAGCAATTCCCCAGCTTTCAAAGAAAGTCTTTGGGATTGCTACCACGCATGCATGGTCCTCTTCCCACCCAAGGGTGCCATCTTGCTCAGTCTCCCTTATTCCGTGGAGCCCTTCGGATGCACGTCCTCATCCCTCAGAAAAAGTTTGATTTTCCTAGCTTTAACAGGCTCTTATTTCTTTTTTCCGGTTGCACCAGTCCTCTATCCGCCCTCCCCTTGCTCTCTTTTGGAGCTTGTGGAGATACCTTTTTCTACATATATTTTTCCCGGGCTTCGCACCCTTTTTTCTTCCCAACCGCTGGCCGCGTGGGTCTTCGATCTCGCAGGGGCCGTTTTTGCCCCCATGGCCACTGGATTTAAAAAAATGTGATTCCTAATCGTCTCTCCGGGCCAGTCCAGAACAGATGGGTAGTCAATCTCCCTCCTCTAGCAGCTGAGGACTGAATACAGATTCTTGTTGCTAGGATACCACGCCCTCCCCTGGTGATAGAAGGCAGTCTTATTGTCCTCAGCAGCTGAGCTGGATGTGTGGGGCTTTAGCTCCCCACAAGAAGTCTTAGCCTTTTATTTGTCTTTATTTTCTTTTCTAATTTGAGTGGAAGTGTTCACAGAAGTGTTTGTGCTATGCCCTAGCAGGGTATTTCTGCACATGTGCTGTCTTTTATGCTATTAATTTACTTACAAATCAGCGCTGGTGTCAGTTCGCTGAAAAACCGGCTCAGAGAATGAGGCAGGGCCTGTCTCCACTTCTCTACTAGTTGGTGCAGGTAGGGAACAGCCTGGGAGCCGCAGCAGCTGTTTTTCCTCCGGCCGTCGTTTCTCTCCCGTAACCGCTAGCAGCGGTTTTTCTCTGTCGGGGCCTTGCGATTTGGCGGCACTGTTTCATTTTTTCCTCAGCGAGGGGGACTGCCATGTGCGTTCCCTCCCCCCCCCCCCCTCCTCGTGTAGTCGGGGCAGTTCCTTCTCCGGTGCTCGCGTTCTTGAGCGTTCGGGGGTGCGTTGTTTGTTTTGGGCAGTCACAGGCTCTCCCTGAGGGGGGTCAGACGGGCCGCGGTATGCAGGATCAGCAAGGCCATCAGGGAGAGCAGTTAAACGGCCTTCAGGGGAAAGCGCGGGAAAGGCAGTCATGTTAGGGGGGCAAGTCGTGTCGTCAGCTCCTATCCCTAAGGCAGGCAAGCGCAAGAAAAAGTTTCGGCATAGTGTTGCAGGGCAGGAGCAGCCCTTGTTAACAGCGGTGCCTGAGCCTCTGGACCCTCTCCTTTCCGCGGAGTTTATTTTAGCATTTCATAGGGCCTATTTGCTTAAGAAAGCTCAGGATCCTGCTTCTGTTGTGACAGACACTGTGCAGGTTTCTCAGTCAGGGGTCTCTGGCCTTTCGGATCCCGGTGAGGGGGTCTCCCCGGTGCAAGCGCTTAGGGATTCCAGGGTAGAAACTTCTTCTCTGGCTGCAGAGGCTCTGGGGCCAGAGGAGGGAGAGCTTCTATCAGACCCGGTTTTGGAGTCCTGGCCCGCGGACCTAGAGGAAGGTGAGTTGGGCCCCGGAGATGATCCTAATATATTTCGAGTATTTAGGAGGGAGGAACTGGCAGCCCTAATTGCGCAGTCTCTGGCGGCGCTTAATATCGTGCCTCCGGTGGTTCCGCAGGAACCTTTAGAGGATCCCTTGTTGCAGGGTTTCAAGGCCGAGCAGAAATGTTTCCCTCTACACAGGGTGATTAAACAGATGATAGAGTCCGAGTGGGAATGTCCTGAAGCGTCCTTGAGGGGGGCTCGGGCTATGGCGCGTTTGTATCCCGTGCCTCAGGAGGAGAGAGAGTTGCTCCGTATGCCTAAGGTGGATGCGCTGGTTTCTGTGGTCAATAAGAAGACTACCATTCCGGTGGAGGGGGCTGCGGCCCTTAAGGATATTCAAGATCGCAGATTGGAGGCTCTGTTGAAGCAGGCCTTTGATTCCAGTGCGTTGGCGTTGCAAGCGTCCGTGTGTGGGGCGTACGTGTCCAGAGCTTCTATTCGGTGGAGTCAGCTGGCTTCTGGACAGGAAGGCGACGCGACTCCTTCTGGAGAAGGGGCTAAGCTGGAGTCGTCGGCGGCGTATTTAGCGGACACTTTTTATGATTTGATATGCATTTCCTCGAAGGCTGTGGCTTCCGTGATTGCCGCACAGCGGTTTTTATAGTTGCGAAATTGGGCGGCGGATGCTTCGTCCAAGGCGCGTCTCAGCAAGCTTCCGTACAAGGGTAAGCTACTTTTTGGGGAAGCGCTGGAGAAAATTGTTAAGGATTTGGGTGACTCCAAAGGAGGACGTCTTCCCGAGGACCGGCCTAAAGCGGCTAAACAGGGTTCCTTCCCTAGGGGTCAGGGGCGAGATTTTTGCCGTTTTTGGGGAGCTCGCTTCACTCCTTACCATCGTGGTCGGTTCCCCTCTCGGGGGCAGTCCTTTCGGGGAGCTAGAGGTTCCGGTAGAGGCTATTTTGGGGCTCCTCCCACCTCCGTTAAGAAGCCGCAATGAAGTGAGGCGGGTCCAGGCGGAGATTCCGGTAGGAGGTCGGTTACAGGAATTTGTCTCCGCTTGGGCCGCAATTACTACCGACAACTGGGTGCTCCAGATTGTCAGAGAGGGCTATGCTCTCGAATTCGCTTGTCCTCTGGCGGACACCTTCGTTTTCTCTCCGTGCGGTCCTCTCACCAAACGGAGGGCAATCCACGACATGTTGCAGCGTCTGTTACGTCTTCAGGCCGTGGTTCCAGTGCCGTCCGACAAGTGCGATTTCGGTCGATACTCGATTTGTTTTGTGGTGCCCAAGAAGGAGGGTTCGTTTCGGCCCATCTTGGATTTAAAGCACGTGAACCGGTGCTTGCGCGTTTCTCATTTCAGGATGGAAACCTTGAGATCGGTGATTCGCTCGGTGCGCCCGGGGGAGTTTCTCTCCTCCATAGATTTGACGGAAGCCTATTTGCACATTCCTATCAGACCGGAGCATCAACGGTTTCTTCGCTTTGCGGTTCCCATGGGTCATTTTCAGTTTCACGCCTTGCCGTTCGGTCTGGCGACGGCACCGCGCACTTTCACCAAAGTGATGGTGGTGGTGGCGGCGGCTCTGCGCAAAGAAGGAATTCAGGTGCACCCGTATCTGGACGACTGGTTGATTCGAGCGGAGTCGCGGGAGGAGTCCGTCAGGGCGACCGCTCGGGTAGTTTCCTGTCTCGAGAGTCTCGGATGGATTGTAAACCAGGCGAAGAGTTGTCTGGAGCCGGTGCAGCGGCTGCCGTATCTCGGGGCCTTCTTCGCCACGGACAGAGGGGTCGTCTTTTTGCCTCCGGAGCGAGTTCGAAAGATTCTTTCTCAAGTGACCAGTTTTTTGTGGGTTCGGGCTCCGACGGCTTGGAGATACTTGCAATTACTAGGGTCCATGGCGGCGGCCTTGGATCTGGTGCCTTGGGCCAGGGCGCACATGCGGCCGCTCCAACAGGCGCTACTTTCGCGGTGGTCTCCGCAGTATCATCCGCTCTCTCGTCGATTGGGTTGTCCCAATCACGTACGGGTCAGTCTTCAGTGGTGGTTGGTCCCAGATCATCTGCAAGCGGGGGTTCCGCTGGCGCTCCCGGATTGGATTTTGGTGACTACGGATGCCAGTCTGAGCGGTTGGGGGGCGCATTGTTTGACGCACATAGCGCAAGGGTCCTGGTCAACGGAAGAGAGTCTATGGTCCATAAATCGCCTGGAATTACGGACGGTGCGTCTGGCGCTTGTGGCATTTACCAGTCTTCTCGAGGGGAAGCTGGTGCGCGTTTTCTCCAAAAACCTAGTGACGGTCGCCTACATAAATCATCAAGGCGGCACGGGCAGTGTCCTTCTCCTGGAAGAGAGTCAGCAGTTGTTTCAATGGGCGGAATTGCATCTCGCGGCGCTTTCGGCGGCTCATGTGGCGGGGAAGGACAATGTTCAGGCCGACTATCTCAGCCGACATGTGTTAAATCCCGCCGAATGGGAACTCAATGCAGAGGTCTTCCACGAAATCATTTTGCGTTGGGGTCAGCCGGTCATGGACCTTATGGCGACCTTGAGTAATGCCAAAGCGGCACGGTTTTTCAGCAGGCGCAGAGAGCATATGTCAGAAGGGCTCGACGGTCTCGTTCAACCCTGGCCGTTGGGACAACTCCTGTATGTGTTCCCTCCGTGGCCCTTGGTGGGTCGAATAATTCAGAGAGCCGCGAATCACGCAGGGCTGGTAATCCTCATTGCTCCAGATTGGCCTCGGCGTCCTTGGTATGCCGATCTAATGCGGCTTCTGGTGGAGCCGCCGTGGAGGTTGCCCGCTCGAGTCGACTTGCTGCATCAGGGACCCATTCAGATGCCCCAGGCGGATCGATTCTTGCTTACGGCATGGCTCTTGAGAGGGCGCGATTGCGCCGCAAAGGTTATTCCGCGGAGGTGATAGCCATGCTGTTACAGTCCAGGCGGCGGTCCACATCGTTGGCGTACGTTCGAGTGTGGCGCATTTTTGAGGCATGGTGTGCGGATAGGACCTTGCGGCCCAGTCTGTCTTCCATTCCGGATGTTCTGGCTTTCCTTCAGTGCGGGCTAGAAAAGGGGCTCGCTCTTGCTACATTGAGAGTGCAGTTAGCGGCACTTGCGGTATTTCGCGGGCCAGTGCACGGGGCTCCTCTTTCCGCACATCCGGATGTTCTGCGGTTTCTGAGAGCGGCCAAGCAACTTCGGCCTCCGATTCGGCAGGTTATTCCTCCTTGGGATTTGAATCTGGTGTTGGAAGCCTTGACAGAGTCTCCCTTTGAGCCCCGTGCGTCCTGTGGTATCCGAGAATTATCCTGGAAAACAGCCTTCTTGCTGGCCTTATGTTCAGCTAGACGAATTTCAGATTTGCAGGCTCTTTCGTGTAGACCACCGTTTCTTCAGTTTTCAGCGGAAAAGGTGGTCTTGCGTCCGGTTCCGTCTTTTCTGCCTAAAGTGGTATCCGCGTTTCATCTAAATCAGCCGGTCTCGCTGCCCACCTTCGCGGTGTCGGGGGCAGGTTCTTTCGATCGCTCTCTGCGGAAGTTGGATATGGGTCGTGTGCTCCGTAGATATCTTAGGGAGACCGAGTCTTTTCGTAAGTCTGACAGGTTGTTCATTCTGTTTGGGGGTCCGTCCAAGGGGCAAGCGGCCTCCAAGGCCTCCATTGCACGGTGGGTGAAACATGCGATTCGGGTCGCATACGAAACCAGAGGCAGATCTGTTCCACTTGGACTTCGTGCTCATTCTACCCGAGGTCAGGCTGCTTTGTGGGCGGAATCAGCGTTGGTGCCGCCGGTGGATATTTGCCGAGCGGCGTCCTGGTCTTTTCTTCATTCGTTTGCGCGACATTATCGGTTGGATGTGCAGGCCAGGCAGGATGCGTATGTGGGGGCTTCAGCCGTATTTGCGGGGCTCACTGGTCCCTCCCAGGGTTAGATACTGCTTTGGTGCTACCCATCTGTTCTGGACTGGCCCGGAGAGACGATTAGGAAGAAGAAATTAGACCTTACCTGCTAATTGTCTTTCCTTGAGTTCTCTCCGGGCCAGTCCAGAACCCACCCTCTTTGTATCTCCTGTTCTTATTTTTAGAGTCTGGTATTTGATCGCAAATGAAATTTTTTCTGTCGGAATTCTTTTTTTTTTTTGGCGTGGGGTTATATAAGACAAAATAAAATAAAATAAAAAAAAAAAAGAATAAGAGAATGAGCTAAGTTTTTTAAACTAAACCGTTAAATTGAGAGTTTTTCTCTTTTAGTTCTGACACACTCCTTGGTTTCGGGAGACAGCGCACGGTCAGCTACCTTCTGTGTTACTCTTCCAGTTCTTTCAGTTCTTTGTTGTTTATCTGCTTGCTACCTAAAGACTGCCTTCTATCACCAGGGGAGGGCGTGGTATCCTAGCAACAAGAATCTGTATTCAGTCCTCAGCTGCTAGAGGAGGGAGATTGACTACCCATCTGTTCTGGACTGGCCCGGAGAGAACTCAAGGAAAGACAATTAGCAGGTAAGGTCTAATTTCTTCTTAATGCTCTAGGAACATGTTGCTTACGGACACTCATGACTGCTGTCTAAGGTGTCTGGGAGCCGATTATGACCCAGAGCTCTGTTTGCTCTGCAAGAAAATGTCCTCTAAGGCACTGCTCAGCCATAAGCAGAAGTCCAAAGACATTTTCCGAAAGGCCGCCTCAAAGTTTCCGGTGGCACCCTCGGTCGTCTCCCCCCCTGCGGCTCCGCGTTCCAGACGGCACTCGGACCAGGGGTCCCCCCGAGGTGGAACAACTCAAAAAGAAGGTGGCCTCGAAGTCCCAGCAGCCCCGCAAGGTACCTCGCAGAGAAACGGAGGCCTCCGGCGAAAGTGCCCAGTCTCCTGAGGGACATCCCAATGAGGACGCCCTCTCCTCCTCGACGCCCGACCCTATGACCCTGGTGTCGGCATCCCAGGGCCCCATGACCGCGTGGGAAATCCCGTATGTTAGCGCTGGAACGCACCATTTCTGCATTCATTGATTCCCAGCAGGCACTCATTGCCAGCTTCGCTAACCTGCGCCTGGAGACCGCGGGTCCCTTGCGTGGGACACCCAAATCCATGCAGGAAATCCCCGAGAGCCACGGGCCTCATGAGGGTCCTCAATGTCGGTCTCGCTCGCTCTCCCGTTCTTCGTGGGCGAGATCGTCCAGGGCCTCCGGCTCCAGGCCGCCAGCCATTGAACAGGGCGACCCGCCCGGCACAGATCACTCGACCGATTTTTTTGGATTGCGAATCCGATGGGGACACATCCGTTGGACCCCTCGCCGCCTGGTCTCCAGTGGTGTTCACCGCCCGAGGACACCTCCTTTTTGCTGTTTATTCGAGACATGGTTCGGGACCTCAACCTGGTCACCCAGACCTAGGAGGACCCTCGTGCTGAAGAACTCGATATTCTTCAATACGAGGCCACGCCCAGGGAATCCCTCACTGTCACAGTGCCGCCGATCCTCTCCCGGCTATTGCTCTGCATGTGGGAGGTCCCAGTCTCGTTTCCCATTGTGAGCAAGAGCCTTGACACTATGTACAAGGTGCAGCGCAGGCCAGGCTTCCAAAAGACCCAACTTCCACACACTTTGATGGTGATGGAATCAGCCATGAGGAAGCAGAAGAGCCCGAAGTTCCATTCATCGGTCCCGCTGGGCCGAGAATCGAGAGCCCTTGATGCCCTGGGCCGCAAGGCCTACCAAGGTTCCATGCTCTCTTGTCGCATCCAGGTATACCAACTATATTTCGGTATGTTCCTCCGCGACTTGACAAAAGAACTGGGAGGTTTCTCCGTGGGCCTTGAGGCCGAGCCCCTTGACAGGTTCTGCACTCTCTTGAAATCCGTGGCCGATTGCTTTATCTCTCGAGCCTTCTATGATGGCTTTGAGACATCAGCTTGGGTGGCAGCCGCGGGCATCGGAGTCCGCTGCCAGGCTTGACTCCAATCTTTGGATTTGGAGCAGTGGGTGCAGGAAAAGCTCCTGGACATGCCCTGCCTTAGCGAACAACCTTTTGGTAAGCCAATGGAGGAGAAGGCGGCAGAAATCGAGACGGAGTATGTCACGAGGACTCGTCTCTCCCACAAGACCTCTATCCTGCCTCAGAAGAAGCAGCCCGCCAAGAAGCCCTTCTTCTGTAGGAAAGGTCTCCAGTATCGCGGCTACCTGCCGTACCCGGCATAGTCCCTCGCCCTCCGCAGATAGGCATCCCCCACGGACTGCCATGTCTTGCTTCGCCTCGTCATGGGCGCTGATCACCTTAGACACCTGGGTCCTCGAGGTCATCCAGGAGGGCTTTCACCTCCACTTCGACAGGTTTCCACCCCCTTTCTCCCCGGCGGAGCCTCCTCAACTTCCCGCGTACTAGATTTTACTGCAGCGGGAATTACACTCCCTCCTTGCCCAACAGGCAGTCAAGAAGGTCCCTCCCCACCTTCGAGGTTGGGGCTCTTATTCCCGATATTTCCTCGTCCCCAAAAAGACAGGGGGGGGGTCTGCGGCCCATTCTCGACCTCCGCAGACTAAACAAGTTCCTAGTGCGGGAGAAATTCAAGATGTTATCTATTGGTGGGCTGCTGGCCTTTCTCCGGCAGGGCGATTGGCTATGCTCCTTGGATCTAAAGGACGCTTACACCCATATCTTGATCCACCCCCAACACAGGCAGTACCTGTGTTTCAGGGTGCAGGGAGAGCACTTCCAGTACAGGGTGCTCCCCTTCAGTCTCACATCCGCCCCTCGGGTCTTCACAAAGTGTCTCGTCGTGGCCGCTGCTCACCTTCGGCATCAGGGTGTGCCGGTGTTCCCGTACCTCGACGACTGGCTTGTTACAGGCTCCTCTTGGAGAGCTTGGGGTTCTTGATCAACTACCCAAAGTCTCACCTCATAAGAACATAAGATATGCCATACTGGGTCAGACCAAGGTCCATCAAGCCCAGTATTCTGTTTCCAACAGTGGCCAATCTAGGTCATATGTACCTAGCAGTTTCCCCAAGGGACACAGGTTCCACAATGCTTGTATAGGTTCAAGCATTGTTATCCTGGGTCCCTTCTTAATCATGGTTTATGGACCTTTCCTCCAGGAACTTGTCCAAACCTTTTTTAAACCCAGCTACACTAACAGCCTTTACCACATCCTCCAGTAACAAATTCCAGAGTTTGATTACACGTTGAGTGAAAAAATATTTTCTTTTATTAGTCTTAAATAGTTTACCCTGTAGCTTCATTGCATGTCCCCTAGTCTTTCTATATTCTGATAAGGTAAACAGTCGATCTACGTTTACCCGTTCTACTCCGTTCATTAATTTATAGACTTCTATCATATCTCCCCTCAGCCGTCTCTTTTCCAGGTTAAAGAGCCCTAACCTTTTTAGCCTTTCTTCATAGGAGTATCCTTCCATCCCCTTTACCATTTTGGTGGCTTCTCTCTGAACCTTTTCTAAAATTGCTATATCCTTTTTAAGATACGGCGACCAGAATTGCTCACAATATTCAAGGTGCGGTCTCACCATGGAACGATATAGAGGCATTATAATATCTTTTGTTTTATTTTCCATTCCTTTCCTTATCATACCTAGCATTCTATTTGCTCTCTTGGCCGCCGTTGCACACTAGGCTGAAGGTTTTAACATGGTATCCACAATGACGCCTAAATCTTTATCTCCAGGAACAAGCAGGAATAAGTCCTCACAGATGGGTACGTCAGTACCGACGGAGCCTGCGCGGGAATGCTCCCCAGCTTCTCAGAATGAAAGCTTTTGGGGCATCCCACAGCGCATACGCGCTGCCTTCCCGCCTTTCCTACCAACTCTCCTCAGTTCTTCTTTTCCGCGGAGCCAGCAGGTCGTGCTCCTGTCACCGCTGAAGAAGTTCTTTATTTTAATCTATTTCTTTGGTCGCCTGTCTGCCTTCCCCGACGCCGGACCGGTACCGCCGGTCTTTTCTTTTCTTTTCTTCTCTTCTAAAAAAAAATAATAATACTTTTTCCCTTACTTGGTGTATTTTTCCTCTTAGGCCTCCAGGCCCACGAAAAATTTTTCCCTCATGAAAAAACCAGCCTCTGGCTTCAAAAAATGCACTAAGTGTAGCGGTACAATTTCTGTGACAGACACCCATGAATGGTGTCTTAAATGTTTGGGGCCTGAACACTCCATCCCGGATTGCCATGCCTGTTCCCTAATGTCTAAACGAGGGTTACAGAACCGAGCAGCCAAGCTCCATCTGCTGTTTCCCACGGATGCACCGGCGGTGGCATCGACATCTTCCAGGTCTTCCTCTCCTGATGGATCTCAGGTAAACAAACATACTTTTAGCAGGTCCTCAAAGGGCAAATCTCCCTCTAAGTATCGAGATGCCTCCGGCCTTGCCCTTGAGGATCCTGCCCCAGCCAAACAACCCCGGCGGGAAGCTCCGGCTTCCAAAGCTCCTCCTATGGGGTTACAGGTTGACATCGATGGCACGGCCTCGACCGATCACCTGTTAGACTGCTCTGGGGTACCGGCACAATCTCCGGTACCGACATCCAGGCAGTCGTGGCGTCCATGGATCACACCGTGCAATCCATGCAGCAGGCCATTCTGGCTTTCATCAAGGCTGCGACGCCGTCGGTACCGCAACAAGCCAGGTTGTCGGTACCGGCGCCGGTATCGGTACCAACCTCGATACCGGTACCGGCTGCATCGACATCGGCCAGGATGCCGATTCCGGCTCCCTGTCCTGGGCTCTATCTCGGTACCGACCCGGTACCGGGAACACCCAATGTTGGTACCGATCGATACGCCTATCGATCTTTGGAATCGGACAGACGATACTTCGATTCTTCTGATGATTCTGAGTCATCGGATGAGTCTTCTGAAGTATCTCTCACCCTTCCTGAGGAGCCCTCTTCTCCAAAAAGGAGAATGTCTCCTCCAGAGGATTTGTCCTTTCAAGACTTCATAGTAGAAGTAGCTAAAGGACTCTCTATTTCCGTAACCTCTGAAAAAGAACCTAGAGCAAAATAATTAGATATTTTAGGATACTCTAAGGTTCCCAGAGAGGCAGTCACCTTGCCAATTCATGAAATTCTTCAAGAACATTTGATTGACTTGTGGGAGACTCCTCTCACCCTTTCTCCTCATTCTCGTAGATTGGACACTATGTACCGTGTCCCTCCTTCTCCTGGATTTCAAAAAACTTAGCTTCCTCACCACTCTATTGTGGTGCAGTCAGCTATGAAGAGAATAAAGAGTACCAAAAGACACTCTTCTACTCCTCCAGGAAGAGAATGCAGGACCTTGGATGCTTTTGGTAGGAAGATCTTCCAAGCTAGCATGCTTATTGCCAGAATCAATTCATACAGCCTTTATATGGGTATGTTTCTGAAGGAGGTTGCAGAAAAACTGCACAACTTTCTCCCTTTTATTCCAGAAGATAAAAGGGATGAATTCCTTCTTTGGCTCAAGCATACTCAAGACATTTCAAAGTTTTCCAACAGGGCAGCCTTTGATTCCTTTGAAGGTGCCAGCAGAGCCTCAGGCATTGCTATAGCTGCTCGTAGAATTGCTTGGCTCCAGGCTTCTGATCTAGAGCCCTGGGTTCAAGATGGTTTAAGAAATCTGCCCTGTACAGGTGAAAACCTATTTGGCAAGGAGTGGCAAATTAAAGCCACTCAAATGGATGCAGAAAATGCTGCCCTTGATAGACTTTCTAAGTCTACCTCCACTCCGGCCAAGAAAAAGTCTTTTTACAAGAAGGGCAGATTTCCCTCCACTTCTGGTCAACAGTCTTCTGCAGGTTGCTTTGCTACTAAGCGTCAGCAACCTAAACAGGCCAGGCCTAAACCTGCAGGGGCTGCTGCAACCCAGCAGTCCCAAGCCCCTCAGGGGTTTTGACTTGATACTAGAGAACTTAACCTTTCTGGCTCTACAACAGCCAGAACCTCTCACCATTCCAGGAAGGTTGGCTCATTTTGCTCCCAGATGGGAGCAAATCACATCAGAGCAGTGGACCCTCTCCATTATCAGAGAGGGCTACAAACTTCATTTCTCAGACCTTCCTCCCTACACCATGGTGAGACATTTCAATTCTCCCACATCTCTCCTCGACCTTCTGGATCAGGAGGTAACCTCCCTTCTGGCCCAGAGGGCCATAGAAGAAGTTCCTCCTCTTCAACAAGGGTCAGGTTTTTACTCCCCCTACTTTCTCATTCCAAAGAAAACAGGGGGATACAGACCTATTCTAGATCTCCGAGAATTGAACAAATTTCTATACAAGGAGAAGTTCAAGATGCTGTCTTTAGGCACTCTCCTTCCATACCTACAGAGTCAGGATTGGCTTTGTTCTCTAGATCTCAAGGATGCGTACACTCATATACTCATCCATCCATCCCACAGAAAATTTCTACGTTTTCTGTTCCAGGGAAAACATTACCAATACAGAGTCCTTCCTTTCGGTCTGGCCTCTGCTCCAAGAGTGTTCACCAAATGCATGGCAATAGTTGCTGCATTTCTGCGCACTCTGGGAATCTTTGTCTTCCCATATCTGGACGACTGGCTCATCCGAGCTCCATCCCAGTCAGAAGCCCAAATTTCCCTGAACACCACCAGGTGCATTCTGCAGTATCTGGGACTTGTGGTAAACCTCCCAAAGTCTCAGCTCACCCCTACTCAGTCCCTAGAATTCATAGGGGCCTGGTTGGACACCACTACTGCAAGAGCCTATCTTCCCCAGGCTCGTTGCCAACGTCTAGTGCAGTTAGCCTCCCAGATTCAGTCGAAGGAACACTTCACTGCCCGGGAGATGCTACAACTACTAGGCCACATGGCTTCCACAGTACATGTGGTGCCCTATGCTCGTCTACACATGAGAGCAGCTCAATGGACTTTGTCCACTCAGTGGACTCAAGCTTCAGGAGCTCTCTCAGACCAAATAGCAAACTCCAACCGTCTCTTTTGGTCTCTCCAATGGTGGATATCCACTCAAAATCTATTGCTGGGGTCCCCCTTCCAGCCTTTGTTGCCCCAAGCAATCCTCACAACAGATGCCTCCCAAACAGGTTGGGGAGCTCATCTTCAGAACCTATCCACCCAAGGCACTTGGTCCCCACAGGAGACCTCCCTTCATATCAACCTCTTGGAACTTCGAGCAGTGTACCTAGCTCTCAAGGTCTTTCATACCCTCCTCAGCTACCAGACAGTCCTCATTCAAACAGACAATCAGGTAGCCATGTTTTACATAAACAAGCAAGGAGGAACTGGCTCTCTGTCGCTTTGCAACGAAGCTCTAAGATTATGGGCCTTCGCCAGAGAGCATCAAGTCCATCTCCTGGCAGTATACCTCCCAGGAATTCAAAACTCTTGGGCAGATAGACTCAGTCGAGTTCTGCTTCTACACGAATGGTCCCTGCACATGGATCAGGTACTCAGAATCTTTCAGGAATGGGGTACCCCGGACATAGACCTATTTGCAAGTCCGTGGAATGCCAAACTTCCCCGGTTCTGTTCCAGAATTCCGTGTCAGGGAGTTCAGGCCAAGGATGCCTTCCTCCTTCATTGGGGTCAAGACTTCCTGTATGCCTTTCCACCCATTCCTTTGATCCCCAAGACTCTGTTCAAACTTCAGAGGGATCAAGGATCTATGATCCTCATAGCTCCACGCTGGCCACGCCAAGTGTGGTACCCTCTACTTCTGCATCTCTCCCAAGCCCCCTCCCTGGACTTGGGAGCTGCTCCAGACCTTCTGTCTCAGGAGGAGGGCACTTTGTGGCATCCAAACCCCAAGTCCCTTCACCTCAGAGCTTGGTTACTGAAGGCCTAGACCTTCAAGACTTCAATCTTTCGCAGCAAGTGAAGGATATCCTTCATGCTTCCAGGAAACCTTCCACTAGGCGTTCCTATGCTTTTAAATGGAAGAGATTTTCCATTTGGTGTGCTCAGAAGGGTCTTGACCCTCTGGCACTTCCTCTGAATTCTCTATTAGAATATCTCCTGCATCTTTCCAATGCAGGCCTTAAGACGAATTCAGTAAGGGTCCATTTAAGTGCTATTGCAGCATCCCTTAAGCCTATCAATGGACAACCTGTTTCCTCTCATCCTCTTATTGCAAGATTCATGAGAGGCCTAACTTTAACTAAACCTCCCATTCGACCTCCCCCGGTGGCATGGGATTTAAATTTGGTTCTTGGTCAGCTTATGAAGCCACCTTTTGAACCCTTAGCCACTACCTCCTTGAAATTTCTTTCCTGGAAGGTTATTTTCCTTATTGCAATCACTTCTGCTCGCCGCATCAGTGAACTGCAGGCCTTAGTGGCTAATCCACCTTATACAAGGTTCCATCATGATAAGGTAGTCCTTAGGACAAATCCTCACTTTATGCCTAAAGTGGTCTCACCTTTTCATCTTAATCAAGAGGTATATTTACCTGTCTTTTTTCCAGCTCCTCATGCATCCACTGCAGAGAGGAACCTTCATACTCTAGATTGTAAAAGAACTCTTGCTTTTTACTTACACAGGACACAGCAACATAGAAAGTCTTCCCAGCTTTTTGTTGCTTTTGATCCTTCTCATTTAGGACTTCCAGTCTCTAAAAGAACACTGTCCAATTGGATTGCTCAGTGTATTTCTTTCGCTTACCAGAGTAAGAACCTTTCTCTGGAGGGCCATGTCACAGCTCACAATGTGAGGGCCATGGCCACCTCTATGGCTCATCTTCATTCTGTGTCCATCGATCAGATCTGTCGAGCAGCCACCTGGTCCTCGGTTCATACCTTCACAGCCCATTACTGTTTGGACAAGGACTCCCGCCGGGATGCCTTGTTTGATCAGGCAGTCCTCAGACACCTGTTCCGTTCTTGAACAACTCCTGCCCTCCTTCCCTGAATGGATGCCTGAGATCCATAGGAAGACGAGGAACCCTTCAGGGTCTCATATCCTTGGGGATCTCCCAGGCATCTTAGCTAGGGAGTCCCCATATGTGAGGACTTATTCCTGCTTGTTCCTGGAGATAGCACAGTTACTTACCTGTAACAGGTGATATCTGGGAACAGCAGGAATTAGTCCTCACAACCCACCCACCTCCCCTAGGAATTGTATCTCTCTCTTTGTCTTTCCTTTACTCTCTCTATTGTCTCAGCTTTAAACTTGAACTGAGGAGAGTTGGTAGGAAAGGCGGGAAGGCAGCGCGCATGTGCTGTGGGATGCCCCAAAAGCTTTCATTCTGGGAAGCTGGGGAGCATTCCCGCGCAGGCTCCGTCGGTACCGACGTACCCATATGTGAGGACTAATTCCTGCTGTTCCCAGAGATCACCTGTTACAGGTAAGTAACTGTGCTTTCCTGGGTGGTAGTCCCTAATGTGGAACCTTGCATCGTGTAACCATAGTTTGGGTTGTTCTTCCTTAGGTGCATAACCCTGCACTTGTCCACATTAAATTTCATCTGCCATTTTGATGCCCAGTCTTCCAATTTATCAAGATCCTCTTGCAATTTTCCACAATCCTCTTGGGTTTTAACAACTTTAAATAGTTTTGTGTCATCTGCAAATTTGATAACCTCACTCGTTATTCCACTTTCCAGGTCATTTATGAATATGTCAAAAAGCAGCGGACCCAGCACAGATCCCTGGGGTACACCACTATTCACCTTTCTCCATTAGGAAAATTGGCCATTTAGCCCAACCCTCTGCTTTTTATCTTTTAACCAGTTCCTGATCCACAATAGTGCACTGCCTCCTATCCCATGACTCTTTAGTTTTGCCAAAAGACTCTCATGAGGGACCTTGTCAAAGGCTTTCTGAAAGTCCAGATACACAATATCAACCGACTCACCTTTGTCCACCTGATTATTCACTCCTTCAAAAAAACATAACAGATTAGTAAGACAAGATCTTCCTTGTCTAAAGGCATGTTGGCTGTCTCCCATTAGGTCATGACTATCTACATGCTGAGTAATTTTATTCTTTATGATGGTTTCTACCATTTTTCCCGGTACTGACGTCAGGCTCACCGGTCTGTAGTTTCCCGGATCACCCCTGGAACCCTTTTTAAAAGTTGGTGTTACATTGGCGATCCTCCAATCTTCAGGTATTAGAGATGATTTTAATGATAGTTCACAGATTACTAATAGCAGGTCTGCAATCTCATATTTCAGTTCTTTCAACACCCTTGGATGTATACCATCCGGCCCAGGTGATTTGCTACTCTTCAGTTTATCTAATAGTTGTAATACATCTTCCCGATATATCGATATTTCCTTCAATTCTTCCGCACCTTTAAATACCACTTCAGTCATGGGTAACATCCCTACATCTTCCTCAGTAAAGACCGAAGCAAAGAATTCATTCAGTCTCTCAGCTATCACCTTGTCGCCTCTTAGTGCTCCTTTAACCCCTTTATCATCTAATGGACCAACTGACTCACAGGTTTTTTGCTACGAATGTACTTGAAAAGGTCTTTACTTCGCGTTTTTGCTTCCGTAGCAAGCTTCTTCTCAAATTCTCCCTTTGCCTGCCTTATTCAATGCCTTGCATTTGACTTGCCAGTGCTTGTGCTGTTTCCAGGTTTCGTCGTTTGGCTTTTTTTTCCATTTCCTGAAAGATGCTTTTTTGGCAACAACAGCCTCTCTGACTTCACCTTTAAACCATGCTGGCAGTTTTTTGTACTTCCTTCCACTTTTCTTAAAGCGTGGAATACAGCTGGTCTGGGCTTCCAAGATAGTATTTTTCAACAACAGCCAAGCCTGATGTACATCTTTAACCTTTGCAACTGCTCCTTTTAGTTTTTTCTTAACTGTTTTCTTCATTTTATCATAGTCTCCCTATCCCTCCTCCACTAATTAAATCAAAGGCGATCATGCTATGATCACTATTGCCAAGTGGCCCCAACAACCTTATCTCTTGCACTAGATCTGGTGTTCCACTAAGGACTAGGTCTAATATGGCTTCCCGTCTGGTCGGTTCATGAACCAGCTGCTCCAAGAAGCAGTCATTTATTTCATCTAGGAACTTTATCTCCCTAGCATGTCCTGCCGTGACACTGACCCAGTCAATACTGGGGTAGTTGAAATCACCCATTATTATTACTGCGCTGTAACTTTTGTTAGCTTCCTTGATTTCTTTGAACATTTCATCATCCATTTGGCCATTCTGGCCAGGCGGTCGATTGTACACCCCCACTGCCATCGCCTTCCCCCTTTTACATGGAATTTCAATCCATATAGATTCTACAGCAGATTTTGTTTCCTGCAAAACTTTAATCCTTTCTGACTCAATTCCCTCTCTAACTTAGAGAGCAACCCCTCCACCAATTTGATCAGCTCTATCATTACGATATAGTTTGTACCCAGGTATCACAGTGTCCCACTGGTTGTCCTCCTTCCACCATGTCTCTGATATTCCAATCATATCTAACCTTTCATTTAGTGCTATATATTCTAACTCTCCCATCTTATTTTTTTAGACTTCTAGCATTTGCATACAAGCATTTTAGAGAATGTATTTTATTCATATTAATTTGGCTATTGTTAGACATGGGTACAGACTCTGGAGTTCATCGGGGGCCCGCCTCGATATTCGGCTGGCCATGGCCGCCTTGCCGTTGGATCACTTTACCTGCCTCCGGATTCTAGCCGCTCGCGTCCAAAGCACCCAGCAGGTCACCACTCGGTCCATGCTACGTCTCTTTGGCCACATAGCCTCGACCATGCATGTGCTTCCTCACTTCTACCTGCACATGCGGACGGCCCAGTGGTGTCTCAGCTCTCAATGGAACCAATCCCTCGGACACCTCAGGGACTCGGTCAGGGTTCTTCCCGACCTCCGTTTGTCCCTGAACTGGTGACAGAACCCGCTACCTCCTGCGGGGCTCGCTCTTCCAGGCCACACAGCACGATGTGGTTCTGACCACAGATGCCTCTCTGCTAGGGTGGGGAGCTTATTGCAGCTCTCTCTGCACACAGGGGCAGTGGTCGCCTGTGGAGGCTCAACAGCAGATAAACCTGCTCGAGCTCCAGGCCATCCGATGGGCTTTGAGGGCCTTCGAGGATGTCCTCAGCAGGAAATTGGTCCTGTTGCAGACCGACAACCGAGTAGCGATGTTTTACATCAACAAGGAGGGGGGCATGTGGTTGGCGCTCCCTCTGCAGGGAAGCAGTCCTCATCTGCTCTTTTGCTGCCCGGCGGAGGATGTCCCTCAAGGCGATGTACCTCTCGGTTCAGGAGAAGGGCCTGGCGGATAGGCTCAGCAGAATTCTTTGCCCTCACAAGTGGCGCCTGGATCCCAGAGTGGCAGGCTGGCTGTTTCTGCGCTGGGGAACTCCGGAAATGGACCTCTTTGCCAGCCCCCAGAACACTCAGCTCCCTCGCTTCTGCAACCTGGTACTGCACCCAATGCATTTCTCCTGGACTTTGTCGTCCAGCCTCCTATATGCATTCCCTCCTTTCCCCTTCATTGCGAGGACTCTGTTCGAATCTCAACGGGACAGGGCATCGCTGATTCTCGTGGCCTCGGCAGCCTTGGTTCCCACGCCTGCTCCAACTGTTGGAGGAGCCTCTGATTCCCCTGGGCTCTGCCAGGGACTTGCTGACTCAGGAGGAGGGTCAGGTGTTGCAGCCGTACCTACCCTCCCTATTCCTCATGGCCTGGTGGCTGAGCAGGTCTCTCTAGCCCTTCCAGAGGAGGTCGAGGAAATCCTCCTGCCTCGAGGAAGGACTCCACTAGGCGGGTTTACGTCTTTAAGTGGAAGCACTTCTCCGTCTGGTGCTCGGAGCACCAGATCAACCCCTTCTCATGCCCGGTTTGGTGGGTTCTACAGTACCTTCTCCACCTATCGAGGGAAGGGCTGAAGTCTAACTCTGTTAGAGTTCATTTGAGCGCCATATCGGCTAATCATCTCCCGATTGAGGGTAAACCTCTCTCAGGGTAGCCACTAGTCTCCTGCTTCATGCGGGGCCTTCTGTTATCCAAGCCGCCCATCCTTCCCTCTCCGGCGGAATGGGACTTGAACATGGTGCTCATGCAGCTCATTTATCCACTCTTCAAGCCGATGGCTACGTGTTCACTCCGGTAATTGTCCTGGAAGGTGGCTTTCCTGGTGGCGCTGACCTCAGCTCGATGAGTCAGTAAGCTTCAGGTGCTCATGGCTTGGGCCCTTTATACCAGGTTTTATCGGAACAGGGTGGTCCTCCGAATGCACCCTAAGTTCTTACCCAAGGTCATGTCAGCTTTTCATCTCAACCAAGAGATAGTACTCACGACCTTCTTCCCAAGGCCCCATGCCGATCAGGCGGCGGCAGCTCTCCACGCCCTCGACTGCAAATGGGCCCTCACCTTCTACTTGCAGCATACCCAGACTCATTAAAAGTCTGATAGGATCGTAGGTCACGAAAAGCCTAATAGGCAAAGGCAAGAAGTCACCAAGCGTACCTTCTCTATTTGGGTGGCGGACTGCATCACGTTCGCTCATGCGAAGGCGGGCGTCCCTCTGGATCGTCAAGTCACTGCACATGGGGTCCGAGCCAAAGCGGCCTTGATGGCTTCACTACGCTCCGTGCCCATGATGGATATCTGCCGGGCGACAAACTGATCTTCTATGAATACCTTCGCCGCTCACTACTGCCTGGAGAAGGAGTCCCGCCAGGACAGCGTCTTCGGCAAGGCTGTACTCCGTAATCTGTTTAGGGTATAAGCAACTCCTGCCCTCTGACCCTTCTTCACAGCTACCGAGGGCTTTGCCCCGAGGACCCGAGGACTTGGGCTCCTTCAGGCTTCGGCTTGTGCTTACAGCTTCACGGAGGCGTTTTTTCTTCTGCTTACAGGTTCAGTAGCCTGTAGCTAGGGAGTCCTTTAAGTGAGCAATGACTTCTTGCTTGTTCCTGGAGAAAGCGTAGTTACTCACCTGTAACAGATATTCTCCAGGGACAGCCTCACTACCCTCCCGCCTCCCCTGATGGGTTGCTCACTTTTTGTCCTTCCCCTGCTATCTGCTTGGTAGACCTTGAGCTAAGGGACCTGAATGAGCAAGATGGTACCCTTAGGCGGGAAGAGGACCACGTATGCGTGGTAGCAATCCCAAAGGCTTTCTTTGAAAGCTGGGGAATTGCTCTGCGCGGGCTCCGTTGGTGCCGACATCACCCATCAGTGAGGACTGATTCCTGCTGTCCCTGGAGAACACCTGTTACAGGTGAGTAACTATGCTGTCATTAACAGATGGTGAATGCATGGTTTCCGCTCTGAGAGTCTGAAAAGTTTTAAAGAAGATTGATATGAAAGCTTGGTTTCACTCATGAGCAACCATTTTTGTGGATTTCTTGCTAAATGTAGGAGGCTCCACTAGGGTCACCCTTAAAACCAATGTTCTTTTCGGGTGCCATAGGAGGAGAAATTGATTCAGCCTTCTGCCCTTATCTTGTTAAGGACATGTTGAACAGCCTGAAGATTGAGAGAGGAATTTTGAAGAGCTCTTTGAGCTTCACACAGTCTCAGTGCACACTCCCTCCCTCCTTTCCCCTGCTCTCCCCCCTTTCCCCTGCTCTCCCCCCTTTCCCCTGCTCTTCCCCCTTTCCCCTGCTCTCCCCCACTCTTCAGAGGTAGGAGACTGCACGTCTGGCAATACGGAATTAGCACTGAGCCTGGTATGGTATTTACCTGCCATGGGCTCCACGTGGTGAGTACTAAAAGCTAAGCCTGTCTGTCTTCTTATGGGGGCTCTAAATTGTCCATTGCTGGGGCACTAAGATGGGCTTGGGACGCTCAGGGTATCTGTTGGAATTAGCACTGGTGTTTTCCCGCCTTTTTTAACTGTGCGGCATTTGCTCTCCTGTGCCTTTCCGCACCCATGCCATGTCTTCCCAGTGTGTTGGTGGCATGTGATGTCTGTTTACAGCTCTAGTATGTGCAACTTGTCCATGTGGTATTAGTGCACACTTGGCTCTTCTCCATGTGATACTAGTGTGCGTGGCCCTGCCCGTGCAGATTGGATGTATAATGCAGCACACAGCCTATGCGCTCCTTCAGCCTGCATTGCCTAACTGCTTAGTGGTGGAGAGTACTTATGTTACCTTCAAAGAAGTGCTGCCTGGTCTTTGGAAGGCGGAGAGCCTTGTGGCTGGATTCTGGAATCTGAACTGCTTGCATGACTGCTTCAGGCACACTCTCAGAAGGTCCACCCCTCCCTACGCTGCCGGGAGATGAAGTGCCCCAACCTTATGATCTGCACTGTTGACAGCAAGAGTTGCCCTAGAGCAGGGGTCTCAAACACGCGGCCCGCGGGCCGCATGCGGCCCGCGAGAGAAGTTTCTGCGGCCCGCAATGGAGAGGAAACAAAAACCCCCCCAAAGCCCTGGCTTCTGCCGCTGCCGCCGTGGCAGCGCCAGAATCAGCTGTCCCGCGGCCCCTTACCGTGTGTCCGGCAGAGCCCTCAGCTTCAGCAACATCAGCGGCAGCTTTCAGGGCCGCGAAGAGAGTAGTATTTCCCTCTCGCGGCTCTGTTAAGCCTGCCGGGGCTGTTGGGAATTCCCATCAGCCCCGGCGGGCTTAACAGGCCGCGAGAGGGAAATTACTCTTCTCTTCGCAGCTGGAAAAGCCCGCCGCTGATGTTGCTGAAGCTGAGGGCTCTGCCGGGCACACGGTAAGGGGCCGCGGGACAGCTGATTCTGGCGCTGCCACGGCGGTTTGGGGGGGCTGTGTCGGATATGCCATGCTTTCTCTTGCTCTGCAATGGATCGCCCATAGACAAAAGATGTCATCATTCATGGATGCTGCAGCCCATACGGACAAGAGGTGATGACCTAAGCTGCTTCTTCTCATTAGCAGGTGCCATGTATGGGTGTCCACTCAGTCGGCATCCATTTGAGTGCTTGATGGGGTCTGGGGTATTTTCAAACCTCCATATTAAATGGGACATCATTAAATATAGGCCAATGCTCATACATTTGTGAGGCTATAAAATGTATTTATAGTCATATTATGGTGAGGAGCATCTCATGCTTGTTTGCCTAAGGCCCAAAGAGATCATACTGCCTTACCCAGGGAATGGACCTAAGTGTCTATAGGAGCTCCTAGAGTCCTCCCCATTACTGCTTCCAGGCATGGAGGAGAGCTAAGGGTTCCTTACCATTAAAGCTTCCAGGCATGGAGGAGAGCACCGAGTTCTTTACCATTACTGCTTCCAGGCATGAAGGAGAGCTCAGGCCTCCTTACCATTACTGCTTCCAGGCATGGAGGAGAGCACCGAGCGGGCGGGGGCGGGGGCTAGGACTGGAAATGGGCAGATGGGGGTTAGGACTGGAGGTGGTCTGATTGGGGGGGGCTAAGACTGAAAATGGGGTTATGGGGGGGGCTAATAATGAAAATGGGGTGATGGAAGGATTAGGACTGGAAGTGGGCTGTTGGGGGGCTTAGGACTGGTAATGGGCTATGGGGGGGCTAGAACTGGTAACGGACTGGGGGGGGTTGCTAGGACTGGAAATGGGCTGAGTAGAGGGGGGGCTTGAACTTCAAATAACTGATGGGGACGGGGTTTTGGAATGGAAATGGGCTGTGTGGAAGGGGGCTTGGAATAGAAATGGGCTGAGGGGGAGGGGGGCTTGGAATGGAAGTGTGCTGGGTGGGGGGGGGGTTGGAAAGGAAATGGGCTGTGAGGGGAGGGAGCTAGGACTGGAAATGGGCTTAGTTGGGGGGAGCAAGGACAGGAAATGGGCTGATGGTGGGGCTAGGATAGGACTGGAATGGGCTGATGATGCGGGGACTAGAAGGGAGCGGATGCTGGGTGGGGCTGAAACTACAAGGGAGCTGATGTTGGGGGAGGATTAGAATGGGATAGGGCTGGGAGAGTAAAATGGAGAGGGGAAAAATATTTTGTGTGGGAGGGAAGAAAAATCTACAATTGGCCAGGTATTGGGTGAGTAAGTGTGGATTGAGGATGGAGGGGTAAAATTTGAGTGGATGAAATAGGAATGAGGAAAGAGCAAAAGGAAAAAGATTAGTATGTTAAACAGATGTAGAGAGAGAAAGGAAAAAAAACTAGAAGAGAGAAGAAAGGACAAATGGACAGCAGACCATGGAGAGTTAGCAGAAGACACCAAGAAACCAGAAGAAAGTGGCTGGCACAATTGCAACTGAAAAAAAATGCACAAAAAGTAGAAAATATCTCTTTATTTTGAATTTATTAACTGGAATATGTCAGCTCTGGGAAATGTGCATCATTAACGTCTGTGCTTTATTTAATACAAGAGGAAATTAATTTATAGTTTTATTTCTACAGTGTTGTTGTACATTCCAAGTTTGGCTTTTGGGGTTCCCAGTTTAATTATTGTCTTCCTGTTTCTAAATTGTGATTCCTTGTTTGGTGATGGTGTATGTTCTGCATGTGTAACTGAGCTGAGGTATTCTGTTTATGTAATTCCTATTTGACATTGCCACTTGTTCTCTTTCCCCAGTAGGTCATGTATTGTTATTCTCTGAAATGTATTGGTTTAATATTTGCAGTGTTGCCTTTTGATAGGGTATGGTGCTTTGTGAGTCCTGGTAGTGCTGTTACGATACGGTGGGTTTGCTATGGGTTCTAAATGGGTAGTGTTTGTAGTAGTTCCTAATGTGTCTGGCGGTTGGCACTGGATTATAGTAATGTAGAAATCTTTTAGTCTTTCTTTATCCATACACTCATTAAGAGGCATGTTTACTAAAAGTTAGTTTATGGTAACATTATGCAAATATTTATGCAAATGAGGTCCCTTATGCAAATTAGGCCCGCCTCTTGTGCGGCCCCCGGGTTACTTTACAAGTCCTCATTTGGCCCTCAAAGCAATTTGAGTTTGAGACCCCTGCCCTAGAGGATGATCATCAGCCTTGACCGTTCTAGTGCACCCTGCTCTGGATGCTCCTTTTTGTGTCGGGGATCCTCTGCAGCAAACTTGGGCTTCTGACTTGACAACGTGACCCTAGAGCTTCCAGGTAATCTTGAATTTTTTTGCCCACTCTGAGCAGGGACAACAAACTAGTCTGAGTCCTGCTTGATATCAGCCTTCTAAGTGTACTCTGCAGCAGTTATGGAGTTGGAGTTTCAGAATGGCTGGCCTTGTTTGAGACCTGGAATTCAGTCCCAATGTTGCAGGCACACATTCTGCTCTGTTGAATGAATGGTCATTTCGCTCTGCAGTACACGAAGAGTATGGAGGTATTCACCTGTTCAGGAAGGTTTTTATTTTATTTATTTATTTTAATGGTATTTATATACCGCCTTATCCTTCAATCAAAGCGGTCACAACACAAGTGGGGGATACATTTAACACGTGGGGATTTGAGACACATACACTAATACTTACAGGGAACATGGGCAATTGAGGGTTAAGTGGCTTGCCCAAGACCACAAGGAGCATCTGTGGGACTAGAAACCCCAGTCCTTCCGGCCCAAGGTTGCTGTCCTCTAGTGGGATTTGAACCCCCGACTTTCCGGCCTGAAGTACCTTGTCCCAACCACTAGGTTGAGTTGGTGGCCCTAATGACTCAGGTGTCCTCCACTCCAAGTTTGTCTGACCTTTCTGGTGGCTGAACTACAGCTGCTTCTTCACCCCCTCTGGTGGGTGGGTTTGGAAATACAAGATGGCTTTCCCTCCAGAGATGGTCAAGAGCATGGGATGATTGGCGTGTGCCCTGCCAGATTCCCTAGTGAAGGGGCCGAGTTTGCAGAAAGCCTTGCCCTGCCACAGGAGGATTACACTGAATGGTTTAACCCACCGAGAGTTTATGCTGAGGTTATAGTGAGTGTGAATTGGGATGTTCTGGTGGAGAGCAGAATTCCCTGAAGGACCCTGGGATTGCAAGGTGGATCTTTATCTTTATTTAAAACTTGATAGACCGCCAGGACCAGCAGGCATACGGTGGTTTACATTAAAACAAAAGGTGGCTGCAGAGAAAAGGAAACAGAAAGGAATGCCATTTAATGATAGGAAAGGGACAGCATCAGGAAAGGAAACAATAAAAGACAACAGGAGAGGGAGAAATACCATTAATTATCGGAAAGAGGAGGGGAGGGAGGAAGATCGAAGGCTAGGCAGAAAAGATGGGTCTTTAGCTTAGCTTTGAAAGAAGGATAAGAAAGTTCCAGGTGAAGTGCAGCCGGCAGAGAGTTCCATAGACGGGGACCAATGAAGAAAAAGGCAGCAGAACGTGTAGATTTATGGTGAGCCTGGGAAGGGGGGCGGGAGGAATAACTGGTTAGTGTGGACAGACCTAAGGGTTCTTGAGGGACAGTGAAAATGAATTAAGTCTGAGAGATAGCGTGGGACACCGGTATGGAGGGATCTGTGCACAAAAGTAAGGATCTTGTATTGAATTTGAAAAGGAATGGGCAGCCAGTGTACGCGAATAAGAAGGGGGTGACGTGAGCGAATCAGGAGGTGTGAGTCAGGAGACGAGCAGCTGTGTGGTGAACCAATTGAAGCCTGCGAAGTTGAGTAAGAGGAAGCCCAGCTAAAGATGCATTGCAGTAATCTAAACGAGAAACGACAAGAGAAAGAAGCAGTGTGGTCAGAGAAGAGGGGGAGAGAAAAGAGCGAGCAGCGCGGAGTTGCCTCAAAGTACAGAAGGAACGTTGAACAACGGAAGAAATGTGGTCTTTGAAGGTTAGGGTGGAATCCAAGGTGACACCAAGATAACATAGTGAAGAAACAAGTTGAATGGGATCAGCAGAGAGAGAAGGGATGAGGGGGGGGGGACAGGAGCACCAGCAGTAAACCACATAGCCGAAGTTTTTGACAAATTGACGTGAAGGAAGTTTTCTGAGAACCAGGAGGAGACAGTGGAGAGACAGACATTGAGGGGACCAATATCGGGAGTAAGTGAACTGGTGTGGAAAAGAAGGATATCATCATCGGCGTAATACGCCGAGATACCATGTTGCTGGACGAGCAGAGCGAGGGGGGCCAGGAAAATATTAAACAGAAGGGGAGCTAGCACAGAGCCCTGTGGAACACCACAGTGAAGAGGGGTTGAGGGAGAGGAGTCGGAGCCAGAAAGTACTGAGAAGGACCGGTTGAAAAGAAAAGAGTGAAACCAGTGAAGAACTGAACCTGAGAGACCAATAGTGTCAAGTCGTGATAGAAGCGTGCGGTAATCAACAACATCAAAAGCAGCAGACAGATCTAAAGAGACAGCTAGGGATATAGAACCGTGATCGTGTGCAAATGCAATTCGTTGAGAAAGGAAAGGATAGTATCTTGAGGAGTCTGTTTATAGCCTCTGCTGTCATTCTTCAGTTGGCTATGTGTAAGGACCTGATATCTTGGAATCTGCTCCAGTGGTTTCAGTCCCTTGCATAAAGAATATTACACCCCTCTAGGAGTCTGCTACAGCCTTTGTCAGAGGCTATATATGTTCTCATCCACGGGGCAGCTAAAGGCATTGTTCTGTTGACTGTGATGCGATGTTGGATCTGGTTCTGCTTTTGGGCAGCAGTTTCATCCTCCATGTCCCGATTTGTCTCAACTCTCCCTTAAAGCAGGCTCTTGTTTGGGCAGATTTGGATAGGATGAGGTATGCACTTCTCCAAGTCCTTACCTATCGCCTCCCGGAAGACAGACTCAAGAGAAACAAAAACAAAACAAGAGTATGAGAGCCTGAGATGTATGGGTGCATGCTCCAGTGCTATTCGGACTCCAGATGCTACCGCCCCCTGCAAGTCCTCCTTTCTAGCCTTCTGGGTTCTGGTCTCGGATTCAGCCCTTTTGTGGACCGTGAGGGTCCTGGAGCTCTAATACCTTCTGAGGTGTTTCCTTCCAGCCATCTGGCCCATTCTGTGAGTGGGCCCTGGTCACCAAGAATTGCCAAGCACTAGGTGCCATTCCATGTGGCCATATTTTTTGTAATGCAATAGCAGGTTTGGACTCCTTCATATCTCCTTGCAGTTCCACGGCCCAAAGAACAGCAGTTCAATATACTCTGAACAGACTCCTCCACCTATGGGTGGTCATCATATTTTCCCTCCAGCTGATCCAGGGCTAAGTTGGATGTTCCATTTCTTTGTGCTGCCTAGAAAAAAAGGCTCTTTCGGAGGTTCTCAACATCAAGAGAGACTATGCTTACCTGAACACATTTTCAGTTCTATGGGAGTCCATTTGATCAGTGTTTCAGGCAGTACGCTATAGAGTTCTTTGCGCCTCTGGTCTTGGATGAAGCTTATTTCCATGTTCTCATTTGGGAGGATTGATTGCACTGTCTTTGTTTCACTGTTCCTGACTCATTTCAGTCTGCTGCTCTCTCCTTTGGCCTCTCCACTGCCTCAAGGGTGTTCTCGAGAGTGATGATAGCTGTGGCCTCTGCGTTTAGGTGCCAGGGATCTATGCACACCCCTATCTAGAAGAATGACTCATTTGTGTCAAGGCAGTCTGAAGTGGTCTTAGTGGTGCAGTTCCTAGAGAATCTTGGTTGGGTGCTTCGAGGAAGAGCCAAGTGGGGTATTCCCATTCTCTGGAATGCCTGGGAGCAACTTCAACGCTAGGTTAGGCACAGCTTTCCTTATTGAAGAAAGGCTAAAAAACAAATTGCTGGCCAGTTGGTAACCTCCTGGTCTCAGCAGGCTCTCAGAATTGGGTTCTCTTCAGCTTCTGGGCTTGACAGTGGCAATAGACCTGCAAACTTGGGTACAAGCTCGTATGAGGCCTCTTTGGAAGTTCCATCTTTCTCAGTGTTCTCCCAGCTCTAGAGTTCAAAGTCAGATGGCCCTCCAGTCGGAGGTGGTCTACAGCCTGCAAAGGGGGTGTGGTGTGGCAGCAGTCTCAGCAACTGAGGAGAATGGTATGTCATTGGATAATCACGCATGGTGTCATTTGCCATCGGATGCCAACCGGTTTGGCTGGGGAATTGAGAGCCCCAAACAGCGCAGGGCCATTGGCACCGCCATGAGCTGCCTCAAGACGAGGGCCATTGTTTGGCCCTCCTGCACTGCTGGTTAAAGAGCGAAACGATTAAGGTTTAGTCTTGGATGAGGCCACAGCAGTGGGAGTACGTCAATGGCTGAGTGGGGAGGAAGAGTACCAGAGTGGCCCAGAGATGACATCCTGTTCTCGTGGATGAAAGGCGCCTGTTACATTTATCAACACATCTCTTTGCCAGAGCTGACCATATGGTGATGGTCTTCTCAGTCAACCTCTCCGGAGTGTAGGAATTTGCACAACTGGGGCCATACCGAGATGGATCTGAAGGTTTATGGTTTATTAAAATACTTGATATACCGCCTTTCACACGTATCAAAATGGTTTACAATAAAATTATACATACAAATAAGAAAAGGAAAAGGAACTCCATTATTAAAACAGAAAAGTAAAGAATGGAGGGGAGGGGAAGGCTAGGCACAGAGAAGTACCAGACTCAACAGCTGAGGGATATGTGATGGTGACTCAGTCCAATTCCAAAGCCTATCACTTCTTAAGTTGCTGCAGAGAGACACTCTGAGGATGTCGATGCTCTAGTTCAGTCCTGGCCGATTGTGTAATCTGCTGAGTGTGTTTCCTCCAATGGTTCCTGGGGAATTGTATGCTATTACATATAGAGCAGCATCCTGACTAGGTGTTCCTGGTGGCACCAGATTGGCCACAGAGACCATTGTTTGGGGAACTGATGAGTCTTCTCTAAGGTCCTCCTCTGCAACTAGCCCTAACTCAGGGGCCATTATGTCAAGGACCTGTTCTTCTGACAATCCAGTTCAGTTCTCATTTACAGCTTGGCTCTTGAGAACTACCTCTTTGTGCATATGGGATACTCTCCTGCTGTGGTTCCACACTCCTTAAGGCTAGGAGAAGATGTTCCAGCCTGGTCTATGTGGCATCCTGGTGTCTTGAGATTTGGTGCTGTCAGAATTGGGATAGGCCTGAGACGGCAGACTTACTGTCCTTGCTCGCCTTTCTTCATGAAGGTCTATAAAAAGGCCTTCCTCTTCGTTCTCTGAAGGTTCAGGAGACCAGTGGCTGGGCGATCCGTTGCCTTGCATCCTGATAGTTCCCATTTTTTCTAGGGTGTATGTAATCTGTGTCATCCCTTCCCCTCCCTTTCCCCCTGCGTTCACTTGTTGCTCCTTGAGAATCTCTGCCTGATGCTCCAAGCCTTTGTCAGAACCTTTCAAGCCCTTGATGCTCTGACCCTCGAGGCTATTTTTCTGGTCGTATATGTTTGGCGAGGCACAGCTGCAAGCCTTGTCATGAAGGGAACCTTGCTTGTTCTTGAGAGTGGCCGTATGCATTCGGCCTGTTCTTTTTTCTTGCCCATGGTGATATCTGCCTTCCATGGGAATCGGGTAGTCTATTGTACTTCTTTTCAAAGGAGCAGTACCAGGGAAATGGCAAGGTCTGGTGGATGTCCAGAACATGTATCTCTGATGCTTGAAGGTTGCTAACTCCCTTCGCAAGTCATGCTATCTATTTGTGCTGGTTGTAGGACCACGTAAATGTAACGTGGCCGCTTATTCTAATATGAGGCGCTGTATCAAGGAGGTGATTGCCTCAGTGTATCTGTTGCGGCACTGGCCAGCTTCGAGAGGTTTGTGTGCTCATTTCACTTGGGCACAAGCGTCCTTGTGAGCAGAGCACAGCTTGGTAGTACACATAGGCAGTGTTGGATGGTAACGTGAGCATCACTTTCCACTTTTGCCAAGTGTTTACACTTGCATGTCCATGCTCATATCGAGGTGGCCTTGGCTCAGAAGTCTTGAATGCTGCAGTGCCTTCTTCCTACCAAATAGTGGCGTAGTTTTGTACATCCCACTTTTATAGATGGGTCTAGCAGGACAATGTGGAAGGTGACATTTTGTTTACCAGATAATGTCCTGTCTTCCTTGCAAGCCGTTCCGGAGAGTATTGTATTCATTATATCCAGCGGATTGTGTCAATATCACTTAATAAGATTTTCCGTTCAGTTATATAATTGGCCTTATTGACAGTTTTCGCCTGAAGAAGGCTATGCTGAAACATGGCCGTCTAGGGAACTTTTTTACTTTCTAACCCTTGTGTTTCCTGTCCTTCCTGCTAGACCAGTCCAGGACCTGCCCTGGATAACTGCTTGGTCTGCTAGTTTCTGTAGTTGGCTCTGCGGTGGACTCATACCCTTCTGACAAGCTTTCTAGGCTGATCCTGTGCATAATTATAGTCCTTGTTCTGTTGAACCTTGTTGCCTTCACTGCGGTTGTGTGAATTCTGAGGTTCCTCACTATGTTTTTTTTAAATTCTTTATTTTTAAAATTTCAACATGATACACAAGGAAAAGAAATTCCAAACAATATATGATGATTTTCCAATCAAGAAATCCATAGCCCACATCAAGGAGAAGCTACATCCAATACTAAAGGAAAATAGAAACCACAAGGCTCTGCAATATTTCTTAAAACTCAATATGCATAGTCAAGAGGGTACAGTAATAAAATAACCTATTTATCTTTAAGGAAATTTTCCAACTGTTCCACTTCAGAGAACACATCGTGGCCCTGGAAACATCAGAAAAAATCTGGATTGGTTGTCTACAAAATGTTTGAGATTTTTGTTTAAAATAGGAGCGTAAAACTCTATCTTTTTCAACATGTGTAACAAAAGTAACTAACAATGTGTCTCTCAAGGTTATCTCATCTATGGAAGATTCCAGAAACCCTGAAATATCCAAAGTTGAGGAAGCTAATTGATCACATTGTGTTGCATCCACCTGCTCTAAATCTCTAACCACCCTCCCTTTAGGAACATAATATAATTGAGAAACCAAAATATTATCAACATCACTAAACAGCAAAATTTCCTTAAGATACTTCTGAAGCAAATTAGTGGAGATAGATAATGGGTTTTAGGAAAATTTAACAAACGTAAATTCCTAGAGCGAAAGGTATTTTCCAAAAGTTCATCTTGATGATGTAACAAGGAAAAATCTTGAGAACTTAGCAGAAATAGATTGATGAGAGGAAAGTTGATTTCCAAAAGATCCATAAACTTTCTCCAGTTCTGATATACGCGAGTCATGGTCAGACAGCTTAGCAACCGTTTCCCTCAATAACGTGGCCAGTTTATGTAAGGACACATCCAGCGCTGACTCCATGCGTGAGAGAATTGCCCCAATGGAGTGGAGGAGTGGCCTAGTGGTTGGGGCACGGTACTTCAGGCCGGAAGGTCGGGGGTTCAAATCCCACTAGAGGACAGCAACCTTGGGCCGGAAGGACTGGGGTTTCTAGTCCCACAGGTGCTCCTTGTGGTCTTGGGCAAGCCACTTAACCCTCCATAGCCCATGTTCCCTGTAAAATAGTTATCTCCAAGTTATAATGCCCTGTTCAATGTAATTTCAGTTGTTCAATGTAAACCGCACTGATGCAGAATAGCGCGATATATAAGAGAATGTATGTAGATGTAATAAATGTAATATCCTTTAATGAGACATCAGCTGGAGGTGGCAAAGATTCTCCAATTGAAACAAAAGAAACCACTGAGGGAAGTGGAGGTGGAAGGCTTTCTGAAGCGGATTCAAGCTTTAGAAAAAATCAGGAAGTAAAGAGAAACCAGCTTCCTCCATCTCCGACTCATCAGGCAGCCTTCAACGGCTTTGAGTCGGTGTCTCAGGTAGCTGCAGTGGGCATTAGTGCCTGCCGCCTGGCCTTGCTACAGTCCTCTGACTTAGAGCAATGGGTTCAGGACAAGTTAGCCGATGTCCCATGCTGGGGAGAACAGCCTCTTTGGCAAATGCATGACAGAGAAGGCTGATGAGTTGGAGAAAGAATTCATGACCAGGACTAGGCTGTCAAAGAAAGTGTGGCTTCTTCCCATTGGAAGGCTTTGGGGAAAAAAGTCCTTCCACCCGAAGTCCAAGAAAGCTTACGGAAACTACGCCAAGTTCCAGGCCTATCCAGCTTTCTCAAGGGCAGCAGGCGAAGGGCCAGAGGCACGGCCCCAGTAAGCCTAAGGCTCCCAAACACCAAACAGTGCCCCATCCGCAGCCTGGGGGAGTTTTTGACTCCTTGGGCATAGCCTCCCTCCCTCAGGAGGTAACCGGCCCAAGGTTCATGGGGGAATGGCTAGTCCATTTTGCACACAGGTGGCCCTCTATCACCACAGACAGCTGGGTGTTGCAGGTAATCGCAGAGGGATATCTTTTCCAGTTCACTCAGCTGCCTCCCCTCTTTTTCCCAAGGGAACTGCCTATGGACCCCTTGCACAGGGAGCCGTCTCAGAAGGAACTTGAATCCTTACTCGAGAAGCAAGCGGTAAAGCTCATCCCCCCTCATCTTCAGGACCAGGGATTCTACTTCCACTACTTTCTGGTCCCCAAGGAAACAAGGGGCTTCAGACCCATCCTGGATCTTTGAGACGTCAACTGCTTCCTAGTCAAGGAAAAGTTTCAAGATGGATCCTTGGAACCTTGCTGCCTCTACCTCCTTGGAGTATTCCTGTTCCCCTGTTTGGGCGACTGACTCATACAGGCTGACACGCCGGACGAAATGCGCAATGTACTACACAGCGCATTCTAGGACTGCTGCAGCACCGGGGCTTCGTGGTGAACTTCCCAAAGTCTCACCTCTCCGCGTCGCAGTACATGGCGTTCATTGGAGCCCTGTTCCATTCCACCCGAGCAAGAGCCTTCCTGCCCCTTGAGCAGGCTCAGTGCCTTGCTGCTCTGGCACACATAGTGCAGAGCGGTGCATCATTAACAGCCCGGATGATGCTTCGCCTCCTGGACACATGGCATCCACCGTCCACATCATTCCTTTTGTCCGCCTGCATGTGCGTCAGGCTGAGTGGTCACTCAGCACCCAGTGAGCACAGGCATCAGGCCACATAGAGGACCACATTCAGGTCACGCCGGCTTTGGTATCCTCCCTGACCTTGTAACAGGACCACCTCAACCTCAGAGCCAGCCTGCCTTCCCAGGCCGTGCCAGTGCAGTGCATCCTCACCATGGACGCGTCAAAGATGGGCTGGGGGGTTCACTGCGATCACCTGCAGTCGCAGGGCCTGTGGTCACCAGAGTAGAGTGCCTCACAGATCAACCTGATCGAGCTCCGAGCAGTCTATCATGCCCTGCAGGTCTTCCAGGACTATCTGGAAGGACAGGTGGTTCAAGTCCAGATGGACAACCAGGTAACAGTGTTTTACATCAAGAAGCAGGGGGACACGGGATCATACCAACTCTGTTGGGAGGCAGTGAACCTCTGGAACTTTGCGGTGGGGAAGAACATTTCACTCAAAGTGGTGTGCTTGCCCGGCCAGGACAAGGCTGGCCGACCACCTGAGCCGCGTTCTCAACCAAACGAATGGATACTGAAACTGACCCTACTGGGGGAGATCTTCCAGCAGTGGGGTACTCTTGGGATCAGCCTCTTTGCCAGTCCAGAGAATGTGCAGCTACCACGCTTCTGCTTTCAGAAGCTGGCCCAGTGGTGGGAGGCAGCAGATGTTCCTCCTCCCTTGGTCCAGTGGGTTTCTGTATGCATTTCCACCAACGCCTCTGGTGCCTCAGGCTCTGCTCAAGATCCAAGTGGAGGCAGCCTCCATTATCTTCATTGCATCTGGGTGGCCCAGGCAGCCCTGGTTCCCCCTGCTCCTGCAGCTGTTCCAGAGAGACCCTTGGCCATTGGGGAGTGCCCCAGACCTCCTGTCCCAGGAGGATGGAACATTGCGACACCCCAACCTCCAGTCCCTGGCGCTAACAGCCTGGATGCTGAGACGCTAGCCATTGTGCATCACCGCCTCGCTGGGTCGGAGGAGGACGTCTTGCTGGCCTCGCATGAGGACTCTATGCGCCGGGCTTATGTCTTCAAGTGGCACAGGTTCTCCCTCTGGTGTGTGAGTGAGGGCTTTAACCCTTTTTCTTGCGCAATGGCGGAAGTATTGCAATACTACTTGCACCTGCCAGGGGCAGGCCTGAAGTCCAACTCGGTCGAGATGCATCTCTGCACCATCTCGGCTCACCATCACAGAGTGGATGGCCAGGCTGTGCCTTTGCACCCCTTGGTTGGCCGGTTCATGTGGGTCTCCTCCTCTCCTGGCCCTCAGTCTGCCCGTCGCTGGTGGCATGGGACCTCAGTGTCGTGCTTGGATAGCTCATGGGCACAACTTTCAAGCCCCTGGTTACCTATCCTCTCAAGTACCTCTCCTGGAAGGTCGTCTTCCTGGTAGCGCTCACCTCAGCCAGGCGTGTGAGCGAACTGCAGGCCCTGTTGGCACATGAGCCTTACACCAGGTTCCATAAGAAGGTGGTTCCTGCATTTCATCTAAACCAAGAGGTGGTGCTACCCACCTTCTTCCTTAGGCCTCACGCATCCAGAGGACACAACCCCATTGCCACTCAACGCAGCTCTTTCTTTCTTCCGACCCCAGTCGTCTTGGAGTCGCAGTCTCCAAGTGCACCCTCTCTGGTGAATTGCTGCTTGCCAGTGTCTGTTACTACTTAAAGTTGGAAGGAATATAAAATAGAGGGCAAACTTTGTATGTAATTATAGATGAAGGCTAATTGTGCCAGATCCTAAACCCAGCTGTAATTATCTAAATGCCCTAAGGACCAAAAGAATATGATCAGGCCAAGTAAAAAAACAAAACACTAAACCAGTAAAAGCTTAAAAATAAAAGGTATTGATAAAGTAAAAATGGGAGACCAAGATCCTTCTAAAATATTTTCTCCAGGAACAAGCAAGAAGTCAGTCTTCACTTATGGGTGACATTGGCACCAACTGAGCCTTTGGGATTGCTGCCACACATGTGTGGTCCTCTTCCTTCCCAAGGGTGCCATCTTGCTCAGTCTCCCTTTTTCCGCGGAGCCCTTCAGACACACATCTTCGTCTCTCGGAAAAGGTTCTCGTTTTTTGCCTACAGTCCTTTTGTTTTCCGGTTGCATCAGTCCTCTACCCGTCCCTTCCTGGTTCTATCTTCTTAGAGCTGTTGGGAACGTCTTTTCCTCTTTTAATTTTTTCTCCTTGGCTTCGCACAATTTTTCTTCCCTAACCGCTGGCCGTGTGGGTCTTCGACCTCCATGGGGCTCTTTTTGCCCCCATGGCCACCGGCTTCAAAGAATGCAATAGATACTCTAGGAACATGTTGCCTACGGACACTCATGACTGTCTGCGGTGTCTCGGAGCTGACCATGATCCGGAGCTCTGTTCGCTCTGCAAGAAAATGTCCTCTAAGACCCTGCTCAGTCATAAGCAGAAGTCCAAAGGCATTTTTTGAAAAAGCCGTCTCAGAATCCCCGATGGCACCCTTGGTCGTCTCTCCCCCGGTGGGGGTCCCCCCCCCCTTCGGCCCCATGCTCTTGGCGGCACTCCGACCAGCTATCTCCTGAGGTGGAGCGGCGCAAAAAGAAGGCGGCCTCAAAATCGTTGTCGGGGGCTCCCGATAAGCGCGAGCACTCGGTCGCGAGGCCCCCTTAGGCATTCCTGAGTCGGACAGGGAGTGGCCCCGCAAGGTACCCTGCACGGATGCGGAGGCCTCTTGCAAAGACACCTGGTCTCCTGAGCGCCGTCCCGGTGAGGACCCCCTCTCCTCCTCAACACCCAGCCTGCTGCCCCTGGGGTCGGTGTCGCAGGGCCCCATGCCCATGTGGGAGTCCCGCATGCTGGCCCTAGAATGCAGCGTTTCTGCGTTCATCGCTTCCCAGCAGGCACTCATAGCCAGCTTTACTGACCCGCACCCAGAGACTGTGGGTCCCTCGCGTGGGAAACCGAAATCCGTCCAGGAAACCTCCGAGAGCCGCGGGCCTTGTGAGGGTCCTCGACGTGTGTCTCGCTCACCCTCCCGTTCCTTGGAAGTGAGATCTTCCAGGATCTCCGGCTCCAAACGGGCACCAGCCATTGGACAGGGTGATCTGCCTGGCTCGGACTCCTCGACCGATTTCTCGGAGTGGGAGTCCGATAGGGACACCTCCCCGGAAACCCGTACCCACCGGGATTTTCCATTGGACCCCTTCCCACCCGCGTTCCAGCAGCGCTCGCCATCCAAGGACACCTCCTTCCTGGTGTTCGTTCGGGACATGGCACTGGCCCCTCAGGCCGAGGAGGATCCTCGTGTTGAAGAGCTCGATATTCTTCAGTACGAGTCCCTGCCTAGGGAATCTCTCACTGTGCCAGTTCCTCCTATTCTCTCCCAGCTGCTGCTCTGCATATGGGAGGCCCCCACCTCGGTCCACATCGTGAGCAAGTGCCTTGATACTTAGATACAAGGTGCAACGTGGGCCGGGGTTCATGAAGACCCAACTTCCCCACACCTCTATGGTGGTGGAGTCTGCTATGAGAAAGCAGAAGAGCCCAAAATTACACTCATCGGTACCGCCCGACTGAGAGTCGAGAGCCCTTGATGCCCTGGGCCGCAAGGTCTACCAAGGCTCCATGCTCTCTTGTTGCATTCAGTATTGGGTCGTTTTTGTAGAGTGTGGCTGCACTTATCCAACTAAAATACACTCCAAATATATCAAGTCTCTCAAACAAACACTTCGTTCTTTGGAGTACTACCACTATCAGTCATGTAAGGTCTCAGACTTAATGGTGCCGTAGCCAAAACTGATAAACATTGGCACACTATTTGCATCAATGACCTTTTATGCGTGCTTTTTGTTATCAAGGTGTGCTTTCAAAACTTTTCTTCTAACTCCCCAAAGTGAATGTTCGCACACTAGACTCGTTTTCTTATGGTGTTGAAACTATTTGAAATAAAATTATTCTTATCTTATTTGCTGTGACGAAACAATGTGGCCAAATGACTCTTCAGGATTATTGGAATTTCCCAACGCCGTCAACAGGCACTGCCTGCGCGTTTCTCAATGCGTTTCATCAGGGGCAATAATTTAAATGCCAGACGATCGTACCAACAGCTTGTCGTCAACCTATCATCAAATAAAAAGAAAAATGTTAAACTTATCTATTCTTACATCATCTACCAAACTACACTTATCGCATTTTGCAATATCAATTCTACGGTTATCGCATTTTGCAATATCAATTCTACGGTTACGGTTCTCTTGTTGCATTCAAGCATACCAACTATACATGGGTATGTTCTTGCGTGACTTAGCCAAGGAGCTCGGAGGATTCTCCACGGGCCTCGAGGTCGAGCCCCTCAATAGATTCGGCACTCTGTTGAAGTCCATCACAGACTGCTCAAAATACCTCTCCCGAGCCGCCTACGATGGATTTGAGTCATCGGCTCGGGTGGTGGCCGCGGGCATCGGGGCCCGCCGCCAGGCATGGCTCCAATCCTCAGATTTGGAGCAGTGGGTGCAAGAAAAGCTCCTGGATGTTCCCTGCCTCTGCGAGCAGCGCTTTGGCAAGCCGATGGAGGATAAAGCCGCGGAAATAGAGGAGTTTGTCACCGGAACCCATCTCTCCCGCAAGACCTGCACTCTGCCCCGGAAAAAGCAACAAACCAAAAAGCCCTTCTCTAGGAAGGGCCTCCAGTACCAGGGCTACCTGCCATACCCAGCCACCCCCACGTTGACCACCCCGGCGCAGGGTAAATCCGGCCAAGGACATCGCAAGCTGAAAAGGCCAAAATCCCAAACTCCGGATCCTCCGCAACCCGCACAGGGTTTTTTACACCATCAGCATGGCCCCTCGCCCCCCATGCGATACAGCTGCCAGTGGGAGGACGCCTGTTGCATTTCGCCCCGTTCTGGGCTTCCATCACTTCAGACACCTGGGTACTCTAGGTTGTCTGAGAATTCTCGCCTTCGCTTTGACAGGCTTGAGCCTCCTCGACTCCCCGCGCACCAGGTTTTACTGCAGCAGGACCTACTCTATTTCCTCGCCCAACGGGCAGTCGAGAAGGTCCCTCTGCACATTTGAGGTCAGGGCTTCTATTCCCGGTACTTCCTCATCCCAAAAAAGACGGGAGGTCTGCAGCCCATCCTCGACCTCCACTAGCTGAACAAGTTGTTGGTGCAGGAGAAGTTCAAGATGTTATTGTAATAGCGAAGGGCCCGCAACCCCAATAATACCCGGAGTCAATGGACGAGGATTCAACTCCCTTTTATTGTATATACAGTCTCAGCACTGGCATACAAAATGTCTGAGCCCAGAGCTCAGAAAAATGACAGTTTATATACCTTTCTTCCCCAGTCTAATACAGGCAAAACTTTTCATTGGTCCTGGTCTTGGTAGACATAACACTAAACATAATAATTCTGCTAAAGTATACAGTATATTTCGCTACTCTTGCAAGGTCAGTTAGTTTGCAAAGATAGTGGAAGGCATATCAGAAGCATTCTCATCAAAAGCAAAACAAAGCAAGGCCAAACAAAGCAAGGCTAAGACGTATCTCTAGCCCTGGCTCAAAACACTAAACAATCTTCATAATGCTAGACAAAATATTCTTACACTATTCAGCTTCTCTGCTATATTTTCATCCTAATTACAAGGTCAGTGTACATCTAGCAAAGATACAGTGGAGGACATTCCTACTAAAGCAGACATCTGGCTTACCTAAACAATAAACAGTAAGAAAGTTTTAATTCTCTTATCTTCAGGAGAGCAGAACATGTTATCAAACCAGAATAGAACGGTATTTCTTTCTAACAGCTAACAGCATTCTGTAATTTTCCTCTTTCTAACAGCTAACAGCATTCTGTAATTTTCCAAAATCAGCAATAACATTTTAAAGCAGGAGAAAAAGGGCTTCAGACCTAGCTCTGCTACATGCTAGGCCATCGCCTATCACATTATCCCTTGGCGTTCTGCTGCCCTTCCTCTGGTAGGGTGACTGGCTATGCTCCTTGGATCCAGTCTTTGCGAAATGCCTCATTGTGGTCACCGCCCGTCTCGGGCGTCAGGGCGTGCTGGTCTTTCGGTACCTCGACGACTGGCTCGTCACGGGTTCCTCGACTGAGGAAACCCAGCAAGCAATGTCGCGCACAATCTTTCTGTTGGAGGGCTTGGGATTCTTGGTCAACTACCCAAAGTGTCACCTCCAAGCTGGTGCAGGCACTCGAGTTCATCGGGGTATGCCTCGATATTCAGTGGGTGACCGCCGCCTTACCAGTGGATCGCGCTGACCGCCTCCGAGCTCTGGCAGCCCGGGTCCAAAGCACTCCCCGGATCACTGCTCAGACCATACTACGCCTCCTGGGCCACATGGCCTCAACCGTGCATGTGGTCCCCCACGCCTGCCAGCACATGCGGACAGCTCAGTGGTGCCTCATCACCTAATGGAGCCCGTCCCTTGGTCACCTCAGGGACCCAGTCAGGGTCCTTCCCGACCTCACCAGTCCCCAGAATGTGCAGCTTCCCCGCTTTTGCAACCCGGTACCGCACCCAAGCGCAGAGAGTCCGGATGCATTCGTTCTGGACTGGTCATCCAGCCTGTTCTATGCATTCCCTCCCTTTCCTCTCGTTGCAAGAACCCTTTTCAAGGCTCAGCAGGATCGGGCATCGTTGATCCTTGTAGCCCCCTTGTGGCATCGCCAGCCTTGGTTCCCGTTTCTGCTCCAGCTCTCGACAGAGCCTCCTGTTCCTCTGGGCTCTGCCCCGGGCCTGCTAATAGAGGAGGAAGGGCAGGTGCAGCACCCGAACCTAGCCGCCTAATCCCTCACAGCCTAGTGGCTGAACGGGTTTCTCTAGCCTCTCTGGCTCTTCCGGAGGAGCTCAAAGAACTCCTTCTCGCTTCGAGAAAGAATTCTACTAGACGGGTCTATGCCTTCAAGTGGAGGCGCTTCTCTGTCTGGTGCTCGGGGCTCCAGATTGACCCCATTTGATGGATCCTCCAGTACCACCTCCATCTCTCAAAGGAAGGGTTGAAGTCGAACTCTGTCAGCGTACACTTAAGCGCCATCCAGGTGAACCACCTCCCCATCGAGGGAAAGCCCCTCTCGGGGCAGCTGTTAGTCTCTCGCTTTATGTGAGGTCTTCTACTTTCTAAGCCACCCATCCGCCCTCCTCCGGCGGAATGGGACCTGAATGTGGTGCTCATGCAGCTCACCCGTCCACCCTTCTAGCCGATGGCGATGTGCTTGCTCCAGCACCTGTCCTGGAAGGTGGCCTTCCCGGTAGCACTGACCTCAGCCTGCCAGGCTCGCATGGCTGATGTCCCTTACACTAGGTTCTATCAGAATAGTGTGGTCCTTTACACCCACCCCAAAATCCTGCCCAAAGGTGTCTCGGATTTTCTTCCCGAGAGCACACACCGACCAAGAATTGGTGGCTCTTCACACTCTTGACTTCAGAAGGGCTCTTGCCTTCTACTTGCAGTGCCCCAGACTCATCGCAAGTCTGGTTGACTCTGTGATCTACGATCCCAATCGACCGTGACAGGCAGTTACGAAACGCATCCTCCCGGTTTGTGTGGCGGACTGCATTGCTTTCACCCATATGAAGGCGGGTGCCCCATTGGATCATTGAGTCGCCGCCCACGGGTTTTGGGCCAAAGCGGCCTCGGTGGCCTCACTGTTCTCCGGGCGGCAACCTGGTCTTCCACGAATATCTTCGCCGTTCACTACTGCCTGGAGAGGTAGTCCTGCCGGGACAGCTCCTTCGGCGAGGCTATACTCCGTAATCTGTTTGGGATATAAGCAACTCCTGCCCTCCGACCCTTCTTCATGGCTACCGAGGGCTTCGCCCTGAGGACTCGGGCCCCTTCGGGCATCAGCTTCTGCTCACGGCCTCGCAGAGGTGTTTTTTTGGTTCCAGGTTCGGTAGCCTGTAGCTGGGGAGTCCCATAAGTCAGTACTGACTTCCTGCTTGTTTCTGGAGAAAGCGTAGTTACTCACCTGTAACAGGTGTTCTCCAGGAACAAACAGGAATCAGTCCTCACTTATGGGTGACGTCGGCACCGATGGAGCCCGCGCGGAGCAATTCTTCAGCTTTCAAAGAAAGCCTTTGGGATTGCTGCCACGCTTGTGTGGTCCTCTTCCCTCCTGAGGGGTGCCACCTTGCTCAGTCTCCCTTTTTCCGCGGAGCCCATCAGAAGCACGTCCTCGTCCCTCGGAAAAAGTTGTGTTTTTTTCGCCTTAACAGGCTTCTCTATTTTTCGGTTATACCGGTCCTCTACCCGTCCTTCCCCTGCTCTACCTTTTAGAGCTATCAGGGACACTTCTTTTCTTTTCATTTTTTTGTAAGAGCTTTGCACCCTTTTTTCTTCCCTAACCGCTGGCTATGTGGGTTTCCGACCTCGTAGGGGCCATTTTTGCCCCCATGGCCACCGGATTGAAAAAATGTGATAGATGCTCTAGGAACATGTCGCTTACGGAAACTCACAACTCTTGTCTGCGGTGCCTCGGAGCCGACCATGATCCAGAGCTCTGTTCGCTCTGCAAGAAAATGTCCTCTAAGGCCCTGCTCAGCAGTAAGCAGAGGTCCAAAGGCATTTTCCAAAAGGCTGCCTCGGAGTCCCCAGTGGCGCCCTCGGTCATCTCCCCTCCGGTGGGTTTTCCCCCTACAGCCCCGTATGCTTGGCGGCACTCCGACCAGGGGTCCCCCGAGGTGGAGCAACCCAAAAAGAAGGCCTCGAAGTCGCTGTCCGGGGCTCCCGACAAGCACGAGTGCTCCAACACCTGGTCGCTTAGTCCCCTTTGGCGTTCCAGAGAGTTGGACAAGGAGCGGCCCCGCAAGGTACCCCACACGGAAGTGGAGCCCTCCGGCGAAGGCGCCCGGTCTCCTGAGGGTCATACTGGTGAGGACTCCCTCTCCTCCTCAATGCCCGACCCGGTGACCCCGGGATCAGCGTCGCAGGGCTCCATGCCTTCGTGGGAGTCCTGCATGCTGGCGCTCATGGCCAGCTTTGCTGACCCACGCCCAGAGACCGCTGGTCCCTCACATGGGACACCTAAATCCGTCCAGGAAATCCCCAAAAGCCATGGGCCTCATGAAGGTCCTCGACGTCGGTCTCACTCACCCTCCCGTTCCTCGGAGGCGAGATCGTCCAGGTCCTCCAGCACCAGGCCATTGGACAGGGCGAGCTGCCCGGCTCGGACTCCTCGACCAATTTCTCGGAGTGGAAGTCCAATGGGGATACCTCCCCGGAAACCCGTACCCACCGGGATCTTCCGTCGGACCCCTCACCGCCCGGATTTAAGCGGTGGTTGCCATCCGAAGACACCTCCTTTCTGGTGTTCATTCGTGACATGGCACGGGCCCTTAACCTGGTCACCCAAGCTGAGGAGGACCCTTGTGCTGAAGAACTCGACATTCTTCAGTACGAGTCCCTGCCCAGGGAATCCCTCACTATGCCTGTCTTCCTATTCTGTCTCGTCTGCTGCTCCGCATGTGGGAGGCTCCAGCCTCAATCCCCATTGTAAGCAAGCACCTTGACACGATGTACAAGGTACAACATGGACCAGGCTTCCAAAAGACCCAACTCCCACACACCTCGATGGTGGTGGAATCGGCCATGAGAAAGCAAAAGAGCCCGAAATTGCACTCGTTAGTACCACCCGGCCAAGAGTCGAGGGCCCTTGATGCCCTGGGCCTCAAGGCCTAACCAGGTTCCATGCTCTCTTGTCACATCCAGGCATATCAACTGTACATTGGTATGTTCCTGCATGATTTGGCTAAGGAACTCGGGGGTGTCTCCGCAGGCATCGAGGGAGAGCCCCTCGATAGGTTCCGCACCCTGCTAAAGTCCGTCGCCGACTGCTCTAAGTACCTCTCTCTAGCCGCCTATGACTGCTTCGAGACATCGGCTCGGGTGGCGGCTGCGGGCATTGGGGCCCGCCACCAGGCATGGCTAAAATCCTCTGATTTGGAGCAATGGGTGCAGGAGAAAGCTCCTGGACATGCCCTGTCTCTGTGAGCAGTTGTTCGGCAAGCCGATGGAGAAGGCCGCAGAAATTGAAACGGAGTTCGTCACCAGAACCCGTCTTTTCCGCAAAACTTCCACCCTGCCTTGGATGAAGCAACCAGCCAAGAAGCCCCCCTTCCCTAGAAAAGGCCTCCAGTATCGGGGCTATCCGCCATATCCAGCTACTCCCATGCCGACCACTCCGGCGCTGGGGAAATCTGGCCAGGGGCATCGTAAGCCATAGGGATCGAAGGCCCAAATGCCAGCTCCCCCGCAACACACTCAGAGGTTTTGATGCAATCGGCATAGCCCCTTGCCCTCCAGCGACGCAGCAGCCAGTGATGGGACGCCTGCCCCGCTTCGCCCCATTGTGGGCTTCCATCACCTCGGACACTTGTGTCTTCCAAGTCGTCCGGGACAGCTACCGCCTTCACTTTGACAGGCTTCCACCTCCTTTCTCCCTGGTGGAGCCTCCTCAACTCCCTGCACACCAGATCCTGCTGCAATGGGAATTGCACTCTCTCCTTGCCCAGCGGGCAGTCAAGAAGATCCCTCCTCACCTTCGAGGTTGGGGCTTCTATTCCCTGTACTTCCTCGTCCCGAAAAAGACGGGGGGTCTGCGGCCCATCCTCGACTTCCGCAGACTAAACAAGTTCCTGGTGCGAGAGAAATTCAATATGTTATCTCTTGGTGTTCTGCTGCCCTTCCTCCGGCAGGGTGACTGGCTATGCTCCTTGATCCAAAGGACGCTTACGCCCACATCTTAATCCACCCCCAACACAGGCAGTATCTGCGTTTCAGGGTGCAGGGAGAGCAGTTCCAGTACAGGGTGCTCCCCTTTGGCCTTGTGTCCGCCCCACGGGTCTTCACAAAGTGCCTCGTCGTGGCCGCCGCTTACCTTCGCGCCAGATCATGCCCGTCTTTCTCTACCTCGATGACTGGCTTGTTATGGGCTTTTCGGTTGAGGAGGCTCAGCGAGCGATGTTGCGCGCTGTCCTTCTCTTGGAGAGCATGGGGTTCTTGGTCAACTACCTGAAGTCTCACCTCGAGCCGATGCAGGCTCTCGAGTTTCTCGGGGCACGCCTCGATACTCAGCAGGCGATCACCTTCTTTCCGGTGGATCGTTCCACCCGCCTCTGAGCTCTGGCGGCTCATGTCCAAAGTGCTCCCCAGGTCACCTCTCGGACCATGCTATGTCTCCTGGGCCACATGGCCTCAACCGTACATGTGGTTCCTCACGCCCCCTGCACATGCGGACGGCTCAGTGGTGTCTCAGTGCCCAATGGAGCCAGTCCCTCGGACACCTCAGGGACCCTGTTAGGGTTCTTCCCGACCTTCACTTGTCCCTGAGCTGGTGGCAAAACCCCCGCAACCTCCTGCGGGGATTGCCCTTTCAGGCCCCGCAGCATGATGCGGTGCTGACGACAGATGCTTCCCTGTTAGGGTGGTGAGCCCATTGCAGACAACTCTGCATGCAGGGGCAATGGTCACCCGAGGAGTATCAGCAGCAGATAAAACTGCTCGAACTCTGGACCATTCGGTGGGCCCTGAGGGCCTTCGAGGAAAACCTCAGCAGGAGGTTGGTTTTAGTGCAGACCAACAACCGTGTAGCAATGTTTTACATCAAAAAGAAGGGAGGCACGGGATCGCGCTCCCTCTACTGGGAAGCGGTCCTCATCTGCTCTTTTGCTGTCCAGCGGATGATGTCCCTCGGGGTGACGTACCTCCCAGGCCAGGAGAATGGCTTGGCAGACAGATTCAGCAGAATCCTTCGCCCCCACGAATGGCGGCTGGATCGCAGAGTAGCAGACCGTCTGTTTCTCCGCTGAGGGACGCCGGCGATAGACCTCTTCACCAGTCCCGAGAACACGCAGATCCTCTGCTTTTGGGGGCCAGTGCCTCACCTGAGCAGGGATAGTCCCAATGCATTTCTCCTGGACTGGTCCTCCAGCCTTCTCTACGCATTCTCTCCTTTCCCCCTCATTGCGAGGACACTGTTCAAGGCTCAGCGGAACAGGGTATCATTGATTCTCGTGGCACCCTCGTGGCCTCAGCAGACTTGGTTCCTGCTCCTGCTCCAGCAGTCAACGGAGCCTCCAGTTCCCCTGGGCTCTGCCCGGGGTCTGCTAACACAGGAGGAAGGTCAGGTGCTGCACCCGAACCTAACCTCCCTATCCCTCACGGCCTGGCGGCTGAACGGGTCTTACTAGCCTCTCTGGCCCTTCCGGAGGAGATTGAGGAAGTCGTCCTCGCCTTGAGGAAGGACTCCACTAGGCAAACCTACGCCTTTAAATGGAAATGCTTCTCCGTCTGGTGCTCGGAGCACCAGATCGACCCCTTCTTGTGCCCTGTTTGGTGGGTTCTCCAGTAGCACCTCCACCTCTCGAGGGAACGGCTGAAATCGAACTTTGTCAGGGTTCTTTTGAGTGCCATCTTGGCTAATCATCTCCCCATCGAGGAAAAGCCCCTCTGGGGCAGCCGTTAGTCTCCCGCTTCATGCGGGGTCTTCCGCTGTCCAAGCCACCCATCTATCCTCCTCTGGTGGAATGGGACTTGAATGTGGTACTCACGTAGCTCACCCATCCACCCTTCGAGCCAATGGTGACGTGTTCGCTCCGGCACCTGTCCTGGAAGGTGGCCTTCCTGGTGGCGCTGACCTCGGCCCGCCATGTCAGTGAGCTCCAGGCTCTCATGGCTGGCGCCCCTTACACCAGATTTTATCGGAACAGGGTGGTCCTCCGTACCCATCTTAAATTCCTGCCTAAGGTCGTTTCGGACTTCCATCTCAACCAAAAGATAGTGCTGCCAACTTTCTTTCGGAGGCTCCACGCCGACCAGGCGTCAACGGCTCTCCACACCAACTTCAAACGAGCCCTCGCCTTTTATTTGCAGCATACCCAGACTCATTGCAAGTCTGATCGGCTTTTCGTGACCTGCAATCCCAATAGACCGGGGCAAGCAGTCACAAAGTGCACCCTCTCGGTTTGGGTGGTGGACTGCATCGCTTTCGCCCATGCAAAGGCGGGCGTCCCACTGGATCATTGAGTCACCGCACACGGTCCGAGCCAAAGCGACCTCAGTGGCCTCGCTGCGCTCCGTGCCTCTGATGGACATCTGCCGGACGGCGACCTGGTCTTCCACGAATACCTTCACTGCTCACTACTGCCTGGAAAGGGAGTCCCGCTGGGACAGTGCCTTCAGCGAGGCTGTGCTCTGTAATTTCTTCTGGGTATAAGCAACTCCTACCCTCTGACCCTTCTTCACGGCTACCGAGGGCTTCAACTCGAGGACTCGGACCCCTTCAGGCTTCAGCTTCTGCTCTTGGCCTCGCGGAGGTGTTTTTTTGGTTAGAGGTTCAGTAGCCTGTAGCTAGGGAGTCCCCGCCTCCCCTGATGAGTCGCTGGACTTTTGTCCTTCCCTTGCCATCTGCTTGGTAGGGCTCGAGCTAATGGACCTGACTGAACAAGATGACACCCTTGGGCGGGAAGAAGACCACGCTTGCATGGCAGCAATCCCAAAGGCTTTCTTTGAAAGCTGGGGAATTGCTCCGCGTGGGCTCCTGTTTGTGCCGTCGTCACCCATAAGTGACGACTGATTCCTGCTGTCCCTGGAGAACACATGTTACAGATGAGTAACTACTCTTTACCATTATTGATTTGCACTCATGCAACTCCCCTCCCCAGGCCACCCTTAAATTAAAACCCTACTATGGTGATGATATTTTCCATGTATCTAACTAAGCACTAGATTGTAAATTTCAAGAGCAGATACAGGGAAGGTAAAATGGTATGTTTTTAATTAGCTGTAGAGATTCACTAGTGGTTTTTTTCCTTTCTATGTTCTACTCTCTTTTATAGTTACATATATTTTTCCACTTTGATTATAATAGATTTTACCTTAATACTATCATTTTACTACTTAGGAATTTAAGATTGCACGTGTTATCTCTCCTGCCAGTTCTTTTTCTCCCTGTATTACATTGTAGCTGTTACCACATTCCCTGCTACACTTGCAAGAGCTTACATCTGCTTTTAGTTTGCTAACTACAATCTCGCTCTCCTCGCTATCACAATGCCAGACGTTATTCCTTACATTCTATTCCTATATGGTCTGCCCCTATCCATCATACCTGCCGAATCCTTATCACACCAACATGGCATAATTTCCATTATACATGGCTTTGGCTGAAACAAACAAGAAGATGTTTTTGCCATATTGAGACAACCACATCTGATAAGGCACCAACACCTCATCCACATTCTATGCTAGCCCTCGGGAAAACCTCTTACTCGGAAGTCCACAGAAGAGAAAGCACTAAAGTGTGTGCTTATAAATGCAAGATCCATTTGGAATAAATGGACGATTATTGGTGACTATGTGGAAAATCATAAACTAGACATGATCTTCATTACAGAATCATGGCTTACAGACACCGATGCAGTGCTTACGAATCAACTCGAGCTCCCAAACTATGATATTTTCAACTGTCCAAGAGCTTAGAAAAGAGGGGTTGGCACACTTATAATGGCTTGATCTGACCTACAATTCCAATGCCTTGACTCCACCATGATTGCAAATATGCACTTAGCAACAACACTATTCTGTCATGCCCCATCGACTTGTGCGGATGACCTCTCCATAGCAATAGATCTAGTCTGTAACCACTCACCACAGGCTAGACCTCTCTGGATTCTGGGCGACTTCAATCTCCCTGTCTTATCAAAGAAGAACTCCACAGCTTTTCTTGATGCAATGTCTGCTCTAAATTATGAGCAACTAATACATGCCCCTACCCACATTAGAGGTAGCACATTGGACATTATCTTTGCACCCTTCTACACATATGGTACCAACAACGCTGTCCAGTCACAAGTTTTTCCAGTACCTTGGTGAGATCACAAGGCCATCTTATTCCATATCCCATTTCACATACCTGATTCAGAGGTTTCTGTTAATACTGCATTACCACCTGCTTGTCGTTTTAAACCAATTAACAATGAGGCATTCCTTGCAGAAACATCGCCTAACCTTATTTCTGACTCCTCTGATTTAGCTGACATTATACGCTCTTGGAACTCTACCCTAAGCCAAGCTGCACTACTAACCCAGCATAAGCGCTCGAATAATAGGTCACATATGACTATCTGGTTTACAGCAGATCTGCACAAATCCTTACTGAATCTCAGGAAACTGGAGCAAAAATGGTGCCATTCCAGGCTCCCCCACAACCAAGAAATATACATGAAGACCTTGCAAGAACACCGCATTGCCATTATTCAAAGGAGGAAGGAATACCACACAAATATCCTTATGCGCTCCCTCAATAGGCCCTGTGAGCTCTTTAGATTAATTCAGTCCCTCACAAAGGACACATCATTGCATCAGATAATTTACTCCACCCTCAAGACCTTGATATCCACTTTCATAATAAAACCAAATTGATCTTCAATAATATGGGAGATCTCTGCACAGATATTTCATTGGATGAAAGCATCTATATCCCTGCTCTAAGTCATTTCTACCCATACTCCCCCAAACAAATTGAAAACATAATAAAAGGACTTAATTTGAACACCTCGTCCCCTGATCCATGCCCATCTCACTGGATCAAGTCTGCTTGCCCTGAATTAAGTCCCCATTTTCTTCAGGATCATCCACCTCTCCTTCAACAAGGGTCTGGTTCCAACACCATTGAAAATTGCCACTATCAGACCTCTCCTAAAAACCTCCAGTTAGATCCTCAGGATCCAAACTCCTATCGTCCTATATCTAGTCTTCCTTTCTTAGCTAAGATAATGGAGAAGATAGTACAACAACAAATTCAAGACTACATTGATTCTTACGCACCGTTGGATTCTCAACAACATGGTTTTCATCAACATCATGGTGTCGAGACATTGCTCACCTCCCTGTTTGATAACCTGATCATAGACATGAATAATCCGAAACAGGGCTTCATTTTGATCTTCATCAATATTGCATCAGCCTTTCATACATTCTGTCGCAGCTATTTGATTAATCTGCTTAAGCTTAAGGGCATTCAGAGCTCAGCACTAGATTAGTGTCACTCATATCTAGCAGACAGCCAACAACAAGCTTGTATAGGTACTCAAACATTAGCTATGTATCAACAAACTCGAGGAGTACCTCAGGTTTCTTCTCAACGGACAACCCGAACTTCACTGGAATCACAGACTGCTTCAATGCTGTCTCTGACTGGCTAGATGCTCACAACCTGAAAGTGAACTTTAAAAAGACAGACGTTCTGTTCATCACAAAGGTCCCAACATTCATACCTCCAACCACCCTACAGGTTAAGAATACTGACCTGAAGACTAATCATGAGGTTAGATATCTGGGTGTCACCTTGGACCAGCGCCTAAATATGGAGTCCCATATAAATAATATCACGAAGGCTGTCTATCTCAAAATACGTTCCCTCCGTCAGCTACGACCCTTATTAGAGCCTACTGACTTCCACACTGTCTTCCAAGCTCTTGTCACTCTGTTCTTCAACTATGCTAATATCCTACATAGTCTACCTGGCTATGCTCTTCATCCTCTACAATTGGCTTTGAATACTGCTGCACGAACCATTTACGTAGCTTCTAGATACGAACATGTAACACCTCTCCTAATTCATCTACATTGGCTCCCAATAAGCAATCAACTTAAGTACAAAGCTCTCCTGATGACATTTAAAATTCTTTATCACCTCTCTGCATCCTCATTGGAAGATCTTACATTGGACACCTGACAACAGAGTTAGAATTACAAATATGGCAAACACTCTTGCGATCTCAGCCCTAGCTAATAAAAGCTCCCAATTTGCCAGGAACAGAGCCTTCTCCCTCTTTGCCCCACTGCTATGGAACTCCCTACCTGCTTCTATCCGTCTCATTTCTGACTTGCCCACCTTTCGTAAGGCAATCAAAACACATCTATTCCATCTCGTATTCAACCTTGTGACTTAAGTCTTTGTCTGTCCATTCTATACTCAAGCTCCCTTCAGCTTGTAAATAGTTCACCATTCTTAAATGCTACTGTTGTATGACTTATTATGTGAAGCTTTGTTCACTTATTTAATGTAATCTGTTATTTGCGTTAAATTACATTCACATGTTTAATGTAAACTGTTCTATATAATAAGTTCTCTTGTAAACCGTGTTGATTATGAATAGTGCAGTATCTAAAACCAAATAAATAAATAAAATAATTCTATGTATTTCTTTGTTATAGAGGCTGATAATATTAATTCTCCATTGCCACCAAAATTCTGTACTCCTGGTATAACAAGATTTAAAAAGGAAAATATAAAGCCAGTGGAAACTCCAGAAACAACAAAATCAAGTGTTAATGAATCAACACCATCGGCTCCCATCTTCCAAATGCAAAGTCTACAAATTGAAGCTGTGGTAAGTTGCTTAGGCTCCATCAGAAAAGATTAAAGAGCTATATTAGGACCGAGGCCTCAAGCTCAGGAGTGGGTGGGAATTACAGAATAGTTTTAGAAAAAAAATGATTAAAAGATTGAAATGCAAGGAATATCTAAGTTATATTACCAAAGTATTCTCAGAAATTAATACCAAAAATTTTTAATAGACTAGAGAGTAGTAATTTCAAGTCTAAGTACTGGCTGAAGGCCATCCAGGTTTTTTCAACCAAGGGATGCCAATTTTGTATAGTGGGTCACATAAATATTTTAGCCCATTATAGCATGATTTATTCTCTGGGAACAAGCAGGAAGTCTGTCCTCGCATATGAGTGGCGTTGGCACTGACGGAGCCCTTGCGGAAGCATCTCCCCAGCTTTCAAAGAAAGCCTTTGGGAGATGCCACTACACATGTGTGGTCCCCTTCCCGCCAAGAGTGCCATCTAACTCAGTCTCCTTTTTTACGCGGAGCCCATCAGATGTCTGTCTGCCTTCCCCTGGAAAAAGTTGATTATTTTGCTATCTGAGCTTCATACTCTCCCTCCGGTTGCACCAGTACTCTTCCCGTCACCAGAGTCCGCTGCTTCAGCATAGAGTCTCGGGTCTGTACTCATTTTTTTGCCTTTTGTGCTTCAAACCTTTTTTCCAACTGGCAGCACTGCAGGTCTTCGACCGCGCCGGGGTAATTTTTTTCATCCATGGCTACTAGTGGTTTTAAGAAGTGTGATCAGTGTACAAAGATTATCTCTCACCGATACACTCGACTGTAATCTATGCTGCCTTGGGCCATGACCTGCTCGATTCATGTCCAATGAGTTGGTCAAACCATCCAAAGAAGAGCTTGGCCCATTCCTTATGAAACTCATCCAACTATCACTCCTGCAAGGTTATATGCCTAAATAACTCAAATCCTCCTCCATCTGTCCCACTCTAAAAATAAATAAATACAAACCTCAATCCCAATGACCTCGCAGCCTACAGGAGTGTGGCCTAGTGGTTGGGGCAAGGTACTTCAGGCCCGAAGGTCGGGGGTTCAAATCCCACTAGAGGACAGCAACCTTGGGACGGAAGGACTGGGGTTTCTAGTCCCACAGGTACTCCTTGTGGTCTTGGGCAAGCCACTTAACCCTCCATAGCCCATGTTCCCTGTAAAATAGTTATCTCCAAGTTATAATGCCCTGTTCAATGTAATTTCAGTTTGTTCAATGTAAACCGCACTGATGCAGAATAGCGCGGTATATAAGAGAATGTGAATAAATAAATAAAATACAGACCTATATCAAGCCAACCATTCTTGACTAAGATAATAGAGAAAAAAACATTCAACATCAACTCCAAGACTACCTTGAAAGCCATGCCCCTTTGGACCTGCAAAAGCATGGCTTCAGACCATACCAAGGAGCAGAAACACTCCTAACATCATTGTTAAACACCTTAATAAAAGGAACACAGAAGCCACTCCAAGGATTCATTTAAATATTTCTCTATTTCAGCCACTTTTGATACAATCAACCACGGCATCCTCCTGCAAATACTGCAGTCCATTGGAATCCAAAACAATGTTCTGAAATGGTTCCGTTCTTATCTGTGTGATCACCAAGAGCAAGTGAAAATGGGAAGTAACACATCACTTCCCTACCCGCAAACTCAAGGCATCCCGCAAGGCTCATCATTATCAGCTCTACTTTTCAACAACTACCTTCAACCATTATGCCCAATCGTCCATTCAAAAACATAAACTTTCATATCTATGCGGACGACATAATGATTTATGTACCTTTCAACACCAACAAACCAACATAAGAACATAAGATATGCCATACTGGGTCAGACCAAGGTCCATCAAGCCCAGTATTCTGTTTCCAACAGTGGCCAATCTAGGTCATATGTACCTAGCAGTTTCCCCAAGGGACAAAGGTTCCACAATGCTTGTATTGGTTCAAGCATTGATATCCTGGGTCCCTTCTTAATAATGGTTTATGGACCTTTCCTCCAGGAACTTGGCCAAAACCTTTTTAAACCCAGCTACACTAACAGCCTTTACTACATCCTCCGGTAACAAATTCCAGAGTTTGATTACACGTTGAGTGAAAAAATATTTTCTTTTATTAGTCTTAAATAGTTTACCCTGTAGCTTCATTGCATGTCCCCTAGTCTTTCTATATTCTGATAAGGTAAACAATCGATCTACGTTTACCCGTTCCATTCCGTTCATTAATTTATAGACTTCTATCATATTTCCCCTCAGCCGTCTCTTTTCCAGGATAAAGAGCCCTAACCTTTTTAGCCTTTCTTCATAGGAGTATCCTTCCATCCCCTTTACCATTTTGGTGGCTCTTCTCTGAACCTTTTCTAAAATCGCTATATCCTTTTTAAGATACGGCGAACAGAATTGCACACAATATTCAAGGTGCAGTCTCACCATGGAACGATATAGAGGCATTATAATATCTTTTGTTTTATTTTCCATTCCTTTCCTTATCATACCTAGCATTCTATTTGCTCTCTTGGCCGCTGCTGCACACTGGGCCGAGGGTTTTAACATGGTATCCACAATGACGCCTAAATCTTTTTCCTGGGTGGTAGTTCCTAATGTGGAACCTTGCATCGTGTAACCATAGTTTGGGTTGTTCTTCCCTAGGTGCATAACCTTGCACTTGTCCACATTAAATTTCATCTGCCATTTTGATGCCCAGTCTTCCAATTTATCAAGATCCTCTTGCAGGTTTCCACAATCCTCTTGGGTTTTAACAACTTTAAATAGTTTTGTGTCATCTGCAAATTTGATAACCTCACTCGTTATTCCACTTTCCAGGTCATTTATGAATATGTCAAAAAGCAGCGGACCCAGCACAGATCCCTGGGGTACACCACTATTCACCTTTCTCCATTGGCAAAATTGGCCATTTAGCCCTACCCTCTGCTTTTCTATCTTTTAACCAATTCCTGATCCACAATAGTACACTGCCTCCTATCCCATGACTCTTTAGTTTTGCCAAAAGTCTCTCATGAGGGACCTTGTCAAAGGCTTTCTGAAAGTCCAGATACACAATATTAACCGACTCACCTTTGTCCACCTGATTTTTCACTCCTTCAAAAAAATCATAACAGATTAGTAAGACAAGATCTTCCTTGTCTAAAGCCATGTTGGCTGTCTCCCATTAGGTCATGACTATCTACATGCTGAGTAATTTTATTCTTTATGATGGTTTCTACCATTTTTCCCGGTACTGACGTCAGGCTCACCAGTCTGTAGTTTCCCGGATCACCCCTGGAACCCTTTTTAAAAATTGGTGTTACATTGGCGATCCTCCAATCTTCAGATATTAGAGATGATTTTAATGATAGTTCACAGATTACTAATAGCAGGTCTGCAATCTCATATTTCAGTTCTTTCAACACCCTTGGATGTATACAATCCGGCCCAGGTGATTTGCTACTCTTCAGTTTATCTAATAGTTGTAATACATCTTCCCGATGTATCGATATTTCCTTCAATTCTTCCGCACCTTTAAATACCACTTCAGTCATGGGTAACATCCCTACATCTTCCTCAGTAAAGACCAAAGCAAAGAATTCATTCAGTCTCTCCGCTATCGCCTTGTCGCCTCTTAGTGCTCCTTTAACCCCTTTATCATCTAATGGACCAACTGACTCTCTCATAGGTTTTTTGCTACGAATGTACTTGAAAAGGTCTTTACTTCGCGTTTTTGCTTCCGCAGCAAGCTTCTTCTCAAATTCTCCCTTTGTCTGCCTTATCAATGCCTTGCATTTGACTTGCCAGTGCTTGTGCTGTTTCCAGGTTTTGTCGTTTGGCTCTTTTTTCCATTTCCTGAAAAATGCTTTTTTGGCAACAGCCTCTCTGACCTCACCTTTAAACCATGCTGGCAGTTTTTTGTACTTCCTTCCACTTTTCTTAAAGCGTGGAATACAGCTAGTCTGGGCTTCCAAGATAGTATTTTTCAACAACAGCCAAGCCTGATGTACGTCTTTAACCTTTGCATCTGCTCCTTTTAGTTTTTTCTTAACTGTTTTCCTCATTTTATCATAGTCTCCCTTTCGAAAGTTAAAAGGTAGTACTGTGGATTTCCTTACTATCCCTCCTCCACTAATTAAATCAAAGGCAATCATGCTATGATCACTATTGCCAAGTGGCCCCAACACCCTTATCTCTTGCACTAGATCTGGTGTTCCACTAAGGACTAGGTCTAATATGGCTTCCCCTCTGGTCGGTTCATGAACCAGCTGCTCCAAGAAGCAGTCATTTATTTCATCTAGGAACTTTATCTTCCTAGCATGTCCTGACGTGACACTGACCCAGTCGATACCAGGGTAGTTGAAATCACCCATTATTATTACTGCGCTGTAACGTTTGTTAGCTTCCTTGATTTCTTTGAACATTTCATCATCCATTTGGTCATTCTGGCCAGGCGGGTCGATAGTACACCCCCACTGCCATCGCCTTCCCCCTTTTACATGGAATTTCAATCCATATAGATTCTACAGCAGATTTTGTTTCCTGCAAAACTTTAATCCTTTCTGACTCAATGCCCTCTCTAACATAGAGAGCAACCCCTCCACCAATTTGATCAGCTCTATCATTACGATATAGTTTGTACCCAGGTATCAGTGTCCCACTGATTGTCCTCCTTCCACCATGTCTCTGATATTCCAATCATATCTAACCTTTCATTTAGTGCTATATATTCTAACTCTCCCATCTTATTTTTTAGACTTCTAGCATTTGCTTACAAGCATTTTAGAGAATGTATTTTATTCATATTAATTTGGCTATTGTTAGACATGGGTAATTTGGGATCTTTAAGCTCTGTCTGCTCCGTACTTGAGGGCATTTGGGCTAGTTTACTCTTTTGTGGAACCTCTCTGCTTTTGGTAGTATCCTTCAAAGATACATTCTTCCGAACCATCTGCTCTTGGGTGACTGTCGGCTTTCCCCTAATATCTAGTTTAAAAGCTGCTCTATCTCCTTTTTAAAGGTTAATGCCAGCAGCCTGGTTCCATCCCGGTTAAGGTGAAGCCCATCCCTTCGTAAGAGCCCCTCCTTTCCCCAGAATGTTCCCCAGTTCCTAACATATCCAAAACCCTCATCTCTGCACCATTGTCTCATCCACGCATTGAGACTCCGGAGCTCTGCCTGCCTTTTGGGTCCTGCGCGTGGAACAGGAAGCATTTCGGAGAACGCTACCCTGGAAGTTCTGGATTTCAACTTCCTACTTAAAAGCCTAAATTTAGCCTCCAGAACCTCCCTACCACATTTTCCTATGTCATTGGTACCAACATGTACCAAGACAGCAGACTCCTCCCCAGCACTATCTAAGACCTTAACTAGGTGGCGCGTGAGGTCCGCTACCTTCGCACCAGGCAGGCATGTTACCAGGCGATCCTCACGTCCACCAGCCACCCAGCTATCTACATGCCTAATGATCGAATCACCAACTATAACGGCTTTCCTAACCCTTCCCTCATGGGCACATGGCCCTGGAGAAACTTCCTCGGTGCGAGAGGGTTTTACATCACCTGGAGGACAGGTCCTAGTTACAGGATCACTTCCTGCCACACCAGGGTGATGCTCTCCTGTCACGTGACCTCTCTCCTCCATGGCAACAGGGATGCTGCCAGACTGGAGGTGGGACTTCAGGACTATATCCCTGTAGGTCTCGTTTATGTACCTCTCTGTCTTTCCAAGCCTGCTACTTTAGCCTCTAGAGAACGGACTCGTTCCCTGAGAGCAAAGAGCTCCTTGCACCTGGTGCACACGTAAGACCGCTCGCCAACTGGGAGAAAATCGTACATGTGACACTCAATGCAAAAGACTGGAAAGCCCCCATCCTGCTGCTGGACTGCTGTCTGCATCTTAGTTTTAAGTTTGTGTTTAGATCTAAGTTCTTTACTTACTAAGGGTTGCTGTGGATATTTATACTAAAAAACTGTACCTAATAAGTGTAATATAGCTTGTTCACCTGAAGCTTAACTAATCTCAGGTCCTTAGTGTATGATTGATTTGGGTAACTAGCTTCACCTGAGAGCACCTCCTGCCTTTTAAAATGTGTAAGTACCTATAAAGCTACGATTATCCCAGGGGAGGGAGGGAAATAACACTTATTAAAAGAGGGCTGCTACACAGTACCCTGTCTTGTGTCTTGTGATGAAGGAATAATAAGCTGCTTCACAGATATCTCCCAATAGTTGGCAAAAAATTCACTGAAAATTAACTACAAGAAAACTGAAATACTATTCATAACAAAGGATGACTCCTTCCAAGCACCGACGTCAGTAGTTTTAAATGGCACAAATGTGAATGGATAACCAAAGGTCAAATACTTGGGCATTCTCTGGGAACAAGCAGGAAGTCAGTCCTCACATATGGCGGCATAGACTGAGCTCTTGCGGAAGCATCCCCCCAGCTTTCAAAGAAATCCTTTGGGAGATTCCACCACGCAAGCGCGGTCCCCTTCCCACCCAAGGGTTCCATCTTGCTCACTCTCCTTTTTTCTAAGGAGCCCTTCAGATGCTGTCTGACTTTCCCCCGGAAAAAGTTGATTTTTTTTTGTACATGCGTTTCAAACTTGACTCCGATCTTGCACCGATACTCTTCCTGCCTACCGTCCTCAGTGCCTCGGCGTCAAGTTTGGTTCATTTTTATAGTCTTCGTTCTTTTTATTTTCTGGCGCCTTCACGCCCTTTTTCCCTTCTGGCAGCTCAGAGAGTCTTCGACCTCGCAGGGGTACTTTTTTCTCCCGTGACTGTCAGTGGCTTTAAAAAGTGTGATCGGTGCTCTAAAATAATGTCCTTAACCGACACAAATGACTGCTGCCTCCGTTGCTTCGGGCTGGACCAGGACCTGGCGGCCTGCATTCTCTGCAAACGGTTGTCCAGCAAGGCCCTGAAGAGCCGCCAGCAGCAGCATGATAAGTTCTTCCCTGAATCCCCGATGCTTCCGAAGGCCAGGACCTTGTCTGAGGCCCCGACACCTCGGGAGGAGCTTTCCGAACCCGAGCATCATCGTGGGCCCTCAAAGAGGGGATCCCCCTCGAGGGAACACAGGAAAAAGAAGAAACCTTTGAAGACAGTGTCCTTGGATGGTTCCAGCCGGCTGGAAACCTCTCTGGCCCGGTCCCGCAGTCCAAGGCATCTGAAAAGGAGAGACCTGCTAAGGTTCCCTGGAAGGAACCAGTCGCGGACCGACCTCGGTCGTCAGACACTATCCTCGTTGAGGATTCCCCTTCTGGGGAGCTGGCGTCGTGCCCGAGTTCCCCAGGACCCGCACCAAAGGCTGTGGAACCTTCTAACATGGAATACAGAATGGCAGCCTTGAGCACAGTTTGTCTGCCTTCATGGGCCAGCAGCGGACGCTGTTGTTGAGCACATCCGGTTCATCCGCCCCGACCACCAGGCATGTCCCCAGAGGCCGAGCCGATCCTTGCGACCTCGAGTCGATCCTCGGCCGAGGTCATGCTCAGCGTCCCGTTCGGGAGCTCTGTCATCCCCGGCCAGACTACGGGGTGTCAACCGCAGGGCTTTGAGGGCCTTGAAGCCCACGAAGTAGCCTGCCTATGAGTCATCCTCGGAGTATTCCGAATGGGAGACGGAGGATGAGGAGTCTCCTGATACCCATCGCCAACGCAACATCCCTTCTGATTCCCCAGTCTCAGAACCTCAGAGGCGGTCCCTGCTGGAGGACATGGGCTTCTTGGACGTTGTCAAGGACATGTCCAAGGCCCTGGCGTTCCCGACCGAATCAGAAGAGGACCCTCGGGCGGATGAGCTGAAGATCTTCCAGTACGAGGCCCCTCCTCGGGAATCGCTCACGGTGCCCATTCCTCCCGTTTTGGAAAGGCTCATGCTCCTTATGTGGAATTCATCGGGCAAAGCTCGACACCCTCCAGGCCAATGCCTTTCCTGCCCAATAGTCTGCTGATAGTCTCAGATCTCTGGCTCGAGATGTACAACACCATCTCTCAGTGCCTGCCCGGCACCTTCTGCCTCTCCTCGGGCACATGGTCTCCACAGTCCACGTCACCTCAGACGCTCGTCTCCATATGAGGGCGGTGCAGTGGTGTCTCAGGCCGCAGGCCGCTTCCAGGACAGGGTTGCGGTGACCCGCCAGTTGGCGGATTCCCTAGTCTGGTGGCAATCGCCCCAACACCTAGAAGTGGGCATGCCCTTCCAGACTCCCAGCCATTCAAGGGTCCACACCATGGACGCCTCCCTGCTCAGCTGGAGAGCCCACTGCGGAACCCTCTGCACCCAGGGTACCTGGTTGCCAGATGAGAGTGCCCAACAGATCAACCTCCTGGAACTCTGAGCAATGCATCTCGCTCTAAGAGTTTTCTGTCACCACCTGTGCCACCAGCCAGTCCTAGTCCAGACGGACAACCTGGTGGCAGTGTTCTACGTGAACAAACAAGGGGGCACGGGGTCCCGTGTCCTTTGCCAGGAGGCACTGGGTCTTTGTTCGTACACAATCCAACAGGGTATCCTCCTGAGGGCAGTGTACCTGCCAGGCCAGGACAACCTGCTGGCCGACAGACTCAGCAGGGTTTTCCAGCTGCACGAGGGGCAGCTGGATCCCAGGATAGCCAGCTGACTTTTCCGGCTCTGGAGGGAACCCATCATGAACTTGTTTGCCAGTCCAGACAATTTTCAGTTGCCCCGCTTCTGTTCCAGCAGGCCCTCCCCTCCAGGGTGGCAGCGGATACGTTTCTAGTCTTGTGGTCGGAAGGCCTCATGTGCGCCTTCCCTCTGATGCTGTTGATTGCCAAGACCTTGTTCAGAACCCTCCGCGACAGGGCTTCGCTCATCCTGATAGCTCCCAGGTGGCCCAGGCAGCCATGGTTCCCGCTGCTGCTGCAGTTGTCAGTGGAGACCCCCATCCCCTTGGGCACTGTCCCAGGACTCCTCTCTCAGGAGGGGGGTCTCTTTCTTCCACCCCAACCTGGGGTCCCTCTCGTTGACTGCGTGGCTGCTGAGGGGGTGACTCTCCGCCCCCCCTCAACCTTCCGGTTGAGGTTAAAGATATTCTGCTGGCCTCTCGCAATGCTTGTACTAGGAAGGTGTATGCCCTCAAAAGGTGCAGGTTTTCTGTTTGGTGCGCCGATCATGGAGCTGATCCCTTCTCCTGCCCGGTGGCTTTGGTGTTGCAGTATCTTCTCCACCTCTCCCAATCCGGGCTCCAGTCTTACTCCATCCGAGTGCACCTTTGTGCACTGGCGGCGTACCACCACCTGGTGGATGGTAAACCCCTCTCGGTCCAACCTTTGGTGACCCGCTTCCTTTGGGGCTTGCTCCTATCAAAACCCCTGGTTCACCCTCCGGCGACCGCTGGGACCTAAACATGGTGTTGGGGCAGCTCACTCGCCCGCCTTTCGAGTCTCTGGCTACCTGCCACCTTCACTACCTCTCTTGGAAGGTGGTTTTCCTGGTTGCGGTTACTTCCACTCGCAGGGTTAGCGAGCTCCAGGCCCTCGTGGCAGAGGCGCCCTATACCAGGTTCTACAAGAACAGGGTGGTGCTTCGCATGCACCCCAAGTTCCTGCCGAAGGTAGTGTCGTCCTTCTACCTTAACCAGGAAGTGGTGCTTCCTACCTTCTTCCCAAGACCTCACTCCAGTCGGGTGGAGACGGTCCTTCACTCATTGGACTGTAAGAGGGCCTTATCCTTCTACGTCCAAAGCACCCAAGGCCACCGCAAAGCTTCTCAGCTTTTCATCTCCTATGACCCCAGTAGGCTGGAGGAGGCAGTGACCAAGCGTACGCTGTCCACTTGGGTGGCGGACTGTATCACCTTTGCTAATGGGCAGGCAAGGCTTTCTCTGGAAGGCTGCATCACTGCGCACCGTGTCCGGGCCATGGCTGCTTCGGTGGCAAACTTGTGCACTGTCCCAATGGTGGACATCTGCCGGGCCGCCACCTGGTCTTCAGCCCATACTTTCGCAGCTCACTACTACCTGGAAAGAGTGCCGACGGAACAGTGCCTTCGGCCAGGCTGTGCTCCGTAGCCTTTTCGGGCTCTAGGCAACTCCTACCCTCTAACCCTTCTGTGTTTAGGCTTTTGGAGTGCTGGTTTCAGCAGACCCAGGGGTCCTACTGCAGTTTGTATGCACGGACTAAAATTGCTGCTGCTTGTGGCTCCCCTCGCGGGAGCCCTGTTTTTGCTATGTTTTTTTCAGTAGCCTGAAGCTGGGGAGTCCCATATGTGAGGACTGACTTCCTGCTTGTTCCCTGAGAAAGTGTAGTTACTCACCTGTAACAGGTGATCTCCGGGAACAAGCAGGAATGAGTCTTCACATATGGGTACGTCTGTACCGACGGAGCCTGCGCGGGAACGCTCCTCAGCATCCAAAAAGAAAGCTTTTGGGAGCATCCCATACGCATGCGTGCTGCCTTCCTGCCCATTCACTTCCCTCTCATCAGTTTTCCGCGGAGCCAGCAGGACGTATTCCTGTCACCGCAGAAAATTCTTCTTTTTATTCTTTCTTGTGGTCGCGTCTGCCTTCCCTCGACGCCACCGGTACCGCCGGTGCTTTTCTTTCTTTTTACTAAAAAATGTCTTCTTTTCTCTACGAAATTTTTCCTGTTTAGTGCCTGATGGTTTCTAGGCCACTAGGCCTCTATCCTTCCATTATGGAAAAGCCAGCCACTATCCTTAAGAAATGCTCAAAGTGTGGCGGTACAGATTTAATTTAATTTAATTAACAGGTTATTTATATACCGCTCCTTCCATTTGATCAGGTGCGGTTTCCATATAACAACATTAAACAGGGTGATCTGTTTTTACATATAACAAGTTTAAAGTTAGGTAATTACAGTTAACAAATAGCAATTAACAAATAACAATAGTGAACTATGTACAATTAACTATATACATATTTATTTATTTTTTTTTACATTTTCTTAATCACTTCGTCTTAGGTTACAGCGCTTCATTCTTTTGTTGAAATAGTGTATTACCCTGTGTCAGATTATCCTTTATCTAGCTGGGAGGTGAGAGAAGAGCTGGTCATAGAACCATAATGCTTTGTAAATAAGTGTGTTTTGAGTTTTTTTCTGAACTCCATTATATCAGGTAGTTGTCTTAATTCTATTGGGATTGTGTTCCACAGGATGGGGGCTGCATGTGAGAAGGCTTTCTTGTTTGTGGATTTATTGGCTCTAATGAATTCTTTTGGTGGTGTTAATTTATTTAATTGGTCTCTCCTTTGGAGATTATGTGTAGGTTCTATTTTGATGAGGTTATTTATGGACAGGGGTGCTGTTTTTGTTATAGCTTTGTAGGTAGTTAAGATAGTTTTGTATTCAATACGGCTTTGAATCGGGAGCCAGTGTAGATATTCTAATATTGGGGTTATGTGTTGGAAAGGTGGGGCCTTCGTAATGGTCCTTGGTGTCTAAAATGTTTAGGTCCTGACCATTGCCCACTGGAGTTTCTCTCTTGCTGGAGCTCAAACAGAAGAAGTCTTCAGGATCGAGCACAACTCGATACCCGGTTCACATCGGACTCAATGTCACCAGCCAGAATATCTTCTTTTTCACAGGATCAGGTAACCAAACAAAAGTCTGTAAAGACTAGCCAGTCCTCGAGTGGTAGATCTCCTTCTAAGCATCGAGATGCCTCTGTCGTTGCCCTCGAGGACATTTTGGCAATAAAGCCCCGGCGGGAGTCTTCTGGCTCCAAAGCATTAACGGGGCTTCAGGTTGTTCCCGGGGTTCTTACCTCGATGAACATACCTGGGCCATGCTCGGTGGTTGTGGCCGCTTCCAGCTGTACCGACACCCCGGCATCGGCTATGGTGATGGATGAAACACTCCTCACCGATGAACGTAGTCTAGCGCTCTCAGCTACTTTGGTACCGCTAGAGTTGCTGCAGACCATTCCTCGAGTATCGGTATCGGCTTCGGTACCGGTATTGACATCGGCACCGGTGTCTGTACCGTCCATGCTTGCTTCGACAGACTCGCTTCCTTCGATGCCAAGCCTGGAATCACTCTCTAGCATGGAGGATTCGGTACCGACTCATCTCGGTACCGACCTCGGCCGGTACCGAAGACATCGCTTTAAAGAAAATCCGATGCTTCATCCTTTCAAGTCTTCTGATCTCGATGACTGGGATGAATCCATCGGTACCAAGGCTGAATTCTCAACAATTCTAGCCTTTACCCCTCATTTTAGGGGGTCCTCCTCAGGGGAGATTTCTTTTCAAGCTTTTCTGCTTGATATGGCAAAGTTACTTGCCATTTCTATACCTGGTGAAGAATCCATACCAGGAGATTCAGAGACTCTGCAATCCCCCTGGATTCCAAAGGAGGGAATCATACTTCCTATGCATCAGATCTTACAGGATCTACTATTAAGAATGTGGGAAACTTCTTTAACGGTATCCCCACATTCTAAGACACTTGACACTATGTACAAGGTGCCACCTTCTCCAGGTTTTCAAAAGACTCAACTTCCTCATCATTCTATTGTTGTAGAATCAGCAATGAGGCGTATTAAGAGTGCAAAGAAGCCACTCCTCTTATCCGCCAGGTCGTGAGTCTAGGACTTTAGATGCCTTTGGACGTCGATGCTTCCAGGCATCCATGCTTTCAGCAAGAATTATCTCATATATTTTCTATATGGGATTATCTCTTGAAGAGGTCACAAAGAACTTAAAGCTTTTGAACCCTTTTCTTCAAGAACATAAAAGAGCAGACTATTTCTTATTAGTCAGTCATGCTCAAAATGTCTCTAAGTTCCTTAATCGTGCTTCCCTGGACTGTTTTGAGTCTATTAGCAGAACTTCTGCTATAGCCATAGGGGCACGACGCATGGCCTGGCTCCAAGCTTCAGACTTGGACAAATGGGTACAAGAAAGGCTGGCAAATACTCCTTGTACTGGTGAAAATCTCTTTAACAAGGATGCTTTATTCCAAGCTAATCAGTTAAACACTGATATTGTTGCTTTCAGAGGATTGTCAAAACTTTCCTCTATCCCAGCTACTAAAAAATCTCCTAACAAACTTTATCCCCCTAAGGGGAAAAAGTTTTATCCATCTTCTGCCCATCATGCAGATGTTTCCAAAGAAGGGCAACATCAAACCAGGCTAAGAAAATCAAAACCTCAACAGGCTCAGCAAACCCAGCAGTCGCAGGGTTTCTGATATTTTATTCATTAAATCTCTTTTTCCTGTTTGAGGTTTAGAACCAGTAACCTCTTATCAAAAGAAGCATCTACAGTTCATCTCATCCTTCCTGAGATATCAGTGATACTCTCTAGGCATGAATCTCTTGCCACAAGAGAAATCCATTCTTTTAGCTCCAAGAGCTATTGAAGACAATCATGCCCTACAGGTAACAGGGTTCTCCTCTCCTTTTTGAAGGAAAAATAAGAGTAACAACTAACAACAAGGTAGGCTATGTCCTTCACCTTGACAGTTTTCCTGTCTGAGGATATCTCTTAGTTTTTGACTGCAAGGGGGCTTCACCTTTTCAGGGACTTACCAAATTGTAAGTCTTCTCAACTCTGTATTACTTCTATCCCTCTTAGTCGGGACATTTAGTCTAAGAGTGATACTATTCAACTGGAGGGCTTACTTTTTGAGCCCATAGGTTTACTTCAATACCTACTCCAGTAACTGGTTTCCATGCAGAGTTTTCTTCCCCTTTACAATCTTCTCAAATATTTCTTTTAAGACAGCTTATCAGACGGTAATTGAGTTTTACCACTCCTAATTATGTCCTTCAATCCTTTTCCAATCTATAGGACCTAACTTTTTCTGCTGCCTTAATAACAGATAATTCCAAGAGAGGTTCCACAACCCACTTGGACAATTTATCATTGCAGGCAACCGGCCTGTCTACTATTCTTAGCCATCTTCAATTCTTTTTGGCTCCAACAGAATAGATTAGGTTGCACACTGGCAATTAAACAGCCAGATCTCACCTACAACATGCTCTCTGCAATTATACAAAAAAGCTCTGCAACTATGGGCCTTTGCCAGAGAGCGTCAGAGCCATTCCTAGTAGGTAGCTTCTAGATGGTTAAAAAGGCTTTGCCCAGTCATGCTCTTACATGACTGTTTTTTTCCTACTCTTACCATCTTCCTTAAAATTTCCTTTTAAGGAAAAGGAACCAGGGCTTAGACCACGTGAAAACATAAAGAATTGCTCAATTCCCTGGGTTGTTCCACATCTCCAGTGGAACTCTTACAACAGGGATGCATTCTTTTTCACTGCAGTCGGTCCTTGTCTACTGCTTTCCTTCTAATTCCCAAAACTTCATTGAAGCTTATGCTGAACAAAGAACGCATGATATTCATATTGCCCTCATAGAGGGGCAAACTTGGTATCCCCTTATATTGCGTCTTTTTCTCCAGCTACTACACTGAAGTTATAGAAGGATCCAGACTTGCTGTCTTAAGACTAAGGATCTCCTCTGCACCCCTTCACGTAGGTCTCCATTCCTGGTTATTCAAAGGCTAGAATTTAAAAAAAAAAATCTAGACCTCTCCTTATAAGAGCATTCCACTGGTTTCCATGAAACTTTCTCCATGGCTCTTCCACTTATAACCAGAAAGAGATTCTCTATCCATATTCTCAAGCAGGTCTTACCCCTTCTTGTTATTAAGTGAATCTCTCTCTCTCTATCTATATATATCTATATCTATCTATCTATCTATCTATCTATCTATCTATATATATATATATATATATATGACTCTGAAAGATTTGTGACTGTCCATATTGATGCTGTTCCAGCATACCATACAAGTTTAAATGGACAACCAATTTCTATGGTAATTAGAAAATACCTTCTTTTACCGTAACCTTTCCGGTTACATTACATCTCAAGCTCTCCATGGAAAGTCATTATCCTAAGTGACATCACTTAGGGAAGACATTACTGATCTTCAAGAAATTGGAGGCTACACCGCCTACTACAAATGTTTTTTTCTTTCGTTTGGATAAAGGGGTCTTAAAGACCCATCCTTTTTCTGCAAGTTGTATTTCTACCTTTTCGTCCAAACCAGTCAGATTTATCTCCTCTCTTTCCTAGAGCCTTATTCTGCTCCAAGGACAAAGAGCTTTAAACTTTGACCTACAGAAGCTTCAGCTTTTCCTCCAAAGTCCAACCTCATTAAACTCCCCCAGTTTTTTCTTCTGGGATTAGTTCCAGCCATTAAGGCTTCTGACCTCTGCCTGTATTGCAAAATTTATTTTCCTCTACTTCACAGTGAGGTAATTTCTTTGAGGATAATCTACTGGCTCTTAGCAGCAGACCATATTAGCCTCAATAAACACTTTGCAATACTTTTGAGTAAGGTCCACATTAGAAAATTGGAATTCAATATTTCCTAACAATTATGATCTACACAAGGACTCCCCTCTAGACGCCTTGTTTAGTCAAGCTGTTCCACAGCACACCCTTTTTAATTCAACTCCTACCCTCCATCTCTTGGATGCCTGAGGTTCTGGGAAATAGCATGGCCCATCCATTAGATTTGCAACATGCTGGGACCTCCTTTAGGCATCTCTAGCTTGGGAGTCCCCATATGTGAAGACTCATTCCTGCTTGTTCCTGATGATAGCACAGTTCCTTACATGTAACAGGTGATCTCTGGGAACAGCAGGAATAAGTCTTCACAACCCACCCACCTCCCCTAGGAGTTGTTCTCTCTCTCTCTCTCTCTCTCTAATTTGTCTACTTCCCTCCTTCGGTCTCAGCTACAAACCCAACTGATGAGAGGGCAGTGAATGGGTGGGAAGGCAGCGCGCATGCGTGTGGGATGCTCCCAAAAGCTGACGTACCCATATGTGAAGACTTATTCCTGCTGTTCCCAGAGATCACCTGTTACAGGTAAGTAACTGTGCTTTCTCCGGGGACAGCATGAATCAGTCCTTACAACCCTCCCTCCTCCCCTTGGAGTTGCTCCTTTACTATCTTTTATTTTTGCCATTTTTTAGCTATTTCATCTGACTGAGCAAGATGGCACCCTTGGGCGGGAAGGGGACCGCACATGCATGGTGGCATCTCCCAAAGGCTTTCTTTGAAAGCTGGGGGGATGCTTCCGCGAGGGCTCCGTCTATGCTGACGTCACCCATATGTGAGGACTGACTCCTGCTGTCCCCGGAGAACACCTGTTACAGGTGAGTAACTACGCTTTACTTTAGATCAATAACTAAACTTGAGGCCACACACAAAAGCCACAACAAAGTTAATTTATCACAAAATCAGAACCCTTCACCACCTCCGCCCTCTATTGGAACCATCCAACTATCGCTTAGCATTCCAAGCAATCATATCACCACACTTTGACTACTGTAATTCCATCTATCAAGGTTTGCCAAATCCACACTGCTGCTTCTACACCCCTCCTTGCACACCGCTGCACGCATAATTCAAGGAGCATCAAAGTTTGACCATATAACCCCTATCATAAGACAGCTACATTTGCTTCCGCTACCATGTGCTACAAAACTCTACTCCTGACCTTCAAAATCATCAATAACCAATCTTCACACTACCTACAAACACTACTAAGTACCACCAACCCAAGCAGGATGAGAAGACAGAATACAAAAAAACATGCTGAACATACCTCATGAGAAAATTAAAAGCATTCAGTATGCTTGCACTAGAGCGTTCAAATTATATTCTCCAACCCACTTGAACTCTCTACCTGGAAACCTCCGAACTACCAATGACCTTACCCACATTTAGGAAAATTCTCAAAACTTGCCTATTTAATGAACACTTTGGTTCCATCACATAATCCTTCTTCCCTTCTAACTCCCCCTTGCTTCCCTCCTACTGAATAATGTAGATAAACAAGTGTTCATGTACATAAGTTATAATAGTTAATTATCATGTAAATACCTGGCACTCATGTGAGTCGTCATGTATATAAGTTCCACTATTCTTTGTAACAATCTGTTGTTGAAATGTACACCGCTTTGCCCTGGTGAAAAGCGGTATAAAAAAACGGCCAAATAAATAAAATAAATTGAGAGACCAGCAGTGGAGGTAGGTCTCTTGGTTTTAGGCCAAAAATGACTCCGTTTAACCACCATTTCCTCTACTCCTGTATCTTTAAGCCAAACTGCCTCCAAACCTTGCTAGTGGAGAACATATTGGAAACATTATAACCCTCTAACAGTCTCCTAAAAATACTCTACCAAATTAGGGAGATCTGAGTGCACTGCACTGACTCTTATCCAGACAATGCATCAACTATGACCACTTAAAACCCTGCATCACTGGTAGCCCATAGGCCCTGCAACCACTTGAAAGTTCAAAAATCTGCCATGCTTATAGAGCTGACCCACCCTCCGTATGCTATTTTGCCTGCCGAGTTATCAAAAATCCTGTCAAAAGGAGGGTAAGGTCCAAGATAGTTGCTGACAAATAGACTTCTCTGTATCGTTTCTATATTTTGCGTTTTATTGTACTTTAAACAATGATGCCTATTTGACTGCTTTTTTAGATTATGGCTAAAAGAAAGGAAGTCTTTCATCTGTCACAGAGATGAGACAGACTTTAATAATCCCTTTCCTAGTGAAAAGATTTCTTTGTGGATGTTACCAGGTTCTTGGGCAATGCTAAAGCCGCAGCAGCCCCCTCCCCCAAGACTACCCTGGTCCCTAGTCCCAGATGTTTTTCAAATAGTCAAGTTCCAAGGCGGATCAAGATGTAGTTTAGTTACCTGAGTTTAAAGGATTGTCTTTGGGAATTTACTCCTCTTGCTTACATCTCAATTTGGAATCCGATGAGGAATTGGTGGCAGAGGAAGCAGATTCTGGTGGTGATTCACTGCAGGCATCTTTGGTGAGGTCATTAGACTGCATTTGTGTCAAATCACCAAAAATTTAAATCTTCAGGGAGAAGAGGTGTTGTCAAGTCTGGGAAGAACCCAGGCTCTCCTTTCCTTCTAAATACTCATGTTGAGTTTTCTTGGGTGGACTTGAAGTTGAAGATGAACAGCATTCTCTCCATGGTTTGAATTGTTTTAATATGCCGAGTGGAATGTCTGATATTGCTACTATTCATCAGCTCAAAGATGCCAGCAAGGTCTCTTGACTTCAATAATTGTGACCCATGTTCTATAGTCATTTTTTTCAGATTTAAAACAGGATAAAGCTGAGCTGCTACATTTCCTTCTTGCTGTTCCATCTGAATTGATTGGCTCTGGTTCCCTGCATGTTCAGTTCCCGATTGGCTGTTTGAACAGAGGAGGGCTCTAAGAACTCGGCTCCATCGCGGGACGCAGAGCGGGCGCGCGTCTGAAGGGGCGCAAGGTGCAGAGGGTGAATCCCTGTGATGGGGAAAAGAAGGAAACATTACCCACACTCCGAGCAGATGAAGGCAGTCAATGTGGTAGGTCCAATGGACGCCCACATTCATGTGGAGAATCCTATGTCTGCCGGGGGACTCTGGGCATCGAACTCTTTTAAAGTCACAAGTGTGAGTACTGCATCTTCTTCACCCTCAGCTAGTAGTTTGGGTTTAGCTCAGCCCTGTCAAGAGTTGGGTGTGTCTGGTCCCGCTAAAAGTCCTTGCTCTGATTCGGAGATGGACGAAGCTGGTTCCGTTTTGCTTCCTGATTCCTTTTTAAAGCTTGAATCTGCCTCAGAAAACCTTCTACCTCCACTTCCCTCAGTGGTTTCTTTTGTTACAACTGGAGAATCTTTGTCGCCTCCAGCTGATGTTTCATTAAAGGATATTTGGGCCATTCTTTCTCGTATGGAGTCAGCTTTGGGTGTGTGTGTCTTTACAAAAAGTGGCTACATTTTCGAGGGGAACGGTTGCTAAGCTATCTGACCATGACTCTCGTATATTAGATATGGAGAGTTTCTGGATCTTTTGGGAATCAACTTTCCTCATATCAGTCTATTTCTGCTAATTTTTCTCAGGATCTTTCCTCATTACATCGTCAAGATGAACTCTTGGAAAATTCCATTCGCTTCAATCTACGTTTGCTGAATTTTCCTAAAACTCACTATCTATCTCCATTAATTTTGTTTCAGAAGTATCTTAAAGAAGTTTTGTTGTTTAATGATGTTGATAATATTTTAATATCTCAATTGTATTATGTGCCTAAAAGGAGGGTGGTCAGAGATTTAGACCAGGTGGGTGTAACGCAATGTGATCACCTAGCGTCTTCAACTTTGGATATTTCAGGGTTTCTGGAATCATCCATAGATGAAATAACCTTGAAGGATGCATTGTTAGTTAGTTTTGTTACGCAAGTTGATAAAGACAGAGTTTTGTGTTCTTATTTTAAACAAAAATCTCAAAACTTTTGTGGAAAACCAATCCAGATTTTTCCCGATGTTTCAAGGGCCATGCAAGTGTATCGTAAAGCTTTTTTGGAATTGCGACCCCGAGTGTTGGCCCTTGGTGCTTTATTTTACCTTAAGTTTCCTTGTAAATGTCAGGTAGTATTTCAACCACAAAGTATTGGTCTGCTTCTGAACGTTAACCTCTCGGTGGAATAGCACTAATACGTTCAATGTAACACAATGGGATATGTTCCCAAGTAGTAATCTTCTTATCTCCTCTTGTTCAACAGAAAAGCTATTCACTCAGCACTCAAACTCTATCGGGAGGTCTCAGACTCACTAGAGCACCAATTCCATAGGCTGAACTGCCTTCACGGAAATGTATGTGCTTGATCGCATCAACGACCTCCACAGTAGCTCACTCATGCCCATAAGTTTAGCAAAAATGATTTTAATCGTAAAGAATCCCTCCGTAAATATAACTCAAGGATATATCATAAGAGATATCAAATATATCGGGTAATTCTCCTCTCGATTTCTCCAATGGCGCTAAACCATATGGCTGAGAGCTATATCATCATCAGGGGATCATCTGATGATATAGCTCTCAGCCATATGGTTTAGCGCCATTGGAGAAATCGAGAGGAGAATTACCCGAGATATTTGATATCTCTTATGATATATCCTTGAGTTATATTTACGGAGGGATTCTTTACGATTAAAATCATTTTTGCTAAGCTTATGGGCATGAGTGAGCTACTGTGGAGGTCGTTGATGCGATCAAGCACATACATTTCCGTGAAGGCAGTTCAGCCTATGGAATTGGTGCTCTAGTGTGTCTGAGACCTCTCGGTAGAGTTTGAGTGCTGAGTGAATAGCTTTTCTGTTGAACAAGAAGAGATGAGAAGATTACTACTTGGGAACATATCCCGTTGTGTTACATTGAACGTATTAGTGCTATTCCACCGAGAGGTATTTCAAGGCAACCGCTATGAGTTTTCTGAAGCGGAACAGTTGGAGAATTTCCTTAAGGATAAATAGGTCATTTTTATTGTACCCTCTTGACTATGTTTATGGAGCTTTAAGAAAGAAAATATATTTCAGAGCCTTTGTGGTTCTGTTTTCTTTAGTATTTCATGTAGCTTCTCCTTGTTGTGGACTATGGATTTCTTGATTTGAAAACAATATCATATATTGTTTGGAATGTTTTGTTTTTACCTTCTGTATTATGTTGAAATTGTATAAATTTATTTATTTATTTATTCATTCTTATATACCGCGCTTTTCAGTATCAGTGCGGTTTACAAATAACAAAAAACTTTGCATCAGAACAAGTGATTTTAATGCTTACATCGTAACAGGAGAGATAAACGGGCTGAAAAATAGGGAGACTATATACAAGTCAATAACAGGGTTATTGAAAACTATTTACAGTTTATATACAAGCTGATATTCATAATGCATTGGTTATTAGTTTAAGAGGTCTGTGAAATGTGCCTGACATGGTGAGCTATTGTGAGCTTCATCATAGGTCAGGTTGTGGGAGAGGCAGAGTTTGGGTGAAAAAGTTGAGGTGTGGTGGGTGGTTGTGTAGGGTTAGGGTGGACAAAATGAAGGAGGAATAAGTGATGTCTTAGGGCTTTTCTAAATTGTGAGAGGTCACTAATTGATCGGATATGTGGGGGGAGGTCATTCCAGCATCTCAGGGCGTAGAATGTAAAGGACCTGTTCCTGGTTGTTTGATTGTATTTTGTAGATTCCGGGGGTACAGTTAGCGTGTTGGTGGCTGCTGACCTTCTCAACCTGTTGTTGGGGGTGATGGTGAGGAGTGTGGTGAGGGATGAAGGAGATAACCGGTTAATTGCTTTAAAGGTTAGGAGTAGCGTCTTGTAGGAGAGCCTGCTATGCAGCGGTAGCCAGTGTAATTCCATAAGTATGGGTGTGATGTGATCATTTCTGGAATTGCCGCCGAGAATGCGAGCTGCTGCATTCATGGCCATCTGAAGAGGGTTGAGGGTGCTCTTAGGGAGACCGTGCAGGATGATGTTTGCATAATCGAAATGTGGAATTACGAGCGTCTGGAAAATAGTTCTGAAGTCGTCTGGGGCTAGTAATGGTCTTAGGAGCCTTAATGTCATGATTTTATTGTAGATGGACTTGGTGGTGTTCTTTATGTGTTCTTTGAAGTCAAAATGATGGTCAAGTGTGACGCCCAGGTAACGAATGACAGATTTACAAGGGAGTTCTGCATCCCGTACCTTCAAGGTAGTGGGGGGGGGGGGAGAAACTCTTGTTCCTAGAGATGAATAAGACCTCGGTTTTCTTGAAGTTTATCCTTAAATTCTGAGATAGGAGCCAGTCAGTGATTGCGTTGAAACACTTGACTAGTGGGGAGAAGTCAGGACGCATGATTTTGACTGGGGTGAAGAGCAGGATGTCATCTGCGTAGATAAGGCTGGATATATTGAATGAGCGGATGATATTGCAAATTGGTTGCATATAGATATTGAAAAGTAGAGCCGACAGGGAGGAGCCTTGGAGAACTCCCTGCTGTTGCTGGAAAGGCTCCAATGTTGATGATCCTATCCGAACATGTTGCCAGCGGTCGGTTAGATAGGATTTACACCACTCCCAAGCCAATCCCTGAATTCCTTTTTCCTGGAGTCTGGAGAGGAGCAGTTCATGGTTAATAGAGTTGAAAGCAGCAGCTATATTGAGGAAGATGAGTACAAACCCATCTTCTATTTTGTCTATACCTCTGGCTATTGTATTAGAAAGTATGGTAAGTAGGGTTTCTACACCATGGGCTTCACGGAATCCGTGTTGGCAGGGATCGAGGGGGGCTGATATATCGATATGCTGCTGCAGCTGCATTTGGACCACCTTCTCGATAAGTTTGGCTAGAAGAGGTATGCTTGAGATCGGACGGTATGAGTCTGTCATAGTTGGGTCAAGTCGGTTGTTTTTCAGGAGAGGGCGTATAGACGTTTAAGTGTTGATGGGAAAGACCCAGATGAGAAAGAGAGCTTCATGATGTGAGCTAGAATAGGGCTGAGATCTGACCGTAACATCCTGATCCAGTAGGCTGGACATTAGGGTGGTCCACTGCCATAGGGGAAAAAATAAAAGTAGGAATTTCTTTGCTCCCTGGCCTGATTCTGGTTCCATTTATGTAGAAAACAATGTGTGCAAAGTTTGAAGCCAATCAAATAATATTTAGGGGTGGCTCAAGGTCCCTATCAGGCCCCTGGATCCCCCCCAGGGTTCGTCAGACCACTGGGTATTATCCGCTCATAGACGGGGGTATCATGTTTGCCAAGCACTCAATGTGGTCCAGATGCTAGTAAGGACTTTGACGATGTGGGGAACATCTTACGGTGTTGCGAGACAACACCCAGAAGGAACTGGAGTTGCTCTTCTTTTGTGGTGTGTCGGCCGTTGAACTCCTCAATGAGTTTGACCCCTCGCTCAGCCACATCGTTGATCACTGGAAGATTTTTTACTTTCTTCAGACCGTCTTTGAATGATGCATTCTCTTCCCAGTCTTCTGGGTCTGCATTAAGAAAATCACTGTTGATGTCGAGGTGTTTCAGGAAACGGATTGACTTGCGAGTTGCAAAAGATTCAAGTGGTGGAATCATGGAACTTTTCAATTCGACCCGCTTTGGGGGATCTTCGTCATCATCCTCATCGCTTTCATCTGATTCTGCCGGGATCATGGCCGACACTATGGCCCGCTTTGTTGGTGCTGAAACAGCTTCATCGAACAGTGACAGTGCCACAAGCTCCTCTGACACATACCACAGATGCTGTTGCAGTTTGTCTCTGGCCGCTCTTCCAACACGGTCATTGTGGTAAGAGTGTAGTTTCTTCAGCATCTCCAAATCTGTTCGAGGAGCAACTGCAGCATCAGGGGCAGAAAACCAGGCTTCCACATGAATCAGGATGGAGAAAATGCTCACATCACGAACACAGGATTCCTCCCGTTGGGTAAGATCTTTGAGTTGTCCTCGGAACATCCAAATCTTGAGACAGTACAAGACTTTTGCCATCCATCTGGCATGATGGAAAGCTCTGGGTTTCTTGAAATTGAAACTAGGAAGATTCCTTCCAAGGCAGACAATCGTTAACTCCAAGAATTCTAGGTAATCATCTCGGTGATTGCCCTGTGCCAACTTGGATTCCGCAAACTTCATGATGCGATCCCTGTCAGGTTGCAGCACCTCCAAGTCTTTTCCAGTTTGATAGCTGGTCTTGTCAAGGGAGCCCCAATTCTTTTGGAACCGGCGAAAGAGTTGGACATCGGGACCTGATGAAGCTCCAGAGCATGTAGAGAATACTGCACCAAGAATTATTTCGTAAATGTGATGGCGGCATGCCAAATGAAGGACTGTGCAACGGAGTCTCTGTTCTAGAAGAATGCACGCTCCCGATCGACGTCCCGTGTTCGATGCAGTTGTATCAAAGCAGAAGCCTGCAACCTTTTCATCCAAACACCATTCCTGTAACAGTTCATAAACTGCTGCAGCTTGATTTTCGCCCGTTCCTGATGTCAGTTTTGGTACACTAAGAAGTTGTGTTTCTCCAGTGGAGACAGCCGTTATCAAAACTGGAAGGCGGTCAACGGATGTGGTTGAACAGAGGAGAGATGGCAATAACTTGCTATCCCAATGCACAATGCATGTTTTGCCTTCGGCTTTGAATGCGTTGTGCAGGTCCGTCCATTGTTGCTGACGGTGCTTTTCTCTATGGCGCTTGACGCTGGAGCGGCTGATATTGAGCTCCCCAGGATAATGTCCCAGACTTCTGGCGGTTTCAGCTACCACAAACAGAGCATTGCGATCCATTGTCCCTGTCCGATCCAGGGCTGCTGTAAGCTCTGGGGTCCAGACATTGTTAAGTCGATACTGCTTCGTTTGTGGAGTTGCTTTCTTCTGTCCGTTATCTGAATCCGCAGATGTCGACGAGTCTTCACCTGACTCTGCTGAGGAAGAAGATCCTTCCAGCTGAACTTGGCTTGTAGTTGCCTCGGCTTAGGCAACATGTTTTTGTCTGCGCCTTTTCAGTTCTTCTCGCTGTTGCGATCTTGCTTCCGTGTTGGCCAGTTTCTTGTCCATCGCGCACATTGAGCCGCGGCGCCCTGGTTCTCGTTGCGCTATTAAGAATTCTTTGTCTTCTTGAATATGAATTAAAGACATTGCATTGGCATGCGCCACATCAAATAGGTTTTTCATTGCAACCTGGAATTCTTTTTCATTTGCCTCTTGTTTCCCTCCTCTCCCTTTGTTTTTCTTCAAACGTTTCCACTGATTGAACAATTTCTTTACTTTTTCTTGAATTTTGTCATTTCTTTGAACAGGAAGCCTGGCCTTTTCCCAGTAAGCTTCTACTTCACTTGTTACAATAGATGCACTTTCACTAACGCCTTTGTTTAATGTCATATGGTGATGTAAAAATACACTTAACACTTGTTCCTTGCTGGGGAGCTTGGCCCCCAGAATTGTGGTGGACATTTCTTCAATGAGAGAAAAACCACGTTTTTTCGCCATCTGAAAAGAATAAAGATACAAAGATAATAGTACAATGTCTTTGCCACTTCTCATAGACGAGATTAGTTCAAATATGACGCAATCAAATGTAATCAGCGTGGAACTGAGTGGATGATACAAGATGATGCAACATTTCGTCATCTGCTCCCAGGGGGAAATCTCAAGACTTGTTGAGCCACCCCTAAATATTATTTGATTGGTTTCAAACGTTGTACACAGTGTTTTCTACCTAAATGGAACCAGAATCAGGCCAGGGAGCAAAGGAATTCAGGAATTCATTTTTATGGACCACCCTACTGGACATGGATCGCTTGGTGCTGTGGTGGTGTTGATTGATGCAATATGGTCCGAGATATATTTCTCTGCTGGGGGGATGAATTCTGTTAGTGGAGGCTGTGTCTGAGAGATGAGGCAGGGAGTGGGACTCGAGACAGCATTTGTTTTGAGGATTTTGGATTGGAGGTAACTGCATAGAGTTGAGGTTGAATTGGTGCTGTCTGAGGGGGAGATGTTGCCTTGGTTAAGGATTTAACAATGTTAAAAAGGTCACGTGGTTTGTTAATCGAGCGGCGGAGAAGCTCAGTATGGTGTTCTCTCCTCTTTTCAGATATTAGTTTGCGGTGATGCTTTAGGAGGTTGTTGTAAGTTGTTTGGTCCGTTGAGGAGCGGGAACGACGCCATTTTCTTTCATGCTTCCTTAGAAGCTGAAGAGATGACCGTAACTCAGCCGAATACCATGGAGCTGGTGTCCTGTTTTTCGGTGGACGGTTGGAGGCAGGTGTTATACTTGAGGAAGGTAGTTGTGAACAGGATTTCAGAGTGGTGTTCCATCTATGGATCATATCTTCCAGATTCAGAGCAGGTTGATGGAGTGCTGGAATGGCGTTGTTGATAAACTCATCCCTGTCCAAGGGTTTGAAACGGTATGCCTTTCCTGCGGGGTCTGTCTTTGTGTGGGTGGTTGGTGTTTGATGTTGTTGAGAGGGGATTAGGAAGGTGATTAGGTTGTGGTCTGACCATGGAACAGGAGTGAATGAAAGGTTGAGGCTGCAGTTTGATTCTGACTGGGGGGGCAAAGATGAGATCAAGAGTGTTTCCCTTGAGGTGTGTAGGAGCGTTAACCAACTGTACGTAGTTAAGGTCAGCCATAGCATCAAGGAAAGTGTTAGAGTGTGTAGGTTGCAGGGATGTGAGGTTAAAGTCACCAATTAACCAGTTTTGTTTACGTGGGCTCTTGGGGTTGCAAGCCATGTCTATTATGTTAGAAAGGTCTTCTGGGGGGAGGAGGGGGCTCTATATATGAGATTAATGCTGATGTGTTTATTGGATATGCTCACTATGTCCATGTGCATGAGACTCCTGGAGGAACATAGCTGGAACTGGAGATTAGTTCTAACTAAGATAAAGACTCCACCTCCTCTCCGGTTGGTTCTATGACGTGTATATGGAAAAGTCTGGGGGAATAAGTTGGTTCATGATGACCGTGTCTGTGTCAGAGAGCCAAGATTCTGTGACCATTAGGATGTCAAGATTCAGATTAGTAATAAGATCTGATATCACTGGCCACAATAAAATATAAAAAAACCAGGATAAAGCTGGTGTCTCAGATGCTGATACATTTGAATAGATTATAAGTTTGGAGTCATCTGGCATGCAAAATTTCTCTAATTTACCATAGGGAGACCCTTTAAACATTTTGCTGCAAGCCTTGTCAAGACTAGACTCTGTTGTCCTTAATGTAATCAAGCTTCAGCAAAATGGAGTAGCTGAACTTGAAGAAAGCATAGATACTCACCTGTAACAGGTGATCTCCGTGAACAGCAGGAATTTAGTCATCACATATGGATAACGTCTGTACTGATGGAGCCCGCGCGGGAATGCTACCCAGCGTCCAATAGGAAAGCTTTTGGGAGCATCACACTGCGCCTGCGTAGCTGCCTTCTTGCCTTTCCAGCTCTCCCTCCTCAGTTGAGTTTGTAGCTGAGATAAAAGGAGAGAAGAGGAAAAAAAAGAAGATGACGACCTATAACTCCTAGGGGAGGGGGCGGGTTGTGAAGACTAAATTCCTGCTGTTCCCGAAGATCACCTGTTACAGGTGAGTAACTACGCTATCTCCAGGAATAAGCAGGAATGTAGTCTTCACATATGAGACTCCCTAGCTCGAAGATGCCAGAGAGATGACCTCCAGGTACGCTGTGGATTATAGGCAGAATTAAGTAGGTCGTGAATCCTCCAAGGATGTCTGATATTGAAACCCGGGACAGAGGGTAGGAGTTGATCTAAGTCTGAAAGAGATGCTGGAGAACAGCTTAGCCAAACAAAGCATCCCGACGGAAGTCCTTATCCAGGCAATAGTGGGCAGCAAAAGTGTGGACAGACAACCAAGTTGCTGCTTTGCATATCTCGTCAATTGCTACAGAGCGTAGATTTGCCATGGAGGCAGCCATGACTCAAACATTATGTGCAGTGACGTGACCCTCAAGAGAGAGACCTGCACGTTCATAAGCAAAGGAGGTCATCAAATTTGCAGATGAGACAAAACCATTTAAAGTTGTTAAAACCCATGAGGATTGTGGAAATTTGCAAGAGGATCTTGATAAATTGGAAGACTGGGCATCGAAATGGCAGATGAATTTTAATGTGGACAAGTTATGCACCTAGGGAAGAACAACCCAAATTATGGTTACACGATGCAAGGTTCCACATTAGGAACTACCACCCAGGAAAAAGATTTAGGCGTCATTGTGGATAACATGTTAAAACCCTCTGCCCAGTGTGCAGCAGCGGCAAATAGAAGGCTAGGTATCATAAGGAAAGGAATGGAAAATAAAACAAAGGATATTATAATGCCTCTGTATCGTTCCATAGTGCGACCGCACCTTGAATATTGTGTGCAATTCTGGCCGCCATATCTTAAAAAGTATATAGCGTTATTAGAAAAGGTTCATAGAAGAGCCACCAAAATGGTAAAGGGGATGGAAGGATACCCCTAAGAAGAAAGTGGAGGAGTGGCCTAGTGGTTGGGGCAAGGTACTTCAGGCCAGAAGGTCGGGGGTTCAAATACCACTAGAGGACAGCAACCTTGGGACGGAAAGACTGGGGTTTCTAGTCCCACAGGTGCTCCTTGTGGTCTTGGGCAAGCCACTTAACCTTCCATAGCCCATGTTCCCTGTAAAATAGTTATCTCCAAGTTATAATGCCCTGTTCAATGTAATTTCAGTTTGTTCAATGTAAACCGCACTGATGCAGAATAGCGCGGTATATAAGAGAATGTAAATAAATAAAATAAATAAGAAAGGCTAAAAAGGTTAGGGCTCTTTAACCTGGAAAAGAGACGGCTGAGAGGAGATATGATAGAAGTCTATAAATTAATGAACGGAGTGGAACGGGTAAACGTAGATTGATTGTTTACGTTATCAGAATATAGGAAGACTAGGGGACATGCAATGAAGCTACAGGGTAAACTATTTAAGACTAATAAGAGATAATATTTTTTCACTCAACGCATAATCAAACTCTGGAATTTGTTACCGGAGGATGTAGTAAAAGCTGTTAGTGTAGCTGGGTTTAAAAAAAGGTTTGGACAAGTTCCTGGAGGAAAGGTCCATATACCATTATTAAAAGGGGACCTAGGATATCACTGCTTGACCCAATACAAGCATTGTGGAACCTGTGTCTTTTGGGGAAACTGCTAGGTACATATGACCTAGATTGGCCATTGTTGGAAACAGAATACTGGGCTCGATGGACCTTGGTCTGACCCAGTATGGCATATCTTATGTTCACCTGGAGAGAGTTTGCTTAGATACTGGAAAATCCAGGTGACTCGAGTCAAAGACAATGAAAAGTTTGGAAGTTTTCTGTGCTCTCGAGTTCTCTGGAGATAGAAAGCCAAGGCACGTTTGCAATCCAGAGTGTGAAGGGTTGCCTCTGCCCTAGAGGAATGAGGTCTAGGGAAAAAGACAGGAAGGTAGACTGACTGGTTTAAATGGAAGAGCGAGACCACCTTTGTCATAAAGTGAGGATGGGTCTTAAGGACTACTTTATCATGGTGGAATCGTGTATAAGGAGGGTCAGCCACCAAGACTTGGAGCTCACTAATGCGTCTCACTGAAGTGAGAGCAATAAGGAAGGTAACCTTCCAAGTGAGAAACTTCAGAGAGGTGGTGGCGAGAGGTTCAAAGGACGGCATGAGAAGCTGACATAGAACAACATTGAGATTGGAGGGGGCTTAATGGGAGGTTTGGTCAATAGAAGACCTCTCTTGAAGCATGCTACAAGCGACTGAGAAGAGATGGGTTGACCATCGAAGGGCACGTGAGAGGCCGCAATTGCACTGAGGTGTACTCTAATGGAATTGGTTTTAAGACCCAAGGAAGACAGGTGGAGATGATACTCAAGTAATGCATCCACTGGAGCTGAGAAGGGGTTAAGCGCCCACTGCAAACACCATAGAGAGAATCTACGCTATTTGAAGGTGTAGGAATGCTTGGTGGAAGGCTTTGTGGATGCTAAAAGGATATCCTTAACCTCCTGAGAGAGGTTAACGTCCTGGAAAGCTATGCCTTCAGCAGCCATGCCGTAAGATGGAGGGACCATGGACTGGGATGGAGCAGTGTCCCCTCCTCCTGAGAGAGAAGATCTGGAGCAGATCCCAGATATATGGATTGATCCCAAGACAGATGTAGAAGAAGAGGATACCACGGTTGTGGCCAGCGTGGGCTATGAGTATCATGAAACCCCTGTCTCTCTGGAGTTTGAAAAGTGTTTTTGGAATGAGGGGATTGGAAGGGAAGGCATACAGAAAGCCTTGACCCCCAGTGGAGATGAAAAGCATCCATCTGCTTGATGTCCGGACCAGGGGTCCTGGAGCAGAAGCAAGGAAGCTTGGAATTCTGAGGACTTGCAAACAAGTCTATCTCTGGGGTTCCCCAGATCGAAAGATGTGAGCTACCCTGTCTGCATGGAGAGACCACTTGTGGGGAGAAGGACTCGACTGAGCTTGTCCACCAGGACATTGTGTTTGCCCGGAAGATACACCGCAAGTAGGTGAATGTGATGCTGTATGGCAAAAGACCACAGATGCAGAGCTTCGCTACAGAGGGTCCAAGAGCCTGTTCCGCCCTGCTTGTTCAAGTAGAACATGGCTACTTGATTGTCTGTCTGGACTAGAACTGAACAGAATTGAAGGTGGTCCTAGAAGACCTTGAAAGCATTGTGAATGGCTCTGAGCTCCAGCAGATTTATGTGAAGTTGCGACTCCTGATGAGACCAAGGCTCCTGAGTGGAGTGTGTCCAGAAGAGCTCCCCAGCCCAATTTGGACGCATCCGTCGTCAGGATACATTGATGTGCTGGCATCTGAAAAGGTGACCCTACCAGGAGGTTTTCTGGGGATTGCCACCATTGGAGAGAAAATATTAGGCAGGTAGAGACCATTATCTTGTCTCCCAGGCGACCGGATGCTTGAGACCACTGGGAAGCCAGTATCCATTGAGCTGCGCGCATATGTGGACGAGCATATGGGACAACATGCACTGTTGATGCCATATGACCCAGCAGTTGCAGTACATCTTGAGCAGTGAGAAACCTTTTGAGGCTTGCTTGAGATGCTAACTGATTGAGTCGTGCGCAGCGGAGGAGGCAAAAATGCCTTTGATTGCTGAGTGTCTAAAAGGGCCCCTATGAACTTTAGAGTGTAAGAGGGAACGAGTTGGGACTTTGGAAGATTTATTACAAATCCAAAGTATTGCAGCACCTGCATGGTGCATGACAGAGAAAGACTGGCCTCTAGAGTGGTGTTTGCTTGAATAAGCCAGTCGTCTAAGTAAGGGAAGACAAATATCCGTAGAATCTTTAGAAATGCGGCTACTACAGCCATGTACTTCGTGAAAACTCTTGGGACAGAGGTGAGGCCGAAAGACAGGACTCTTTATTGATAATATCTCCTCTGAAACATGAAGCACAGGAACTTTCTGTGCTGTGAGTGAATCAGAATATGAGTATATGCCTCTTTGAGGTCTAGAGAACAGAGCCAGCCCTGACTGGAGATAGGGAAGAAGGGGAACCTAGGGAGATCATTTTGAATTTCTCCCATACGAGGTGCTTGTTCAGTACTCGGAGGTCCAGAATGGTCCTGTATCCCCCTGGGTTTTTTTGAATGAAGAAGTAGGGAGAATAAAATCCCATTCCTTGTTGGGATAGTGGAATCTCCTCTATTGCTCCTTGAAGAAGGAGGGAGGTGACCTCTTGTAACAACAGAGCAGAAAGAGGATTCTGAGAGGGGAACTCTCTTGGAGGAGTCTGGGGATGCAGACTTTTTAGATGAAGTTTATACCCCTCCTGTACTATGGACAATGTCCACTGCTCTCATGTGATAATATGCCACCTGTCGGCATAGTGACAAAGCCTGCCGGGGATGAGGATAGGATTTGGAATCTCCAGAGGCAGAGCAGCTATTTTCTCTAGAAAGAAGTCAAAGACCCTGAGGAGGCTGGGTCTGTTGAGGTGGCTGTGACCTAGGAGTCTGAGCCTTCCTTTGCTGTTTTGGTGGCTGCTGCACCTTCTGAGGAGTATGGTGTTGACACTGTACAGCAGGGGTGTAAGAAGAATAGTACTTTTTCTTATTATTGAAAAAAGCCTTTTATGCTGATTTCTTCTTAGCTGGGTTGGCCAAAGACATTGATAGTCTATTAAGTATAGTGTTCTCAGATTCTAACTGCCTTGTCTTGCCAATCCTTGCCAAAGAGGTTTTCACTGGTGCAAGGGAGGTTACCCAGTTTGTCCTGAACCCATTGTTCAAGATCTGATGCTTGAAGCCAAGCAATTCTGCGTGCCCCGATGCAAATAGATGAAGTTCTGCTGATGCACTCAAAACGGTCAAAAGTTGCCCTGTTAACAAACTTTGAAACATTTTGAATATGTTTTACAAGGGCAAGATAATCTGCTCTCTTGTCATGGGGGAGAAGAGGAGACATTAACTCCAAATCCCTAGCCACCTCTCTGAGGAACATACCCATATAGAGTATGTAGGAACTGATTCAAGCCGATAACATGGGGGCCTGAAAGCAACGCCAACCAAAGGCATTGAGGACTCTCGATTCCCTACCTGGAGGGTTCGAGGAATGTGTCTTAGCACTCTTTATTCGATGCATTGCCAATTCCACTACCATAGAATGGTGTAGTAATTGCGTCTTTTAAAAACCAGGACGCTTCAGTACCCGATACATGGTATCGAGTCATTGGTATGTGGGGAAACGGTAAGGGGCGTTTCCCACATACGAAGCATAAGGTCGTGAAGAATGCGATGAATCAGGAGAGTTGCAGCTTCTTTCGGGGCTGCAGGGTACTGAAGAATTTAAAATTCTTCAGCTCTAGGCTCTTTGTCTGTTATGGAGAGACCCCGAGCAACATCGTGGATAAAGTCTTGGAAAGATATGTCTTCCGGAGGGGATTTGAGGGGACAGAGATGGGTCTTCCGGGAGAGTTTGCGTGTCCCGGGTATCGGCCGATTCATCGTCCGAGAAATCTGAGTCCGAATACTCAAAGTACCAATGGGCAGGATGTTTGTGCTGTACCCATACCCGATACCGATCAAAATCGGTAGTTGAGGGTGGTGGTGCCGAGACTTCGATACCGGAAACGGATTCGAGGGCCGGCATGGGCGGAAGCATAGTAAGTGGTAAAAACGTCGATGCAGGTTGTGTTGGTACTGGAGCCGGTACCGGTGACTGAGGGTACGGAGGTCACCGGTAAGGCCGCTAAGCTACGCTCAGTGGCCAGGATACGTTGATCCATGGAAGTTGCCAATGCCTGGGTATCGATACCGGACTTGCGGGCTACGATCCATGAGCATGGCACCAGGAGCTCTCTACAAAGGTGGAGGCCTCAGGAGCATCCTGGAACCCCACCAAGGCTTTGGAGGAAAGGTCCTCCCGCCGGGGTTGTTTGGCTGGAGTATTCCCCTCCAGGGCAACACCTGAGGCATCTCTATGCTTAGAAGGAGATCTGCCCTTGGAGGGCTGACCAGTCTTTGAAGAAGACCTAGGTTTTGATACCTGAGGTCCTTGGGAGGAAGATGAAACTCTCGATGACGTCGATGCTAAAGATGCTGCATCGCTGCATCGGAGGCAAAGAAGGTGCCTAGTTTTGCCGCTTGGTGTTAAAGGCCTCTCTTTGTCATCTTCCTGCAGAGAAGACACTCTGATGGTAGATGTTCCGGACCTAGACATTTTAGGCACCAGTCATGGGTGTCTGTGGCCGAAATGATACTGCCACATTTTGAACACTTTTTAAACCCACTGGATGTTTTTTCCATTTTGTCTATGACAAAAATGGAGGCCTAGGCCTAAGATGTCATCGATGCGCCTGAAAGAAGAAAATAATTCCTTCCCTCACAGATTCTTTCTTTTCTTCTAAAAAAAAAAAAAAAAAAAGGTACCGACAGGGGTCTGTACCAGTGTCGACAGGAAGGCAGATGCGACCACAAAAAATAAGGGAAAAAAATTTTCTGCAGTGACAGGAATTACTTCTTGTCGGCTCCACAGAAAACGAAGAACTGATGAGGGAGAGCTGGAAAGGCGGGAAGGCAGCTACGCAGGAGCAGTGGGTTGCTCCCAAAAGCTTTCCTATTGGACGCTGGGGAGCGTTCCCGCTTGGGCTCCATCGGTACCGACGTTACCCATATGTGAAGACTACATTCTTGCTTGTTCCTGGAGATAGGATCTTACAATATGAACAAACTGCAATTGAGGTACAAAGAAAAATTTCTTCATTGCAGTCTGTAGTTGTTCCTGTGCAAAGATACCTGTTCTAAGGTAGTTAAAGCAGAAACAATTACAGGATGTAAGAGAGAGAACACAGAAAATGCTATGAAGAAATATGATTGCCTAATTTTCCTAGAGTTTCTACTGTTGCCCCAAGAGATTTTAGAAATTTCAGAATCTGATTTACCACCTGTAGTCGCCTCATAAATCCAATATTTCATATTTGACTGTTCCTATGAACAGCAAAAAGGGACTTAGTAAAAGAGAGTCTGGGACTAACAAAAATACTACATCAGATATATCTGCCAGTTTGCTGGCTGAGAATATGGATTGTGCTACTTTTAGCTACTTTTTTGTTGGAGTCTGACCATAATTGGATATTCAAGTTCTTTTCTAAAAGCAATAAGTTTTTAAGGCAGACTATTAAAATCTATTCTATTCTGACGTAGCATGAGAAACTCATAATCGTATAAAGAAATTCTAAGTTCTAAAGCCTAAGTTTTAGCTATAGGAGCATTGTATTTCTTTCAGTATCCTTTCATATAATGTGATCTATCGAGGGAAAATTCATCTCATCTTTGAGCCTGAGCAATTGTCTGATCTTTTGTCTGCTTATTCACAGGAATCCATGTTAGAAATAATCGATTCTGAATTGTCCTTGATATCTTAAAAATTAGTGTAGTCTGTCTGATGTAGAAGAGGTTTATCTGTAATTAATGTTTATTATTCTGTTTATTTAGATAGAGGAGAGAGTTCTCCGGGAACAAGCAGGAAGTCAGTCCTCACATATGGGTGACATCGGCGCCGACAGAGCCCGCATGGAGCATTTCCCCAGCTTTCAAAGAAAGCCTTTGGGAAATGCTACCATGCATGCGTGGTCCCCTTCCCAGCCAAGGGTGCCATCTTGCTCAGTCTCCTGTTTTCCACGGAGCCCAACGGACATCTGTCCTGTTTCTCCAGAAAAATCCTGCTAATTATCCTTAGTTATTTTCACAGTTTGCGTACCAGTTCCTCTTCCTGCCTCAAGCTGGCACTGGTGCTGTTCTCTGCTTCTTTTGTCTTTTTGGATCAAGGCTCACCTCGACCGGCGTTCGCATCCTTTTTCACCTGGGGTCCTCTATCCCTTCTGGGTGTTTCCCCACCATGTCCCACAGTGGGTTTAAAAAATGCGACCACTGCAGTCAAACCATGTTGGTCACCGACCAGGTTCCAAAAAAGAGTAAAGTAGCCCAAATGCCCTTGAGTATGGTGCAGACAGAGCGTAAAGATTCCAAATTACCCATGCCTACCAATAGCCAGATTAATATGAATAAAATACAGTCTCTAAAATGCTTGTATGCAAATGCTAGAAGTCTAAACAATAAGATGGGAGAGTTAGAATATATAGCACTAAATGAGAGGGTAGATATGATTGCAATCTCAGACACATGGTGGAAAGAGGATAACCAGTGGGACACTGTGATACCTGGATACAAACTATATCGTAATGATAGAACTGATCAAATTGGTGGAGGGGTTGTGCTCTATGTTAGAGAGGGCATTGAGTCAGAAAGGATTAAAGTTTTGCAGGAAACAAAATTTTCTGTAGAATCTCTATGGATTGAAATTCCATGTATGAAGGGGAAGGTGATGGCAGTGGAGGTGTACTATCGACCGCCTGGCCAGAATGAACAAATGGATGATGAAATGCTCAAAGAAATCAAGGAAGCTAACAAAAGTCACAGCAGAGTAGTAATAATGGGTGATTTAAATTACCCCGGTATCGACTGGGTCCGTGTCATGGCAGGACATGCTAAGGAGATAAAGTTTCTAGATGAAATAAATGACTGCTTCTTGGAGCATCTGATTCATGAACCGACCAAAGGGGAAGCCCTACTGGAACTAGTCCTTAGTGGAACACCAGATCTGGTGCAAGAAATAAGGGTGTTGGGACCACTTGGCAATAGTGATCATAGCATGATCGTGTTTGATTTAATTAGTGGAGGAGGGATAGTAAAGAAATCCACAGTACTACCTTTTAACTTTCGAAAGGGAGACTATGATAAAATGAGGAATATAGTTAAGAAAAAACTAAAAGGAGCGGTTGCAAAGGTTAAAGACTTACATCAAACTTGGGTGTTGTTTAAAAATACTATCCTGGAAGCCCAGACCAGCTGTATTCCACGCATTAAGAAAAGTGGAAGAAAGTCCAAAAAACTGCCAGCATGGTTTAAAGGTGAGGAACAGAGAGGCTGTTGCTGCCAAAAAAACATCTTTCAGGAAATGGAAAAAAGAGCCAAACGACGAAAACTGGAAACAGCACAAGCACTGGCAAGTTAAATGCAAAGCATTGATAAGGCAGGCAAAGCAAGAATTTGAGAAGGAACTTGCTGCGGAAGCAAAAACATGAAATAAAGACTTTTTCAAGTACATTCGTAGCAAAAGGCCTGTGAGAGAGTCAATTGGACCATTAGATGATAGAGGGGTAAAAGGGGCAGTAAGAGGAGACAAGGCTATAGTGGAGAGACTGAATTAATTCTTTGCTTCGGTCTTTACTGAAGAAGATTCCCTTCCCGCTCTCCATGCCTTTATGTTATACCCCTCTGATAAACGATCCATTTTTGCCTATCATAATGAGTTTACTATAATTATGTAAATAGTTTATCATAACATGTAAATAGTTCCCCCTGGTTACTTCCATGTTCGCTATCCCTGTTTATTGTAAACCCAATGTTGCCTGTTACATTGCGGTGTGTTATGTTCAAATGTACACCGCACTGATTAAAATAGCGCGGTATATAAGAAATGTAAATAAATAAATAAAGATGTAGGGATGTTACCCAAGACTGAAGTGGTATTTAAAGGTGATACTGCAGAGGAATTGAGAGAAATATCGCTACACCGGGAAGATGTATTACAACTATTTGATAAACTGAATAGTAGCAAATCACCTGGACCGGATGGTATACATCCAAACGTGTTGAAAGAAGTGAAATATGAGATTGCAGACCTGCTATTAGTAATCTGTGAACTTTCATTAAAATCTTCTGTATTACCTGAAGATTGGCGGGTCGCCAATGTAACGCCAATTTTTAAAAAGGGTTCCAGGGGTGATCCGGGAAATTATAGACCAGTGAGCCTGACGTTGGTACCAGGGAAAATGGTAGAAACCATCATAAAGAACAAAATTACACAGCATGTAGATAGTCATGGCCTAATGGGAGACAGCCAGTATGGCTTTAGACAAGGAAGATCTTGTCTTACTAATCTGATATGTTTTTTTGAAGGTGTGAATAAACAGGTAGACAAAGGTGAGTCAGTTGATATAGTGTATCTTGACTTTCAGAAAGCCTTTGGCAAGGTCCCTCATCAGAGGCTTTTGGCAAAACTAAACAGTCATGGGATAGGAGGCAGTGTACTATTATGGATCGTGAACTGGTTAAAAGATAGAAAGCTGAGTGTAGGGCTAAATGTCCAATTTTCCCAATGGAATAAGGTGAATAGTGGAGTACCCAAGGGATCTGTACTGGGTCCGCTACATTTTGACATATTCATAAATGACCTGGAAAAGGGAATAACTAGTGAGGTTATCAAATTTGCAGATGACACAAAACTGTTTAAAGTTGTTAAAAACCCAAGAGGACTGTGGAAAACTGCAGGAGGATCTGGATAAATTGGAAGACTGGGCATCCAAATGGCAGATGAAATTTAATGTGGACAAGTGCAAAGTTATGCACCTAGGAAAGAACAACCCACACTATGGTTACACGATGCAAGGTTCCACATTGGGAACCACCACCCAGGAAAAAGATTTAGGCGTCATCGTGGATAACATGTTAAAACCCTCCGCCCAGTGTGCAGCGGTGGCTAACAAAGCAAATAGAATGCTAGGTATCATAAGGAAAGGAATGGAAAATAAAACAAAAGATATTATAATGCCTCTATATCGTTCCATGGTGAGACCGCACCTTGAATATTGTGTGCAGTTCTGGTCGCTGTATCTTAAAAAGGATATAGCGTTATTAGAAAAGGTACAGAGAAGAGCCACCAAAATGGTGAAGGGGATGGAAGGCTACTCCTATGAAGAGAGGCTACAAAGGTTAGGGCTCTTCAACCTGGAAAAGAGATGACTGAGGGGAGATATGATAAAGGTGTATTTTTTTATTTATTTATTTACATTCTCTTATATACCGCGCTATTCTGCATCAGTGCGGTTTACATTGAACAAACTGAAATTACATTGAACAGGGCATTATAACTTGGAGATAACTATTTTACAGGGAACATGGGCTATGGAGGGTTAAGTGGCTTGCCCAAGACCCAAGTGTATAAATTGCCCAAGTGTATAAATGTTCAAATGTACACCGCACTGATTAAAATAGCGCGGTATATAAGAAATGTAAATAAATAAAATAAATAACGATGTAGGGATGTTAAGTGTATAAATTGCCCAAGTGCATAAATTAATGAATGGAGTGGAACGGGTAAACGTAGATCGATTGTTTACGCTATCAGAATATAGAAAGACTAGGGGACATGTAATGAAGCTACAGGGTAAACTATTTAAGATAAATAAGAGAAAATATTTTTTCACTCAACGTGTAATCAAACTCTGGAATTTGTTACCGGAGGATGTAATAAGAGCTGTTAGTGTAGCTGGTTTTAAAAAAGCTTTGGACAAGTTCCTGGAGGAAAGGTCCATAAACCATTATTAAAAAGGGACCCAGGATATCAATGCTTGACCCAATACAAGCATTGTGGAACCTGTGTCTTTTGGGGATACTGCTAGGTACGTATGACCTAGATTGGCCACTGTTGGAAACTGGATACTGGGCTTGATGGACCTTGGTCTGACCCAGTATGGCATATCTTATGTTCTTATGACACCCATAACTGCTACCTGTCCTGCCAGGGCCTGGACCATGACAACACCTCCTGCTACCTGTGCCAGGCCATGATGCCTAAGACCAATAAAACTAGGTCAGAGTTGCAGAAAACCTGTTCCCCAGGTCCGACTGTACCAGTCTCCCTGATGCCGAGTTCCAAGCCCAGCACATCCCATGAGGCCCTAGCATCCTCGGAGTCCCTCGGCGGCGGCTCCTCCAAGAAGACCCTGGACCCCAAGAGAAAGAAGAAAAAATCCTTGAAGTCTGCCTAGGTTGCACTGGAGAAACCTGGTAAATCTACTCAGGGAAGCTCCCTATCAAGGCCCTTAAGAAGGGTTCCTTGGCTGGTGGAGGCCGTGCAATGTTCACTGAGGACGCACTTGGCAGAGTGCCCGCGCCGAAAGCTGCAGAGCCGTCTGGCCTGGAAACCAGAATGGTGGCCTTGGAGCAGAACATCACTGCTATCCTGGCTCTGTAGCAAGCAATGACGGCTGGTTCCTCCGTTTCATCTGCCACAACGACTGGGCCTCCGACTATGGGGGGAGTCCCCAATCGTCAAGCCGAGCACCATCGGCCTTGGGTAAGCCCTTGGCACCAGTCAAGTTCTCTGTCCCGTTCCTTGGGCATCCGATCCTCACCTGCCAGTTTCCATGACTCTAGCTCAAGGACCTCTGGAGGCCATCGGCCACTTGACACCGGCCCTGATATAATGAGTTGCTGGGCCTCGGACTCATCGTCACCTGTCGACTCTGAGTGGGAGACCGATGATGAGGCATCCCCAGAAACCAAATGGCAACCACACACCTACAAAACTTATTTTGGAACGTTCTAATTCTCATCGCCCTGACCTCGGCCAGATGCATCAGTGAGTTGCAGGCCTTAGTGGCTCATGCCCCATATACTCGCTTTCATCATGACAAGGTCATCCTATGGACACATCCCCACTTTCTACCAAAAGTGGTATCTCCTTTCCATCTCAATCAGTCAGTGATCCTACTGGTCTTTTTTCCAAAACCTCACGCTTCTCATGCAGAAGCAACCATACATACAGTTGACTATAAAAGAGCACTAGCCTTGTATCTTCACAGGACAGAAGATATTAGGAAGTCCTCCCAGCTCTTTCTCTCCTTTGATCCTACTCACTTGGGCCTTCCAGTAACCAAACATACACTATCCAGATGGATAGCAGACTGTATTTCTTCACATATGACAAAGAAGGTCTTTCCCTCACAGGACATGTCACTGCTTATAATGTCCGTGCAATGGCAACCTCTGTGGCTAACCTTCGTTCAGTAGCCATTGACAAGATTTGCCGAGCTGCTACATGGTCCTCTATCCAAACCTTTGCAGCCCATTACTGCTTGGACAAGGACTCCCGCCAGGATGCAGCCTTTGGCCAGGCGGTCCTTCAGCATCTCTTTGGACCATAGATACAACTCCTACCCCGCGCCCATTTCTGCCGATCTCCTAAGCGGGGAAGTCTAGGTTCAAATGACTTTGTTCAACTTTCTGACCCAATCCAACTCTTCAGAGATCTGGGAGCTAGGGAGTCCCTTATGTGAAGACTACATTCATACTTGTTCCTGGAGATAGCATAGTTACTCACCTGTAACAGGTGATCTCAGGGAACAGCGGGAATTTAGTCTTCACAACATGCCATCCTCCCCTTGGAGTTGTAGGGTTGTTTTGTTCTTTTTTTTCACTCCTTTTCTTCAGCTACAAACTCAACTGAGGAGAGGGAGTTGGGAGAGCGGGAAGGCAGTGGCGCAGGCACAGTGGAGTGCTCACAAAGGTTTTCCTATTGGTAGATGGGGAGCTTCCCACGTGGGCTCCGTCTGTACCCGATGTCATCCATATGTGAAGACTAGATTCCTGCTGTTCCCAGAGATCACCTGTTACAGGTGAGTGAGTATGCTTTCCTGCTGTCCCTGGAGAACACCTGTTACAGATGATGTACAGACCTCCCTCACAGGTTAAAGAGGTGGCCAGAGAGTTAATTGAAGACATATGCAGCATTGCCAGGAAAGGGGACGTGCTACTGATAGGGGATTTCAATATGCCAGATGTTGATTGGCACATCCTGCTGCAGTATCATTTAGAAGTAAAGAGATCCTGGATTCTCTACAGGGAGAACTATTCAGGCAATTGGTAACAGACACCACATGTGAAGGGGCCATACTGGACTTAGTGCTTACCAATAGTGAAAGTGTTTTTGATGTTATTGTGTGGGTTCATTTTGCATCCGGTGATCACCAGATGGTGTGGTTCAGTATTAGGACTAGGGCTGATAAAATCCATTCAAAAGCGACGGTCTTAGACTTTAGGAAAACTAAATTTGCCAAGATGGGCCAGTACCTCAGAGAGTCGTTAGTGGGATGGAAACAGCTGGGGGATGTAGAAAAACAGTGGGCAAAACTGAAAAGGGATATTTTAAGGGCAACCAACCTTTTTGTTAAAATGGTAAATAAAAGGAAAAGGAAATCTCTATAGTTTTCAAAAGGAATAGCTGAAAAGGTGAAGAAAAAGAGTGGGGGCTTTCATGAAATACAAAAGATCACAGAGAGGAAGACAGGCATCTATGTTTGGAAAAACTTAGAGGAGCTAGCAAAGTAGTTAGGAAAGGAAAGATTCAGAAAGAGGAGGAGAAAATCAATGCAATAAAATGGGGGGGATAAGACATTTTTCAGATATGTTAGTGACAAGAGGAAGGGCAAAAGTGGTATTGTCAGACTCACGAGTGAAGGGGAGGAATATGTAGAAGCTGATGAGGATAAAGCGAAATTGCTTAACAAATATTACTGTTCTGTGTTCACAGATGAAGAACCAGGACCAGGACCTCAGAAAACACTCACAAACAGGAACAGAAGCAAGGGGCATCTTGAACGATTTTCAGAAGACTGTGTTCTTGAGAAGCTAGCTAAACTTAAAGTAGACAAAGCAGTGGGACCAGATGGGATACAGGATGGGAATCCTGAGGGAACTTGGGGATGTTCTGCAGCTCCAGTGACTGATCTTTTCAATGCCTCTTTGGAGTCGGGAGTGGTGCCAAAGGACTGGAGAGAGGCACATGTGATCTTTTTACACAAAAGTGGAAGTAAGGATGTAGTTGAAAACTACAGGCCGGTTAGTTTAACCTCGATGGTGAGTAAATTATTGGAAGCACTGCTGAAAGAGATAATAGTAAGGTTTCTGGAGTCCAATGGATTACTGGATCCGAGGCAGCATGGATTCACCAGAGGCAGGTCTTGTCAAACAAATCTGATAGATTTCTTTGACTGGGTGACCAGGGAATTGGACTGAGGGAGAGCCCTAGATGTGGTGTATTTAGATTTTAGTAAAGCCTTTGACACCGTTCCGCACAAGCGACTTATAAACAAACTGAGCACCCTAGGTATGGACCCTAAAGTTGCTGCTTGAGTTAGAAACTTGTTGAGTTTGAGGCGACAAAGGGTACAGTTAAACAGAGCTCACTCTGAGGAGAGGGAGGTTACCATTGGTGTTCCACAGGTTTCTTGCCTTGGTCTGATTCTTTTTAACATCTTTGTTAGTGATATTGCGGAGGGGCTGTCTGGTAAGGTTTGCCTCTTTGCCGATGATACCAAAATTTGCAATAGAGTAGACACCCAGGAAGGTGTAGATAACATGAGGAGGGATCTAGCTAAGCTTGAAGAATGGTCTAGAATTTGGCAGCTGAGATTTAATGTTATAAAATGCAAGGTCATGCATTTGGGCTGCAGCAATCCAAGGGAGCGATATAGTATAGGGGGTGAAGTACTTCTGTCCACAAAAGAAGAACAGGACCTAGGCATGATTGTATCTGATGATCTTTAAGTAGCTAAACAGTTAGAAAAGGCAACAGGGGAAGCTAGAAGGGTGCTTGGATGCATAGGGAGAGAAATGTCCAGCAGAAAAAGGAGATGTTAGTGCCTCTGTATAGGTCTTTGGTACGATCTCATTTGGAGTATTGTGTGCAATTTTGGAAACTGCACCTTCAACAGGATATAAACAGGTTGACGTCTGTACAGAGGGTGGCTACTAAAATGGTTTGTGGTCTTCGTTATAAAGCATATGAGGACAGACTTAAGGATCTTAATATGTATACTTTAGAGTATAGGCGAGGTAGAGATATGATTGAGATGTTTAAATACCTCCGTGGCAATGTTCCCTCTAATTTTCTGTAGGCTGTATGCGCATAGAATATCAGCTGTGCAGCTTTTGAAGGAAGGTTAAATTTTTGTGCGCCACATAATGACACTCGGAGTTATATACTTTAAAATGTGACTACACGTCAGAATACAGTATGTACACCACATTGATTGCACTAGAAAATATTGTAGAACTTGTGAAAACTGTAAATACACAACAACTTTTAAATTTTAAGACGTCTGTGTTGTTTTCTATCAGAATCAAAATTTATGTGCGCTCGCTCAGCGAGGTGTGTGCGCGCACACACGCGCACAGCTTAAAGGGAACTGTGCTCCGTGGCATAAATGCACAGGAGGAGAGCCTCTTTCGATTGAAAGCAAGCTCTGCTATGAGGGGACATAGGATGGGGGTGAAAGGGAATAGACTCTGGAATAATATGCAGAAATATTTCTTTACGGAAAGAGTGGTAGATGCGTGGAATAGTCTGCCAGTGGAGGTGGTAGAGATGACGACAGCATCTGAATTCAAAAAAGCATAGGACTAATACTGAGGATCTCTAAAGGGAAAAAGAGGACTGTTGTAGTGGGTTGATATGGAAGGGCAGACTAGATAGGCCATGTGGTCTTTTTCTGCCATTGTGTTTCTATGTTTCTATATATAATTTTCTTTTTGGACCTTTTCCTTTCCTTTTTTCTTTTGGGTTAAACATTGTGTGGATATTTTTAATTTTCTATTGTATGACACTTTTTTAATTCAATAAAGAAAAAATGTTCTGTCAAAAGAAACCAACACATTGTGGGTTGCCTTAATCGAAGCAGATCCCTTAAAGCCTTAGGCAAAAGGCCCAGTAAGAGGTCAAGAGAAATAGAGGGACACCCATTCCTGCTTAACCTTGAACCAACTAGGGAGATGCACCAGCTCCTCATTACTATTTACTCACAGGACCCCCATACCTTAAGAGTAATACCCTATGATTTAAAATTAAATCAGGGAATCCTATTCTCCTCCCCCCTCACCAATCTTTAGAAGTTTTTATGGTTTTCACACTTCATAGTTGATTCAGCTATATCATCATTTGATTAGGTTGCTCCTTACCATGGAGATGTTATCTGAAAATTGGTGCAAGCCTGAGTATGGGAATCTGCTTGTTTGCCTAGTTCAGTCCTGCTTGTCAAGGAGAAAGCAAAGTTGCTTACCTGCATAGATTTATGGTAGACAGCATGATTTAATTGGACGCACAACTCCTCCTACACCCTTTGAGTTGTACTTCACCTACCTGTATGTTTGATTTAGTCCCTCATGAGAGACTCCTTAGAAAATTGAAGAATCATGGGATAGGAGGTAATGCCCTTTTGTGGACTGTATACTTGCAAAAAGACAGTGATGGAGTAGGACTAAAAAGGTCAGTAATGTGGCGTGCCACGAGAATCTGTACTAGAACCTGTGCTGTTTAACACATTGATAACTGATCTGGACATAGGAGTGATAAGTGAAATAATCAGATTTGATAGAGACAGTTATTCAAAATCATTGAAACTGAAGATATTTGCAAGGATTTGCAGAAGCGTAAAATTAGGACATTGGGCATTTAAATGGCAGATAAAATTTAATGTGGTTAAAAACAAAGTGAACTGCATTCTGGGTTAGGAGTCTCCACCCAAGAAAATGATCTTGAAGTCATTGTGGACAAGATAGTGAAATTTTCAGCCCAATGTGCAACAGCAACTTTAAAAAAAGTAAATATAATGTTAAGAATTATTCAAAAAAGGAATGGAGGGAAAAACTGAGACTACCACTTTGCATTGGCCCCCAATGCGACTGCACTTTGAATATTGAATACAGTTCTGGTCATCCTATCTCAGGATATAGCTGAACTAGAAAAGGCTCAGAGAAAGGCGACAAAAATAAAAGGAATATAACTCCTTCCTTGTGAAGAAAGGCTGGAGAAAAAGGTGACTGAGAGGGGATGCGATAGAAGCTTATAAAAATCTTGAATGGGATGGAGTGGTTAAATAGGGGAACAGCTGCTTAACCTTTCAAACAGAAAAATGAGAGAGCATGCCATGAAACTAATGACCACTGCAGTGAAAATAAATCATAGAAAGTGTGTTTTCATGCAGCGCATAATTACGCTGTGGAATCTCTTGCCAAAGAATTTGGTCAAGGCAGCTAACATAGCAGGATTCAAAAAAGGTTTGTATAAGTTCCTGGAAGAAATGTCCATAAAAAAAAATTAGCAGCCAAGTAGACTTGGGAGAGCCATAATTCATACATGAAAATGAGTTATGAGAAATAGATCTACTTTTTGGGATCAGCCAGGTATTTTGACCCTGACTGACCATTGTTAGATGTCTGACTCAGCAAGGTTTTTCTTAAGTTTTCATGAACTGTAAGCAGCTATGTAAAACAAAAACGTAAGGAGCAGGGTGAAACAGCAATGATTAACTTTGCAGTACAGTTTCTAATTTAATATATTGTATTTAATACAGCAAAGAAAACAAGAAACTGCACCCGAGGTTTTGCCAAAATTAGATATTGCTTCAGAAAAACACTACATGAAAGATCTTGTGCCACTGGTGATGAGATCAGGAAGGTATTTTGAAGATTCTACACTTGGGTCCTTTCCTGCTGCAGTGTCTATTGATGCAAGCCAGCTTGGAACTCCTCAGCGTCCAGATATGACAACTAATATAACAGAAAAGATTATCAAGGTTTTTCATTTTTCATACTTTTTTGATGCATTTCTTTCTTTGCTTCATTTAACATATAAACAAAAAGATTTGGAATCAAGACTGACAGTTTTCAAAGTTACACATATAAGTCTTTGACCACTTAGTCATGTTGCCCCTCTGTTATCAAAAAAAGGAGAAACTTTAAATATTTGAAGCTGACATCAATGTACTGCTCCTTCAAGTAGAACAAAGTGTGTGTGTGGGGGGGGGGGGGGTTGTGACTAAATTTTACCATCTCTAGTATAAGGGCTGGTACACACATTCAGCCACAGATGTTTGCGTTTATTCATTTACTTGGTATACTGCTCCTTCATGACACCAGAGCGGTATAATTTATAAAATATCTCGTAAATTCAGCCAAAGCCAGAAAAGGAAAGGAACTACAATGCTGGACAGGGAAGGGAAAGGATAACTCAGTCATATGAAGGAGGAAGACCAGAGAACAGAGATAAAGTAAGATCAAGTATTGGAGGGGGGAAGGTCAAATGCAAAGCAGAAGAGAGTGTTTTTTTAGACAGGACAAATCTAGAATAAGTTTGTTCCAGGCGGAGGGTGGTGGGCAGGGACTTTCATAGGGATGGACCTAGGAAGAAGAAAGCTGACTGACATGTGGATTATAAGTGAGCACGGGATGGTGAAGAAAGATAAAGACTGTTAATATATACTAAGCGGAAGTTGTGCTTGGAAGTGTGAAATTGGAGGGAGTCTGCCAGGTATTGCGGGGTGTGAGTATAAATAGCCTGATGTGCTAGCATGAGAATCTTGTAGCGGATGTAATATTCCATGGTGAGACAATGAAGCTGAAAGAGGAGCAGTGTGATATGATCCCAATGTGTGGCGTGTGTAATGATTCTGGCTGCTGTATTTTGAATCAGTTGAAAGTAGTGAAGTTGGAACTGGAGTATACTGGCAAGGACAAGATTGCAGAAATCAAGATGGGACATGACTAAAGACAGAAGAAGAGTTGTCAGTGGTGGAGGTGTGAGGAAAGGACGGATTGCACCAATTTGACGAAGATAGAAAAAGGATCTCCTGGTGAGCAGAGAGAGGTGGTTGTAAAAAGACAGATCAGAGTCGAGAGTTACTCCGAGATAGTGAAGAGAAGATACCAGAGGAATGGGGGAGTTGGAGAGGACTGGGGCCATTGAGGGACTGGGGCCTCCAAGTGCAAACCATATAGCCGATGTTTTAGACAAGTTATGGTGAAGGCAATCGGTTAGAAACTTGGGACAGGCAAGTGTTGAGGGGAGAAAGATCAGGTTGAAATGGATTTGTGTGGTGAAGCAGGATGATATGATATCTGCATAATATGCCGACAGTCCGGATTGCTGGATAAGCAGAGCGAGTGGTACGAGAGAGACATTGAATAGGAGGGGTGCCAGAAATGAACCCTGGGGGACTCCACAACAAAGAGTGCCTAGATCAGAAGAGGTGGCACCTGAGGTGACAAAGAAAGACTGAGAAAAAAGAAATGAGTGAAACCAACGATACACCAAATCCCGAAGACCAGCATCACGTAGACGAGAGAGAAGGATAGAGTTGTCCACAAGATCAAAGGCCACAGATAAATGTAGAGACATTGCCATAGAGACATCACCACAATGGTGCGAGGTGTGAAGCTCATTGAGGAAAGAAAGTAGAATAGTTTCAACATTATGACCAGGGTGGAATCCAGATTGACGGGGATAGAGGAAGTGTATGGAGTCAAGATAGTGAGAGAATTGAAAGAGGACAGCTTTTTCAAGAATTTTTGAGAGAAAGGGGAAATTTAAGACTGGGCGATAGTAGGATTAAGGGATGTTTTTTTGAGAAGTGGGTGAATTAAGGCATGTTTCCAGTGGGTGGGAAAAGTACCGGAGGGAAAACTAGAGTTCAGCATGGTGAGTACAAAGGGCAAGAGGGCAAGGGAAGGTTCCAATAGCCAAGATGAGGGTAGAGGATCTGAAGGGCAGTTAGTCTTGCAAGATGTAGAGAGAGATTTTGTGAGTTCTTCAGGTGTAAGTGGGTGAAGAGTGGCTCAGACATGGGAGAATGGGGAAGAGGGAGGAGCGGAAGGATGGAAGAGGGACATGTAGGCAACGAAGAGCGAAGATCATGGACTTTGGAGGCAAAAAAAAGAGGCCAATCAGAAAGGGCTGGGAGTAGCAGAGGAGCAGCTAGGATGCGGATTGGAAAGGGTCCTAAGGACAGAGTATAGTTGGCGTGTGGAATTTGGTGCAGTGGAGATGGACCCTAGAGAAATAAGTGCGCTTGGCCAGGAGGACATGAGAACGGTACTGTTGATGGCAGGATTTAAAACATTGGAGAGCTATGGGGGACCAGGATTTTCGCCGGGGATGCTCAGACCGACTGAGATAGTAATTACGCAGACATAGTCTGGAGTAACACCAGGGTTGGCTGGAGGGACAGGGATGGAGACGTGGCTGCATATGAAGCTATCTGATCGATAATGGAGGAAAGGCTGGAGTTCCATAAGGAAACCTGCAAATCGGGGGTGAGTGTGGAAAAGTCACATGGAAAGAGTTGGTCAGCAGCAGGAAAAAGCTGGAGGGTAAGAGGAGTAATGCGGCGAGAGGAATGCATAGCGGCCTGACCAGGGTGAGGGGGAGAGGCCGGCGAGACCGTGGACAGAGGAATTTGCAGAGAGAATTTAAGGCAGAAATGGTCAGTCCAGGATAAGAGCCTGTTAGACAAACCAAAAGGCAGGAGAGTGGAACTGAAGGAGGTAATAATGAGATTGAGGGTATGCCCCGCCACGTGGGTTGGCATACTCATGCTGGGAGAGTGCAAAATCATGAAGGAGAGTGAGAAGAGTGATAGATGGGGGAGGAAGGGGAGTCGTAATGAACATTGAAATCACTTAGAAGTACTAGGGGAGGGAACTGAAGAGAGCTGTCTGATATAGTCGGGGACAGGACATCCCAAAGATGTGGGCAAAGAGAAGGTAGAGAGTATATCAGGAGGAAGTGGACCAAGAGGGATGTATGCAAACAAAGGAGGGAGGGACTCAGGATAATGCAGGGAGCAGGAGCAGACCTGAGTCAGCGGGAGGGAGGAGCGGTAGAGTACCGCAACCACACCTCCGGTGAGGGACAGAAATGGCCGAGAAACCTGTAGGGAGGCATCGTGCGAGGAGAGGTTCCTCTCCTTCCTTCAGCCACATTTCTGAGAGGAAAAGGAGATCCAAGGATTCCTGATGAAAAAAGGTCTTGAATCAAGTGTCTTGGTATGCATTAAAGAGATTAAAATGAATGCTATAAAAAAATTACACTGGGGAACTTATTTTTAATTTTTGTATCAGGGTCTACAGAAACCAAATTCTCGGGGGAGGAAGTGACGTCATCAGTGTAGATGGCAGCCTAAGCGCAGAGCTCCGGACTTGAACCCCAAAAGTTGCGGAAAACGAGCAACTCCCCTGCCCGATACCATACCCTGGACCGCGGAGAGTGGTGGCGGAACGAGTGGGGAAGGCGGGCGGCGAGATGACTACTCGCAAGAAGGCGGCAGATCTGAAGGAGTTCGCCTACAGCGGCGGGCAGGCTGGAGGGAGAGAGCACAAAATGGCGGCGGGGGAAAGACAGCCTCGGGACTCTGTGGAGAGCCTGTTGCCACGTGCACAGGAGCTAGAGCGGGGCGCTATGGTGGTGAGTGATGTCTCCAGGGCCGAATTGAAGGCCTGGTTTGGGGAATTAAAAGCCGAGATGGTGGCAGTGAAAGCGGAGGTTGGCGAGATGTGTAATGCCATGCGGGAGGAAGTACAGGAGCTGAGCAGGAGAACGGAGAGGCACGAGCAACAACTGAACTGTGTGAAAAAGCAGCAGGGTGAGCTGGAGAGTGCTGTGAAAGACTGGGAGAGGTGGAGAATGCAACTTTCGTACAAAATGGAGGATTTAGAAAACCGCACACGTAGGAACAATCTCCGTATAAGAGGCATCCCCGAGGACCCTGAGTTCAATGACAGCAGGCGAGTGGCTGAAGCAATTTGTAAGGACATTTTAATGAAGGGTGCAGATGTTAAGGGGATTGATAAAGTGGTCTTGGACAGAGCGCACCGGGCCCTGGGGCCTAGTAGACCTAATCGACCGCGGGACATTGTGATTTGTGTGCAGGACTATACTTTAAAGGAGAAGATTGTATTGCAGATGCGGAAGATGAAGGACTACGTTTGGCAGGGGTACAGTGTGGCGCTGTATGCGGACTTGGCAGCAGGGACTCTGCAAAGGCGTCGTGAGCTGCAGCCGGTAACTATGCGGCTGAGGCAGGAGAATATACGCTATCGCTGGCTGTACCCCTTTGGGTTGTGCTTCACAGTAGGACTCCGCAATTGGCGGGTGCAGAATTGCGAGGAGGCTGACAAGGCCCTGCAGGAAGCAGGTCTGCGGGGTATGCAACGCCGGAGGGAAGAGAGACCGGATGAGCAGTTGGAGCGGAGGATGCGGGAGGAGGAGCAGGAGGGCGTACCTGCTGGTGCACAGAGTCAACTTGTGGAGGAGGCCCCATCGGGGCTGACGTGAAGTGGAGAATTGGGACTCTTGGACATTAAAATAATTGAGTAATGATTTCCCGAATTGATGTTGAGGAGGGGGGGGGGAGGGGGGGAGGGAGATAGAGAATGTGGTCCTGGGGGGTTTTTGGATGGGAGGGATAACAGCTGGGTTGTGAGAGAGGGAAGGGCGAGGGGGAGCTGGGGTCCATCAAGGCGTACTGGATGGGGGGGGGGGAGGGGAAAGCGGGGGCGAGGAGACCTAGGGGGGGAGAGGTGTGACATGGAGGGGCTGAAGGTGAGGGGGGGATTATGTGGAGGTGGTGGGGGAGGGAGTCATGGAGGGAGAGGAGGGGTGGGGAGGGCGAGTGGGGGGTTCGGGGGGGCGGTTGGGCTCCTTTGTACTGATGGGCACTACTCTACAGGAGGCCTCGGGAGGGCGGAGGAGGGGGTTGGGTGGGGGTGGGGGCGGGGGGAAGGGAGGGGGGAGGGGGGGAGAGAGGGGAAAGGGGGAGGGGGCAGCAGGGGGGTGCGGTGGGGGGGTACGGAGGTCTGTGGGGGGGTAAGGAGGGGGCAGGGGGACGTGGGAGGGCAGCAATTGCGGGTGGTCACAATCAATGCTAAGGGGCTGCGAACGTGGCGGAAGCGGCGTTTGCTAGAGAAGGAAGGGGAGCGAGTACGGGCAGACTTCATGTGTATCCAGGAAACGCATTTGCGGGTGGGTCAAGAAAAAATGCTGGAGTCCAAGAAATACCCCAAGGTTGTATTGGCAGGGCAGAGAGCTGAATCGTGGAAGGGAGGGGTGGGAATCATGGTGGGGGCAGAGATGAGGGATAAGGTGGTGGGGGAATATAGAGACAAAAAGGGGCATTATGTGGGAATTAAGGTACAGTTGGGGGAGGAGGTGGTGTGGATTATAAGTGTGTATGGCCCGAATGAGGGACAGGGGGCGTTCTACGATCGTATGAGGGAGGATTTGGAGAAGTTGGCTGATTTGCCCCTCATTATTGGAGGGGATTTTAATTTAACTATTAATCCACGTCTGGACAATGGAGGGGGAGTGGGGGCTGGGAAACGCTCAGAGCGGCTGAAAATGTTGGAGATGAAAGAAGCATTAGGGTTGGTGGATGTTTGGCACTGTAAGAATCCTGGGAGGAAGCAATATACATATTACTCGGCACCACATGGGAGCTATAGTCGTATAGACATGATCTGGGTGGGGGGTGGATGGATGAGTAAGGTAGCTGAGGTAGAGCAGGGGTCTATTACGTGGACCGATCATGCCCCGGTGAATGTAGCCTTTAATTTGAAGTATAGGGATACGGGCGTGAAGTTTTGGAGACTTAATGACTCGTTATTGGAGGACCTCGCTATTATCGAGCGGACGTCTGGAGTAATGAAGGAGTATCAGGAGTTTAATTGGAATGGGGAGGTCGCATTGGAGATGGTATGGGATGGACTGAAGGCGGTGGTGCGAGGGCATTTGTTGGGGGAAGCCTCGCGTAGATGTAGGCTGAAAGGGGAGGCGGAGGGTACTTTGTTGCGTGAGATTCAGCAATTGGAGGAGAGTCATCAATGTGATCGGAATGAGGGAGTATTAGCAGAGTTGCAAAGATTGCGGGGGCGGTTGAGTCAGCTTCGTGCTGGTAAAATGGCATATGAACTTAACGTGCTGAAGCAAGCCATGTTTGAGGGGGGGAATAAGGCGGGGAGACTCCTGGCCAGTAGACTGCGGGCAAGGGAGGCTCAGATGGCTATAAGGGGTATCAGAGATGGGAGGGGGAAGCTAGTCACCGGGAATAATGAGATCCGCCAGACATTTCGGGAGTATTACCAGCAGTTGTATCGTAGTGAGGTATCGGGGGGGTTGGAAAAAAGTAGGAGTTATATGGAGGGGTGTGCACTGCCCAAGCTGGATCCAGCAGAGGTGGAGAGGTTGGATAGGCTCATTACCGAGGAAGAGGTGACCGAGGCGATAAAAACTTTGAAGATGGGGAAGGCACCGGGTCTGGATGGCCTGACTGGAAAGTTTTACAAGGTATTTCAGGCCCAACTGAGACCTCTATTGGCGGAGGTGTTTAATGGGGTGCTTAGGTCGGGAGCGGTTCCAGGCTCAATGACGGAGGTGGGGATCACCATTCTACTTAAGCCGGGTAAAGATCCCATGGTATGTGGCTCATACAGGCCCATATCGTTGTTAAATGTGGATGCTAAACTTTTAGCAAAAATACTGGCCACTAGATTGCAAAATGTATTACCTAAGTTAATACATGGGGATCAGACGGGGTTTGTGGCAGGGAGGCAGGGGGGGGACAATATCCGCCGATTATGCAATTTAACCTGGGAGGTACAACGGACAGGGCAGAAGGCGGTGTTTATTTCTATCGATGCTGAGAAGGCGTTTGATAGGGTGGAGTGGGAGTTTTTGTTGACGGTCTTGGAAACGGTGGGGTTGGGAGAGAATTTCATTAAATGGATCCGTGCCTTCTATACAAGACCACAGGCTAGCGTCCGAGTGAATGGGAGTTATTCTCAGGGGTTTCGGTTGGAACGGGGAACTCGCCAAGGGTGCCCGCTGTCACCTCTGCTTTTTGCATTAGCTATAGAGCCCCTGGCGGATCGAGTTCGTCGGGCAGTGGATGTTAAAGGGGTGCTTATGAATGAATATGAATCCAAAATAGCATTATTTGCGGATGATATTATCTACACCCTTCGCGAACCTTTGGTGTCTTTACCCGTTTTAATGAACGAAATAGAACAGTATAGTGGAGTGTCAGGGTATAAAATAAATGGCAGTAAAACTGAGCTATTGGGATTTCATCTGGGAGAGAGGTTAGAAGAGAGTCTCCGTAGTAGCTTTCCTTTTCGGTGGGTGCGGGGAGGTTACAGGTACTTGGGGATACAAATGGGGAAAGATTGGCGGAGGCTGTGGGAGCAGAATATGGTTCCACTCATGCAGGCGGTGGAAGAGGGATTTGGCCCGGTGGAAGAGGTTGTATCTGACATGGCTGGGGCGAATTGCTGTTATTAAAATGAATGTTCTGCCCCGGTTCCTGTTTCTGTTTAGTTCTATCCCATGTAAGATTCCTTCGACGTATTTGAAGCGGGCCCAGAGTATGATCTTGGAATTTATTTGGGCAGGGAAGCGACCTCGGGTGTCGCAATTTACTCTTTATAGGGATCAACGTGAGGGGGGGTATGGGGGTGCCGTGGTTTGAAAAATATTATGGTGCAGCGCAATTAAAGGCCTTAGCGAGCTGGCACGGTGGGGGGGGAGAGACTCCTATTTGGGTGGAGTTGGAACAGCTAAGAGGGGAGGGGGAGAACCTGCGGATGTGGATGTGGGACCCGGGGGGGCGGAGGGGAGGGGGTCGTGGAGGGAATCCATTCACAGAGTATACGCAGGGTCTGTGGTTGTGTCATAGAGACAGTCTATTGCAGGGGAAGAAGTACACCCGGGGTACGTATCTAAGGGGGATACAAGATTTTGGTCCTGGGAAGGAAGGGAGGGTGTTTCAGGAATGGGGGGTAAAAGGCTTACATACCTTGGGGCAACTGGTACATAATGGGGGTGAGCTCAGACCTTTTGCGGACCTGCAGGAAGTGTATGGAGTGGAGGATAGAGATTATTTTGCATACATGCAGGTAATCTCCTATGTACGGCGGATGGGGGTCCTAGCAGATTTGCGGAAAGTGTCTACGCCCTTTGAATTAGCAATGAGGAGGGAGGGGGTACGGAGGGGGCTGATTACAATATTGTATAATGAGTTAAGGCACTCTGTGGCTGCCAGTAGGCAGGGGAGGAGTAAAGGGGAGGTGGCTTGGGAGCAACAATTAGGAGGGGTATGGGGGGAGGAGCGGTGGGAAAATATTTATAAATGGTCTCGACGTTTAGCTCCGGGACCGTCCTATCTAGAAAATAGTTTGAAGGTTCGCCATCAGATGTATTGGACCCCGTGGAAATTACAAGCTTTTTGCCCTCAAGAGTCTGGGACATGTTGGCGGGGATGTGGGCAGAAAGGGGACCTGTTTCACATTGTATGGGGATGTGACGAGGTGCAGAAAATGTGGAGGTCTGTGGGGGAGTGGCTATCGGGCATGGTGCATGTGGATATAGCCTTTACTGCGCCTATGATCATACTGAATGAAATGCCCGAGGAGGGGGAGAAGGGACTTCTTCGGCTTATGGGTAGTTGCATAGGGGCTGCACGGGGGGCGATTATGGCAAGGTGGAAGTGTAAGGAGGCACCGACACTTCCCATGATCCAGCAGTATATGGATCACCTGTGGACGATGAGTGCTATAGCGGCCCACAGGCATCATAACATGAAAGCATTTCGGGAAGTGTGGGGGAGATATGAGGAATGGAGGGAGGTGAGAGGGGTAGGGGAGGTGGCTGGGGGGGTTTAGTGAGAGGGGCTGGGATATGGTATAGGCGGGCGGGTTAGCAGTGGGGAGGAGTAGTGGGGGGAAGGGGGGGTTCAGTAGACATGGGGTGGAAGTTCTGTTGATGGGTTGGGAGTTGCTGTGTAGGGGGAAGTTGGATGTGCCATATCGGGCATGTGTGGAGCTTGGAGATGTCCGCTTACACTTTGGGGTAAGCTGTTTGATATTTACTATGTTGAATACCATGTTGTGTTATGTTATTGAGAAACCCTTAATAAAAATTTTCAATTATAAAAAAAAAAAAAGAAACCAAATTCTCAGTTGTGAAATACTTTGGTCTAATATTCAGACTTTGATTTCACTTATTAAATTTATAACCCACTTGTTTGCTGAAATGCTCCAAGATAAATAGTCATTTTTAAATATAACTATACATTTTCCAATTCAATGCTATACAACACCATAAAATAAACTCTGCATCTAAAATAAGAGTTGGTGGCAGAGTGGGATTTGAGATTTCAATCCATTAAGTTTGTAGCATGCATTATTTAATGCAGAAAACATGAAAAAAGATACTACTTCGTGAATAAGATCAGATATCAAAGATAAGAATCAATTTACATAGATATAAGATCAAATGCCAGAAAGCAGACCAAGGGGACACTCCCATGGAGGCGCATGTTTTAGGGTATGCACTTCCCAAAGGGAAGCTTCAGCTAGAGGGGTCTCCATTCCCCAGAGAAATTTACAATGGCACAATATAATAGGATTGAAAGAGAAAAGATGACCAGAGAGAAAGGTGTGTTGAATCCCAAAAATTGATAAAGAAATATTTTGTTACCTTTTTATTTTTTAACTGGGCTATCCCCTTATTTTGGGGATTTTTAAAATGTAACTTTTGTTTTTATTAAACTTAATTTCTCTGAATTTTGCTGCCATTAATTTAAAAATGTATATCCCATTGTTGCAAGGAATAGTTTTAATTTAGGGGCATGTTTTCTAAAGTGTAGTTTTTTCCCCTAATTGCAATATGAATCAAAATCAACATGCATTAAACACAACTGTGCTGTAGTAATTGCAAGGGACATGGCCAGAATTCCCAACAGTTACCGCACAGGGAATCCCCTTGGTGCGCATTATTAGGTTGATGTTAGTTGCTAACTGCAACATCAGCAATTTGGACATGCTAACCATAATGTGTAGTCAACACCCACTCTGCCCAACACCACCCAGATTCCACATATGATGTGCAATTAAGGTGTTTCTCTAGGAATACGCAGGAAGTCAGTCCTCGCATATGGGTGACGCTCGCACCGACAGAACCCGCGTGGAGCATTTCCCCAGCTTTCAAAGAAAGCTTTTGGGAATACCACGCATACGGTGTCCCCTTTCCACCCAAGGGTGCCATTTTGATCAGTCTCCCTTTTTCCATGGAGCCCTTCAGATGCATGTCCCTGTACCTCAGAAAAAGTCTTTTCATATTGTCTTCTATTCTGGTTTCCTGGTCCTCTTCCCGCCATCCCCAGTGCCCCTGCTTCGGCAGCGGACCCTGGGACTTTGTTGTTTTTCCTTTTTCTTCATGAGTTTGCCTCCAGCTCATTTCGCGCCCTTTTCAACCACCGGCTGAACCGAAGGGCTTCGACTTTGCAGGGATTCTTTTTGCCCCCCTGGTCTTCGGTTTCAAAAAGTGTGACAGATGCTCCAAAAATATGTTGCTCATGGACACCCATGACTGTTATCTCAGGTGTCTGGGAGCGGACCATAACCCAGAGCTCTGCTCCCTTTGTAAAAAGATGTCCTCCAAGGCCATCCAGAGCCATAAGCAGAAACTGGCTGATATTTTCCACAAGACAGCCCCAGTATCCCTAGTAGCCTCCCACTCCACCGATGTTCCGCCTCTGGGGTCCCCTGCGGCCCCGGCGCCACTCTGAGCAAGGGTTCCCTGAAAGGGCACGGAAGAAGAAAAAGAAGGCCTCAAGGACCCTGTTGGGAGCTCCGGGCAAGTGTGAGTGTTCTCATGCTCGGTCCCTTAGCCCTCCTCGGCAGTCCCTGGAGTTGGAGAAGGAGTGGCCCCGAAAGATAACTTGTACAGATACGGAGGCCTCCAGCGATGGCGCCCAGTCTCCTGAGGGTCGTCCCGGTGAGGACCCCCTCTCCTCTTCAACGCCCGATCCAGTTTCCCCGGTGTTGGCGTTGCATGGCCCCACTCCTGAGTGGGAGGCCCGAATGCTGGCACTGGAGTGCAGCGTTTCTGCCTTCCTTGCTGCCCAGCAGGCGCTGGTGCCAAGCCCTGCTTGCACGGGCCTTGAGACTTCCAGGGCGACGCCTGTCTTGGCTCCCCAGACCGCCATGACAACCCCCGAGAGCCAGGGGCCTCGTAAGGGATCACAGCAGAGGTCTCGATCTCTATCCTGGTCCTCGGGTGCGAGATCTTCCTGAGCCAGTTCCTCCGGCTCCAGAGGGGCTTCGTCCTCGAGAGCCCAACACGCTTCGCAGGCTCTGCTCAAGCAGCCTAGCTCCGAGTCTTCCTCGGAGGTCTCGGGCTGGGATTCCAACGGAGATACTTCCCCTGAATCCCGGGCTCATCGGAACCTCCCCTCGGATCCTTCCCCGCCCATTCAAAAGCGACTGTTGCCTTCCAAGGATACCTCCTTTCTGGAGTTGTGAGAGACATGACTCGAACCCTGGTGCTCCCTACATAATCCAAGGAGGAGCCCCGTGCAGAGGAACTCAATATTTTACAATAAGAGGCACCATGAAGGATTCTCTCGGTGGGTCCAGTCCCACCCATTCTGACCCAGCTGCTCCTCCGCATCTGGGAGACACCTGCGTTTATCCTCATTGTCAGCAAGCGCCTGGACACCATGTACAGGGTCCAGAGAGGGCCCAGCTTCCAGGATGTCCAGTTCCCCCATACCTCGATATTGGTGGAGTCTGCCATGCAGAAGCATAAGAGTCCAAAAACACACTCTTTGGTCCCACCAGGTAGGAGTCTCGCACCTTTGACACCCTCTGGCATAAGGCCTACCAAGGCTCCATGCTGGCATGCCTACATTCAGGTTTACCAGCTATATATAGGCATGTTTCTTTGTGACTTCATGAAGGAGCTTGGAGGCTTCCAGGCGGGTCTCGATGGCGATTACCTCCGCTGTTTCCAGTCCCTCCTGAAATCAGTGGGGGCTGTTCGAAGTACCTTTCTTGCACTGCATATGACAGCTTTGAGTCCTGTGCTTAGGTAGTGGCTGCGGGTATTGGGGCCAGGTGGCAGGCCTGGCTCCAGTCCTCAGACTCGAACAGTGGGTCCAGGAAAAACTGCTTGATGTACCGTGCCTGGGCAAACCTATGGAGGACAAAGCAGCGGAGATAGAGACGGAGTATGTCACTCGTACCCATCTCTCCTGGAAGACTTCCTCTCTTCCACAGAAGAAGCAGCAGGGCAAGAAGCTTTTCTTCCAGAGGAAGGGTCTCCCTTACCGGGGCTACCCACCTTACCCTCCGGTGCCAGCCCCATCCCAGGGCGGGCAAGACAAGAGCGGCCCCCAGGGCCAGCGTAAGCCTAAGGGACCCAAGAGCCAGATCCTGGCTCTAGCCCAGTCAGCCCCGGGTTTTTGACGCCAGATGCATAGCCATCCACCCTTTGCCGACCCAGCTACCAGTGGTGGGGGGGTGCCTGGTCCACTTTGCTCCCCGCTGGGAGTCCATAACTTCGGACGCCAGTTCATCCGGGAGGGTTACCTTATTCATCTGGACTGGCTTCCTCCACCCTTTTACCCCGTGGAGCCCCCTTGGCTCTCCAAGCACCAAATCACCTTGGCACAGGAGCTTGCCAATCTCCTCAAGGAACAAGCAGTGGAAGTGGTCCCACAGCACCTCAGAGGTTGCAGTTTCTACTCCCGTTACTTCCTTGTGCCAAAATGGACAGGCGGTTTCTGACCCATCCTCTGTTTAAGAAATCTCAACAAATATCTGGTGTGGGAAAAATTCAAAATGCTATCCCTTGGCGCCTTGCTGCCCTTCCTTCGGCAGGGCGACTGGCTATGCTCCTTTGACCTTCGGGATGCATACGCTTACATCGTCCACCCGAAACACAGGAAGTATTTTCGCTTCAGGGTACAAGGGAATCATTACCAATATAGGGTGCTTCCCGTCAGCTTCACATCCAAATTCACAGCTCCCGCGCTTCTGCGGCCCAGTTTCCTACCTGAGCAGGGAGACCTCCGATGCCTTCCTGCTGTCGTGGTCGAACAGCCTCCCGTATGAGTTTCCTCCCACCCCGTTCATAGAGTGAGCTCTCCTCAAGATACAGCAAAACAGGGCCTTGGTGGTTTTTGTGGCCTTGGCAACCCTGGTTCCTGCTGCTGCTCCGCCTCTCATCGGAGCCTCTGGTTCTCCTCAGCAGCACACTGGGCTTGTTCACACAGGAAGAGGGTCTCCTGCTTCACCCAAACCTGAGATCCCTGTCCCTCGTGGCTTGGCAGCTGAGCAGGTCACGGTATCCCTTCATCTCCCAGTAGAGATCAAGGACATATTGCTGGCCTCGCGCAAGGACTCGACTAGGAGGGCTTACGCCTTTAAGTGGCTTCAGTTCTCGGTGTGGTGCTCGGGGGTATGAGCCAACCCATTCTCTTGCCCCACCCACTTGGTCATGCAGTACTTATTCCGTCTCTCGCAGGCAGGCCTGAAGTCCAACTCTGTCAGGGTGCACCTGAGCGCGATCTTGGCCAACCACCACCCAGAAGAGGGCAGACCCCTTTCGGGCCAGCTGTTGCTTTCCCACATCATGTGTGGGCTGCTTCTTTCCAGGCCCACCATCTGACCACCTCCGGTGGAGTGGGATCTCAATGTCGTCCTCACGCGGCTAACCCAGCCGCTCTTCAACCCAATGATGTCCTCGCTTCGGCACCTTTCTTGGAAGGTGGTTTTTCTGGTAGCCCTCAACTCAGCCAAGAGGGTCAGTGAGCTTCAGGCCCTGATGGCCGACACTCCCTACACAAGATTCTATGGGAATCTGGTGGTTCTCCGAATGTACCCTAGGTTTCTCCCGAAGGTTGTCTTGGATTTCCGCCTCAACCAGGAGATAGTGCTGCCGACCTTCTTTCCGAAGCCCCATGCCGTCTGGGTGTCGGCGATCCTCCACAATCTCGACGGTAGGATGGCTCTCTCCTACCTGCAGTGCACACAGGCATACCGCAGGTCCGAGCAGCTCTTCATCCCATATGACCCTATCCATTTGGGGCTCACAGTCACCAAGCGGACTCTCTCCCTCTGGGTGGCAGATTGCATCGCCTTTGCCTAGACTCGGGCTGGGCTACCACTGGACCGCCAAGTCCGTGCGAGGGCAGAATCTGTGGCACATCTGCACTCCCTGCCCCTGGTGGACATATGCTGAGCTGCAACCTGGTCCTCGGCTAACACCTTACTGCCTGAGAGGGAGTCCCGTTGGGACAATGCCTTTGGCCAGGCCGTACTCTGTAATCTGTTCGGGCTTTAGGCAACTTCGGCCCTCCAATCCTTCTTCTGCAGGAGTGTGGTTTTCCAAGGACCCAGGGTCTCGGGCTGTCTTCGGTTACTAGTGTCTGCTCACAGCTTACCGTGGCACTTTTCTACAGGTCCTCTGTAGCCTATAGCTGGGGATTCCCATATATGAGGACTGACTTCTTGTTGTTGCTGGAGAAAGCGTAATTACTCACCTGTAACAGGTGTTCTCCAGGGACTGCAGAAATCGGTCCTTACAACCCACCCACCTCCCCTAGGAGTTGCCCACTTTTTTTTTTTTTTTAGCCAGTTATGTCATCTGACTGATCAAGATGGCACCCTTGTGCGGGAAGGGAACCATGCATGCGTGGTGGCATTCCGAATGGCTTTCTTTTAAAGCTGGGGAAATGCTCCGCACAGGCTCCGTCGGTCTCGATGTCACCCATATGTGAGGACTGGTTCCTGCTATCCCTGGAAAACAGGTGAGTAACTATGCTATTTCAGCACACGATAATTATCCTGCCTGCATGGTTACATTAACTGGGCCCATGAAAGCAGTTAATGCACTCTGAAATGCTCATTAACTGCATAGCATACTTTAGTAAACATGCCTCTTAGTGCTTCTAGATATAATGTTTAGTTCTTTATATAAATCTTTGAACATAATTCTCTTCCACTGTATAAATCTCACAGATCAATGGCTGTTATTCACTAAGCTTTTTTCCCATAGGTTTCCTAGAGTAAAGTTTTGATGAATGGTGCCACTGTGGGGGAGGGGGGTAATTTTATAAAGGCTATTTCACCCATATAAGACTTGTAACATTATCCCTTCCCTCCCCCACATATAAGTATAGGCTGTGATAAGTAGGCACATTCTGTAAATGACCAAGTTGTAGGGATGTTCAGGAATAGAGCATGGGTGGAGTCATGAAGTACACATATTTACAAATTACATACCTACATGTGTACTTTAACTGCATATATTTTACACTTGTTTTTGAGCAAGTGTAAATTTGTGGAGCCACATTGTAATCATGATTTCTGTGGGGTTTTTAAGGCAAAATTTATACAGTCAGACAGGCATATTTATAAAACTGATTTAAAATAGGCACCTACTTTGGCTCCAAGCCTAGGCAACTTGTTATAAAATTACCCTCAGAATGCACAAAAAGCCTCAGCGCATTAGGCCCAGACTCTGTGAATGCTGTTAAATGCTCTCAAATTAAATGCTGAACTGATTGAATAAGCAGAGAAAAACAAAAATTAATAATTCTTCCTGTTTTCAAATTAAGCACCATGTGGAAATAGCAACTCCTTCTCTCAAGATCTTGGACTATGAAAGAATGCTTCAGACTCCTCAGCGTCCTGAAATGGCTTCTTCCCTAATGAGTGACATATTCAAGGTTGTTTTTGTTTGTGGACTTCTATTTATTTTTAATCAGTAATTAAAATTTTGAGGACTATGACTGTTAGGTATGGTGATTTTTGGTTGTTTCTTATAAAGAGCTCAATTTACATGTGGATGTCCTTACTACATAGAAATTGCAAGACGGCATATCGGGGGCATGGTTAGGAAGTGGCCTGGGTGGGTCAAAAATCTACACTTATATTCCCTATTTCATATAGAGAATACGGGTATATGATTGCAACTCTTGGCTTCAGGATTTATACCTGCTCTCTGGCCATTTAGGTTTTACTAAAGTGTACAGTTCAGCCAGCTCTTTACAGGAAGGATTAAGGAGGTTAATCCTCTCTTACCTCTGTAGTTTATTTCCCCCTCAAAAGTTAAATGAGAGTGGCATCTAATACTTGGTGGCATAGGTATATGTAGGTTTGCAAAATAGCTTCTGTATGTGTAACTATTGGCATTTACACATAACATAAATGCCATACTGGGTCAGACCAAGGTCCATCAAGCACAGTATCCTGTTTCCAACAGTGGCCAATCCAGGTCACAGGTACCTGGCAGGTTCCCAAAAAGACACACAGGTTCCACAATGCTTGTATTGGGGCAAGCAGTGGATTTCCCGGGTCCTCTTTAATAATGGTTCATGGATCTTTCCATCGGGAACTTGTCCAAACCTTTTTTAAACCCAGCTACACTAACAGATTTTACTACATCCTCTAGTAACGAATTCCAGAGTTTGATTACGCGTTGAGTGAAAAAATATTTCTCTAGGAACAAGCAGGAAGTCAGTCCTCTCATATTGGTGATGTCGGCGCCGATGGAACACACATGGTAATCTCTCCCCAGCTTTCAAAGAAAACCTTTGGGAGATGTACCACACATGCATGGTCCCCTTCCTGCCATCTTGCCTTGGTCTCCTTTTTTCCATAAAGCCCATCGGACATGCGTCTCTTCCCCTCGGGGAAAAAGTTGATAGTTTTTGTCTTAAAAATTTGCTTTTCTCCGGTCGCGTACCGGTCCTTTTTGCCCCTGAATCCACTTGCCGCGACATCGTGTTTTCTCAGATTCTTTTCTTTTTTTCTAATGTTTGTTCGGTGCAGATTCATGCCTTTTTCCTGGCCGGGCAAAGTGACTTTGACCTCGCAGGTGCTGTCTTCTTCGCCATGGCCTCAGCCAGTGGCTTCAAGCCATGTGACTGCTGCGCACACATGTCATGCACGGACCCGCATGACTCCTGACTTTGATGCCTCGGACGGGATCATGATCCCTTGGTCTGCAGTCTCTAAGTAGATGACTCCCAAGGCCCTTAAGAGTCGTCAGCAGCAGTGTGAGTCCATCTTTCACAAAGTTGATTAGCCCGGAGTCGTCTGCGAGACCTTGCTCCAAGGCCTCCTTGGATCCTCGCGGGGACTGAGCAGCCTCGGAGCCCTGAGGTCAAGGAGCTTCCAGCCGGAGCTGCACCGATGAGGGCCACCAGAAGAGTTGGAAACCCTCAAAAACCATGTCTGGAAACGAGTCAGGGGCAGTGGGGAAATCCCATGGGCCCAGGACCCATAGCCCTCGACATGAAGGCGATGGCCGGGAGAGGCCTTCAAAGTTGCCCCGAGGGGAGCCGTCGACATCGAGGGATCAGCCTCTGATCTCCAAGGCCATCCTCGTCAAGGTCCCCTCGATGGAGCCAGCACCAGGCCCAAAGTCCTTGTGCCTGTGCCAAAGGCTGCAGAGACATCTGGTCTCGAGGCCAGGATGGGAGTCCTGGAGCACAGTTTGTCTGCCTTCCTGGCCCAGTAGCAGGCTCTGATGCCCGATTCCTCCGGGTCATCACTTCCAACCACAAGGCCCTCCACGATGAGGGACTCCCTGTAGGTCAAGCCGATCCTTGAACACCACCAGCCTTGAGAGATCCCTCGGTGTCTGTCACGATCCCGGTTCTGTCCCTCTGGGCCATGGTCTTCCCCATTCAGTGCCCTCTGCTCTGAGTGGCAAGCAGCACTGGAGCCATCGGTGGTGATGTTCTACATAAACAAGCAAGGGGGCATGGGGTCATCTCACCTTTACCAGGAAGCGATGAGCATCTGCACTTACGCTAGCATCAATGGGATGGTCCTGCAGGCAGTATACCTCCAGGGCCAGGACAATGCCCTGGTGAACTGGCTTAATCGGGTATTCCAGCTGCACAAGTGGAGGCTGGACCCCCAGAGTTGCCCACCGGTTATTCTGGCGCTGGGGCCTCCCACAGATGGGCCTCTTTGCCAACCAGCCAATACCCATCTGCTCTGTTTCTGCTCTCAGCAGCCGCACCCGCCAAGGTAGCAGCAGATGCTTTCCTGATCTCATGGGCAGAGGGCATCCTTTACGCCTTCCCGCCCATTTTATTTATTTATTTATTTAATGGTATTTATATACCGCCTTATGATGCCTCTGATTGCCAAGACCCTTTTCAAGGACCAACGCAACAGGACCACAGTGATCCTGATAGCTCCACGGTGGGCCAGGCAGCCATGGTTATCTCCAGGAACAAGCAGGAATGAGTCTTCACATATGGGTACATCTGTACCGACGGAGTCTGCGCGGGAACGCTTCCCAGCGTTCAATCAAAGAGCTTTTGGAAGCATCCCACCACGCCTGCGTGCTGCCTTCCCGCCTTTCCCAACTGCCTCTCCTCAGTTTTCGTTTTTCCGCGGAGCCGGCAGGACGTCCTCCTGTCACCGCAGAAAATTCTTGTTTTATTTCTTTAGTTTTCTCATGGTCGCGGCTGTCTTCCCGACACCACTGGTACCGCCGGTGTTTTCTTTTCTTTTCTTGTAATCTTCCTTTTTCAAGGAATATTTTTTCTTCATAGTGTCCCACGGTATCGTAGGCCTTTTAGGCCTCTTCTTTTTCCTTCATGGAACCGCCAGCCACTTTATCCAAGAAATGTTCAAACTGTGGCGGTACAACTTTATTTTTAGACCCTCGAAGTCGGTGTCTAACCTGCTTTGGTCCTGACAGCAGTTTAGTGAGAAGAGGTTTTCAATATCGAGGTTTCCTTGATACACGGTTTCCCTCCAGCTTCGGGGCACCGTCCCCTTCTTCTACACAGGATCAGGTAACCCACAAACAGTCTGTTAAGACTAGCCAGCCCTCGAGTGGTAGGTCTCATGCACAGCATGTAGATGGCTCCAGCCTTGCCCTCGAGGGCCTACTGGCTTCAAAACCCCGGCGGGAGTCTTCGGTCTCAAAAGCCTTTCAGGGGTTTCAGGTTGTTCCTGGGGTTCACTCCTCACAGAACATACCTGAGCCGTGTCCGGTGGTGGCATCCGCTTCGAGCGGTACCGATACCCCGACATCGGCACTGGTGTTGGATGAAACACTCCTCACCAGGGATGGTCATCTGGCGTCCTTGGTGCCTTCGGGACCGGTGGATACACTCCAGACTGACCTTTCATTATCGGTACCAGCACCGATACTACCACCGATGTCGGTACCCTCCAGACGTGCATCGATAGCCTCGCTTCCTTCGATGCCGAGTCTGGAATCGATCTCAAGTCTGGAGGATTGGGTACCGACTCGCCTTGGTACCGGCTCTCGGCGGTACCGAAGGCTCAGGTCCGATGATTCGGATCCGCAACTCTCGGTTCCCCCGAGGCCGATTGAGTTGCCACTAGCTGACCTACATTCACCGGTATCAGACACAGTACCGAACTCGGTACCGATGTCCTCATTACCCTCACGGCCGGTGCCTTCCATGCTTTGCTTATCGATGCCGAGTTTAGAATCGCTCTCTAGTCTGGAAGACTCGGTACCAATACTCTTTGGTACCGACACCGATCGATACCGGTGGCTCGTTACCAAGAATAGCACCCGGAGGTTTTCGGTTACCTCTGTACCGATTGAACTGTCACCGATGACTGCTCCGATGTCTTTGTCGGGCTCGACTCCGACATCGGTACCGGTATTGGCATCGGTACCGGTATCCACAGTAGCATCGTGGCCAACTCCTGCCATGCTTTTTTCAACAGGATCGCTCCCTTCTATGCCAAGCTTGGAGTCGATACCTGGCATGGACAATGTGGTAATGACGGTCGCTGCTCCTGACAGCCAGTACCGGCGACCATCCTTTAAGCATTTCACACTGCCCTGTGCAGGATCTTCTATTCCTATATATCTGGATAGCTCTATCGGTGCTCAGGCTAGTTCTTCAGATCTAACCTGTCCAAGGGAAATTCCTGTTGGGGAACCCTCTTTTCAGAGTTTCCTCCAGGATATAGCAAGATCTCTTGCCATTCCTATCCCAGGACATGATCCTGCACAGGGCTCTCTTTCTACCAAAACAAAGGAGAACATAATGCTTCCTTTGCATCATTCCTTGCAGGATCTCCTTCTAGGAATGTGGGAAACACCTTTAAGGGTACCCCCACCTTCCAGAGCAACTGATCTCTTATATCAGGTGCCCCCCTCTCCAGGGTTTCAAAAGACTCAACTTTCCTCATCATTCCATAGTTGTGGAATCAGCATTGAGGCGGGTAAAGAGCAAGAAAAAGCACTCTTCTTATCCGCCAGGTTGTGAGTCTGACACTTGATGCTTTTGGACGTCAAACCTACCAGACATCTATGCTTTCTGCAAGAATTCTCTCATATATTTTCTATATGAGTCTATCTCTTCAGGCGGTCACAAAGCAATTACATCTTTTGACTCCTTCCCTTTCAGAGTCCAAGCGTGCAGACTATTCTTCACTGCTCAAGCATCTCCAGAATATCTCTTGGTTTCTTACTCGTGCTTCCCTAGACTCTTTTGAGTCTGTTAGCAGAACCTCTGCTATAACTATAGGGGCACGACGTAGAGCCTGGCTCCAAGCTTCAGACTTAGACAAATGGGCACAGCACAGACTGGGACTCCTTGCACTGGAGACAATCTTTTCAACAAGGAGTCTTTACGTCAGGTTACTCAGTTCTCCACTGACTTACCTGTTCCTAGGGGCTGTTCTGCACCTTATTCTGTCCCAGTAGGTAGGAAATGTCCTGCCAAACTTTCTTCCCATAGGAGAAGAAGGTTTTATGCATCATCTGCCCATCATACAGATGTTCCCAAACAGGGGAAGCATCGTCCTGGTCTTCAGAGTTCAACCTCTCACCAGGCTCAGCAAACCCAGCAACCACAGGGTTTCTGATCAATCCATCAGATGCTTGTGACTCTTGGGATTAGAATCTGCAGTTGCTTCTTCTCAATAGAAGCAATCCACTGCTGTCATTCTAAATCCTAAACATGGATATCTTCCCGAAAGACATCCATTCTTTCTATGTTCTATGAGCTGTCAGGATGTTCATGCTTCTAGGTCACAGGGTTCTCCTCTTTTTCCTGCTAGGGAAAGAGGTCTATCCACTATCAAACAATAGTTTCCTGTGCCAGCATGTCTTTTTCCTTTCTATAAACTTACTACTTTGTAAGTTTTCTTCAGCTCCATTCTCTTTACCCTCTTACCAGGTTTTTCCTCTGTAAGAGCGGTATTGCTTCACTGGAGGGCTTTTTCTTCAGCCTCTCTAGTTTTCTTACTTTTCCAGTGCGGAGTTCTCTTCTCTGAGTGGACTCCTCTTTTTCAATCTTACTTTGAAGCATTTCATCAGACACGTCCAGAGTTTTCTACTCTTGTTTTGTCTGTTCTTTCTGTTTTTAAACAGTACCATTCTTCTGCTGTCTGGCAAGCAGCTGCCAATTCAGGAGCCTTAATGTTTGGACCACTGGTTCTTGTCCACCAGCAACCAGATTTGTCCTCCACTAACATTCTGTCTGGTCTTAGTAGTGGCTCCAAGTCAGTGCTGTCATCTGTCTTGGAAATTTTCTACAAGCTTGGTGGATTGTCTTCTCTTTCTGCCATCTCCATTCCCCTGGGTTTGGCAGCATAGTTGACATAGGTACTGGCTCTCCTGCAGCCAGTTCTATCTCCTCATTCTCCTGCATCATGCTCTCTGCAATTCTACAGAGAAGCTCTCCACTATGGGCCCTTGCTAGAGAGCATGGGGGCTTTTTCTCCAACAGCTATACTAGATGGTTGAAAAAAGGCTTTTTCAGTCATGTCTCCCATGACTAGAAAAGTTCTCCTTTTTAATATAAAGGACATAGGCCTCTTCTTACGTGAAAGCTTAAGGAGTTGCTAATTCCCTGCTTTGGTCCATAGTATTTTCAATAGGGAATATGTTTTCTCCTTCCAACTCGTCCTCATGGTAAGAACGCATGATACCTTTTTGCCCTTAAGCAGGTCAGCATGGTATCTCATTCCTATGTGTCTTCTGTTCACTTACCATGCTAGAGTTCTAGAATACTCGGGACTTGCTGGCTGCAGACTGATATCATCCTCTGCTTTTCACGTAACCATCCTGGTTATTCTACTACCTAGCATCCCTGTAGCCATAACCAGTGGGAATTGATTCTCTATATATCTTCTCAAGTAGGTTCCACCTTCTTGTTATTAGATGAATCTTTCCTCTCCACATTTTCCTATGTGAATACCTTTTTGTAGGCATATCTCTGTCTGCTTCTTTGCAGACTTCCATATAGAGGCCTATATATTCATACCTATAGCACACATCTTACAGATGTCTGTCTATCATTTGTGTGTATTTTATGCCCTTCACATCTCACTATATATAAATAATTGGTAGATATGTATTCTGCTTTATCTACCTGACTGTTGAGGCTCATATAGCTATATGATTCTGACAGATGGGCTTTACCCATACTTATGCTATCCAGCATGTTTTAGGGTCCTACACTCACAATCACTTTGGTGGTAGTTAACACCTACCATAACCTTAAGGTTAGGTACCCCTGAAGCTCTCCATGTTCCAATATCTCTCCCAGCTGACCTCAGTTAGGAGAGACATTGCGGATCTTCAGCTAATCACAGGCTCTAACGCCTCCGGCGTTGTCTTTTCTTTTGGGATACAAGGGGTTCCCATACCCTTTCTCCCCACAAGGACTGGGCCTGTTTGTCCAAATCGGTTAGCCTTTCTCTTTTTGTTTCTAAGAGTGAGCCACTCTGCTGCCAAAAGAGTTTGGCTTTTATCATAAAGCCTTCCGCTGAAGGCCCACCATTTTTGTACTACCCCAGTTTTTCCTACTGGGGTTACCTGTTACCTTTCAGGATTCTGACCTCCATTGCTTTTCCTACAGGTTTTCTACCTCCACTTACAGTGAGGTCCTTCTCGAAGTTCCTCTACTGGGTTCCCCAGTAGATTCCATGAACCTCCATACTTCTCTGAAATCCTGTTAGGGGAGGTCCATATTGCAATATTTGTTCTTTGCAATATCATTGATGACAATTATCATCCACACATGGACTCCTTGTCTGCAATCCTATGCTAGGTTAACTGTTCCACAGCACTTTTTTCTCTTCAACTCCTACCCTCCATCCTCAGGATGTCTGGTGTTGTGGGGGATAGCATGTTCCAACCTATGACATGCTGGGACTCCAGGCATCTCAGCTTGGGAGTCCCCATATGTGAAGACTCATTCCTGCTTGTTCTTGGAGATAGCACAGTTACTTACCTGTAACAGGTGATCTCTGGGAACAGCAGGAATAAGTCTTCACAACCCACCCACCTCCCCAGGAGTTGTATCTCTATCTTTCCTTTTCTCTCTCTCTCTCTCTTTGTCTCAGCTTTAAAACTTAACTGAGGAGAGGCAGTTGGGAAAGGCAGGAAGGCAGCACGCAGGCGTGGTGGGATACTTCCAAAAGCTCTTTGATTGGACGCTGGGAAGCGTTCCCGTGCAGACTCCGTCGGTACCGACGTACCCATATGTGAAGACTTATTCCTGCTGTTCCCAGAGATCACCTGTTACAGGTAAGTAACTGTGCTTTCTCTGCTGCTCCGCCTGTCCATGGCACCCCCAGTTCCCCTGGGATGTGACCCAGGCCTATTGACACAGGAAGAGGGGGGTTACCTGCACCCCAGCCTAGGGTCCTTGATGCTCACGGCCTGGCTGCTGAACGAGTAACCCTGGCTCCTTTCAGGATATCCACAGTGAATATGTATGAGATAGATCTACATGCACTGCTTCCATTGTATGCAGATCTATCTCATGTATATTCATTGTGGATATCTTGAAAAACTGACTGGCCTGGGGATCCCGGAGGACTGTGTTGAGAACCGCTGCTCTCGGGGCACAATCCAGTATTTCTCTATCACCACCAGATGGTGGATGCAAGATTTTCAGCTCTGATGAAATCTGAACAAAGGAAGCTTGAAGAAGGAAAGATTCATTTCACTTGTAAATAACCACCCTTGTGAGTGACTCACTGTAGGGTCCACTAGAGTCAAAACTGGTGTTCTTTTTGGATGCCATAAGGAGGGGGGGGGGGGAATTGGTTCAGCTCTGCATCTTTATCATGTTAAGGACCTGTTGAGCACTCAGACGATTGGAAAAGGAGTTTGGAAAGGAGTCTTCAAAGCCTCACACATCCTCTGTGTCTTCTCCTTTCACCTTTCCCCCCTGCCCTTCCCCGAAGATTGAAGAAGGCTCTTCAGAGGTATATAATTGCAGATCTGGCAATAGGGGAATAGTAGCACTGAGCCCAGCATGGTTCATAACATAAGAACAAAAGATATGCCATACTGGGTCAGACCAAGGTCCTCAAGCCCAGTATCCTGTTTGCAACAGTGGCCAATCTAGGTCATATGTACCTAGCAGTTTCCCCAAAAGACACAGGTTCTGCAATGCTTGTACTAGGTCAAGCATTGATATCCTGGGTCCCTTCTTAATAATGGTTTATGGACTTTTCCTCCAGGAACTTGTCCAAAACTTTAAGCCCAGCTACACTAACAGCCTTTACTACATCCTCCGGTAACAAATTCCAGAGTTTGATTACACGTTGAGTGAAAAAATATTTTCTTTTATTAGTCTTAAATAGTTTACCCTGTAGCTTCATTGCATGTCCCCTAGTCTTCCTATATTCTGATAATGTAAACAGGCGATCTACGTTTACCCGTTACACTCCGTTCATTAATTTATAGACTTCTATCATATCTCCCCTCAGCCGTCTCTTTTCCAGGTTAAAGAGCCCTAACCTTTTTTGCCTTTCTTCATAGGAGTATCCTTCCATCCCCTTTACCATTTTGGTGGCTCTTCTCTGAACCTTTTCTAATAACGCTATATCCTTTTTAAGATACGGCGACCAGAATTGCACACAATATTCAAGGTGCGGTCTCACCATGGAACGGTATAGAGGCATTATAATATCTTTCGTTTTATTTTCCATTCCTTTCCTTATGATACCTAAGATTCTATTTGCTCTCTTGGCTGCTGCTGCACACTGGGCTGAGGGTTTTAACATGTTATCCACAGTGACGCCTAAATCTTTTTCCTGGGTGGTGGTTCCTAATGCGGAACCTTGCATCGTGTAACCATAGTTTGGGTTGTTCTTCCCTAGGTGCATAACTTTGCACTTGTCATATTAAATTTCATCTGCCATTTTGATGCCCAGTCTTCCAATTTATCAAGATCCTCCTGCAATTTTCCACAATCCTCTTGGGTTTTAACAACTTTAAATAGTTTTGTGTCATCTGCAAAATTGATAACCTCACTCGTTATTCCACTTTCCAGGTCATTTATGAATATGTCAAAAAGCAGTGGACCCAGCACAGAAACCTATTCACCTTTCTCCATTGGGAAAATTGGCCATTTAGCCCAACCCTCTGCTTTCTATCTTTTAACCAGTTCCTGATCCACAGTAGTACACTGCCTCCTATCCCATGACTCTTTCGTTTTGCCAAAAGTCTCTAATGAGGGACCTTGTCAAAGGCTTTCTGAAAGTTCAGATACACTATATCAACCGACTCACCTTTGTCCACCTGTTTATTCACACTTTCAAAAAAACATAACAGATTAGTAAGACAAGATCTTCCTTGTCTAAAGCCATGTTGGCTGTCTCCCATTAGGCCATGACTATCTACATGCTGAGTAATTTTATTCTTTGATTGTTTCTACCATTTTTCCCGGTACTAACGTGAGGCTCACCGGTCTGTAGTTTCCCGGATCACCCCTCGAACCCTTTTTAAAAATTGGTGTTACATTGGCAATCCGCCAATCTTCAGGTATTAGAGATTATTTTAATGATAGTTCACAGATTACTAATAGCAGGTCTGCAATCTCATATTTCAGTTCTTTCAATGCCCTTGGATGTATACCATTCGGCCCAGGTGATTTGCTACTCTTCAGATTATCTAATAGCTGTAATACATCTTCCCGATGTATCGATATTTCCTTCAATTCTTCCGCACCTTTAAATACCACTTCAGTCATGGGTAACATCCCTACATCTTCCTCAGTAAAGACCGAAGCAAAGAATTCATTCAGTCTCTCCGCTATCGCCTTGTCGCCTCTTAGTGCCCCTTTAACTCCTCTATCATCTAATGGTCCAACTGACTCTCTCACAGGTTTTTTGCTACGAATGTACTTGAAAAAAAAATCTTTATTTCGCGTTTTTGCTTCCGCAGCAAGCTGCTTCTCAAATTCTCTCTTTGCCTTCTTTATCAATGTCTTGCATTTGACCTGCCAGTGCTTGTGCTGTTTCCAGGTTTCAACTTTTGGCTCTTTTTTCCATTTCCTGAAAGATGCTTTCTTGGCAACAGCCTCTCTTCCCTCACCTTTAAACCATGTCGGCAGCTTTTTGGACTTCCTTCCACTTTTCTTAAAGCATGGAATACAGCTGGTCTGGGCTTCCGAGATAGTATTTTTCAACAACACTCAAGCTTGATGTAAGTCTTTAACCTTTGCAACTGCTCCTATTAGTTTTTTCTTAACTATTTTCCGCATTTTATCATAGTCTCCCTTTCGAAAGTTAAAAGGTAGTACTGTGGATTTCCTTACTATCCCTCCTCCACTAATTAAATCAAAGGCACTAGATCTGGTGTTCCACTAAGGACTAGGTCTAATATGGCTTCCCCTCTCGTCGGTTCATAGACCAGCTGCTCCAAGAAGCAGTCATTTATGTCATCTAGGAACTTTATCTCCCTAGCATGTACTGCCGTGACACTGACCCAGTCGATACCGGGGTAATTGAAATCGCCCATTATTATTACCGCGCTGTAACTTTGGTTAGCTTCCTTGATTTCTTTGAGCATTTCATCATCCATTTGTTCATTCTGGCCAGGCGGTCGATAGTACACCCCCACCGCCATCGCCTTCCCATTTTTACATGGAATTTCAATCTATAGAGATTCTACAGCAAATTTTGTTTCCTGCAAAACTTTAATCCTTTCTGACTCAATGCCCTCTCTAACAGAGCGCAACCCCTCCACCAATTTGATCAGCTCTATCATTATGATATAGTTTGTACCCTGGTATCACAGTGTCCCACTGGTTGTCCTCCTTCCACCATGTCTCTGATATTCCAATGACATCTAACCTCTCATTTAGTGCTATATATTCTAACTCTCCCATCTTATTTTTTAGACTTCTAGCATTTGCATACAAGCATTTTAGAGACTGTATTTTATTCATATCAATTTGGCTATTGGTAGACATGGGTAATTTGGGATCTTTAAGCTCTGTCTGCTCCATACTCGAGGGCATTTGGGCTACTTTACTCTTTTTTGGAACCTCTCTGCTTTTGGTAGTATCCTTCAAGGATACATTCTTCCGAGCCATCTGCTCTTGGGCGACTGTCGGCTTTCCCCTATTATCTAGTTTAAAAGCTGCTCTATCTCCTTTTTAAAGGTTAATGCCAGCAGCCTGGTTCCACCCCGGTTAAGGTGAAGCCCATCCCTTCGGAAGAGCCCCTCCTTTCCCCAGAATGTACCCCAGTTCCTAACAAATCCAAACCCCTCATCTCTGCACCATTGTCTCATCCACGCATTGAGACTCCGGAGCTCTGCCTGCCTTTTGGGTCCTGCACGTGGAACGGGAAGCATTTCGGAGAACGCTACCCTGGAATTTCTGGATTTCAACTTCCTACCTAAAAGCCTAAAGTTAGCCTCCAGAACCTCCCTACCACATTTTCCTATGTCATTGGTACCGACATGTACCAAGACAGCAGACTCCTCCCCAGCACTATCTAAGACCTTATCTAGGTGGCGCGTGAGGTCCTAGTTACAGGATCACTTCCTGCCACACCAGGGTGATGCTCTCCTGTCACGTGACCTCTCTCCTCCATGGCAACAGGGATGCTGCAAGACTGGAGGTGGGACTTCAGGACTATATCCCTTTAGGTCTCGTCTATGTACCTCTCTGTCTGTCTTATGTTTTCCAAGTCTGCTACTCTAGCCTCTAGAGAACGGACTCGTTCCCTGAGAGCAAAGAGCTCCTTGCACCTAGTGCACACGTAAGACCTCTCACCAACTGGGAGAAAATCATACATGTGACACTCAATGCAAAAGACTGGAAAGCCCCCATCCTGCTGCTGGACTGCTGTCTGCATCATAGTTTTAAGTTTTTGTTTAGATCTTTAAGTTCTTTACTTACTAAGGGTTGCTATGGATATTTATACCAATAAAACTGTACCTAATATGTTTAATATACCTTGTTTACCTGAAGCTTAATTAATCTCAGGTCCTTAGTGTATGTCTGATTTGGGTAACAAGCTTCACCTGAGAGAACCTCCTGTCTTTGAAGATGTGTAAGTACCTATAAAGCTACGATTATCCCAGGGGTGGGTGGATGTGGGGAGGGAGGGAGGGAGGGAAATAACACTTATTAAAAGAGGGCTGCTACACAGTACCCTGTCCTGTATTGCTGAGGTAAGCTATATTCTTATTTGATTTAAATTATAGCTCTTTGCTGCTGCTAGGCTCTAACTTATTATGAAATTTAAACTACAAGCTCTCTGCTGGGTTCTAAATTTAACCAGAAAGCTCTCTTCTGTGTTTTAAATTTAAACTAAAAGTACTTTGCTGATGCTAGGCCCTGAGTGACTATTACATTTAAACTACAGCTCTCTGCTGGGTTCCAAATTTAACCAGAAAGCTCTCTTCTGTGTTTTAAATTTAAACTAAAAGTACTTTGCTGATGCTAGGCCCTGAGTGACTATTACATTTAAACTACAGCTCTCTGCTGGGTTCCAAATTTAACCAGAAAGCTCTCTTCTGTGTTTTAAATTTAAACTAAAAGTACTTTGCTGATGCTAGGCCCTGAGTGACTATTAAAACTATAAGCTCTTTGCTGGGTATGAAATATAACCAGAAAGTTCTCTTTTAAATTTAAACCTAAACTGCTGCTACTAGGCCCTGACTGATTTAACAAAAAATAGTGGGTTCACAGATTAAATAGCTTTACTAGAAAGAATTCCTTTCAGAAAATTCCCAGAAGTATATACTCACAATTGCAGGTCTCTCTCCAGAAGCAACAGTAACTTTTTCTAGTCCTTCAAGACTGACTGGTTTTTACCTACCTTGGGGCTCCCCAGGGGTGAGTACCAAGACTACATCTCTACCTAATATCTTTTGTGGGGGCTCCTGACCTCATCCGTTGGTGGGGGTATAAGTCAGGTTAAGTCACTTGGGTTCTCTGTCAACAAGCAGGAAGACGTCCTCACATACGGGTGAAGCCCCCCTACCCCCCCCCCACCCCCGAAGGAGTTCCGCATGGAAACACTCCCCAGCTTCCACCAAAAGCTTTTGGGAGCCTTCATTGCACATGAGTGCCTGCTTTCCTACCTGCCTCAGTGCCATCTTATCCTCAGCTTATTCCGTGGAGCCCTATGGACATATTCCTGACCGCTGTCGGGAAAAAGTTGTGCTTTCGGGCCCTTCTGGGTTATCGATTTTTTTTTTCTGCTAGTCTAACTGCCTGTCATTGGTGCATCATCTTTGCTAGCGCCAGTCTATCCTTATCAGACGTTTTTCTCTCTTTTGCGCCTCAGGAAGTTTTCACCTTTTTTCACTGGTCAGTATTGAGCCATTTGATTTTGTGATGGCCATTTTTCTGGTCTTGTCGAAACTAGCCAGCAGTTTCAAAAAGTGCACTTGCTGTACACGCACCATTTCAGTCACTGACAGTCACAATTGGTGCATCCAGTGCATAATCACGAGCCGCCTTCCTGCAATCTGTGTCTTCAGATGACCATGAAGGGCCGGGAGTAACAACATGAGTCCCTCTGGAGGCCATCGGACTCTGCGTCCATGGCATCAACATTGGTGTTGATGCCCTCAAGAAGTCCCATCGAGCTCTCCGCATCACAAGGTGCCTGTGGTGATTCAGAGATTCAGGCTGTGGTAGCCTAGAATGGAGGTTCTCCATCGACACCTAGTTAGAGCCTCACAAGGACTCATCTGCCTCATCAGTATCAAAGGGGGTGGCCGGGGACAGTTCCAAGCAGGGACATTGACACTCGAGCCCTTCTTTGTGTGACGTCAAGGGCAATGGCTGGGAGAGATCTGCAAAGGTTCCCTGGCATGAGGAATAGACTCTCAAGGCCCTGAAGGCCATTGTCAATCTCCCGAGGCTCTGACCATTGAGGAGCCCTAGTTGCAAACACAATCTCCCTTTCCAGTGTCTCGGGCCCCGATGCCCTGACGCACAGGTGTCTGAGGGAGGATTGTCATCGGTCCTGCTGGCACCAGGAGTAGACCAGGAGATACAGTGTAGTTACTCACCTGTAGCAGGTGTTCTCAGGACAGCAACAAAAAACACCCCTTCTGTCCTTCCACGGCTATTGTGCTGCTCTTTTTTTTTGCAGGTGTTCTCTGGGAACAGCAGGAATCATTCTTCACATATAAGTGACGTCACCATTGGTGCCTGTGTGGAAACGCTCACCAGCTTCCAAAGAAAGCTTTTGGGAGGTCAACCATGCATGCGTGCCCATCTTCCAGCCCAAAGGGGCCTTCTTACCTCAGGATGATTACATAGCTTATTCAAGCCAAAAAAGAAAACAACTCCACAAGGAGGTGGGAGGGTAGTGAGGACTGATTCTTGCTGCTTCTGAGAACATCTGCTACAGGTGAGTAACTATGCTTTCTCCAGGACCAAGCAGGAAGTCAGTCCTCACATATTTATTTATTTTATTTATTTATTTTATTTGGAGTCTTTTCTATACCGGGCTCTTCAAAATCAGCTCGGTTTACAGATAACAGCAGCTTTGTTCAGACACAGGTAACGCCCGTACTGGACTTACAGAAAACAGGGTTATTCAACTTGGATTAACTGCGGCAACTATATACATATGGAACTCCCCAGCTACAAGCTACCGTAAAAACATGTAAACAGCCCAAGAGGGCAATCAGAAAAAAAAAACTGAGAAAAACGGTATGAGTAATCACTGAACGGTTCTGAGAGTCAGTGTCCAGCATCAACATCAACAGTAGATAGATTCTACAGTAGCCTGATGGACAGAAGGGCTGGTGGGAAGGAGTTGCTTTAATCCCCAAACAGGTGCCTGAGTACCGCTTGGCCGAAGTTGCTGTCATGTCTGGAATCTCCATCTAGATAGTAATGGGCTGTGAAGATGTGGACCGCAGACCACACAGCAGCCTACAGATCTCCACCGTGGAGATGGAATGTGTGTTTGCTACCAAAGCAGCCATAGCTCGGACGTTGTGAGCTGTGAACACAGCATTCCAAACTCAGACCAGCCTGAGCATAAGCAAAGGAGATGCAATCTGCAACCTAGAATGAAAGGGTATGCTTAGAGACCGCCACACCCAGCCTTTTGGGATCAAAAGAATCAAAAGGCTGAGAGGAACGGCGGTGAACTTTTGTATGTTCGAGGTAGAACGCCAGCGCTCTTGAAATCCAATGTGTGTAGAGCGACTTCAGCCCTATTGGCATGAGGTCTCAGGGAGGGGGGGGCAGGGGGAAGATGGGCAGTGCTACCAACTGATTGAGATGAAAAGCAGATACCACTTTAGGAACAGGGTGAGTCTGAAGTACCACCCTGTTATGATAGAATCTGGTATAGGGCGGGTGCGCCACTAGCGTTTGTAATTCACTAACGCTGCATGCAGAGATTGCCACCAAGAAAATAACTTTCCAGGTAAGGAACTTGAGAGCAGGAACTTATCGGCTCAAAGGGGAAAGAGAGGAGCTATCCTAAAACCACGTTAAGGTGGCATAAAAGGGGTATGCAACAGCAATAGACCCCCATGAAGCGGCCAACGAGAGGATGAGCAGAGATGAGTTTACCAGATGAGCCATGGTGGTAGGTCACTACTGCACTCAGATGCACTCTATCAGAGTTCGATTTGAGACCGGTCGAAGAGGTGTAGGAGGTAAGTTAGTATGGCCTCTATCGAACAGGAAAAACGATCAAGCACTTTGCACACCAAATGGAGAACCTGCGTCATTTGAACGCGTATGAGCATCCCACAGTGTTTTTGCGCGAGGCAAGAAGGACATTTTCCACTGCCTCCAGCAGATGGAGGTCTGCAAGAGCTACCCCCTCAGCATCCATGCAATGAGAGCTAGGGATTGGATGCTGGGGTGAAGAAGGGAGCTCCCACCCTGAGAGATCAAATCCGAAGCTCAGCCAAGTCGGAGAGGCTGCCTCTGGAACAGCCGAAGGAGAAGAGGAAACCATGGCTGCTTGGGCCAGTGTGGTGCTATGAAGATCATAGTGGCTCCCTCAGCTTGAAACTTGAACAGTTTCTTGGGCACTAGAGGAATTGGAGGGTAGGCATATAGAAGGCCCTCTATCCAGTCTAGGAGTAAAGCTTTGGAAGCTGTCTGATTGCTGCACAGTACTCTGGAGCAAAACTGTGGCAGCTAGGCGATGTGCAAGGTTGCAAAGAGATCTATCTCTGGTGTGCCCCACGTCAGACGATGTGGTTCACAACTCATTTGTTGAGGGTCCACTCGTGTGGCTGAAGGACTCTGCTGAAACGATCTGCTAGGACACTGTGTTCCCCGGGTAGATACACTGCCCTAAGGAGCATGCTGTGGAGATTGTGAACTTCCAGAGGTGGACTGCCTTCCAAAAGAGGAGGTATGAGACCGTGCCGCCTTGTTTGTTGATCTAGAACATGGCCACTTGATTGTCCATTTGGATGAGGACCGCATGGTTGGACAGCTGCTGCTGAAAGACATGGAGCATATTGGCAATTGCCCAGAGCTCCAGGAAGTTGATCTGGTATAGGCTCTCTTGAGCTGTCCACAGACCCTGCGTAAAATGGCCATCAAGATGAGCTCCCCAACCCATCTTGGAGGCATCCGTCGTGAGAATGCACTGAAGCGGAAGGGTCTGAAAAGGGAGCCCTGCAAGCAGGTTCAGAAACTAGCCACCAGCAGAGGGGCTCCCTGAGTGGGGGAGTAATGACCACATTCTCCCTGAGATGGCCAGTGGTCTGATGCCACCGTGTGTGGAGTGTCCACTGTGTCTGATGCATGTGGAGCCGTGCGAATGGAGTGACATGGACCGTGGAGGAAATGTGGTCGAGGAGCGGAGCATAAAAACATAGAAACATGACGTCAGAAAAAGACCACATGGCCTATCTAGTCTGCCCTTCCATATCAACTACAGTAGTCTCCCTTTTTACCTTTAGAGATCCTCTGTGTTTGTCCCTTGCTTTTTTGAATTCAGATACTGTCCTCGTGTCCACCATCTCCACTGGGAGACTATTCCATGCATCTACCATTCTTTCTGTAAAGAAATATTCTGCATATTACTCCTATCCTCTTTCACTCTCATCCTATGTCCCCGCGTAGCAGAGCTTGCCTTCAATTGAAAGAAACCCTCATGTGCATTTATGCCATGGAGGTATTTAAGTGTCTATATTATCGCCCCTTCCTCTAAAGTATACATATTAAGATCTTTTAAGTCTATCTTCATATGCTACATAACGAAGACCACTAACCATTTTAGTAGCCACTCTCTGCACCAACTCTAATCTGCTTAAATCCTTTTGAAGGTGCGGTCTCCAGAAATGGCACACAATACTCCAATGAGGTCGCACCAGAGACTTATACACAGGTGACATCACCTTTTTTTTCTGCTGGTCCTTCCTCTCCCTCTCCCTATACACTCAAGCATCCTTCTGGCTTTCACAGTCATCTTTTCTACATGTTTAGCCACTTTAAGATCATCAGACACAATTAGGCCCAGGTCCTGCTCTTCTTTTGTGGACAGAGGTTCCTCACCCCCTACAATGTATCGCTCCTTTGGATTCTTGCAACACAAATGCATAACCCTGCATTTTTTAGCATTCAGTCTCAACTGCCAAATTCTAGACCATTCTTCAAGCTTAGCTAGATCCCCTCCTCATGTTATCTACTCCATCCCGGGTGTCTACTGTATTGCAGATTTTGGTATCATCTGCAAACAAGCAAACCTTACCCAACAGTCCTTCTACAATATCACTAACAAAGATGTTAAAAAGAATCTGATCAAGACCAGATCCCTGCAGCACACCACAGATGATGAGGGCACTGCTGTGGACTAAGCCGTCACCGGCGACTGAGGAACCTGAGATAATCAGGTCTCGGGCAGCCTCTGGTGCAAGGAACGCAGATAGGCTGTGCTCAAGGGCCTGCATACACTCCGCGAAGAGAGCATTTTCCGAGGAGGAAGGAGCCGATGCAGCAACCTCTGTTGTTGGTACCAGTTCCCTCAGCAGGGACTCCATGATGATCACGGCATCGGGAGTCACCCAATGGCCCTGCTGGGCATCAGAAGGCAGCAACTCCTGCCATGGCAGCTTAGGAGGCTGCCCCCGGCCATCACCCTCAGTCTTGTCAAGGGCTTTGGTGCTGGTGCCCATGGGTTTTCACCCGGCTGTCAGCATCACCCTTCGACGTCGATGGGGCCGAAGTCTGGTCCTTCTGGGGGCAACTCTCATCTGAGGACTGTCCGCAATGTAGGGTATCTAGGCTCTAAGTGAGCCTGGCCATCGCACAGAGCCAAAGCCTTGGAGGAGGCCTTCGAGGATGTCTATGCTGACTCAAAGGAACCGAACAGCGATTCCCGCTGTTTTTCCCAATTCTGGAGCTCCTTGTGCATCAGTGTGCAGATGGAGAGCTCATGGTCAGGCTCGAGGCACTGAAGACACCAGTTGTGGCAGTCCGTTATGGAAATGGTCCAGCCACACTGGGTGCACTTCTTGAAGCCACTGCCTGGCTTAGACATATTAGGGAAGACTGCTTCAGCCAAGTCAAATGATGCCAATATCCCAGCCAACCAGGGAGGCATGAGAGAAAAACTCCGCGTGCCAAGAAAAATAAAAAAGGACCCAAAAAGAAAAACACGCAGCGCTGAGGCACCAAAGCTCCCAGGGAAGGCAAGAAGACTGTGACAAGCACATGTCCAAAAAATCACTAGTAAAAACAAAAAACCATACCAGTAGGTATCGATAATTTTTCTGGGACAGACCACAGTCTGAGAGGCTCCGTGGAAAAAAAAAAAGACTGAAGTAAGATGGCTCCTTCGTCTGGGAAGACGGGATTGCATGCATGGTTGACCTCCCAAAAACTTCCTTTGGAAGCTGGGGAGCGTGCCTGCGCATGCGTCATAGGTGATGTCATCTATATGTGAGGACTGACTTCCTGCTTGATCCCAGAGAATTCAACTTCATCTCAGAGTCGAATGGCAGGGAGACGGAGGAGTCGCCGCCAGTATCCGAGAAGGAGTCCCCCCCAATATCCCTTCCGAGCCATCCCTGCCATATGAAAGGCGGAAGTAACCCCCGGAGGACATGTTCTTCCAAGACTTTGTCTGGGACATGGCAAAGGCGATTCCTTTCTCCCTCGATATGGAGGATGAGCTGAGGGCAGAGGAACTGGAGATCCTCCAGTACCCCTTTGTGCCGAAGGAAGCTGATACGGTGCCCATATATCACATATTGCAGCAGCTCCTGCTCCAAATGTGGGAAAACCCCATGATGGTGCAAGCCATCAGCCATCGACTCGATATACCAGATGCAAAAGGCCCCCCAGGTTCGAGAAGCCCCAGTTGCTGCACTACTCCCTGGGGGTGGAGTTCACCATGTAGCGCATTAAGAGCTTAAAGACCCATTCTTCGGTGCTCTCTAGCTAGGAACACAGGACCCTCAATGGCTTTGGGAGGCGATGCTTCCAAGGTTCCATGTTGGTCACCCACATCCTGTCCTACCAGTTCTACATGGGGATCTCAATGAGTTTAGTTCCCTTTATCCTGGTGGAGCGCTTGGAGGCCTTCCATGCCCTTGTGGGCCACGGGAAGGACGTTTCAAGTACATGGTGTGAGCCACCTATGACGCCTTTGAATCGGAGGCAGATTGGCTGCAGTGGTAGGGATCTTTGGGACTGATGATATGCACAGAAGTTGACTCCGAAGTTTGAAAACCTTACAGCTAAGTGACAGATTTGATAAATTAGCTGTTTATATAAGCGCATTTGTCTTGAAAAGCTGATTCAGAAAAGAGGAGTCTCAGCTGTGCGGAAGAAAAATGTGAACCGGTTTTCAAAAAAAAGGTCGTTGATGCGATCAAGCACTAGCAGTAAGACTAAAGCACTAGCAGTAAGACTAAAGTTTTTTCTAGTTGTTAAAATTGAACGCACCGTAGTAATTTGGATTTTATACGTTCGCGAAGAGACCGAGTATAACTGCAGTGGTATTGAGGCATGCCCGCTAGACTTGCTCTAGTCCACTGACCTAGAGCAGTGGGTCTAGGACAAGCTGACGGACATGCCGTGCAAGGGTGAGAACCTCTTTGGCAAGCCCATGGAGGAGAGGACAACCGAAATAGAGACGGAGCAAGTGACCATCTCCCACCTCTCATGCAAGATGGCTGATCCCTCCAGGAAGAAGCCTTTCTACAGGCATAAGCGTCAATATTACCAGAGCCCCCAGGGTACTCAGTCCAAGGTGCAGGCTCTGTGCCAGCAGCATTGTGCCAAACTGCATAAGACTCAACCCATACCACAGCCAGGGGCAGGTTTTTGATGCCTTCCTCAGGAGCATAGCTCATCAGCCGCTTGCTGACAGGGTGCCCCCTCAGGTTGGCTTGTCTACTTTGCGCACAGGTGGCCTCATCACTACGGATGCTGGATGCTATAGATTGTGCGGAACAGATATCTGCTACATTTTGACCAGCTTCCATCTCTATTCTTCCTGAGGGAGTATTCCCTAGACTTGCATCACCGCAGTCTCCTCCAGGCGGAGGTCGCAACACTGTTGGCTGAGTTCGCTATCGAGCCATGCCCTCGGCTCAGATGGGGCCAAGGGTGTTCTACTCCTGGTATTTCCTCATCCCCAAGAAGGACGGGAGGGGGGGGTGTTCCCAGCCCATCTTAGACCTCTGTGACCTGAACCGCTTTCTGGTTCAAGATTATCTCTCTGGGTATCTTGCGCCCATATCTTCTCAAGGGCGATTGGCTATGTTCCTTGGATCTGAAGGATACATACACACAACATAAGAAATGCCATACTGGGTCAGACCAAGGTCCATCAAGCCCAGTATCCTGTTTCCAACAGTGGCCTATCCAAGACACAAATCTGTCAGATTCCCAAAAAGGTACCAAGATTCCACCATGCTTATCCCAGGGTAAGCAATGGATTTCCCTGATCCTCTTTAATAATGGTTTATGGACTTTTCCTCCAGGAACTTCTCCAAACCTATTTTTAAACCCAGCTACACTAACAGCTTTTACTATATTCTCCGGTAACGACTTCCAGAGTTTGATTACTCAAGTGAAAAAATATTTTCTCTTATTAGTCCTAAATGGGCTTCGTTGTAGCTTCATTGTGTGTCCCCTAGTCTTTCTACTTTTTGAAGGCGTTAACTGATCTACTTTTACCTGTTCCACTCCATTCATTAATTTGTAGACCTCTAGCATATCTCCCCTTAGCCGTATCTTTTCCAAGTTGAAGAGCCCTAACTTTTTAAGCCTCTCCTCATAGGGGTATCCTTTCATCCCCTTTACCATTTTGGTGGCTCTGCTCTGTACCTTTTCTAATTCTGCTATATCTTTTTTAAGATATGGTGATCAGAATTGCACACATTATTCAAGGTGCAGTTGCACCATGAAACAATAGAGGCATTATAATATCCTTTGTTTTGTTCTCCATTCCTTTCCTTATGATTCCTAGCATTCTGTTAGCTTTCTTGGCCACTGCTGCACACTGAGCCTAGGGTTTCACATATCCACAATGATGCCTAAATTATTTTCCTGGGTGGTGGTTCCTAATGTGGCACCTTGCATCATGTAAGCATAGTTTGGGTTGTTCTTTCCTAAGTGCATAACTGCATTTCATTCGCCATTTGGACATCCAGCCTTCAAATTTATCAAGGTCCTCTTGTAATTTTTCACAATCCTCTTATGTTGTGTTTTTTATTTTTTATTTATGCAGTTTGAAGTTACACAAGATATAACAACTTGTTGCAGTTTGAAGTTACACAAGATATAACAACTTGTTACAGAAAAAATACAACAGAAGAATAAGAAGGCAACCAGCCTTTCCTAGTATTACACTAAAACATGAAGAACTACATTCACTAGCCCACAAGTGAAGAGGGAGGCCTAGACATAATCAAAGGAAAGAGTTCAGGAAATAAGACACAAGACCAATGCAGAATATTACTATTCACGAACCAGAACCCCCACCTCTAAGTAGAGGGGGTAGATGAAAGAGCCATAAGCTGCTGAGATGGAGCCGCACTCTTACCTGTGACAAACTGAGTTAAGTGCACTGGCTCAAAAAAGATATAACTAACTCCCTGATATTTAATTGAACATCTACACGGGTAATGCAAGAAGAATAGCCCGCCTAGCTGCAAAATCTGAGGACGCAAGAAAAGAAACGGTTGCCTACATTTCTGGATGGTTTTAGAGATGTCAGGAAACATCCTAATTGTTCTGCCCATAAAGGGCTCATTCCTAGCCTTAAAATATAATTTCAAGAGTAAATCTCGATCAGGCTCAAGGACCAGAGTCATCAAAAAAAGTAGCCCTTGGGATAAATCCAGGATCTGTAGTCTCTAGGAACCCAGTTAGATCCAAAGAGCCCATTGGTGGAGAATGTAGAGGTGAAGAAGCTCCATGTCTTTACACTTGGCAAATAGAAAATCCTTGCCAAAGGACTCCAAAGGGATTTAAGGGATTTTCAATACAGACGTAGCATAAGAAACAAACAAGTCCTTCGCGAGACAGCAGGAACATGAGGAAAATTCAACAAGCGTAGATTCCTCTTCCTAACAGAGTTCTCTAACATTTCAATCTTCCCATGGATACCAAATAAATCTTTAGTAACAGTACCTGAGATAGTTAGTGTCCTCCACTTTGACTTCTAGCTAAGCCACCTTAGAGCTTAATCGGGCCACTTCCTGCTTCTGCTTGTCTGCAGACTGAACAAAAGAAGAACAATAGAAGGAAGAGCACTCTGGAGGGGGCACCAACTGAGATGAAAAGGGAAAGTTCCAGAGCCTGTAAACCCTCCCAGAGAAAATCCAAAGTAACAGCTGTAGGACGAACAAGTAAAGACTTTACTGGTTTTACCGCCTGTGTTCCCATGACAGGTAATGAACGAGCTAGCAACCCATCCTCAGGTTCCGCAGGCAATGAGGGCCTTCCATCGGCAGCAGAGCTCTCGACCACTCCAGCCGACCCTGCAGCCATGATGACTTCTGCCGTGGGACTCCCCACAATGCTTGGCGTACCAGTCACAACTCTCTCTTCGCCAAGAGAGTCTGCCTCCGTTGCTCCCAAGCGGTGGGAATGCAGGCTGAGCTGGAGGGGTTTGCGTCTCCGGGCTGAGGGTGACCTGTAGCTCTGAGGGGCACAGCAAGCTGCCTTCCACTTCTGATGCTCCAAGCAAGCTTTGCTCCGGAGTTTGCTCTGCACCAGTGGGCCTCACGAATACATCAAGAGGACCCTTAGCCACAGTTGTTCTCTTTGGCAACCTTTAGCCTTCCACTTACGAGGCATTTTTGAAGGTAAAAAAAAAAAGTTAAAAGTGGGAGCCATCAGAGCAACTGCTAACACGTATGCGCCATCTTGGCCTCCCTGATATGTGCCAATCCTCTTGTGTTTGAATAAATTTGTGTCGTCTGCAAATTTGATCACTTCACTCATTATTCCCATTTCCAGGTCATTTATGAAGATGTTAAAAAGCAGCAGACCCAGCACTCCACTATTTACCTTTCTCCATTGAGAAAATTGGCCATTTAGCCCTACTCTCTGTTTTCTATCTTTTAACCAGTTCCTGATCCACAATAGTACACTGCCTCCAATCCCATGATTGTTTGATTTCGCCAAGATTCTCTCATATGAGGGACCTTGTTTAAAGGCTTTCTGAAAATCCAGATACTTTATATCGACTGGTTCACCTTAGTCTCCCTATTTATTCACACCTTTAAAAAGATAACAGGTTAGTAAGACAAGACTTTCCTTGGCTAAATCCATGTTGGCCTTCTTCCATTAAACCATGACTATCCACATCTTCAGTAATTTTATTCTTTATAATGGTTTCTACCATTTTGCTTGGTACTGACATCAGGCTCTCCGGTCTGTAGTTTCCCAGATCACCCCTGGGACCCTTTTTAAAAATTGGCATTATATTGGCCATTCTCCAATCTTCAGGTACAATATAGCAAATAGGCAGAACAAATTTAGGCAGCAAGAAACTATTCAAAAAGCAAGAAAAAAGAAAAATCAGGACAATGGGACTACTCAATGTGCTTCTCCCCCAGTGCTCTGGAGATCAAACAGTAACTTTTGGGAGCCTCTTTCTCAGGCTCGTCGATTCCTCTTGTCACATGTTTTCGCTATTTAGGTGTAATTTTCGACTCCGACCTCTCCTTTCATGCTCACATCTCCCACATTAAAAAGACCTCCTTTTTCTTCCTTCGACAGATACAGTCCATTCGCCCCTTTCTCACCCCTGAAGCCCTCGCCACCCTTCTTCTCTCTTTGGTAATGTCACGCATCTCTGCAACTCAGTCCTTGCTGGGCTTCCTCTTTCACAACTTCACCGCCTTCAACGTATTCAAAACACTGCTGCACGCCTTATCTTTCACTCCTCACTTCGTGATCATGTCACCCCTCTCTTTCTTCACCTACACTGTCTCCCCCTGCAATTTCGCATACCCTACAAGATCCTCACACTGGCTCACCAAGTCTTATATAACCGCACTCCCCTATATCTGGCAGACCTACTTCAATTTCATACTCCCACTCGCGCAATTCGTTCAATTCACATCAACCGTCTTCACCTCCCATCTCCGTCATGTGCCCCTCTACAATCCACACGTTCCTCCGCCGCCTTCTTTATCGGCCCTGCCTACTGGAACTCTCTGCCCCTTTCCCTCAGACTCGAGCAACACTATCCTACTTTCAAAAGAGATCTGAAAACACATCTTTTCTCCACTGCCTTTGACCTCCCCTCCCCTTTTGTGTGACTTCCCTCTCCTCCTCTCTCCTGTCTCCCTCTCTCCTTACCCATGTCTAGTTAAGTGTCTTGAGTGCTTTCCTGTCATACTTTGTAACTTCCTTTCCTTTTCCGGCCCATTGGCCTTCCTGTATATTGATTGATTTTTGTAAACCGCCATGCTCTAACTGGAACTGCGATATATCAAGCTAAATAAACATAAACATAAACCATAGATTTTTTTAATGATAGTTCACAGATTACTAATAGTAGGTCTGCAATTTCATATTTGAGTTCTTTTAACACTCTCTGATGTATACTATCCAATCCAGGAGATTTTGCTACACTTCAGTTTATCAAATGGTTGTTAATACATCATCCTGATTTATTAAAATTTGTTTTGGTGGTTCCGATACATCACCATTTCAGGCATGGGTAACTTCCCTACATCTTCAGTAAAGACCGAAGCACTCTGTGTTATAGCCTTGTCCTTTTACTGCGTTATTGAATGGTCCAACTGACACACTCAGTTTTTTTTGCTACGAATGTATTTGAAAAAATTTTTTGATGCGTTTTTGCTTGAACGACAAACTTTTTTTTTTTTTAATTCTCTTTGCCTGACTTATCAATGCCTTGCATCTATCTTGCCAGTGCTTATGTTGTTTACCGTTTTCATCATTGGCTCCTCTTTTCAATTCATGAAAGATGCTTTTTTTGGCTGCAACAGCCTCTCTGACCTCACCTTTATTTATTTAACCAGTTTTATATACCACCTTTTCCTTCAATCAAAGTGGTTTACATGTTGCTAAGTGTGTACATTTGGGTTGAGTGTGGATAGGGGAAAGGTAAGGGACGGGCACTTGGGAAGGTAGTATGCTACATGTAAGGGTTCCATGACTTGCTTGGTTGCGATTATGCTCATTTGTTGGTTTGTAGGTTCTGGGAGAGCCCATAGTATTGTATGAATAGTGTGGTTTTGAGCATACTTTTGAAGTCCTTTATGTCACTCATGGATCTCATGCTGTCAGGCAGGGTGTTCCATAATTCTGGTGCGTAGAGAGATGGTGCCCTTCTGGATGTTGTCTGAGTAGTTCTTTGGTATTCAAGTGGGGTGGCTATCTTATTCTCCATGCTGCTTCTTAGTGCTTTTGCGCTGGTGTATTTGGTTATTAGGTTCTGGAGGACATTTGCTGACATGTTGATGATTTTGAAAATGTTTAATGTTGCCTTGAATCCTGCACGAGCTTGTATGGGCAGCCAGTGGAGTTTTTGGAGTACTGGCATAATGTGTTCATTTCTTCATCTGTTCATGATGATTTTGGCTGCTGTATTCTGCACCAGTTGAAGGGGGTGCGTGGTTTGTTTAGGAAGACCAATATATAATGGGTTACCATAGTCTAGGATGGGCGTGATGAGTGCCTGACAAACTGTTCTGAAGTGGTCTTGGCTTAGAATTGGTTTGAGTCGTCTTATGGTTTTTAATTTGTAGTATACCTTTGCTGCATTTTTTTTGATGTGTGAGTGGAGGTTTAGTTTGCTGTCTAGGGTGATTCCTAGGTATCTTACCTCATCCTTCACATTGCTGGATTTGTCCGGTATGCTGATTGTAGGTGGTGGGTTGAAGTTGGTTCCTCTTGTTACTAACATGACTTCCGTCTTGCTATAGTTTACCGACAAGTTGTTGTTGGTGAGCCACATTATTATTTCATCTTGGCAGTTGGTTATGAGGGTGAGGTCTGGTGTCTGTATGTTTGTTGGTGTATATATCATGATGTCATCCGCATAAATGTGGTAGAGCTTCCTGTGATTTTTGAGTATGTTGCAGATGGGTTGAATTTACAGGTTGAAGAGGATGGATGACAATGCGGATCCCTGGGGTGCGCCCTGTAACATGTCAAAGCGTGCTGATATCTTGTCGCCACATTTCACCTGTTGTGTTTGGTTTGTGAGGTAGGATTTGAATCATTTTATTGTGTTGTTGCGTAGTCCAATATCATACAGCCGTTGTATCATTTTGTTGTGGGAGACAGAGTCGAAGGCAGCAGATAGGTCCATAAAGACTAGGAGAAATCCTTTTTTTATATTGTCTACCCCCCTTATGAGGTTGTCCATTAAGGAGGTTAGCAGTGTTTCCACGTTGTGATGAGTTTTGAACCCATGTTGGTGTATGTCCATAGGTGCGTTCAGGTCAGTGTGTTCTTGTAGCTGCTTTTGTACCGATTTTTCGATTATCTTTGCTATTATAGGGAGGCTGGAGATTGGCCGGTAGGCATTGGGATCCATGTGGTTTAAGGTTGTATTCTTCAGGACCAGGCGAATGATGGACTGCTTGAGGTGTGTCTGCATATATCCTTGCTGGAGGGAGATTTCCACTATTTTTTGGATGTGCTGACTTATCTGATCTTTGGTGTCTTTGATCCATGGGTCTGTGGCTGAAGTTGTTGTATTCAAGGAATCAATTACACTGGTCAACATTGAAATCGTTGCTGACTTTAAAAGGCCCTAATCTGTAGTATCTTGGTGAGCTGAACACGAATATAACATTAAAAAAAATTTATTGGCTCTCATTTTGAAGATATTGCATGTAGTTCATTTTTGATGTTTCACCGTGTAAATTTATCCAATAGGACATCAACAACATCCCAAATAAGCCGTGAATGATGTAATATTGCATCACATTGCATAATACCAGCATGCACACATCATCCAGAGTTGATTGCATCATTTTCTGATGCAATGCAATACTATTGCCAGATGGCTGCTGAAGCCATCTGACGTCAGCAGTGTACTATACGCAGTCAGAAAGGTGAGCATTTAAAATATTTCAGACTGTGTGCGAGACAGTTTAAGCTACTGTTACATGTAACTTTTATTAATCATATAATTTTAGCCATTTAGGTACAATAGAGAACAGTAATGCCGCGAAAGTGCGTTAATACTGTTGACAATTTCTGCTACATTTCTGGGGAAGTGACATTTGCCAACCAGAAGAAAAGTATCACTTCTCAACTGAAGAAGGCATATCATCTTTACTTCGGATGCAAGATTGGTGACCAAGACAAGCCTTGGGCCCCGCATATATGCTGCGCTACATGTACAACACAGCTTTCACAGTGGTTGAATTGCAAAAGACCATCAATGCCGTTTGCAGTCCCCATGGTGGGGAGAGAACCAAGCAACCACATAAATGACTGTTACTTCTGCTTGGTTCCTCCTCTTTTCAGCGGAATAACGAAGCAAAAGAAGTCGAGCATAGTCTACCCAAACATTCCGTCTGCATTGAGACCAGTTCCACATGGTGAGAGACTTCCTATTCCAGAACCTCCATCAGAATATTCTCTTGATTCATCTGATGAGGACAAGGGTGAGCCAACCTGTTCTTCTCCTGGTCCGTCAGCGTGCAATGACCCAGATTTTCACTGGGATGCATTATCAACTCCGCACAGAATAACACAGGAAGAACTAAATGACCTGGTTCGTGATTTGGTTTTATCCAAGAACAAGGCAGAATTGCTAGGATCAAGACTCCAACAATGGAATCTTCTAGAAGAAGATGTCAACATTACTTCATATTGAAAGCGCCACCAGCAGTTGGAGCCTTTCTTCAGAAAGGAAAGTAATCTGGTATTCTGTTCCGATATTGAAAGCCTCATGAATGCCTTAAAAATCACTCATGACCCACAAGACTGGAGACTATTTATAGACTCTTCGAAACTGAGTCTGAAGGCTGTGCTTTTGAACAATGGAAACCGTCTTCCATCTATTCCAGTAGCGCATACCGTCCACATGAAAGAGACATACGGTGACTTAAAGCATCTACTGACTTCCATTAACTATAACAAGTACAGCTGGCACCTCTGTGGTGACTTGAAGGTAGTTGCCCTTTTAATGGGACTGCAGCAGGGATATATAAAATACATGTGTTTCTTATGTGAGTGGGATAGCCCAGCAAGGGATTGGCACTACTTGCGGAAGGAATGGAATCGCAGACAAAATGTAACAGTTGGAGAGAAGAATATCCAGCACCCAGCTCTGGTTGAGGCTCACAAAATCCTGCTTACCACCCCTTCACATCAAACTAGGTTTGATGAAAAACTTAGTGAAAGCCATGGACCGCACTTCGCCAGCTTTCCAATACCTGCATGAAAAATTCCCTCGACTCAGCGAAGCAAAGATTAAAGAGGGAGTTTTTGAGGTCCTCAGATTCGAGAGCTTTTCAAAGATGACCGATTCAACAACTTGCTGCAGGGTGATGCGAAACAAGCATGGAATGCTTTTCACCTAGTGTCGTCAAACCTTCTCGGGAATGTTAGGGCAGAAAACTACAAGGAACTAGTAGAAGACATGCTGATGCAGTATCAGAAACGTGGCTGCAATATGTCTCTAAAGATCCATTTCCTTGATTCCCATCTTGATTTCTTTCCTGACAACTGTGGTATGGTTAGTGATGAACAGGGCGAACGTTTTCACCAGGATATCGCAACAATGGAGCAAAGATACCAGGGAAAATGCTGGCTGACTACTGCTGGACACTCCCCAGAGAAGCTCCCGAACAGCTGTACAAGAGACAGGCGAAAAAATCTAAGTAGTAGTCTATGACTTGGTTTTTTACAGGTATTAACTGCAGGCCTATTATATTTACTATTGACATGCATTTCATGATGTAAACATGAATTCTTGTAGATTACAAAAAAACTAGAGCCAACTTTGCAATTTCACTGTCATATTTGTGTTCAGCATATAAAAATTGATAAGAAATGACTATTTTTATTTCAGTAACATGACTTTTGTAAAAATTTGTTGACCAGTGTTATTTGTTTTATCTGGAGTACTGAGGGGGTGGTGAAGTCTTCCCAGGCTCTTTGGGTTTCTAGGGTTGGTGTGCTGTTCCCGTTGGTGGGGGGGGGGGGTTATGTCTAGACTCCTGCGTTTGCTGACTATGGAGTTCGCGAATAACTGCGGGTCTATGATTTCGTGGTCATGCTGTGTAGTGGCCTTGATTAGTCTCTGCACGATGTTGAAGAGCTCTCTGGGTTTATTCACTGCCTTCATGATGGTGTTGGTGTGGTATTGTTGTTTGTAATTGCAGATTAGTTCATTGTATTCCATTTGCTTATTTTTGTATTGCTGTAGGGTCTGCTGTGTCTTGTTTCTTCTCCACCTCCTTTCCAATTGTCTCAATTCCCTCTTTGCTTCTCTTATGGTGTTGGAATACCAGGGTGAATTGATCCTTTTGTTTGTGCGTGGGTGTGTTCTAGTTGTTGAAGAGGCTGCGGTAAGTACCTTGTCCCAATTTTCAATTATGTTGTCCAGATTTGTGTTATCTTGTGTAGTTGTAGTTTAGGAGTTATTTTCTGTAAGAATTGGTCCCTTTGATACGCTTTGAATCTCCTTTTGAATTGCTCCTCCTTGCGGCCGGCTGGGCTTTTGATCAGTATTGAGAAGGTTATTGCATAGTGGTCCGACCATGGGACTGGCGTGATTGTCAAGTCTATGGGTCGGTCATTTTCCATAATCTGTTTTGGAAAGAAGATTAGGTCTGAACTGGTTCCATGCTGATGTGTTGGAGCATTCACAATCTGAGTGAACTGGAGAGATTGCATTGCTGTGAAGAAATCTCTGGTTTCATTGGTGGGTGCTGAACTAGGATTGTAGTCTCCCAGTGCAATGAGTGGTTTATGCTGAGAGCTGTGTGAGCAGGTGGTCTCCAATATTACCGAGAAGTCAACAGTATTTGGTGGTCTGTATGTGAGGCAGATAGGTAGTTATTGGAGATGGTGATTGTGTTCATTTCCATCATGTGAGTAGATGATGTAGTCTTGAATTTGTAGTGGCTTTCAGCCAGGATCAGCACACCTCCACCTTTTTTGTGTGTTCTTGTGCAGTTTTAAGCTGTATATTCTGAAGGTGGTGTTTGGTTGAATATGACTTGATCCGTGTCTGTGAGCCATGTTTCCGTGATACATATGATATTTATCTTGTTGTCTTGTATGTAATCCAAGATAGTATTTGGTTTGTTTCTGACTGATCTTGCGTTGAGTAGTGCGCACTTAATTGGGGATTCAGTGATGGGATTTGTGTTCGTCGTTTGAGCTGTGCTTGTGGTGGGCGAGTTAGTTTGTAGTTGTAAGCTCTTCTTGCCGAGCGCTTGTTTCTCTGGCAGAATATGGAGGCGATTGGTGGTATTGGGTGGGTGAGCGTGGGAGTAGGTAAGGTGTGCTGCCCTGAAGCTATGTATTTGGTTTGCTGTGCTAGATTTAGTATGATTATTATATAGACTATAGTATAGTAGCGAGGATGCATTTTGGTGATTTGTAGTCTTACCTGGAGGGGAGTGAGCGAATGGGGATTTTGCTTCTGGGTGTTGCCTCGTCTTCTGTCATCGTTGTGTCGTTTAAACCATGCTGGCAGTTTTTTGGCCTTCCTTCCACTTTTCTTAAAGCATGGAAAACATCTGGTTGGGCTTACAAGATAGTATTTTTAAATAATGTCCATGCTTGAAGTACATCTTTAACTTTTCCAGCTGCTCCTTTTAATGTTTTCTTTACTATTTTCTTCATTTTATCATATAGTCCCCTTTTAAAAGTTAAAAGGTTGTACTGTAAATTTCCTTTCCTTCATCCCTCCATTTATTAAATCAAATGTGATCATGGTGTGGAGGAGTAGCCTAGTGGTTGGGGCAAGGTACTTCAGGCCGGAAGGTCAGGGGTTCAAATCCCACTAGAGGACAGCAACCTTGGGCCGGAAGGAATGGGGTTTCTAGTCCCACAGGTGCTCCTTGTGGTCTTGGGCAAGCCACTTAACCCTCCATAGCCCATGTTCCCTGTAAAATAGTTATCTCCAAGTTATAATGCCCTGTTCAGTGTAATTTCAGTTTGTTCAATGTAAACCGCACTGATGCAGAATAGCGCGGTATATAAGAGAATGTAAATAAATAAATAAAAAATAAATGGTATGATTACTTTTGCCAAATGGCCCCAACACCCTCATCACTTGGTCCAAAATTAGCGTCCTCTCTTGTCAGTTTATGAACCTGCTGCTCCAAGAAGCAATCATTTATTTCATTTAGAATCTTTATCTCCCTAGCATGTCGTGCTATGACATTGACCCATTCGTTATTGGGGTAATTGAAATCACCCATTATTACTGTGTTGTGACTTCTGTTAGCTTCCCTATTTTCTTTTAGCATTTCATCATCCATTTGTTAATTTTGGCTAGGCAGTCAATAGTACACCCCCACTGCCATCGCCTTCCCTTTTTTACATAGAATTTCCATCAATAAAGATTTCACGGTGTATTTTGTTTCCTGCAGAACTTTAATCCTGTGCGACTCAATTCCCTCTCTACCAGAGGTCAACCTCTCCACCAGTTTGATCTAACCTATCATTACGATATAGTTTGTATATAGGTATCACAGTGTCCCATTATTTGTCCTTCTTCCATCAAGTCTCTGAGATGACAATTATATCTAACCTTTCATTTAGTGATATATATTCCAACTTTCCCATCTTTTATTCTAGACTTCTAAGATTTGCATACAGGCATTTTAGAGGTTGTATTTTATTCATATTAATTTGGTTATCAGCTGATAGGGGTAATCTGGAATCTTTCAGCTCTGTCTGCTCTGTACTTAAATGCATCTTGGTTAGTTTTATCTTTATTGAAACATCCCTATGAGAATGCCATAACTTCCCTCTTTTGCTAGTATCTTTCAAGGATACATCCTTCTGAACCATGTGCTCTTGGGCGACTGTCAGCTTTCCCCTATTGTTGAATCTGATTTGGAAGGCTAGGGAGAGGGAAAGGGAATTCTATGCTTGTTGCAGTGGATGTTGAAAAAGTGTTTGACCACGTTGAGTGGGATTGTATAGTGCAGGTATTTCGGAGGGTAGGTTTAGGGGAGTGGTTTATAGGGTGGATAAAAGCCCTGTATTTATTTATTTATTTAGACAGATTTGTATACCACCTTTTCCTTCAATCAAGGTGGTCATGTCACAACACAATTGGAGGGTTACATTTAACATTAGGGTACATGTAAACATTTAGACAGTACAGTTATGTGACAGTGTTTGGACAGTACAGTTGAGGTAACATTTAACATGAAGGTATTTACTAATGTGGTGTGATAATTTGTTCGTGTGAATGGGATGGCTATGTATTTAGTTGGCAGTGATGTTAGTGTTGCTGTTTGGGTAGGGAATGTTGCTTGAATGCTCATAGGTTTCTATAAATAACCATGTTTTGAGGTCTTTGCTGAAGTCTGTGAGGTCTTCTAAAGCTCTCAGGCTCATTGGTAGGGAGTTCCTATTGAAGATGCTAGTAGTGATGGTGCTCTTTTTGAGGTTGTTTGTTTGGTCTTGTGATAGCCTGCAGGGGTGCTAATCATGTTGTTGTTGTTGGTTTTTCTGGGTCTATTGCTGATGTCTATTGTTATAATGTTTTGGAGTACGTCCGCTGAGAGATGGTGAATGACCTTGAAGATTATCATGATTGTTTTGTATTTAGTTCTTGCCACCATTGGGATCCAGTGTAGTTGTTGTAGGACTGGAGTGATGTGCTCGATCCTTGGAGTGTCTGTAATGATGCATGCTGTGGTGTTTTGTACCATCTGTAGTGGGTGTAGTGTCTGGTGAGGAAGGCCTTGATATAGTGAGTTTCCATAATCAAGCAGTGGTGCGATGAGTGCCTGACATACCGTGCGGAAGTGGTCTTGACGGAGCATTGGTTTGATTTGTCTGACTGTTTTCAATCGGTGATATGCCTTGTTTGCAGTTTTGTTGATGTGAGATTTCAAGTTCAGAGCTCTGTCTAGTGTTATGCCCAGATATTTAACTTCTTCTTTGACTACTATGTGTTTGTTTAGGATGCTTATGGTTTGTGGAGGTGTGAATGTGGGGTTCCTGGTGACAAAACATTGCCTCAGTTTTGTCGTAGTTGACTGTTAAGTTGTTGGCTATGAGCCAGTCATTCATGTCTTCGAGTCATTTTGTTATTGGTTTAGTGTTTAGTGCCAGTAAGTTGACTGAAGCGTACACCATGATGTCATCAGCATAAATGTGGTGGCATAGATTATGGTTCGTAATGATGTTGCATATGGGCTGTATGTAGATGTTAAAGAGCATTGAAGATAGGGCTGAGCCTTGTGGTATTCCCTGCGTGATGGAATTGTAGGGATTTCTTTTGATCGCATTTGACTTGTTGCGTTCGTCCTTCCAGGTATGATGTTTATGTTTATTTATTTGATAAAAACCGCCTTTCTGAAATAACCAAGGCGGTGTACAATTAAAACAATTTTAGTAAAAGAAGGCCAAAGGCCAACGAGAAGGAAAAGAAATGTACAATTTTTTTTTAAAAAGGATAGTAGAAGAGAGGAGGCAGGACGAGACAGAACAACATGGGGGAGCGTCAGAAGGAAGGAGGAGAGAGGATAGTAGAGTCACACAAAAGGAGAGGGAAGATTAAACGCTAGGGAAAACAGGTGGGTCTTGAGGTTTTGCTTAAAGACATTGTATTGGGGTTCTAAACGGAGGGAGGAAGGGAGAGAATTCCAAAGGGCGGGGCCAGCAAAAAAAAAGGCAGAGGAACGAGTGGATTGTAGATGAGCACGGGAGGGGAAGGCAAAGTGAGACGGTTGAGGTGAAAAGAGCGAGGGGTGTATCTGGGAGAATGAAAGTAGAGGAGATCTGATAGGTACTGGGGGGTGCTGTCATGGAAGGCTTTATGGACCAGAGTTAATAGTTTGAAAGTGGTGCGGAAGGGGACAGGCAACCAATGAAGATGAAATAGCTGAGGTGTAATATGGTCGCGGAGAGAGGTGTGCGTAAGGAGGCGTGCTGCAGTATTTTGGATGCGTTGCAAGCGATTCAGTTGGGATTTGGGGAGACCAATGAAAAGTGAGTTGGAAAAATCCACACGGGACATAACCAGGGAAAGCACCAGGGTAGTGAGTGCAGAGGGGGAGAGGGTATTCTTGCATAGTCGTATCTGTTGTAAGCGTTGCAGTAGCTTAGGGTTTGACACGGTATCGAAGGCCGCCGAGATGTCCATGAACACTAGCAGGAAGCCATTTTTTTATGTTATCTATGCCTCTTAGGAGATTGTCAAAGAGGGAGGTGAGTAGTGTTTCCACGCCATGCTGGGGCTTGAATCCATGCTGATGTATGTCCAGAGGGGCATTGATATCTATATGGTCCTGAAGTTGCCTTTGGACTGCTTTTTCCACAACTTTAGCAAGGAATGGCAGGCTAGAGATGGGACTTTATGATTTTGGTTCGGACGGGCTCAGATTGCTATTTTTAAGTATTGTATGGCCCCAAAGGTGCGTATTCAGGTTAATTCTGATTATTCGGGGGAGTTTGCTTTGAGGAAGGGAACGAGGCAAGGTTGCCCGCTTTCCCCCCTTGTTGTTTGCCCTACTGATAGAGGCTTTGGCAGATATAATTCGTTCCATCCTGAACATTAAGGGGATAATAGTTGGGAAGCATATGTATAAAATTGGTTTATTTGCTAATGACATCATTTATACTTAAATCAGCCACTGATTTCTCTGCCAAGCCTTCTCAAGCAAATTGTTTAATAGACTCTCTGGTTACAAAATGAATTTGACTAACACTGAAATATGCTGTCTACTTGGAGGAGCAGTTGGAGAGGAGGCTAAGGGAGGCTTTTCCTTTCAAATGGGCATGGAGTCTATCAGGTATCTGGGGATTCAGGTGGGTAAGAACTGTGAGGAATTATTTAACTTGAACTTTGAGAATCTCTGACTGAAGATTGTTAGGGATATTGAGAGATAGAATCATCTGTCAGTTTCATGGATGGGTAGGATTGCAACCATTAAAATGAATGCTTTGCTGTGGCGGTTGTTTTTGTTTATGGTCCTACCAATCTGGATTTCAGATAGTTTTGAAGAAATGGCAGAAGAAATGGAGGAGGAGACCACTCACAGTGACACATCAGGTGTTGATGTGTGCCAAGTGGAAGGTGGGATGGGTATCCCGGATCTTAAGAGAGATTATGTGGTGGTACAATTGAGAAGGTTAGTGGAATGGAAAAAAGAGGATAAAGGGAAGCAATGGGTGGTATATTGGTATAGCCCCATTCGGTATAACACAGATTTTAAGCTAGGAATGTTACATGGAACGTTCTTGGAGTGGCAGAAAACAGGGTTGTAGTGTATTGGCCAAATTGTGGGGAATGCAGGGGGCACTAATGGATTTTGGTACTTTAAGACAAAAATTTCAGATTAAACCTGAGCATGAGTTTTATTACTGGCAGGTCTGTCATTAGGCTTAGTCCAAAGTGGTTTCTGCTTTCCCCGTGGGATATTTATCTGACTTGGAGAAGCTCGTCTCAAGATGGATAGGGTCCCGGGGCTGGCTATGGGGCCTTTCCATATCATCCTTTGGGTGGTTGTCCTCCTTCAGCAGCTGAAGACAGAGCATGATCAAGCTTGAACTGTGCCAGTATAAGCGCCCCCCCCCCCCCCCCCCTTTGAACTAACTAGAATCAGTATACTCCGTCCTCAGCAGCTGAAGGAGGAGCTCTGGCATGGCTGGGCTCTACAATAGTTTTATTATTTTTTTCTTTCTTTCATTTTTTTATTCTGGATTAGTTAAGCAGAGCTGAACAGTGTTCCCTAACAAGCCAAGGCTTGAGACTGGGTTCCTGGTGCAGGATGGTGCTGTGGAGCGAGGGCCGCCTGAAAAGCAAAGCCTATTTGTCAGACTGCCTGGGTCCTTAGGTGGATCGGGCAGGGTCGTCGGGGCTTAAATAACTAGAATCCTAGGTCACTTCCCCCTCCCCCCCACCCCCCCACCAACCAGACAACTGCTCCCTGATCGGGGTGGCGAAGTGCTGCTCAGTTGAGGCCGTTCTTGGACCAGGACACTGTATAAGAAAATAAAAGTAAAGGGTAGGGACTGGTCTTACAAGCCTTGCATTGCTGACAGCATCACTCTTGGGTTAAGTTCCTTGTTCTTCTCCAGAAACAAGCAGGAAGTCAGTCCTCACTTATGGGTGACGTCGGCACCGACGGAGCCCGTGCAGAACAATTCCCCAGCTTTCAAAGAAAGCCTTTGGGATTGCTGTCACGCATGCGTGGTCTTCTTCCCGCCGCCCAAGGGTGCCATCTTGCTCAGTCTCCCTTTTTTCGCGGAGCCCATCGGACACACATACTCGTCCCTCAAAAAGGTTTTTGGTTTTTGGTCTACAGGCCTCTTTGTTTTCCAGTTGCACCAGTCCTCTACCCGTCCTTCCCCTGCTCTACTTCTTAGAGCTATAAGGGATAGTCTTCTCTTTTTCATTTTTTGTTACATGCTTCACGCCCTTTTTTTCTCCTCTAACCGCTGGCCGTGTGGGTCTTTGACCTCGCAGGGGCCATTATTGCCCCCATAGCCACCGGCTTCAAAAAATGCGATAGATGCTCTAGGAACATGTCACTTATGGACACTCACGACTGTTGTCTACGGTGCCTCGGAGCCAACCATGATCCGGAGCTCTGTTTGTTTTGCAAGAAAATGTCCTCTAAGGCCCTGCTCAGTCGTAAGCAGAAGTCCGAAGACATTTTCCGAAAGGCTGCCTCTGAATCCCCGGTTGCACCCTCGGTCATCTCTCCCCCAGTGGGGGCCCCCTCCTGCAGCCCCGCGCTCTCGGCAGCACTCCAACCAGGGATCCCCTGAGGTGGGGCGGCACTCCAATCAGGGATCCCCTGAGGTGGGGCGGCACTCCAACCAGGGATCCCCTGAGGTGGGGCGGCACAAAAAGAAGGCCTCAAAATCACTGTCGGGTATGCCCGACAAGCGCAAGCGCTCCCGCGCTCGGTCGCTTAGCCCCCTTCGGCATTCCCAAGAGTCTGACAGGGAGCGGCCCCGCAAGGTACCCCGCATGGAAGCAGAGGCCTCTGGCAAAGGTTCCCGGTCTCCTGAGGGCCATCCCGGTGAGGTCCCCCTTTCTTCCTCGACGCCCAATCCGGTGACCTCGGGATCGGCATCGTAGGGCCCCACGCAACACAGCGTTTCTGCGTTCATTGCTTCCCAGCAGGCGCTCACGACCAGCTTTGCTGACTCGTGCCCAGAGACCACAGGTCCCTCACGTGGGACACACAAATCCATCCAGGAAACCCCCAAGAGCCACGGGCATTGTGAAGGTCCTCGATGTCGGTCTCGCTCGTCCTTCCATTCCTCAGAGGCAAGATCTTCCAGGGCCTCCAGCTCCAAGCAGGCACCGGCCATTGGACAAGGACGATCTACCCAACTCGGACTCTTCAACTGATTTTTCGGAGTGGGAGTCCGATGGGGATACCTTCCCGGAAACCCATACCCACCTGGACCTTCCATTGGATTCCTCTCCGCCCTTGTTCCAGCGGCGCTTGCCACCCGAAGACACCTCCTTCCTGGTGTTCATTTAGGACATGGCAGGGGCCCTTAACCTTGCCACTCAGGCCGAGGAGGACCCTCGTGCTGAAGAACTCGTTATTCTTCAGTACAAGTCCCTGCCCAGGGAATCCCTCACTGTGCCGGTTCCTCATATTCTATCTCGGCTGCTGCTCTGCATGTGGGAGGCCCCCGCCTCGGTCCCCATCGTGAGCAAGCGCCTTGACACCATGTACAAGATGCAACATGGGCCGGGTTTCAGGAAGACCCAACTCCCCCACATCTCTATGGTGGTGGAGTCGGCCATGAGGAAGCAAAAAGAGTCCAAAATCGCACTCGTCGGTACCGCCTGGCCGAGAGTCGAGAGACCTTGATGCCCTAGGCCACAAGGCCTACCAAGGCTCATGATCTCTTGTTGCATTCAAGCTTACCAACTATACATAGGTATGTTCTTGCGCAATTTAGCCAAAGAGCTCGGAGAGTTCTCAGCGGGCCTCGAGGGCAAGCCCCTGAATAGATTCGGCTTTCTGCTGAAGTCCGTCGCAGACTGCTCTAAATACCTCTCCCGAGCCGCCTATGATGGATTCGAGTCATTGAGTGGCGGCCGCGGGCATCGGGGCCCGTGGCCAGGCATGGCTCCAGTCCTCGGATTGGTCATGTTTGGTCATGTCTTTCTTGTCTCTACTGCTTTCCTATCAAGAAATTGTATATTCCTTTTCCATTTCGCTGGCTTTGGCCTTCTTTTAAACATGGTTTTAATTGTACACCGCTTTGCTTGTTGTAGAAAGGCGGTTTTTATCAAATGTAATAAACATAAACATAATGGGTGCAGGAGAAACTCCTGGACATGCCCTGCCTTGGCAAGCAGCTCTTCAGCAAACCGATGGAGGATAAAGCCGCAGAGATAGAGACGAAGTTCGTCACCAGAACCCTTCTCTCACACAAGACCTCCACTCTGCCCTGAAAGAAGCAACCATCCAAGAAGCCCTTCTTTCCTCGGAAGGGCCTCCAGAACCAGGACTATCTGCCATACCCGGCTACCCCCGCGCCGACAACCCTGGTGCAGAGTAAATCTGGCCAAGGGCATCGTAAGCTGAAGGGGCTGAAAGCCCAAACTCTGGCTCTTCCACAACCCACTTAGGGGTTTTGACATCATCGGTATAGCCCCTCACCTTCCAGCGATGCAGCAGCCAGTGGGGAGACGCCTGTCTTATTTTGCCCCATTGTGGGCCTCCATCACCTCAGACACCTGGGTTCTCCAGGTCGTCCGAGACGGCTATTGCTTTCACTTCGACAGGCTTCCACCTCCCTTCTCCCCGGCAGAGCTTCCTCGACTCCCCGCGCACCAGCTTCTACTGCAGCGGAAATTACATTCTCTCCTTGCCCAACGGGCAGTCGAGAAGGTCCCTCCACACTTTCAAGGTCGGGCCTTCTATTCCCGGTACTTCCTCATCCCAAAAAAGACGGGGGGTCTATAGCCCATCCTCGACCTCCGCAAGCTGAACAAGCCTACTACTGCCTGGATGGGGATTTCTGGTGTGACAGTATGTTCAGCATCTGTTTGGGACTTAGGTTCAACTCCTCCCACTGGCCCTACTGTCTGTCCAAGCTACCAAAGGAGTCCTTCTGATGTGGATGTCTGCAGTGGACATTGAATCAGTTGAGTCCCGCAGAGGGACTACACGTTGTTTCTCCTGGTTTGTGTTGCCCTGGTTGTGCTGTTTTCATGTTTGGTAGCCTGTAGTTTGGGGGTCTCATATGTCAAGACCTCTTCCTGCTTGTTCACAGAGAAAGTGTAGTTCTCCAAAAACAAGCAGGAAGTCAGTCTTCATATATGGGTGATGCCAACGGAGCTCACAGAAAGCTTTTAGGAATGCTACCATGCATGTGTAGTCCCCTTCCCGCCTAAGGGTACCATCTTGGTCAGTCTCCTTTTTTCCTTGGAGCCCAACGGAAGCTTGTCCCATTTTTCCCAGAAAAATCCTCTAAAATTTATCCTTATAAGTTGTTTTTTTCTGGTTTGCATACCGGTTCCTCTTCCCGCGTTCAGCCGGCACCATCCTCGGCTCCCCCTTCTTTTTGATGAGGCTTGGCCTCGACCGGCGTTCTCACCTTTCTTCACCTGGGAGTCATTGACCCCATCCAGGTGTCTCCCACCATATCTCCCGGTAGGTTCAAAAAGTGTGACCGCTACAGTCAAACCATGTCTGTTACAGACACCCCCCCCCCACACACACACACACTACTACAGCTTACACTGTCTTGGTCTGGACCACAACAGTACCACCTGCGACCTGTGCCAGGCCATGACTCCAAAAACCAACAAGAAAAGGTCGGAGTTGCGGAGAAGATGTTCCCGTGGTCTGACTGAGCCCCAAGCTGAGCATCTCCTGAGAGGCCCGGGTGTCTTTGGAGTCCCACGGCAGCAGCTCCTCCGTAAAGACCCCAGACCCTGGAAAGAAAAAGAAGAAATCTTCGAGACCAGTCGAGGTTCCACTGGTGAAACCCGGTAAGGTCCCGTGGTGGGACTCGGGCGACTCCGAGCAGCGCCCCCTTAAGTTCTCTAAGAAGGAGTCCTCGGCCGGCGGTGATCATGCGAAGCTCCTCGAGGCCGTGGTCCTCGTTAAGGATGCAGTCATGAGAGTGCTGGTGTCAGGCCCAAGGCCCTCAGTGCCCATACTGAAAACTGCGGAGCCTTCTGGCATTGTATCTAGAATGGCAGCCCTGGAGAAGAATATTTCTGTCGTCCTGGCCTTGCAGCAGGAGATGTCAGGCTCGTCCGCATCATCTGCTCCGACAACCGGGCCCCCAACTGCGGGGGAGTCCCCGGGCATCGAGCCAGGCCCCAAGCGCCACTAACCTCGGGTAAACCCGCAGCACCGATCGCGATCCCGGTCCCAATCCTCGGGTGTATGTTCCTCCCCGGCCAGTTTCCAGGAGTCCAACCTGAGATCCACCGGAGGATTCCGACTCCTCTGGGCCAGCCTTGAGGCATGATAGTCCCGCACCTCGGAGTCCTTGACACCCTCCGGCTGTGATTGGGAGACAGACGTTGAGGCCTCTCCTGGGACCTCTCAACACTGAGACATCCCTTCGGAGCTGACTGCCCCGGAGCCCCAGCACCATTCTCCCCTACCCCCCTGAGGATGTGGCCTTCCACGACTTTGTCCTGGATGTGACCTGGGCCCTTTCGGTCCCGACCAAGTCAGGGGAGGACCTGTGCACCAAAGAACTGGAGATTTTCCAGTATGAATCCCTGCCAAAGGAGACTCTCATGGTGCCGGTACAGCCTATCCTCGAGAGGCTGCTCATGCTGATGTGGGATACCCCGGCCTCGGTGCCGGTGGTCAGTTGACGCCTCAACGCCATCTACCACATCAAGAAGGGCCTGGGTTTCCAAAAGCCCCAACTCCCACATAACTCCATGGTCATGGAGTCCTCCATGCAAAAGCTGAAAAGCCAGAAGAATTACTCTTCTGTTCCCCTGGGCCCTCGAAGCTGTCGGGCGCAAGTGCTTCCAGGGATCCATGTTGGGCTGTCTGATACAGGCCTATGAATTGTACATAGGTATGTACCTCAAGGGCCTTATCCAAGAACTGGTGGGCTTCTCTGCAGGCCTTGCTGGGGAACCCGTCCAGAGGTTCTAAGCCCTGACAGCTGGGATCTGGGACTGCTTGAAGTTCCTATCCTACGCCGCCTATGATGACTTTGAATCTGCAGCCTGGGTAGCAGTAGCAGACATCGAGGTCCGGCGCCAAGCCTGGTTGCAGACCTCTGACCTCAAGCAATTGGTGCAAGAGAAATTGCTTGATGTCCCCTGCACTGGGGAAAACTTGTTTGACAAGCCCGTAGCCGAGGTCATGACCAGGCAGAGGCTCTCAAGTAAAACTTCGACCCTTCCCTGGAAGAAACTGTCGGGAAAAAGACCACTTTTCCTGAAGAAAAAGGGGTCCTTTCACCAGGGCAATTACCAGCCATACTCAGGGCAACAGCAACAGGGCCCCCAGTCCAAGAACCAGGGTCATGGACAGAGGAAGCCAAAGACCCAGAAACCTCAGCCACCAGCTCCAACCCAGCCTGGGGGGAGCTTTTGACTTCCTGGGCAGGGCCTCCTCTCCCCCAGGAGACCCTCCCCAGCCCACAGGGGGCTGTCTGACACTCTTTGCCCACAGGTGGGCTGGGGTCGCCATGCACCAGTGGGTCCTACAGGTGGTAAAGGAGAGCTAGCTCTCCAAGTTACAACAAACACTCCCAGGGTTCTTCCCAGGGTAGCCGGTGCAGTCTCTCCTTCACCAGTGCTTGCTCCTCTCAGAGCTTGCAGGGTTGCTCAAGGACAGGGCGGTAGAACCTGTATCCAGGCTTTTGTGGAGAAAAGGTTTCTACTCCAGGTATTTCCGTTTCCCCAAAAGAACTGGGGGCCTCAGGCTCATACTAGACCTGTGAAACCTGAACAAGTTTCTGGTGAGGAAGAAGTTCAGGATGTTCTCCCTTGGAACCCTGCTGCCCTACCTCCACCAGAGAGATTGGTTGTGCTCCTTAGACCTAAGGGATGCATATACCCACATCCTGATCCATCCCTTCCACAGACAGTACCTAAGGTTCATGGTGGGAGGAGAGCACTACCAGTACAGGTTGCTTCCATTCGGCCTGGCTCCTCACCAAGAGTCTTTACAAAGTGCCTGGCGGTCGTGGCTGCCCACCTGCACCTACAAGGGGCCTTCATCTTCCCCTATCTGGACGAGTGGCTCATCAGAGCCTGCACGGCCTCCGAGGCCAGCCAGGCCACAGGGCATACAATCCGTCTCCTGCAGCACCTAGGGTTCGTCATCAACTATCCCAAATCCCACCGGTGCCCAGCTGGACACATTACAGGTCAAGGTCTTCCTCCCAAATGAAAGGACAGATCACCTCGTGCAACAGGCGGGAGAGGTGCAGGCTCACCGGTCCATACCAGCTCACCGCCTCCTCCGTCTACTGGACCACAAGGCCTCCAAAGTCCACGTCACACTCCTAGCCTGCTTTCATATGTGGGCAGCTCAGTGGTGCCTCTGCTCCCAGTGGACTCATGCCATGGGCCAGTTGCGTGACAGGGTCAGGGTCACCCACCAACTGGCAGACTCCCTCAACTGGTGGCAGTCCCTACGCCACCTCCAGGCAGGGATGTCCTTCCAGGCACCCGCATCGCAGAGGATCCTGACCACAGATGCCTCCTTCCTGGGTTAAGGGGCACACTGCGGAGACCTCTGCACTCAAGGCAACTAGTTACAGGAGTTGCTCCTGCTGATCAACCTCCTCCTGTACAACTGCCCTCTGCTGATCCAGATGGACAAACAGGTTGCAATGCTTTATGTGAAGAAGAAGGGGGGCACGGGTTTGTACTTCCTCTGCCAGGAAACGGTGTCTCTCCTCTCCTTTGTGGTATGCCATGGAATGCTCCTATGAGCATTATACCTTCCAGGTCAGGACAGTTGCTTAGGGGACAAACTCAGCAAGAGTCCTCCGTCTACACGAATGGCATCTGAACCCCAGGGTGGCGCAAAGACTCTTCCTCCTCTGGAATAGACCCGTGATGGACCTGTTTGTCTCACCGGACAACACACAGCTGCCCTACTTCTGTTCACACCAGCCGCACCCGGGGAGGGTGGCAGCGGATGCCTTCCTGATTCCGTCCAAGGGCCTCTTCTATGCCTTCCCACTAACATCACTGGTGGCCAAGACCCTCTTCAAAGTCCAGAGCGAGCAGGCATCAGTGATTCTGATCGCCCCCAGATGGGCCCGACAACTCTGGTTCCCTCTACTGCTCTCTTTGAAAGTGGCACTCCCAGTCCGGCTGGGTCGGGATCCGGACTTCCTGTCCCAGGAAGAGGGCTCCCTCCTGCACCCAAACCTAGGGTCGCCAGGGTTGATGGCATGGCTGCTGAAAGGGTAGCCTTAGCTCTTTCAAGCTCCTGGGGGAAGTCAAGGAGATACTTCTGACCTCCCAAAAATCCTTCACCAGACGAGCGTACACCTTCAAATGAAGAGAGAGGAGAGAACCCTTTCTCCTGCCGGGTGCAACTAGTGCTACAGTACTTACTGCACCTCTCGCACGCCGGCCTGCAGTCTAATTCGGTGAGGATGCACCTGAGTGCCATAGCTGCTCACCATCACCCGGTGGAGGGGAAATCCCTCTCAAACTAGCCCATGGTCTCCCGGTTCCTGCGGAGCCTCTTGCTATTGAAGCCCCCTCTCCGCCCTCCGGTGGCAGAATGGGACCTTAATGTGGTGCTCTCCCAACTCACCAAACTGCTGTTTGAGCCTCTGGCCACCTGTCAGTTGAAAAACCTCTCCTGGAAAGTGGTCTTTCTGGTGGCCATCACGTCCACTCAGAGCGTGAGCGAACTCCAGGCCTTGGTGGCGGATCCGCCATATACAAGGTTCTATAAGAACAGGGTAGTGCTCCGCACACACCCCAAATTCCTCCCCAGGGTGGTATCTCCCTTTCACCTCAACCAGGAGGTGGTCCTTCCCACCTTTTTTCCACAGCCCCACGCCGGCAGGGAGGAGCTCATATTGCATACGCTAGACTGTAAGCAGGCCCTGTCCTTCTACCTGCAGAGGACCCAGGCCCATCGCAAAGCTCCTCAGCTCTTTGTGTCATATGGCCCCAGTAGACCGGGGCTCCAGGTAACAAAGTGAACCTTGTCTACTTGGGTGGCAGACTGCATTACCCTCTCCTATGAGCGAGCAGACCTCTCCCGGATCACTGCACATTGCGTGCGGGCTGTGGCCACGTCGGTAGCCAACCTCTGCTCAGTGGCAGTGACGGAAATCTGCAGGGCCGCCACATGGTCTTCGATGCATATGTTTATAGCTCATTACTGCCTGGAGAGTGAGTCCCGCAGGGATAGTGACTTCAGGCAGGCAGTACTCCGTAATATTTTCGGGGTGTAGGCAACTCCTGCCCTCCGACCCGTCTGTGTTCAGGCTAACGGAGTGATAATGTTGCTGAATGCTAGGGCCTTGCAGAGTCTCTTTGTCGGGTCTCTCCTTCTCCAACTCATGGCTACCTGGTGCTTTTGTGGTTCGGTCCTCGGCAGCCTGAAGCTAGGGAGTCCCATATGTGAGGACTGACTTCCTGCTTGTTCCTGGAGAAAGCGTAGTTACTCACCTGTAACAGGTGTTCTCCAGGAACAGCAGGAATCAGTCCTCACAGCTCTCTCTCCTCCCCTTGGCGTTGTCTCCCTACATAGTTTTAAGTCCTTTTTTGCTATGTCACCTGACTGACCAAGATGGCACCCTTGGGCGGGAAGGGGACCCATGCATGCATGGTAGCAGACTAGACCTAATATGACTGAGTTGCTCTCCTTGCCTGCCATTTTTTCAGATTGGCCTGGACAAAGGCCTTTCCCTTGGCTACCTGAAAGTTCCAGTTGCAGCATTATCCTGCATCAGAGGACCAGTTGCCGGGAGGTCCATTGTCTCGCACCTAGATGTTTCCCTTTTTCCTTCAGGGGGTATGACACCTGCATCCTCCCCTGCATTCATTCATTCCCTCCCTCATGTTATCTCTGCCTTTTTCTCTGGGCTTTTATTTTGAAGTGCTTTCAGACCTTGAAGCGGGTTACACTTAAGATTTGACTCTTAAGACTGTCTTCCTAGTTGCAATCTGTTTGGCGCTACATTTCTCTGTGCCATAGGCGTTATCATGCAGGGATCCTTACTTATCCATCTCGAAGGAGGCTGTATGCATTTGACCCATTCTTTCCTTTTTGCCTTCAATGTGAATCTAAGAAGCAGTGCCATGAGAAGGGCAAAGACATTCACATGGTGGATGTCCGAAGAGTGCTTCTCCGGTATTTGAAGGTTACTAATTCCTTTCACAAGTCAGACCATTTATTTGTACTCCTTGCGGATCCATGGAAGAGTTATGTGGTGGCTAAGTCTACCTTGGTGTGTTGGATCAAGGAAGCAATTGCCTCATTGTATCTGTTGCAAAACCGGCCGGTTCTAGAAGGTTTGCGTGCTCCTTCCATTTGGGTGCAAGCATTGTCGTGGGTAGAGCATAGCTCAGTGGTCCCCTTGAACATTTTTCATGTGGCAATGTGGGCATCATTTTCCACCTTTGTTGAGCATTACTGCTTGGATATCCATGTTCGAATGGACACTGCCTTTGTCTTAGAGGTCTTAAAAGCTGCTATGTCATCTTTCCGCCCAGTGGAGGCATAGCTTTGGTATGTCCCACTTGTCTGAACTGGTCTAGCAGGATATTACAGAAGGTAACATTTTACGTACCAGATAATGTCCTTTCCTTGTGTCTTGCTAGACCAGTCCAGGACCCACCCCTGGAACCTGTATTGGTCTGTTGTACTCTGTTGTGGGCTCTGCAGATTCATAACCTTCTGACAAGCCTTCTGTTGAGGCTGATCCTGTACACAGTTAGGCTTTCTGTTCTGTTGAACCTTGTTACCTTCACTGAGGTTGAGTGAGATCAAAGATTCCTTACCATATGCTTGGTATACTGGATTGTGTCCCTAGATGCACAAGCTGATAATGATGCAATGTTATAAGAAGCCTCTAGAATGTTTCTGTCTCCACATCTGCTGGTAGGGGAACACAACCCACTTGTCTGGGCTGGTCTATCAGAACTCAAGGAAATGACATTATCTGGTAAGTAAAATGTCACCTTTTGAAGTGTTGTGCCTGGGCCTGGAGGGTGCTCAAGAGTTGGTATCAAAGTTGTACTGGCTGCTCCCAGTCAATCCATTTGAAGCCTTATCCTATGTGGTACAATGGAGGGGAGGATTCAGGCACTACTTTAGGGGAGAAAGAGTAGAGAAAAAGGTGGGGGGGGGGGGTTCAAAATATATGGAGCATTTCAGTGGCCACTAACTTGGTAAAAAATGATTTTAAATTGCTTTATAGATGGCATTTTTACATCAGAAAAATATTCATAAAATAAGCAAGTGGGAGGGAGGGGGAGTGACTGTTGGCATAAATGTGGACAGAGGGGAACGTGTGTGTGGTGGAGTTGTCCCAAGGCCCAGAGATACAGGTCTAATTATATTACTATTATTTACAGACGTTTAAACCACCTTTTTGACAAAGAAGTCAATCAAAAAAGTGTACTGAAAAAAATGTACATACATCACACTGTAGGAAGAGATTACAGGGGTGAAGTTGCAGAGACCCTAAGATTTGGGGTGTTTTCTGTTTCATTGCTACACTACAGATAAGCAGGAATAGTTGGGAATTTATTAAATATTGTAGCATGGCAGCCAGGACTGAAGTAGCAACTTGCTAGAAAGACTAACACTTACAGGAAGATCTTGTACAAGACTTAGAAATTATTATTGTATGAGTTAATAAGAAAGAAAAAACATGTTGCTTATAAATGTGGGGGAGGAATTGGCTTTTGGCCCAGGGTTCATAATGTTGGTTCTGCTAGGCTGTTGGATTTTAGATATAAGTTGTCATTTATTGACAACTTGTGTCTGTCTTCAGTGGGGAAGAGGATGAGGGGCATAGATATATAAGGGATTGTGGTTGTTAAAAGGAAGGAGGCATTGGAATCAAAAGGGTGTATTACCACTGTTGTGATATACTGATTGGATTGTTTTAATGCTTGTTATGTTTGTTTATTAAAATTTGCTATACCATCTTTCTTCATACAGGCAAAGCAGTTTACAGTCATTGAAAACAGAAACTCAGAAGAGACCTCCAATTCATGTATCTCAAAAGGAATAGAACAGGAGGGGGGGAGGAAAAGAGGAGAAGACTGAGCAGTGGGGAAAGAAGGGGTAGAGGAAAACATCAGAACCATTGCCACACTGCTGTGATCAGACCCCAAAAGCTTGTTGAAAGAAGCTTTTAAGTGGGGATTTGAAAGAAGGAAATGAGGATTCTAATTGAAGATCACATGGCAGAGAGTTCCACAAGATGGGGAGGACAAAAAAAAGGCTGATTTCCTGGTTGATTCCAGATGAGCCCAGGAAGGAGGGGGGATATAAAGACTGTTGTCGTATAAGGAATGTAATGCTCATGATGGAATGTGAAAAGTCAAAAAGGAGACAAGATAAGCTGGTGTACCACTGTAAAAGGCACTGTGGGCTAATATCAGGCATTTATAGTGAATACGAAATGAAATGGGCAGCCAATGATTTTTTAGTAGAGGTGAGAGATGATCCATTCTCTGAGCATATGTTAGAATGCAGATAGCTGTGTTCTGAACTGATTGTAATCAATTAAGTTTTGAGCGAGAGAGGCCAGCATAAATTGCACTGCAGTAATCTAATCTTGATATTACGTAGAAGGAGATGAAGTGAACAGCATTGACGGAGAACATAGAAGGATTTTTTTTTACTATAGCATTGATGTGGGGAAAAATGATAGTTCTGTATCAAGGATTACTCCTAGATATTTCAGAGACGAGGTCCATTGGATTGGCATATTGTCAGCATTTGGTGTTACTAAGCGGGGAGATAGGCCTCCTATGATCCAAAGTACAGATGTTTTCGTTGGTTTTAACTTGAGAGTTTGAAGCCATATGGAGACAGCAGTCAGGGTTTGGTTTATGAGGGATGAATCTGGGTTAATTAGGTCTAGATGGGCTAGAAGCAAAATATCAGTGCTTATCTTTACACGGATGAAGGATTAATGTTGCAAGGGGGCTGATATAACAATTAAAGAGAAGTGATGAGAGGACAGAGCACTGGGGCAAACCACAGGAATGAGACGAGCCGCCAAGATAGAAGTACCAGTGCAGACCTGGTATGAACGTTCCATAAGAAAAGAATTGAACCTGTTGTATGCTTGTCCTGACATACTTTCACAGTCTGCTGGTGTCAGTAACATAGGGTGATCCACTAAATCAAATGCCACAGTAAGATCAAGTGAGACTGTCAAAGAGATTTTACTGGAATCAAGGGAAATGTATACGTCATTTAGTAGTAAGGTGAACACAGTTTCAGTGCTGAAACCAGGTCAAAACTCTGGTTGCAGAGTGTGAAGATTGATTGATTGGTTTTTCATCAGCTATCAGATCACCTTGAACAAACCATCATTCTGTCAGCTTGGCCAGATATGGTAAGTTAGATATTGGCCGATAGTTTGAGGGGTCGATTATATCGGGCATACTATTGCATGTTTCCAAGGTGCCGGCACAGTGTCTGAGACCAGACTAATAGAGAGTGCAATGGGCAGAAGACTTAGTTAAGGTTTGGCAATCCAGGAAGAGGGGACAGGGTCTGCAGCACAGATTTTTTTTCTTTGATGAGAAAATGATCTTGGTAAGCTGCGCAAGAGTAGTCTCTCGCATATGAGTCCAGGTGTGTTGAGGGAGGGAGATAAGAGATGGTGTTGTCATCTATAAAAGTGGACCCAATGTCCTGGGTCTTGGTTGAAAAGTATGAAGCTAAAGTATCTGCAGAAGGACTGGTCCAATGTTGACTACAAATAGGTGTAGAAGATAACTGAGATACTATGGTATAAAGTTTATTTGGATGATTGGTCGACTTGTGAATAAGGTTAGAAAAATATTTATTTTCTGCAGACGACACTTGTGTGTGATGATAGCAGGCTGCACAACTCTTATAAGATGTCAAAAGAGCCAGGGTCTTAAATTTTCTCCAAAGGCGTTAAGAAGAGTTTGCATTTGGCAAGATAAAAACCAGAATGGTACCAGGAGTGTCTAGATTTGGTAGTATGCTGAGTAGGGGATAAATATTTATTTAACAGGTTTGTTTGTTTTTTTTGTTTTTTTTATTTATTTTCAACCATGCAGAAGTCCATCCAACAAAACACTCCCCAAAACAGCAATATACAAAAAACTCAAACATCACAACAAGCATGTTTTAAAATACAACTATATATCCCTTCCCCCCCCCCCCGCCCCACCCATCTGACACCGAAGCATATATGGCTGTCACAACCTGTGTTCTTCTTCACCTCTGTCCATTGAATGTATTTATCCCACACCCTCCGGAAAGTGGTTTGATTACCCTTTTTCTGTGCTGTTAGGTTACTCATCAAATAAATCTGGGATAACATAACTTTAAATTCAGATATGGAGGGCACATCGACTTGTTTCCATTTCCTAGCTACTAGGATCCGCATAGCTACACAACCCAATTCTACAAACATCCCCTCCACCTTGGTTAAATCAGGGATCTTAACCCCCAGGAGCACAGTCTCCGGCTGATAACTCAAGGGTCGTCCCAGTATCCCCCCAAGCAACCCCATCACAGTCCCCCAGGCGGAGTGCATCGCCCCACATTCCCACCAAATATGCAAGTACGTGCCCCGTCCCCCACAATTCCTCCAGCACTGTTCCGAGATATGAGCGTGCATCTGATGCAGCCGAGCCGGAGTGAGGTGCCACCTATATAACACCTTATAGTTACTTTCTAGAAGGTTGGTAGCTAGGATACCTTTATATCTACTCACATAGATCTGTTCCCACACAGCATCCTCCCACTGCAGCCCCAACTCTGCCACCCAAGCCTTTTGGTAACTCTCAACGCGTCTATCGCTCACCATTAACCGGTAAAAGGTTGCTAATGCCCGTTTCGATTGACCCCCCAAAAAAAAACGTTCAATGTCAGTAAGATCTGGGGTTAAATGCGGAATCACCCTCTGCTGGAGATAGTGACGCAGCTGCATATAGCCAAAGATCGCTCTCCCATCCAACTTGTACTCCCGTGCAACCGCTTCAAAGGTCTTCACGTGGCTCCCCGCCAACAATTGGCCCACCCTACACAGACCATTACGGCTCCAACTATCAAAAGTAGATTTCCCCATGGCGGGCCAGAAATCTGGATTCTTTTGAATCGGCAGTAGCCTGGATAGCCCATGGTCCCCCAACCAAATACTTCTCCATTTATTCCAGACCCTCAACGAGCCCAATACATAGGGATTACGGCCTGGATACCCTCCAGAACTCGTCCTCGGTCTCCAGACCCAGTCCCCCAAGCACCCTTCTTCTAGTTCCTCCGCTTCCATACCAACCCACTCCTTTGGGTCTTCCGCCTGCCATTCCACAACCGCACACATTTGTGCCGCCTCCCAATATTTCAATAAATTCGGGACCGCTAACCCTCCCCGCTCCCTTCTCTCCATCAAGATACGGGCGGCCACTCTATTGTTCTTCCCCCCTCCCACAAAGGTCATGATTATCCTCTGCAATCGGGCAATATAACTTTTGGGTAGCCCAATCGGGAGATTCATAAAAAGGTACAGCCATTTAGGTAGTGCCATCATTTTGATAGCCGCGATTCTCCCCATCCAGGATAATTGCTTATATTTCCACTCAACCAGCTCTTTTTGGATGACCCTCTCAACCCGCACATAATTTTCCTTAAACAGATCAGATTCCCGGGCCGTCAAATAGATCCCCAAATATCGAATACTCGACTTCGCCCAGCGAAAAGGAAAGGAAGCCTTAATCAGCCTGTGCTCCTCCCAGCCCGCCGATATATTCAAAAGTTCCGATTTGGTTTCATTAACCTTAAAGCCTGAATAAGCGCCGTATTCCTTTAGGACCCCCTGTAGCGCCCCCAAGGAAGCCAGCGGGTCAGTCAACATAAACAGGAGATCATCAGCAAAAAGGGCAACCTTGCTTTCCCCGGACTTCCATTTGACCCCATGAATCTCCACGCAGTCCCGCACTCTTTGGGCTAGCGGCTCCATAGATAACACAAAAAGCAACGGGGAAAGTGGACACCCCTGCCGCGTCCCTCTATGCAGTGCAAAGGACCCAGAGTACTCTCCATTAATCCGAATCTGTGCCATCGGCTGATGATAAATAGCCTTAACCCAGGCTAAAAAGTTGCCCGTTATCCCCATTCTTTCTAAAACTTTAAATAAAAAAGGCCACGATACACGATCGAACGCCTTTTCAGCATCGATGGCCAGCAGCACCATTTGATCCATACCCCTCCTTCCCTTCCACACTGCAGACAGCACCTTCCGCAGGTTATCCACTGTATGGCGCCCCGGGACAAACCCAGATTGGTTTTCATGGACCAGCCTCGGCATGTGCCGCAGCAACCGATTTGCCAAAATCTTAGTGAAAATTTTAAAGTCCGTGCCTAGGAGAGAGATAGGCCTATATGAGCCACACAAACTGAGGTCCTTCCCCTCTTTAGGCAAGACAGTAATCCCTGCGGTACGTAAGGTTTCTGGGAGAGCCTCCCCCTCTTTAAAGGCATTAAATAATCGCGCCAACGGCCCACACAACAGATCCCTATAGACTTTATAAAACTTATTCGTAAAGCCATCCAGCCCGGGCGCCTTGTGGGCCGGAAGACTCCGGATCACCTCCGCCACCTCTTCCACTTCTATGGGCCTTGCGAGCCGTTCACCCTCCTCCCCTGACAAGCAGGGTAGGTTCATCTGCAAATAGCGGTCCAAATCATCCCCCATTGAGGTATCCTCTGCCGTATAGAGCTGTTTATAAAAATTCACAAAACTCTTTTGAATTAAATCTACTCGCCGCACCACAGTCCCTTTGTCATCTCGGATTTTAGTTATAAAATTTCTAGTGCGGTGCTGTTTCAACCTTTGCGCTAACAATCTACTGGGCTTATTGCCAAATTCAAAAAATTGTTGGTTCAGAATATCCTGAGCATGTTTAATCTCCGCTAACTCCAGTTCATTGAGTTCCCTGCGCACTGTATTTAACTCTTGCGCTATCCCCTGTCGCCCTCCCCACAGCAACACCAAACTTTCCAGCTCCCTTAGCCGCTCCAGGAGCTCCTCCTTCTTCCGCTCCTTCTGTTTTTTCATATATGCCCCCACCGAAATCAAATCCCCTCTAATTACCACTTTCATGCATTCCCACAATGTTCCAATCGCACATCCATCCCGATCATTAAGCTCGAAGTACTGTGTAATTTTCAGCCCCACCTTTTGCGCTACATCCGCATCATCCAGAAGGGACTCATTCAACATCCACATCCTGCCCTTCCTCTGGTCCCCCCCCAACCCCACCACAACCCATATGGGTGCATGATCTGACCAAGTCCGATCCCCCACCTCACATTCAGCCACCTTAGTCAATAAGGGCTTGGACACCCATATCATGTCTATCCTGGAGAATGAATGATGCACCGGGGAATAGAAGGTGAACCCCCTCTTTTTCCCCCTCATTTCCCTCCACGTATCCACTAGTCCCAAACTCCGCACCAACGCTTTCAATTTCTTCCTTCCCGAGGCATGTCCCACCCCCTTCCCAGAGGAAGTATCTAAAGCGGGACTAATGGTAACATTAAGGTCCCCCCCCCCCCCATAATAATGTGGCCTTCCGCTACCTTCTCCACCAAACCCTGAAGCTGGCCATAAAAAGTCCCATGCCCCACATTCGGCCCATACACATTAATCAGTGTGAACATTTGTTCCTGGATACACAATTTAACAATAAGGTATCTACCCTCCGTATCCCGATGTACCACACAATCAGAGTAACCTATCGTCCCCCTCAGCAAAATCCCCACTCCCCCTTTTTTCAAGTCTACCTTATTGGAGGCAAACCACTTCTCTGAAAATTTTTTATGGGCCACTCTCCATTCATCACATTTTTTCAAGTGTGTTTCTTGGACAAAAATAATGTCTCCGTTTAGTCTAATTTCCTTAAACATTCTCTGCCTTTTCACCGGGGAGTTTAACCCCCGAACATTCATGGACACTACTTTAACCCTATCCACTGAACCAGTCTCCCCCCCCCCTTCCATGCCCTACAGACCCGGCTGCCCGGTAACCCACCCCCACCCCCTCCCCTCCCTCTCCCCCTGCCCCTCCCCCCGCCCTTCCCCCCGCCCTTCCCCCCCCTCCCCTTCCCCCGACTCCCTCCCTCCTCACCAAAACAATGAGTGCTCCCGCCATCCCGTTCTGACCCCCACCCACCCTACCTATCCACCACACATCTTCCCCTTACTCACACCCGCACTTCACCCCCAACACTAGCCCCCCCTCATCCCACAACCCCTTCCCCAACTCTCTCTGTTAATAACCATCACTAGCAGAAGATATATATACACCAATTCAACATTGCCCCCAACAGGAAACCATCCCCATAAAATATATGCTTAACCTCCCACTCCATGTCTCTGTCCAGCTAAACTTCCCGGCAAGTCCAGAAACATTTAACAGTCAAGGCCCCGAAAGGGCTGCACATTTCTTTCACTCTCCGGCCTCCTCCAACCGCTCTTCTGTCCCGGGCCTCCGGGCTCGCTGCCGCCTGTTCTCTACCCGTTGCCACTTAGGCCGATCAGCCTGTCTGCCACCGCTGCTCGCAGTCTCTCCCTGCAGGCCCGTCATACCCACGGACCGAAGCGCCTGGACCGCCTCTTCCCGGGTTTTCACTCGGATGCTTTGTCCTTTATAGGTAATGGATAAGCCAAAAGGAAAGGTCCACCCATACCGGACTCCCTCCTCTCGAAGCTTTAGCACAATGTCCTTTATCATGCACCTCTTCTGTAGAGTAACCTGTGCTAGGTCTGTGTAGATGTCCACCTCACAAGAGTTCCATTTTACCCCGCAATTCCTCCGGGCTGCTCTCTGCACCACTTCTTTTGTTTGGAAATCCTGGTAGCAGGCAATGATGTCCCTTGGCCGATTCCCGCGTCCAGCTCCTGCCGCCGCCACTCGGTGCGCACGCACAATGCGCCAATTCATGTTCTCTACGGTTGCTCCTGCATTTTCCAGTGTGGCCTTAGAGATAGCCTGCACCACGGACTGACAGTCTAAATAGGGTTCCCCCTCCGGCACACCCGAAAGCGCAGGTTACACCGGCGGGACCTATTTTCTAAGTCTTCCATTTTCTCCTCGAGCGCTTGATGTTGCTGCTGCAGGAGCTGTACTTTATGCTCCACAGACTCCAAACTTTCCCCCTGGCCATCCACACGACCTTCAACTTCCTCCACTCTCCAGCCAAGGTCTGTAATGTCCCCTCTCAAGCTATCCACGCTTGCCACCACATCCGCTCTAATTTGCAGGATATCAGTCCTTAGTTCAGAGAACCACGTTCGGACCTCACTCTGGAAATCACCGGGCCCCCCTCCAGCATGTGCACCGCTCTCCTCGGGCCCCTTCTCTGGTCTCTCCCGCATGCTCCGCTTACCGGTAGTATTTTCCGCGGGCTTTCCCTCAGCCCCCGCCATCTTATCTTTGCTCTGCCGGGCTGGCGTGGTTTCCCCGTATGCAAACTCCTTCAGATTCACCTTTTTCAGCTTTGCGGTCATTACAACCGGTCACCGTCTTTATCTCCTTCTACTCCAGCAAAAACCGGGGTGATCCGGCGCCGCACACCACTCCCCAATGCACTTTTCGATAGGGTCGGGTGGGAGCTCTCAACTTAAGCGGCCATACTAGGTGATGACGTCACCGGCACTCTTATTTAACAGGTTTTTTAATACCGCTTTATGATTTAGTCAAAGCTATTTACATTGTAACTTAAACATTTTCCGAAAGGCTGCCTCGGAGTCCCCAGTTTATTTTATTTTTATTTATTTATTTAACATTTCTTCCATACCGCGCTATTATAATCAGTTGCAGCCTCGGTCGTCTCTCCCCCAGTGGGGTCCCCCCCTGTGGCCCCCGCGCTCTCGGCGACACTCCGACCAGGGGGAGCAGCGCAAAAAGAAGGCCTCGAAGTCGCTGTCGGGGGCTGTCATCAAACGCGAGCACTCCCGCACTCGGTCACTCAGCCCCCTTCGGTGTTCCCGAGAGTTGGACAGGGAGCGGCCCCTCAAGGTACCCCGCACAGAAGTGGAGGCATCCGGCGAAGGCGCCCGGTCTCCTGAGGGTCGTCCCGGTGAGGACCCATTCTCCTCCTTGATGCCCGACCCAGTGACCCTGGGATCGGCATTGCAGGGCCCCACGCCCGCATGGGAGTCCCGCATGCTGGCGCTAGAACACAGCGTTTCTGCATCCATTGCTTCCCAGCAGGTGCTTACGGCTAGCTTTTCTGACTTGCGCCCAGACATCGTGGGTCCCTCGTGTGGGACACCGAAATCCATCCTGGAAACCCCCGAGAGCCGCAGGCCTCGTGAGGGTCCTCGACGTCGGTCTTGCTCGCAATCCCGTTCCTCGGAGGCGAGATCGTCCAGGGCCTCCGGCACCAAGGGGGCACCAGCCATTGGACAGGGCGACCTGTCCGGCTCGGACTCCTCGACCGATTTCTCAAAGTGGGAGTCCGATGGGGACACCTCCCCGGAAACCCATACCCACCAGGATCTTCCGTCGGACTCCTCACGGCCCATGTTCCAGTGGCACTCGCCTCCTGAAGACACCTCCTTCCTGGTGTTCATTCGGGACATGGCACGGGCCCTTAACCTGGTCACCCAGGCTGAGGAGGACCCTCGTACTGAAGAACTTGACATTCTTCAGTACGAGTCCCCTGCCCAGGGAATCCCTTACTGTGCCTGTACCTACTATTCTATCTTGGCTGCTGCTCCACATGTGGAAGGCCCCGGCCTCGGTCCCCATCGTAAGCAAGTGCCTTGACACAATGTACAAGGTACAACGTGGTCCAGGCTTCCAAAAGACCCAACTCCCACACATCTCGATGTTGATGGAATCGGCCATGAGGAAGCAAAAGAGCCCGAAATCACACTCGTCAGTACCACCCGGCCGAGAGTCGAGAGCCCTTGATGCCCTGGGCCACAAGGCCTACCAAGGCCCCATGCTCTCTTGTCGCATCCAGGCTTATCAACTGTACATTGGTATGTTTCTGCGCGATTTGACTAAGGAACTCAGGGGTTTCTCCGCGGGCCTCGAGGGAAAGCCCCTTAATAGGTTCGGCACCCTGTTAAAGTCTGTCGCTGACTGCTCTAAGTACCTCTCCCAAGCCTCCTATGATGGCTTCAAGACAGCGGCTCGGGTGGTGGCCGCGGGCATTGGGGCCCACCGCCAGGCATGACTCCAATCCTCGGATTTGGAGCAAAGGGTGCAGGAGAAACTCCTGGATGTGCCATACCTCAGCGAGCAGCTCTTCGGCAAGCTGATGGAGGAGAAGGCTGCGGAAATTGAGACTGAGTTCGTCACCAGAACCCGTCTCTCCCGCAAAACCTCCACCCTGCCTCTGAAGTAGCAGCCAACCAAGAAGCCCTTCTTCCCTAGAAAGGGCCTCCAGTATTGGGGCTATCCGCCATATCCGGCTACCCCCACGCCGATCACTCCAGCGCAGGGAAAATCTGGCCAGGGGCATCGTAAGCCAAAAGGACTGAAGGTCCAGACGCCGGCTCCCCCACAACCCACTCAGGGGTTTTGACGCCATCGGCATAGCCCCTCGCTCTCCGGCGACGCAGTAGGGGGACGCCTGTCCCACTTCACCCCATCTTGTGCTTCCATCACCTCGGACACTTTAGTCCTCCAGGTTATCCAAGATGGCTATTGCTTCACTTTGACAGGCTTCCACCTCCTTTCTCCCCAGTGGAGCCTCTTCGACTCCCCGTGCACCAGCTTGTGCTGCGGCGTAAATTACACACTCTCCTCGTCCAACGGGCAGTTGAGAAGATCCCTCCGTACCTTTAAGGTCGGGGCCTCTATTCCCGGTACTTCCTCGTCCCGAAAAAGATGTGGGGTCTGCGGCCCATCCTCGACCTCTGCAAGTTAAACAAGTTTCTGGTGTGGGAGAAATTCAACATGTTATCTCTTGGTGATCTGCTGCCCTTCCTCCGGCAGGGTGATTGGCTATGCTCCTTGAATTTAAAGGACGCTTAAGCCCACATCTTAATCCACCCACAACACAGGCAGTATCTGCATTTCAGGGTGCAGGGAGGGCACTTCCAGTGTAATAGCGAAGGGCCCGCAACCCCAATAATACCCGGAGTCAATGGACGAGGATTCAACTCTCCTTTATTGTATATACAGTCTCAGCACTGGCATACAAAATGTCTGAGCCCAGAGCTCAGAAAAATGACAGTTTATATATCTTTCTTCTCCAGTCTAATACAGGCAAAACTTCTCATTGGTCCTGGTCTTGGTAGACATAACACTAAACATAATACTTCTGCTAAAGTATACAGTATATTTCGCTACTCTTGCAAGGTCAGTTAGCTTGCAAAGATAGTGGAAGGCATATCAGAAGCATTCTCATCAAAAGCAAAACAAAGCAAGGCCAAACAAAGCAAGGCTAAGACGTATCTCTAGCCCTGGTTCAAAACACTAAACAATCTTCATAATGCTAGACAAAATATTCTTACACTGTTCAGCTTCTCTGCTATATTTTCATCCTAATTACAAGGTCAGTGTACATTTAGCAAAGATACAGTGGAGGACATTCCTACTAAAGCAGACATCTGGCTTACCTAAACAATAAACAGTAAGAAAGTTTTAATTCTCTTATCTCCAGGAGAGCAGAACATGTTATCAAACCAGAATAGAACGGTATTTCTTTCTAACAGCTAACAGCATTCTGTAATATTTTCCTCTTTCTAACAGCTAACAGCATTCTGTAAGTTTCCAAAATCAGCAATAACATTTTAAAGCAGGAGAAAAAGGGCTTCAGACCTAGCTCTGCTACATGCTAGGCCATTGCCTATCACATTCCCTCCTTTTGATTATTCACACCCGCAAGTGAGGAAGGGTGAGAATCTAATCACACAAAAAAATACTTCAGACCATAGTAGAGGGATCACTGTGTGGTAGATAAGAATTAATAGGGTCTGGAATGTAGTTAATGCAGAACTGAAAAACGTCTCTGCGATGTTCAGAAACAAGTTGGCAACGTTCTCTACGAGGATGGATCTCTTCTCCGCAGTGTGATTCGCAACGGTGATGCAGAATTAGCGATCGAAGTCCAGGGGCGACTCTCAGGAACTGTTGCTGGTTTCACTCGACTGTGGTGGATCCAGGAGTCGATCTCTGCCACTTTCACTGCTGTTGGGGTTGATAGCAAAACGATATATGGCCCTTTCCAATGAGGCGCCAACGGTGTCTTCTTCCACTCTTTTACCCACACCGAGGCTCCAGGCTTGAAAGGGTGCAAGGGTTCGGTTAGATTGATAGGCAACTGGTCCTGCACCCAGGTATGAAGACCCTGCAAAACAGAACTTAGAGCCAACAATTCTTGCCTAGTGATTTGTGCTCCAATTTGGTTCATATCCCCCCTTATCCCCTGAATTATAGGCGGGGGCCTCCCATACAGGATCTCAAATGGGGACACCCCTAATGGCGTGATGGGTGCTGACCGTATTCGGAGAAGGGCAATGGGGAGAGCTTGGGGCCACTTCAGGTGGGCTTCCTGACAGAGTTTGGATATCTGTGACTTCAGGGTCCGGTTCATTCTCTCTACTTTCCTTGAACTCTGGGGCCTATATGCTGTGTGTAACTTCCATTGTATCTGCAGGGCATGGGCTAGCTGCTGGGTTACTTGTGATACAAAGGAGGGCCCATTGTCAGACCCCGTGGTCAGTGGTATTCCAAATCTGGGGATGATCTCATGAAGCAAGGCCTTAGTGACTTCTCTGGCCTTCTCAGTTCTGGTGGGAAAAACTTCCACCCATCTAGAAAAGGTACAGACTAGGACCAACAAGTAGCGGTATCCGTTTGCTCGTGGCATCTCTGCAAAGTCTATTTGGATATTTCCCATGGGGGTAACTCCCACTGACTGAATTCTTGGGGGTAGGACAGGACCCTGGCGGGCATTGTTTTTGGCACAGGTCACACAGCTTCGGGCTACTGAGGTGGTTAAAGGTCCTAACAGTGAGATATAGAAATATGGCTTCAGAGCTTCGGCCATCTTAGTTTTACCATAGTGTGTGGCCTGATGAAAAGCTTGGACAAAAGCAGGGCCTAATGCTTCAGGAATTACAGTCATACCAGGGGTTGAGCTCCCTTCAGGCGGTGGCAACACAATCCACCCAGTGTCGGATAATTTCCCCCCTCCTTTTGACAGTAATGGTCCATCTCCACTTTGGTATATCTGGGGGTCCATGCACTAAGAGGTACTGGAAATATGGCTGCTTGAATTGTGGCATTTGGGGTGGTAATTTGTCCTGCAATGGCTGCTTCTCGGGCAGAGGCATCAGCAAATCTGTTTCCTCGGGACACTTCTCCATCTCCAGTCTGATGGCCTCGGCAATGCATTACAGCAACGCGTTTAGGGGCCCAAACTGCTTCCAACAAAGTCAATATTTCTGGGCCATACTTGACAGACTTGCCTCCTGAGGTGATCAATCCACGTTCTTTATACAGTGCCCCATGGGCATGTAGTGTTGTGAAAGCATATTTAGAGTCTGTATACACATTCAGGCTGATTCCGGCTCCGATTCTGAGTGCACGTGTAAGAGCTATCAATTCAGCCTTCTGCGCTGAGGTGCCTGGGGCTAGAGCTGATGATTCTACTACCATGTCCAGAGTCACCACTGCATATCCAGCACATCGCTGTCCTTCAATTATGAGGCTACTCCCATCCACGAAGAAAGTTCTGTCTGGGTCACTCAAAGGCATATCAGTCAAATCTGGGCGACTTGAATATACAGTGTCCATTACTTCTAAACAATCATGGTCAGGAGGGCCTGGCCCAATTGGTAATAGGGTAGCTGGGTTTAGCGTTTGGCTAACACTCAATTGCAAGTTAGGATTCTCACATAGTATACTTTGATACTTCAGCATTCGGGCATTGGTGAGCCAATGGTTTCCTTTGTGCTCCAGCAGGGTTAAAACAGAATGTGGTACAGTAACTTGAAGATTTTGTCCTAAGGTGAGCTTATCTGCTTCGCTCACTAAGAGGGCTGTGGCTGCTACAGCTCTCAGGCAAGGTGGCCAGCCTTTGGCAACAGGATCCAATTGTTTCGACAGGTAGGCCACAGGTCGCTGCCAAGACCCAAGAGGCTGGGTCAAGACTCCCAATGCGTTTCCACTTGATTCATGGACATACAGACGAAATGGTTTCTGCACATCCGGTAGGCCCAAGGCTGGGGATGACATCAATGCTGTTTTCAGTGATTTGAATGCTTTATCGTGTTCTGGGCCCCATTCCAAGGGGGATCGTTCCATTCCTTGTGTAACTTGGTACAAGGGTTTCGCCAAGAGCGCAAAATTTGGTATCCATATGCGGCAGTAGCCTGCAGCTCCCAAGAAAGCTCGCACCTGTTTCCTAGTAGTGGGGGTTGGGATGCGGCATACTGCTTCTTTTCGCTCAAGTCCTAACTTCCGGGTTCCTTTGGACAGATGGAACCCTAAATATTTCACTTCTGTCTGGCACAGCTGCGCCTTGGCTCTGGAAACCTTGTATCCAGCTTCATTCAAAAGGTGCAAGAGATCACTTGTAGCTTGTATACAATCAGATTTGTTGTTGGTGGCTATGAGCAAATCATCTACATATTGGAGCAAAATTCTTTTTCCCGGAGTTAGAGTAGCTTGACAGATCTTGACTGAGGGCTGCACTGAAGATAGTGGGTGAGTTCTTGAATCCTTGTGGTAATCGAGTCCAAGTGAGTTGCCCTCGTCGTCCTGTGGTAGGGTTTTCCCATTCAAATGCAAACAAAAGCTGACTGGCCTCTGCCAGGCGTATACAGAAAAAGGCATCTTTTAAGTCCAAAACAGTAAAGTGAGTGGCTTCTGCTGGAATCAGTCCCAGGAGGGTGTAAGGATTTGGTACTACTGGGTGTATGGTTTCAACTGCACTGTTCACTCGACGTAGATCCTGCACTGGGCGGTAGTCACCTGTCCCAGGCTTCTTGATTGGGAGAAGGGGGGTGTTCCAGGGTGATTGGCATTCTCTTAGAAGTCCATACTGCAATAATTTCTTCAGGTGGCGATGAATGCCTTCAATTGCTGGTCTTGGGAGGGGATACTGACGCACATGCACTGGTTCTGCTCCCGGTTTCAAGGTAACAAGCACAGGAGCTATATTCTTTGCTAGGCCAGGTGGATTATTCTCTGCCCATACTCCAGGTGGGGCTGCAATGCTGGTAAGTATACAGGAACTTGCTGTTTTGGAGGTAGGTAAATAGAACCGCCATTCTTCTTCTCGGGGACAGTTAACACCATCAGGCCAGCAGTCTTTGAGTTTATAGTCATTTCCATTTTTCCCCCTTCAACGAAAGATATCTGTGCTTGTAGCTTTGCAAGCATGTCTCGGCCTAGAAGGGGAACTGGGCATTCAGGCATGTACAGGAACTGGTGTGTTATCTGCTGCCCCCCTAGTTCACAGGCGCGGTTCTGCAGGAAAGGTCTTGTGGTTCTAGTTCCAGTAGCTCCCACAATTGTAACAGATCGAGAAGACACAGGGGGCCACAGGCTTGGCTACTACTGAATGTTCAGCCCCCGTGTCTACCATAAAGTCCATATGCTGGTCTCCAATCTTTAATTTGACCATAGGCTCCTGGAGACCCAAGAAGAACTTGGAGCCCGGTCTGGCCTAGTCCTCATCATCCATGAAATAGCCCTCGGCGACTATTCCTTCCATGGCAGTCTCATTCTGCTGGGTCTGTTGAAACTGTGCGTGCTGCATCCCCCCTCGCTGCTGGAATTGCCCCCCCCCCCCCCGCTCTCCTGGTGCTCCCACGTCCCCTCCAGGGGGTGGAGCCACGTTTCAGGCACGTATCCTTCCAATGTCCTTCCTCTTTACAATAAGCGCACTGATTTGCGCCTAAGGGGGGCCGAACGCTCCCTCGGCCCCTTCCTCGTCCTCGTCCTCTGGCTCTTCTGTTAGGATATCCTCCTCCGCGTCCTTCCACTAATGCTGCAGCGAGCAAATCCACTTTTCTCCTCATCCTCCGGTCACTTTCCCTTTTACATTCTTCATCACGATTCACATATACCTTTTGCGCGACTTCCATTAGCTGTGCTGAATTCATGCCTGCAAATCCTTCTAATTTCTGCAGTTTTCGCTTTATGTCTCCCTGGGACTGACTCACAAAAGCAGTATTTACCATGCGTAAATTCTCTTCAGCTGCTGGGTCATATGGAGTGTAAAGTCTATAGGCTTCAGATAATCGTTCATAGAAAGCAGCCGGACTCTCATCTGGGCGCTGAAGAACTTCTGCTACTTTCCCAATATTCATAGCTTTCTGACCTCCCTTCCGCAGGCCCTGTAGTAAAGCCTGGCGAAACCGGGTGAGGGCTTTTTCTCCTGCATCGCTATTTGGGTCCCACTTGGGATCTTTGTTCGGAAAATCTGCAGCTGCTGCCTGCTGGGGATCTAGATTCTGATCTCTCCCGACTACAGGGTTCTCCTCCAACCATTTAGTGGCTGCCCGCACTATCCGTGCCCGCTCCTCCGTAGTAAAGAGGGTAGCCAGGAGCTGGCGACAATCAGACCAGGTGGGCTGATGGGTTTGCATAATACTAGATATTAACTCTGTCAAATCATGGGGCTTGTCAGTATAGGAGGCATAATGTGTTTTCCAATTTAATAAATCTGTTGTGGAAAAAGGTACATAAACTAAGCTGGTTGGTCCGGGCACAACCTGACCCTCTTCATTTTTGAAAGGCAATCCTGGGACCTGCCGCAGTGGCATTTGGCGGGCTTCTTTCTGGCCTTTTTTCTGGCCTTTTTTCCGGGGTCTGAGGGCATCCCGCAGCTTAGTAGATCTGGAGGTGTCTTTGCTACTGGTGTCTGGTCTGGTGGATGGCTCTGGACCGGCATCTGACTCTCCACTAGCAGAGTCCTCATGGGGTGACTGCTCCGCATCAGAGTACTGCTCAGGACTAGGGCTCCGACTTCTACGAGGAGGGGTCTGCTCTTCAAGTTTTTGAGGTGGATGCTGAGGGGGAGGCACTTCGGCTGGAGGCACGCTTGCTACCTCCGGCTCTACTCGGGATACTGGCGGGGGTACTCGGGGTGGAGCTGACGGGACTGGGGTATACAGAAAAGCAGGTGGATATCCCGGAACCTCTGGGGGCTCTGGCTCTGCATAAATCGGAAGCTTCTCTGTCTTAGCAGGGACTCTTTTGGTAGTGGCTAACATAATCCTTTTCTGTCCCTCACTGCAACTCCTCATCCAGGGGGGCTGCTTCTCACATATGCCTAACCAGGAGTCTATATAGGAAAACTGTTCAGGACTATAGCTGCGTACTATCTTGTGCACTCGGGACACAGTTTGGATATCAAAAGTACCTTCTGGTGGCCACCCGGCATCTAGCGCTGGCCATACTCTGCTACACAATATTTCTAAACGGGGCGCTGTCATTTTGATCCCATAATCACCACTAAAACCTTTCTTAAAATTTGTGATCATACAGTTTAACGGAGTTTGCACAGACTCTGCCCCTCCCATGACGACATACAACATATAGGACAGCAAACAGAAAGGATAGGTAGAATGGCTACGGGTAAGGGGTCCGCGTAGCCCACAGAACAATAGGGGGGACAAACAGACGCTTCCTCCTGTTTGCGACTTGAAAGCGGTCGCCCGGTCAAGAACTGCGCTACTGAGGAGTCCGCTCTCGCTTGGCCTGTATTGCAAAGCCTCTCAAACACACTTCACACAACCAAACATGCTAGCATTTCCCAAATTCTAAAATTCCCGGGCTAACTGACTAAACCAGAATTATTGAAACCGAAAGGGCTGATGGGTTCGCCCCGCGCACTACTGGCAGGGGTACTAGGATCGCCCGTGGAAGTTGATCAGACTTCCCTTTACCTTACCAGATTTGTCTCGAGACTTCCCAGAGCTAACTGACTAAGAACCAGAAAAATCAGTACTCACCGGATCCGGTAGCTAATGCGCTGCGCAGCCCGTTCCACCTGGGGTTGAATCCTGGACTCCCCTCAACCAGGGTTCGAGGTGTTGGCCAGCTGGACCCGGCAGGCCGCCGAGGCAGGGTGGAATCCTCCGATGCAAGGGACCGGCGGCGCCTGGGATCCTCTCCGCTGTCGGTCGGCTGAGGTCCCAGCCGGACCAAACCTTGAGGCGGTAATACGCGGTATAATTCGCTTGCGTTCAATTCGTATTACGCTTCCCGGCCAACGCACCAAGAAATGTAATAGCGAAGGGCCCGCAACCCCAATAATACCCGGAGTCAATGGACGAGGATTCAACTCCCCTTTATTGTATATACAGTCTCAGCACTGGCATACAAAATGTCTGAGCCCAGAGCTCAGAAAAATGACAGTTTATATACCTTTCTTCTCCAGTCTAATACAGGCAAAACTTCTCATTGGTCCTGGTCTTGGTAGACATAACACTAAACATAGTACTTCTGCTAAAGTATACAGTATATTTCGCTACTCTTGCAAGGTCAGTTAGCTTGCAGAGATAGTGGAAGGCATATCAGAAGCATTCTCATCAGAAGCAAAACAAAGCAAGGCTAAGACGTATCTCTAGCCCTGGCTCAAAACACTAAACAATCTTCATAATGCTAGACAAAATATTCTTACACTGTTCAGCTTCTCTGCTATATTTTCATCCTAATTACAAGGTCAGTGTACATCTAGCAAAGATACAGTGGAGGACATTCCTACTAAAGCAGACATCTGGCTTACCTAAACAATAAACAGTAAGAAAGTTTTAATTCTCTTATCTCCATGAGAGCAGAACATGTTATCAAACCAGAATAGAACGGTATTTCTTTCTAACAGCTAACAGCATTCTGTAATTTTCCTCTTTCTAACAGCTAACAGCATTCTGTAAGTTTCCAAAATCAGCAATAACATTTTAAAGCAGGAGAAAAAGGGCTTCAGACCTAGCTCTGTTACATGCTAGGCCATCGCCTATCACACCAGTACAGGGTGCTTCCCTTCGGCCTCGCGTCTGCCCCATGAGTCTTCACAAAGTGCCTCGTCGTGGTCGCCACTTATCTTCAGCCTCAGGGCGTGCCAGTTCTTTCCCTACCTCGCGACTGGCTCGTTACGGGCTCCTCGGTTGAGGAGGCTCAGCGAGCGATGTCGCGCGCTGTCCCTTGTCTTGTAGAGCTTAGGGTTCTTGGTCAACTACCCGTAGTCTCACCTTGAGCCAGTGCAGGCTCTCGAGTTTATCGGGGCGCGTCTCGATACTCAGCAGGCAACCACCTTCTTACCGAAGGATAGTGCCACCCGCCTCTGAGCTCTGGCAGCTTGCGTCCAAAACGCTCCCCATGTCACCGCTTGGACCATGCTACATCTCTTGGGCCACATGGCCTTGACCATGCATGTGGTTCCCCATGCCCACCTGCACATGTGGACGGCTCAGTGGTGTTTCAGTGCCTAATGGAGCCAGTCCCTCGGACACCTCAGGGACCCCGTCAGGGTTCTTCCCGACCTCCGCTTGTCCCTGAGCTGGTGGCAAAATCCCCGCAACCTCCTGCAGGGATTTGCCCTTTCAGGCCCCGCAGCACGATGAAGTGCTGATGACAGACGCTTCCCTGTTAGAGTGGGGAGCCCACTACAGGCCACTCTGCACACAGGGGCAGTGGTCACCCAAGGAGTTTTAGCAGAAAATAAATCTGATTGAACTCCGGGCAATTCGGTGGGTCCTGAGGGCCTTCGAGGAACACCTCAGCGGGAGGTCGGTTCTCGTGCAGACCAACAACCGTGTGGCGATGTTCTACATCAACAAAGAGAGAGGCACGGGATTGCGCTCCCTCTGCCGGGAAGGGGTCCTCATTTACTCTTTCGCTGTCTGACGGAGGATGTCCCTCAAGGTGACATACCTCCCAGGTCAGGAGAATGGCCTGGCGGATAGACTCAGCAGAATTCTTCGCCCCCACAAATTGTGGCTGGATCCCATAGTAGCAGACTCACGCAGCTCACCCATCCACCCTTCGAGCCAATGGCGACATGTTCATTCCGGCATCTGTCCTGGAAGGTAGCCTTCCTGGTGGCACTTACCTCGGCCCGCCAAGTCAGTGAGCTTCAGGCTCTCATGGCTGACGCCCCTTACATCCGGTTTTATCAGAACAGGGTGGTCCTCCGTACCCACCATAAATTCCTGCCAAAAGTCATTTCAGACTTCCATCTCAACCAAGAGATAGTCCTGCCGTCCTTCCGGAGGCCCCACGCCGACCAGGCATTGATGGCTCTCCATGCCCTCGACTGCAAACGGGCCCTCGCCTTTTACTTGCAGTGTACACAGACTCATCGTAAGTCTGGTCGGCTTTTCATGACCTATGATCCCAATAGACCAGGGCAGGCAGTCACCAAGCGCACCCTCTCGGTTTGGGTGGCAGACTGCATCGCTTTTGCCCACGCGAAGGCAGGCGCTCCTCTAGATCATCGCGTCCCCACACACTGGGTCCGGGCCAAAGCTGCCTCGGTAGCCTCACTGCGCTCCGTGCCCCTGATGGATATCTGCCGGGCAGCAACCTGTTCTTCCACAAATATCTTCACTGCCCACTACTGCCTGAAGAGGGAGTCCCGCCAGGACAGCACCTTCGGCCAGGCTGTACTCCGTAACCTGTTCGGGGTATAAGCAACTCCTGCACTCCGACCATCCTTCATGGCTACCGAGGGCTTTGCCCCGAGGACTCGGGTTCCTTCGGGCTTCGGCTTCTGCTCAAGGCTCGCAGGGGCATTTTTTGGTTACAGGTTCGGTAGCCTGTAGCTAGGGAGTCCCATAAGTGAGCAATGACTTCCTGCTTGTTCCTGGAGAAAGCGTAGTTACTCACCTGTAACAGGTGTTCTCCAGGGACAGCAGGAATCAGGCCTCACTACCTTCTCGCCTCCCCTGATGTGTTGCTGAATTTTTGTCTATCCCTTGCCATCTACTTGGTAGGGCTCGAGCTAAGGGACCTGACTGAGCAAGATGGCTCCCTTGGGCGGAAAGAGGACCATCAGTTCCGACGTCGCCCATACGTGAGGACTGATTCCTACTGTCCCTGGAGAACACCATTTACAGGTGAGTAACTACGCTTTCTTCTGAGGTAATGGAGGGTTAAGTGACTTGCCCAAGGCCACAAGGAGTGCTAATGGGAATCGAGCCCTGGTCTCTTGGGTCCCAAGCCAGTGCTCTAACCATTAGGCTACTGCTCCATTGCAGAAGGCTAATGTAAGTGAGTCATTCCAAATGTCAACTTTTGCCGAAAGAGTTAATGATTTGAAATCTGGTGGAAAAATGGTATCTGCTGAAGGAAGAGACTAAGGGGTATGTTTACTAAACTGCGGTAATGTGATCCGCGGTAGAAGCAGAAATCCCAAATAAGGACATGGGCAGTACATCGTTACCGATAACGCGCGTTACAAGACGCCATAAATTAACGAGCGCTACATGGCATGTTACCGCGCGTTAATCCTAAGAAGGCGCGCAGGCATGCAAGCACAGCAACAGAGCTGTAGCACAATGGTTACTACACTGACTGATGGTACAGGGGTCATGGGATCGATTCCCCAGTGGGCCTAATGTATAAGGCTGGCTGAGGCATCACCCTTTACATTTAAGTAGTGATTGTTGAGGCATTTGACTTGTATTTTAATTACTGCTGCCAGCAAACACACCCTCACGGTGGCGTAACCTAAGGTGCCGCATAAGGCACCCCATAACGCACTCCATAGGGCACATTATAAAGTGTACTGTCCGCCAAGGCACCCTATAATGTCCCCTATAGGACACCTTATAAGGCGTTTGATATGGCGCCTTATTGGGCGCCCTATAAGGTGCCTTATGGGGCCCCCTATAAGGCACCTTAAGGTTACAGTACTCTGAGGGTGTTTTTTGCTGGCAGCACTAATGTACATTAAAAATAGACAATGCCTCAGACAGCCCTATCAAATAACCCCACCATGGGTTTGAACCCATGACCTCTGGCTTCACAGACAGTGACGTAACCAGTGGGCTACAGCTCTATAGCTGTGAACAAAGCCCTGGCTGGCTGCAGAAGGACTGCACGTCACCACACAAACTGTCTGCTGTGGTTACCAGGATAGGGTTAACCCACCCGTAAACATGATGCACTGCACATGCAAATCAGTAGTCGACAGATGGGCACAAGATGGGGTATGTACCCCCACAGCACCTTGGCCTGGTAGGGGGAACAGACCGTGTCTGGTACTGGCACAGAGTAGCCACAGACAGTCACATTGTGCGGGTACTGTGCTCACCTTGAGGGTGAGGTGGGGCGCCCAGCACCAGGTCCACAGCACCTTTCATGGCTGAAATACGCCATGCTGCAGGTCCCCATCAGTGTGTGATAGGTAGTTCCTGTAGACACACCTAGGATACATCTGTGTCCTTCTGTATTTCTCAGTCCTGTCTAGCCCTTATAGGTGATGATGCACCCAGAATAGTGCATATCCTGTGTTGGTACCATGGTTACCTGATGTAGGTGAAGGGGGGGGGGTGTTTGGACCCATAGGCAGATTATGTACCACCACACAACCCACCCTCTGGGGCTCAGGGTGGGAAACAGGATCACCCACCAATAGATCCACATTCTACCTCCCTGCAATGGTAGCAATAGAGGGGACCATCAACCCCAGTCCTTCTGGGGAACAGACACCCTACAGGGCAGGCAATGCAGAGCAGTACACATCCATAACGCAATAGCAATAGCAGACAGACAGTAGGCCTGGAAATGCTCAACTGCCCCCCACCACTATCTGATATTCTCCAGCAGCAAGCCTCCAGCCGCTGCACCCTGCAAGGTGTTCCAGCAAGACACATACTAGCTGCAGACAGTCTGCTAGCTAGTCCATAGTGCATGGTCCTGGAGGAGATGCATGTACCCAGAACGGGGATGTCAGCATACACACCAAGCAGATAAGTCAGTGATTGGGCCCCAAAAGAAAACCCATAAATATCACATGAGAGAAATACTATATAGCACTATGGGGGAACCTAGCCATGCCGTGGTCACTGCTCAGTCAGGGTGAGAGTGACCTCCCATCTGGACATGCTGTGGCCACCCTGTCCATGCAGGTGGTGGCCAGGCACTACAATGTCCGAGCCATTGCCCTGTGCCCTGTGCAGCTGCATCCAGGCCAGGCCACCCTATCCAGGCTATTCTCACGGTACCTTGCTCCTCATTATGCACATTGGCAGGCCAATACTGTCAACAGTGCTAGCAGCGTGGGCTGTGGAGGGTGTTTGCAGTCACCACACACTGGATAGACAGACACACCCTCCCCACACCTATGCCAGCATTGTGCAACTATAGAGGTGTTTGGTAGCCCTGGGCACCGCACCAGTCCTGGGCACAGTGCAGGCATGGCTATGGTAAGCAATACTGTTGGGGTCACTCCCCAGGGTGGTAAACACTGTCAAACACCAGACCTGAAGCACACTCCACAGACATCAGAAAGGTTGCTATGATGCAGCTCAATCAGCGAATTGAGCTTAACTTAGGAATTGCTATCTGCCAGTGATCATAGCAAACTTTTGATAGCTGTGTACCATATTCCCAGGTTTAGGGTGGCATTGCTAAGGTATGCAAGTGCTAGTATTGGGAGATGCACGCAGGGCCCAACATTCTGCCTCTCCAGGAGGCATTAGATAATGGAGCCTGTGGGTGAGGGTGTGTCTGCCCCTGTTGGCTGCTGCTTTACGGCAGAGGTTCCCAACTCCAGTCCTGCTGTGCCAAACACTGTTCGGGTTTTCATGCTATCCCTCATGAATATGCAGGAGATACATCTGCATACCATGGGGGTGGCGCATAGAAATGCAGCACAGGCATCTTTATTAGAGGCAGCATGGAACCGGAATGGTGTTTGGCCCTCCAGGACTGCATTTGGGAGACTCTGCTCTAGGTAATGCACATGTTTATGGTGTCTGTGCTCTGTAGGGTAAAATGTAGGTGTTGTGGGCATGTTTACGTCATCTGCAATAAAGGTTCTGTCTGTATTAGCACGTTGTTGTAGTGGGTAAAATATGGGGACTGGGTTGGCAGGAACCACAGCTAGGACTTGAACCTGTGACCTTCTGCTTCTGAATACACTGGTTTTGTGCACTGCACCACCATGTTGTCACAGAGTCAGTACATTCCCTGGTGATACATGACTGTTCGTCAGACAGGACCTGTCTGTTGCAGTGCACGGCACCCACCTACACAGGGCTAGGCCACGGTCTGCTCTGGGCAGCTGCCACTGCCCCCTCCACCACCAGTATCCCTCTGCTACCATGCTGACATGCCCTTCTGCTGGTGGAGCGCAGTCTCAGGCCATCCAGTGTGCGGGTAGGCGGCTGCCTATGGTGCGGGTTCTGGGGTAGGGGTGCCTGCATAGGTGTCCACGCCTCCCCCCAGCCCCGCCTGCCAATGTTCCATGCCCTTGGGGGTAGCTGCTGGGTACTATCCCCTGTGACACTGTGGGAAACACACTCGTGCCCATGTTGGGCCTTCAGCAGTTGCTGTCTGGCTGATATGCTGTTTCAGCATTCGTATGGGCCACCTAGGCATCACCCTAGTCCGCACTGTGACCCAGCTGCACCACAGCATGTGCCGCCTCCGTATCCCCTTTTCCGGCATCTGTCCAGTTGCCGTTCCGACATGCCCGCCCTGATGTTGCGGAACATGTGCACGCCACAGGAAACTTGTCCGATGGAGGGGAAAACCCTGATCAGCGCTATTTCACTGTGGGCTCATTCACCTTGTATGGGGACGGAGCATAGACCCTTCCACGGGTAATATCTTTTTTGTGGAGCTTTCTCGGGGGGGGGGGGGGGTTGATGTTTCCCATTAATATCACTATTGGCCAGATTGGTTATGTTTTTTTTCCAGTTTGTTGAGGTCATTTTCAATGTTTATGTGCCCTTTTTTTCTGTGCACATGTATCACACTTATGACTTTTTGTAGGTTTCCCTGCCTATGCTGTATATTGCTGACACTGAAATGGTTTCTCTCCCCTGCAAATGTGCATCTAACGGCAGGTTTTCAATCGCGTTAGGATTCAGCTCTTCAGATCAGTGTGTTAGTGTGAAGGGAACCTCTCCCCGCCCACTCTCCGCCCTCTCTCCACCTTCTGCGGTGTTTTACCGCGCCGCGGAACTTTACAATCGTTAAGTTTAGTTAACGCGCGTTATGATGCCTTAACGATCGTTAACGTTACATAACACGCGTTATGTAACGTTACCGCAGTTTAGTAAACATCCCCCTAAGTGCATTATGAGGGAAGCATTTCTGATTCTGGAAAGCGAATGTAGGACAGTTTTGAGTCAGTCTGGTAGGCTTTGTAGATAAGTGAAACTAAACCAGGACGTGATCCGTCCATGGGAATGGGTGCAATGAGAAATGTTGTGGTTGATAAGTTGACCCAGATCTTGTTAGGTCAATGGTATGACCTGCTGCGTGGATAGGAAAGGGGACATTGTTGGGTCAGAGCAAGATCTGAAAGAAACAAGAGAGAATTTATCATAATAATGTAATGGAGAGTCTACGTGAATATTGAAATCCGCTAGTATGAGAAAATCTAGTAATGAGATTGCAAGTTCAGATACATAATTAAAAACCAAATCCCAAGCTGTGGATCCAAGTGACGGTGGGCAGTAAAGGAGTAAAATGTGAAACTGAGGGGGTAATTGTGATTTAACAAGAATAGCTTTGGAATAACACAGTGAGTCTGATGGTACAATAGTGAGACTGAGAGCAGATCTTAAAAATACAGTCCTTCTCTTGACTTGGTAATACAATGGGAGGATAGAGCACAATAGTCGAGGGAGAGAGACTGGAAAAGAGATGGGTCCTCCCCCTCCTTAAGCCATGTTTTGGTAATACAGAGGAGATCGAACTTAGTCTGTTAGGAGATCCAATAGGAAGGTAGTCTTTGATTTGATAGATCGCCAATTTAGGAAGCCAGTTTTTAAGCTTTCTTGGTGAGTGAGTGTAGTGACCTGAACTCGAGGATTGTGAGAGTCAGGGGCAGAACTAGGAATCAGTACCAAAGTATGTACCTGGTTATGATGTCAAGTAGGTATGGGATAAGACAGGTGATGCTCATAGATGACGGGAATTGCTGACATACCTTCAAACAATACCAGAGTGCCTGGGAGTGAAGTGGAAGATGAAAGATATGCTGACCGGTACAGCACAGCAAACAAAGTGCATATGCAGATCAAATGAATGGGAAAGACAAAGTGTCACCCCAAGGAGCAAGACTTGCCCCTTCGGTGCATGTCCTACGTATACCAAATGCCGCTGGTGATATCACCTTGGGGGTGGAGTTTAAGGGTCCAGGCCAAATCAAGCGCAGTGATAGAACAAGGCTCTGGAGATAGAAAACAGTAGCAGGTAATTGCTTACATGTTGTAATTGAGAAACAGTAAGTGCAAAGTAAAAGGGCAAACTATTACAGGCGTCCTGGATATACCAAACACTACCGTAGATACTGTGCTGCATAAAACCAACAAAAAGATAAATGCAAAACAATTTGCCATAGTTGGTAGAGCACACAGGGATAGCTTGCTCCCTCTTTCAGAGCTGCCAGGTTACTCAGTCCCCAGAGACTTTTTAGCCAGTCCTGGTTTTAACCTTACAGCACTGTTTTAGAATGTGTCTGTAGTCCCCAATTCTACCTATTGAAATTGGTGTTGCAGGTTTCCTAATGTATCAAGATAGGGTTGTCAGAAATCCAGGACTGGCCTGAAATCTCAATCCTAGAACTGAGTAACTTGGGAGCTCTGCAATTTTCATATGCCTTTGATTCCCATGATATTTACAATCTGTTTCTTTCTTTTTCTCTTTCCTTTAGGGAAGTGGGCTAATATTTAGAACATAAGATATGCCATACTGGGTCAGACCAAGGTCCATCAAGCCTGGTATCCTGTTTCCAACAGTGGCCAATCTAGGTCATACGTACCTAGCAGTTTCCCCAAAAGACACAGGTTCCACAATGCTTGTTCTGGGTCAAGCATTGATATCCTGGGTCCCTTCTTAATAATGGTTTATGGACCTTTCCTCCAGGAACTTGTCCAAACCTTTTTTTAAACCCAGCAACACTAACAACCTTTACCACATCCTGCGGTAACAAATTCCAGAGTTTGATTACACGTTGAGTGAAAAAATATTTTCTTTTATTAGTCTTAAATAGTTTACCCTGTAGCTTCATTGCATGTCCCCTAGTCTTTCATATTCTGATAACGTAAACAATCGATCTACGTTTACCCGTTCCACTCCGTTCATTAATTTATAGACTTCTATCATATCTCCCCTCAGCCATCTCTTTTCCAGGTTAAAGATCCCTAACCTTTTTAGCCTTTCTTCATAGGAGTAGCCTTCCATCCCCTTTACCATTTTGGTGGCTCTTCTCTGAACCTTTTCTAATAACGCTATATCCTTTTTAAGATACGGCGAGCAGAATTGCACACAATATTCAAGGTGCGGTCTCAACATGGAACGATATAGAGGCATTATAATATCTTTTGTTTTATTTTCCATTCCTTTCTATGATACCTAGCATTCTATTTGCTCTCTTGGCCACTGCTGCACACTGGGCCGAGGGTTTTAACATGTTATCCACAATGATGCCTAAATCTTTTTCCTGGGTGGTGGTTCCTAATGCAGAACCTTGCATCGTGTAACCATAGTTTGGGTTGTTCTTCCCTAGGTGCATAACTTTGCACTTATCCACATTAAATTTCATCTGCCATTTTGATGCCCAGTCTTCCAATTTATCAAGATCCTCTTGCAATTTTCCACAATCCTCTTGGGTTCTAACAACTTTAAATAGTTTTGTGTCATCTGCAAATTTGATAACCTCACTCGTTATTCCACTTTCCAGGTCATTTATGAATATGTCAAAAAGCAGTGGACCCAGCACAGATCCCTGGGGTACACCACTATTCACCTTTCTCCATTGGGAACATTGGCCATTTAGCCCTACCCTCTGCTTTCTATCTTTTAACCAGTTCCTGATCCACAATAGTACACTGCCTCCTATCCCATGACTCTTTAGTTTTGCCAAAAGTCTCTGATGAGGGACCTTGTCAAAGGCTTTCTGAAAGTCCAGATACACTATATCAACCGACTCACCTTTGTCCACCTGTTTATTCACACCTTCCAAAAAACATAACAGATTAGTAAGACAAGATCTTCCTTGTCTAAAGCCATGTTGGCTGTCTTCCATTAGGCCATGACTATCTACATGCTGAGTAATTTTATTTTTTATGATGGTTTCTACCATTTTCCCGGTACTGACGTCAGGCTCATCAGTCTGTAGTTTCCCAGATAACCCCTGGAACCCTTTTTAAAAATTGGTGTTGCATTGCGATCCTCCAATCTTCAGGTATTAGAGATGATTTTAATGATAGTTCACAGATTACTAATAGCAGGTCTCCAATCTCATATTTCAGTTCTTTCAACACCCTTGGATGTATACCTTCCTGCCCAGGTGATTTGCTACTCTTCAGTTTATCTAATAGTTGTAATACATCTTCCCAATGTATCGATATTTCCTTCAATTCTTCCACACCTTTAAATACCACTTCAGTCATGGGTAACATCCCTACATCTTCCTCAGTAAATACCAAAGCAAAGAATTCATTCAGTCTCTCCGCTATTGCCTTGTCGCCTCTTAGTGCCCCTTTAACCCCTCTATTATCTAATGGACCAACTGACTCTCTCACAGGTTGTTAGCTACGAATGTACTTGAAAAAGTCTTTATTTCGCGGTTTTGCTTCCGCAGCAAGCTTCTTCTCAAATTCTCCCTTTGCCTGCCTTATCAATGCCTTGCATTTGACTTGCCAGTGCTTGTGCTGTTTCCAGGTTTCGTCGTTTGGCTCTTTTTTCCGTTTCCTGAAAGATGCTTTTTTGGCAACAACAGCCTCTCTGACCTCACCTTTAAACCATGCTGGCAGTTTTTTGGACTTCCTTCCACTTTTCTTAAAGCGTGGAATACAGCTGGTCTGGGCTTCCAAGATAGTATTTTTCAGCAACACCCAAGCTTGATGTAAGTCTTTAACCTTTGCCACTACACCTTTTAGTTTTTTCTTTACTATTTTCCTCATTTTATCATAGTCTCCCTTTCAAAGGTTAAAAGGTAGTACTGTGGATTTCCTTGCTATCCCTCCTCTACTAATTAAATCAAAGGCGATCATGCTATGATCACTATTGCCAAGTGGCCCCAACACCCTTATCTCTTGCACTAGATCTGGTGTTCCACTAAGGACTAGGTCTAATATGGCTTCCCTTCTGGTCGGTTCATGAACCAGCTGCTCCAAGAAGCAGTCATTTATTTCATCTAGGAACTTTATCTCCCTAGCATGTCCTGCCGTGACACTGACCCAGTCAATACCGGGGTAATTGAAATCACCCATTATTATTACTGCGCTGTAACGTTTGTTAGCTTCCTTGATTTCTTTGAGCATTTCATCATCCATTTGTTCATTCTGACCAGGCGGTCTATAATATACCCCCACTGCCATTGCCTTCTCCTTTTTACATGGAATTCAATCCATAGAGATTCTACAGCAAATTTTGTTTCCTGCGAAACTTTAATCCTTTCTGACTCAGTGCCCTCTCTAACATAGAGTGCAACCCCTCCACCAATTTGATCAGCTCTATCGTTATGATATAGTTTGTACCCAGGTATCACAGTGTCCCACTGGTTGTCCTCCTTCCACCATGTCTCTGATATTCCAATCATATCTAATCTCTTATTTAGTGCTATATATTCTAACTCTCCCATCTTATTTTTTAGACTTCTAGCATTTGCATACAAGCATTTTAGAGACTGTATTTTATTCATATTAATTTGGCTATTGGTAGACATGGGTAATTTGGGATCTTTAAGCTCTGTCTGCTCCATAGTCGAGGGCATTTGGGCTACTTTACTCTTTTTTGGAACCTCTCTGCTTTTGTTAGTATCCTTCAAGGATACATTGTACCGAACCATCCGCCCTTGGGCGACTGTCGGCTTTCCCCTATTATTTAGTTTAAAAGCTGCTCTATCTCCTTTTTAAAGGTTAATGCCAGCAGCCTGGTTCCATCCCGGTTAAGGTGAAGCCCATCCCTTCGGAAGAGCCCCTCCTTTCCCCAGAATCTTCCCCAGTTCCTAACAAATCCAGAACCCTCATCTCTGCACCACTGTCTCATCCACGCATTGAAACTCCGGAGCTCTGCCTTCCTTTTGGGTCCTGCGCGTGGAACGAGAAGCATTTTGAAGAACGCTACCCTGAAAGTTCTGGATTTCAACTTCCTACCTAAAAGCCTAAATTTAGCCTCCAGAACCTCCCTACCACATTTTCCTATGTCATTGGTACCGACATGTACCAAGACAGCAGACTCCTCCCCAGCACTATCTAAGACCTTATCTAGGTGGCGCGTGACCTTATCTAGGTGGCGCGTGAGGTCCGCTACCTTCACACCAGGCAGGCATGTTACCAGTTTAATTGCGATCTCAGTCAGATCACACTGTCCTTTGTGTTGGTGCCCAGAGGTTCCCAATCACATGCTTTGAAAACTCGCATGTCATTGGTTAGTAGTTGTAACCATATGCACATTTCTGTGGCACAGACTGTAGTCACCATAAATATTTTCATTTTTTTCTCAGCCTTCCTTATTGCTTTGTCTACTTCTTATTAGGGAGTTGTCATACCAGGAGTCTGAGGTTTATTTTTCTCAAAAGAGGAATAGTCTAATAATTAAAACAGCTTGCTGAGAACTAGGGAAACCGAATCACACTGAACATCCTTGTGCTCTCCAGGAATAAACAGGAAGGTCACCCCTCACATATGGGTGACATCGTCGCCGATAGATTCTGCGCGGAGCATTTCCCCAACTTTAAAAGAAAGCCTTTGAGACATGCTACCATGCATGCGTGGTCCCCTTCCCGCCTAAAAGTGCCATCTTGCTCAGTCTCCTCTTTTCCGCGGAGCCTAATGGACGTCTGTCCTGTTTCCCCGGGAAAAAATCCTTGATAATTATCCTTAAAAGATAGCTTTCCCGGTTTACGTACCAGTTCCTCTTCCCACCTCGAACCGGCACCGAACTCTGTGCTATTCTCGGCCCCTTTTTCATTTTTGATCGCGGTGTTCACGCCTTTTTTTCGCCAGGGGGTTGTCGACTCCGCCTGGGTGCTCCCCACCATGTCTCCGGTGGGTTCAAAAATGTGACCGCTGCAGTCAAACTTTGTCAATGACCAAAACCCATGACTGTTGCCTGCGCTGCCTAGGACCGGATCATGACAGCACCTCCTGCGACCCTTACCAGACCATGATGCCTAAGACCCACAAAAAGAGGTCGGAGTTGCAAGAAAAACTGTTCCTCGAGTCCGACTCAGCCCCAGCCTCCACAATGCCGAACTTCAAACCCAGCACTTCCAGTGAGGCCAAGCATCCTCTGAGTCCCGCAGCGGCAGCTCCTCTGAGAAGACCTCAGACCCCGAGAAAGAAAAAGGCCGCAAAGCCCTCTGAGGTTGCACCGGAGAAACCCAGTAAAACGGCCCGGATGGACTCGGGCAGCTCCTCAAGAAGGATTCCTTGGTCAGCGGAGACCGTGTGAGGTTCCTCAAGGCCATAGTTGTTGTTGAGGATACATTCACGAGAGTGCCGGCACTGGGCCTGAGATCCTCTGTGCCTGTGCCGAAAGCTGCAGAGCCTTCTGGCTTGGAAACCAGAATGGTGGCCCTGGAGCAGAATATCACTGCTATCCTGGGCCCTGCAGGAGGGAACGATGGCTGGTTCGTCCACATCATCTTCCTCGACGACCGGGCCCCCGACTGCAGGGGAGTCCCCGGTCATCAAGCCGAGCACCACTGGCCTCGGGTAAGCCCTCGGCGCCAGTCGAGGTCCCGGTCCGCTGGCATTCGATCCTCTCTGGCTAGTTTTCGCGACTCGGACACCAACCCCTCTGTGCCAGCCTCGAGACAATGAGTCGCAGGGCCTCGGATTCGTCGTTACCGCTCGACTCTGAGTGGGAGACCAATGACGAGGCATCCATGGAAACTAAACGGCACCGAGATATTCCTTCGGACCTGTCTCCCCCAGTGCCACTCCCCTCCAGAGGACGTGGCCTTCTATGACTGAGATGGAGTAGGACCCGTGCACCGAGGAGTTGAAGATCCTCCAATATGAGTCTCCACCCAAGGAAACACTCACAGTGCCCATGCAGCCAATACTTGAGTGGCTACTGCTCAGAATGTGGGAGACGCTGGCATTGGTAGCGGTGCCAAGCTGGCACCTCGACACCATGTACCATGTCTGGAAGGGCCTCAGGTTCCACAAACCCCAGCTCCCACATAACTCCATGATCGAGTCAACCATGCATAACCTTAAGTGCCAAAATACCCACGCCTCTGTTCCCCCCCCCCCCCCCGGAAGGGAGGCCAGAGCCCTTGATGCCCTCGGGCGCAGGTGTTACCAGGGTTCGATGCTGAGGTGCCAGATCCAAGCCTTTGAACTATACATAGGTATAGGCTCTAACTCAGGAGCTATCGGGATTTTTGGCTGGTCTTGTCAGGGAACCCCTCCAACGGTTCCATTCCCTGACCTCCGAGATCGAGGACTGCTCCAAGTTCCTCTCCCAAGCAAACTACGATGGGTTTGAGTCAGTGGGTCGAATCACAGCTGCCAGCATCGGCACCTGATGCCAAGCTTGGCTACAGTCTTCCGACCTTGAGTAATGGATTCAAGACAAGATGTTTGATGTCCCCTGAACCGGGGAGAACCTATTCGGCAAACCCATGGCTGACAAGGCAACAGAGATTGAGGCCGACGTTGTGACCCGCCAGAGGCTGTCTAAAAAGACCTCATTCCTTCCCCACAGGAAACCAATGGGGAAAAGGGCCCTTTCCCACAACATCACCACTATCAACCCTTCTCAGGTCAGCAACAAGGTTCTCACCCTAAGAGGCAAGGCCACAGGGCTCAGAAGGCGAAAACACTGAAGCCTCATGCCCCAGCACCCACCCAACCTGGGGGGAGCTTTTGCCTCCAGGGCAGGGCCTCCCCTCCCCTCCCCCCAGGAGAACTTCACCAGCCCACAGGGGGGTGCCTGGCACTCTTTGCCCAGAGATGGGCCAACATTACCTCGGACCAGTGGGTACTGCAAGTGGTAAGGGAAGGCTACCTACAGCACATACCACCCAGGTTCTTCCCAGGAGAGCCGGTGCGACCCCTCCTTCACCAGACTCTTCTGCTCATACAGCTCACAGAGCTGATCGGGGACAATGTAGTAGAGCCTGTACCCAAACACCTATGGGGAAAGAGCTTCTACTCCACGTACTTCCTTGTCCCAAAGAGAACTGGGGGCCTCAGGCACATACTAGACCTGTGAAATGTAAACAAGTTTCTGGTGAGGGAGAAGTTCAAGATGCTCTCCCTTGGAACACTGCTGTCTTACCTTCACCAAGGAGATTGGCTGTGCACCTTGGATCTAAAGGATGCATGTACACACATCCTCATCCGTCTCTCCCACAAGCAGTACCTAAGGTTCGGGTTACTGGCCTCCTCACCAAGGGTTTTTACCAAATGCCTGACTGTGGTGGCCGCCCACCTGTGTCTGCAAGGGTCCTTCGTGTTCCCCTAACTGGATGACTGGCTAATTAGGGGTGGCACAGCCTCAGAGGCCAGTCAGGCGGCAGAGTGTGCGTTCTTCCTTCTGCACCACCTGGGGTTCATCAACTACCCCAAATCCCATCTCTCCAGCCCAAAATCTGGAGTTCATAGGTGCTCAGCTCGACACTTTGCAAGTCAAGGAGGTCCTCCCTAGAAAAAAGGTAGAACGCCTCAGACAACTGGCAGGAGAGATACAACGTTGCCAGTCAGTGCCAGCTCATCATCTCCTCTGCCTACTGGGCCATATGGCCTCTATGGCCCACGTAACACCCTCAGCCCGCTTGCACATGCAGACAGCCCAGTGGTGCCTCAACTCACAGTGGACCCAAGCCATGGGCAAGATACAGGACAGGGTCAGTGATACCCGCCAATTGGCAGAATCCCTTAACTGGTGGCAAAACCTTCACCACCTCTGGTCGGGAATGCCCTTCCGAGCACCCACACCTCAGAGAACCCTGACATAGATGCCTCCCTCCTAGGTTGGGGGGACACATTGTCGGGACCGCTGCACACAGGGCAACTGGTCCGTGGAGGAGTCACTGCCACAGATAAATCTCCTGGAGCTCAGGCCAATCTTTTTAGCCCTATGGGTGTTTTGCCATTGCCTGCGATACCAGTCAGTACTGATACAGACAGACAATCAAGTTGCCATGTTCTATATATACAAGCAGGGGGGCACGGGCTTGTAATTCCTCTGCCAGGAGGCGGTGGCTCTCCTCTCCTTTGCAGCTCACAACAACATGCTCTTGCGGGCAGTTTACCTCCTCCAGGACAACTGTCTAGTTGACAGGCTGAGTAGAGTCCCTCGGCCACATGAGTGGCGCTTGAACCCCAGGGTGGCCAAGAGGCTCTTCCACCTCTGGGCAGGCCTGTCATGGATCTATTTGCCTCTCCAGACAACACACAGCTGCCTCGCTTCTGCTCGCGTCAACCGCACCTCGAAAGAGTGGCAGCAGATGCTATCCTGATCTCATGGTCCAAGGGACTACTCTCTGCATTCCCACCAAACCCCCCCCCCCTCCCTCACTGGTCGCCAGGACCCTCTTCAAGGTCCAGAGCGAGAGAACATCCAGTCATACTAATTGCATCTAGGTGGCCGAAGCAACCCTGGTTTCTCTGCTGCTCTCCCTGTCTGTGGCACTCCCAGTCCTGCTGGACCGAGCCCCGGACCTCCTCTCAGGAGAGGGGCTCCCTCCTGCACCCAATCTGGGGTCCCTAACACTAACAGCGTGGCTGTTGAAAGGATAGCATTGGCCCCTGTCAATCTTCCAAGAGAAGTCGAGGAGATCCTACTGGCCTCCCGAAAGCCATCCACTAGACGGGCTTACGCGTTTAAGTGGAGAAGATTCTCCGCCTGGTATGTGAAAAGAAGGGAGAACCCCTTCTCCTCTCATATGCAATTAGTACTCCAGTACCTACACCTGTCCCACACCGGGCTGAAGTCTAACTTAGTGAGGGTGCATCTGAGTGCGGTAGCTGCTCACCATCACCCTGTCGAGGGAAACCCCCTCTCGGGCCAGGCCCTGGTCTCCAAGTTCCTCTGGGGCCTCCTCTTACTGAGCCCCCTCCACCTTCTGGTAGTGGAGTGGGACCTCAACATGGGGCTCTCACAGCTCACCAGACCGCCATCGAGCCCCTAGCCACTTGCCACCTGCGGTACCTGTCTTGGAAAGTGGCCTTTCGGGTGGATCTCACGTCTGCTGGAAGAGTGAGCAAACTCCAGGCCCTGGTGGCAGATACGCCATATACAAGGTTCTACAAGAACAGGGTAGTGCTCTGCACACACTCCAAATTCTTCCCAAAAGTGGTATCTCCTTTTCACCTCAATCAAGAGGTGGTCCTCTCCACCTTCTTCCCGCGGCCTCATGCTGGCAGAAAGGAACCAGTACTTTATACACTGGACTGCAAACAGGCCCTGTCTTTCTACTTACAGCGGACCCAGGCCATTTGCAAAGCTCCTCAGATTTTTATGACCCGAGCAGACTGGGCTCCCTGTGACTAAGCGAACTCTGTCCACTTGGGTGGCGGACAGTATTGCCTTTGAGCATCGGGTCACAGCTCATTGCGTAAGGGTGATGGCCATTTCTGGGGCCAACCTGCGCTTAGTGCCAGTGTACAGAGATATACAAGGCCACCACATGGTCTTCGATTCACACATTCACAGCTCCCTACTGCATGGAGAGCAAGTCCTGCAGGGACAGTGCATTTGGTCAGGCAGTACTCCATAATATTCTCAGGGTATAGGCAACTCCTGCCCTCCGACACACTGTGTTCAGGCTACTGGAGTGGTAGTGCCGCTGGACCCTTGGGTCCTGCAGTGGGGACTCATCTTCTGCAATTCATGGCTACCCGACTTGGTCACCATTGGTGCTGTCCTAGTTCGGTCCTCGGCAGCCTGGAACTAGGGAGTCCAAGATGTGAGGACGGACTTCCTGCTTGTTCCTGCATAAAGTGTAGTTACTTACCTGTAACAGGTGTTCTCCAGGGACAGCAGGAATCAGTCCTCACAACCCTCCCTCCTCCTCTGGTAGTTGCCTCCCTACCTTATTTTATTTTTACTACCATCCTAACTATGTCATCTGACTGAGCAAGATGGCACTCTTGTGCAGGAAGGAGACCACTCATACATGGTAGCATGTCCCAAAGGCTTTCTTTAAAAGCTGGGGAAATGCTCTGCACGTCCTCCATCGGCGTTGACAACACCCATATGTGAGGACTGATTCCTGCTGTCCCTGGAGAATGTCTGTCCAAGAAGGGCTGACGTGTCTTCAGTAGCAGACTGGCTAACCTACTGAAGAGGGCTTTCAACTAGATTCGTTAGGGATGGGTGAAGAAAGCCCCCAGATAAGTGAAACATTAAATACCTTTATGGAAACGAGTAAAAGGGGCAACATATAGAAAGCAGTGTGTATAAATGCCCGGAGCACGTGAAATAAAATCCCAGATGTTGAGGCTTTAATGGGAGAGGCTAATTTGGATTTAGTGGCAGTAACAGAGATGATTCATGGATAACCATGACTGGGATATAACTATACCAGACTATACTTTATTCAGAAAGGATAGGGTAGGAAGAAGGGGGGAGGAGGAGTGGCACTGTATATAAAAAAAATATTAAAGCTATGGAACTACAGGGCTTAAAAGGGAGTGAGGAGGCACTATGGGTTAAACTAAAAAGAGGGAAAGAGAAATCTATTTTCATTGGCGTGATATACAGACCTCCTTCACCAGGAGAAGAGGTGGATGGAGAGTTAATTGAAGATATACACAGTATTGCCAGGAAAGGGGAAGTGCTACTGATAGGGGATTTCAATATGCCAGATGTTGATTGGCAGATACCTGCTGCAGTATCATTTAAAAGTAAGGAGATCCTGAATTCTCTACAGGGAGAACTATTCAGGCAACTGGTAACAGAACCCACACGTGAAGGGGCCATACTGGACTTGGTACTTACCAATTGTGAAAGTGTTTCTGATGTTATAGTGGTGGATCATTTCACATCCAGTGATCATCAGATGGTTCAGTATTAGCACTGTTGTTATTAAGTGCCGTCGAGTCGGAGTCGACGCATGGTGACCCTCTGGATAGCTATCCTAAATTGTGTTCGGTCTTGAGTCAGGCGGCTCATTGTTGACAGACTGGTACCCGTAGCTGCTGTTATTGTATCGATCCATCTCATTGCTGGCCTTCCTCTTTTGCGCTGACCTTCTATCTGGCCAAGCATGATGTCTTTCTCTAATGATCTCTCTTCGCATGATGTGTCCAAAGTATGAAAGTTGAAGTCTTGTCATCTGAGCTTCTAAAGAAAGCTTAGGTTTGATCTCCTCTAGTACCGACTGGTTTGTTCTTCGGGCAGTCCATGGTATACACAGTATTTGCCGCCAGCACCATAATTCAAAGGCATCAATTTTCTTCCTGTCTGTCTTTTTCACTGTCCAGCTTTCACATCCATATGATGTTATTGAAAATACCATGGCTTGAACAAGTTGAATCTTTGTATAGAGAGACATCTCTGCTCTTGAGAATCTTATCTAGGTCTTTCATAGCCATTCTGCCAAGAGCAATGTGTCGTCTGATTTCTTGACTGCTTGTTGCTTCTTTATTGATAGTTGATCCAAGTAGGTTAAAGTTGTTCACAATTTCAATTTCTTCTCCTTCAACGATGAACCTGTTGATTATGCCAGTTGTCATGATCTTTGTCTTCTTTACATTAAGGTGCAGACCCATTTTGAGACTATGTTCTTTGATTGTGAGAAGCAAATGTTTCAGATCATCTTCACTTTCAGCCAGTAATGTGGTATCATCAGCATAGGGAAGGTTGTTGATGAGTCTTCCACCAATCTTCACACCTCTGTTGTCTTCATACAATCCTGCTTCTCTGATTTGTTCTGCATATAAATTAAACAGGTAGGGGGAAAGTATGCAGCCTTGTCTTACACCTTTGCATATTTTAAACCATTCTGTTTGTTCTTGTTCCGTTCGAACTGTTTCTTCTTGATCAATGTACAGATTGTGCAAGAGTACGATCAGGTGTTCTGGTATACCCATGCTTCTTAATGTGGCCCAGAGTTTCTCATGGTTTACACAGTCAAAAGCCTTGCTATAGTCGATAAAGCACAAATACATATCCTTTTGGTATTCTTTAGTCTTTTCAAGGATCCATCTCACATCCGCAATGATTTCTCTCGGTCCTCGCCCTTTCCTGAACCCTGCTTGCATGTCGGGTAGTTCTTGTTCCAGGTATGGTTGTAGTCTCTCTTCAATAATCTTCAGTAGAATCTTGCTGGCATGTGGGATCAGAGCAATTGTGCGATAATTTCCAGTCAGTTGGATCACCTTTCTTTAGTATTGGTATAAACACAGATCTTTTCCAGCCAGTTGGCCATGATGTTGTCTTCCATATTTCTTGGCAGAGCCTTGTAAGTACGGTAACACCTGCATCAGATTGCTGTAATACTTCTATGGGAATGCTATCAATGCCTGGTGCTTTGTTCTTTGATAAGGCTTTCAATGCTGCTTCAACTTCTTCTTTCATCACCAATGGTTCCCGTTCATAAGGTACAGGTTGAAACGGCTGTTGGTCCACTTGATCTTTATCATATAAAAACTCTGTATATTCCTTCCACCTTTTCTTGATCTTCTCAGCATCATTCAACATAGAACCTTGAGCATCTTGTAACATTCCAATTCGAGGCTGGAACTTTTTCTTTAACTCTCGTAGCTTTAGGAAAGCCGATCTTGATCTTCCTCTAATAGTTTCTGCTTCTATTTCCTTGCATGCGTCGTCGTAGTACTTTTCCTTGTCCTGACTTGCTGCAGATTGGAAATCTCTGTTGAGTTCTGTTGTCTTTCTTTCTCCTCTGGCTTTAGCTTCTCTGCATTTCTGGGCAATTTTCAGAGTTTCTTCCGTCATCCATTTTGGCCATTTTTGCTTTTTCACCTTTTGTAGAGACTTCTCGCTTTCTTCCAACACAACCTTCTTGATGTCATTCCATAACTCTTCTGGAGCTCTGTCATTTGTATCTAAAGCAGCAACCGGTGAAAAAGCAAAAACGGCCAAAATGGATGACGGAAGAAACTCTGAAAATTGCCCAGAAACGCAGAGAAGCTAAAGCCAGAAGAGAAAGAAAGACAATAACAGAACCCAACAGAGATTTCCAACGTGCAGCAAGACAGGACAAGGAAAAGTACTACAACATTAGCACTAGGGCTGCTAAAAATCCATTCAAAAGCGAGGGTTTTAGACTTTAGGAAAACCAACTGCCAAGATGGACCTCTAACGACACCTCAGGGAGTCGTTAGCGGGATGGGAACAGCTGGGAGATGTAGAAAAACGGTGGGTAAAACTAAAAGGGGATATTTTAAAGGCAACGAACCTTTCTGTTAAAATGGTAAATAAAGATAGAAAGAAAAGGAGACTGCTATGGTTTTTGAAAGAAGTAGCTGAAAAGGTGAAGAAAAAGAGGAGGGCCTTCATGAAATACACGAGATCACAGAAAGAGAAAGACAGACCTGATTCTGGCTCCCCCGAATGGGAATCCTCAAGAGGATGGTGTCCGGGAACAGAGGCCAGTCTGTGGTCGGATCCTTTCGAGGGACCTTTGCAGGCTGCTCCCTCTCCGAAGCCTAGGACGAATGTCTCAGACTGCATGATCGGGGCCAGGGAGCACCTGGCCGGTCGGAACCGTCCAAGGACGCCGCATGAACATAAGAACATAAGATGTGCCATACTGGGTCAGACCAAGGTCCATCAAGCCCAGTATCCTGTTTCCAACAGTGGCCAATCTAGGTCATACGTACCTAGCAGTTTCCCCAAAAGAGACAGGTTTCACAATGCTTGTACTGGGTCAAGCATTGATATCCTGGGTCCCTTCTTAATAATGGTTTATGGACCTTTCCTCCAGGAACTTGTCCAAACCTTTTTTAAACCTAGCTAAACTAACAGCCTTTACTACATCCTCCGGTAACAAATTCCAGAGTTTGATTACACGTTGAGTGAAAAAAATATTTTCTTTTATTAGTCTTAAATAGTTTACCCTGTAGCTTCATTGCATGTCCCCTAGTCTTTCTATATTCTGATAACGTAAACAATCGATCTATGTTTACCCGTTCCACTCTGTTCATTAATTTATAGACTTCTATCATATCTCCCAACAGCCGTCTCTTTTCCAGGTTAAAGAGCCCTAAACATTTTAGCCTTTCTTCATAGGAGTAGCCTTCCATCCCCTTGACCATTTTGGTGGCTCTTCCCTGAACCTTTTCTAATATCGCTATATCCTTTTTAAGATACGGCGACCAGAATTGCACACAATATTCAAGGTGCGGTCTCACCATTGAACGATATAGAGGCATTATAATATATTTTGTTTTATTTTCCATTCCTTTCCTTATGATACCTAGCATTCTATTTGCTCTCTTGGCTGTGGCTGCACACTGGGCCAAGGGTTTTAACATGTTATCCACAATGACGCCTAAATCTTTTTCCTGGGTGGTGATTTCTAATGTGGAACCTTGCATTGTGTAACCATAGTTTGGGTTGTTCTTCCCTAGGTGCATAACTTTGCACTTGTCCACATTAAATTTCATGTGCCATTTTGATACCCAGTCTTCCAATTTATCACGATCCTCTTGGGTTTTAACAACTTTACATAGTTTTGTGTCATCTGCAAATTTGATAACCTCACTCGTTATTCCACTTTCCAGGTCATTTATGAATATGTCAAAAAGCAGCGGACCCAGCACAGATCCCTGATGTACACCATTATTCACCTTTCTCCATTGGGAAAATTGCTTTCTATCTTTTAACCAGTTCCTGATCCACAGTAGTACACTGCCTCCTATCCCATGACTCTTTAGTTTTGCCAAAAGTCCCTGATGAGGAACCTTGTCAAAGGCTTTCTGAAAGTCCAGATACACTATATCAACCGACTCACCTTTGTCCACCTGTTTATTCACACCTTCAAAAAAACATAACAGATTAGTAAGACAAGATCTTCCTTGTCTAAAGCCATGTTGGCTGTCTCCCATTAGGCCATGACTATCTACATGCTGAGTAATTTTATACTTTATGATGGTTTCTACCATTTTTCCCACTACTGACGTCAGGCTCACCGGTCTGTAGTTTCCCGGATCACCCCTGGAACCCTTTTTAAAAATTGGTGTTACATTGGCGATCCTCCAATCTTCGGGTATTAGAGACGATTTTAATGATAGTTCACAGATTACTAATAGCAGGTCTCCAATCTCATATTTCAGTTCTTTCAACACCCTTGGATGTATACCATCCAGCCCAGGTGATTTGCTACTCTTCAGTTTATCTAATAGTTGTAATACATCTTCCCGATGTATCGATATTTCCTTCAATTCTTCCGCACCTTTAAATACCATTTCAGTAATGGGTAACATCCCTACATCTTCCTCAGTAAAGATCGAAGCAAAGAATTCATTCAGTCTCTCCGTTATCGCCTTGTCGCCTCTTAGTGCCCCTCAGCAAGCTTTTTCTCAAATTCTCCCTTTGCCTGCCTTATCAATGCCTTGCATTTGACTTACCAGTGCTTGTGCTGTTTCCAGGTTTCGTCATTTGGCTCTTTTTTTCCACTTCCTGAAAGATGTTTTTTTGGCAACAGCCTCTCTGACCTCACCTTTAAACCATGCTGGCAGTTTTTTGGGCTTCCTTCCACTTTTCTTAAAGCATGGAATACAGCTGGTCTGGGCTTCCAAGATAGTATTTTTCAACACCGCCCAAGCTTGATGTAAGTCTTTAACCTTTGCAACTGCTCCTTTTAGTTTTTTCTTTACTATTTTCCTCATTTTATCATAGTGTCCCTTTTAAAAGTTAAAAGGTAGTACTGTGGATTTCCTTACTGTCCCTCCTCCACTAATTAAATCAAAGGCGATCATGCTATGGTCACTATTGCCAAGTGGCCCCAACACCCTTATCTCATGCACTAGATCTGGTGTTCCACTAAGGACTAGGTCTAATATGGCTTCCCTTCTGGTCGGTTCATGAACCAGCTGCTCCAAGAAGCAGTCATTTATTTCATCTAGGAACTTTATCTCCCTAGCATGTCCTGCCGTGACACTGACCCAGTCAATACCGGGGTAATTGAAATCACCCATTATTATTACTGCGCTGTAACTTTCGTTAGCTTCCTTGATTTCTTTGAACATTTCATCATCCATTTGTTCATTCTGGCCAGGCGGTCGATAGTACACCCCCACTGCCATCGCCTTCCCCTTTTTCAATCCATAGAGATTCTACAGCAAATTTTGTTTCCTGCAAAACTTTAATCCTTTCTGATTCAATGCCCTCTCTAACATAGAGTGCAACCCCTCCACCAATTTGATCAGCTCTATCATTACGATATAGTTTGTACCCAGGTATCACAGTGTCCCACTGGTTGTCCTCCTTCCACCATGTCTTTGATATTCCAATCATATCTAACCTCTCATTTAGTGCTATATATTCTAACTCTCCCATCTTATTTTTTAGACTTCTAGCATTTGCATACAAGCATTTTAGAGACTGTATTTTATTCATATTAATTTTGGCTATTGAGACTCCGGAGCTCTGCCTGCCTTTTGGGTCCTGCGCATGGAACGGGAAGCATTTCGGAGAAGGCTACCCTGGAAGTTCTGGATTTCAACTTCCTACCTAAAAGCCTAAATTTAGCCTCCAGAACCTCCCTACCACATTTTCCTATGTCATTGATACCGACATGTACCAAGACAGCAGACTCCTCCCCAGCACTATCATGCGAGGGTTTCTTCTTCTTCCTGGGTTCTTTCGAGGGAGACCCCCTTTCTGAGGGGACCCATGACGAGGCTCGGCTTCATGAGGTTCCGCCTGAGATGTCGGGGCCTCAGACGAGGCCCTGGCCTTCGGAGGCACCAGAAACTCAGGGAAAAGCTTGTTGTACTGCTGCTCTGGGTTCTTGAGGGCCTTACTGGACATCTTTTTGCAGAGACCGCAGGCTTCCAAGTCGTGGTCTGCCCCAAGGCAGCAGAGACAGCAGTCGTGTATGTCGATCAAAAACATAATTTTAGAGCACCGATCACACTTCTTAAAGTCACTGGTAGCCATGGGGAAAAAAGTACCCCTGCGAAGTCGAAGACTCTCTGGGCTGCCAGTGAGAGAAAAAAGGTGCGAAGGCGCCAGAAAAAGCAAGAACAAAAACTACAAAACTATACCCGAACTCGATGCTGAGGCAACGAGGTCAGTGGCAGGAAGAGTACCAGTGCGATACCAGAGATGAGTATGAAACTCAGAGAAAAAAAAAAACTTTCCGGGGACAAGTCAGACAAACGTCTGAAGTGCTCCACGGGAAAAAGGAGACTGAACAAGATGGCACCCTTAGGCGGGAAGGGGACCATGCATGCATGGTGGCATCTCCCAAAGGCTTTCTTTGAAAGCTGCGGGGATGCATCCACGAGGGCTCCGTAGGTGCCGACGTCACCGATATGTGAGAACTGACTTCCTGCTTGTTCCCGGAGAATAGCTCATGCCATTTTTCAGTAGTAGCTCAAGGTGAGTTACATTCAGGTACTGTATATATTTTTCCTTTCCTTTGAAAGGTTTATTTATTTATTTATTTATTTAACAGTTTTTATATACCGTCTTTCTGAAAATCAAGATGGTTTACAGTAAACATAACAATGCAGTGTGTTTCGACTGCTCACATTGAACATGTGTATAATAACAGAACTTTTTACAATGGTCAAGTATTTACATGGGTATATATAACAGAACTTTTTACAATAATCAAGTATTTATATAGATTTGCACTTTTGCAATGACAACTATTTACAACGGTTTGTACCGGTTACTGGGGGGTTGCTAGAAGGTGGGGAATGTAGGCTAGGGGTAGGGGGGTTGGATACGAGAGGGGTTGTCAGGTGTAGGCTATGGTGGTAGGGAAAAATGTTCTTAGAAGAGGTGTGTTTTTAGTTTCTTCCGGAACTCTATGTGATCTGAGCAGTTCCTTAGTTCATATGGAAGGGCGTTCCAAAAAGAGATGGGGCATAGAGGGAGAAAGTTCTGTTGCAGGTGGATTGCTTGCTATGTCTTTTGGAGTTTGGGATGGTAAGGAGATTTTTGGTGGAGGTGTGGTGTGTTCTGTTGTTATTGGAGTTAGATAGGAGTGAGGAGAGGCATGGGGCTGACTTGTTGGATATGATTTTTTGAATGAGGGTGATAGCTTTGAATTTAACTTGGTGTTGGATGGGCAGCCAGTGGAGATCATAGAGGAGTGGTGTGATGTGTGAACGTCTAGGGTTATTTGTGATGAGACAAGCTATAGTATTCTGGGCCATTTGGATAGGGTGCAAGCTAGTCTTAGGGAGGCCCTGGTAGATAAGGTTGCAGTAATCAAGGGATGGGAGTGTGAGTGTCTGGGAGACAGTACGGAAGGAGTCGGGATTCAGGAGAGGTTGAAGGTTTCGGAGGGTACGTAGTTTCGCATATATTGTGTTAGCTGTCTTTTTTATTTGTTCAGTGAAAGTGAGGTTTTGGTCGAGTATGATTCCTAGGTATTTTACTTGTTTTTTTAAGGTAAGGGTGAGGTCGCTGAGAGTAAGGGTTGTAGGTGGGGGTATATGAGGTATTGGTAAACACTTGTAGGGCTTCTGTTTTAGTTTGGTTGATTAGGAGGTTGTGCTGTAGGAGCCAAGTTTTTAGGTTTGAAAGGCAGTCGCTTAACTTTGTAAAGTCAGGGGTTATTAGGTTGAAAGGGGTGAAGCACATAATGTCATCTGCATAGATTTGATATGAGATTCCATGGCTTTGGAAAATCTTGCAAACTGGTTGGAGGAAGATATTGAATAAGAGTGCCAAGAGACTTGAACCCTGGGGAACACCTTATTGTAGGGTAAATGGTAGGGATGTGTCGTTCCCTATGCGGACCTGTTGAGTACGGTTGTCCAGGTAAGAGTGGAACCACTTTAGGGTTGTATCTCTTAGACCTATTTCATGGAGTCTGGATAGGAGTTGATGGTGGGGGAGGGCGTCAAAGGCTGAGGACAGGTCAAGGAATATTAGGAGGCATCCTTGGTTGGGGTTCTGGGTGTGTAGGTATAGGGAGTCCAGAAGGGAGGCAAAAAGGGTTTCAACACTGTGGTTCTTTTTGAAGCCATGTTGGAACGGATCGAGGGGAGTATGTTCGTCAATATAATCCTGAAGTTGATTTTGGACTAGCTTCTCTGTTATCTTGGCCAGGAAGGGGATACTAGAGATGGGTCTGTAAGAGGTTGGGGAGGTGGGGTCCAGTTTTGTACCTTTGAGGATTGGATGGATTGTGGTGCATTTTAGGGGTGCAGGTACAGAGCCAGTCAGGAGGGAGTTTTGAACAATGTGAAGGATATATGGGCTAATGTGGCTTCTTATCGTTTTAAGCCAAGAGACAGGGCAGGGGTCAAGGGCGGAAGTAGAGGTGTTTAGGTCTTTAATGACGTTAGCTACAATCTACAATCTAAGATTATACCTGAGGTAATGGAGGGTTAAATGAATTGTCAGGGATAGAAACATGATGGCAGAAAAAGATCACATGGCCTATCTATTCTGCCCTTCCATATCAACTCTATAACAGTCCCCTTTTTTCCTTTAAAGTTCTTCTGTGTTTGTCCCATGCTTTCCTAAATTCAGATGCTATCCTCACCTCCACCACCTCCACTGGGAGACTATTCCACACATCTACCACTCTTTCCGTAAAGAAATATTACTGCATATTACTCCAGAATCTATCCCCTTTCACCCTCATCCTATGTCCCCTCGTAGCAGAGCTTGCTTTCATTCTATAGAGGCTCTCCTTCTGTGCATTTATGCCACGGAGGTATTTAAACGTCTCAATCATATCACCTCTATCCCGCCTTTCCTCTAAAATATATATATTAAGATCCTTAGGTCAGTCCTCATATGCTTTATAATGAAGACAACTAACCATCTCAGTAGCCACCCTCTGTACCAACTCCAACCTGTTTATATCCTTTTGAAGGTGCGGTTTCCAGAATTGTACAAAATGCTCCAAATGAGGTTGCACCAAAGAGGCTTATACAGAAACACTATCACCTCCTTTCTTCTGCTGGTCATTCCTCTCCCTATGCGCCCAAGCATCCTTCTAGCTTTTGCAGTCGCGTTTTCTACCTGTTCAGTTACTTTAAGATCATCAGACACAATCACGCCTAGGTGCTGCTCTTCTTTTGTGGACAGAAGTACTTCACCCCCTATACTATATCGCCCCCTTGGATTGCTGCAGCCCAAATGCATGACCTTGCATTTTTCAACATTAAATCACAACTGCCAAATTCTAGACCAGGGGTGGGCAAATCCGGCCCTCGTGCACCACAATCCAGCCTGGTTTTCATGATATCCCTAATGAATATTCATGGACCTATTTCCATCCAAGGGAAGGCAGTGGATGCAAATAGTTCTCACGAATATTCATTAGGGACATCATGAAAACCAGGCTGGATTGTGGTGCATGAGCGCCGGAATTGCCCACCCCTGTTCTAGACCATTCTTCAAGCTTAGCTAGATCCCTCCTCATGTTATCTACACCTTCCTGGGTGTCTACTCTATTGCAAATTTTGGTATCATCCGCAAAGAGGCAAACCTTACCAGACAGCCTTTCTGTAATATCACTAACAAAGATGTTAAAAAGAATTGGACTAAGGACAGATCCCTGGGGCACACCACTGGTAACCTCCTCCTCAGAGTGAACTCCATTTACCTGTACCCTTTGTCGCCTCCCACTCAACCAATTTGTAACCCAAGCAGTAACTTTAGGGTCCATCCCTAGGGCACTCAGTTTGTTTATAAGTTGCTTGTGCGGAACGGTGTCAAAGACTATACTGAAATCTATATACACCACATCTAGGGCTCTGCCTCAGTCCAACTCCCTGGTCACCCAGTCAAAGAAATCAATCAGATTTGTCTAACAAGAATTGCCTCTGGTGAATCCATGCTGCCTCGGATCCGGTAATCTGTTTGACTCCAGAAACCTCACTATTTTCTCTTTCAGCAGCGCTTCCAATAATTTACTCAACACAGAGGTGAAACTAACCAGCCTGTAGTTTTCAACCACATCCTTACTTCCGCTTTTTTGTAAAGGGACCAAAAGTGCCTCTCTCCAGTCCTCTAGCACCACTCCCGACTCCAACAAGGCATTGAAAAAAATCAGTCAGTGGAGCTGCTAGAACGTTCCCAAGTTCCCTCAATATTCTAGGGTGTAATACATCCAGTCCCATTGCTTTGTCTACTTTGTTTAGCTAGCTTCTCACGAACACAGACTTCTGAAAATTGTTCAGGATGTCCCTCGCTTCTGTTCCTGTTTGTGGGTGTTTTCTGAGGTCCTGCTCCTAGTTTCTCATCTGTGAACACAGAACAGAAATATTTGTTAAGCAATTCCGCTTTATCCTCATCAGCTTCTGCATATTCTTCCCCTTCACCCTTGAGTCTGACAATACCGCTTTTGCCCTTCCTCTTCTCACTAACATATCTGAAAAATGTCTTATCCCTCTATTTTATTGCATTGGCTATTTCCTCCTCTTTTTGAATCTTTGCTTTCCTGGCTACTCACTAACTTCTCTAAGTTTTTCCAAATATGTTTTTCCCCGGCAGGGAAGCTCGCACCTTGGATGCCCTCGGCAGAAAGTGCTACCAGGGCTCAATGCTCATCGGCCGCATCCAGGCCTACTAGCTGTACATGGGCATGTACCTGAGAGACCTGGCGAAGGAACTCGCTGGGTTCTCAGCTGGTCTTTCCAAGAAACCCTTCCAGTGGTTCAAGAACCTGGCCAAGGCAATCTGTGAATGCTCCAAATTCATGTCTTTAGCGGCCTATGACGGGTTCAAGTCTGCAGTTTGAGTAGCAGCGGAAGGCATCGGTGCGTGCCGCCCAGCTTGGCTACAGTCATCCGACCTCGAGCAGTGGGTTCAGGACAAATCGGTCGATGTCCCCTTCCATGAAGAGAACCTCTTTGGCAAACCCATGACTGACAAGGCTGCCAAGCTGGAAACCGAGTTCATGACGAGGACCAGGCTCTCTAAAAAGATCGCCGCCCCTCCTTGACAGAAGGGCTCTGGTAAAAAGTCCTTTTACCCAAGGAAGGGAGCTGCTTACAGAAACTACCCACCTTTCAGGCCTCCTCAGCTCCCCAACAGGATCAGCAGTCCAAGGGACATAGTAACATAGTAAATGACGGCAGATAAGGACCAGTATGGTCCATCTAGTCTGCCCAGTAAGATGGCAAGAGTAGGTGCACCTGCCGCTCCATGCAGGTCACCCCTGTTTGTTGAGAAATTAGATAGTTAAGTTTATTTTGATTTTAACCTGTTGCTGTAAAGGGATCCACTGTGTCTGTCCCATGCCATTTTGAATTCTGTCACTGTATTTGCCCCCATCACTTCCATCGAGAGGGCATGGCCCTCGTAAACAGAAGGCTCCAAATCCCCAAGCACTGGCTCTGGCCCAGCCAGGGGAGAGTTTTTGACTCCTTGAGCATAGCCTATCTATCCCAAGGAGATCAGCAGCCCACAGAGAGACGTCTGGCCCTCTGTGCCCAGAAGTGGTTGACCACCACCACAGACTCCTCGGCACTTCGGGTAGTCAGGGTTGGTTACCTCTTACACCTGATTCAAACGCCTCCCCCTTACTTTTCTGGGACAGCCCCTCACTGGGACCTTCTACTGAAGGCAGGTCTTCTCGAGGACAAAGCGGTGGAACCGGTGCCCTACCATCTAAAGGGTAAGAGGTTCTACTTCCTCATGCCAAAAAGAACAGGGTGCTCTCCTTCAGCATGGCCTCTGCCCCAGGAGTCTTCGCAAAATACCTGGCAGTCATGGCCGCCTTCTTCTGCTTCCAGGGGGTCTTTGTCTTTCCCATCCAGGTCCTGCAACACTTGGGTTTTGTCATAAACTATCCCAAGTCTCACCTCCTCCCGGCACAATGCCTTGTAGTTCATCGGGGCAAAGCTCAACACTCTCCAGTCAAAGGCCGCCTTGCCCAGGGACCGAGCCGACTGTCTCAGGACTCTGACACAGGACATACAGTGCCATCCCTTGGTGCCCGCTCGGCTGCTTCTGTGCCTCCTCTGGCACATGGCCTGCACGGTCCATGTCACCCCAGATGCTCGCTTCCACGTGAGGGCAGCGCAGTGGTGTCTCCGGGACCCGTGATCTCAAGCCACGGGTCGCCTCCAAGACAGAGTCTCTGTAACCCGCCAAATTGCAGACTCCCTGGTCTGTGGCAGTCTCTCCAGTATCTCGAGGCGGGCATGCCTTTTCAGGCCCCTCACAAGGATCCTCACCACAGATGCCTCCCTGCTCTGCTGGGGGGAGCCCACTGCGGAGAGTTTCGCACCTAGGGCAACTGCTCACCAGACAGGTTTTTCCAGCAGATCAACCTCCTGGAGCTCCAAGCCATACGCTTAGCCCTGTGAGTCTTCTGTCACCACCTGCGTCACCAACCGGTGCTTGTCCAGACGGACAACCAGGTGGCGATGTTCTACATGAACAAACAGGGGGGCGCGGAGTCTTGTACCCTTTATCGGGAGGCACTGGTCCTCTGCTCGTATGCAATCCAACAAGGTATCCTCCTGCGGGCAGTGTACCTGCCAGGCCAGGACAACCTTCTGACCGACAGGCTGAGCAGAGTCCTCCAGCCGCACAAGTGGTAGCTGGACCCCAGGGTAGCCATTTGACTTTTCCAGCTCTGGGTGGAACCCGTGATGGACCTGTTCGCCAGCCCAGACAACTTCCAGTTGCCCCACTTCTGTTCCCATCAGGCCCACCCCTCCAGGGTGGTGGCGGACGCGTTCCTTATCTCATGGTTGGAAGGCCTCATGTACACCTTCCCTCCCACACTGCTGATTGCCAAAATCTTGTTCAGGACCCTCCGCGACAGGACCTTGCTCATTCTGATAGCTCCTCGGTGGCCCAGGCAACCATAGTTCCCGCTGCTCCTCCAGTTGACGATGGAGACCCCCATTCCCTTGGGGATCGCCCCGGGACTCCTGTCTCAGTAGGGGAGCTCTCTTCTACACACCAACCTGGGGTCCTAGTTGCTGACAGCATGGCTGCTGAGAGGGTGACTTCCGGATGAGGTGGAAAACAATCTGCTGGCCTTTCGCAAGGCCTCTACTAGGAAGGCTTACACCCTCAAATGACGCAGGTTCTCAGTTTGGTGCGCCAAGCACAGGGCTCACCCTTTCTCCTGCCCGGTGGCACTGGTGTTACAGTCCCTTCTTCACCTCTCTCAAACTGGGCTCAAGTCTAACTCCGTCCAAATGCACCTTAGTGCCCTGGCGGTGCACCACCACCCGGTGGATGGTAAGCACCAATCCGTTCAACCTTTGGTGACTCATTTTCTTCGTGGCCTGCTCTTATCAAAGCCCCTGGTTCACCCTCTGGCAACTGAATGGGACCTCAACATAGTGTTGGGGCAGCTCACTCGCCCACCCTTCGCACCTCTGGCTACCTGCCACCTTCGCTACCTCTCTTGGAAGGTAGTTTTCCTGGTTGCACTCACCTCCGCTTGCAGAGTTAGCGAGCTTCAGGTCCTTGTGGCGGAGGTGCCTTATACCAGGTTCTACAAGAACAGAGTGGTGCTTCGCACGCACCCCAAATTCCTGCCAAAGGTAGTATCGCCCTTCCATCTCAACCAGGAAGTGGTGCTCCCTACCTTCTTTCCAAGACCTCACTCCAGTCAGGCGGAGGCGGTCCTTCACATTTTGGACTGTAAGAGGGCTTTGTCCTTCTATATCCAATACACTCAGGGCCACTGCAAAGCTGCTCAGCTTTCATCTCCTATGACCCCAGTAAGCTGGGTAAGGCGGTGACCAAGCATACACTGTCCACATGGGTGGTAGACTGTATCGCCCTTGCTTATGAGCAGGCGAGGCTCCTGCTGGAAGGCCGCTTCACGGCATACCGTGTCAGGGCCATGGCAGTCTCAGTGGCAAACATGCGCTCTGTTCCATTATCAGGACTCTTTTACTTTCAATATACTCTCTTCTATGGCGAGCTCCCATCCCCCCACCCCCGCCACTCATCCCCACAACCCCTCTCCACTTAAGATTATGCACACTTCCCCCCCCTCCCCAGCCCCCCCATCCCCAGCCCCCCTCCCAATCTTCACCCACCCCTACAGCCCTCTACTGTGCTCTCACTTCCCACATCCACCCCCACTCCCTCTCCCCTAACCCAAGAACCCTTACTCGCCCTCACCCCCACCTGCCCCTCCACCACAGGCCATCATACCCACCACGCAGCCCCCAACTCAGAACCACATACATTTATCCAAAAAACATTGTCAGTTACCCCTTCCCCCCCACACACAGTGCCACAGCTACCCCTCCCATATTTTATTCAAACAAACATATATATCCCTCAGCTTCGGAAGGGTGCTTTCTTTCCTCCTCGAACAGATTTCTTCTCCCGCCTGTCCACTCGACTCCATTTCTCAGCCGGAACTCGCCGCTGCATGCTCCCCGACTGCTCCAGCTCTGGAATCTGCTGGATGCCCACCTCTTTCATAGCCTCCTTCAGTGCCATCACGGTCTCCACACGCCGGGTCGTCCCATTGACAGTGAAAGCAAGTCCCACAGGGTACAACCACTTATATCTTATATTTTCCTCTCGAAGTCGTGTCGTGAACTCCCTCCGTGACCGCCGACGCTGCAATGTAGCTGCGGCCAAGTCTGCATAGATAGCAATCTCAGTTCCTTGCCATTTAAACTTTCCCATAGAACGCATCTTGCTGGCTATTTTGTCCTTAATCCGGTAATCATGGAAACAGATAATAATGTCTCTAGGCAGCTCCCGCCGCACAGCTCCAAGCGATCTATGTGCCCGATCCAGCACTACCTCCTCCACTTCCTTGCCTGCATCCTTCAGGACCGCCTCACAGATAGCCTTTGCCGTTTTCATACAATCAAGATATTCACCCTCTTCTGGCACCCCTTTTTATGCGCAGGTTCTGACGCCTGGCTCTGTTCTCCAAATCTTCGAGCTTCAAGATCATACTTTCTCTAACATCTTCCAGAGATTTCATACTCGTTTCCAGCGTCTCGGTGCGCATCTCCAGGTCCTCAAGGTGGCCCTCCACTTCCGCCACCCTGCAGCCGACCTCAGTTACATCAGCTCTCAACTGTTCAAACATCCCCTCCACTTCTCCTTTAAACCCAGCAATGTCCTGTTTAATCTCATGAAACCACGATTTTAGCTCATCTTTTGTGATGTCCACCAGAGCACTTGGAGCAGGTACTTCCTTCTTGCCAGTTTCAGATGTTTCCAGGCTCCCTGGCAAGTCCTCAGTCATTTGTTTTTCTCTCTCTTGAAGATCTGCTCGACCACTGCCATAGGCATATTCTTTCAGATCCGCTGCTTTTTTCCTGGTAGATGCCATCTCCTGAATTCAGCAACTGGCTCTCACCACCTCTCCTATTTCCAGAGCCTTTATAAACCCTGCTACCAAGCTGGGACCCTGCTTCCTCGCTTCACCACCAGATGGCGCCACACAGTCACTTTTGCTTAGCCATGTGCTCCTTTTAAGAAGGTAGAAATACCCCTTAAGCAAGTTTGAACTTACTGCAGAAAAAACGGGCCACTTTCCCCACAAAGTTAAAGTTCCAGAGCCTTTCCTTCCTTCAGGCACTGCTCACTCCTGCTGATTCCCCAGATTACCGGTCCAGGAGGCTCCCCCGCAGCTAACCATTTCCTCTGCTCTCACTCTTCACTTCAGGCAGTTTTCCTGCCGCGGGTCGCTCCAGACCGCTCTTTTCCAGTGGGTAATTGCTGCCACCGCCGTCCCAGGCTTAGCCACTGCTCTGCCCCTGCTTTTTCCACCGCTTACAGGGTCGCTCAATGGGGTCTCTCCAATCCTCTAAGGCTTGCCCGGCACCACGTCCGCTAATCACAGCATGTGCACACCGGCGGGAATCTTCTGCGGGGAACTAAAACGGCACCAATGTTTTCAGCAGATAAAATTATATGCGCTGCACTTCTAGTTTTCGGGGGGAAGGGTCGGCCAACGCAGCCCGCAATTGCACCCCACACTACTCAGCCTCATGGTTCTGCTTCTGCTCCCGGGGTTGCTCTTACCAGGCCTCACACACTCTGCAGTTTAGGGGCTTAATCGGGCCGGCGGCAGTTACATTTTCAGCTTTTCACCGGCTATTTCATCGCACCCCGTGTTTCGCCACTCACGGCTCTCAATTTCTCGCCTCAGGCACAGGTTCTTGGGCTCCCCGCCAGCACATGTGGGATGCCCAGCACAGAGCTTCAAGGGGATGCGGCCATTTTCGTTTGGGCTCGCTAGCGCCCCCTGGCTTACAATCTTTATAACCGAGGCAATGGAGGTTTAAGTAACTTGCCCAGGATCATATGAAGATGCCAGTTTTCACAAGACTCAAAGAACCAAGTGAAATAACGTTTTTGTGTGTTTGGGGTTTTTTGTCTTTGTATTTTTAAAGTGGTCAGACACCACTAATATAAGCACAATTGCACACTCAGTGAATGGAGAAGACCCCAGATAAAAATGAGCAGGTAGCCGACATTTAAGTGTGCCTCAGAATTTTAAAAATATGCTTATATTACTATTGCAGAATGGGAAAACGTGATATTGGGTATGGTTTGGGTGGTTCAAAAAGATAACATACTCCCTTTAAAATCTATGCATTCCATGGCATTTACATGTTTAATAAAGCTAGTGCAAAATCCGTATTTAGAGATGTATGCCATATATATATGTAAATGCCGTGCAAAGCTTCTAAATTGGCCCCCAAAACTTACAAAAATTGTGATTTACTGATTTTTGATCAGAAAGTATTTAAGCACATTCCAGGAAAAACACAGCAGGGAGCAGCGTATCTTGCACGAGCCGCAGGTTACACAATGAGCAAGAGACGATGATTTGGATGTTCGAAAACCTTTATTGGTGAAAAACCCCAACGCGTTTCGGCGTGACTGCCTTCATCAGGGGGAATATGGCTTAAAAACAAACAATAATGTATACTATAAAATTACATATATACAATTAAACAAATGTCAGACACCAAATAAAAATTAATAAGTAAATGAATTAGACATGTTAACTAAAAATTGATAGGTACAATATTGGTACTTATATTTGTACGTCTATCTCCAACTGTGTACATTTAAATACATTGAAATCTATACATTAATATCAAAGTTCTTACTCTATGCCACAAAATACTCTGTATAAAAAACACACACCATATGAAAACTCCAAACGCAGGATATGGGGTGAAACCCATAATGGACAAACATGAATAATGAATTGTTAATATTTAATATTATTAAGATAGAGAATGCAAAATGAATAAATAAAAAGCAATAAATAATTAAAAAATTAATAAATAACAAACAGTGAATAAATACAGTAGTGTAGTGTTAAAATCAAGGTTATGGCATTGCTAATATGCCTGGTGATATCCCCTTATGTATATTGTATGTATCAAACTTTGATATTGTTAAATCACACCATGATATGCTAAAATGGCTATGATTACATTCAAATTTTTTTTTTTAAATAAAAAAAATTAAAAAAAATTTTTTTAAACAAATGTTTTTAAATATTATAATATTACTACATAAAACTGCGATGTTAAACACTTATTGAAATTAAAACCATACTCGTCTAACATGTTTGCTGGACGGAGCTATTTGTTCTACTGACCTGATCAATACCACTCAATTGGTATATGTAATGCACGTGAAGTGTGCACTTCCTGCTCATCTGTAACACCATAAGAGATATTATACACTTAAATATGTTCTGGTTGTACAAGGCATAAAGATAAATAACTATTAGCTGTCTATATAACCTTGTTGTCTTGTATTTATGTTCTGCAATTGAACTGTTATGATTGAATTCAATAGTCTATGCATCTTAACTCTCCGCTGTATGTGAAATTATTTTTAATGCCAACTTCATTAGAACAATATATGTCATCAAAGCTTGACTAGAATCAAAGGATGACCGACGTATTAGCTTCAATGTTGGGCAACTGCTATATTGAGACCTTATTAACATGTCAAATTTAATGCCCAGAGTACCTGGGTTCACTAACTATATTAATTCTATTCTGCTAAGGAAATTCTATGCAGAGGTGTACAACTTCCGTTAATCTATAAAGTCAAAAAAGAATTACTGGGAATCTTTTAATGTATTCTCCAATATTTGCATCTTGTTGTAAATTACTTGAGAGAAAAAATGGTATATTTATGTGGAAAAGACCTTTTGTGTGCATGTGCTGAAAGGTCACAGTCCTTATGTGAGTAAGAGAAAAAGAATAAGAATAAACGGCTGGGCTCCCTTTGCTGCATGCGTCTGTTTGAAATGCCGGCTTGTATCTAATGTATCGTAAAACTGTTGTTAGACCCGGCTACCATTCATAGTTGCATAAACCCAACGTCTGTAGTGGTCAATTATATATAAAAATTAACTGACACTCTAGACTTACTTGTTTTACCTAACCGGTTTTACAAGTAATTTCAAAGACCGCTATAGCCGTTCGCGTATGAGGTATGTGCTCGAATTCTTGATTACAGTGCAACCCTCTATGCGAATCCTATCCCAATGATAAGTTAAAAAGAAAATCCCATAGATGTTTTTTGACAGCAAGACAATGTATTCAAAATCTAAATCTGTTCAGTAAGGGCACGCATGTATTTCTCGACAATGTTCATCATTTAATACTGACCAGGGCTTGCACCTCAAAGGGATTGTATCGTTGTTGTGCCGTCCGGGAAAGACTATTCTATGAGAAAAGATTCATGATACATTATAAAATTAAGATTTATCCTAGACAACTAATATACATAACTGGATACCATATTGATGATCAGAATGGATTGTCTGGAACGTACCTCTGAAACTGAAACCACTTGCACTCGGCAAATTGTAGAAAGAACAAGAGCCGGTTGATGCGAGCTTGGCTAAAAACCTTTCAGCGTTCGCGCCAAAAGAGGAGGAGCTACTGGAAGGGGGTGGAGCCGGGCTAGCTCAAGAACATACATTATAATTCTCTCACTCAAAGAGATTCCAGTGATAGGCTACATTGTCCATACTAGTCGCTTGCTTTAAGAAACCTAGTGTACTGCGATGTAGCCTCACTATGTAGATATTGAAAACTACAGCCCTAGCTTCTTCTGTGCTTCAACTGTATGCCATTGCTAACATAACAGATCGGCTATACTGGTCTGTCTATGCAACCTAGAAAGTGTATTATTAACCAGTTAAAAGTAGAACCACATGAAATTGTATTGATTAATCAATAGCCACAAAGGAGAGACTTTAAAAACCTTGTCCTTTGGCAACATTGTACATACTTATCACTTACTTTGTAAAACATAACGTGCTGGATACTGAAACAACAGCACTGGATTGATCTATGTTTTAACTGTATGCGATTGCTAATTCACAATAGCTCTCTTGGGAGTGTTTTTTTTTTTTAAAGTTAAACCATCAAATGACAGACCTTGAGTAGCTGCTGAGGAAGTCATAAACTGATCAGTTTACAGAAAAACAGAGAGATCTATTTCCTGATTAAGACCATTTGGTTCCAAACTGTTGAATTCGTATATGTATCTTTGCTCAAGTTTTAATAACGCCTTGTTGGTGTCTCCTCCCCTCCAATGTGGTGTGATTTTTTTCAAAACCATATACTTTAGGTCATTGATATTGTGGGCTAATGAAATCCAGTGCATAACTAAAGGTTTGTCTGCAACCTTTCTCTGGATACAACTCCTATGCTTGATGATACGCGTGCGTACTTCTCTTGTGGTTTTGCCTATATACACCTTGTTGCAGGGGCATAAAATCAAATATATTACATTAGATGTTTTACAGTTGGTATATTGATGTAAATATACTTTATGTTGTGAGATAGGATGAATGAAACTGTTTTTGACTGTAATGGTATGAAGGCAGACCGAACAGTTACCGCAACTGAAATGACCCTTAACCTTAGGCGGAGGATTATTCTTGATAAGGGCTGACGGCACAAGAATGTTAGATAGATTGGGGTTCCTTTTGTATGCTACCATTAGCTGTTTAGTAGAGAATTGAGGCAAAAAGTCCAATAAATACCACTCTTCTCGTAGAATTTTCACTATTGGTTTAGAAAGATGTGTGTACGTAAGGGCACAAACTATTTTGTCCCTATTTTTTTGTCGTTCTTTCTTTTGCAATAGAGAAGAGCGTTGAGTGGTGCACGCTCTAATGTATGCTTTTTTGATGCATTTTTGAGAATAACCCCGTTCTTTGAATCTTTTGTGCATTTTAACTGCCTGATGTTCAAAATCTGCATTTGTTGTGCATAATCTTTTGATCCTGAGGAATTGACTAATCGGTAAGTTGTTCTTGAGGGCCGGATTGTGATAGCTATCATATTTTAATAACGTGTTACGGTCTGTTGGTTTCTGATAGAGCCCAGTGGTGAACCCACTCTTATCTTTGCTGATCATTATATCTAAATATGGGATACTGTCTGTACTGAAAGTGCCTTCAAATTGTAAATTTGAGTCCAAGGAATTAAGCCATACAAAGAATTGCTGCAATAGTTGTTCGGTGCCTTCCCAAATTATAAGGATATCGTCAATATACCGTTTCCATAAACGAATATTGGTTAAGTATGGATGACGTGTCAAAAATTGTTTCTCAAATTGAGCAACGTACAAATTAGCGACATCTGGCGCCATGGATGAGCCCATGGCGACCCCTTTGATTTGTTTGTAATAAATACCTCTGAAATTGAAATAATTTTCTGTCATTGCCAAGGTGGCAAGTTGTATTAAGAAATAGGTAGGAATACGGACCGGCTTGGGTCTTAAAATGAGAATATTGGTGAGTACTTCAATTGCTGCTTGTATATTAGTATAAAGTGAATTAATGTCCAATGTGACTAACAGAAGCTTATCATGATATCCTTGAAACTCTTCTTAAATGTTGATAATATGCGTGGGATCCTGTATATATGATGGTATTATCGGTACAAATGGTCTTAAGAATATGTCTAAGAATTTCAAAAGAGGTTCCAGTAAAGATCCTATGGCGGATACTATTGGGCGTCCTGGTGGGTTTTCAAGCGATTTATGGATTTTGGGCACCATATAAATAGTAGGTATAGCTGGATGAGACACTTTGAGAAAGGAAATCTCATGAGACGTAAGGTAACCAGCCTCTTTTCCAATGTATAGTAGAGTGTCAATTTTCTGTTGTAGTCCAGTTGTCGGGTCATCATAGATTTTTTTGTAGAAAGCCTCATTATTTAATTGGCGTAGTGTTTCTTTGATGTAGTTATCTCTATCTTGCACCACTAAGGCACCACCTTTATCGGCCGGTTTTATAACAATGTTGTTATTAGACTGTAAATCTTTAAGAGCCTTTTTCTGTGGTCCCGTGAGGTTGTGATAATTATGTGCTTTTTGATCTTTATATAATTTGTTCACCTTAGATAGAACAATGTGTTCATATGTATTGATAATAGCATTATTATTAGGGGGAACCCATGTGGACTGTTTCCTGACTATTGAGAGGTCAGAGGTGTCTTGTTCAGATCCTTTAAAGAAGTCTATTATTTTTAATTTCCTAAAAAATTTATATAATTCCACAAAGGTGGTAAATTTGTCATGTTGCCTCGTAGGAACGAAGGATAGTCCTTTTTCCAATACTTGAATTTCATTATCAGAAAGTTGATAACTAGACAAATTGACAACATTGCTCACAGGTCCCAGTCCAGCTGCCTTTTGGCTGGAAAGTCTCATGCTCTCCCTTGTGCCAGAGGTTGTGCTAATGGAGGGTCTATGGATTTGGCCTGCCAGTTGGTTGGTGACTTGTGAGATGTGTTCCTTCCACCTCCTCTCCACAGTGTCTCCTTGTGAAAATCCTTCTTGGGACTGTGTGGTTGTCTAGATGGTAATGGGGGAGCTGAGGAGAAAAGGGAACCAGAGGGGTCTAAATGAGTGTTGGAATGATGTCTCGACCTTTTGTGAATTCTCTCATCTTCATCATGTGGGGTTAGGGATCTAGAATGATGTTTCCGATAGTTCTTAGAATTATAATAAGTCTTAGATAGTTGTCTAGGAGATCTATTGGGTCTTCTATTAGAAGTGCTCCTATGTCTGTCTATTTGTTCTGTTTTATTATAGGTCCAATAGTAAATCATGTTCAACTTATAATCTTCTTCGTCTCTCTTGTATTTCTTGATTTTTTTATTCTTAGTTACCTGTTTAAATTCTAGCGTGTTTTTGTCAAATTCCTTTTTTTCATTATCAAAATGTTTGTCCTGTTTTTTGAGTTTTTCTATTTGTAAATCTATTTTAGGCTTCAGAGCCTCAGTCCTGCGTTTGGAGGTGTTAATTAATAAGATCATAAGATCTAGCGAACATTTATTGAGTATTTTTATCCAGTCTGACATAAAACGATTGTCATCCCTGAACATGCCATTTACTTATTAATTTTTATTTGGTGTCTGACATTTGTTTAATTGTATATATGTAATTTTATAGTATACATTATTGTTTGTTTTTAAGCCATATTCCCCCTGATGAAGGCAGTCACGCCGAAACGCGTTGGGGTTTTTCACCAATAAAGGTTTTCGAACATCCAAATCATCGTCTCTTGCTCATTGTGTAACCTGCGGCTCGTGCAAGATACGCTGCTCCCTGCTGTGTTTTTCCTGGAATGTGCTTAAATACTGAGTTTTCTGATCAAAAATCAGTAAATCACAATTTTTGTAAATTTTGGGGGCCAATTTAGAAGCTTTGCACGGCATTTACATATATATATGGCATACATCTCTAAATACGGATTTTGCACTAGCTTTATTAAACATGTAAATGCCATGGAATGCATAGATTTTAAAGGGAGTATGTTATCTTTTTGAACCACCCAAACCATACCCAATATCACGTTTTCCCATTCTGCAATAGTAATATAAGCATATTTTTAAAATTCTGAGGCACACTTAAATGTCGGCTACCTGCTCATTTTTATCTGGGGTCTTCTCCATTCACTGAGTGTGCAATTGTGCTTATATTAGTGGTGTCTGACCACTTTAAAAATACAAAGACAAAAAACCCCAAACATACAAAAACGTTATTTCACTTGGTTCTTTGAGTCTTGTGAAAACTGGCATCTTCATATGATCCTGAGCAAGTTACTTAAACCTCCATTGCCTCGGTTATAAAGATTGTAAGCCAGGGGTTTTTCACCAATAAAGGTTTTCGAACATCCAAATCATCGTCTCTTGCCTTTAAGCACATTCCATTCAAGATTTCTCCCAGTTTTTTGTTTTGAAGACAGTTTACTTGCCATACAATATATACGCATCCTGCTATTATAAGAGGATTTTGGAGGATGATTAGATGAAATGCCAGACTGTAATCATGCTTTTGTAGTGGTTCAGTTAATCTCCAGGAATAAGCAGGAATGTAGTTTTCACATATTGATGACATCTCTACCAATGGAGCCTGTGTGAGAATGCTCCCCAGGTCTAATTGGAAAGCTTTCGAGAGCACTCCACTGCACCTGCATGACTGCCTTCATAACTCTCTCTCTTCAGTTCTTCATTTTCCATGGAGTCAGCAGGAAGCAAGTCCGGTCACCGCAGAAAAACATTCTTTTTGTGGATAGAGCCTCTGTCGTCCTGTCAACACCAGCACCATCGAAGACTTCGCTGGTTCCCTTATTTTCTTTTACTTCTTTCTTTGTCTTTTCAAAAAGAAAACTTGGGCATCAACACCTTTTTTAGGCCTATAGCCTTCACATCCTCGAAGGCACAGAGAAACCAACCAGTGGTTTCAAAAAATGTTCTAACTGTGCCAGCACCATTGTGTCAACTGACATACAACTGGGGTTTAAAATGCCTCGGCCCAGACCAACAGCCAAAAGGCTGTCCTCTGTCAGAAAATGACATGGAGAGGCCTACAAAACCGGGCTTCTAAATTTGGAGCACTCTTAGTTTCGGATGCTATATTGATGGCGTCCACTTCGTCGAGGGCCTCATCTTCCCATGGGTATCTTTGAAGTCTGACAATACCTCCAGGGGAAGATCTCACTCAAGGCATCGAGACCCCTCAGGTGTTGCCTCGGAGGTTGATCAGCCTGCTAAACAGTCCCGGCGGGAGGCCCTGTCCTCCAAAGCTATCGAGGGGCCCCAGGATGCTCCTGAGGCCTCGACCTCCAGAGAGCTACTGGTGCCATGCTCTGGGACGGTAGCGCAAATACCCATCACAGACACCCAAGCATCGGAAACCTCAATAGACTAGCGCATACTGGCTATCAAGTGGAGCCTGGCAGCCTTCCTTGCAGCGTCGGTACCCATAAAACCATTGACTACAGGCACCGCCCCGTTGACACCGGTTCCGGGCACGACATCACGGCTGTTGCAGATGACATTGACATCGCTCCCACCCATACCCTCCCTTGAAACACTTACCAATACCGGTGCCAAACCCAAGAGGCTCACCAAGGCCGATACCTCAGAACATCGTTACCAGCATCTAGCTTCCAGCAAACACTGTGCCCATTGATACTTTGAGTCCTTCGATTCCAATTCCCCTGTTTCGGATGTGGAGTCACTTGATTCACAGGGGCCCCGGGACCTTCCTTCGGGCCCTTCCCCACCTTAACAGCGATGCATGTCGCCTCCAGAAGACATGTCCTTCCAGAAATTCATTCAAGACCTAGCCAAGGGTTTCTCTATCACGGTAACATTGAAGAAGGGGCCAAGGGCGGAGGAATTCGAGATCCTTCAATACCCAACAGCACCCAAAGAGGCAGCCACCTTACCGGTGCACCGCATCCTTCATTACCTTATGCTCTGTATGTGGGAGTTGTATCTCAGGGTCTCACCTCAAAGTCGACATCTCAATACCGTGTTATTGGGTACCGGAGTGTCCTGGCTTCCAAAAGCCACAGCTTCCCCACCACTCCGTGGTGGTTGAATTGGCAATGTGCCAAATCAAAAGCTCGAAGACTCACTCCTCTAATCCTCCAGGTAGAGAATCAAGAACTCTCGACACCTTTGGGGGTCAATGCTTCCAAGCATCCATGCTCTCAGCTAGGATTAACTCCTATATCCTCTGCATGGGAATGTTCCTAAAAGGAGGTCTCCAGGGATCTTGAGGCCTTTGCCCCTCTCCTCCCAGATGACAAAAGACAGATTATCTTGCCCTAGTTAAGCATAGTGAAAATGTTTCAAAGTTTGTCAATAGGGCTACCTTTGATGCCTTTGAATGCACACGCAGAGCCTCAGCAATATGCATTAGTGCACGTCAATTTGCATGGCGTCAAGCTTCAAATCTTGAACAGTGGGTTCAAGATAAGCTGGGCAACATACCTTGCACACAGGGGAAAACCTCTTTGGCAAAACTGGCAAGATAAGGCCCCTCAATTAGAATCAGAAAATACTACTTTAGGGACAGTCCAGAGTAACAGCTAACCCTGCTAGGAAAAAAGATATCTGCAAAGAAGTCTTTCTATAAAAATAATAAGAAATTTTTCTCTTAGCCTCTTGCTTCTCAGTACCACGGTCAGGCCCCACAGAAGAGGGAGCAAAAAAAGAAGCCACAGGTGGCTAAAAAACAGCTCCACGGTCACAGTCTGCGCCTGTTTTTTGTTTCTTTCCTAGAGAACATTGCCACCCTGCCTCTGGAGGACCCCTACCCCCTCCACATAGCAGGCAGATTGTGTCACCACACCCACATTCAGTTATATTTTACACATGCGTATAGTAAAGTTTTTGTTCATATGTTTTGGTTATGTTTGGAAAACAGTCCTTCCCTTCGGACTCGCCTTTGCCCCAAGAGTCTTCACAAAGTGCATGGCGATCGTAGCTACTTATCTAAGATCTCTGGGGATTTTCGTCTTCCCTTACTTAGATGACTGGTTAATAAAAGTGGACACCTCCCAAGAGGTACTGCTTTCCTTGCATCATACCATCACAGTAGTACAACACTTGGGATTCTCATTTTATGTTTCAGTTTAGTCTCCTCCTCTTTAGGTCTGATGGTTGTAAGCTCTAATTTTGGTTCCCCAATTTTGATGATGATGGTCATTTATGAGTTTATTCAAGGTCCAGCAAAATAGGTTTTAATGTAGTATGTATTTATGAGTCCTGCTTCAAAATTTTTAGGTTTTAGGTGATTTTATTTTTTCATTTTTTATCGGTTTTGGTCTTATGGCTTCAGTTTTGTGGTAGACTGATTGTTTTTTTTTTTAATTCATTCAGTTATATTTTACACATGCGTATAGTAAAGTTTTTGTTCATATGTTTTGGTTTGTAGTAGTCTTAATTATGGTGGCAGCGGTTCTGTGGGGTTTAGTTTGGTACTTGTATATGTCAGAGAAGTGGAGGTCGAACAGCATATGGACGATGCATTTGAGACTGCTCGTGGGAATTTTGTTAGTCCTCTGGAGGGGGAGTTCGTATATAAGTACGGGACTTGTACATACTTCTTTTACAAAGGTCGGACTGAACCGTGGTTTCCATATCTGAAATTTCTTATGGTTGGGAAGAGAGCAAATAGAATGGTAGGTATCATAAGGAAAGGCATGGAAAATAAAACAAAGGATATTATAATGCCTCTGTATAGTTCCATGGTGTGACCGCATCTTGAATATTGTGTGCAATTCTGGTCGCCATATCTTAAAAAGGATATAGCGTTATTAGAAAAGGTACAGAGAAGAGCCACCAAAATGGTAAAGGGGATGGAAGGATACCCTTATGAAGAGAGGCTAAAAAGGTTAGGGGTCCATAAACCATTATTAAAAGGGACCCAAGATATCACTGCTTGACCCAATACAAGCATTGTGGAACCTGTGTCTTTTGGGGAAACTGCTAGGTACTTATGACCTAGATTGGCCACTGTTGGAAACAGGATGGACCTTGTTCTGACCCAGTATGGCATATCTTATATTCTTATTTTTGGTCAGTCTAGTGGTGTTTCTGAGTGAATTTGATTTTGATTTGAAGAAGGTGCCATTATGTTTTCAATCTGTGTTGACACTTTAACAGTATGGTTTCCAGAAGTAATAAAAAGATCTTTTGCAGAAACTCGACAATGGGGTTTTTAATACACAGGACCAATGGCTGAATTTTATGGGTCTTTTTATGAATTTTATTTATTTATTTATCTTTTTTAAAATTGGGTTTCACTTTATATCATCCACTTGAACGACACAAGTGTGGGCCTTTTTGCAGTTTGTGAAGTCTAGTCAAAAGCCATATGGTGAGAAGACACTGCAAAAATTTTAAGTGTATTCAGAACCAGGTATAGTTTTGTTCTTCACAATCACATTGTTTAACAACCAGTAATATATGTAGCGGATTTTAGTGTCAAACGTCTTTGGTTATCCCTATATCCACCTATCCCATTATGTGTTTTTTGTTTGTTGCATGACCTTTTTTAAACAGCCTATTGGTATGTTTTGATGACATTTGATTGGTTACATGTCACACCCCTTGCTCTTTTATTCTTTTAGCCTGTTCGCTCCTTTTGATTCCGTTTTATTTAGGTCTTTTATATGGTTATTTCCATGTTAAAATATTTTATGTAACTTTAATTATTTCTGCCTTCTTGAGCCTGTAGCATTATGTTTTGTGACATTTGTTCAGGTCCAGAATATGTTGAGATTTTATGTGATTATGTTGTATTTTTATGATTTTATTTATTACAAAATTGTTTTTATCTGTTTATTCTTTATTTATGATTTTAATATGCCAAGAGAACCCCTGAGGAAGGCATATCTGAAACACGGCCTGTGTCGGGCCGGCTTGGCTATTATACCCCTGGTGGGGGTTCGTATTGTACCCCTTTCAAGTATTTCAATAAAGTGGTTTGCCTTTTTTACCATGTCTGGACTGGGTCTTCAAACCACCCATTAAGGCACCTCCGGTAGCTTGGGACCTCAATGTCGTTCTAGCGCAGCTTCACAAGCCGCCCCTTGAACCATTAGCCACGACCTCACTTAAGTTCCTCTCTTGGAAGGTGATCTTCCTAATTGCCCTTACTTCAGCTAGACACATTAGTGAGCTTCAGGCTTTGATGGCAGATCCTCTCTATACCCACTTCCAGCATGACAAAATAGTCCTTCAGGCTCACCCACACTTTATGCCAAAGGTGGTGTCTCCCTTCCATTTAAACCAGTCAATTTGCTTTCCAGTTTTCTTTCCTGAACCGCATGTGTATAGAGCGGAAGCAACTCTGCACTCTTAACTGCAAATGTGCCTTGGCTTTCTATCTCCAAAGGACTCGATCATCGTAAAGCCTCGCAGTTGTTTATCTCATTTGACCCCAGTCACCTGGGATTACCTGATTCTAAGCGTACGCTCTCCAGATGGATAGCAGACTACATTTCATTTGCCTATGACACAGCAGGACTCTCCCTCGAAGGGCATGTTGCTGCTCACAACGTTCGCGCATTGGCCACCTCTATGGCAAACCTATGCTCAGTAACCATCAATTGTGCAAAAAAGAGAACCCAAATTGGATTAAATTAGAAACACCATGAAAAAGGATCCAATTTGCTCAAAAACATCCCTCCTAATGCCCAAACACTATATTTTTGTCGGAGCTCATCAGCCCAGTGTCAAGAACTGTTTCAAAGACACAGCCGTGACTGCTCCTGTTTATTAAGTAAATTTAAAATAGGAAAATAAAGTCCAACACTTAGCTGTGTACCACCAAAACGCCGAAACTCCTAATGGACGACGTGGCTCACGTTTCGGGTTTTACACCAGCATGTCCAGAAAAACCCTGCTTCAGGTCAAAACGGATCAGCAAATGGCAGATCTTCAGCTTACAGGCCTCAGGGAATTTCACCTACTATATCGTCGCCGGCGTCTGACGTCAAACTAATGAAGAGAATGGTAACAGCCAATCAAGTGCAGCCAACCACTGAACCATGCAAAGGGAATACCCACTGCTCAAGGAGTCCCCTAATGGACAGCCAAAATAAAAATAAAAACACAATTCACAGGATGTTATGCCAATCAAGTTGGGAATTAAGCCCCTCGGGAGTAACAGAATTCAGAAGATAAATCCAACGTTGTTCGCATAGCTGGAGTTTCTGTTCACGATCCCCCCGCCGAGGGTCTGGCGGAATAAAGTCCAATACCCACCAACGTAAGGCTGTAAAAGCATGGCCCTTTGACAAATGATGTTCCACCATAGGAGCCATAAGGTTTTTGGTACGGAGGCGGGAAGCATGTTCAGAGAGACGAATCCTGATGGCCCTCTTAGTCCGGCCAATGTAGTAGAGGGAACACGGGCATACTATCAGATAGACCACAAAATCAGTAGAACAATCAGTGTGCCAACGCGTGGTAAACTTACGGGAAGTACGCCCATCAATCCAATCGGAACCCTCCAAGGTGCAAGCACAATAAACACATTGGCCGCAAGCAAAGTGACCAATATCAGTGTGAGACATCGGGGGGCGATCCTCAGGCGAAACAGTTTGTATAACTTTGTATAACTTTAGACTAATGATTCTGCAATTACCGGGGTTCTGCCATATACACGCCAGATCACCTATGTTACGAGATTGTTGCATCAATTTTGGCCAATTATTGGGACACATGCCTGTTTTCGGGACAGGACATTGCAGATTGCATATTCCCGCACGGCTAACTTGCGGGACAAAGTTATACAAACTGTTTCGCCTGAGGATCGCCCCCCAAGGTCTCACACTGATATTGGTCACTTTGCTTGCGGCCAATGTGTTTATTGTGCTTGCACCTTGGAGGGTCCCGATTGGATTGATGGGCGTACTTCCCGTAAGTTTACCACGCGTTGGCACACTGATTGTTCTACTGATTTTGTGGTCTATCTGATAGTATGCCCGTGTTCCCTCTACTACATTGGCCGGACTAAGAGGGCCATCAGGATTCGTCTCTCTGAACATGCTTCCCGCCTCCGTACCAAAAACCTTATGGCTCCTATGGTGGAACATCATTTGTCAAAGGGCCATACTTTTACAGCCTTACGTTGGCGGGTATTGGACTTTATTCCGCCGGACCCTCGGCGGGGGGATCGTGAACAGAAACTCCAGCTATGCGAACAACGTTGGATTTATCTTCTGAATTCTGTTACTCCCGAGGGGCTTAATTCCCAACTTGATTGGCATACCATCCTGTGAATTGTGTTTTTATTTTTATTTTGGCTGTCCATTAGGGGACTCCCTGAGCAGTGGGTATTCCCTTTGCATGATTCAGTGGTTGGCTGCACTTGATTGGCTGTTACCATTCTCCTCATTAGTTTGACATCAGACGCCGGCGACGATATAGTAGGTGAAATTCCCTGAGGCCTGTAAGCTGAAGATCTGCCATTTGCTGATCCATTTTGACCTGAAGCAGGGTTTTTCTGGACATGCTGGTGTAAAACCCGAAACGTGAGCCACGTCGTCCACTAGGAGTTTCGGCGTTTTGGTGGTACACAGCTAAGTGTTGGACTTTATTTTCCTATTTTAAATTTACTTAATAAAAAGGAGCAGTCACGGCTGTGTCTTTGAAACGGTTCTTGACACTGGGCTGACGAGCTCCGACAAAAATATAGTGTTTGGGCATTAGGAGGGATGTTTTTGAGCAAATTGGATCCTTTTTCAGTAACCATCAATGACATTTGCAAAGCAGCAACTTGGTCTTCCGCCCTTACCTTTGCTGCCCATTACTGTCTGGACAAGGGCTCCCTTTGGGATGCCATGTTTGGTCAGGTTGTACTCCAGCACCTCTTTCAACCTTAGATGCAACTCCTACCCTCCATCCCGGACTTTGAAGATACCAGAAATCCATGGGGGATCCATGACCTCCTCATGCCTACTCTGAGGCGAACCTCTACTGATTCTGAGGTCAATTCATCTGGGAGCTAGGGAGTCCCATATGCGAAGACTACATTCCTGCTTGTTCCTGGAGATAGTGTAGTTACTCATTTGTAATAGGTGATCTCCGGAAAGAGCAGGAATTTAGTCTTCACAACCCGCCCTCCTCACCTAGGAGTTATAGGGTTTCATTTACTCTCTTTTCTCAGCTATAAACTTAACTGAAGAGAGGGAGTTGGGAAGGCAGTCATGCAGACGTAGTGGAATGCTCCCAAAAGCTCTCCAATTGGATGCTGGGGAGCGTTCCCGCACGGGCTCCATCGCTACTGATGTCACCCATATGTGAAGACTAAATTCCTGCTGTTCCCAGAGATCACCTGTTACAGGTGAGTAACTATGCTATATCTTCCACTCAAACATAAAAATATTAAAGGAAATTCATTTTTGGTTTTCTAGGTTTTACCTAACTATTATTTGAATATAAAGACCCCTACACCAGTAAAAATAGAAAGCATAAAAGGATATGAAGGCAAGATGAATTCAAAGCACAGTGGTAAAGAGAATGCGTAAGTCTGAATTATTTTCTGTTTAGTAGATTCAAGAAATGTTTTTGCAAGCGAATGGCTCATTAAAGACAGAGGAATGTCTGTTTTAAATGAGTCATCCTTCCCTGTGTTTTGGGGGCTCCTTTTTATTTCTGACGCAACATTTACTGTATGGAAAAAAATGCTAAAATTTGATACTTTTTAATGAAAACATTCTTTTATTGGGAGGGGGGATGTTGGTTATATTTTACTGGGGCTTGTCTAAATGAATGTATATTAAAGAATATAATGGGACTGATAAATATTTTTTTAAAAATTAGACTACAGCAGTCTTGGGCTTTAGAAAATGTGTTTCTTGCAATGGTTTATTTTTCTGAATATTGTATTTTTTAACTGTATTAGAAGACATTATCCAAAGATAAATATATCTGCAGCATCGCACTGATGAACTGTTTGAGACATTCAACCTGTAGAGGAAATTTTTACAGCTTATAAAATTTATTTTCCATGGACAAGCAGGAATGAGCCCTCACATATGGGTGATGTCCCCAATGAATCCCTTGCAGGAAGGCTCCTCAGCTTCTATTGGAAGCTTTTGGAAGGCTCCACCGTGCCTGTGTGCCATCTTGATTCAGTCTTTCGTTTTCTGCGGAGCATCACGGACACATTCCAGTCATCCTCCTCTTGATAAACACTTTCTTCCCCATGGGGGTTTTCTTTGCCTCGGTTTTTTTCCTATTGGTCTGCTGTTGCGGTTTCTTTATTCTCCCTCGATCGCTGTTTTAATTTTTGCCTCGGCCCCTGGCCAGGTCATGCTTTAAAATCAAAACATAGAAATATGATGACAGAAAAAGACCACATGGCCTATCTAGTCTGTCCTTCCATATCAACAACTACAACAGTCCCCTTTTTACCTTTAGAGATCCTCTGTGTTTGTCCCATGCTTTTTTGAATTCAGTTACTGTCCTCATCTCTGTCCTTTGACTTTGCTGCAGCTATCTTTCTAGACATGTTCTAGAAGCCTGCCAGTGGTTCAAAAAGTGACCATTTCACCACGGACACTTACAACTGGTGCCTTCAGTGCCTGGGTCCCAATCAGCCCTCTTCTTGTAATTTGTGTTTGCAGATATCAAAGAAAGGGAATCAAAGGTCGGGAGAAGCAGCACAAAACACTTTTTGGCGCTCAGAAGTCCGATCCATCACCTTTAGCATCGACAGCACAGGTCTCTATGGCTTTCAAGGCTGCATGTCGATGCTGGCAGTGCATCGACTTCGAAGAGCGTTTGGACTCAATTGGAGCCGAGCACTCGTAGTGCCCCAGAGCATTGGCAATCGATCGATCTCCAACAGAAGATGAGGAAGGATTCAGCCTTGTCTTTGATGTCGAGGGGTGATCACACCGAATGAAGACTCTGGTATATCGGTGTCAGAGCCCATCGAGGAATGGGGTTGAGAGCAATAAGGGTCTGCATGAGCGCCCCTCGAAGGTGCCCTAACAGGAGGGGAGCGTCTCCTTTTATTTAGGACATCTGAGGGGCACTGATAGCTGACACCCAGCCACCAATACCCCCTGTATTGATACTGGGTCCATCTGTCAAAATTGCGCTGAGGCCCCACAGCCTTTGGAATGGGCAGCCATGAAAAAGCTCCTTCTGCAAGAGCTTGAGGATTGTATCATGGCATTGTCAGTGGTGCAGCATGCCGGGGTCTCAACATCTGCTGCATTGGCATCAGCCACCATACAGTCAATCCTAGAGATGCATGCCCTTCCTGCAGGAAAGGCATTGACATCAGGGCATTAAAGGGCCCTAACACTGGTATCTGCCCGTCCGATGGACATTTTATTTATTTATTTATTTACATTCTCTTATATGCCGCGCTATTCTGCATCAGTGCGGTTTACATTGAACAAACTGAAATTACATTGAACAGGGCATTATAATTTGGAGATAACTATTTTACAGGGAAAACGGGCTATGGAGGGTTAAGTGGCTTGCCCAAGACCACAAGGAGCACCTGTGGGACTAGAAACCCCAGTCCTTCCAGCCCAAGGTTGCTGTCCTCTAGTGGGATTTGAACCCCCGACCTTCCGGCCTGAAGTACCTTGCCCCAACCGCTAGGCCACTCCTCCACTCCACTCCTCCACATTTGGTGCATCATTGCTTCTGAAGGAGCTCCCGATCCCCTCGGGGCAGGAGAGAAATCCAGGCAAAGACTCAGAAACACTTAGACTTTCTCTGAGTCTGATTCAGAAGGGTGGGTTACTGGCATGGAATCAGAAGACGTGTTGGAGGGCAGATCCCTGGAGCTTCCTTTGGACCCTTCTCCACCTCATGAGTGGCATACATCCCTCTCCCGAGAATATGGCCTACCTGGAGTTTGTCATGAACATGGTCAAGGCCAGACTATTTTCTTTGGAGACTGAGTATGAGCCCAGGGCAGAAGAGCTGGAGATCCTATAGTACTCCTCTACCCCTAAGGAGGTAGTGACAGTACCCGTGCACTGCATCCTGCAGAGAGTACAGATGACAATGTGGGAGAACCCCCTCACTGTACCTCCATGTAGTAGATGGCTTGACTCCATGTACAGAGCTCAGAAAACTTCCAGGTTTGAGAAGCCTCAGCTTCCTCACCACTCCTTGGTGGTCATATCCTCTCTAAAGAGAATCAAGAGTACAAAGATTCATGCCTCAACGTTCCCAGGGAGGGAGGCTCAGACATTGGACTCTTTAGGGAGGTGTTTCTCCAGAGTTCAGTGCTTGTAGCCTGCATGTCCTCTTACCAGATCTACATGGGCATGTTCTTGAACCTGCGCAACTTGGCAGATCTGGCCCAGTTCCTTTCTCCAGAGAAACTGGATCAGTATCATACCCTAGTGGCCCATGGCAAGGACTGCTCAAAGTTCATGGTCTAAACAACCTATGATATCTTTGAGATGGCAACCAGGAATGCTGCCATAGATATTGCTGCCCGGAAACTCGCTTGGCTCCAGTTATCAGACCTACTTGAACAGTCAGTGCAGAAAAGCTTGCTGATGTCCCGTGGCGTGGAGAGAATCTCTTCGGTGAACAAGTCAAAGAGAAGATTGGCTATATTGAGAAGCAGCATGTTACTCTTACCAGACTCACCAGGTGCACGTCTGAGCACACCTCCTAGTTTAGCCGGTACCAAGATAGGAACCAGAAAAAGACTTATTACCCTCATAGGTGTAGTACTTTCCTGGGGCCCAGATCTTCCAACCCAAGCAGGCCCCTCGCCAACAGCAGCATTGCAAGAAGTTTCAGATGGCTCCTCAGCCAAAACCTGGGGCGGGGCTTTGACTGGTTATGCTCCAAAGGAACCAATCTTCCAGTAACTACAGTAGGAAACCCTCCGGTCAGGGGAAGGCACATTCTTTTTACACAAAGGTGGACCCTCATAACCTCAGACTCATGGGTTCTACAGATCACAAAAGCAGTTACAAACTACATTTAGTGAGATTACTACCAAATTGCTCCTCTCCCCAAGGGTGCATCATCTCAACCCTCTGGCACCAGGATTTGCTTTAGAGAATAATCACTGCTCTCTTGTCAGATCTTGCAATCGAGCTTATGCTACCAGAGCAGAGGTCGGGTTTTATTCCAGGTATTTTCTGATCCCCCCCCCCCCCAAAAAATGGGGGATACCGTCCTATCCTAGACCTAAGATCTGAACACCTACCTGGTAGGAGAAAAGTTCAGAATGATTTCTCTAGGCACTCTGTTTCCTTAACTTCCAAAAGAAGACTGGTTATGCTTCCTGGATCTGAAGGATGTATATGCCCAAATACAGATACATCCTGCACAAAGGAGGTATCTCAGATTCTTCCTGGGAGGACAGTAATTCCAGTACCGAGTGTTGCCTTTTGGCCTAGCCTCCATGCCTCGTGTCTTCATAAAATACCTAGCAGCAGTAGCAGCATTCCTCTGGACACTGGGAGTGTTTGTCTTTCCTTATCTGGAGAATTGGTTGAACAAGGGTACCACTTTGGAAATTGTCCAAGAATCAACATGATTGACCATTCTAGTGTTGGAACAACTAGGGTCCATTGAATAATTTACAAAGTTCCACCTTCAACCCACCCAACAATTGGAATTTATCAAAGCCCTGCTAGACACAACTCAGGCGAAAGCCTTTGTACCACACAAACAACTTCACAGATTGACAGCACTTATGCAAGAAACTCAATTGAGTCAGAAGGCAACAGCTCACAAGATGCTGACTGCTGGGCCACATGGCCTCCACTGTACATGCCACACTCTTGACATGCCTCCAGATGAGGCCAGCTCAGTGGATTCTGAGGACGCAATGGACCGAGCCATGAGTTGACTCAGGGACCGTCTGTGTGTCACTGCCTCTCTCATTCAGTCATTACACTGGTGGATAGTCCACCACAATTTTCTCAAAGGTCTTCCTTTCCATATTGCTCCACCTCAAAAGGTTCTGACAACGTATCCATGCTGGGGTGGGAAGCTTATCTTGATGGGTTGCACACCCAGGACAATTGGTCCATCCAGGAAAGTCTCCATCACATCAGTTTCTTGGAACTAAGGTCAGTGGTGAATGCTCTAAATTGACTGGTCGACCAAACTGTTCTGATTCAGACTGGCAGTCAAGTTGCCATGTTGTTCATCAACAAGCAGGGAGGAACAGATTCATACCTCCTGTGTTAGGAAGAAGTCAGGTTGTGGAAGTTCATCATCATGTACAGAATGGACTTGAGCCACATACTGGCAGACAGACTGAATCGAGTCTTCAGCCGCACAAGTGAACACTAGACAGGGATGTTGCGACTCGTATCTTTCAAGAGTGGGGTACCCCCTGAATAGATCTGTTCACCACCCCGCAGAATGTCCAGGTGGATCAGTTCTGCTCCAGAATAAGATCACACAGAAGATTATTGTTGGACGCTTTCCTTCTTCACTGGGGGAGGGGAGGAGAGAGTCGCCTGCATGCTTATCCTCTGATACCTCTCATTGCAAAGATCCTCCTGAAGCTCAAAATGGTTGGAAGCACAATGATTCTCATCGGGCCCTTACTGGCCCAGAGGCTAATGTTGTCTCAGCTCAACCTGCTGGACACTGTAACTGAAATCCTTTTGGCCTCCAGGAGAGTTTCTATGAGAGAGTCTTATTCTTGCAAATGGAGGAGGTTTGCTTGTCTGGTGTGGGGGCGAGGCCCTAGATCCTTTTGTCTGTTCCACACAAAAACTGCTTGAATATCTTCTACACCTCTCTGAATCTGGACAAGTCCAGCTCTGTCAGGATCCACTTCAGTGCAAGTGAAGCTTACCATCGAGGTGTGGAAGGAAAGTCCATTTCGGTAGAGCTTTATGTGGGGCTTTCTTCTCTTGAAGCCTCCCTACAAGCTTCCCGCTGTGTCTTGGGACCTCAATGTGGTTCTTGCGCAGCTTATGACAGCTCCCTTTGAGCCACTCAACTCCTGTCCTTGACCTTGAAGGTATTGTTTCTGGTGGCAGTCACTTCACCACACAGTGTGAGCAAGCTTCAGGCCCTAGTGGTTCATCTACCTTACACCAAATTTCACCATAACAGAGTGGTTCTTCATACTCGTCCTAAATTCCTTCCAAAAGTGGTATTGAATTGCCATCTTAATCAGTCAATTGTTCTTCCAGCATTTTTCCCTGAGACCTCATGCCCACAAAGGGGGGAAGTGTTGCATATGCTGGATTGGAAGTGAGCCTTAGCCTTCTACTTCAAGTGGACAAAAACCCATAGAAAGTTCATCCAGCTTTTTTATTTTTTAGCCTCAATAAGCTAGGGGCTGCTGTTTCCAAATTCTCTTTCAATTTGGCTGGCAGACTGCATCTCTTTCGCTTATGCCTAAGCAGCCTCATTCTTTATGATCATGTCACAGCTCACAAATGTCAGAGCTATGGCTGCGTTGGTGGCCAACTTATGCTCATTCTCCATGTAAGAGCTCTGCAGAGTGGTCTTCAGTCCACACATTCACATCTCACTACTGCCTAGATGAGGATTCCCAATGCGACAGCAACTTTGGCCAATCTATACTTCAGAATCTGTTTGTGGACTAGAATCAAACTCCATCCCCCCTAGGCCCATTCTATTCTGTCCAGGCTACCAAAAATAGAAAGGGAAGAGAGAATCACTGCTATTGTACATAGTTGGTCTCTTCACCATTAAGGCCTGTTGCCATGCCGCAGTTGAATTTGCCCTGTTAGATTTCTCGGTGGCCTCCTCGGTTTTCAGTAGCCTGTAGCTTGGAAGTCCCATAAGTGAGGACTCATTCTTGCTTGTCCACGGAAAAAAGGTAGTTACTCACTGTAGCAGATGTTCTCTGTGGACAGCAAGAATAAGTCCTCATAACCCTCCCTGAGGAGTTGTCTTCTGCTACAACTCTGTTATCAAACTGAATCAAGATGGTGCCACGGCAGCAGATGGGAAAGAAGCGAATTTCCCAAGATCTTCAAAAAGAAGCTGGGGACCGTTCCCATGTGGGACTCTGTCGGGGACATCACCCATAGATTAGATGAGAACTTATTCCTGCTGTCCACGGAGAACACCTGCTACAGGTAACTACCTTGAACATGCCTCATCCCTCAAACAATGCATAACTGTACACTCAAGCTAGTTCCTTCAATTCCTTTCTTCACCTTGCTGTAATTTGTCAATACAAGATTCAGTATAGCATCCCCTTGATTGAGCTCTTAAACTACTTGCCTAAGAAGTGCCCTCCTAGTAGGACCTTCAAGACTTCTCCACTTCTTGCTGAGGCTGCAGTGCACATCTGATAAACTGATGGCACCCTGTTTTATTTAGCAATGCTTATATACCGCTTTTCACTGGGTCAGAGCGGTGTACATTCAGGTACGGTATATATTTCCCTTGTCCCCAAAGGGCTCACAATCTGTATTTTCTATCTAAGGCAACAGAGGGTTAAGTGGCTTGCCCAAAGCTATAAAGAGCACCTGTGGGACTAGAAACCCCAGTCCCTCCGGCCCGAGGTTGCGGTCCTCCAATGGGATTCGAACCCCTGGCCCTCCAACCTGTAAGAAAATTCTTCTGTTGACCACACAAACGCTTTTGGTGAACTTCATCATCCTGCTAGATCAGTCCAAGCTAGTGGGTTATGCACCCCAGCCATCAGGTGGAGGCGGATCAGAGCAACTTTCATTGATGTCATCACTAGTATATATACGCTAAGGCAGCACTGAGAGAAGCCAGTATTGTCATCTGTCTCCAGGTGGCAAGGTGTGTGGACTAGTGCAGTAGTGCAGATAGGCTTTTCCCCTGGCCTAGATCATAGTCTTGTGGCCCATATGCTGAAGACTCTGGCCCAGCATTTGCTCAGAGCTTGGGTATGCCCATTGTTTGTTTTTTTTTCAAGCTGACATCCAGCGCTGTTACCCACACCAGTGGGCCAGATAGTAGACAAGAGAACCCCATAGGACTCCTGAGAGAGTATAGTAAGTCTGGGCCATGGACCCTTCCCTTTATACTATTTCTGTATGTTCCGCTTATTTTTCTCATTTTTAAAAAGTTTATCCTGTTTCTTTATTTGGCTTTCTGTCTCTGCTGTCTAAATAAAGCAGCTTCAACAATAAAACCTCCTTTCAGGCAGCTGAGCCTTCTAATACCTATGGTAGATGGCTAGGGACGCCCTTCTTGGGTTTCTCCAACTTAGCCTGACAGGAGCAGAGATTTCCTTACCAATACATCCAATCAGTGGTTCCTTTTAAAACACAGTTTTCTTTTCCATTGTTTTTTTTTCTTTTGGGTTTTTTTTCCTTTGACTGTGTTTGAACTCTGTCATAATGCCAGGTAAACAGAGGTGTGGAGGAGTGGCCTAGTGGTTGGGGCAAGGTACTTCAGGCCGGAAGGTCGGGGGTTCAAATCCCACTAGAGGACAGCAACCTTGGGCCGGAAGGACTGGGGTTTCTAGTCCCACAGGTGCTCCTTGTGGTCTTGGGCAAGCCACTTAACCCTCCATAGCCCATGTTCCCTGTAAAATAGTTCTCTGTGTGCTGTGCTTTCCTGTCTAATCAATGTGTTTATACCTCAAAAATTTCCTGTCATGATTTGACAATTTCCAATCTGTAATCAAACCGCTGCTGATCGCTGGAAGTAGCGGTATACAAATGTATACTAAATAAAATAAAAATAAATACTTGTGGCACCCATCAATTGAGCTTCATGACTGACTTTTATTTTTGACCTTTTTGACCCATATGCAGTAGAGCTTCAGGGCACATTTTCTTCCAGCAGGAACCTTACTGCAGGTAGGGGGACAAGCAACAAGAGGCATCTCTGGCTGCTTTACTCGCAATGGACCCACATTACATCAGACCAGTGGGTCCTCTAGGTCCTCAAAAAAGGGGTGTGAGTTTGCAGAGCCTTTTCGAGACCGCTTTCTGGAGTCTCCTTGTGGCTCCTTAACCAAAAGAGTGGTGATCAAATAAACTTTTCAGGGCCTCCTGCATTTGCAGGCTATTGTACTTATGCACACCACATAACAAGATTAGGGGCAGTATACCATTTACTTCATGGTGCTCAAAAAAGATTGGTCCTTCTGACCCATTCTGGACCTGAAGGCAGTCATTGCCAAGTTTAAGAATGCCCTACTTCTGCATGGAGACTCTCAAGTCAGTCATTGCATTGGTTCAGTGAGGGGAGCGTTTAACCTCCTTGAACCTTTCCAAAACATACTTCCATATTCCAATCCAGGAGCAACATCAGAGGTTCCTCCATTTCTGCATACTAGACTGCCATTTTTTAGTTTAATGCCCTGCTTTTTGGCCTGGCCACTGTGCCTCACACCTTCTCAAAGGTCAAGGTTGTAGTGGAGGCCTTCCTTCACAAACAAGGAATCTGGATTCACCTGTATCTAGATAACGCTTTGATTAGGATGACTCCTCCATGGAGAAGTCCAGGGTGGACATGACCCAGGTGATCCCGATGGTTGGAGAAGATGAGATGGGAGACTACCCCAAGAGCAGCCTAATTCTCTCCCAAGATTTGAGTATTTGAGTGTACGCTTCAACATTTACTTGGGCAAAATGTTTATTACCCCAGAAAAATTGAACAACTTGCAGTTCAGGAATTTTTGCTCTCTGGCAGCTCCCAGGGGTCAATAGTATCAACCCTGGAACTGGTACCTTAAGTCAGGGTGCACATGACCGACCTCCCCACCCCCGCAGGGACATCAGCTGACTCGCTGGACTCTGCTCCCAGTTGCTAGAACAGCACCTACCTCTTCCCCAGAAAATCAAGGGGGAATTAGCCTAGTGGCTACAAATTCACTTTCTGATGGGATAGTATTTCTTTGAAGACCCTGGATTGAGTGATAGTCACTAGAGATGCCAGCCTGCTGGGCTGGGGCCACTTTGCTGGGTCACTTTGTTCAAAGTGGGGTCTATATTATTGCAACAAAAATAAAATTGGACAATCTAGGTAGATCTTTAGCTACTCTCTTCTGTTCCTATGAAAGACATATCTACAGTACACTCTACATTTGAACATTCATTGCTACTGTTTTATACTAAAAATTAGCTACAATATTACTGCTTCAGCTAAAACTAGAAAACATGTATTAACGCTGAACTCTCTCCTGAATTTTATAGGGAAAATGCTGTATTCATCAAATATGATATTTAAGGAAGTGAACCACAATCTGTATTCAAAAAATGGAGTCCTGGAAGTGAAATAAACTTGAATAATCTTCCAAAAACCTGATTCTGCAGAAACTGCTTAAATAGCCTAATTTAGAGAATGACGTCGCTGAACCACTTAAAGTTTTTCTGCTATGTCCATTTATTTAGACGTTTTTCTTATTCTGTTCTATAAAATTTGAAAAATAAAGCAGATCAAATTTACAGTGCAAATGTAGAAAATGTTTTTTGTGAATTGTGGCTGTGTTTGAATTTCAGTTGTAACAATGTCTTCTCTTAATGTAAATATAAAATTAAAATATGCTTTATATTACTGTTTCTCAGAGTTCCTAAATATTCGGGGGGGGGGGAGGAATATTCAAAGGCATTTATGCATGTTGCAGACTTGCAAACCGTGTACATGCCACTCAACAGGATATTCAGCAGCACTAACAGGGTTTCCTTATCGTCCCTCCAGTCCAGTTCCGCACCTCTGGGTAGTGTACTTCTTCCAGCAACTTGGAGACTGAGCATGTCATCTTTTGATGACACCATCTTACATATTCTGCTGGCACCGCCTACCAGCGTCAGTATGCTCAGTTTCCAAGCAGCTGTAGGAGGTAGTGGACTCACTAAAGGGACAACTAAGGAGCATAGGCTAGAATATATTTTGTTTTTATTGTTTTTCTTTCCTGGATTTGCAGGCTTGTTTATCAGAGTCAGGGTTGATGTAGACGAGCATGTAGAGAGGAAGTGAGTCTGAGGAGTCATCGCCCGCCCCCCCCCCCCCGCAAGGCTTCGGGGGAGTGGTTTGGAAGGGATCTTTAGTTTCCCAGGGATACCGGCAACTCCCGAACCCTTCAGAGGATGAGAAACCGCCACGATTACAGCCTACTGTGCAGTAGCAGCTTCAGCCACTATTCAAATGCAGCTTCCCGGGCACACCTCCCTCTGCGCTGAAGCAGGTGAAGGAAGGCTGAGTGAGGGGAGAACACACACTGAGGGTAGCAGCCGGGCCGAAAAGCTGAACGACAGTTTCTCAAGCTACACAAGTATTTAGAAGAAAGGCAAGCAGGGAGCGGGTGAGAGTGCCGCGAATCGCGGCAGTTTCATTTTGAGTCACTGCATGGCCTTGGACCGCGTGACTGGTAGTGTGCCATGCGGGAAAAGTGAAGTTGAGGCCTCTCTCTCTCTCGCCCTCTGGTGCTCCTGCCTTTGACCCACCGTGTGGTCTATTTTTACCACACATTTGTTCTGCAGGGTTGCTCTCCTCAAAGGGGGATGGGTAGATTTTTTTTCAGTCGGCTGCCTGCTTGTTCCTCCTGCTGATTATGAGATACAATTAGGAACTTCAGATTTAACTTGTGGCCTAGGGGGCTCGTGATTTCTGCCTTAGTTTACCTTTTTTTTCAGTTTCTTTTCCATTTCTTTTCAGTTTATTTCCCTTGCTGGGATTCCTGCAAATTCAGTCCCAGCTGTCTGCTGGGGTCTCTTTTCAGGGGCCACCACAGTCCTCTCAAAAATGCCAACCAGACCACAGTGCCTGGTCTGTGGGACCCGGCATGGCACAGTCTCCAAGGCTGGCATTTGCTGGGGGTGCATGCAGGAGGCCACCTCTTTGGAGCAGGATCTTCAGGGTAAGTCAGGACAGAAGAGTCCGTCCCTGCCGCAGGAGGCCCTGGACACAGAGGGGGCCCTTCTTTGACGGCACAGGAGATGGCCCCCAGTCCCTCAATCCTCCCAGGCCCTCCACCTCGCAGGGTGTGGAGGGGGGGGCCTTCCAGGTGACCTTTTGCCAGAATTTGTACTGCTCCTGCACAGGGCTTTCTGTATCCACCGGCAGGGGTTTGGGAGCTGCACCTTGGCGGTGGGACAAGCTTCTAAGAGGGCAGCGGACTTGAAAGAGGGCAAAACAGATGCAGCACCTACTAAGAGGTCTCGGTCCTCAGAGGACGGCCAGTTGCATTCTCCCCTGTCAGAGGACCAGGACGAAGAAGACCTGGATACGGAGCCAAAGTTGCAAGGGGATGAATTGGAAGAAGGAGAAATTCCTGAGCAGGAGGAACTCTTGCGAATTGTGCGGGTGTTCCAAAGGGAAGAATGGCTGGCACTCATCGTGGAGTCCTTAAAGGCCCTTAATATGCCCGCTTGTCTTACAGTGGAAGACAGGACCCTGGAGGATCCGCTGCTCCAAGCGGTGTGGAAGATGCAGAAGGTGTTTCCGGTGCATAGAGTCGTCCAGCAGATGATCCAGGAGGAGTGGGTTCTGCCAAAGGCTGGTCTCAAGGGGATGCGTGCCATGTCGTGCCTATACCCACTCCTGGACCAGGGCCGTGAACTGTTTTGATTGCCTAAGGTGGACGCAGCAGTGTCAGCGGTCACAAAGAAGATGATCCTGGCAGAAGGGAGTGCAGCACTCAAGGATGGCCAGGATAGGAAGCTGGACGCCCTGATGAAACAGGCCTTTGATATCAACGCACTCTCGCTTCAGGTCTCCATTTGTGGGGCCTGGGTAGCTAGGGCCTGTCTCCACTGGTTACAGCGGTTCCCATAGCCAGAAGAGACTGAGAAGGACCACGCTGATGAGGTGGCCAAATTAGAATTGGAGGCAGCTTATCTGTCGGACACCCACTACAATTTTATAAGAGGACTTTCCAAGAGTATGGCCTTGTTGGTAGCGGCACGTTGCTACCTGTGGCTTCGGAACTGGGCGGAAGACAATTCCTCCAAGTCCCATCTCAGCAAGCTCCCCTTTAAAGGGGAAACTTCTTTTCGGGGATGATCTGGACAAGTTGGTCAAGGACTTGGGAGAGTTTAAATGGGGGTGCTTGCCCCAGCAGAAGCAGGTTCACACCCCATCTTCAACACAAGGACAGCCGCGGGACTTTAAGCGTTTTCATACATCCCGCTTTATCCAGTACCAGGGGGCAGATTTCCCTCTAGGGGACAGAGGTTTCAGGACTTTCGAGGGGTGGGCAGAGGTTTTGGCTTTGCCTCAACCTCTGACCTCAAGAAATCACAATGAAACATGGGGGGGGGGGTCAGTTGCGAGGGTTTTACCCCACCTGGGCCCAGATCATATCGGACCAATGGATCCTGGAGGTCATCCATGAGGGATATGCCCTTGAGTGGGCCCAGCTGGTGCACCATGCCTTTGTTGCCTGTAAGGCGCGGGGCAAGGCCAAGGCCATAAAGACCACCTTATCGTGACTCCTACAGCTCAAGGTGTAGTGCTGGTGCCAAAAGATTAGTATGGGAGCAGTCGATACTGCATTTATTTCGTTATGCCCAAGAAGGAAGGTGCTTTTCATCCAATTCTTGATCTCAAGGGCAGACTGTTGTCTATAAGTACCACATTTTCACATGAAGACCTTGCAGTCGGTAATAATGGCAGTAAGGAGCGTCACGTATCTGACCTCTCTCGATCTTACGGAAGCATATCTGCACATTCCTATCCATCCAGAACATCAGCAGTTCCTTTGCTTCGCAGTATCGATAGGCCATTTCCAGTTTCAGGCATTGTCGTTCGGTCTGGCAATGGCCCCTCGGACCTTCGCTAAGGTTATGGTGGTGACAGCAATGGCACTCCGCAAGGAAGGAATTTTGGTGCACACACATCTTGATGACTGGCTGATCCGTGTGAAGTCCAGAGATGAAACGAAACAGCAACGCCACGTGTGGTCCAGTTCCTACAAAGTCTTGGCTGAGTGGTCAATATGGCCAGGAGCCATTTGGTCCCTTCCCAGGAACTGGAGTATCTGGGAGTGCGCTTCGACATCCACATAGGGAAGGTTTTTTTGCCAGAACAGACGACGCAGGGTCTGATGGGCCCAGTACGCCAGTTTTTGAGAATGTGTCAGCCGTCAGCCTAACATTATCTGCAGGTCCTGGAAACCATGGTGATCACTCTGGAACTGGTCCCGTGGGCAAGATCATACATGCGGCCCTTGCAGAGGGCTTTGCTCTGTCGTTGGTCCCACCAGAGTCAACCCTTGTCCAAGGTCCTCCTCTGTCTACAGTAAGCCAAGAGAGCTCTCAGGTGGTGGCTTCATTAGGAGAACCTAGAAGGGGGCATGCCGCTTGAGTCGCCAGTATAGACCCCGCTGACGACCAATGCCAGTTTGACCAGTTGGAGGGCTCATTGCGAAGGACACATTGCGCAGGGATAATGGGACCCGCAGGAGGCCCTTTGATCAATCAACAGACTGGAGATGTGGACGGTGGTCCTAGTGCTCCAGAGCTTTGAACTATGGCTGCAGGGGAAGGCTGTCTGGGTCTTGGACAATACAACCACGGTAGCCTACATCAATCGCCAGGGAGGCAAGGACAGGGTTGCCCTAGAGGAAGCGGCCGAAAAGCAGTTCACCTGAGCGGAAATTCATCTGCAGGTGTTATCGGTGGCACATGTAGTAGGAATTGACAACGTGGTGGCAGATTACCTTAGCCAGGTGTACGCTGATCCCGATGAGTGGAGACTCGACCAGGAGGTCTTCGACCAGGTGGTGCATCGCTGGGGTACACCAGTTATGGCCTTGATGGCAACATTTCAGTCAGTCAAGGCGAGCTGTTTCTTCAGCAGAAGAAAGGATGTTAGAGGGCCTGAATGCCCTGGTGCAGAGGTAGCCCGCGGACGATCTACTTTACGTTTTTCCCACATGGACGCTCATAGGCCGGGTTGTACAGTGGATAGAGGCTCACTGGGGGCTAGTCATTCTGATCGCCCCAGATTGGCCAAGGCACCCATGATATGCAGACATGGTGAGAATTCTGGCAGACCGGCCATGGCGTCTCCTGTCTCGAGAGGATCTCTTGATGCAGGGACAGCTGTGCATGCCTCAGGTGGATCGCTTCTCGCTTACAGCCTGGCTCTTGAAAGGGCGAGGCTAAAGAGGAAAGGTTATCCAGGTCCGATCATAGCCACCTTACTGAGGGCACGAAAGAGGTCAACCTGTATGGTGTACATCCGGGTGTGGCACATCTTTGAGGCGTGGTGTGGAGACAGGCAGTCTCGTCCATCCCGGACATTCTAGCGTTCTTACAGGTGGGTTTTGTAGAAGGCTTAGCCGCTAGTTCCTTGAGGGTGCAGCTAGCAGCGATCTGTTATCGGGGAAAGGTCCAGGGGGCAGTGCTAGGTACACACCCAGATGTTCTGTGCTTTCTGAAGGCCGTGAATCACCTGCATCTGCAAGGAGGTCAGTGGTCCTGCCATGGGATCTCAGTCTTGTACTAGCGGCGCTATTAGTGAGCCATTGAGTCGAGCTTCGCTGAAGGACTTGACCCTAAAGACAGTATTCCTAGTGGTGATTTGCTAAGCATGAAGGATTTCTCAGAAAAATCCAAGTTATCAATATCTCTGTTTAATGTACATTACCAAGTTTAAGTTACAATGTAAAGAGCTTTGATAGAAATGATAAAGTGGTATATAAAACCTGTTTAAGTAAATAAATAAATTTCGGAACTGCAAGCCTTTTCTTGCCAGGAGCCATTTCTTTCGTTCTCGAAGGAGAAGGTGGTCCTTAGACCAGTGCCTTCCTTTTTGCCTAAGGTAGTCTCGGCTTTTCATTTAAACCAAGTAGTTTCTCTACTAGTTCTGGCGAAAGTGGAGATGAGCTCCTCCAACCCACAGTTGCGCCTCTTGGATGTCAGAAGAATCCTGCGGCGTTATTTGAAAAGGACAGTGTCTTTTTGGAAGTCTGATCATTTGTCTTGTTTGGGGGACCATGCAGAGGAGAGGCGGCGGCCAAAGCCTCCATTTCCAGATGGACCAGACAAGCAATCACGCCGGTGTATATTTTGAAGGGTAAACCGGTGCCGGCGGGGTTGCGTGCACATTCCACGAGGGCCCAGGTGGCCTCGTGGGCAGAGTATAGTTTAGTGCCGCTTGTGAAAATTTGTAGGGCGGTGATATGGTCATCACGTCATTCCTTTGCTAAGCATTATTGCCTGGATCAGCGGTGCTTCAGGCCAGTCTAGCAGGTCCCTCCCATTAATCTAACTGCTCTGTTACATCCCAGAGGTGTGGGACTGGACTGGAGGGATGATAAGGAAGGTGAAATTAGACTTACCTGCTAATTGTTGTTTCTTGAGGAACTCCAGTTCAGTCCCATCCCGGATCCCTCATGGAGTCTGTTTTCTTTGGATAGGCTGTCCTGCGTTCCCTGGTCTGAAGCTGTTGCCCTTGATGGTGGATGTAGCCAGGGACTATGCAGGAGACAGCGTTTTTAGGGGCAGACTGGCAGAGAGAGTAGTTACTCACCTGTAACAGGAGTTCTCCAGGAACAGCAGGAATCAGTCCTCACATATGGGTGACGTCGGCACCGACGGAGCCCTCGCGGAGCAATTTCCCCAGCTTTCAAAGAAAGCCTTTGGGAATTGCAGCGCGCATGCGCGGTCCCCTTCCTGCCCAAGGGTGCCATCTTGCTCAGTCTGATGACATAGCTAAAAGACAGCAAAGAAATTAGCAAAAACGAAATGATAGGACTGCAACTCCAAGGGGAGGAGGGAGGGTTGTGAGGACTGATTCCTGCTGCTCCTGGAGAACACCTGTTACAGGTGAGTAACTACTCTTTCTCCAGGACCAAGCAGGAAGTCAGTCCTCACATATGGGACTCCCTAGCTTAAGGCTACCGGAGACCTGAAGCGGAAAAATGAGCTCCCTCTAGCTCAGTAGCACACAAGGAAGGAATCTACTCTGAAAACGCCCCCGACCGGTAGCCCAACACCAGGGCCGGAGGGTAGGAGTTGCCTAAACCTCAAAGAGATTATGGAGGACTGCCTGACCGAAAGCACTGTCCCTGTGGGACTCCCTCTCCAGGCAGTAATGGGCCGCAAAAGTCTGGCTTGAAGATCAAGTAGCGGCCCGGCAGATGTCTGCCAACGGAACAGAGCGGAGATGAGCCACTGACGCAGCATTCGCTCTAACACGATGAGCCGTGACTCGACCCTCCAACGAGAGGCCGGCCGCCCCATAAGCCCAAGCGATACAGTCAGCAACCCATATGGACAAAGTACGCTTGGAGACAGGTAGCCCCAACTTATTGGGGTCAAAAGAAACGAAGAGCTGAACAGCCCTCCTATGCTCCCGCGTACGGTCAAGGTAGAAGGACAAGGCCCTCCTACAGTCCAGGGTATGCAGGACCATCTCAGCCCGGCTGGAGTGCGGCCTGGGAAAGAAGGTTGGAAGAACCACCTCCTGGTTGAGATGAAAAGGGGAAACCACTTTAGGAAGAAACCTAGGGTGAGTCCGTAAGACTACCCTATTCCTGTAGAACCTAGTGTAAGGAGGATCAGACACTAGGGCCTGCAGTTCACTAACGTGCCTAGCAGAGGTAAGGGCTACCAAAAACAAGGTTTTCCAGGAAAGAAAACGAAGAGGGCAGGTAGCCATAGGTTCAAAGGGCGGACAGGTAATCCGCTGCAAGACCACATTCAGATCCCATTCAGGGGCTGGTGGGCGCAAAGGTGGCTTAAGGAGAAGGAGGCCTCGGAGAAAACGAGCCACCAAAGGGTGGTTGGAAAGAGGCCTGCCATCCACCGGTGCGTGATGTGCAGAGAGAGCACTGAGGTGGACTCTGACAGAGTTGGACTTAAGGCCGAGATTGAAGAGGTAAAGCAAATATTGCAAGACCACTGCCACCAAGCAGGAGAAGGGATTCTCAGACTGCTGAGCACACCACACGGAGAACCTACGCCACTTAAGAGCGTAGGACTTCTGGGTGGAGGGCCGCCTGGAGGCCAAGACGATCTCTTCCACCTCACGAGGCAGCAGGAGGGGAGCAAGGACTACCCTTTCAGCAGCCAGGCCATCAGATGAAGGGACCGGAGGTTGGTGTGTAGGAGAGTCCCCTGATCCTGTGACAGGAGATCGGGTTGAAACCCCAGAGGAAGAGGAGTGTCCACCGCCAGCTGCATCAGAAGCGGGAACCAGGGTTGTCTCGGCCACCGGGGAGCTACTAGGATCATCGAGGCTCTGTCTCTGAGAACTTTGAAGAGCGTCCGAGACACCAGTGGCATGGGAGGAAAGGCATACAAGAGGCCTGTGGACCATGGAATCAGGAAAGCATCCACCGCCACTCTGAGAGGATGCGGTTGTCGAGAGCAGAATTTGGGAAACTGCCGGTTCAGGGGACTGGCAAATAGATCCATGGTGGGGAGGCCCCACTTGAGAAAGATCTGCTGAACCACCAACGGATCCAATCTCCACTCGTGAGGTTGGAGGATCCTGCTTAGCCTGTCTGCCAGGTAATTTTCTTGACCTGGAAGATAGACAGCTTTGAGCAGGATGCCGTGAAGGACAGCCCAAGAGCACAGTCTCCGTGCCTCCTGACAGAGAAGGAAGGAGCCTGTACCTCCTTGTTTGTTCACGTAGAACATTGCAACTTGATTGTCCGTCTGGACCAGCACAGACTGGTGAGAAGTGAGGTGGGAGAAGGCTCTCAGAGCTAGGCGGATGGCTCTGAGCTCCAGGAAGTTTATCTGCTGAGCAGACTCCCAAGGAGTCCAGAGGCCTTGAGTACATGTCCCTTGGCAATGTGCTCCCCAACCTAGGAGAAGCATTGGTTGTCAGCACCTGAGAAGGTGGAGGAGATTGAAAATCCACTTCCAGCACCAGGTTTGGTAGATGAAGCCACCACCGCAGAGAAGAGACCAGCAGGTTGGATACCTGTACTGAGTCCGCCAGGCTCCCCGTGGCCTGATGCCATTGAGTGCGAAGGCACCATTGAGCAGGTCGCATGTTCAGGCGGGCATTGGGGGTTACATGGACCGTGGAAGCCATTTGGCCGAGCAGCCTCAGAAATTGCCTGGCAGAGACCAGGGAATTGCTGCGAAAGTGGCTGGCTAGATCCATGAGCCTGTGTGCCCTGTCTAGAGGCAGGAAGGCTTGCGCCTGAAGTGTGTTCAACCTTGCGCCGATGAATTCGAGATTTTGAGAGGGGAGCAAAGTGGACTTTGCGAAGTTTATGACAAATCCCAAGTGCTGGAGCAGAGTCACAGAGCGATGAGTGGCCTCTTGGGAAGACTGGGCCCTGATGAGCCAGTCGTCCAGGTATGGAAATACAAAGAGGCCTTGAAGTCTTAGATAGGCCGCCACCACTGCTAGGCATTTGGTGAACACCGTGGGGGCGGAGGATAGGCCAAAGGGCAGTACTCTGTACTGGTAATGATTTCCTCCCACAACAAACCTGAGATATTGTCTGTGGTCTGGATGAATAAGGATGTGAGTATAGGCATCCTTTAGATCTAAAGAGCATAGCCAGTCTCCCTGCTGGAGGTAGGGCAGCAGGATTCCAAGGGTAAGCATCTTGAACCTCTCCCTTGTCAGGAACTTGTTGAGGTTTCGCAAGTCCAGGATGGGTCTGAGGCCTCCTGTTCGTTTTGGTATCAGAAAGTATCTGGAATAAAAGCCTTGACCTCAGGTGGTGGGGCACCGGTTCCACAGCCTGTTCCTGAAGAAGACTTGCCAACTCCTGAAGGAGTAAGTCCCTGTGCAGAGGGAGTCTTGGAGGCTCCCCTGGAAAGTAGGAGGGAGGTACCTGGTGAAAGTGAAGAAGATAGCCTTTTTGAACTATATGAAGCACCCAGGTATCTGATGTGATGGCTGACCACCTGTGGGCAAAGTGGACCAGCCGGCCTCCTGTGCTGAGAGAAACCAGCGGAGGGGAAGAGGCTATGCTGATGGAGTCAAAAACCCCCACCCTGCTGAGCAGGGGCCGGTGTTGTGGGCTTGGGGGCCTGCTGCCTACGGGACCCATTACCCCGTCCCTTGGCCTGCTGACCCTGTTGGGGAGCTGCTGAGGCCTGATAATGAGGGTAGTGTTTATAGGCAGCCGCCTTTCTCGGGTAAAAGGGCTTTTTCCCCGAGCCCTTCTTCTTCTGAGAAGGGGCAGAGGTTTTTCTGGACAGCCGAGTCCTGGTCAGAGTCTCGGTCTCGATCTGTGCAGCCTTTTCAGCCATGGGCTTGCCAAAGAGGTTTTCACCTCTGCAGGGGACATCGACCAACTTGTCCTGTACCCATGGCTCGAGGTCGGATGACTGAAGCCAAGCCTGTCGGCGGGCACCGATGCCGGCTCCGGCTACTTGAGCCGAGGCTTCGAAGCCATCGTAGGCTGCCCGAGAGATAAACTTTGAGCACTCTCGAATGCCAGTGGACAAGGCCTGGAACCTCTGCAAAGGTTCCTCGGAGAGACCAGCAGAGAACCCGGCAATTTCTTTTGCCAGGTCCCGGAGATACATGCCCATATAGAGCTGGTAGGTCTGGACTCAACAAGCAAGCATAGAGCCCTGGAAGCACTTCCTACCGAGGGCATCCAGGTTCCGGGCCTCCCGGCCGGGAGGCACCAAGGAGTGCATCTTCTGACTCTTGAGTCGATGCATGGCCGATTCCACCACCATGGAATGGTGCGGTAGTTGTGCCTTTTGGAACCCGGGGCTCTTGCGGACTCGATAAATGGAATCGACCCACTTGCTTAACACCGACGCCGGGCTCTCCCACATGCGGAAGAGAAGTCGCTCCAGCATCGGAGGAACCGGTACAGTAAAGGCCTCCTTCGGGGGAGAGTCATACTGGAGGGCATTGAGTTCTTCGGCTCGAGGCTCCTCCTCGGGATCCGCGGGGAATGCCAAGTCCTTGACCATATCCCGCACGAAGTCCGAGAACCGGGTGTCCGGGGGGGACCGTCTCCGAGGTTCGGACTCGGGCGAGTCCGATGGCACGCACCGAGTCTGAAAAGTACCAGGGGACTCTTCGTCCTCTGTTTCCCAGGCTGACTCCTCGGAGGAGGAATCGAGCAGCTCCGGTCGGGTGGGCACCGATGCTCTCCGCCCCGACGCCGAGGGTGTCGGCGTCGGCAACCTAGGTCCCGAACGGGAGGCCGAGGGAGACAGCGACCGAGGATCGACTCGAGCTCGCATGAACTCGAGGATTGGCTCAGTCTCCGGGGTCGACTTGGATGTCGACGTCCCGGTGGCCAGGGCAGATGCACCGGCGAGGCCAGCGATCAATGCCCGCTGCTGGTCCATGAAGGCAGCCAAACTGCTCTCCAAGGCCATCAACCTGAGTTCGAGCTCAGGAGACCCAGCAGCCCCCGACTCGGGCCCCGACGTCGGCTCCTTCGGAGGTGAGTCCACGAGGACTACAGTACTCACCTGTCTAGGAGACTCCATCTCGAGACGAGGATGTTTCGAAGGCCTCTCCGACTCCGAGGACCCGGGACGGCTATCGGGACTATGCGACCTGGCCCTCGAGGAACCAGGAGCGTCCACCGACGACGCCCTCGCGGGTTTCTTCTTCCGATGATGTTCCCGGGCAGGAGACCCCCGCTCAGAGGAACTCCGACGATGCTCAGGACCGGAGTCCCGGGACGTCGAAGCCTCTGACGAGGTCCGGGCCCGGCCGGACGCGGAGTCAGAGAAGGTTCTTTCTTTTTGTTGCTGCCGACTCCTCAACGCTTTAGAGGACATTTTGCCACACGGACCACAGATCATCGGGTCATGATCGGGTCCGAGGCAGCGGAGGCAGCAGTCGTGTGTGTCGGTAAGAGACATAAGTTTCTTACACCGATCACACTTTTTAAACCCGCTGGCAGCCATCGGGGGAAAAAGGGCCCCTGTGAGGTCAAAAGACAGGGATGCCAGTGAAAAAAGAAAAATTGTCGCGAACGCTAGTCATGAAGGACAAAAACCGAAAAAATTTAGAACGGACACGATACCGGTGTATCGGGTCCGGGCGGGAAAAGGATCCGGCGTCGAACCGAGAAAAGAAAAAACAAATAAAATCAACTTTTTCAACGGCGATCACAAACAGCGTCTGCAGGGCTCCGCGGAAAAAAGAAGACTGAGCAAGATGGCACCCTTGGGCGGGAAGGGGACCGCGCATGCGCGCTGCAATTCCCAAAGGCTTTCTTTGAAAGCTGGGGAAATTGCTCCGCGAGGGCTCCGTCGGCGCCGACGTCATCCATATGTGAGGACTGACTTTCTGCTTGGTCCTGGAGAAATGTAAGTTTCCCACCCAGAAGCTTCACAAGTAAGCCCCTTCAGTCTGGGGGGGGGGGGGGTGGAGAGGGAATGGGGAATTCCTTCCAGGTGAGGGGGGGGGGGTGAATAAGGTTTACTTATTTACTTACGTTTGACTATGTATTTGTTGCTCCTGTGAGTCTGCTTTGTCAATAGGTTACTGGGGCTGGTAGGCAGCACCAGCAGTATATGTATGATAGTGTCATCAAAAGATGACATGCTCAAGCTGCTGGAAGAGGTGCACTACCCAGAGGTGCGGGACTGGACTGGAGTTCTTCAAGGAACAACAATTAGCAGGTAAGTCTTATTTCACCTTGTGCTGATGAATATCTGCAGGTGCATGCTGCGGCAATTCCGGGGTGGTACCAGTCAATAACTGGACAGTAGCAATATTTAGCTGCTGTCTGATTACCAACACGCGGCGACGAAAATCAGGCCCAGTAAAGGCTGTCCTAACTTTTGCCACAGAAGCAAACTGGGTAGCAGCTGAATATCACCACTGCTCCGTTAACTTCCCAGCATTCCGGCCAACCCAGATATTCTGTGCTGGGGCCTACATATAGCCCCAACACTGAATATCTAGGATTAGTATTCAGTGGTGGTGGCTAGCCACTGCTGCTATCGGGCCCTCTATGTTCAGGATGAAGTATGATTTAATAGTAAACCAGTGGGTAGGGCAAGAATAAGGAGCCGGAGCCATGGCAACTCATGAAATGGGAAGTCTCTTCTAGAGCCTAATAGAATGCTTTCCTGAAACTGCAGAACAAAGGAGACACTTCTGAACTGCATACTAAGGGAGGGGCATGTGTACTAAAGGTCTGCTGGTAGCGTGGGGCTAACAAATAGCGTGTGTTCTTACCCCAAAGGAGCCTAGCAGCTGTGTTAGATGCATGGGCATCATGTCATAGCATGGGAGTAGGGAACGCGTAGCCATGGCATTTGTGCCCAGTGCACGTTTCCAATGCATGCCTGGCAAAAAAAGCTATGAATGTGTTTAGGGCAGTTTGTGGGTTAAAGAACCACTGCAGACAGTAAGAAATGTGCTCCAAGCATACATACAGGAAGGTAGCAACTGGCCATTTCAGAATAGAGGGAGATAACCGGGAATTAGCACAATTGGCTGCACAGCTCAGAGAACTTGTTTGAGATCATGGTCGGTTCTGATGTCACATAAAGGAAGGGAATTGGTGGTCAGTCAGCTAGTGGCAAATATGTTGTGGCATCAACTAATCACCCCGTGACACCCCCCCTCCCCCTCCAATGGTTCATCATCCAGAAGAAACTGATGGAATTCTTCTGAGGTGGCAGGACACACTTGCTGTTTGCCAAGATTCTGAGTCTCCCTTTGGGAAAGGGTGGGAAGGGAGCAATATGCCTGAGCAGTCAGGTACACATTTTCTGCCTGCAGAGATTCTTGTAAGAGACCCTTCCCCCACTATGGGGCACACTGGCAGCTTTCTTTTTCCATCAAGTGTACACAAACTGCAGTATACTGACAGCTTTTTTTTTTATTTCTAAAAGTGTTATTTTAGCAGCTTCGAGAATGCCAGTCTTATACCAGAAAACTTTTTAAGACCTGGAGTTTAGTCACCTTTTCGAGAGACATGGTTGACTCTAGGGTTAGGAACTTATTAGATGAGCCGCCTCTTCACATCCTCATTTTGGGCTTGGATCTGGTGCCACTTAACCAGCCTGATAGCAGTTGGTGATCTTCTGCAGTGCAGCTCACAATCAGAGTTCAAGGGGAAAGGTCGTAGTCTCTTCTCACAGCACTAGCCTGTTCCTCCAGTGTGCAGCCACGGCTAAGGAAGGAAATAGAATGCTAGGAATCATAAGGAAAGAAAAAGAAAATAAAACCAAGGATATTATAATGCCTCTGTATCGCTCCATGGTGCGACCGCACCTTGAATATTGTGTACAATTCTGGTCACCCTATCTTAAAGATATAGCAGAATTCGAAAAGATACAAAAAATGGTAAAGGGGATGGAAGGATATCCCTAAGAGGAAAGGGTTAAAAGGTTAGCGCTTTTAAACTTGGAAAAGAGACAGCTGAAGAGAGATATGATAGAAATCTAATGGAGTAGAATGGGTAAATGTAGATCAGTTGTTTACCCCTTCAAAAAGTAGGAAGACTTTTGGACATGCAATGAAGCTACAATGTAACCCATTTAAGACTAATTAAAGAAAATATTTTTTCACTCAACGCATTATCAAACTCTGGAATTTGTTACCAGAGGATGTAGTAAAAGCTGTTAATGTAGCAGGATTTAAGAGGCTTGGACAAGTTTCGGGAAGAACAGTCCATAAACCATTATTAAAGAGGACTGGAGAAATCTATTGCTTACCCATTGAACAAGCAGCATGGAATGTGTACCTTTTCAGAACCTGCTAGCTACCTGTGACCTGGATTGGCCACTGTTGGCAATAGAATACTGGGCTTGATAGACCCGTGGTCTGACCCAGTAAGGCATCTCTCTCATGTTCTTATGTTAACGCGGTGCCACTAGAATAATCCTTCCTGGCTTGCTCTCTATATGCCAAATCACACACCCCACCAGGGGCCATGAAGGAAACACATACAACAGGTGCTGGACTTGGCCAAGGCTGAGCTAGAGTGACAACACCCTCTGACACCATCTTCATATGGTGACTGAAGAAGCACCATACTTGGCATTAGAGCAGGTCACCATCAGATCCATCTCAGGCGACTCCAGCGGCACAGAATCAATAGAAATGTCTCCTGACTCAACTCCCACTCTCCTGAATCCAGAGAGTGCTGGTCGGCTCAGCATATTGTGCACCCTGGCAATGTGCTGAGCCAACAAAGCTAGGAGGTGGTTCTCCATCCAGGCAAAAAGGAGAGCCATCTCCAGGGCTACCCCAGCATCTCAGTGCCGTCCTGCCGATTGACATGACACCACTGTAGTGTTTGTCCAAAAACACTCTAACCACCTGGCCCTCGACCAGTGGCCGGAAACACACAAGGGCCAACTCGATGGCCCTCGCCTCGAGGTGGTTGATGGACCACACCGCATCCCTGAGTTTCCAACAGCCCAAGGCCATTCGGTTTTGGCAATGGGCTCCCCAGCCTGAGAGACTGGCATCAGTTGTCAGTAGGATCCATGGGTAATTGTCCAGCAGGATGCCCTTCCTCAGATGACTGGACTGCTGTCACCACTGCAGGCTAGCCTTCACCATCAACGGGAGCATGAGCTCAGACCCTTGAGAACTCTGGGACCACTGAGTCAGCAAAGACTGTTGGAGTGGCTGCATATGAGCACACACCCATGGCACCATCTCAATTGTCACTGCCATCAATCCAAGGAGCTGAAGATAATCCCAGACTCTGGAAGCCTGCTGCAACCAGAACAGTGCCATGCAATCCAACAACCTTTTGACTTTCTCCTGTAGCAGGAAGACTCTGCCCACTCGAGTATCAAAGCAAGCTCCCAGGAACTGGGAAGGCATCAACTGGCTGTTTCCCCAACTGATCACCCAGCCAAGACTTTCCAAAAAGGATACCACTCTGACTGCTACCCAAGACACCTCTGAAAGAGAATGGGCTTGGATTAGCCAGTCATCCAGATATGGATACACACAAATCCCTTGATACCACAGCAATCATCACCACACCCTTGGAGAATGTCCTTGGGGCAGTGGAGAGTGACTGGAAGGGCGGCAAACTGAAAGTGAGAGCCAAGCACGGTAAAATGTATAAACGTTTGCTAATTCTCCCAGATTAGGATATGAAAATACATCTCTGCCAAATCCAGAGATGCCAAAAACTCCCCACGGTGCACCAAATGAATGACATATCGCAAAGTTACGAACCAGAAGAGCAGGATGCATAAGTGCTCGTTAACACCCTTGAGGTCCAGAATGGGCCAGAAAGATCCATCCTTTTTCAACACCACAAAATAGATGGAATACTTGTTCAGGGGAACAAGCACCACTGCTTTCAGGAGTAGCAATCTGTCCAAGGTGATCTGCACAGCAGCACTTTTCTTTGCAGACCCACGAGGGGCGATGATGAAAGCATCTGGGATTGGTTCTTTCCATTCCAGGACATAGCCATACTTAATGATGTCTAGCACCCAGGGATCCTTGGAAACATAAGAACATAAAATATGCCATACTGGGTCAGACCAAGGTCCATCAAGCCCAGTATCCTGTTTCCAACAGTGGCCAATCTAGGTCATACGTACCTAGAAGTTTCCCCAAAAGACACAGGTTATGCAATGCTTGTACTGGGTCAAGCATTGATATCCTGGGTCCCTTCTTAATAATGATTTATGGACCTTTCCTCCAGGAACTTGTCCAAACCTTTTTTAAACCCAGCTACACTAACAGCCTTTACTACATCCTCCAGTAACAAATTCCAGAGTTTGATTACACGTTGAGTAAAAAAATATTTTCTTTTATTAGTCTTAGTTTACCCTGTAGCTTCATTGCATGTCCCCTAGTCTTTCTATATTCCAATAACATAAACAATCGATCTACGTTTACCTGTTCCACTCCGTTCATTAATTTATAGACTTCTATCATATCTCCCCTCAGCCGTCTCTTTTCCAGGTTAAAGAGCCCTAACCTTTTTAGCCTTTCTTCATAGAAGTATCCTTCCATCCCCTTTACCATTTTGGTGGCTCTTCTTTGAACCTTTTCTAATAACGCTATATCCTTTTTAAGATACGGCGACCAGAATTGCACACACTATTCAAGGTATGGCCTCACCATGGAACGATATAGAGGCATTATAATATCTTTTGTTTTATTTTCCATTCCTTTCCTTATGATACCTAGCATTCTATTTGCTCTCTTGGCTGCTGCTGAACACTGGGCCGAGGGTTTTAACATGCTATCCACAATGATGCCTAAATCTTTTTCCTGGGTGGTGGTTCCTAATGTGGAACCTTGTATCGTATAACCATAGTTTGGGTTGTTCTTCCCTAGGTGCATAACTTTGCACTTGTCCACATTAAATTTCATCTGCCATTTTGATGCCCAGTCTTCCAATTTATCAAGATCCTCCTGCAATTTTCCACAATCCTATTGGGTTTTAACAACTTTAAATAGTTTTGTGTCATCTACAAATTTGATAACCTCACTCGTTATTCCACTTTCCAGGTCATTTATGAATATGTCAAAAAGCAGCGGACCCAGCACAGATCCCTGGGGTACACCACTATTCACCTTTCTCCATTGGGAAAATTGGCCATTTAGCCCAACCCTCTGCTTTCTCTCTTTTAACCAGTTCTTGATCCACAGTAGTACACTGCCTCCTATCCCATGACTCTTTAGTTTTGCCAAAAGTCTCTGATGAGGGACCTTGTCAAAGGCTTTCTGAAAGTCCAGATACACTATATCAACCGACTCACCTTTGTCCACCTGTTTATTCACACTTTCAAAAAAAATCATAACAGATTAGTAAGACAAGATCTTCCTTGTCTAAAGCCATGTTGGCTGTCTCCTATTAGGCCGTGACTATCTACATGCTGAGTAATTTTATTCTTTATGATGGTTTCTACCATTTTTCCCGGTACTGACGTGAGGCTCACCAGTCTGTAGTTTCCTGGATCACCCCTGGAACCCTTTTTAAAAATTGGTGTTACATTGGCAATCCTCCAATCTTCAGGTATTAGAGATGATTTGAATGATAGTTCACAGATTACTAATAGCAGGTCTGCAATCTCATTTTTCAGTTCTTTCAACACCCTTGAATGTATACCAACCAGCCCAGGTGATTTGCTACTCTTCAGTTTATCAAATAGTTGTAATACATCTTCCTGATGTATCGATATTTCCTTCAATTCTTCCGCACCTTTAAATACCACTTCAGTCATGGGTAACATCCCTACATCTTCCTCAGTAAAGACCGAAGCAAAGAATTCATTCAGTCTCTCCACTGTCGCCTTTTAGTGCCCCTTTAACTCCTCTATCATCTAATGGACCAACTGACTCTCTCACAGGTTTTTTGCTACGAATGTACTTGAAAAAATCTTTATTTCGCATTTTTGCTTCCGCAGCAAGCTTCTTCTCAAATTCTCCCTTTGCCTGCTTTATCAATGCCTTGCATTTGACTTGCCAGTGCTTGTGCTGTTTCCAGGTTTCGTCGTTTGGCTCTTTTTTCCATTTCCTGAAAGATGCTTTTTTGGCAACAGCCTCTCTGACCTCACCTTTAAACCATGCTGGCAGTTTTTTGGACTTCCTTCTACTTTTCTTAAAGCGTGGAATACAGCTGGTCTGGGCTTCCAAGATAGTATTTTTCAACAACACCCAAGCTTGATGTAAGTCTTTAACCTTTGCAACTGCTCCTTTTAGTTTTTTTCTTAACTATTTTCCTCATTTTATCATAGTCTCCCTTTCGAAAGTTAAAAGGTAGTACTGTGGATTTCCTTACTATCCCTCCTCCACTAATTAAATCAAAGGCGATCATGCTATGATCACTATTGCCAAGTGGCCCCAACACCCTTATCTCTTGCACCAGATCTGGTGTTCCACTAAGGACTAGGTCTAATATGGCTTCCCCTCTGGTCAGGTCATGAACCAGCTGCTCCAAGAAGCAGTCATTTATGTCATCTAGAAACTTTATCTCCCTAGCATGTCCTGCCGTGACACTGACCCAGTCGATACCGGGGTAATTGAAATGAGACCCAGACTCATTCCTGAAAAAAGCACGAATCCTACCCCGAACCAGAAGAACCAGGGAACGGACCCCCAAACCTTCACTGCGCAGCCCAGGATGGTCTGCCTCTGGAGGGACAAGAGTCTCTAAATCCAGAAGCAGAGGGGAAGAACAATTTTCCAGGTCAGTAATGACAGGATTCCCAAAATCCCCGGGAAGCTAACCAGTGCTCCCACAAAGAATGGGTGGAGGCTGATGGAAAAAGGGTCTCTTGCCTGCTTCACAGACCCCCCCCCCCCCGGACCTGTCCTCTGGAAGGTGGTAAGATGTCATTGCGCCCAGGTCCTTCACCAGCTTCTCCAAATTGACCCCCAAAAAAAGGCCAGGTAGGGCAACTGGGCTTTGGAAGATGTGTCCACTGCCCAGTGTCAGGAGCCAAATAAAACACTGTGTCACCCTCAATAGAGCACTATTCCTGACCACTAGATGTACCAGAACGTACATGGCAACTCCAAAAGAAAGGTAGTATCATCTGGCAGAAGAGATTGAATCTGCTGGGGCAGAGCTCGAGAAGTCAGACCTGCACATACTGCCAACTGAAGAATAGCTGCCACCATGAACTGGTTCTCCAGAAACAAGCAGGAAGTTAGTCCTCACATATGGGTGACGTGTGCCAATGGAGCCTGCGCAAAGCATTTCCCCAGCTTTCAAAAGAAAGCCTTTGGACATGCTACCATGCATGCGTGATCCCCTTTCTGCCCAAGGATGCCATCTTGATCAATCTCCTTTTTTCAGCAGTGCCCAATGGACATCTGTCTTGTTTCCCTGGAAAAAATCCTTGCTAATTATCCTTAAAATAGTTAGTTTCCCAGTTTGTTTACCGGTTCCTCTTCCCACCTCGAGCCGGCGCCGTCACAGGCACTGTTCTCTACTCCTTTTGTCTTTTTTGAACAAGCCTCACCTTGACTGGCATTTGCACCCTTTTTCATCCAGGGGTCGTCCACCCCAGCTGGGTGTACCCCACCATGTCCCCTGGTGGGTTCAAAAAATGTGACCGCTGCAGTCAAACGATGTCCGTGACTGCTGCCTATGCTGCCTGGGCCCGGACCATGACTGCACCTCCTATGTCCTGTGCCAGGCCATGACGCCTAAAACCAATAAGAAGAGGTCAGAGTTGAGTAAAAACTGTTCCCCAGGTCCGACTGTACACTGGCCTCCCCAACGCAGAGCTCGAAGTCTAGCACTTCCTGTGAGGCCCAAGCATCCTCAGAGTCCCGCGGTGGCACTTCTCCAAGAAGACTTCGGACCCCGAGAGAAGAAATAAAATCAAAATCTTGACGTCTGCTGAGGTTGCACTGGAGAAATCTGGTAAAACTGCCCGGAGAGACTCGGGCGGCTCTGAGAAGCGCCCCTACCAAGGTCCTCAAGAAGGATTCTTGAGCCGGCAGAGACCTTGCAAGGTTCCTCGACACCACAGTCCTCGTTGAGGATGCGCTTGCGAGAGTGCCGGTGCCAGGCCTGACGTGCCTGTGCCGAAAGCTGTGGAGCCTTCTGGCTTTGAAACCAGATTGGCGGCCTTGGAGCAGAACATCACTTCTATCCTGGCCCTGCAGCAGGCAATGATGGCTGGTTTGTCCGCATCATATGCCCCAATGACTGGGCTCCCGGCCTGCGAGGGAGTCCCCAGTCATTGAGCCAAGCTCCGAGCGCCATCGGCCTCTGGTAAGCCCTCTGCGCCAGTCAAGGTTTCTGTCCCCTTCTTCGGGCATCCTATCCTCCCCAGCCAGTTTCCGCAACTCAGACTCCAGGTTCTCTGGAGGCTGCCGGCCACCCAGCCCTAGCCTCGACATGAGTCACAGGGCCTCAGACTTGTTGTCACTGCTCAGCTCCGAATGGGAGACCGATGACAAGGCATCCCCGAAAACGAAGTGACACCGAGATATTCCCTCAGACCTGGCACCATTCTCCTCCAGAAGATGTGACCTTCCAGGATTTTCTCAAGGATAATGGCCGGAGCCCTCCAGGTGCAAACCCAGGCAGAGGAAGACACGCACACCGAGGAACTGGAGATCCCCCAATATGAGTCTCACCCAAGAAGACTCTCACAGTGCCCGTGCAGCCGATCTGCTACTCAGAATGTGGGAGGTGCCTGTGGTGAGTCAGCGCCTCGATGCCATCTACCACATGCAGAAGGCCCCGGATTACACAAGCCTCAACTCCCACATAACTCCATGGTCATCGAATCGACCATGCAGAAACTTGAGAGCCAGAAGACACACTCTTCAGTCCCTCCAGGAAGTGACACTAGAGCCCTCAATGCCCTTGGGTGCAAGTGTTATCAGGGCTCCATGCTGGGTTGCTGGATTCAAACCTATGAACTGTTCATAGGCAAGCACCTGAAGGCCCTAACCCAGGAGTTGTCCAGGTGTTCAGCGGGGCTTACCGGGAACCCCTCCAGCGGTTCCAATCCCTGATCTCCGGGATCAAAGACTGCTCTACGTTCCTTTCCTGGGTGGCCTATTATGGCTTTGAGTCAGCAGCTCAGGTAGCAGCGGCCAGCAGCGGCATCTGGCTGCAGTCTTTGGACATCGAGCAATGGGTCCAAGAGAAGCTGCACAATGTCCCCTGCACTGGGTAGAACCTGTTCGGCAAGCCTGTGTCCGAGATTGAGGCTAACATGGTGACTCGGCAGAGGCTCTCCAAGAAGACTTCATCTTTTCCCCAGAAGAAACCATCCAAGAAAAGACCCCTGTTCCTGAGGAAAAAGGGGCCCTTTCAGCACAGTCACCACTGCCTGCCCTTCTCAGGCCAGCAACAGGGTTCTCATCCTAAAGGGCAAAGCCAGGGAGGGGGCTCAGAAGCTAAAGGTACAGAAGCCCCTGGCCCCAAATCCTGAGGGGAGCTTTTGACTCCCGGGGCAGGGCCTCCCCTTCCCCAGGAGACCTTCATCAGCCTACAGGAGGCCGCCTGGCACTCTTTGCCCACAGGTGGACCAGTGTCACCTCGGACCAGTAGGTACTGCAGTGGTATTTAAATGTGATACTGCGGAAGAATTGAAAGAAATATCGATACACCAGGAAGATGTATTACAACTATTTGATAAACCGGAGAGTAGAAAATCACCTGGACCGGATGGCATACATCCAAGGGTGTTGAAAGAACTGAAATATGAGATTGCAGACCTGCTATTGGTAATCTGTGAACTATCATTAAAGTCATCTGTAATACCTGAAGATTGGAAGATGGCCAATGTAATGCCAATTTTTAAAAAGGGTTCCAGGGGTGATCCGGGAAACTACAGACTGGTGAGCCTGACGTCAGTACTGGGAAAAATGGTAGAAACCATCATAAAGAACAAAATTACTCAACATGTAGATAGTCATGCTTAATGGGAGACAGTCAACATAGCTTTAGACAAGGAAAATCTTGTCTTACTAATCTGTTGTTTTTTTGAAGGTGTGAAAAAACAGGTAGACAAAGGTGTAGACAGTTGATATAGTGTATCTGGACTTTCAGAAAGCCTTTGACAAGGTCACTCATCAGACTTTTGGCAAAACTAAAGTCATGGGATAGGAAGCAGTCTGTCTTCTCTCTCACTGCCTGGGATTGATGAAGCAATTCATAAAATCACTTCCAAGAGATGCATCTATTTGAAGCAATTCGTAAAATCACTTCCAAGAGATGCATCTATTTGAAGCATTCTTCATCTCTTGGAAGTGATTTTACAAATTGCTTCATCAATCCCAATTTTATGTGGAGAGGTGGTAGAAGAACTTTATGGGAAGGTACCAAAGGTTCTCGGAGGACATTTTTTCACCGACTGTTAGCACCCTCAGCTGCCAACTCTTCTTGGTCCAGTGATTTTGTCGGTCTCGACTGTCCCATAGACACAGAAAACAAGGATATTTGGTATACTCAGCTTGTTGCCCGAGCAGCATGCACAAGACCTTCAAGTCCCCACACACTTGCCAACCATGGTCTTCATATTTAAGTTTACATAGAACAAATTCCAAGTTCTCGTAGGTTTCCTTCAAGTGTATGGAATGACCTACAGGTATGGAAGCGTAAAAACCGTTGTGTAGTAAAACAATTTTGCATGTTGTGGCAAATCATGACATCTAGGAGCTTTTTCAATATTTTATTTGTTTTCAGCACACCAAAATACATGGAAATTAGATGAAAATAATCAAACAGCTTTTTAGTCGCAGACCTGTGTTATCGAAGGGTGGTATATCAAGAAATGGAATAAAGATAAAGTATACTATTGTGGATCAGGAACTGCTTAAAAGATAGAAAGCAAAAGATAGGGCTAAATGGCCAATTTTCCCAATGGAAAAAGGTCAAGAGTGGAGTACCCCAGGGATCTGTGCTGGGTCCACTGCTTTATGACATAATCATTAATGACCTAGAAAAGGGAATAACGAGTGAGGTTATCAAATTTGCAGATGACACAAAACTATTTAAAGTTGTTAAAACCCAAGAGGATTGTGGAAAATTGCAAGAGGATCTTGATAAATTGGAAGACTGGGCATCCATCCACATGGCAGATGAAATTTAATGTGGACAAGTGCAAAGTTATGCACCTAGGAAAGAACAACTCAAACTATGGTTCCACGATGCAAGGTTCCACATTGGGAACCACCACCCAGGAAAAAGATTTAAGCGTCATCATGGATAACATGTTAACGCCCTCCGCCCAGTGTGCAGCGGCGGCCAAGAGAGCAAATAGAATGCTAGGTATCATAAGGAAACGAATGGAAAATAAAACAAAGGATATTATAATGCCTCTGTATCGTTCCATGGTGCGACTGCACCTTGAATATTGTGTGCAATTCTGGTTGCCGCATCTTAAAAAGTATATAGCGTTATTAGAAAAGGTACAGAGAAGAGCCACCAAAATGGTAAAGGGGATGGAAGGATACCCCCGGCCCATACTAGACCTGAGAAACTTAAACAAGTTTCTGGGGAGGGAGAAGTTCAAGATGCTCGCCCTTGAAACACTGCTGCCTTTCCTCCACAAGGGAAATTGGCTGTGCTCCTTGGAGCTAAAGGATGCATATATTCACATCCTGATCCACTCCTTCCCACTATAGTTTGAGGTGGGAGGAGGGCACTACCAATACAGGGTGTTACCCTTCAGCCTGGCCTCCTCGCCAAGGGTCTTTACCAAATGCTTGGCAGTAGTAGCCACCTACAGGGGGCTTTCGTCTTCACCTACCTGGACGACTGGCTCATCAGGGGTAATACGGCCTTAGAGATCAGTCAGGCCACAGAGCATGCAACCCTCCTGCAGCACCTGGGGTTCGTCATCAACTGCCAAATCCCATCTCTCCAGTCCAAAGCCTGGAGTTCATAGGTGCTCAGTTGGGTATGTTACAAGTCAAGGCTATCCCCTCCCAAGAGAAAAGGGCAGAATGCCTCAGGCAACTGGCAGGAGAGAAACAGCACCACCGGTCAGTACCGGCTTGTCTCCTCCTCAGCCTACTGGCTCGACAGTCCATGTCACGCCTTCAGCCTGCTTACACATGCAGACAGCCCAGTAGTGCCTATGCTTGCAGTGGACTTGGGTCATTAAGCTACAGGACAGAGTCAGGGTTACCCGCCAGCTGGCAGAGTCCCTCAACTGGTGGCAAACTATGGTGGGAATGCCCTTCCAGGCACCAATGCTGCAGAGGACCCTGACCACAAATGCCTCCCTCCTGGGTTGAGGGGCACATTGCAGAGACCACTGCACACAGGGCAACTGGTCTCATGATGAGCTACTCCTATAGATCAATCTCCTGGAGCTCAGGGCAATATTCTTGGCCCTACCAGCATTCTGCCACTGCCTGCAACACCGACCTGTGTTCATCCAGATGGACAACCAGGTCACCATGTTTTATATCAACAAGCAGAGGCGCATGGATTCAAACTCCCTCTGCCAGGAGGCGGTGGCCCTCCTCTCCGGAGCATGCAACAGCATGATTCTGCGAGCCGTGTACCTTCCTGGCCAGGACAACTGCCTAGTGAACAGGTTGAGCAGAGTGCTCCACCCACACGAGTGGTGCTTAAACCCCAGAGTAATGAAGCAGCTCTTCTACCTCTGAGGCAGGCCCATGATGAACCTATTTGCCTCTCTGGACGACACGCAGCTACCCCACTTCTTGCTTCTGTCAGCCACATCCGGAGAGAGTGTCGGAAGATGCCTTCCTGATCGCCTGGTCCAAGGGCCTATTCTATGCGTTCCCCCTGATTGCCAGGAGGCTCTTCAAGGTCCAGAGCAAAAAGGCATCAGTTATACTGTTTGCTCCCAGATGGCCCAGGCAACCTTGGTTCCCTCTGTTGCTTTCCCTATCAATGATATTCCCAGTCCCTCTGGGCTGAGCCCCGGACCTCCTGTCCCAGGAAGAGGGCTCCCTCCTGTACCACAACCTGGGGTCGCTAACATTAAGAGCACGACTGCTGAAAGGGTAGTGTTGGCCCCTTTCAGTCTTCCAGGAAAAGTCAAGTGAAGTGGAGATCCTACTGGCCTCCCAAAAACTCTCCACCAGACAGGCTTATGCCTTTAAGTGGAGAAGGTTCTCCGCCTGGTGTGTGGCAAAGGGAGATAATTTCTTCTCCTGCCATGTGCAACTAGTTCTTCAGTAACTACTGCACCTGTCGCATACCAGGCTGAAATATAACTCAGGGTACATCTGAGCGCCATAGCCGCTCACCATCACCCTATCAAGGGGAAAACTCTTCTCAAGCCAGCCCCCAGTCTCCAGGTTCCTCATGTTATCCAAGCCCCCTCTCTGCCCTCCAGAGGCAGAGTGGAACCTCAACGTTGTGCTCTCCCAGCTCACCAAACAGCCTTTGGAGCTCCTACCCACTCGCCACCTGCGGTACCTTTCTGGTGGCCCTCACGTCTGCTCGAAGAGTAAGCGAACTCCAGGACCTGGTGGCAGATCCACCATATACAAAGTTCTGTAAGAACAGGTAGTGCTCCACACACAACCCAAATTCCTCCCGAAGGTGTTATCTCCATTCCACCTCAACCAAGAGATGATCCTCCCCACCTTCCCACACCCTTACCCTGGCAGGGAGGAACTAGTACTTCATACAATGGATTGCAAACAGGCCCTGTCCTTCTACTTATAGCATACTTGGGCCCATCACAAAGCTCCTCAGCTTTTCGTGTCATGACCCTTGCAGACTGGGGCTCCCCATAACTAAGCGAACTCTGTCTACTTGGGTGGCAGACTGTATTGCCTTTGCCTATGAGTGAGCTGGCCTCTCCCTCAAGCACTGGATCACAGCGCATCACTTGAGGGCGATGGCCATGTCAGTGGCCAACCTTCGCTCCGTGCCAGTGATGGAAATCTGCAAGACTGCTACACAGTCTCCATTTCATACATTCGCAGCTCACTACTGGCTGGAGAGCAAGTCCCGCGGGAACAGTGTCTTTGGCAAGGCAGTACTCTGTAATATTCTTGGGGTGTAGGCAACTCTTGCCTCTGACCATTCTTTTTTCAGGCTACTGAAGTGATAGTGTCACTGGACGCTAGGGTCTTGCAGAGTCTTTAGTGGGGTCTCACCTTCTGCAACTTATGGCTACCCGATTGGTTGCCTTTGGTGCTGTCATGGTTTGGTCCTTGGCAGCCTGGAGCTAGGGAGTCCTATATGTGAGGACTGACTTTTTCCCTGTTTCTGCAGAAAGCATAGTTACTCACCTGTAACAGGTGTTCTTCAGGGACAGCAGGAATCAGTTCTCACAACCATCCCTCTACCTTGTTTTAGTTTTTACTGCCATCCTAGCTATGTCATCTGATTGAGTAAGATGGCCACCTTGGGTGGGAAGGAGACCACGCATGCATGGTAGTATGTCCCAAAGGCTTTCTTTAAAAGCTGGGGAAATGCTCGGCACAGGCTCTGTCGGCACTGATGTTGCCCATATGTGAGGGCTGATTCCTGCTGTCCCTGGAGAACATGTTACAGTTGAGTAACTATGCTTTCTCCAACAATGAATCCACCTTCAAGATCGATCTGCCTTCCACAGCAATGGTGGTCCATCTGGTAACCTCTATGACCTACGCATCTACCTTGGGAATATCAAATCACACAATGCACTCCTCCTCTGGAAGCGCATACATATTCTTATACACTCTTAGCTCCTTATGCGGGGAGTCTGCGGAGTCTTGCTCCAACCAGATAACGTCCCTGATCAGGAACACAGTAGTGTATTTCTGTACCCTTTCCAGGCATGGATGCACCTTTGGCTCCTGCTCCATGGTTGGAGCATCGGCCAGGCTCAAGGTAGATAAGATCCTAGCAATGACCATTGCCAGTTCCTCCTTCCGGAACAGGTAGATAATACCATCCTCTTTAAAATATTCCAAAGGTGAGAATACTACTTTGTCCCCATCAGAGCCCAGAACCGAGACATCTGAATACCAGTCCCAGTCCTAGTCCAAATTTCAGACAGATCCTAGCTGATCCCCACTGCCAGGGGCTGCTCAGCCATAGGCAATTGAATAGGGCTTCCTCTCTCAGCCTGCCCCTCCCAAGACTGTGCTCAGTGAAACCCAGAGGCTGCAGGGTCTGAATTTTCATGCCAGAATGACCAGGCCTGTTGTGAAAAAAGATTTCTGGGGTGGACAATTCAGAGTCCAGATGATCTCTTTGTGGAAATTACCTCCCCCCCCCCCCCACCACCACCAGGGGACATAGCTGCTGCTGATCTCCCTAGATGATAGGGCGTGGCCCACAGCACAGTTGCCAGAACATCTGGTTGGCCGGATATCTTTACCCACAGCACGATCTGCCCTGCTGCAGGAAAGGCCAGACCAAATGCATCCCCCTAATGAGGGGGGGGGGGGGACAGGCTTTCCAGGGTGATTCAGAAGGTGCCATGCAAGAAGAGCAGAGTCCAGAAGGTGTACCTCGCTCAGCACAGGTCAAACTACGTTTCTTCAGGAACAAGCAGGAAGTCAGCCCTCGCATACGGGCAACGTCGACTGAGCCCTCGCGGAAGCATCTCTCCCACTTTCAAAGAAAGCCTTTGGGAGATGCCACCAAGCATGCGTGGTGCCATCTTGCTCATTCTCCCTTTTCCCTCAGAGCCCTACAGACATTTGTTGTCCCCTAGAAAAAAAATTATTTAACCCGTACATTTTTGTACTTTTTCCCTTGCAGCGCTTTTGTGCCTTTTTTAACCACTGGCTGCAGCGAGACCGTTTGACCTCGTGGGGATCCTTTTTGCCCCAATGACCACTGGTTGTAAAAAATGTGATCAGTGTTCAAAGAACATGTCCCTCACCGACATTCATGATTGTTGCCTCTGGTGTCTGGGTGCCAACCATGACCCGGAGGAATGCCCCTTGTGCAAGAAAATGTCTGCAAAGAGGATGACATCTTCCACAAAGCAGACTCCACCCTGGTATCACCGGTAGCCTCACGATCGAAGGCCCCACATGGCGGCTCCTCAGTGGACCTGCAGGCACTCCGAACAAGGTTCCCCAGAGTGTAAGAAGAAGATGACCTCAAGGGCCTCTTCCAGTGAAGTGGACAAGCATGGGAAGTCCCATGCCTGGTCCCTCAGTCCCCGACGAGAACCTGAGGAGTCTGAGCAGGAGCATCCCCGAAAGGTGCCCAGTATGGATGTCATGGTCTCCGGTGACAGACCTTGGTCTCCCGAGAGCTGTCCTGTCGAGGACTCCCTCTCCTCCTTGATACCCGACCCAGTCACACTGGCATCTGTATCAATGGCTGCTACCCCTGAATGGGAAGCCCACATGTTGGCCCCGCAGGAATCTTGATCTCGAGGACTCCCCGGGCCGCCAAAGCGATCACCAAGAGCCAGATGCCATGGTCAGATGCTCGGCGAGGGTCTCGTTCTCACTCCCATTCCTCAGGAGCGAGGTCTTCGCAGGTGAGCACCTCTGGCTTTGGCCATGCCTCAGCTTCGAAGCACCCAGGACCGGAACTGCCAGCCCTCCTACTGCTGGTGGACCTCGAGTCCTCCTCGGAGTACTCCAACTGAGAGTCCAACATCGAGACATCCCCAGAGACTCGAGCCCACCGAGACCTCCCCGCGGACCCTTCTCTGCCAGCTGCCAAGCACCGATCCCCACCTGAAGATACCTCCTTCCTCAAGTTCATCAGGGACATGGCTCGGGTGCTCTCCCTCATGACTGAGTAGGAGGACCACCCTCGTATGGAAGAACTTGACATCCTCCAGTCCGAGGCACCACCAAAGGAGACCTTGACAATCCCCATCCCCTCCATCCTTAACTGACTCCTCAGGATGTGGGAGACCCCTGCATTGGTACCCATCATCAACCGTCGGCTGGATATGATGTATCAGGTCCAACGTAGCTAGGGTTTCTGTAAGGCGCAACTGCCCCACACTTCTATGGTGGTCAAGTCAGCCATGCGCTGGCAAAAAAGCCCGAAGTCGCACTCTTTAGTGCCCCCAGACAGGTAGTCCGATGCCCTCAGGCATAAATGCTACCAGGGCAGCCCAGCAGAGAGCTTGTAATTTAAATGTATTACTCAGAGAGTCACGTGATGCGTGAGTGAGTGCAGACGCTTCCCGCTCGCTCCGGGGCAGCCGCGAGGATAAATCTGCTTAAAAGTCTGCATTTCGCCTTCTAACGCTCCCCCCTACTTTCGGAGGGTGTCTCGGACGCTGCCCTCTACTCACCGGTGACACTACCAGGCTTGACCATGCCTTTGGCACCGCGGAAGGAGAGGGAGAAGACCTCCAAAGCCGGGCATGCTACCCCGGGGCTAACTCAGCCGGCCTCTCCGGGAGCGGAGAGTATAGACTCTGCGCCAGCGGAGCTCGCAAAAGAAGTGGTTAAGCTTCTTGACCCGAAGTTCGACCTGCTCCTAAAAAAGCTGGATAACTTAGAGGATTCGTTAGCTGACCTGGGGAAACGAGTAGATGAAGTGGAGCATCGGGTCGCCAGCCTTGAGAGCGAGGAGGGACGGCGGGAGAGAGAGGCGGCACAGCATGCGCAGCAACTGCAGGACCTGCAGCTAAAGATTGACGACTTAGAAAACAGATCGCGCCGCAACAATCTGCGTATCCTGGGCATAGGTGAGGAGCAACCTGAGGGCGAGCTGCTCCCATTTTTGGAATCTTGGCTCCCGGAGGCCTTGGGCCTGGAGGACCTGCGAGGCCTTCTCAAAATTGAGCGCGCACATCGGCTGGGAGCCCGCAGGACAGAAGACGCCAGGCCACGTGTGGTGATATTGAAGGTCCTCATTTTCCAACACAAAGTTCTAATCCTGCAAGCCTACCGGAAAATGCCTGAGCTGCTGCTGAAAAACCGGAAAATCCTAATGTTCCAAGATTACTCAGCGCAGGTGGCAGCAAAAAGGAGGGAATTTGCTCCGGTTTGTGCGGAGCTGTTCCGCCGCAAAGTTCGCTTTACACTGGCTTTTCCGGCCCACCTGCGAGTTACCTTGCACGGGAAAGTGCACCTATTTGAACAAGCCGGTAAGGCAAAACAATTTCTGGCGCAACTGCCTGCTGAACCAGCGGCGGAGTGAGAGTCCTGATTACCGCCCCGATGGCGCGCTGAGAAACTCTGCATAGAGAAACATGTTTCTACAATTAGCTGGGCCCTTGCTATGGCGGCCTGGAGACGGAGAACACTGATCTTTGTCCTGGAGGAAGAGGAGAACTTGGACAGAATCCTGGACTTTCAGATTAGTTCACTGTGTTTTATACAATAATATAATTTGTTTTCTCTCTCTTCTCTTTTCTCCTTTTCTCCTCTTTATTACCCTGCTCCGCTATCCTGGGTTATGTTTCCAAGGGCTGCGCTGGTGTGGCCCTGCATTAGCACTCTTGCTGGAGTGCGTGGGGAGAGGGGAAGTACCTTGGGGCTGCCCCGAGGCATTGCTAAGACTCAGGCCTCAGTCGAGGCACTGAGGGTATGGATGGTGATAGTTTTAGGGGGGGTAAAGTTAGGAGGGAGGAGGCGGGTGGATGGGGGGGAGGGGGTGGGGAGAGGGGGAGGGGGGGTGGGGAGGGGGAGAGGGGGTGGGGGGGTGGATGGCTGCGGGGGGGGGTGGGGGAGGGGGGGGGAGATTCTAGACAACGGGAGTCCTATGGGCGCGTCGTCTCCCTCCCTCCCTCCCAATTTTGGCCAGAACTGGTTTTCTCCACGGGTGGTTTTACCCTGAGCATAGAGCTCAACTCTGTGATGGTGGGGTAGAGGCTGGGCTGCCCCGCACACAATCCCAGTTGTTTCATCCTAGGAAGGTCTGCATCGAGAGAATACACTACCCTCCCTGATTTGCACTTTGTAACATGGAATGTCGATGGCATTACCACTCCAGTGAAGCGCACCAAAATTCTGCAAGCTCTCAGGCGGCAAAAAGCCCAGGTGGCTCTGTTACAAGAGACACACTTGACGGCTCTAGAACATGCCAAATTAAAGCGGGATTGGGTCGGGACGGTTCTCTCCGCGTCCTCGGATTCTCGGAGAAAGGGGGTGGCAATTCTGATACACAAAGGTCTAGCCTGCGAGGTCCTTAAGGTAGAGTCCGACCCCCAAGGTAGATTTCTGTTTGCCCATGTCAAACTTCAAGGAGAAGAAATGTTCCTTGGGACTGTATATGCCCCTAATAGTTACAACCATGATTTTTTCAAGAATATTCTGCATAAAATTTTGGGGGCCCCAAAGATCCCGATGGTGATAGCAGGGGACTTTAATTGCCCCCACGATCCTTCCTTAGACCGTTCCCACCCTTCCACAGGGAGGGGATGGAGTAAGCGGGGCATAGGGTACCTCTGTGAGCTGGGGGGGTTGGTGGACGCCTGGCGAGTGTTAAATCCTACCAGCAGGGAATACACACATCTCTCACGAGCCCACCAAACCTGGTCGAGAATTGACTTCTTCTTGGTACCGCAGCAATGGTTTGGGAAGGTGTCCTGCGTAGAGATTGGGCCCATTATCGTCTCAGATCATGCCATGGTTGGTTTGACCTGGCGCGGGGAGCGGGAGAGTTCCGCCAACTGGTCGTTTCCTAGCCATCTGGTGCATAAGACGGAGTTTCGAGACTTTGTGACCCAGCGCTGGGCGGAATATGTTGAGTTCAATGAGGGGACGGTTGCCTCACTGGCTACCTTTTGGGAGGCGGGGAAGGCGGTTCTCAGAGGGCATATAATAGCCTATGTCGGAGCGGAGCGGAAGAGAGCTAATGCCGAGATACTTCGGCTGTCAAGAGAACTCCGTACGGCCCAGACGACGGCCTCTGGGCGGCGGAGTGGTCTGCCTGACTACTTGGAGCTACAGAAGCGCCTGAATGACTTGTTGCAGGAGAGGGCCATCCAGTCCCAGCAATATTATCGCCATCAGTTTTTCCGCTATGGAGACCGGTCTGGGAAATTGCTGGCCCATTTAGTGAAGGACCCAGTGGGTTCCCGTCGGGTCCTGGGGATTAAGGACGCTAAGGGGAGGCGACATACTAGGGCGGTGGAAGTAGCTCGTGTCTTCCGCGACTTCTATGAACAACTCTATACTTCCGAGGATGGGGATACGTCTTCCATAGAAGACTTTCTGGGACGTGTGTCGCTCCCCAGTGTGGGGAAGGCGCAACTGGACGTGCTTAACCGGGAAATAACGGGTGTGGAGATTCAGAAAGCGATTCGCGCTGGCAAAACACACAAGGCTCCCGGCCCCGACGGTTTTACATATGAAGCGTACAAATTATTGGAAATCTCGGTGGTTCCGACCCTGGCGGCATTGTTTGCCGAGGTGGTGGACTTCGGCTCCTTCCCTAGGGATATGCGCACAGCCCGCATTACCTTAATTCCGAAGCAGGGTAAGGACCTGGAGGACCCTGCCTCTTACAGACCCATCTCATTAATAAATGTCGATCAGAAGCTCTTTGCTTCGATTCTGGCGGCGCGGCTCCAGCTGGTTTTGCCGGAGTTAGTGGGCTCCCATCAAGCAGGCTTCGTTAAAGGCCGGGATGCCTCGGTGAACATCGGTGGGGTGCTGCTGGGTATGGAACAAACACAGCTGGCGAGGAACCCGATGATACTTGTTAGCCTAGATTCCGAAAAGGCTTTTGATAGAGTGTCATGGCGTTATATGTTTGCGGCCTTGGAGCGCTTCGGCTTTCAAGGGACGTTCTTGCGGGGACTACAAGCTTTATATGCTGCTCCCCGAGCTGTGGTCGATGTTGGCGGAACCTGCTCCCCCCCCTTTCTGTTGCAGCGTGGTATGCGACAGGGCTGCCCCCTTTCTCCTCTTCTTTACGTCTTACAATTAGAACCTCTTTTACTCTCGTTGATGGAATCTGAGCAGATTAAGGGGGCTACCTGGCAAGGTGGGTGCCTTAAGGTGAGTGCGTTCGCGGATGACCTTCTGCTGTTTGACAGACCCGATGGCATCCCTCCCGAAAGCTTTAGACCTGATCGAGCGCTTTGGTGGGTTCTCGGGGCTTCGTATTAATCGCACGAAATCGATGGTTCTAGATGTCGAGAATCAGTCGCGGGGTAGATGGCGGGGTGCCTTCCCGCTGCAATGGGCGGAGGGACACATACGTTACCTAGGCGTCCATATCCCGGCATGTCTACGCTCCCTCTATGAGGTAAATATTCGCCCCCTGTTGCACTCTACGATTTCACGACTACGGCGATGGAGGGACCTACCCTTGTCTCTGATGGGACGGGTTGCCCTGGTGAGGATGATAGAGTGGCCACGATGGCTATATCTGTTAAGGAACCTTCCCCTTTGGGTGGGCAGACGGGACTTGCGGGAGTTGCATGGACAGGTTGGGCGATATCTGTGGAGAGCCAAGAGAGCCCGTGTTGCGTTGGAGACACTTATGCGACCAGCCGAGGAGGGTGGTCTGGGCTTGATTTCCCTGAGATTATTTAATCTGTGCTATATGACGAGGAGGATAAGTGATCTGGTTTTGGGAAATGCTGAACGACTGCCGATTGATCTGCTCGACCAATTTTCTGAGAAGTGGCATAGAGTGTACTTGCTTCACTGTGGGGCCGTGACGTTACCGCGGGCATGGCGGGAGTCCTGCTATCTGCGTACCCTGCGAGTGGGATGGAAATTTCTATGCCGTCAACGGGCTAGGCCCTGGAGAGTGACGGACTGTCTGCCCTTGCTAGGGAATGGAGACTTTCCGCCGGGAAGGCTTGGCGGGGGCGGACGGCTTTGGCGGAGGGCTGGAGTCGAGTATCTTGGACAATTGCGCCTGGAGGGTTCGGATCGGCTTGCTTCTTTTCCGGAGCTGGCGAAGAAATATGATTTGCCGAAGGAGACTTTTTATTACTACCTGCAGGTGCGCCACTACGTGGATAGCATTCCCGGGAAGAGGGACTTCCTGATCTCTGACAGCAGCCTCTGGTCAATACTGGAACAATGTCAGGCTTCCCCTGCTGCTGGGCAGCTACGGGTGCTGTTGTCCCCCCCGAGCGGCCTGGGGCATTTCGTTCGGTTGGTGGAGCGATGGCATCGGGACGGTTTGGTGGAGTTGACGGTGGAACTGGTGGGGCTGGCTTTTCGCAGAATCTGGGGGCTCTCTGAGGCTGTTCAGTACAGAGAGCTGCAGTTTAAACTTTTGTGGAGAGCGTACGTATCTGAGGCTGGGGCGAGGAGGATGGGGCTTTTGCTGTCTGATGTGTGTGCCCTCTGTAATAACGAAGTGGGAACTTTGTTCCACCGATTTTGGTCTTGCCCTAAGATTCAATTATTTTGGAGCGCGGTGCGAGGCAGACTACTCCTTTGGGTGAATGGGGGGGTGACCCTGCACCCTGTGTGGTGTTTGTTTCATGTCGGACCCTCAGGGGTGCAGGGAGCGGACGCCCAGAGGCAGCTGTGTGCAAAAGGCTTTTTAGTGGCCAAACAATGTATCCTCCGACAGTGGCTTTCCGAGAGTGGTCCGGGGATAAGAGAGTGGGAAGCTCTGATGGGGGATCTCATGAGGATGGAGGGCCGAACGGCCCGGCTATTGGGAGGTCCCGTGTTGTCCCGATTCCTTCTCATCTGGGCTCCCTTGCTCAATCCCCCAGGGGCGGGTTCTGAGAGGGATTTTGCGCAGGAATAGGTCAGGCTTACGAGGCTGGGCCCTGACTCCATGGGGGGGGAGGTGTTCCCTGAACATGGCTGGAGAGACCTGTGGGGCTTCTTCTGGTTCTGGCGGGGGGGTGGGTGGGTTAGGGGTAAGGAGGGCGGGGGGCGGGGAGGGGGGTTGCTTAGGTGGATGATTAGGTAGTCGTGCTTGCTCTGGCGGGCGCCTGGGGGGGTAAACCCCTGGCTTTGGACCGTTCAATGCTGGCCTTGCCCTACAGACCCGAGACAGCCCCTGTGCAGATGAGGAATACTGTGTTACTTTCTTTGAATTTTATTCTACGCCTTTAAATTTCTTGTATTTACTGTTCTGTGATGCATTTATTGCTGTCTTATTTGTGCAGTCTAGTTTCCAGGCTATAAGACTGCTCACTAGTTACCCCCAGCAATTCCCCCTGAAAGTTTATATTTGAAAACTGTACATTTCTTCGGTTGTTCTGGATGTGTGATGTGCCAGCTCGCTTAACTGTGACTGTATGTTTATGTGAAAACAAAAACGAATTTACTAAATGTATTACTCACTCAGGGCCTAGTAGCAACAAAGTGCTTTTAGTTTAAATTTAAAACACAGAAGAGAGCTTTCTGGTTAAATTTAGAACCCAGTAGGAGATTCTAAATTAAATTTCATGCTAAGTCAGCGCCTATCAGCAGCAAAGAGCTTTAATTTGAATCAAATCAGAATATAACTTAGCATAAAAAGCAAAACAGGGACAGTATTCTTTGAACACTAATTAAATTCTTCTAGAGACCTTTACAAAGAGGCCGCCTACCTAGGGGGCAAGAGACCTGTGAAACTTTTTAAATAGGTATGAAAGCCAGGTGGCAGGTCAAAAGGCCATTTTGAAAGACTCCTATCCAAGCAAGGACTGTTAATCACCCAGGAGATTGGTCACTACTTACCTTAGAAGCACAGGACAGGGTACTGTGTAGCAGCCCTCTTAATAAGTCTTATTTCCCTCCCTACCCACCCCTGGGATAATCGTAGCTTTATAGGTAGGTACACATCTTAAAGGAAAGGACCTGCGCTCAGGTGCAGCTCTTTATCCAAATCAGTCATACATTAAGGACTTGTGATTAATATACCTTGTTCACCTGAAGCTTAATTAAAAGTATTAGGTACACTTTTATTAGTATAAGTATCCACAGCAACCCTTAGTAAGTAAAGAACTTAAAGATCTAAACACAAGCTTAAAACTAAGATGCAGACAGCAATCCAGCAGCAAGATGGGGGGGGAGGGGGGTTCCAGTCTTTTGCACTGAGTGTCACATGTATGATTTTCTCCTACTTGGTGCGAGGTCTTACGTGTGCACTAGGTACAAGGAGCTCTTTGCTCTCAGAGAACGAGTCCATTCCCTAGAGGCTAGAGTAGCAGACTTGGGAGACATAAGAAAGACAGAGAGGTACATAGACTAGACCTACAGGGATATAGTCCTGAAGTCCCACCTCCAGTCTGGCAGCATCTCTGTTGCCATGGAGGAGAGAGGTCATGTGACAGGAGAGCATCACCCTGGTGTGACAGGAAGTGATCCTGTAACTAGGACCTGTCCTCCAGGTGATGTAAAACCCTCTCTCACCGAAGTTTCTTCAGGGCCATGTGCCCATGAGGGAAGGGTTAGGATAACCGTTATAGTGGGTGATTCGATCATTAGGCATGTAGATAGCTGGGTGGCTGGTGGATGTGAGGATCACCTGGTAACATGCCTGCCTGATGCAAAGGTAGCGGACCTCACGTGCCACCTAGATAAGGTCTTAGATAGTGCTGGGGAGGAGTCTGCTGTCTTGGTACATGTTGGTACCAATGACATAGGAAAATGTGGTAGGGAGGTTCTGGAGGCTAAATTTAGGCTTTTAGGTAGGAAGTTGAAATCCAGAACTTCCAGGGTAGCTTTCTCCAAAATGCTTCCCCCGTTCCATGCGCAGGACCCAAAAGGCAGGCAGAGCTCCGGCGTCTCAATGCATGAATGAGACAATGGTGCAAGGATGAGGGTTTTGGATTTGTTAGGAACTGGGGAACATTCTGGGGAAAGGATGGGCTCTTCTGAAGGGATGGGCTTCGCCTTAATCGGAATGGAACCAGGCTGCTGGCATTGACCTTTAAATAGGAGATAGAGCAGCTTTTAAACTAGATAATAGGGGAAAGCCGACAGTCGCTAAAGAGCGCATGGTTCAGAAGAATGTATCCTTGAAGGATACTACCAAAACTAGAGAGGTTCCAAAAAGAGTAAAGTAGCCCAAATGCCCTTGCGTAGGGAGCAGACAGAGCTTAAAGATTCCAAAGTACCCATGCCTACCAATAGCCAGATTAATATGAATAAAATACAGTCTCTAAAATGCTTGTATGCAAATGCTAGAAGTCTAAAAAATAAGATGGGAGAGTTAGAATATATAGCACTAAATGAGAGGTTAAATATGATTGGAATCTCAGAGACATGGTGGAAGGAGGACAACCAGTGGGACACTGTGATACCTGGGTACAAACTATATCATAATGATAGAGCTTATCAAATTTGTGGAGGGTTTGCACTCTAGATTAGAGAGGGCATTGAGTCAGAAAGGATTAAAGTTTTGCAGGAAAGAGTAGTTACTCACCTGTAACAGGTGTTCTTCAGGAGCAGCAGGAATCAGTCCTCACATATGGGTGACGTTGGTGCCGACAGAGCCCCCATGCGGAGAATTTCCCCAGCTTTCAAAGAAAGCCTTTGGGAATGCAGCACACATGCGCGGTCCCCTTCCTGCCCAAGGGTGCCATCTTGCTCAGTCTGACATAGCTAAAAGACAGCAAAAAACAAAATGAAGTATATGACTGCAACTCCAGGGGAGGAGGGAGGGTCGTGAGGACTGATTCCTGCTGCTCCTGGAGAACACCTGTTACAGGTGAGTAACTACTCTTTCTCCAGGACCAAGCAGGAAGTCAGTCCTCACATATAGGACTCCCCAGCTCTAAGCTACCGGGAACCCTAAGCTGAAAAAATGGCTCCCTCTCAAGAGCCTCAGCATCCGTGATAAGAATATCCTCAGAACGCCCCCATACGGTAGCCCAACACAAGGGCCGGAGGGTAGGAGTTGCCTAAACCTCAAAGAGATTACGGAGTACCGCCTGTCCGAAAGCACTGTCCCTTCGGGACTCTCTCTCAAGGCAGTAGTGGGCTGCAAAAGTCTGGCTTGAAGACCAAGTAGCGGCCCGGCACATGTCTGCCAACAGAACAGAGTGGAGATGAGCTACTGACGCAGCTTTCGCCCTGACACGGTGGGCCGTGACTCAACCCTGCCAAGGGGAGGTCGGCTGCCTTGTATGCCCAGGCAATACAATCTGCTACCCAAGTGGACAATGTACGCTTGGAGACAGGTAACCCCAGTTTATTAGGGTCAAAGGAGATGAAGAGCTGAGTAGCCCTTCGATGCCCCCACGTACGTTCTATGTAAAAAGACAACGCTCTCTTACAGTCCAGGGTATGCAAGACTGTTTCAGCCCGGCTGGTATGCGGCCTGGTAAAGAAGGTCGGAAGAACCACCTCCTGGTTGAGGTGGAAAGAGGAGACGACTTTTGGAAGGAACTTCGGGTGGGTCCTACGGACCACCCTGTTCCTATAGAACCATGTGTACGGTCTATCAGAAACCAGAGCTTGTAGTTCACTCACACGTCTGGCTGAGGTAAGAGCTACCAGGAAGAGCGCTTTCCAAGAAAGGAAGCGCAAATGGCAAGTAGCCATCGGCTCAAATGGTGGGCGAGTAAGTTGCTGCAAGACCATGTTCAAATCCCACTCAGTCGCCGGTGGATGAACCAGAGGCTTGAGAAGAAGCAGACCTCTGAGGAAGCGGGACACCAAGGGGTGAACCGACAGACTGTCCCTCCACCGGTGAGTGGTGCGCTGATAGAGCACTGAGGTGGACCCGAACAGAGTTAGACATAAGGCCTAGGGCTGACAGGTGAAGTAGATACTGCAGTACTACTGGCACAAGGCAGGAGAAAGGATCTTCATTGCGCTGAGCATACCATATTGTAAACCTACGGCACTTGAGGGCATAGGACTTTCTGGTGGACTGCCTCCTAGAGGCCAAAACCATCTCTTCAGTCTCCTTAGGTAGAAGCAAGGGAGCTAGCACTATCCTTTCAGCAGCCAGGCCATCAGATTGAGGGACCTGAGATTGGGGTGCAGAAGGGAACCCTGATCTTGAGACAGGAGATCTTGTTGCAACCCCAGAGGGAAAGGAGTTTCCACCGCCAACTGTAGCAGAAGTGGAAACCACGGCTGCCTCGGCCATCTGGGGGCTACCAGAATCACTGAGGCCTTGTCCCAGAGAATCTTGAACAGAGTTTGGGCCACCAGGGGCGTGGGAGGAAATGCATACAGGAGGCCCGTAGACCAAGAGATCAGAAAAGCATCTGCTGCCATTCTCAGGGGATGCAGCTCTCGGGAGCAAAACCTGGGCAGCTGACGGTTCAGTGGGCTTGCAAAGAGATAAATGGATGGAAGTCCCCATCGTAGAAAGATCTGCTGGACCACCAATGGATTCAACTGCCATTCGTGGGGCTGGAGAATCCTGCTTAGCTTGTCTGCTAAGAAGTTCTCCTGACCAGGTAGATAAACTGCTTTGAGAAACATGTCTTGTTTGACTGCAAAGGAGCAAAGGGCCTGCGCCTCCTGACATAGGAGCCTGGACCCTCTGCCCCCTTGCTTGTTCACATAGTTCAGACGGACAATCAGGTGGCAATGTTCTAAGACAGACTGGTGAGAGAGGGCATGAGAAAAAGTCTGTAGAGCCAAGCGGATTGCTCGCAGCTCCAACAGATTGATCTGCTGTGTGGCTTTCCAAGGAGACCAGAATCCATGAGTGCATGTGCCCTGGCAATGTGCACCCCAGCCCTTTAAGGAAGTATCTGTCATCAGCACCCTTGTGTGTACTGGGGCCTGAAAAGGTACCCCCCTGAGAAGGTTTGGGAGATGTAGCCACCACTGCATGGAGTCCAAAAATGGTTTGGACACCCTTACTCTGTCTCGGAGGTCGCCTGTGGCCTGCACCCACTGAGCTCTGAGGCACCACTGAGCAGCCCGCATGTGTAGACGGGTGTTTGGCGTCACATGTACCGTTAATGCCATGTGGCCCAGGAGCCACAGGAAGTGCTTGGTAGAGACCTGAGAATTGCTGTGGAATTGGTTGGTCAAGTCCATCAGTCTGTGGGCCCTATCCTCGGGCAAGTAAGCTCTTGCCTGCAGGGTGTCTAATCTTGCCCCAATAAACTCTAGGTTCTGTGAGGGGAGCAAAGTGGACTTTGTGTAGTTTATGACAAAGCCCAGATGCTGAAGAAGAGAGACAGTGCGAAGAGTGGCTTGTCTGGCCTCCTGGAGAGACTGGCCCCTGATGAGCCAGTCCAGGTATGGGAAGACAAAAATTCCCTGATTCCTGAGATAGGCCGCCACCACCGCCAGGCATTTGGTGAAAACCCTGGGGGCGGAGGTTAGGCCAAAGGGAAGTACTCTGTACTGAAAATGGTTTCCTCCCACCACAAATCTGAGATATTGTCGGTCTGGATGAATGAGGATGTGAGTATAAGCATCCTTTAGGTCTAAGGAGCATAGCCAGTCTCCCTGCTGGAGGTAGGGCAGCAGTATCCCAAGGGTAAGCATCTTGAACTTTTCCCTCTCCAGAAACTTGTTTAGGTTTCGCAAGTCTAGGATAGGTCGGAGGCCGCCTGTCTTTTTGGTACCAGGAAGTACCTGGAGTAGAAGCCTTGCCCTTCCAGGTGGTGAGGCACTGGTTCCACTGCCTGTTCCTTTAGAAGACTTGCCAACTCCTGAAGGAGGAGGTTTCTGTGCAGAGGGAGTCTTGGAGGCTCCCCTGGAAAGTAGGAAGGGGGTAGCTGGTGGAAGTGGAGCATGTAGCCCTTCTGGACTATGCTGAGGACCCAGGTATCCCCTGTGATGGCTGGCCACCTGTAGGCATACCTGTGCTGAGTGGAGCCAGCTGTGGAGAAGAGACTATGCTGTGGGAGTCAAAACCCCGCTCCCTGCTGTTTAGGATCCGGAGCTGGTGGCTTGAGGGTCTTCTGCCTACGGGGCCCATGTCCCTGCCCCTTGGCCTGCTGGCCCTGTTGGGGAGCTGGAGAGGCCTGATATTGAGGGTAGGATTTGTAGGCAGCACCCTTCCTCGGGAAAAAGGGCTTCTTTTCCGAGCCCTTCTTTTTCTGAGAAGGGGCAGAGGTTTTCCTGGACAACCTTGTCCTGGTGAGAGTCTGTCTCGATTTCCGCAGCCTTTTCAGTCATGGGCTTACCGAAAAGGTTTTCACCTTGGCAGGGGACATCGACCAACTTGTCCTGCACCCATGACTCCAGGTCTGATGACTGCAGCCAGGCCTGACGGCGTGCACCGATGCCGGCCGCGGCTACCCGGGCCAAAGCCTTGAAGCCATCATAGGCTGCTCGAGAGAAACTTCGAGCACTCTCGGATCCCTGTTAACAAAGCCTTGAACTTCTGCAAAGGTTCCTCGGAGAGGCCAGCTGAGAACCCGGCAATCTCCTTTGCCAGGTCTCGTAGGTACATGCCCATGAACAGCTGGTAGGTCTGGACACGGCAAGAGAGCATAGAGCCCTGGAAGCACTTTCTACCGAGGGCATCCAGGTTCCGGGCCTCCCGACCGGGGGGCACTGAGGAGTGCATCTTCTGACTCTTCAGGCGGTGCATGATCGATTCCACAACCATGGAGTTGTGCGGTAGCTGCGCCTTTTGGAACCCAGGGCTCTTACGGACTCAATAAATGGAACTGACCCATTTGCTCAGAACCGGCGCCAAGGCCGGTGCCTCCCACATACGGAAGAGCAGCCGTTCCAGCATCGGAGGAACCGGTATAGTAAAGGCTTCCTTCGGAGGAAAGTCATACTGGAAGGCATCGAGCTCTTCGGCTCGAGGCTCCTCCTCGGCGTCCGCAGGGAAGGCCAAGGCTTTGGCCATGTCCCTCACAAAGTCTGAGAACAGGGTATCTTCCGGGGGGACCGTCTCCGAGGCTCGGACTCCGGTGAGTCCGAAGGGACACAGCGGGTCGGTCCGGAAGGTGTCTGGGGACTCCAAGTCCTCCGTCTCCCACGCCGACGACTCCTCCGAGGAATCGAGCGGCTCCGGCCGTGTGGGCCTCAGTGCTACCTGCCCCGATGCCGAGGGTATCAGCGTTGACGACCTCGGCCCCGCACAGGAGGTTAAGGGGGACCTTGACCGAGGATCGACTCGAGATTTCATTGGCTCTAGGATCAGCTCGGTCATCAAGGTCCTGGTGGTCGGGGCAGATGCACCGGACAGACCGGCAATCAGCACCCGCTGCTGTTCCATGAAAGCAGCCAAGCTACTCTCCAAGGCCGTCAATCTGAGTCCAAGCTCAGGAGACTCAGCAGCCCCTGACTCGGGCCCCAACAGCGTCGGGCCCAACTTCGGCTCCCCCGGAGGAGAGTCCACAAGGACAACTGCACTTATGTGACTCGGGGACTTCGGCTCCACACGAGGTAACTTGGAGGGCCTCTCCGACTCAGAGAGCCCAGGGCAGCGGTCAGGGCTACTCGACCTGGCCGAGGATCCAGGAGCCTCCACCGACACCGCCCTCGTGAGCTTCTTCTTCCTTCTGTGCTCCCGGGTGGGAGACTCCCTCTCAGAGGAACCCCGACGGCGTTTGGGGTCAGACTCCCGAGATGTCGCGGCCTCTGACGAAGTCCGGGCCCAGCCGGATGCGGAGTCAGAGAAAATTCTCTCACGTTGATGCTGACGGCTCTAAAGCGCCTTTGATGACATTTTTCCGCACGGGCCACAGGCCAGCGGGTCATGGTCAGGCCCGAGGCAACAGAGGCAGCAGTCATGTGTGTCGGTGAGAGACATATGTTTCTTGCACCGATCACACTTTTTGAACCCGCTGCCCCGGGGAAAAAGGGCCCCTGCAAGGTCAAAAGACCGGGCCACCAGTGAAAACACAAAAAGGGCGCGAATGCTTGTCACGAAGGACAAAAAACAAAAAGCAAAACTCCGGACTCGATACTGGTGTACCGAGCCCAGGCGCGAAAGGGAACCGGCGTTAAACCGTAACAGAAAAAGCCAAAATAGCCAAAAAAAATCTACTTTTCCAGGGTGACACGAACTCACGTCCATTGGGCTCCGCGGAAAAAGAAAGACTGAGCAAGATGGCACCCTTGGGCGGGAAGGGGACCGAGCATGCGCGCTGCATTCCCAAAGGCTTTCTTTGAAAGCTGGGGAAATGCTCCGTCGGCGCTGACGTCACCCATATGTGAGGACTGACTTCCTGCTTGGTCCTGGAGAAACAAAATTTGCTGTAGAATCTCTATGGATTGAAATTACATATAAAAAGGGGAAGGCGATGGCAGTGGGGGTGTACTATCAACCGCCTGGCCAGAATGAACAAATGGATGATGAAATGCTCAAAGAAATCAAGGAAGCTAACAAAAGTTACAGCACAGTAATAATAATGGGTGATTTCAATTACCCCGGTATCGACTGGGTCAGTGTCACAGCAGGACATGCTAAGGAGATAAAGTTCCTAGATGAAATAAATAACTGCTTCTTGGAGCAGCTGGTTCATGAACCAACTAGAGGGGAAGCCATACTGGACCTAGTCCTTAGTGGAACAACAGATCTAGTGCAAGAGATAAGGGTGTTGGGGCCACTTGGCAATAGTGATCATAGCATGACTGTGTTTGATTTAATTAGTGGAGGAGGGATGGTAAAGAAATCCACAGTACTAGCTTTTAATTTTCGAAAGGGAGACTATGATAAAATGAGGAAAATAGTTAAGAAAAGGCTAAAAGTAGCAGCTGCAAAGGTTAAAGACTTACATCAAGCTTGGGTGTTGTTTAAAAATACTATCTTGTAAGCCCAGACCAGCTGTATTCCATGCTTTAAGAAAAGTGGAAAGAAGTCCAAAAAACTGAGGTCAGAGGGGCTGCTGTTGCCAAAAAAGCATCTTTCAGGAAATGGAAAAAAGAGCCTAATGATAAAAAATAGAAATTATACTTACCTGGTAATTGTCGTTCCTTGAGTGACGACAGTTTAGTCCTCTACAGCTGGGTAGTGCACCTCCTCCTGCTGCTTGGAGACTGGACCAATCAAATCTTCATCCCTCTGGATGTAGCGAGCTGGAAATCCCCATCAGCCCCAGTGAACTATTGACAAAGCAGACTCAAGAGCAACAAAGCAGCAGCTAACTTTTAGTTTTGTTTTTTTGTTTGTTTGTTTTTTTTTGTTGGTTTAACAATCAGAACCTGGAACAGAACATAACCTGCCGTCTAACGGGAACAGGGATGAAGACCCGCCCCAAAAGCGCTCTTCCCCCTTGCCAAGTCTGGAAAGAGATAGAAAGTAAAACTCACCTGTCACACCGCTCCATGACCATGACTACGTGCCGAGCTAGCCAGAAACCTGAGGGTGGCAAGGAGGACTAAACTGTCGTTACTCAAGGAACAACAATTACCAGGTAAGTGTAATTTCTATTTCCTTATCGTTCCTCCAATTTAGTCCTCTACAGCTGGGATGTAACAGAGCAGTACTAACGGGAGGGACCCTGCCAGCCGGCACTCAAGATCGCTGACCAGAAACGGGCATCCCCCGCCGCCAACACATCCAAACGGTAGTGTCTACTGAACGTATGTAACGATGACCAGGTGGCCGCCTTGCAAATCTCCACCAGCGGAACCAGACTGTGCTCAGCCCAGGACGCTGCTTGCGCCCGAGTAGAATGCGCCCTGAGGCCTATAGGAGACGGACGCCCCTGCAACACGTATGCCGAAACAATAGCTTCCTTAATCCACCTGGAAATGGATGGCTTGGCCGCCACTTCACCTTTTCTAGGCCCGCCAAACAACACAAACAGACGATCCGACTTGCGAAAAGCCACGGAAACCGACAAATAACGACGCAAGGCCCTCTTCACGTCCAATCGACTCAGACCGTGATCCGACGGATGCCCCGCTTCTGCTTGCAGAACTGGCAGATATACAGTTTGATTCACATGAAAGGGAGAAGATACCTTAGGTAAAAAGGAGGGAACCGGTCTCAGAACCACCTTTTCCTTGGAAAAACACAGAAACGGCTCTCTGCACGAAAGAGCCTGCAACTCCGAAGTGCGCCTCGCCGAACAGATAGCTACTAAAAAGACCACTTTAAGAGTCAAGTCTTTGACACAACTCCGAGACAGAGGCTCGAACGGCGCTTTTCCTAACGCCCGCAAGACCAAGTTGAGATCCCAGGACGGAACGGAGATCTGACGAGCCGGGCGCAGTCTGGTCACTGCTTTAAGGAAACGTACAACATCGCCATGAGCACCCAGAGCCACACCCTGGATCTTACCTTGATAGCAGGCCAAGGCCGCCAGTTGCACCCTCAAGGAGCTGGCGGCCAGCCCCATATCAAAACCATCCTGCAAAAAACTCAATACCACTGATACGAAGGCCCTAGAAGCCCGAACCTGATGCCTGGAACACCAGTCCTCAAAGATCCGCCAGATGCGCACATAGGCAAGTGAGGTCGACCGCTTTCGCACTTGAAGCAAAGTTGCCACGACCGATCTAGAGTAGCCCTTCTTCTTTAACCTTGCCCTTTCAATAGCCAAGCCGTAAGCGAGAATCGATCCACTTGCGGCATTAGAAGAGGCCCCTGAACCAGGAGTTCCGGCGACAACGGGAGAGGCCATGGGGGACCGTCCAGCAACCTTATCAAATCGGCATACCACGGACGCCGGGGCCAATCTGGCGCCACTAGAAGCACCCTCCCCCGATGGGCTTCAATACGTTGAATCACCCGACCGATGGCCCACAGAGGAAATACGTAGAGCAGCCCCGTCGGCCACGGCTGCATCAGGGCGTCGATCCCTCCCGACATGGGCTCTCTCCGCCTGCTGAAGAACCGAGCCGCTTTCGCGGACTGGCACGTCGCCATCAAATCCATGAATGGCATGCCCCATCGCAGAGTCAACTGGGCGAAGACGTCGGGATGCAACTCCCACTCTCCGGCATCCACCTGGATTCTGCTGAGAAAGTCCGCCGTCACATTTTCCTTGCCGGCGATGTGAGCCGCCGATATCGCCGTCAACCGCGGCTCCACCCAGGCAAACAGTCCTTCAGCCTCTTCCTCCATGGCTGTGCTGCCTGTGCCGCCCTGCCGATTTATGTACGTCACCGTGGCAGCATTGTCCGACAACACTCGCACCGCCTGACGCATCACTAGCTTTTGGAAGCTCTGCAGAGCCAAGAACACCGCTCTGAGTTCCAGACGGTTGATCGACCACCTGCTCTCCTCTGTCGTCCACCTCCCTTGTGTGAGCTGACCTGCATAATGCGCCCCCCAGCCTGTTAGACTCGAATCCATGAAGAGGGGAAGCCACACCGGCTGCTCCAACGGCATTCCTGCCTGCAAGACTGTGGGACGAAGCCACCACCGCAGCGCCTGACGGACGCGCCAAGGACAAGGGAGTCGCTTGCTCAGCGAGTCGGACTGATTTGACCAACGACGGAGCAAGGATCGCTGCAGAGGCCGCATGTGAAACCTGGCCCACGGCACGACCTCCAGCATCGCTGCCATCGTCCCTAATACCTGGAGGTACTTCCACGCCGTTGGTGCCGCGAGCCTCCTGGAGGCCTGCACTAGACGTCGGAGGGTTAGAGCCCGGCGTTCCGTTAGAAAAACAGACCCCCTCCGAGTATTGAACTGAACCCCCAAATACTCGAGGACCTGAGTCGGCGCCAAAAGACTCTTGAGCGGGTTGACCACCCAGCCTAAGCTCTGAAGAAACTCCACCACCTGTTGCGTGGCTTTCTCGCTCTCAGCCTGGGATTTTGCTCTTATCAACCAATCGTCAAGGTAAGGATGAACTAATACTCCTTGCTTTCGCAGCGCCGCCGCCACCACTACCATTATTTTGGTGAACACCCGGGGGGGCCATCACCAAACCGAAAGGCAGCGCCTGGAACTGAAAATGACCCCACGGCAGGGCGAACCGAAGAAACTTCTGATGGGACTCCCGGGATGGGAACATGGAGATAAGCCTCTGAAAGATCGAGAGAGGTGAGATACTCCCCCTGACGAACCGCCACCATGACGGACCGCAGGGTTTCCATGCGAAAATGCGGAACTCTGAGACAGCGATTCACCCCTTTGAGGTCTAGGATAGGCCGAAGAGAACCGTCCTTCTTTGGCACCACGAAATAAATGGAGTAACGCCCCATTCCGTATTCCGCGAGCAGAACCGGGACAATGGCTGCTAGCTGCAACAGGCGGTCCACTGTTTGACGAACTTGCAAGGCCTTTTTAGGGCTTCTGCAGGGAGAACTGACGAACGAATCCAGCACCAGCCTCGCCAGATCTAACGCATACCCGTCGCGAATGATCTCCAAGACCCACTGGCCCGATGTTATGCGGGTCCAGGCAGAAAGAAACCCCCGTAGCCGACCTCCAATCGGTTGTCCTTCTGCCGGGACCCTCTGCCATTCATTGTGGTTTCCGGACGGCTCCCGCAGAAGCCGCCGCGAAACCTCTACTTGCCCCCCGGAAGCACCGGAATCCTTGAGCTTGGGACAGAAACCTTCCTCTTTGAGAACCCAAGAAATGGGGGGAGCGAAATCTTCGAAAATCCCGAAACTGCCCCCGAAAGGACGCGGAAAATTTTTCTGGCTTGGGCTTGTCCTCCGGGAGCCGACCCCCTTTGGACTCCCCTAAATCTTTGACTAACTTATCAAGATCCTCTCCGAACAATAGCTTGCCTTTGAACGGGAGCTTACCAAGCCCAGACTTGGAGAAACCGTCGGCCGCTCAGTTTTTTAGCCAAAGGGCCCTCCGCGCCGCTACCAGAGATGACATACTATTCGACAGGGCCCTAATCAGGTCATAGTGCACATCTGCTAAATATGCTGCTCCAGATTCGAGACGCTGTAGCTCTCGCACGTTGTCCTGCTCCATCGCCGCCGACTGTGTCAGGCGCTGGACCCACCTTAAACAGGCCCTAGCCACCCAGGCCCCACAGATGGACGCCTGCAAGGAAGCTGCATCCATTTCAAAGGACTGCTTCAACAGACCATCCATCTTTCTATCCTGTGACTCCTTCAAGGCCGCACTGCCTTCCACCGGAATCGTGGTCTTCTTTGTGACCGCCGACACCGCCGCATCAACCTTCGGGGCACGAAACCTTTCCTTATCACCATCCGATAAAGGATAGAGTCTACTCATGGTTCTTATGCCTTTCAAACCCGCTTCAGGATGATCCCATTCGGTTTAAATCATCTGATCTATTACTTTATGAATGGGGAACACCACCTGTGTCTGACGCACTGCCTGAATAATAGGATCCGCCACATCCACTTCGGGTGCGGGTTGTTCTGGAGACAGCCTAAGCGTCTGCAGGACCTCGGAAATGAGGGCCGACAACTCTTCTCTCCGAAACACATGAATGATGCGCGTCTGATCCTCAGGTTCAGGAATCTCACCTTCCTCTAAATCCTCCAACTTGCCATCCACGTCACAACCGTGCTCTTCCTCCTCCTGGAAATCTAACTCGGAAGAAGAGCCCTCCGCTGGCCGAGGCCTCTTGAGTGGCTTAACAAGCCCACTCTCACGTTATTTTATTTATTATTTATTTTATTTACATTCTCTTATATACCGCGCTATTCTGCATCAGTGCAGTTTACATTGAACAAACTGAAATTACATTGAACAGGGCATTATAACTTGGAGATAACTATTTTACAGGGAACATGGGCTATGGAGGGTTAAGTGGCTTGCCCAAGACCACAAGGAGCACCTGTGGGACTAGAAACCCCAGTCCTTCCGGCCCAAAGTTGCTATCCTCTAGTGGGATTTGAACCCCCGACCTTCCGGCCTGAAGTACCTTGCCCCAACCACTAGACCACTCCTCCACACGTTCTGCCAGTGCAGCCCGAGCACTGGGAGAAGGCAACAAGCCAGAACTCGGCAAAAGCCCCTGCCTCTTGCGACAGAAGGCCTGATGCATGAGCAACACAAAGTCTGGAGAAAAATCTTCCATCAATGTAGGACCCCCACCTACCGGAGATACACCCAGCAGCCCAGGAGTCCCCTCCAACTCCGGAGCGGATGGACCAGCCATCCACGCTTCACCCTCTGGCTCCTTCACTGTGTCCGGAGGGGCTGGAGCAGTCGCCCCTTCCATTTGCTGCTCTACAGTCAGGGATACGGAAGCACATGAATGGCAAATACCTGTCTCCGTAGCCGAGCCCCCTACGGGTGCCACAAATCACGCACTGAGGCCTCACTGACATGGATTACAGACCCTGCAAGTCTCAAGGCAACTAAGGCAAGAGAGGGAGAATTGTTGGGATCCCGATATATATATACCCTGCTGTTTCTATCTTTTCTCAAGAAGGATCCTCAGGCAGTCCTTTTACTGGACCCACTAGGGCTAGAAAGCATCACCTGTGGATCAGCAAGCAAGGAGCCAGCCAGCACGCCACTTATTGTCTTTTTTTTTTTTTTTTTTCTTTTTTTTTAAGAGTTGAGCTTAAATTACTTAGGGATGCGCTGTCACTACCACCGCTAAAGAGTCCCGACCCCTCAGGCCCTAGGGACCCACACACCGGCAAAGAGACCCAAAGAAAAGAAGAAAAGAAAATAAAACAAACAGGAAGACCCCGGACAACGGCACTGCTGGCTTACCAGTATAACCGCTGAGAAAACCGCGAGGCTAAAATAGCCACGGTTTCTCTCAGCGATTTTGGCGCGCTTTACACAATGGGCCCCCAAAGCACCGCAGGTCTCAGAACTGCATGCCGGCGACCTCCCCCGTTGTACCTGGCATTTACCTGCTGATAAAATGAGGAAACGGCGTCGATCGAAGCCTCGATCGCCGAAAGACACAGGATCGCCGCAGGGCCTGTGATGTGCTCGACCACTTCTCCGGAGCCAGCGCCTGCAGGCTGTCACCCAGCGCACTGCCCGTGGCCTGCACTAGGGGCTCTACCCCATTCAGTCACGGGGTAAGAGATCCTAATTAGCAAAAGCCGCCAGGGGGGAAAACAGAGGCTAGGCAAGGGAGAATCACTCCAGAGCAGAAACCCCCTCCCTGCCCGCTATGAGGAATGCCAAAGGTTTTTTTTTTGTTTTTTTGTTTTTTAAAGGCACAGTAGCCAAATAGCAATTCCTCTAAATCCAATCAAGCCAAATCAAATGAAGTGAAAGCAAAATTTATCTACATAGCCTGCTTCTTATTAGTTCCTCCAGTGAGCCCAGCACCTAGGCTCACAAGGTCCTCCTGCTGCTTGGAGACTGGACGCACTGGGGCTGATGGGGATTTCCAGCTCGCTACATCCAGAGGGATGATGATTTGATTGGTTCAGTCTCCAAGCTGCAGGAGGAGGTGCACTACCCAGCTGTAGAGGACTAAACTGTCGTCACTGGAGGAACGATAAGGAACTGGAAACAGCACAAGAACAGGCAAGTTAAATGCAAGGCATTGATAAGGCAGGCAAAGGGAGAAATTGAGAAGAAGCAAAAATGCATAATAAAGACTTTTTCAAGTACATTCGTAGCAAAAAACCTGTGAGAGTCAGTTGGTTCATTGGATGATAAAGGGGTTAAAGGGACACTAAGAGGCGACAAGGCGATAGCGGAGAGACAATGAATTCTTTGCTTCGATCTTTACTGAGGAAGATGTAGGGATGTTACCCAAGACTGAAGTGCTATTTAAAGGTGCGGAAGAATTGAAAGAAATATTGATACATTGGGAAGATGTATTACAACTATATGATAAACTGAAGAGTAGCATATCACCTGGACCGAATGGGATATTTCCAAGGGTGTTGAAAGAACTGAAATATGAGATTGCAGTCCTGCTATTAGTAATCTGTGAACTATCATTAAAAACATCTGTAATACCTGAAGATTGGAGGATGGCCAACGTAACGCCGATTTTTAAAAAGGGTTCCAGGGGTGATCTGGGAAACTACAGACCAGTGAGCCTGACGTCAGTACTGGGAAAAATGGTGGAAACCATCATAAAGAACAAAATTGCTGAACATGTTGATAGTCATGGTTTAATGAGAGACAGCCAACATGGATTTAGACAAGGAAGATCTTGTCTTACTAATCTGTTATGTTTTTTTTAAGGTGTGAATAAACAGATAGACAAAGGTGAGTCGGTTGATATAGTGTATTTGGACTTTCAGAAAGCCTTTGACAAGGTCATCAGCGACTTTTGGCAAAACTAAAGAGTCATGGGATAGGAGGCAGTGTACTACTGTGGATCAGGAAATGGTTAAAAGATAGAAAGCAGAGGGTAGGGCTAAATGGCCAATTTTCCCAATGGAGAAAGATGAATGGTGGTGTACCCCAAGGATCTGTGCTGGGTCCGCTACTTTTTGACATATTCATAAATGACCTGGAAAAGGGAATAATGAGTGAGGTTATCAAATTTGCAGATGAGAAAACTATTTAAAGTTGTTAAAACCCAAGAGGATTGTGGAAAATTGCAAGAGGATCTTGATAAATTGGAAGACTGGGCATCAAAATGGCAGATGAAATTTAATGTGGACAAGTACAAAGTTATGCACCTAGGGAAGAACAACCCAAACTATGGTTACACGATGCAAGGTTCCACATTAGGAACCACCAGCCAGGAAAAAGATTTAGGCATCATTGTGGATAACATGTTAAAACCCTCCGCCCAGTGTGCAGCGGTGGCCAAGAGAGCAAATAGAATGCTGGGCATCATAAGGAAAGGAATGGAAAATGAAACAAAGGATATTATAATGACTATTGTTCCATGGTGCAACCGCACCTTGAATATTGTGTGCAATTCTGGTCGCCATATCTTAAAAAGGATATAGCGTTATTAGAAAAGGTACAGAGAAGAGCCACCAAAGTGGTAAAGGGAATGGAAGGATACCCCTATGAAGAGAGGCTAAAAAGCTTAGGGTTCTTTAACCTGGAAAAGAGACAGCTGAGGGGAGATATGATAGAAGTCTATAAATTAATGAACAGAGTGGAACACGTAAATGTAGATCGATTGTTTAAATCATCAGAATACAGAAAGACGAGGGGACATGCATTGAAGCTACAGGGTAAACTATTCAAGACAAATAAGAGAAAATATTTTTTCACTCAATGTGTAATCAAACTCTGGAATTTGTTACAGGCCACCTGCCGCATGATTCAGGTCTTAAAGCACCTGGGCTTCATGATAAATTATCCAGAGTCTAATCTCAATGCAGGCTCTGGAGTTCATTGGGAACCACCTGGACTCTGCAGGCCAGGGCTTTTCTTCCCCTTGACAAAGCACACCATCTCATGGCCCTTGCGGCTGAGGTGTCAGCTCAAGCGCTGTTCCGCCTCTTGGGCCACATGGCCTCAACGGTCCATGTAGTCCCCACTGCACGCCTCCATATGCGAGTGGCTCAATGGTGCCTCCGGTCCCAGTGGGTCCAGGCCATGGGTGGGCTTCGGGCCAAAATCAGTGTCTCTCGCCAGCTCGCAGAGTCCCTCATCTGGTGGCAGCACACCCAGCATCTACAGGCGGGCATGCTCTTCCAGCCCCTGAACTCCCGGAGGGTTCTTACGACGGACGCTTCCATGACTGGCTGAGGTGCCTATTGCGAGAAGCTAGGCACCCAAGGGGCCTTGTCCTTTGATCTGCTGCTGGCTCTCCTCAATCTGCTGGAACTCAGAGCAGTCGTCTTCGCTCTGAATGTCTTCCGACACTACCTGCAGCACCAGTCTGTGCTCATCCAGACAGACAATCAGGTCACAATGTTCTATGTGAATAAGCAGGGCAGCATGGGCTCCTATCCCCTCTGCCAGGAAGCCAAGGGCCTCTGGCTCCTTCGCAGCCAGCCAGGGGATGCTCTTCAGAGCTGTCTATCTCCCGGGCCAGGACAACACCCTGGCAGAAAGGCTGAGCAAGGTCCTTCAACTGCACAAGTGGCATCTGGACTCTGAGGTGGCGCTCATGCTCTTCCAGCGATGAGGAACCCCTAGCATGGACCTCTTCACCAGCCCAACCAATGCTCAGCTGCCCCTGTTTTGCAACCCTCAGCCCCACCGCTCCCGGGTGGCAGCCAACGCCTTCCTTCTTTTGTGGTCAGGGAGTCTCCTGTATGCCTGCCCTCTCATGCCACTAATTGCTCGGACCCTATTCAAGGTCCAGTGCAACAGGGTATTGATCATTCTCATAGCCCTTGGTTTCCCCTGCTGCTCCATCTCTCGCTGGAGCCCCCGGTTCCCCTCAAGAGCTCTCTGGAACTCCTGACACAGGAGGAGAGCTCCATCCTCTATCCCAACCTAGGAGCCCTATCCTTCACAGCATGGTGGCTGAGCCGGTCACCCTAGCCCCACTAAATCTTCCCAGGGAGGTGGAAGAAATCATCCTGGCATCTTGCAAGGATTCCACGAGATGGGCTTATGCCTTTAAGTGGCAGAGGTTTGCCTTGTGGTGCATGGGGTACTGCCTCGACCCATTCTCTTTCCTGGTGCACTCTGTCCTTCAGTACCTCCTCCACCTATTGAAATCTGGGCTTAAGTCCAACTCTGGCAGGGTGCATCTCAGTGCTCTCTCAGCTAATCATCACCCCATCGCAGGCAAGCTATTCAACATGTAGCCCCTCATCACCCAGTTTATGCAGGGCCTATTACTCTCCAGACCTCTCATTCGGCTGCCGCCACCAAAATGGGATCTCAATATGGTTCTGGTGCAGCTCACCAAGCCGCCATTCAAGCCCTTGGCTACCTGCTCCCTGCACCACCTGTCCTGGAAGGTTGCCTCCCTCATGGTGCTCACATTGGCTCACAGAGTCAGTGAACTCCAGGTGCTGGTGGCCGAGCCTCCCTACACTAGGTTCTACAGGAATAGGGTGGTGCTTTGCACCCACCCCAAATTCCTACCAAAGGTAGTCTCCAATTTCCACCTCAATCAGGGGGTGGTTCTCCCTACCTTCTTCCTGCGGCCTCATGCTGACACGGCTTTGGCTGTTCTCCATACCCTGGACTGCAAACAAGCCCTATCCTTCTACCTACAGCGGATCCAGGGCCACCACAAAGCCTCATAGCTTTTAGTCTCCTTTGACCCCAGCCACCTGGGGCAGACTGTCACTAAGCGGACCATATCCGTCTGGGTGGCAGATTGCATTGCCTTCGCTCATAGCCAAGCCGATGTACCCCTGGAGCGCTGTCATGTTGCACAATGTCAGGGTAATGGCAATCTCTGTCACAAACCTCCAGTTTATTTATTTATTTATTTACAGTCTCTTCTATACCGTGCTATTCAGCATCAGTGCGGTTTCCATACAACAACTTACACATCTCAATAAATGATTCATGTTTACATTGAACAAGGTACTTGAACTTGGATCACAAGGGTCAACTATGTACATCAGTATGTCAAATGAGTATTACATCTCTGGACAAAGTCATGTTCGGCTGTGTGGTAGGGCTTACTGGAATGCGTTGGCTGAGTTGTGGGTGCGGATATTAAGGCGCTGTCTGGGAGTAATATAGTAGGAAGAGATGGTGCTTCAATGCTTTTCTAAACTGTGTTAGGTCAGGGATTGCTCGTATGCTGGGGGGTAAGGCATTCCAGCATCTTGGCGCACAGAATTTGAAGGCTCTGTTTATCGTTGAGCATGTGCAAAGGGTTATTGCTTTTGGGATTCTCAGGGTATTTACTGCTGTAGATCTTCTGGATCTATTGGGGGGGCGTTGCGTGGATCAGGTCTGTTAGTGATGTGGATGAGAGTCAAGTTGATGGCCTTGAATGTCAACAGTAAGATTTTGTATGTGAGCCTGCTGCATATTGGGAGCCAGTGTAGTTGCTTCAGGATGGGTGTAATGTGGTCTTTCCTGGATGCTCCATAGAGAACTCTTGCAGCAGCATTCATGGCTAGTTGCAGCGGGTTCAGCGTGGCTTGAGGGAGTCCATGTAGAATTGAGTTGGCATAATCCAGATGAGGTATGATTAGTGCCTGGTAGATTGTCCTGAAGTCATCAGGTGTTAGCAAGGATCTTAGGTACCTGAGGGACCGGATCCTGTGATACTCTGTTCTAACTGTGTTGCCTATGTGCGTCTTCATGTCCAGGCGCTGGTCTAGTGTGACTCCCAGGTACCTGATCGTGGGCTTGCACTGGAGTTCTGCTTCGTCGACGTTTAGAGAGTGCGGTGTGGAGAAGTTTTGATTCCTTGTAATGAACAGGACCTCTGTTTTCTTATGCTGAATTCTAAGGTTCTGGGTTTGTAGCCAGGTGGATACTGCGTTAAAGCAGTTTGTTAGTGGGGAGAGGTCAGGGTTCTCCGTCGAGAAAGGCATGTATAGCAGTACGTCGTCTGCATAAATCAGGCAGTTAACGTCGAAGGAACGGATCAGGTCACAGATGGGCTGCATGTAAATGTTGAACATCAGGGCGGAGAGGGAGGAACCCTGCGGGACACCTTGTTTCTGATGGAAAGGTTCTGATGATGTAGACCCTGATTGTACATGCTGCCATCTGTCAGAGAGGTAGGACTTGCACCAGTCCAGTGCTTTGCCTGTGATCCCCTTCTCTTGGAGACGGTCGAGGAGAAGCTCATGGCTTACTGAATCGAATGCTGCCGCAATGTCCAAGAAGATGAGGACAAATCCTTGACAGAGTTGTCTATTCCTGTAATTATGCTGTTGAAGAGTGTGGTGAGTAGTGTTTCGACACCGTGGGCCTCTCTAAATCCATGTTGGCATGGGTCCAGTGGTGCGGAGGCGTCTTTGTGGTCCTGAATTTGACATAGGACTTCTTTTTCAATTATTTTTGCTAGTAGGGGTATGCTTGAAATTGGTCGGTATGAGTCCACCTTCTTGGGATCCAGCTTGTTATTCTTCAGTAGTGGTCTTATGGACGTCTGCTTAAGGGGTCGCGGGAATGTACCTGTTGTAAAGGATTGGTCCATGAGTCTGGCTATAAAAGGGCTCAGGTGAGATCTTAGTTCTTTAACCCAGAACGCAGGGCAGGGGTCAGTCTGGGCCGTGGTTGTGTTGATTGCAGCAATGGTGTCTTCTATGTGCTGCATTGATGGTGTAGAAAAAATGGAGAGCGGTGTTCCGAGATTTGGTGCGAGAGAGGCGTTGGAAGATAAGGCTTTGTTGGTCTTACGTAACTTGGATTGTAGGAAATCTGCAAATTCTTGAGGGTGTATTTCAACTGTTTGGGCTGAGGATGGTTCTTTGGTTAGGTTGTTAACAAGAGCGAAGAGGTCATGTGGCTTGTTCAGGGAACGTTTTAGGGTGTCCGTGTGGAATTGTCTCATGTTCATTGCTACTGCTTCGCGATGTAATGACAGATTATTGTAGGCTCTTTGATCATCAGTCGAGCGGGAGCGGCGCCAGCATCGTTCAAGCTTTCTTAGGAGGGTGAGTGAGGTTTTCAGTTCTGTAGAGTACCAGGATGCGGAGGCACGCTTCCCTGGAGGTTTGTTGGATGGTGGAAGTAGCGCAATTGAACTGAGGGTCTTATTCCAGTTGGAAACGAGATCATCAGGATTATGAGCAGTTGAGGTGAGAAGTGGGTGGGTTGTGTTCAGGATCAGGTCTCTGTTAAAAGCCTGGAATCTTTGTGGAGGTGCTCTGGAAGGGCCGTTGAGTCTCCTTACTTCCTTCTGAATGCTGTTGGGCAGGGGAATTTGGAATACTATGAGCTTGTGGTCTGACCAAGGAACTGCAGTGATGGACAGCTCGGGGATGTTGGATGGAGTGGTACTTGCCTGGGGAACGAATACCAGGTCCAGCATGCCTCCTTTGTTGTGGGTAGGTTCTCTGATCAGTTGGCAATAACCCAGTTCTGTGAGAGCTTCAAGAAATGCTGATGAGTGGGACTCCTGTAGTGAGGGGAGATTGAAATCTCCTAGAACCCAGCCTGGTGTGTCAGTGTTTTGGGAATTGGCAGCGAGGTCAATTATAGTTGCGAGAGTATCCGGGTCCGCTGATGGGGCTCTATATAGGAGGTTAATGGAGCAGTGTTTGTTTGCTATCAAGAGGGCGTCGAGAAGTGATGTGCTGGTTGCATTGCATAGGTAGAACTGTAGATCCATTTTGGTGATGGCAAGTACGCCTCCTCCTCCTTTTCCGTTCCTATGGCATGTGTGGATAGAGAAATTGGCGGGCAGGAGCTGATTGAGGAGGACATTATCATCACCGGAAAGCCATGTCTCTGTGATAAGGAGAATGTCCAGGTCATGATATCAGGTCGGATACAATGGGCCATTTCTTGCGTATGGAGCGTGCATTTATGAGCGCACATCTCAGCAGTTGGGGGAGGGGGTTCTCAACACGTTTTGTTCTCCTGTTGTGTTGTAGGGCAATGTGTAAGAGGTGGTGGTGAGTTGTGCGAGTGGCTGTCTCTGACCTATGGTAGGGGGTATTTGGCCATCTATCTCTTCCTGTGGTTCTGAAGGACTGGTATCTGGTTGTGGTTGGTAGCTATGTAGTTGGTGCCTCTGGTCGACATCTGCTGGGCTGCCACCTGATCTTCCATCCAAACCTTTGCAGCCCACTACTGCCTGGAGAGAGAGTCCCAAAGGGACAGTGCCTTCGGCTATGCCATACTCCAGAACCTCTTTGTGGTTTAGGCAACTCCTGCCCTCCGACCCTTCTTGTTCAGGCTACCGGAGCCATGATTATCCCTGCGCACCGGGGTCCTCAGAGTCTGACCTCCACATTTGCTTGTGGCTGCTCACGGCTGGGTCATGTTTTTCCACCTGAATTCAGTAGCCTAGAGCTAGGGAGTCCCATATGTGAGGACTGACTTCCTGCTTGTTCATTGGGAAAGCGTAGTTACTCATCGGTAACAGGTGTTCTCCAGGGACAGCAGGAATCAGTCCTTACAACTTTCCCTCCTCCCTGTGGAGTAGCTGGTTATTTTGGCCATCTTCTTGGTTGGGCTCTAGTTGTGGCACCTGACTGAGCAAGATGGCACCCTTGGGCAGGAAGGGGACCACACATGCATGGTGGCATCTCCCAAAGGCTTTCTTTGAAAGCTTGGGAGATGCTTCCGTGAGGACTCTGTCGGCGTCAACATCATCCATATGTGAGGACTGATTCCTGCTGTTCCTGGAGAACACCTGTTACAAATGCATAACTAAGCTTTCCTGGAAGAAGACAGAGTTAAGGCAAGTGCAATAGTAGCATGCTCTAAGGCTGTAGTGGCCATAAGGCATGTGTTAACAGAGCTTATAAAGCAATGTGCGAAATGGGTACAGTGGTAGGAATGTGCATTGGAGCCAATTGGGCAGGGATCTGTGGTAGGACTGTGACCCCCCAGGAATCAATAGTAAAAGGTACTACTAGTGCATGTAGAATACAGCAGGAAACCATCACCCCATGCCAATGGTTGCCACTGGTGGTCCTGGAATTGCACCCCAGATAGACAGAAGCAGGTGTCCCCAACAAGGACATTGATGTGGTCAAGCCTTGGTTCCAAGGGTTGCAGAGCAGAAATGGCATCCATCTGTCCAAGAAAGGTCAACGTGTCTTCGGTAGTAGACTGGCTAATCTACTGAAGAGGGCTTTAAACTAGATTCATTGGGGATGGGTGAAGAAAGCCCCCAGGTAGGTGATACATTAAATACCTTTATGGAAATGGGTAACAGGGGTAACATATGGAAAGCAGTGTGTATAAATGCCCGCAGCATGGGAAATAAGATCCCTGATGTTGAAGCTTTGGTGGGAGTGGCTGACTTGGATTTAATGGCAGTTACAGAAACATGGTTCAGAGAAAACCATGATTGGGATGTAACTATACCTGGCTATACTTTATTCAGAAAGGACAGGGTAGGAAGAAGGGGGAGGAGTGGCACTATATGTAAAAACTACTAATAAAGCTTTGGAATTACAGAGCTTAAAAGGGAGAGAGGAGGCATTGTGGATTAAACTAGAAAGAGGGAAAGAGAAATCTATTTGCATTGGTGTGATATACAGACCTCCCTCACAAGAGGAAGAGGTGGACAGAGAGTTAATTGAAGACATACGCAGCATTGCTAGGAAAGGGGAAGTGCTACTGATAGATTTCAATATGCTAGATGTTGATTGGCACATTCCTACTGCAGTATCATCTAGAAGTAAGGTGATCCTGGATTCTCTACAGGGAGAACTATTCAGGCAATTGGTAACAGACCCCACACTTGAAGGGGCCATACTGGACTTGGTGCTTACCAATGGTGAAAGTGTTTCTGATGTTGTAGTGGGAGATCATTTTGCATCCAGTGATCACCAGATGGTGTGGTTCAGTATTAGGACTAGGGCTGTTAGAATCCATTCAAAGGTGAGGCTCTTAGACTTTAGGAAGACTAACTTTGCCAAGATAGGCCAATACCTCAGGGAGTCATTAGTAGGATGGGAACAGCTGGAGGATGTAGAAAAACAGTGGGCAAATCTGAAAGGGGATATTTTAAGGGCAACCAACCTTTTTGTTAAAATGGTAAATAAAGGTAAAAGGAAAAGGAGACCGCTATGGCTTTCAAAAGAAGTAACTGAAAAAGAGGGAGGCCTTCATGAAATACAAGAGATCACAGAGAGAGGAAGATAGGCATCTATATTTGGAAAAAAAACTTACAGAAGCTAGCAAAGTAGTCAGGAAGGCAAAGATTCAAAAGGAGGAGGAAATAGCCAATGCAATAAAATGGGGGGGATAAGACATTTTTCAGATGTTAGTGAAAAGAGGAAGGGCAAAAGTGGTATTGTCAGACACAAGGGTGCAGGGGAGGAATATGTAGAAGCTGATAAGGATAAAGTGGAATTGCTTAACAAATATTTCTGTTCTGTGTTCACAGATGAAAAACCAGGAGCAAGACCTCAGAAAACACCCACAAACAGGAACAGAAATAAGGGACATCTTGAACAATTTTCAGAAGACTGTGTTCATGAGAAACTAGCTCAACTTAAAGTAGACAAAGCGATGGGACCAGATGGGATACACCCTAGAATACTGAGGGAACTTGGGGATGTTCTAGCAGCTCCACTGACACTGACCTTTTCAATGCCTCGTTGGAGTCGGGAGTGGTGCCAAAGGACTGGAGAGGCGCTCATGTGGTGCCTTTACACAAAAGCAGAAGTAAGGATGTGGTTGAAAACTACAGGCTGGTTTAGTTTAACTTTGGTGGCGAGTAAATTATTGGAAACACTGATGAAAGAGAAAATAGTGAGGTTTCTGGCGTCCAGCGGATTACAGGATCCGAGGCAGCATGGATTCACTAGAGGCAGGTCTTGTCAGACAAATCTGATTGATTTCTTTGACTGGGTAACCAGGGAGTTGGACTGAGGGAGATGTGGTGTATTTAGATTTCAGTAAAGCCTTTGACACTATTCCTCACAGGTGACTTATAAACAAACTGAGCACCCTAGGGATGGACCCTAAAGTTACTGCTTGGGTTAGAAATTGGTTGGGTGGGAGGCGACAGAGTACAGGTAACTGGAGCTCACTCTGAGGAGAAGGATGTTACCAGTGCTGTGCCCCAGGGATCTGTTCTTGGTCTGATTCTTTTTAACATCTTTGTTAGTGATATAGCAGAAGGGCTGTTGAGTAAGGTTTGCCTCTTTGCGGATGATACCAAAATCTGCAATAGACACCCAGGAAAGTGTAGATAACATGAGAAGGGATCTATCTAAGCTTGAAGAATGGTCTAGAATTTGGCAGCTGGGATTTAATGTTAAGAAATGTAAGTTCATGCATTTGGGCTGCAGCAATCCAAGGGAGTGATATAGTATAGGGGGTGAAGTACTTTTGTCCACTAAAGAAGAGTGGGACCAAGGCGTGGTTGCGTTTGATGATCTTAAATAGCTAAACAGATAGAAAAGGTGACGGCAAAAGCTAGAAGGATGCTTGGGTGCATACGGAGAGGAATGGCTAGCAGAAAAAAGGAGGTGATAATGCCTCTGTGTAAGTCTTTGGTGTGACCTCATTTGGAGTATAGTGTGCAACTCTGGAGACCGCACCTTCAAAAGGATGTGAACAGGATGGAGTCGGTGCAGAGGGTGGCTACTAAAATGATTAGTGGTCTTCATTATACAGCATACGAGGACAGACTTAAGGATCTTAATATGTACACCTTAGAGGAAAGGCGGGATAGAGGTGATATAATAGATGTTTAAATACCTCCGTGGCATAAATGTTCAGGGAGAGAGCCTCTTTCAATTGAAAGCAAGTTCTGCTACGAGGGGACATGGGATGATGGTGAAGGGAGATAGATTCAGGAGTGATATGTGGGAATATTTCTCTATGGAAAGAGTAGTGGATCCGTGGAATAGTCTCCCAGTGGAGGTGGTAGAGATGAGGACAGTAACTGAATTCAAAAATAGATTAAAAAAACCTGGTGAATGAAACCAAAAACCGCCTTAAGAAAAACACTTTTTTTGTCAGAAAAGCCGTCACAGTGTAGAGGACTTCACCTCACACCACCGCAGCCCATCCATTTTATTTTATTTGAAAGCCCTATATTTTAGTACATAATATGAAATGCAAGCTGTATGGCAATGTCACTTAGCTGAAAAGGCTACTGCAGAAAATCATCCAATGATCAATTATGACGACATGTCACGTTTCGGGGATCCGCACTTTCCCCTGCATCAGGTCAAATTGCCATGGATCAAAATGCCCGCCTTCAAAAAGAACGCCAAAAAACGGTCTTTATAATGGCATACATCACTACAACACTGATCAAAACCACCAATCACAAAAGAAAGGTAGACTGAGGAGACCAATCAAAGCTCAAAGGGGAGGGGCCACCAGACCAGGCCATCCCACCAGATGATTGGTAGCTCATAACATCATCAAAAGATTACCGAATCGTGTGCCAGTCCAATTGAGAATTAAGTCCAAAGGGGTGGACCGAATTGAGAATGAAAATCCACCTCTGCTCTAAATTCTGTAGACATTGAATTCTGTCACCACCCCGGGGGTTTAGTGGTACATGATCCAAAACACGCCATTGGAGATCCTCAAATGTGTGCGAACTAGTCAGACAATGATCCACCAATGGGGCCGTGAGAGTCTGAGTCCGCAGCCGCGATGCATGCTCACCCAGGCAAACTTTAAAGGGACGTGAAGTGCGATCTAAATAATTCAATGCACAGGGGCAGACAATTAAGTACACCACATAATCAGAGGTACAAGTGGTGTGCCACCGGGTCGTATAGGTCTTGTTTGTCCTCGGATCCGTCCACTCAGGGCCCGATAAAGTATGGGAGCAATAATGACAAGTACCACAAGAATAATGCCCTGGGTTGGTATGGCAAGAGAGTGGGCGATCTTCTTTAACTGTAGTCTTTACTAAAAGATCTCGCAGGTTTGCCTTACGAGAAAAAGCAATCTGTAATGGTAGACGGAAACAGGTGTGTAGTCCCAAAACCGGCCAAAATTTGCGAAGGATCTTGATTACCTCCGAAGACCCCCGCATATAAGGCAATATTGCTGTAATTTTATCTTGTGACAACTCGGGAGTCCGAGGCTCAAACAACCAATCACGATGCATATAGCGTGCTCTTAAATATGCAGCTCTTATAACTTTGTAAGGATAGCCCCTGTAGAATTCAACGTCTACAGAATTTAGAGCAGAGGTGGATTTTCATTCTCAATTCGGTCCACCCCTTTGGACATAATTCTCAATTGGACTGGCACACGATTCGGTAATCTTTTGATGATGTTATGAGCTACCAATCATCTGGTGGGATGGCCTGGTCTGGTGGCCCCTCCCCTTTGAGCTTTGATTGGTCTCCTCCGTCTACCTTTCTTTTGTGATTGGTGGTTTTGATCAGTGTTGTAGTGATGTATGCCATTATAAAGACCGTTTTATGGCGTTCTTTTTGAAGGCGGGCATTTTGATCCACAGCGATTTGACCTGATGCAGGGGAAAGTGCGGATCCCCGAAACGTGACACGTCATCATAATTGGTCATTGGATGATTTTCTGCAGCAGCCTTTTCAGCTGACATTGCCATACAGCTTGCATTTCATATTATGTCCTAAAATATAGGGCTTTCAAATAAAATAAAATGGATGGGCCGCGGTGGTGTAAGGTGAAGTCCTCTACACTGTGATGGCTTTTCCGACAAAAAAAGTGTTTTTCTTAAGGCGGTTTTTGGTTTCATGCACCAGGTTTTTTTATCTTTTTTTATCTATTGTTGCATTAGCTTTTAGACCTGGTTGGGTATTTTTGGTGGTAACTGAATTCAAAAAAGCATGGGACAAACACAGAGGATCTCTAAAGGTAAAAAGGGGACTGTTGTAGTTGTTGATATGGAAGGACAGATTAGATAGGTCATGTGTTTTTTTTCTATCGTCATGTTTCTACTCACTCCCTCAGAGCCCTAGGCAGAAAACTTGGGTGGTGCTCAGCTCTTGTCCACTGTAACTATTTCTCTTGCTTTTCAGATACTGTGTTTTAAGGTGGCTGGCTGGCAGAATTTCTCTGAGAGCCTTCTAAAGCCTGGGGGGGGGGGGGGAGGAGAGAAGGCAGGGGGATTGGGTTCTTGTGAAGCTGCTGAACTCTTCCAGTCCTTCCAATTTTCTGACTGCTCAACAGGCTCTTATCATAAGCCTGTGGAGCTGAACCAATTTTCCCTTCTCCTATGGCTACCGAAAAGATTGCAGTCTTTTTGTATCTAGTTCAAATTTCTCCTACTGACCTATAAGGCACAATTAGACCTTACCTGCTAATTGTCTCTTGTTGAGTCTATCCAGGCCAGTGTGTGTGGGTTATTAGCCTCTACCAGCAGCTGGGAACCAAGTATGTAATTTTTCTAATGTCATAATACAAGAGCTCCCTCCATTTTCTCCAGAAATCAGTATCCTATTGACAAAGCAGAGTCCAAGAGGGCATGTTGTTAAGTGCTGTCGAGTCTGTGTCAACTCATGGTAACCTTCTGGATACTTGTCCTAAATCGTGTTTGATCTTCAGTCAGGTGGCACCCATAGCTGCTGTTATTGTATTAAGCCATCTCACCTTCTTTTGCACTGCTCTTCTACCTTGCCAAGAGAGCATACTAAGGAAAAAACAACCCTCCCCTCCCCTGCCCTGCCTTCTCCTTCCCATTACCTAAATCAGACATACACTAAGGACCTGAGATTAGTTAAGCTTCAAGTGAACAAGGTATATTACACATATTAGGTACAGTTTTATTAGTATAAATAGCCATAGCAACCCTTAGTAAGTAAAGAACTTAGATCTAAACACAAACTTATAACTAAGATGCCGACAGCAATCCAGCAGCAGGATGGGGGCTGTCCAGTCTTTTGCATTGAGTGTCACATGTATGATTTTCTCCTAGTTGGTGAGAGGTCTTACGTGTGCACTAGGTGCAAGGAGTTCTTTGCTCTCAGGGAACGAGTCTGTTCTCTAGAGGCTAAAAGTAGCAGACTTGGAAAGCATAAGACAGACAGAGAGGTACATAGACGAGACCTACAGGGATATAGTCTTGAAGTCCCACCTCCAGTCTGGCAGCATCCCTGTTGCCATGGAGGAGAGAGGTCACATGACAGGAGAGCATCACCCTGGTGTGGCAGGAAGTGATCCTGTAACTAGGACCTGTCCTCCAGGTGATGTAAAACCCTCTCGCACCGAGGAAGTTTCTCCAGGGCCATATGTCCATGAGGGAAGGGTTAGGACAGCCATTATAGTTGGTGATTCGATTAGGCATGTAGATAGCTGGTGGACGTGAGGATCGCCTGGTAACATGCCTGCCTGGTGCGAAGGTAGCGGACCTCACGCGCCACCTAGATAAGGTCTTAGATAGTGCTGGGGAGGAGTCTGCTGTCTTGGTACATGTCGGTACCAATGACATAGGAAAATGTGGTAGGGAGGTTCTGGAGGCTAAATTTAGGCTTTTAGGTAGGAAGTTGAAATCCAGAACTTCCAGAGTAGCGTTCTCCGAAATGCTTCCTGTTCCACGCGCAGGACCCAAAAGGCAGGCAGAGCTCCGGAGTCTCAATGCATGGATGAGACAATGGTGCAGAGATGTGGGTTTTGGATTTGTTAGGAACTGGGGAACATTCTGGGGAAAGGAGGGGCTCTTCCGAAGGGATGGGCTTCACCGGAACCAGGCTGCTAGCATTAACCTTTAAAAAGGAGATAGAGAGGGAGAGCGGGTGAGCAGTTTGCTGGGTGCCCCAAGCAGCAGAGGAGGAGGAGGAGCGTTGTTACCCCACCCCGCCCCCCCCCTCCCTGGGACCTTTAAAACGTCTTGGTCCGCCGGGGTCACGTAACCAAAGGGCAGGATACACCCTTTTGGAGCCCCTTCAGAGCAACTAGGAGGAGGCCCAACTCATGGGTAAGCGGCAGAAAAAGGTTTTTACATCAACGAGTACCCAAAAGGCCCCTAAGACCGTGGGCCCGATGGATGTTCATTTGCAGAAAGCTCCAGTAGATTGTGAGCTGCCGGACTTGACCCAGGGGTCTGTAAGTACTGCCTCTGACTTATCTCCTATTGCGCAGAGTTTTACCCTACCCAGTCAGGAAGCTGTGACTGAGGGGGTGGCCTCTCCCAGGAGCGAGGCCTTGGAAGTAGACCCCTCGATAGTGGGTCTGGATGTTTCTTTGCTTGGGAAGGATGAGAGTTCTGTGAATTTGCTTCCAACTGTATTGGATTTTTCTGTTTCATCGGTTGTTCCTCCTAATGAGGTGTCCTTGAGAGATGTTTGGGAGATGGTGGCCCGCATGGAAGTTTCCCTGCGTGCTTCTCTCTCCCAAGTCTCAAAGTTTTCTAAAGATGTTGTACAGAGGCTGGGTGTCCATCAGGAAGCTATAGTTAGGAATAACACTGCTTTAAATAAAGTGATGGGTCAGGTTTCTACTATGCAAGCTGCTATTTCTTCTTCGATTAGAGATAATCTTACTATTCATCACCAAATGGAGTCCCTTGAAAATGTTGTGCGTGCAAAAAATTTGAGATTTTTGAATTTTCCGCAAACACATTACTTGTCTCCTATTTTGTTGTACAAGTACTTCAAGGAGGTTCTCCTAATTGATGAGTCCTCTAAAAAATTTTCCTCTGTGTATTATGTTCCTATACTTGCTTCTGCAGGGACCTCCTCTCCCATTGCCAAGGGTGTTGAGAAAGGTTTGGTGGCTCAATCGTTAGATGTTTCCGCCTTTTTGGAATCCTCTACCGCTGAGATCACTAAACGTGCCACTTTGGTTGTATCCTTTATTTCTTTAGCTGAAAAGAATTTGGTCCTGCGTTCATATTTTCCAAAAAAAGGATCAGTTGTTTTGTGGCTCTACAGTGCAGGTATTTCCTGATATTTCTAGACTTACTCAAGTTAGGCATAAAGGTTTTTTAGCATTAAAGTCTCGCACCCTGGCAATTGGGGCTTCATTTTTGTTAAAGTATCCATGTAAATGTATAGTGTTATATGAACAGGTTAAGTATGTTTTTATGGAGGCTAATCAATTGAACTTATTCTTGCTTGGTAAAGAAAATGTTTAGATAATTTTGTTTTGTTACTTCCTCTGTATGAGGGTTATATGTATTTATTCAAGGCCCAGTATTTCCTTTATAATAATGTTCTTGGTTCTTTTTTGTCTTATTTGCTTACCACTCTCCCTTAATGTGGACTTGATTGTAATTCTTTTTCATTTTTTGAAATAAAGTAGTTGAAACTTGAAAAAAATAAAATAAAAAGGAGATAGAGCAGCTTTTAAACTTGATATTTGGGGAAAGCCGACAGTCGCCCAAGAGCGGATGGTTCGGAAGAATGTATCTTTGAAGGATACTACCAAAAGCAGAGCGGTTCCACAAAAGAGTAAAGTAGCCCAAATGCCCTCAAGTATGGAGCAGACAGAGCTTAAAGATCCCAAATTACCCATGTCTAACAATAGCCAAATTAATATGAATAAAATACATTCTCTAAAATGCTTGTATGCAAATACTAGAAGTCTAAAAAATAAGATGGGAGAGTTAGAATATAAAGCACTAAATGAAAGGTTAGATAGGATTGGAATATCAGAGACATGGTGGAAGGAGGACAACCAGTGGGACACTGATACCTGGGTACAAACTATATCGTAATGATAGAGCTGATCAAATTGGTGGAGGGGTTTCTCTCTATGTTAGAGAGGGCATTGAGTCAGAAAGGATTAAAGTTTTGCAGGAAACAAAATCTGCTGTAGAATCTATATGGATTGAAATTCCATGTAAAAGGGGGAAGGCAATGGCAGTGGGGGTGTACTATCGAGCGCCTTGCCAGAATGACCAAATGGATGATGAAATGCTCAAAAGGAAGCTAACAAAAGTTACAGTGCAGTAATAATAATGGGTGATCTCAACTACCCCGGTATCGACTGGGTCAGTGTCACGTCAGGACATGCTAGGGAGATAAAGTTCCTAGATGAAATAAATGACTGCTTCTTGGAGCAGCTGGTTCATGAACCGACCAGAGGGGAAGCCATATTAGACCTAGTCCTTAGTGGAACACCAGATCTAGTGCAAGAGATAAGGGCGTTGGGGCCACTTGGCAATAGTGATCATAGCATGATCGCCTTTGATTTAATTAGTGGAGGAGGGATAGTAAGGAAATCCACAGTACTACCTTTTAACTTTCGAAAGGGAGACTATGATAAAATGAGGAAAACAGTTAAGAAAAAAACTAAAAGGAGCAGTTGCAAAGGTTAAAGACGTACATCAGGCTTGGCTGTTGTTGAAAAATACTATCTTGGAAGCCCAGACCAGCTGTATTCCACGCTTTAAGAAAAGTGGAAAGAAGTCCAAAAAACTGCTAGCATGGTTTAAAGGTAAGGTCAGAGAGGCTGTTGCCAAAAAAGCATCTTTCAGGAAATGGAAAAAATAGCCAAACGACGAAACCTGGAAACAGCACAAGCACTGGCAAGTCAAATGCAAGGCATTGATAAGGCAGACAAAGGGAGAATTTGAGAAGAAGCTTGCTGCGGAAGCAAAAACGCAAAGTAAAGACCTTTTCAAGTACAGTCAAACCTCGGTTTTCATTTGCCCCGGTTTTCATATGCTTCGGTTTTCAACGTCTTTTCTGACTGAGATTTTGTCCCGGTTTTCATGCATTGCTTCGGTTTTCAACGTCTTTTGACTGAGATTTTGTCCCGGTAGCAGGAAAGAAAAGCTGTCAACGTAAGCAGGAGATGTTGCATGAATGTGGGAGGCAGTTCTTTCTCTTGCAGGGTACGTCTGAAGCTATATCATTAAGATTTTCTGCCATTCTGAAGCATTGAGCAGATAATGTAAAGGTATTTTAATGGACTGAATTCAATGTGATTCCGAAGAGAGCTGGGCACAGCAGCTTGTCAGGGGTGGCTAAGGCCAGATGTTAACATACTGTACTGTACAGTACTGTACTTAGCTTGCTTTCAGTGATGTTAAATGTTCATTTATCCATTTCATTAGTCATTTATATTTATTTCTCATTGTTTTCTGTATGTAAAAATATAGTTATTCTCTATAAAATGTATTTTTTGTGAATATTTTTGGGTGTCTGGAACAGATTAATTGGATTTACATTATTTCTTATGGGAAATATTGCTTCAGTTTTCATACATTTCGGTTTTAGTCAGACTTTTTCGAACGGATTAATCATGAAAACCGAGGTTTGACTGTACATTCGTAGCAAAAAACCTGTGAGAGAGTCAGTTGGTCCATTAGATGATAAAAGGGTTAAAGGAGCACTAAGAGGCGACAAGGCGATAGCGGAGAGATTGAATGAATTCTTTGCTTCAGTCTTTACTGAGGAAGATGTAGGGATGTTACCCATGACTGAAGTGGTATTTAAAGGTGCGGAAGAATTGACGGAAATATCGATACATCGGGAAGATGTATTACAACTATTAGATAAAATGAAGAGTAGCAAATCACCTGGGCCGGATGGTATACATCCAAGAGTGTTGAAAGAACTGAAATATGAGATTGCAGACCTGCTATTAGTAATCTGTGAACTATCATTAAAATCACCTCTAATACCTGAAGATTGGAGGATCGCCAATGTAAAACCAATTTTTAAAAAGGGTTCCAAGGGTGATCCAGGAAACTACAGACCGGTGAGCCTGACATCAGTACCGGGAAAAATGGTAGAAACCATCATAAAGAATAAAATTACTCAGCATGTAGATAGTCATGACCTAATGGGAGACAGCCAACATGGCTTTAGACAAGGAAGATCTTGTCTTACTACTCTGTTATGTTTTTTTGAAGGAGTGAATAATCAGGTGGACAAAGGTGAGTCGGTTGATATTGTGTATCTGGACTTTCAGAAAGCCTTTGACAAAGTCCCTCATCAGAGACTTTTGGCAAAACTAAAGAGTCATGGGATAGGAGGCAGTGTACTATTGTGGATCAGGCACTGGTTAAAAGATAGAAAGCAGAGGGTAGGGCTAAATGGCCAATTTTCCCAATGGAGAAAGGTGAATAGTGGTGTACCCCAGGGATCTGTGCTGGGTCCGCTGATTTTTGATATATTCATAAATGACCTGGAAAGTGGAATAACGAGTGAGGTTATCAAATTTGCAGATGACACAAAACTAAAGTTGTTAAAACCCAAGAGGATTGTGGAAAATTGCGAGGATCTTGACAAATTGGAAGACTGGGCATCAAAATGGCAGATGAAATTTAATGTGGACAAGCACAAGGTTATGCACCTAGGGAAGAACAACCCAAACTATGGTTACACGATGCAAGGTTCCACATTAGGAACCACCACCCAGGAAAAAGATTTAGGCGTCATTGTGGATACCATGTTAAAACCCTCGGCCCAGTGTGCAGCAGCGGCCAAGAGAGCAAATAGAATGCTAGGTATAATAAGGAAAGGAATGGAAAATAAAATGAAAGATATTATAATGCCTCTATATCATTCCATGGTGAGACCGCACCTTGAATATTGTGTACAATTCTGGTCACCGTATCTTAAAAAGGATATAGCGATTTTAGAAAAGGTTCAGAGAAGAGCCACCAAAATGGTAAAGGGGATGGAAGGATACTCCTATGAAGAAAGGCTAAAAAGGTTAGGGCTCTTTAACCTGGAAAAGAGACGGCTGAGGGGAGATATGATAGAAGTCTATAAATTAATGAACGGAGTGGAACGGGTAAACGTAGATCGATTGTTTACCTTATCAGAATATAGAAAGACTAGGGGACATGCAATGAAGCTACAGGGTAAAGTATTTAAGACTAATAAAAGAAAATATTTTTTCACTCAATGTGTAATCAAACTCTGGAATTTGTTACCGGAGGATGTAGTAAAGGCTGTTAGTGTAGCTGGGTTTAAAAAAGGTTTGGACAAGTTCCTGGAGGAAAGGTCCATAAACCATTATTAAGAAGGGACCCAGGATATCAATGCTTGAACCAATACAAGCATTGTGGAACCTGTGTCCCTTGGGGAAACTGCTAGGTACGTATGACCTAGATTGGCCATTGTTGGAAACAGAATACTGGGCTTGATGGACCTTGGTCTGACCCAGTATGGCATATCTTATGTTCCTCTCCCCTTCTCCCCTCCCCCTTCCTCTCCCTCCACCCCCCACCCCCTTCCTCCCCTCCCCCCTCCTGGAAAACCACCTTCCAGGAGAGATAGTGGAGGTGAAACGTAGCCACTGGTTCGAAAGGCGGCAGGGTGAGCTGCCCCAACACCGGGGGCTTAGACAGGAGTCAGCCCTTAAGGAACCAGGACATCGTTGGGTGAGCTGACAGGGGCTTCCTATCCACCTGGTGGGGGTTCACCACTAGGGCACTGAGATGCACCCTGATGGCGTTGGACTTGAGTCCTGTGCTGGAGAGGTGGAGAAGGTATTTTAACACCATAACCACTGGGCAAGAAAAGGGGTCAATCCCCCATGCCACACAGCAAACCCCAAACCTGCGCCACTTAAAGGCGTAAGCAGATCTGGTAGATGTTCTGCGTGAAGTCAGCAGAACATCCTCTATGTCCTTTGGAAATAGGAGCAAAGCTAGTGACACCCTCGCAGTCAGCGAAAGGGAGCTGGGGTTGGGGTGCAGGAGAGAGCCCCCCCTCCTGGGAAAGGAACTGCAGAGCTGTTCGCAAGGGGATGGGGGTCTCCACCGCTAGCTGCAGGAGACATGGGAACCACAGTGCCGAGGCCACCATAGGGCTATCAGAATGACTGAAGTTCTGTTGCGAAGAATCTTGAACATGTTCTTGGCGATCAGGTGTCGGAAGAAATGCATACAGAAGAACCACCGACCATGAAATTAGAAAAGCATCAGCAGCCACCCTGGCAGGGTGTGGTTGCCTGGAGCAGAAGCGGGGTAACTAGTGATTGTCCAGTTCGGCGGCCTTTGTCGGTCATGGATTTGCCGAAAAGGTTCTCCCCCCAGCATAGGACATGTCTTGCACCCATTGTTCAAGAAGCGACGACTGTAGCCAGGCTTGGCGGCGTGCACCGATGCCCGCCACGGTTATCTTGGCAGCCGACTTGAACCTGTCGTAGGACGCCTGAGACATGAACTTGTAGCATTCATCGACAGCTTTGGATAGGCCCCTGAAGCGCTGCAAAGGCTCCTCGGAAAGACCAACTGAGAACCCGGCGATCTCCTTCGCCAGGTCTCTCAGGTACATGCCCATGTACAGCTGGTAGGCCTGGATCTGACAATTCAGCATCACGCCCTAGTAACATTTCCTGCCGAGGGCATCCAAGATGCGGGTCTCCCTGCCGGGTGGCACTGAAGAGTGCATCTTCTGACTTTTCAGTTGACGCATGGCTGACTCCACCACCATGGAGTTGTGCGGCAGTTGTGACTTCTAAAACCCAGGACTCCAGCGTATCTGATACATCGAGTCAAGCTGCTTGCTGATCACCGGCGTTGATGCTGGCATCTCCCACATGCGGAGCATAAGGCGTTCCAGGATAGGAGGAATGGGCACTGTGAGGATCTCCCGAGGGGGAGTCTCATACTGGAGGATCTCGAGTTAGTCTGCTCGAGGGTCCTCCTCGGACTCCGGCAGGAAAGCCAAAACCTTGGACATGTCCCGAAACTCCATGTCCTCTGGTGGGGACCTTCTCCGAGGCTCCAATACCAGGGAATCGGACAGGACATCTCGGTGACTTCTCATCCTCACTCCCAAGCGGAGGCCTCTGAGGAAGACTGGTGGCACTCTTTCGGCCCCAGCACCATCCGCCCCGGCGCTCACTGGTGAGGACCTCTGTCCCGATGAATGGGAGGCCGAGCATGACCTCAGCCGAGGATCTACTCGGCCTCCAAGGTCGACTTTGACGTCAAACACCTGGTGGTCAGGGCAGAGGAACTGGATGTTCCGGATACCAATGCCTGCTGCTGCTTCAGGAAGGCAGTGATCCTGCACACCAAGGACGCCATCCTGGACATCCATTCTGGAGGCTCCGCAGCCCTTGGCTCAGGCACCAATGCCAGTTCCCCCAGAGGGGAGTCCTTGACTACGATAGGCTGTACTTGCTAGGGCCAGTCCATGACCGGGTCTTTTCAGGGAACCTTGGCTGGACGCTCCTTCTCCCACGCCTCGGGCAGGTGCTCGGGGCTCTGCGAGTGGCCCATTCCGAGCCATCCAGAGACGCCACCGTCAAAGATTTTTTCCTTCTTTTCAGTTCCCTCAAGAGAGAGACCCCCCCTCTCCGAGGCCCCCCCCTCTCCGAGGCCCCTCGACGACGCTTGGGTTCGGACTGCTCTTCCTGAGGCGTGAAGGCCTCAGATGAGGTCCTGGCTTTCGGAAGCATGGGAGAATCAGGAAAGATTTTTTCATGCTGCTGCTGGTGGTGGCTTCTTAAGGCCTTCGAAGACATCTTTTTGCAGAGGCCACAGACCGCCGGGTCGTGGTCCAGGACAAGGCACCAGAGGCAGCAGTCATGCATATCAGTGAAAGACATGATCTTCCCGCACCGATCGCACTTTTTAAACCCACTGGTAGCCATGGGGGGAAAAATAAACCCAGCAAGGTCAAAGACCCTTTGGGCTGCCAGCGACAAAAAAAGGGGCACGAAGACGCCCAAGGAGAAAAATAGAAAAGGGGGCCGGCCTGATACAGAGATACTGGAGTCGGGCGGGAAAGGTACCGGTGCAAGACCGGAAAAACAGCCAAAAGGCAGAGAAGAAAAGAAAAGAAAAATCAGCTTTTTCCGGGACAGGGACAGACTAGGTCAGATGGGCTCTGCGGAAAAAAAGAGACTGAGCAAGATGGCTCCTTTGGGTGGGAAGGGGACCACGCATGCGTGGTAGCAACTCCCAAAAGCTTTCTTTGAAAGCTGGGGATTTGCTCCATGCGGGCTCCGTCTGTGTTGACGTCACCCATACATGAGGGCTGACTTCCTGCTTGTTCCTGGGGGAAAGATTTGACCCTTCGTATGTTAAACCAACCTTTATTGACCACTCATACACTGACAGTATTTTGGCACACAAGCCTTCGTCAGTGGGTAAGTTTCCAACTTCCAACAGGATTGGAAAATAGGAGAAAGGATATTAGAATGCCTCTGTATCATTACGTGGTTCGACTGCACTTTGAATATTGTGTGCAATTCTGGTCGCCCTATCTTAAAAAGGATATAGCAGAATTAGAAAAGGTACAAAGAAGAGCCACCAAAATGGTAAAGGGGATGGAAGGATACCACTATGAGGAGAGGCTTTAAAGGATACGGCTCTTCAACCTGGAAAAGAGACAGCTGAGGGGATATACAATAGAGGCCTATAAATTAATGAATAATATGGAACAGGTAAATGTAGATCGATTGTTTATACCATCAAAAAGTAGAAAGACTAGAGAACATGCACTGAAACTACAGTGCAACCCATTTAAGACTAATAAGAGAAAATATTTTTTCACTCAACATGTAATCAAACTCGAATTTGTTATCGGAGGATGTAATAAAAGCTGTTAGTGTAGCTGGGTTTAAAAAAGGTTTGGACAAGTTCCTGGAGAAAAGATCCATAAACCATCATTATTAATGAGGGCCCGGGACATCCACTACTTGCCCCAGTACAAGCATAGCGTTACTTAAGTGTCTTTTTGGGAACCTACTAGGTAGTTGTGACCTCGAAACAGAATACTAGACTTGATGGACCTTGGTCTCACCTAGTATGGCATTTCTTATGTTATGTAACAGATGAAAACAAAGCTTATTAAAATTATACTGACACAAAGGATTAGTTAATTTTAACGTTAAAACAAAAATAACAACCATTATGGCTGTTATTATTTTATAATATTATTTCTACAATGTTTTTGTTATGTATGTATTGTCATGTATCCTTTTGGGCATTTAAGCTTTTTATCAACATTTTTACATTATGGCTGTTTTATATCATCATTTTTGTTTTAACATTAAAACTAACTACTCTTTTCTGTCACTATAGTTTTAACACGTTTTATGTTTTCATCTGGTGCAGGTTAGAAACACCTCCTGATGAAGGCTTGTGTGCTGAAACACTGTCAGTGTAGGAGAGGTCAATAAAGGTTTAACATACAAAGGGTTGAGTCTTTCCTCACCTTGCTCTTCTGTTGGTTCGCTTGTATTTGCAAGTACATGTGCCTCACTTGGACTCAAGAAAAGACAATTAACAGGTAAGATCTAATTTGCCTTCCTTATTGTCCCTCCAGTCAATATGTGTGGGATGTACCAGAGCAATAACTAGGCCTAGGAGGGAGATGCAAGTCTGGCCTGGAGCACTGAAGCCTCAAAGCACACATCATTTGAAGCCTGCATGTCGAGGTGGTAATGGAGCACAAAGGTATTCAAGGACGATCAAGTAGCTGCCCTGCAAATGTCAGCTGGTGGAACTAGGTACTCCACCCAGGAGGTCACTCATGCCTTCAGCGCACCCAGGACTACTCTTCAGGATATAAGCAAAGGTGATGGCTTCCTTTTACCCACCGAGTAATCGAAGCCTTGGAAGCTGCTTCACCCTTGCATGCCTCTCCAAACTCAGTTACTGACGCAACACTGTGCAAGTCTAGCTGTTGCAACAGACAATCTTCCTCCAAGTCTTGTGAACAAGGAAAACCAGAAGAGTCCCAAACTGATTGAGATGAAACCCCACCACTACCTTCAGTAAAAATGACAGTCTGTCTCGACACCAGAAAAGACACTCTGCAAGATAAAGCTCCAACAGCTGTCGCACCGAACAAATGGCCACTAGGAAAACTACCTTTAGGGTAGGCTCTTTCCAGGAAGCCCTAGAGAGAGGCTCAAAGGGTGAACCTGTAAGAGCAAATAGCACTGGGTTGAGGTTGCATGGGGAGAACAATATCCTGCAAAGGCAGAAATATTTGCCTCACTGCCCTAAGAAACCAGACCACATCAGGATGGGCTGCCAGCAAGAACCCCTGTACATGTCAGTGGTAACCTGAGGTGGCTGCCACCTGGACTCAAAGGGAGTTCAAGGCCAACCCGTTGTCCAACCTGGCCTGCGAAAAGACCAGAACGTTCAGGATTGAGGATAGGGAAAAAGCTTTGAAACCACTGTCCTCACACCAGTGTTCAAACACCCTCCACACTGTGACATAAGCTAAGGATGTAGATCACTTACAGGCTCTCAAGAGGGTGGCCACCACTAATGCAGAGTAGCCCTTTCACTTTAGCTTTGCCCTTTTAAGAGCCAGGCCGCAAGCAAGACTTGATCCACTTGTGGCATTAGGATTGGTCCCTGTGAGATCAGGTTGATCCTGTTTGGCAGCTGCCACAGGCTTGCTCTCAATAGTCTGCAGAGATGGGCATACCATGGCTGTCTCAGCCAGTCCGGAGCAATGAGGACTACCCATCTGGGGTGGGATTCTATGCATTGTAGAAGATGCCCTTGGGCAATCTATACAGGAGCCCCTCCTTTGTCCATCTCTGTGCTAGCATATCAAAGCCCTCCAACATGGGCTCCCTTCGCCTCCTGAACGTGTTTGCTTTGGCATGGGAGGCAGAGGCCATGAGGTCCATGACTGGAACACCCCAGCGACAGGTGATATTGTGAAAGACTGCCGTGTTCAGTTCCCATTTACCCGGGTCTAACAGGTGACGACTGAGAAAATCTGCTTGAACATTCTCTTTGCCTGCTAGGTGAGCTGCTAAAAAGGGCCTAGAGATTCTCCTCTGCCCACAGCAGTAAAGGGTGAATCTCCTCTGCTAATCTTGCACTGCCTGTGCTTCCTAACGATTCATGTATGCTACCATCTTCCCCCTGTCAGTGCAGACCCTTACTGTTCTCTGATGAAGCAGAGAAAGGATAACTTGCAGAGCCAGAACGACCAATCATTTGGAAATGAGTGATGGACCATATGCTCTCCTCTGGAGACCAGAATCCCTGTGTCACTTGTGACTAGAAATGTGCTCCCCACCCAGTGAGGCTGGCATCCTTTGTCACCAATATCCAGTCTGGTGACTCTAGTGGCTGCCATGTGTTCCTGCCGTAGATGCCAGAAAAGGCTCATTCTCATGTTCCGTGGACAAACCAGCTTTCAGGAAAGCAGATGGAGTTGAGGAGACTAACAAGAAAGTAAAGCATTTGGAGAAGTCTCATGTAAACCCGAGCCCAAGGAACTAACTCCAAATCTGCTGCTTCAGGCACTGCTGCTTGGGATTCCAGCTCTCCACTTGTCAAAGCTTGAATCCAGCAGATGGAAGCCCTGATCGCATATGGCCCACAGATGGAGACCTGAAGAGTCAAGGCACTAGTAACAAATGCTTGCTTCAAAAAGGTCTCCAATTTGCGGTCCTGCAGGTCTTTCAATGCTGCACCATCTTCTACAGGAAAGGTAGTCTTTGCTCACTACAGACACCAGTATCTTAAGCAGTTCTCCCCTCCCCCCCCCCCCCCGAGGAATAGGTACAGGTGCTTCGCAGTCTGAATCCCTCCGAGGTTGGCTTTAGATACCTTCCATTCTGCTTCAATCTTTTTCTTGATAACTCTGTGAACAGGGAAAGAGGTTTGTGAGGACTGGAACCCCTTCCACAAGGGGGATCCTCTAAGGGTTCCTGTGTTACTGCAGGTGCTAGAATAATGTTGAGCATCACCAATGAGTGTGCAATCAGTACAGCCAGCTCCTCCCTGTGAAATAGCCTAACATTAGGATCTTCCCCTGAGGGATCTCACCTTCTTCCAGTTCAGGTGCTGCTGTCTCCCCCAAGAGATCCACTGGCTCCTCTAGAGGATCCTCTCAGGCTGGAAACAGGAGACTCCTAGCCCATCCAAAAATCCTCCTCAAGCCGTTTCCTTTTGGCTTGAGGCACCTCTGCTTTCAAAGGTCTCCTGTAGGGTGTCGGTCAACTTCTGACTCAGAGGGCTTAGACACTTAAGCTCCTTTATTGCCCCCAAGCGCTCTCTTCAGTGGGAAAAAAAAAAAGGCTTCATGTCATGCTAAAATAAACTCAGGGGAAATACTCTCATCAGCCTGTCCAGAACCATCAGAAAGCTGATGTTTGCCTTAGGCGATGTGCTTGCCCCACCATCAATGGTTGAGAAACTCACAAATGGGCACACTTCAGAACAATGTAAATTCTATTCTGCACCGACTGAGGGCATGAAATACAATATATGATCTAGTCTAGTCCAAAAGCAGGTGGTGAGCAAGCTCAAAGCCAGACTGTAGAATGTAAAGCACACCCTTGTATTGAATAGAAATCCAAGCTATCCCCCCAAAGGGACTGCATCAGGGTATAGCAGAAACCCTCAATGTGATGCTGACCCGAAACCACAGCAGCCAAGGAAGGAGTCAAAATGATCCTGGTGCTCAATTACCAATGGAAAACCTGGGACTAGCCCCATGGCCCCCAAGCCTTTTTCCTTTGACTTAAAAGAAACCCCCTTCAGTTGAACCAACAGAGCTTAAGCCCTCACAGACTGCTGACAGTGCGCTGCAGAGGGCTGCTCCCCCACAAGCAACCCGACACAGGCCGAATGGGGCCCCAGTTAAGGTTCGCACTCAAAAACAATTTTCTTGCATACTGATCAGTCTGCTGCCTTCAGTCATTTAAATATTTAGTTATTCAAGTATTTAATCATTTAACTATTGACGGAGTTAAAAAGGATCAAACAGTGCAAGCACCCAGGAAGCCTCAGCTGCATTCCCGCCGATTCAAAGAAGAGTGTGAATGCTTTAACGAACCACCGGAATTGACGGTATCCCAGAAAGGACCAGAAAACAAAACACACAAACAAAAGGGCCAAAAAAATAAAAATGCAGAAGTAAGGACAAAGCAAGAGGAGCCGAAGCACACTCCTTCCAAGGCAGCAGACTTTGTTCACCGCAACTCCAACAGAAAGAAGCAAGGCTGAAAAACAGCCATCTCCCCACTCAAGGGGATGGGGGCAGAAATCTCCCATAAATTAAATCATTTTTTTTCCTGCTCTGCCTAAGCAGCTATAAGGCATGGAAAAATTTTACCTTTAGCTGTAAGTAGCCTTTCAATAAGCTATATTCATAAGACTTGCCCCAAAATGTAATACTGTGACTCAATGGCTGAAAGGGGGGGGGGGGGGAGGAGCGACCTGGTACCACCAGGTTTGCACCCAGGGGCTTGCTGTCAGCCTTAGCTAACAAAAAAACACACCTTCCTTAATAGCCTTCCAATCCAATTCAGCTGCACTATATGATGTTTTGCTTTTTTTGTGCCGTTTCTTTATTTCCTGAGGTAAAATGGTCCCTGGAGGGGAAATTGCTGCAGTTCCTGTCCAAACTGCAGGAGCTGCAGAGTTAACAGTCGTCCTGCCCTGAAACCTCTGATGCAGAATCCATGTCCCCAACGTTTATAACTAGTACTGCAGACTTTTCCTGCTAACAGAATGCTTGCAAAATCCTTCCAAGATCAAACCACTGCTCCCCACACAGCATAGCTGGACGGAGCCTGTAATATGTAGTTGGGGGATGGGAAGAAATGGAATACTCACCTCCCCTGAAGCTCTGCAATGAAAGACTACAAAACAGTTCAATACCTCTAAAGCACTGCTGATCACGTCAGGCGTTTAGTTTAGTTTGTTTTTAAAGGTACAATACCAAAAACAACCAGCCCAGTGAAATAAAGGGGGTAAATAGGGAAAGCCAGCAAAACCTCCCTAGAAGAATGCTGGATAGTCCAGCTGGGCGTAAAGGGACCTGGACCACCAGGTATTTAACCCCTGAGCTGCACCTGACCCACCCAAGGGTCCCAGTGCTTAATAGGCAGACCCTGTAGCTGCCAGCTCTCACTACTAAAGAGCTCCACCACGGTAATTACCCAACCTACCAGCTCTTAAATTCTCCTCAGCCTTTAAAAAACTTCTCTGTCCTTAAAAAAAACAAATAGGCCCCAGATAAAACTCTCCAGTGGAGTTCTGCCACAAAGAAGCTTTCCCCCGTTGCTAGGAACTGAGATTCTAATTTCTAGAGGCTGATACCTACACATACTAGATTGGAGGAACAATAAGAAAGTGTACTCATTCTGCTGCTGCTCACTACCTTTCCTCTTATCTTTTCCTACACAACTCCTCAGGAACTCTGCTCTTCTGGCAAATCACTTTTATCTGTGCCCTTCTCTTCTACTGCCAACTCCAGACTTTGATTCTTTCACCTTGTTCCTCAGGCCTGGAACCTACATGTGTCTGTACAGCACTGCATACACCTTGTAGCGCTATGCAAATGATCAGTAGTAGTAGAGCCTCCTATGTTGTGGTCAAGTGAGAGTCGCCCTCAAAGTGGTTTTTCACGAGTGTTTAAAATCAATCTTTTCCTCTCAGTTCATCCAGATTTTCTTCAGAGAGGAGAAAATCCATCTACCATCTGCTGGAGACAAGAATACTGAAGCAACTTCTGGTGTCTGAGGCATGGGTTTCTCCAGGAACAAGCAAGAAGGCAGTCCTCACTTATGGGTGACATCGGCACAGACAGAGCCCACGTGGAGCAATTCCACAGCTTTCAAAGAAAGCCTTTGGGATTGCTGCCACGCATGCGTGGTCCTCTTCCCGCCCAAAAGGTGCCATCTTGCTCAGTCTCCCTTTTTCCACGGAGCCCATTGGGCGCACATCCTCTTCCCACGGAAAAAGTGTTTTTGTTTTCGGCCTCTGGCCCTCTCTTTTCCAGTTGGACCGGTCTTCTTCCATCCGTTCCCTTCACTCCCTTTTCCCCCAAGCAAAGGGACGTCATTATTCCAGCCTTTTTTGGAAAATGTTTTCTTTCCAGGCCTTTTCTCGCCCTTTTCAAACGCTGGCCTCAAGGGTCTTCGACCTAGCAGGGGCCTTTTTTGCCCCAATGGCCACCAGTTTTAGAAAATGAGACAGATGCTCCAAGAACGTGTTGCTCACAGACACCCATGACTGCTGTCTCCGGTGCCTGGGGGCCAACCATAACCCGGAGCTCTGCTCTCTCTGTACGAAAATGTCTACCAAGGCCCTGCTAAGTCGTAAGCAGAAGTCAGATGACATTTTCCACATTGGCACTAGAGCGCAGCGTTTCTATCTTCTTAACTGCCCAACAGGTGCTTCTGCCCAGCACAACTGGCATGCGCCTCGAGACAGATGTTCCCCCGAGGGGGACACCTAAACCTGCCCTGGAAACCCCTGAGAGCCATGGGCCTCGTGAGGGTCCTTGGCGCCAGTCTTGCTTGCCATCCCGCTCCTCGGGGGCGAGGTCTTCCAAGGCCTCGGGTTCCAAGCAGGTCTCAGCTTCTGGACAGGGTGACCAGCCTGACTGACTCCTTTTTGGACCTCTCAGGCTGAGAGTCAGACGGAGATACCTCCCCGGAGACCCGCACTCACAACAAGGACCTTCCCTCGGACCCGTCCCCGTTTGCCTCCCGAGGGACACATCCTTTCTGGTGTTCATGTGGGACATGGCGCAGGCCCTCAAGCTGGCCACGCAGGCTGAGGAACCAAGAGCAGAGGAACTTGATATCTGACAGTACGAGTTCCCACCCCAGGAGTCTTACGGTCCCAGTGCCTCCCATTCTGTCCCGGCTGCTCCTCCGCATGTGGGAAGCGCTTGCCTCGGTCCCCATCGTGAGCAAACGCCTCAACGCCATGTATAGATCCAGCGTGGCCCAGGGTTCCGAAAGACTCAGCTCCTGCACATCCTCATGTTAGTGGAATCGGCGATGCAGAAGCAAAAGAGCCCAGTCACATTATTCGGTCCCATTGGGCAGGGAGTCCAGGGCCCGCAAGGCCCATCAGGGGTCCATGCTGAAATGCCATATTCAGGCCTATCAACTGTACATGGGCATGTTCCTACACAACCTTGCCAAAGAGCTCGGCGGATTTTCTGCAGGTCTTGGGAGTGAACACCTTCTCACGTTCCAGACTCTCCTGAGGTTAGTCATGGACTGCTCAAAGTACCTCTCCCATGCCGCGTATGACGGGTTTGAATCCTCCGCCCAAGTGGCAGCGGCCGGCATCAGGGCCCAGCGCCAGGCATGGCTCCAGTCTTCGGAGCTGGAGCAATGGGTCCAGGAGAAGCTCTTGGATAGCCCCTGCCTAAGTGAACAACTGTTCGGCAAGCCCATGGAGGATAAGGCTGCCAAAATTGAAACGGAGTTCGTAACTCGAACCTGCTTCTCGCGTAAGACCTCTATCCCACAGAAGAAGCAGTCAGCGAAGAAGCCGTTCTTCCAGAGAAAGGGACTGCCCTACCCGCCCACCCCCGCACTGCCAATCGGCACACAGGGCAAGGGGGGTATGCACAGTCATTGCAAGCCTAAAGCCCAACCACCACACCACCTCAACCTGTACAGGGGTTTTGATGCCAATGGCATAGCCTCTCACCCCCCTAGCAGGGCTTCCGCCTGGGGGGGGGGGGGGGGGGGGACGCCTGTCCTTTTTTGCGCCCCAATGGGCATCGAGCATGTCGGACAGCTGGGTCCTCAGGGTGGTCCAGGAAAATTACACAGTCTTCATCTGGCAGGCTCCCTCCTCCCTAGCGGAGCCTTCTCGGCTTCCCTCGCATCAGGTTTGCTTGCAACAGGAACTCAGCAACCTCCTCGGCCAGCAGGCGGTCAAAAGGGTACCACCGCACCTCCAAAGCAGATGGTTCTACTCCCGTTACTTCTTTGTTTCAAAGACGACGACAGGCCTACGCCCCATCATCGATCTCAGGAACCTAAACAAGTTTCTGGTGCAGGAGAAGTTCAAAATGCAATCACTTGGTGTCCTGCTGCCCTTCCTCCAGCAGGGCTATTGGCTATGCTCCTTGGACCTCAGGGACGCTTACACCAACATTCTGGTCCACCCCCAGCACAGGCAGTACCTGCGCTACAGGATGCAGGGAGAGCACTACCAATACAGGGTGCTTCCCTTTGGGCTTGTGTCTGCTCCATGGGTCTTCACCAAGTGTCTTTTCTGCAGCCACCGCCTACCTCCAGCAGCAGGACATACCCATTTTCCCTTACCTAGATGTCTGGCTCGTCACAGGGCATTCACCAGAGAAAGTCTGCCTTGCGGCATCACACACTATCTTCCTCCTCGACTTCCTGGACAATTACGCCAAGTTCCTCCTCAAACAGGTGTAGACACTGGAGTTCATCGGCGCACTCCTCGCCATGGAGCAGGCGACCGCCTTTCTGCCCCGGGATCATGCACATCGTCTTTGTGCCCTGGCAGCCAAGGTCCAAGACCGGGCTCGGATTCCGGCACGAGTCATTTTGTGTGTCCTGAGGCACATGGCCTCCACTGTTCACGTTGTTCCCCATGTCTGCATGCAAATGCGGACAGCACAGTGGTGCCTCAGGGAACAATAGAGCCAGGCCTCCGGGACCCTGTCCAGATCTCCCGCAGTCTTTACACCTCCCTGGATTGGTGGCAGGATCCCCAAAGCCGCCTTCAAGGAATACTCTTCCAGGCCCTGCAGCACGAGCTCATCCTGACAAAGGATGCCTCCCTGATGGGTTGGGGAGCCCACTGCAGTGACCTATGCACCCAGGGGTAGTGGTCAGCCAAAGAAGCTCAGCAGCAGATGAATCTGCTCGAGCTTCGGGCAGTTCACTGGGTCCTGAGGGCCTTCGTGCAGACCGACAGAGTAGCTATGTTCTACATAAACAAGGAAGGGGGGAATAGGTTCTCGCCCCCTCTGTTGGGAGGCGGTCCTCCTTTGCTGTTCACCGGGGCATAACACTCAGAGCGGTCTATCTCCAGAGCCAGGAGAATGTCCTCGCAGACAAACTCAGCAGAATCCTCCGCCCACACGAGTTGCGCCTGGACCCGGAGGTGGCCAGCCTTTTATTCCATGGGTGGAGGACTCCGTCCATGGACCTGTTCACCAGTCTGGTGAATGCGCAGCTCCCCTGATTCTGCGGACCAGTTCTACATCCAAGCAGGGTGGCTCTGGGTGCATTCCTCCTGAGTTGAGCCTCCGGGCTCCTTTAGGCCTTTCCCTCCACTCCTCTCATTGTGAGGACCCTTCACAAGGTCCATCAGGAGCGAGTTTCCATGATTCTCATGGCTCCTTCGTGGCCCCGACAGCCTTGCTTCCCTCTTCTGCTCCGGCTCTCATCCGAGCCTCCAGTCCCCCTAGGCTGCACCCAGGGCCTGCTAACGCAGGAGAAGGGACAGGTGCTCCACCCGAACCTGGCCTCGTTGTTCCTTACAACCTGGCGGCTGAATGGGTCTCCTTAGCCCCGTTGCACTTACCGGGGGAGGTCAAGGAGATCCTCCTCGCGTCAAGGAAGGACTCGACCAGGTGAGCCTATGCTTTGAAGTGGCGGCGTTTCTTGATCTGGTGCGCCGAGCTCCAGATTGACCCATTCTCCTACTCTCTCCAGGATGTTCTCCAGTACCTCCTCCACCTCTCAAAGGAGGGGCTGAAATCCAACTCGGTCAGGGTACACCTGAGCGCCATCTTGGCTAACCACCTCCCCAGAGGGTAAACCCCTCTTGGGGTAGCCCCTGGTCTCCCATTTCATGTGGGGCCTCTTACTTTCCAAGTCTCCCATCCAGCCTCTCCCAGCAGAGTGGGACCTGAATGTCGTGTTCATGCAGCTTATGCATCCACCCTTCGAACTGATGGCAACGTGCTCGCTTTGGCACCTCTCCTGGAAGGTAGTCTTCCTGGTGGATCTGACCTCGGCTCGGCGAGTCAGCAAGCACCAGGCCCTCATGGCTGAGGCTCCCTACACCAGGTTCCATGGGAACAGAGTGGTCCTCCGCACCCACCCCAAGTTCCTACCGAAGGTTGTCTCGGACTTCCATCTCAATCAGGAGATAGTCTTATCGACCTTCTTCCCGAGACCTCATGCCGTTCGGGCATCAGCGATCTTATATATACTTGACTGCAAGAGGGCTCTCACCTTCTACTTGTAGCGCACCCAGGTTCATCGCCAGTCCGATTGGCTCTTTGTTACCTATGATCCCAGCCGCCTGAGGCAGGCAGTCACCAAGCACACCCTCTCCATCTGGATGGTGGACTGCATTGCCTTCCCCAAGCAAAGGCGGGTGACCCGCTGGATCGACAGGTCACTGCACAAAATGTCCGGGCCAAGGCAGCTTCGGTGGCCTCACTGCACTCAGTACCTCTAACGGACATCTGCCGGGCTGCAACCTGGTCTTCAGCGAACACTTTTGCTTCGCACTACTGAATGGAGAGGGTGTCCCGCTGAGACAGCGCCTTCGGCCAGGCTGTACTTCGTAATCTGTTCAGGTGATAAGAAACTCCTGCCCTCTGACCTTTCTTCAGCGGCTACCGAGAGCTTCGCCCTGGGGATCCAGGTTCCTTTGGGCATTGGCTTCTGCTCACGGCCTCACGGAGGCATTTTTGGTCACAGGTTCGGTAGCCTGTAGTTAGGGAGTCCCATAAGTGAGGACCGACTTCGTGCTTGTTCCTGGAGAAAACGTAGTTACTCACCTGTAACAGGTGTTCTCCAGGGGCAGCAGGAATCAGTCCTCACTACCCTCCCACCTTCCCTGAAGAGTTGATATTTTTATCCTTCCCTTGCCATCTGCTTAGTAGGGCTCCAGCTATGGGACCTGACTGAGCAAGATGGCACCTTGGGGCAGGAAGACGACCATGCATGCATGGCAGCAATCCCTAAGGCTTTCTTTGAAAGCTGGGGAATTGCTCCGTGCAGGCTCTGTCTGTGCAGATGTCACTCATAAGTGAGGGCTGGTTCCTGCTGTCCTTGGAGAACACCTGTTACAGGTAACTACACTTTTTCATTGGTTCTTTGTCTCCACCAATCTGCTGGTATGAGAACACAACCCCCTTGTCTGAAATGGACTAGCAGGATAATATGGAATGGCTCAATTAAGCACTTAGGGGGTAAAATCTTTGGCAGATATTGGGGTGCCATCTCAGTTAAATGACCTGCTTTCCATTAAAGCTTTTAGGAAGGATAAGTATAGGTGGATGCCAGTAATATAGAGTAGGGGTGGGTGACAAATGCTATCCATATGAATTGACTGCCAGGAGTCCTATATCTCTCTGCAATATTACCAATAGCTGTATCTTCCTCTTTCTTTAAGGGGGGGTGTCTAAATTGATGCAACAGCTGACATGGGGGGGGGAGCTTGGGTGGGATTAAAGGTGCTATAGTACCCAAGGGGGGAGGGGTTACCTATTTTTACTTTTATTATTTAGCTTGTCAGCTTGGGATAATAGTGCAATAGGAATTCCCCTTTTTAGATCAGATCAGTACTGGCTTGAGTAGGAAAGGAGGGATAGGAAAGGAAGGGGGGAGCGTACTCCCCACCCCCCTTGGGGGCAGAAAAGAGAGTGGAATGTGTTGAGGACAGTGGGGTTGTGGGGAAAACTTTGGGGCCAGGAGCGACACCAGTTTGGGCCATCTTGGAGCTTGAAGAATTATAGCCCAAAAAGGTGAGAGGTCTAGTGGTGAACTTCTCCCTCAAATTCTTTTTGCAATTACAGGGGCAGAGTTTTTTTTACTCAATAGGATTTCAGGGAGAAATTTCAACTCTCAGCCTTCATTTGTTTGCCCTTTTTTTTCCTTTCAGCTCTGAAGCTTGAGGAAAGGAACTTGTGAGGGTTTTTCCAGTATCTCAGAGACTTTGGAGAGAGAAATTTTGTTTGAGAGGCACTTAAAGGAAGGGAGTGGTCGATTTTATAGAGTAGTATAAGAGCATTTTTAGGGAGGCAAAGAAGGTTTCAAGGTGGCTTGGCATAAAAAACTAGGGGAAGTTTTGGAGGAGAAGCAGCTATGGGCTGATACACTTAGTAAGAGCTGAAATTGTTCCTCTCTACCAAAATTGTGAGGCTGCACTACAGAATTATGATAGAAGGATATTACAGCCCAGTAAAGATGCATTTTATGAAAATAAAGCGGGGGGGGGGGGGGGGGGGCAGCACGCTGGTGGTTGGTTCCTTGGCTCAGTTGCTGGGAGTTTTTATAAACATAGTACCATTTGGGAAGGGGTTAGAAGGGAAACACAAACACTAAACAGTTTGAAAATTCCATTAGAATTGAAGATACAGATTTTTTGTCTACATGCTCTCTGCTCTTGGATAAGAGATCATGTGTGAAACAGGGGTTGCAGCTAATGCAAACTACAAGGCGGGTCTTGTTACATGTATGGGGGAGCATAGAGATGCCTCAACTGGGAAAAGAGCAAATGGAAGTGTGGTTTGTAACAAAAATGGAATGGATGTCTGGTAAGGTAAAAGGGTCACTTGAGAAAAGGAAAGTCATTGAGCAGATAAGGCCTAATTTTACCTACGTCCCTCCAGTCTGGCCATGAATGGGTTAATTCCTGCCTTCAGCAGCCGAGGACTGAGCATGACAGAACTTTACAGTCCCCCTATAAGGGCTTCCTCTTCAGCTCCAGCCCTCAGCATTCTCTTGACAAAGTAGTCTACAGAGCAACAAATCAGGAAAACACCCTCTAGCTGACCCCCCCCCCCCTTCCCATGTGAAGGCAACAGGAGAAACCCAACCGGGTAGAGAGCCCACTCTGACACCAAGCACCGGTATATACACCAGTTACACTATTCCAACAAAAGAGGGGAGGGGGCTGTCTGACAGCTACCTGTCAGAGGCCCACCCTACCGAACCTCACAGACTCCATCCCCCTCCTAACAGGAAGACTCACCACCAGCACATACATTCTACCACTCAGAGGAAGAAAAAAAAATAACTGACGATTCTGGGCAGGTTCCAGACTGGAATGGAGGGACTCAAGGAGAGACAATTAGCAGGTAAGGCCAAATTTTGCCTTCCATATTATCAGTCCAGCCATGAATGGGATGTACCAGAACAGTACCTAAAAATGGGAGGGACCCACGTGTCCCACCTGAATGACAGGCTCCAAAACACACATCGGCCACAGCATGCATGTCCAAATGGTAATGCAGAGTAAAGTTATGCAGCAACAACCAGGTCTCAATCCTACAGATGTCTGCCGGTGGGACCAGACCATGTTCTGCCAATGGCAATGCCTGTGATTGTGTACTGTGAGCCCGAAGCCCAACTGGCATAGACTTCCCTTGGAAGGCATAGGCTGCACTAATTGTTTCCTTCATCCACTGCACTATAGATGCTTTGGAGGCCACCTGGCCTCTCCACCAGACAATCCACCTAATGCAGTGATTAGGTCCTCCTCAGGTATTTTTAGAGCGCCTTGTGCATATCCAAGAGGTGCAGCTGCCAGTCATGAACAGAGTCCCCTACCACTCCAAAACACCAGAAGGGAAACTAACTGATTCAGATGGAAACTAGAAACCACCTTGGGAAGAAAGGACTAAACTGACAGCAGGGGTACCTTCTCCTTGGAGATCAGGAGGAAAGGGTCCAGAGACCCAGCATGCAGAACACTACCACCAAAAACAAATGTCTTCAAAGTGAGGTGCTTAAGAGATGCCTCGGCAAACAGCTCAAAGGGAGATTCTGTCAGCGACACCAGCACTAACTTAAGATGCCATGGTGACACCACAGAGTGCACCAATGGCCACACCTGCTTGACATGAAGGACTACAAAAGGGGACTGCTACTTCTACAGAGAGATCTGCAATTGTAAGTATTTACTTCTGGGAATTTTCCTAAATCTTGGGGGGAAAGGAATTCTTTAAATTAAAGCTGAATGTGAACCCAGTGGATTTGTTAAATCAGTCAGGGCCTAGTAGCAGCAAAGAGCTCTCAGTTTAAATTTAAAACACAGCAGAGCACTTTCTGGTTAAATTTAGACCCCAAGACTCCCTCTATCCAAGCAAGGGCTGTGGGACTCCACCTGGAAATTGGTCAGAGCTTACCTTAGAAGCACAGGACAGGGTACTCTGTAGCAGCCAGCTTTTCATAGGTCTTCTTTTCCTCCCTAAAACACCCACTCACCACTGGGATAATTGTAGCTTTATAGATGCTTAAACCTCTTAAAAGGAAAGGAGGTGCTATATTCACACTCAGGTGCAGCTGTTTATACTCATCAGGCATACATTCAGGACCCGAGATTAATGTACTTTGTTCACCTGAAGCTTAAACAAAACATATTAGGTATAGTTTTATTAGTATAAGTATCCCCAGCAACCCTTAGTAAGTAAAGAACTTAAATATCTAAACATCCTTAAAACTAAAATGCAGACAGCAGTCCAGCAGCGAGATGGGGGCTTTCCAATCTTTTGCACTGACTGTCACATATATGATTTTCTCCCAGTTAGTGAGGGGTCTTACATGTGCACTAGGTGCAAGGAGCTCTTTGCTCTCAGGGAACGAGCCCGATTTCTGGAGGCTAGAGTAGCAGACTTGGAGGACATAAGGAAAAAAGAGAGGTACATAGACAGGAGGTTGCGGGGATTTTGGCACCAGCTCAGGGACAAGCAGAGGTCAGGAAGAACCCAGATGGGGTCCCTGAGGTGTCCAAGGGACTGGCTCCATTGGGCAGTGAGACACCACTGAGCCGTCCGCATGTGCAGGCAGGCATGAGGAACCACATGTACAGTCGAGGCCATGTGGCCCAGGAGATGTAGCATGGTCCGAGCAGTGAGCTAGTGAGTGCTTTGGACACGAGCCGCCAGAGCTCAGGAGGCAGGTGGAGTGATCCAATGGCAAGGGGGCGATTGCCTGCTGAGTATCAAGGCGTGACCCGATGAACTCGAGAGCCTGCATCGGCTCAAGGTGAGACTTCGGGTAGTTGGCCAATAACCCCAAGCTCTCCAAGAGGAGGACAGCTCCCAACATTAGTCGCCAAGCCTCCTCGAGCCAGTCGTCGAGGTAGGGAAAAACCGGCACGCTCTAGCGCCGAAGGTAAGCAGGGACCACGACAAGGTACTTTGTGAAGACCCGTGGGGCGGACGCAAGGTTGAAGGGCAGCACCCTCTACTGGAAGTGCTCTCCCTGCACCCTGAAATGCAGAGATACTGCCTGTGTTGGGGGTGGATTAAGATGTGGGTGTAAGCGTCCTTTAGATCCAAGAAGCATAGCCAGTCGCCCTGCCGGAGGAAGGGCAGCAGAACACCAAGAGATAACATCTTGAATTTCTCACGCACCAGGAACTTGCTTAGCCTGCACAGGGCGAGGATGGGCCACAGACCCCTCTTCCCCCCCCCCCCCCCGTCTTTTTCGGGACAAGGAAGTACCGGGAATAGAAGCCCCAACCTCGTAGGTGGGGAGGGACCTTCTTGAATGCCTGTTGGGCGAGGAGAGAGAGTGCAATTCCTGCTGCAGCAGAAGCTGGTGTGCAGGGAGTCAAAGAGGCTCCACCGGAGAGAAAGGAGGTGGAAGCTATGCTGATGACATCAAAACAACTGAGTGGGTTGTGGGGGGGGGCTGGAGTTTGGGCCTTCGGTCCCTTTGGCTTACGACACCCCTAGCCAGATTTCCCCTGCTTCGGAGTGGCCAGCGTGGGAGGAGCTCGATATGGCAATAGCCCCGATACTGGACACCTTCTCTAGGGAAGAAGGGCTTCTTGGTTGGTTGCTTCTTCTGAGGCAGGGTGTAAGTTTTGCGGGAGAGACGGGTTCTGGTGACGAACTCTGTCTCAATTTCCACGGCCTTCTCCTTCATCAGCTTGCCGAAGAGCTGCTCACCAAGACAGGGCAGTCCAGGAGCTTCTCCTGTACCCACTGCTCCAAATCTGAGGACTGGAGCCATGCCTGGTGGCAGGCCCCAATGCCCGCAGCCGCCACCCAAGCAGATGTCTCGAAACTGTCATAGGAGGCTCGAGAGAGGCACTTAGTCGGTGATGGAGTTTAGGTTCCGCACCCTGCTATCAAGGGGCTCTCCCTCGAGGCCCGCGGAGAAACACCTGAGTTCCTTAGCAAACTCGTGCAGTAACATAATATACAGTTGATATGCCTGGATGTGACAAGAGAGCATGGAACCTTGGTAGGCCTTGTGGCCTAGGGCATCAAGGGCACTCAACTCTCAGCTGGGAGGTACCAACGAGTGCAAATTCAGGATCTTTTGCTTCCTCATGGCCGATAACACCACCATCAAGGTGTGTGGGAGTAGGGTCTTTTGGAAGCCTGGTCCATGTTGTACCTTGTATATCGTGTCAAGGCGGTTGCTTACAATGGGAACCGAGGCTGGGACCTCCCACATGCGGAACAGCAGCTGAGACAGAATAGGAAGTACAGGCACAGTGAGGAATTCCCAGGGCAGGGACTCGTACTGAAGAATGTAGAGTTCTTCAGCACGAGGGACCTCCTCAGCCTGGGTGACCAGGTTAAGGGCCTGTGCCATGTCCCGAATGAACACCAGAAAGGAGGTGTCTTCGGGTGATGAGCGCCGCTGGAATGCAGGCGGTTAGGGGTCTGGCGGAAGATCCCAGTGGGTATGGGTTTCCATGTAAGTGTCCCCATCGGACTCCCACTCCGAGAAATCGGTCGAGTAGTCCAAGCCGGGCAGTTCGCCCTGTCCAATGGCCGTTGGCCTGGTGCCAGAGGCCCTGGACGATCTCACCTCTGAGGAACGGGAGGGCGAGCGAGACAGACGTCAAGGACCTTCATGAGGACCGCAGCTCTTGGGGGTTTCCTGGACGGATTTGGGTATCCCATGCGAGGGACCCACAGTCTCTGGGCACGAGTCAGCAAAGATGGCTGTGAGTGCCTGCTAGGAAGCAATGAATGAAGAAAGGCTGCGTTCCAGCACCAGCATGCGGGACTCCCATGCGGGCATGGGGCCCTGCGACGCCGATCCTGGGGTCAGTGGGTCGGGCATCGAGGAGGAGGAGGAGGAGAGGAGGTCCTCACCGTGACGACCCTCAGGAGACCAGGCGCCTTCACAGGAGGCCTTCGCTTCTGTGCGGGGTACCTTATCTGACTCTCGGGAATGCCGAAGGGGGCTAAGCGACCCAGCGCGGGAGCGCTTGCGCTTGTCGGGAGCCCCGAACAGCGACTTCGAGGCCTTCTTTGTGTGCCGCTCCACCTCGGGGGACCCCTGGTCGGAGTGCTGCCGAGAACACGGGGCCGTAGGGGGAAACCCACCAGAGGGGAGACGACCGAGGGCGCCATCAGGGACTCTGAAGTGGCCTGACAATGTCTTCGGACCTGCTTACAGCTGAGCAGGGCCTTAGAGGACATTTTCTTGCAAAGCGAACAGAGTTCACAGTCATGAGTGTCTGTAATCAACATGTTCCTAGAGCATCTATCGCACTTTTTGAATCCGGTGGCTATGGGGTCAGAGGTGGTTGTTGCCAAAAAAGCATCTTTCAGGAAATGGAAAAAAGAGCCAAATGACGAAAACTGGAAACAGCACAAGCACTGACAAGTTAAATGCAAGGCAGGCAAAGAGAGAATTTGAGAAGAAGCTTGCTGTGGAAACAAAAACGCTTAATAAAGACTTTTTCAACTACATTTGTTGCAAAAAACCTGTGAGAGTCAGTTGGACCATTAGATGATAGAGGAGTAAAAGGGGCACTAAGAGGGGACAAGGCCATAGCGGAGAGAATGAATGAATTCTTTGCTTTGGTCTTTACTGAGGAAGATGTAGGGGATGTTACCCATGACTGAAGTGGTATTTAAAGGTGATACTGCAGAAGAATTGAAAGAAATATCGATAAACCGGGAAGATGTATTACAACTCTGATAAACTGAAGATTAGCAAATCACCTGGACCAGATGGTATACATCCAAGGGTGTTGAAAGATCTGAAATATGAGATTGCAGACCTGCTATTAGTAATCTGTGAACTATCATTAAAATTATCTGTAATACCTGAAGACTGGAGGATGGCCAATGTAGCACCAATTTTTAAAAAGGGTTCCAGGGGTGACTGGGAAAACTATTCACCGGTGAGCCTGACGTCAGTACCGTGAAAAATGGTAGAAACCATCATTAAGAACAAAATTACTTAACATGTAGATAGTCATGGCTTAATGGGACTTATGTTGCACTCAATCTAGACTGCCGTCCATTCATGTAGTGCCTTATTGCATCAATGACCTTTATAATGTATTAACAATCGCTACTGTTTGAAGATGTGCTTACTAGATGTACTTGTTCCGCAGTACAGCTACTATATTCAAAACATCTCTAACTATCAGGAAAACAAATCTTCCAAAACCCCTCCAACACGGGTTTTTATCCTTAGCAAATACTATATATGTTTTTTGTTGAGAGATGAAGATACTTAGATGTACTGCAATTCGGAAACTTCCACCATTATTCAATGGAGATCTCAACGCTCTTCCTGGGCACCTTTTTTTTCGCTGACTGTATTGAACCGAGAGTGTGGTTGTCTTCAATGATTGAACAGATCTACTTTCCCTCAATTGTTTCAGATGAACGTATCTGAACTTTTTTGCATTGATACACATTCAGTAAGTGACCCAATTGTCTTATGGCTTAATGGGAGACAGCCAAGACGAAATTAGACGTACCTGCTAATTGTTGTTCCTTAAGGAACTCTAGTCCAGTCCCGGAACCTTAGAGTTTAGAATGCCTTCCAGCAACCTTGGAGAATGAATGTCGTCATCTTTTTCTGATGCCACCGATACAAGTAGGCTAACTCCGCCCCCTTTCAACAGTACCTATTGACAAAGCAGACTCAGCAGAGCAACAAATAAGTAGATAATAAAATATATTAATAGGCAAAAAATACCTTTAAACAACAAACCGTAAATATATAAAAAAATTTTTTTTTTTGCATGCTTACAAAGCACTGCTGCCACAAAATATCCTGAAACATTGAATATGTAAATGTTTGCAAAATTTTAAAAGCTTTAAAATTAAATTCCTAACAACTTAATAAAAAGACTCAGGCTGATGAAAAACCCCCTTGAAATACACTGGGAGGGATCCGGGACTGGACTAGAGTTCCTTAAGGAACAACAATTAGCAGGTAAGTCTAATTTCGTCTTCCTTTGCGTCCCTCTAGTCCAGTCCCGGAACCTTAGAGGATGTAACAGAGCAGTTAATCTTAATAGGAGGGACCCGCAAGGCCAGCCTGAAGAACCGCTGAACCAAAACGCCCATCTTCTGCTTCCTGCACATCTAACCGATAGTGCTTAGCAAAAGAATGTAAAGACGACCATGTAGCCGCTCTACAAATATCTCCTACTGGAACAAAACTAACCTCCGCCCAAGACGCTGCGTGCGCTCTGGTTGAGTGGGCTCGAAGACCCACCGGAACCGCCTTTCCTTTAAGAAGGTATGCCGATGCTATCGCTTCTTTTAGCCATCTAGAAATAGAAGACTTTACCACCGCTTCTCCTTTACGAGGACCTCCAAAGGACACAAACAAACAATCTATCAGAATTCCTGAAAGTAGCGGTTCTATGGAGATACCACTTCAACACTCTACAAACATCCAGAAGATGCAATCTACGACCTGACTTATCTTTCTGGCTCTTTGAAAATACAGGCAGTGAGATCACCTGATTGACATGAAACACTGAAACCACTTTCGGTAAGAATGCTGGCACTGTACGTAATACAACCTTGTGATTAAAAAATGATAAATATGGCTCTTTACAAAATAAAGCCTGCAACTCCGAAATTCTTCTAGCAGAACAGATTGCCACGAGAAAAACAGTTTTCAACGTTAAATCCTTCAATGACGAAACTCCCAATGGCTCAAAAGGTGGACCCATTAGAGACTCTAAAACCAAATTTAAATCCCATAAAGGCATTAAATTACATTTAGGAGGCCGCATAAGCAATACGGCTCTTAAAAATCTACGAATGTCTACGTGAGAACCTAATAGCTGACCCTGAATCCTACCACGATAACATGAGATAGCTGCCAGTTGCACTCTCAAAGAACTAGCCGCTAGACCCCTTTCCACACCATCTTGTAAAAAAGAAAGAATCTGCAGCACCGAGGCCCCTAACGGCCTAAGATTCCGTTTGGCACACCATGCCTCAAAAATTCTCCACACTCGTATGTACGCCAGCGAGGCTGAACGTCTTCGTGCCTTCAGCAAAGTAGAGATGACCGCCGACAAATAGCCCTTGGCAGTCATCCTAGCCCTTTCAAGAGCCAAGCCGTAAGCGAGAATCGAGCCACCTGGGGCATGCGTAATGGACCTTGCTGTAAAAGATCCTCTCGAAATGGAATCCTCCATGGCATGTCCACTAGCAGACGCACTAGGTCCGCATACCAAGATCTTTGAGGCCAATCAGGCGCTATTAGCAACACCCGACCTTGATGTTGCTCCACCCGTTGAAGTACACGCCCTATCAGAGTCCACGGAGGAAACACGTAAAGGAGACAGTCTTCCGGCCATATCTTGCTAAGGCATCGAGGCCTTCGGACATTCGTTCCCGTCTTCGGCTGAAAAAACGTGACACCTGCGCCGACTTGAAAGTTGCCATCAGGTCCATTAGGGGAATCCCCCATCGTTGCACCAACAACGCAAACACTTCCGGGTGAAGCTGCCACTCTCCTGGGTCTACTCTGCGACGACTTAGAAAATCCGCTTCCACATTTTCCACTCCTGCGACATGCTGAGCGGAAAGAGCTAACAGATTGCGCTCTGCCCACTTCAAAAGCCGACTCGCCTACGTTTGCAGAGCGAGACTGCCGGTTCCTCCTTGGCGATTGATGTAGGCGACTGTTGTCGCATTGTCGGAGAACACCCTTACTGCTGCATGATTCAGATATCTCAAATTCCCGCAACGCCAAACTCACAGCTCTCTCATCTCTAGACGGTTGATGGACCAAGTTTGTTCCTCTGGTGACCAGAGACCTTGGACAAACCTGCCTTGGAGATGAGCCCCCCAACCTGTGAGGCTTGCATCCGTCGTTAGCAAAATCCAGGATGGAGGCTCTAGAGGCATACCCGCCCCAGATGCTCCTCCGCTAACCACCAGAGAAGATCCTGACGAACCTCTGGAGGACAGATTAGGCGCCGAGTCAACGCATCTTTCTGGTGAGACCATCTTTGCAGAAGAGCCCCCTGCAATGCTCGCATATGAGCTCTGGCCCACGGTACCACTTCGATCGTGGCCACCATTGTACCCAGTAATTGTAGATAATGCCACGCTGTCGGCGCCTGTCTTGCTAAAATCCGACTGACCATCTCCCTCAATCCTTGAACTCTGTGACTTGGGAGAAAAACTGCAGCTTTCGCTGTTTCGAAACGTGCTCCTAAATATTCTAGAGACTGTGTTGGTTCCAACTTGCTCTTTGCAAAATTGACCACCCAACCAAGACTCTCCATCAACTGCACTACCCGCACGGTGGCTATTAGACTCTCCTGCCTTGACTTTGCTCGAATCAGCCAGTCGTCTAGATAAGGATGTACTCGTACCCCTTCCTTGCGTAGTGCAGCCGCTACCACTACCATAACCTTGGTAAACGTTCGCGGAGCTGTAGCCAATCCGAAGGGCATCGCCTGAAATTGAAAATGCCCCATGGGCAGAGCGAATCTCAGAAATCGTTGATGATCTTTCCACACGGGGATATGTAAATACGCCTCTGTCAGATCTAATGAGGTTAAGAATTTGTTTGCCTTCACAGCCGCGATGACAGAGCGTAGCGACTCCATTCTGAAATGGGTGATCCGAAGACAACGAGTTACCCTTTTTAAATCTAGAATCGGCCGAAAAGTGCCCTCTTTCTTTGGCACTACGAAATAGATGGAGTACCGACCGAGACCGCACTGCTCCACAGGAACGGGAATTACTGCCTGAAGCTGCAGTAAACGCTGCAGTGTGTCTGCGACTGCGTTCACTCTTTGTGGAGTGCAGCAAGGAGATTGAACAAAGGAGTCTGACACGGGCCGAAGGAGCTCTAGAGCATAACCTTCTCGAATGATCTCTAAAACCCACTGATCTGTGGTAATCTTGACCCAGGCAGGGTAAAAATCCCTCAACCTTCCTCCCACGGGAATAAACCCTGCCTGAGCCTGTCTCATCTCATTAGGATTTCTTTAGATTTGTGGCCTGAAACTGAGAAAATCCCCTTCCGGCTCACCGGAAACTCCGAAAACCTTGACCCCGTACTGAGAACCTTCCCCGTTGGGGCTGGCTAAAACGAGGCGTCCGAAATCTACTAAACTCTCTAGAATTTCCTCGTGAGCCTCCAGCACCTCGACTCTGCCTCGGCTTATCCTCCGGCAGACGACCACCCTTGGACTCCCCTAGTTCTTTAACCAACTTTTCCAAATCTTCACCAAACAAGTTTACCCCTAAAAGGTAACTTACTAAGACGAGCTTTAGAAGAACCGTCCGCTGACCAGTTACGCAACCAAAAGGTATCTTCGGGCCGCTACAACCGAGGCCATACTCTTAGCCAGAGCTCTGATAAGATCATAATGGATGTCCGATAAATAAGCAGCACCCGATTCCAACCGAGTTACCTCCTCTAACTGCTCATTTACCTGATCTACCTGCAACTTTTGCGACCATCGCAAACATCCTCTTGCGACCCATGCCCCCGCAATCGAGGCTTGCAAGGAAAGGGCGCTAACAAACACCTGCTTAAGCAAAGTGTCTAATTTCCTGTCCTGAACATCCTTTAATGCAGCGGCTCCTTCAACCGGAATCGTAGTCTTCTTGGTTACAGCTGAAACCGCAGCATCCACTTTAGGAGAGCGAAAAAGCTCCTTATCTTGATCTGAAAGAGGGTAAAGACGAGTTAAAAATCTAGAACCTCGAAAAGCTGCCTCAGGACAGTCCCACTCCTCTTGAATCATAGACTTGAAAACTCTATGAACTGGGAAAAAACTCGCTGGGACTTCCGCACCGCCTGCAAAAGTGGATCTTCCAAAGATTCTTCAGCTACCGAATCCCCCGCAGGCATATTAAGTGACCTAAGAGTCTCAGAAATCAAAGCAGGCAACTCCTCTTTACGAAATACTCTAACCACTCTATTTTGTTGTTCTTCTTCTGGCAACTCTCCTTCCTCTAATTCCATCTCAGAGGACTGATCTACATCGTCCGCACCTTCCAACACTTCCTCGAGAAGACTATCATTTACTGCCTGCTTACTGATCTTTGCTAACCCTGCGTCCTCCTCGGGTAGACAAACAGACCCAGTACGCTTCATACGCTTTGAAGTTTGAGAAGAAACCCCTAACATAGGCTGCAGAAGCTCCAAGGCCTGAGACATCAGCAAATAGAAATTAGGAGGAATAGAATGAACATCTGCTGTGCTCATAGATGGAAGCACTAGAGCATCAACCTCAGCAGAAGACCCAGGCCCTGTCCGCACAGGACTTAAAGCAGGTGGCACAGAATTACCAAGTTCCCCTGTTAAACCAACCTGAGCACCCAAGGAACTTCCTTGGGCTTTGATTGCACCATCGGGCTCCAAAGTGCATGACTTACACACCCCCAAATCCATTAATTCTCCACGCCGCGAGCCACAAACTAAACACCGTGGCTTAGCCGGCATTCTATAATAAAAAGTCAAACACAATTAAAAAGACTGTACCTTAAAAGGATTATTTTCCCAAACTAAAGAGAATAATTAAGTCAAAAACACAATTTAAAAAAGACTGCTGCTTAACTCCCGCAAAAGCTAATGAAGAAATCGCGTGCCGAACACTCACGTGCTGCACACCCGCGCGCCAAACGATCAACAGCAACAAGGCGGATTCAAAAAACTAATTACCAGTACCTTCCCCCACAAACCTTAAAGTCCTGGGGAAGTTCAATGCGTCGGAGCTCAGCCGTTCAGCGGCTTCGGCACCAACGTCAGAGAAAACAAAATGCCCTGCAATCCCTTACATCTAAGGGCAGTGCACAGCCTAAAACTTTGTTTCTCTTCTTTTCTCTCTCTCTCCACCTGCTCCTCACCCCTCTTACCGGGTTCGGGAGCAGGGAGGATCTATCCGTTAAAACTATTAAGCCTCTGATCGTTTAAAAGATGGGGAGGAGGCAAAACAAAACAAATTAAAATAGCCCAGCAGGAAGCTTCAGCAGCAGCAGCGCTCTTAAAACAAAATCTAATCAAAATTTGAATCAAGCCAAATCAAACTAAATAAATAATTCAGCTATACTTGTTTGTTACAACTGAGCCCAGATACAGGCTCAGACGTCTCAAAAGCTGCTTGGAGACTGAAATACTGTTGAAAGGGGGCGGAGTTAGCCTACTTGTATCGGTGGCATCAGAAAAAGATGACATCATTCAGTCTCCAAGGTTGCTGGAAGGCATTCTAAACTCTAAGGTTCCGGGACTGGACTAGAGGGACGCAAAGGAACATGGCTTTAGACAAGGAAGGTCTCGTCTTACTAATCTGTTATGTTTTTTTGAAGGTGTGAATAAACAGATAGACAAAGGTGAGTCGGTTGATATAGTGTATCTGGACTTTCAAAAAGCCTTTGACAAGATCCCTCAGAGACCTTTGGCAAAACTAAAAAGTCATGGGATAGGAGGCAGTGCACTGTTGTGGATCAGGAACTGGTTAAAAGATAGAAAGCAGAGGGTAGGGCTAAATGGACAATTTTCCCCAATGGAGAAAGGTGAATAGTGGGAGTACCCCAGGGATATGGGCTGGGTCCACTGCTTTTTGATATATTCATAAATGACCGGGAAAAGGGAATAATGAATGAGGTTATCAAATTTGCAAATTACACAAAACTATTTAAAGTTGTTAAAACCCATGAGGATTGTGGAAAATTGCAAGAGGATCTTGATAAATTGGAAGACTAGACATCCAAATGGCAGATGAAATTTAATGTGGACAAGTGTAAAGTTATGCACCTAGGAAAGAATAATCCAAACTATGGTTACACAATGCAAGGTTCCACATTAGGAACCACCACCCAGGAAAAAGATTTAGGTGTCATTGTGGATAACATGTTAAAACCCTCAGCCCAGTGTGCAGCGGTGGCCAAGAGAGCAAATAGAATGCTAGGTATCATAAGGAAAGGAATAGAAAATGAAACAAAGAATATTATAATGACTATTGTTCCATGGTGCAATGGCACCTTGAATATTGTGTGCAATTCTGGTTGCCATATCTTAAAAAAAGGATATAGTGTTATTAGAAAAGGTACAGAGAAGAGCCACCAAAATAGTAAAGGGGATGGAAGGATACTCCTATGAAGAGAAGCTAAAAGGTTAGGGCTCTTCAACCTGGAAAAGAGATGGCTAAGGGGAGATATGATAGAGGTCTATAAATTAATGAATGGAGTGGAACGGGTAAACATAGATTGATTGTTTACATCATCAGAATATTGAAAGACCAGGGGACATACAATGAAGCTACAGGGTAACCTATTTAAAGCTAATAAGAGAAAATATTTTTTCACTCAATGTGTAATCAAACTCTGGAATTTCTTACTGGAGAATGTAGTAAAAGCTGTTAGTATAGTTGGGTTTAAGAAAGGTTTGGACAAGTTCCTGGAAGAAAGGTCCATAAAACCATCATTAAGAGGGACCCAGGATATCATTGCTTGACCCTATATAAGCACTGTGGAACCTGTGTCTTTTGGGGAAACTGCTAGGTACTTATGGCGACCTTTCTGTCTCTCGATGGGCGGGCTCCATCGAGAGACAGAAAGGCTCCACAATGGTTTTACAGGCACAGTTGTGGTTCCCTAAGAGACAGGGAGCCGTGGCTGTAGAACAGCAGCAGGGCACAGTAGCAGGCAGACAGGGAGAGGGGGAGGAGGGGGCAGGCAATGGTTTCGCAGGTACAGCTGCGGTTCCCTAAGAGGCAGGGAGCCACGGCTGCATTAGAAGGGAGGCGGTGAGTTTGCCGCTGCCGAGAAGCAGACTCGGCAGCGGCAGCAACTTGAGCACTTTTGGGTTTGTTTTTTTTTTAACAGTGGAAGGAGGCGACCCACAGGTTGAGAACCGCTGCACTAAAGGATCCTGGTGGAAGACAGGTCCTGCAGCCCTCTCACTCTCACCTCCCCTATGGAGTGAACCCAGATCTAGGCAAAGTCAGCCTGCTGCCTTGGCAGCCTGCTCTTTTCTAACTCTCAATAATTAACTTTTGTTTTATTTTTTTTAATCAAAAGGGAATAAGAATGTGAATCAAACTCCTTTTAGAAGACTATGTGAAAGTTGATTCCTCAGCTGCTGAGGACCAAGAATACTGAGAGCTGGAGTTGAAGAGAGAAACCCTATAGGGTGACAGTAAAGTTCTGTCATGCTCAGTCCTCAGCTGCTGAAGGGATTAACCCATTCGTGGCCAGACTGGACTGGAGGGACAGAATGGAAGCATGGGGTCTAGTGATGAAAGTCTCAAATGCTGCATCTTGAGGGATTTTTATTTTGGTTCCGTCTTGATATAGTAACTTCTCTTCTGTTTCTTTTGCATTTGTTTATCTGCTGGAAATTACTGTTTTGTTGCACATATAGCTCTGTTACCAGGGGAGTGGGGCGGGGGGGGAGGGGGAATAGAGTTCATGAGTTATATGGAATGGGCAGGAGGGAGGGGGGGGGTTGAGGGGAGCTGGCAATGTATTATTTGCAACACTGGATGAATTTGGTTGCACTTGGTGCCTGGGCTGTTCCTAGTACAAAAAAAAAAAAAAAAAGTGTAGTTACTCACCTGTAACAGGTGTTCTCCAGGAGGAGCAGGAATCAGTCCTCACATATGGGTGTCATCGGCGCCGATGAAGCCCCAGCGGAGCATTTCCCCAACTTTCTATGAAAGCCTTTGGGATTGCAGACACGCATGCGCGGTTCCCTTCCCGCCTAAAGGTGCCATCTTACCTCAGTCAAATGACATAGCTAAGAACAGCACACAAAAAATGAAAAAATAAACTATGGTCATTTGACTGAGGTAAGATGGCACCTTTAGGCGGGAAGGGAACCGCGCATGCGTGCCTGCATTCCCAAAGGCTTTCATAGAAAGCTGAGGAAATGCTCCGCTGGGGCTTCATCGGCGCCGATGACACCCATATGTGAGGACTGATTCCTGCTGCTCCTGGAGAACACCTGTTACAGGTGAGTAACTACTCTTTCTCCAGGACCAAGCAGGAAGTCAGTCCTCACCATATGGGTGACTCCCCAGCTCTGGGCTACCGAGGAACCCAGGCTGAACAAGAGAAAACTCCCTCTAGTCTCAGCAGCAAAGAAAGGCTTTTCAAGGACACAACCTCCACCGGTAGCCCCACAGAGGGCAGGAGTTGCCTAAACCTCAAAGAGATTCCGGAGTACTGCCTGGCCAAAAGCACTGTCCCTACGGGACTCCCTCTCCAGGCAGTAATGGGCTGCAAAAGTCTGGCTTGAAGACCAAGTTGCAGCCTTGCAGATGTCTACCAAGGGCACAGAGCAGAGATGAGCCACTGAGGCAGCCACTGCCCTGACACGATGGGCCGTGACCCTACCCTGCAAAAGGAAGGTCAGCCACCCAGATGGACAAAGGTACGCTTGGACACAGTCAACCCCAACTTATTGGGGTCAAAAGATACGAAGAGCTGAGTAGCTCTTCTATGCCCCTGCGTACGGTCCAGGTAGAAGGATAAGGCCCTCCTACAGTCCAGGGTATGCAGGACTGCTTCAGCCTGACTAGCATGAGGCCTAGGGAAGAATGTTGGTAGAACCACCTCCTGATTAAGGTGAAAAGAGGAGACAACCTTAGGGAGGAACTTTGGATGAGTCCCGAGGACTACCCTGTTCCTGTAAATCCTGGTGTAAGGCCTGTCACAGACCAGGGCCTGAAGCTCACTCACTCGCCTAGCTGAGTTAAGGGCTATCAGGAAGAGCATCTTCCAGGAGAGGAAGCGTAGTGGACAAGTAGCCATCGGCTCAAAAAGGTGGGCGAGTCAGTTGCTGCAAGACCACATTCATCTCCCACTCAGGGGCAGGACGACGGATGGGAGGCTTGAGCAAAAGCAAGCCCCTGAGAAAGCGGGACACCAAGGGGTGACCAGATAGAGATTGTCCCGCCACCAATGAGTGGTGAGCTGCTAGAGCGGAGAGGTGGACCCGAACAGAATTGGACTTAAGTCCCTGATTGGATAAGTGCAGTAAGTACTGAAGAACTACTGGCACAGTACAGGAGAAAGGATCCTCTGTACGTAGGTGACACCACACAGAAAACCTTTTCCACTTGAGAGCATAGGTCTTCCTAGTGGATTGTTTCCTGGAGGCTAGGACAACCTCCTCAACTTCCTGAGGTAGGCCCCAGGGAGCCAAAACTACCCTTGCAGCCTCCAGGCCATCGAATTGAGAGACTTGAAATTGGGGTGCAGAAGGGAACCCTGGTCCTGTGTGAGAAGGTCGGGTTGCAACCCCAGAGGCAATGGAGGATCCACCGCCAGTTGAAGCAGAAGAGGAAACCAAGGCTGTCTCGGCCACCTGGGAGCTACCAGCAGGACCGAGGCCTTGTCCTGGAGAATGTTGAATAGGGTTCGGGCCACCAAGGGCGTGGGAGGAAACGCATAGAGGAGGCCCTGAGACCACGATATCAGAAAAGCATCCGCTGCTGTCCGCAGAGGATGTGTTTGCTTGGAGCAGAACTATGGCAGTTGCTTGTTGATGGGGCTGGCAAAGAGATCCATCAAAGGGAGACCCCATTTCAGGAAGATCTTCTGAACTACTGAAGGATGAAGCTGCCACTTGTGTGGCTGCAGTATCCTGCTCAATCTGTCTGCCAGGTAGTTGTCCTGGCCAGGAAGGTACACAGCCCTGAGGAGCATGTTGTGCTTGAGGGCAAAAGAACAAAGGTCCTGAGCTTCCCGACAAAGGATCCTGGACCCAGTTCCACCCTGTTTGTTCACATAAAACATGGCAACTTGGTTGTCTGTCTGAATCAGGACAGACTGTTGAGCCAGGGTAGGAGTGAAAGCTTTGAGTGCTAATCGAATAGCTCTGAGTTTGAAGAGATTGATCTGCTGTGCAGCTTCCCAGGGAGACCAGAGGCCCTGGGTGCACTTGCCCAGACAATGCGCTCCCCAGCCTTGCAGGAAGGCATCTGTTAGCAGCACAGTGTAATCTGGAATCTGAAAGGACACCCCTTTCAGTAGATTGGGTGGGTGTAGCCACCAGTTGAGGGAGTGCAGAAATTGGACACCCTTATCCTGTCTCTGAGGCTGCCTGTTGCTTGTGACCACTGAGACCGAAGGCACCACTGTGCAGGCCTCATATGGAGCCTGGCATTGGGGGTCACATGTACTGTCGAAGCCATGTGGCCTAGAAGCCGCAGGCAGAGTCTGGCAGAGACCAGGGACCTGCTGAGAAACTGACTGGGTAAGGCCATTAACCTTCGGGCTCTGTTTTCTGGCAAGAATGCTTTTGCCAGGAGAGAGTCCAACCTTGCCCCTATGAACTCCAAGTTCTGGGAAGGGAGTAAAGTGGACTTTGCGAAGTTTATGACAAACCCCAGGCCTTGTAGAAGAGCAATAATCCTGAGGGTGGCTTGATTGGCCTCCTGACAAGTCTGACCCCTGATGAGCCAGTCGTCCAGATAGGGGAAGACAAAGATGCCTTGACTTCTCAGGTAGGCCGCCACCACTGCTAAGCACTTTGTAAAGATTCTGGGGGCGGAGGTGAGGCCGAAAGGCAGCACTCTGTACTGGTAATGGTTTCCTCCCACGATAAACCTTTAGGTACTTTGTGGTCTGGATGAATGAGGATGTGAGTGTACGCATCCTTTAGATCTAAGGAGCATAGCCAATCTCCCTGCTGGAGGTAGGGCAGAAGGGTTCCAAGAGTAAGCATCTTGAACTTTTCTTTCACTAGGAACTTGAGGTTCCTGAGGTCCAGAATGGGACGAAGGCCACCGGTCCTTTTGGGCACCAGGAAATACCTGGAGTAGAATCCGTGACCTTGCAAGTGGGGAGGCACAGGCTCCACCGCCCTGTCCACCAACAGACCCTGAAGCTCCTGACGGAGAAGGGCTGTGTGCAGAGGAGGCCTTGGAGGCTCCCCTGGAAAATATGGGGGTGGCAGTTGGTGGAAATGGAGGGCATATCCCTTGTGGATTATGTCCAGCACCCAACTGTCCCCGGTGATAAGGGGCCACTGGTGGGCAGAGGGCGAGACGACCTCCTGGGCAGGGTTGGGAGAGCAGTGGAGGAGAGGCTATGCTCAAGGAGTCAAAAGCCCCCACCCTGCTGAGAGGTAGCAGGGGCCGGAGGCTTGGGGGTCCTCTGCCTACGGGGCCCCATTACCCTGGCCCTTGGCTTGCTGACCCTGGGGGGCAGCTTGAGCAGCCTGATACTGTGGGTACTGTTTGTAGGCAGTGCCCTTCCTCGGGTAAAAGGGCTTCTTACCCGAGCCCTTCTTTTTATGAGAAAGGGCAGAGGTCTTCCTCGACAGCCTTGTCCGGGTGAGGTGCTCTGTCTCGAGCTGAGCGGCCTGCTCGGTCATGGGCTTGCCAAAAAGGTTTTCACCTCGGCAAGGGACATCGACCAACTTGTCCTGAACCCATGGCTCGAGGTCCGATGACTGCAGCCATGCCTGGCATCGAGCCGCAATGCTGGCGGCCGCAACTCAGGCCGAAGCCTCGAAGCCATCATAGGCGGCGCGGGACATGAACTTCGAGCAGTCCCGAATCCCCGAGGACAAGGTCTTAAAATTTCTGCAAGGGTTCCCCGGAGAGACCAGCAGAGAATCCGGCCAACTCCTTGGCCAGATCCCGCAAGTATATGCCCATGTACAGCTGGTAAGACTGGACAAGGCAAGCAAGCATCGAGCCCTGAAAACACTTTCTACCGACGCCATCTAGGTTTCGGGCCTCCCTGCCAGGAGGCACCGCGGCGTGCATCTTCTGACTCTTCAGACGATGCATGGCCGATTCCACAACCATGGAATGGTGTGGTAGCTGTGCCTTTTGAAACCCAGGGCTCTTCCGGAGTCGATAGATGGAATCGACCCGCTTGCTAAGAACCGGCGCCGAGGCCTCCCACATACGGAAGAGGAGCCGTTCCAGCATCGGAGGAACCGGGACAGTAAAGGCCTCCTTCGGAGGAGAGTCATACTGTAGGGCCTCGAGCTCTTCAGCTCGAGGCTCCTCCTCGGGATCCGCCAGAATAGCCAAGACAGTGGCCATATCCCGGACGAACCCCGAGAACTGGGTGTCCTCCGGAGGGGACCTACTCCGGGGCTCAGACTGCGGTGAGTCTGAAGGGACGCACCGAGTCTTAAAAGGTATCGGGAGACTCCTCGTCCTCCGTCTCCCAAGCTGACTCATCCGAGGAAGAGTCGGGGTCCGACCCCACAGGGCCCTGGAGCACCCGCCCTGACGCCGGAAGCACCGGCGTCGACGCCCTCAGTCCCGAATGGGAGGTCGAGGGAGACCGCAACAGAGGTCGACTCAGAGCCACGAGGGACTCGAGTATTGGCTCGGCCTCCGGGGTCGACTTTGACATCGATGTCCCGGTGGTCGGGGCAGATGCGCCAGACAGGCTGTCCATCAGTGCCCGCTGCAGCTCCATGAAGGCAGACATTCTGCTCTCCAAGGCTGTCATCCTGAGACTCAGCTCGGGAGAAGCAGCAGCCACCGACTCGGCTCCCTGGGATGAGAGTCCACGAGGACTACGGGGCTTACGTGTCCAGCAGACTCCGGCTCCACACAAGGAACTTTGGCAGGTTTCTCCGGTTCCACAGGCCCGGGGCAACGGTCGGGGGTCTTAGACCTGGCCCTCGAGGAGCCAGGGACCTCTTCCGACAACGCCCTCGCGAGCCGCTTCTTCCTCTTGCGTTCCCGGTCAGGGGACCCCCTGCCCGTGGAGCTTCGACGGCACTCAGGATCGGAATCCCGAGATGTTGAGGCCTCAGACGAGGTCCGGGCCCGGCCGGAGGCTGAGTCCGAGAAAAGCCTTTCCTTTTGCTGCTGTTGACTTCATAGTGCCTTGGAAGACATTTTTCCACAGGCCCCGCACGACTTAGGATCATGGTCGGGGCCGAGGCACCGAAGGCAGCAGTCGTGTGTGTCGGTGAGAGACATTAGTTTCTTACACCGATCACACTTCTTAAAGCCACTGGAAGCCATCGGGGAAAAAAAAAAGAGTCCCCGCGAGGTCAAAGGACTGGCCTTCCAGGGAAAAAGAGAAAAAAAGGGCGCGAACGCCAGCCACGAAGGGCAAAAACCAAAAAAGAAGAAATCGGGCTCGATACCAGTGTACCGAACCCGGCGGGAGAGGAACCGGCGTCGAACCGGTATAAAAAAAAAAAAAAAAAAAAAGAGCAAAAAATGCTAAAAATCTGATTTTAACCGGGAAAAACGGGACATACATCCGACGGGCTTCACGGAAAAAAAAAAAAAAAAAAAGAGACTGAGGTAAGATGGCACCTTTAGGCGGGAAGGGAACCACACATGCGTGCCTGCATTCCCAAAGGCTTTCATAGAAAGCTGGGAAAATGCTCCGCTGGGGCTTCATCGGCGCCGATGACACCCGTATGTGAGGACTGACTTCCTGCTTGGTCCTGGAGAATAAATAAATACAATTCTACTATCACTTTCCCTTACATTTTTCTAAATCGTATGGAAGATTAGCTATGCAATATTTCAACTATTTAAATTTGAGCATTTTGAATGGGCAAGAAATTTAAAAAAATTAAAGGAAAATAAATCATGCAAATTATACTTCTCCCCAACAAAAGGTTCCTCTTTAGTATATTATAGAAGAAAGAGCATACACCAACACAGAAGAGGAATAGTTCTAATTCTTTATGCTCAAACATAAGTAAAATACAATGGCATGTCTGGAATGCAACAACGAGCTACAGCTAACAATAAGGGCTAATGTAACTGAGAAATTTAGTGATACTACAGAGCAAACTACTTCTGAACCATTCCAAATACTAAAATCAAAATGCTTGTATTTCAGATATAGGTCATATTTTATGTTGTAGAATCTGTGGTTTACGATGGAATTGGAAAGGTCTACTGCAATGAAACAATTCATAAGTAGCAACCTCTTCAAGTGTGTAACTTTGTTCCTATACTGACAATCCACTGCTCCCCCATAGTTGGGGATGCATTGCTCTAGCATCATCTTGTTTAAATGTATTACAGAGCTAAAAAAAAAAACCATGAGGGTGACATAATTAAATCATATAGCAGAGAAATAGTACAATATGTTTTCTCCAATGGCTTGTTATTATAATCTTGGTGAAAATGTCTACCCATGTAGTTCTTTATACATGAAGAACTATTATAACCTGCATACTTCTTAAAGTAGCACAATTAAGATTTTAAATTTTTTTTTTTTTTTTTTTTTTTTTTTTACAGGCATGTCACCTTTTAGTACGGAAAACACTACTTTCAAGTAGCAATAAGGACATTATTCCAATCAATGTTTTGTCTTAATAAGGTCTCATACGACCAGAGGGAGGTGGGGCTCTGTTTGGAGGAGTTATTGCTATATCCAAATAGTCTCCAATCTGAAACTTCTGGGAACTCAGCGTCATAGAATCGTCTGACCCCTTTCTTCCTGACACTGTACTTCCAATCTCCTTCAATCTGTGAAAACAGAAAGACGATATATGCTTTATCTTATACTACCTTATTTTACACACTTGCAAAAAAAAGAAAAACCTTAAAGTGTTCATACATGTCGAAAAAGGTGTTCATCAATACACTGAAAAGCAGATTTTCAACACCTATCACTTATTTTAACTAGTAAACTGAGCAGATATGATAAGTGTTTTCTATATATTGTTACTATACAATAGAAATACATTGGACACAGAAAAGGTCACTGAACAGTGCCTTCTTAATGTCTGATCAGCCCATTAGATGTTACATTCTGAAGGGCCAGCAATCTATGAGATCTTCAGCTTCATGGGTGAAACCGTCAGTTAGCTGGATAGTCCATTAATAGCACTACACAGAATCCTAGCTCAGACTTGGAACAGAAAGTTAAATATACTGCCAAGGAAATCTTCATAGTTTTTATGAATGTGAATACAAAGGAGACAATCAAGAAATGTTTGACACACTTATACCAGCTCAGCTTAGAAAAGCCTCCATCTGAGAATCAGAAGGCATAATGTATCTACGGTATATCTCCTCTGGAATTGTATAAAACATGTATTACTGAGATATTTAAAATGCCCTCAGGCATCCGTACCTCCAGTTGCAAGAGAGTTTATTATTTACCCCCATATAGGAAGAAGGTAATGACGCAAGGTTACCATCAGATCCATCTAGGAGCTGCTCCACAGGTCCTGGATCTGCTGGAACACAGACAGGAGCCAGATCCAGAGCCAGAGCCAGCACCCACTCCCAGGATCAAGGGTGTAGCAACTTAGAAAATCTGCATTCTACAATTTTCACATCCACAATTGAATAGTGACGATACCAACTACACTACAGGGTGTGTGTACCCACGGCAGAATCTAGAGAAAAAAATAAATCAGGAGAGACCAATGATTTTCTCCAGGAACAAGCAGGAAATCAGTCCTCACATATGGGCGACATTGGCATAGACGGAGCCCACGCAGAGCATTTCCCCAGCTTTCAAAGAAAGCCTTTGGGAATGCTACCACGCATGCGTAGTCCCCTTCCCACCCAAGGGTGCCATCCTACTCAGTCTCCCTTTTTCAACAGAGCCCTTCGGACATGTGTCTCATCCCCTGAAAAAGTTTTTCTTGCCTAGTACATGTTTGTGCTTCCTGGCTAGCGCCGGTTCCCCTTACCACCTCTCAAGCACTGCTGCCTCAGTGGTCAGTCTCAGGTGCCCCCCCTTTTCCCTTCTTTTCTACTTCAGCTCTTTCATGCCTTTAACCGCTGGCTGCGTCGAGTCTTCAACCTCGCAGGGGTCTTTTTTGCCCCAATGACCACCTGTTTCAAAAAATGCGAGCAGTGCTCTAAGAACATGTCGCTTACAGACCCCCATGACTGTTGTATCCAGTGTCTGGGCATCAATCACGACCAGCAGCAATGCTCCTTATGCAAAAAGATGTCCTCTAAGGCCATCCAGAGCCGCTGGTAGAAGCAGGACATCTTCCTCCATACGGCAGGCTCGACCCCCAGTATCCTCGTGCTCACAGGCCCTGCAACCCTCGGAGCTATCTAGGGCTCCCCCACAGGCCTTCAGGCACTCTGACCAAAGGTCCCCCGAGCATGAATTTAAAAAGGCGGCAGCCTCACAAACGTTGTCAGGAGGGGGAGGGGGGGTGGTCGGACAAGTGTGAAGTCACACACCTGGTCCCTCAGCACCCTGTGACAATCTGAGGAGTCGGAGAGGGAGCAGCCAAGAAAGGTACTTCGGACCAATGCAGAGGCCTCCAGAAATGGTGCCTGGTCTCCCAAGGGTCATCCTAGCGAGGACCCCCTCTCCTCCTTGACACCCGACACGATCACCTCGATGTCGGTGTCGCAGGGTCCCACTCCTGAGTGGAAGTCCCGATTGCTGGCTTTAGAATGCAGCGTTTCTGCGCTCCTCGCTGCCTAGCAGGCGCAGGTGTCCGGCCCCACCAGCACACACCATGAGACCACAGGGACCTCGACGACTCCCCGGGCCGCCACAATGACCCCTGAGAGCCAGACACCTCATGAGGATTCCTCAGTGAGGGTCTCCATCTCCTTCCCGTTCCTCATGTGAAAGGTCATCTTGGGCAAGCATCTCCGGCTCCAATCTCAGCTCGGATCAAGTCCTCCACAGACTAGTCGGAGTGAAAATCCGATGGTGACACCTCACTGGAGACTCGGGCCCACCAAGATCTCCCCTTGGACCCATCCCCGCTGACCCAATGGCAGCGGTCCCCTCCCAAGGACACCTTTTTCTTGAGTTAGTCTGTGATATGGCATGGGCCCTCGTGCTTTCCACCAAGTCGGAAGAACAGAATTGAGTGGAGGAGCTCTATATCCTCCAATATGGAGATACCACCAAAGAAAACCTTCACAGTTCTAGTCCCCTCCATTCTTAACTGACTCCTTCTCTGTATGTGGGAGACCCAAGCTTTTGTCCCGATAGTCAGCCGATGCCTGGACTCCATGTACAAGGTCCAGCAGGGACCAGGGTTTCGGAAGGCACAGTTTCCCCACACCTCAATGGTCAAGTAGGCCATGCGTAAGCAGAAGAGCCCAAAGACTCACTTTTCAGCCCTCCTGGCAGACCATCTCGCACTCTCAGGCGCAAGTGTTAACAGCGCTCCATGCTAGCCTGCCGCATCCAGGTTTACCAGCTCTATATTGGTATGTTCCTCTGGGACCTTACCAAAGAACTCTGAGGTTTTGCAGCTAGCCTTAACAGGGACCACCTCCAGTGCTTTCAGGTGCTCTCGAAGTCCATCGGTGCGTACTCCAAATACCTTTCTCGAGCCACCTACGATGGCTTATCCTCCGCATGAGTGGCGGCAGTCGACATCAGCGCCTGCAGGCAGGCTCGGCTCCAGTCCTCTGACTTGGATCAGTGAATCCAGGAGAAGCTCCTCAAAGTCCCTTGCCTCAGGGAGCAACTCTTTGGTAAGCCTATAAAGGACAAAGCGGCCGAAATTGGAGACAGAGTACATCACCCGTACTCTGCTTTCCAGGAAGACCTCTACCCTTCCTAGGAAAAAGCCACAAGGAAAGAAGCCCATCTTCCACAGGAAGGGCAAGCCCTACAAGGGATACCCCCCCCACCCAGCCATACAAACCCTGCCGCAGGACGGTCAGGGTAAGGGCACCGGCCAGAGGGGGACTTCCGGTGATGCGGTGAGAGCGAGCAGACGTGATCTGTTCGCACTCCGACCGTCCCTCGCTTAAGCCAGCATATTAGAGCCGTTTTCTTGAACCCAGGACCGGCGCAAAGAGTTACCCCAGCTGCCGGACAGCCCACCGTAACACCTGAGGGGAGCCACAGCTAGGACAGAGATGGCAGCAGCGCTGCGAGCGGGGAAGAAGGAACGGGACCACGGGCCTGGGCCTAGCAAGATGGCGGACGGAGTGGTGGCGCTGAGCTCCCCGGCCTCCCCAGCCAGAGTGGAGGAAATATCGGCGGCGGTTGCAGAGGCTCTAGCTACCCAATTTACCACCCTCTGGGAGAAACTGGACGTTGTGCAGAGCTCCGTGGAGACCTTTGGCAAGAGGCTGCAGGAGGCGGAGGAGCGTGTGGAGGATACTCTAACACTGCAGCAGTCGGTGGACGGCCTGAAGACCCAGCTGCGATCCCAGGAGGCCAAGATCGATGACCTGGAGAATCGCTCCAGAAGAAATAATCTGTGAGTGATGGGCGTCCCCGAAGCTGTATCGGATGCCGAGCTGCAGCAGTACCTGATGGGGCTTTTCTCACCAATGCTGACGGGGGAAGCTGCCGGTGAGAGGATCCAGCTGGAGCGAGTGCATCGGGTGGGCAGCCGAAATGTGCAGGATTCTAGACCCCGAGTGGTTCTTGTGAAGTTCCTGCAGTTCCCTCAGAAGGAGGCCATTTTGCGCGCAGCGCGGGCCCGCGGTGCCTTGGAGGTGGACAACGTGCGGATTCGGATTGTGCAGGACTATTCCATGCAACTAAGCCAACGTCGCCGGGCTTACGCGCCTCTCTGCCAAAAGCTGATTGACCATAGGATTAAATTCACGGTACAATACCCGGCGCGCTTGCATGTGTTCCGTGATGGACAACGCAGGACATTTGAGTCTGCTGATGCAGCGGCGCTGTATGTGGAGAGTATCACCTCTGAAGGAGGAGAGGGCTGAGGACCCCTTAGAGGCTGGAACATTTTACCCCTATGGAACGGGACATTTACAAAACTTTATTGCCTATGAGGCACTGTAAGAGTCTCGGGTGCTCAGCGACTGGACTTTTGTCGGGGTGCATGGTCGGTGTGGACAGGACCTTTAGTCCTGTGGCCTGGTATACCGTCTTAACTCCCGACCAGTAGCTCCGACTCAGTTTCCCCCGGTTATGATTTGAGCCCCGACTCCCAGCAAATGGTTGAACAGGCGGGAGGGCTGGAGTGGACATTGGTTAAAATGTCAGGGTTCTTGTTCTTTTGTTTCTAGTATTCTTATTATAGATGAACGTGTGCAGACCTGAACGAATTGTACCTCGAGGGGGTTTTTTTTTTTTTTTTTTTTAAGTGGGCTCGGGGATGAGAAAGGCCTGACTGCTGCGGCGCATAGCGGCCTCCCTTGAACTGCTGGGACAGGCTACCAGACAGCTGGGCTGGGTGACATGGGTGGGCTGGTGCCACTATGGTCCCTCCCGGGGTACTTACGGCACTCCTTACCAAGCCCCCCTTTACTTTGAACGGGCCCGTTCCCGTGGGCCTTGGGGAGACAGCGGCTTGCCTTAGACAGCAGCTGAGGGGGCAGCGGTCGGTACCGTTTGCTCTATCACACCATTTACCACAGGGGGGAGCGGGGCCAGCTGCCTCGGGTTTATTTGGGGAAGCCTGTCCCATCCTATGGAGCCCAGTATGTGTTCTTAAGCATATTTTCCCAATGCCAGATTTATGGTAACCAGTATGTTAGTTTTTGCCTTCCAGGCTCAGCTGGGGGGGGGGGGGGGGGGGCGAAGGGAATACTGACAAAGTCTTGCAGCTGCTTTGGCATGAGAGTCCCGGCAGTTGGATAGTTCGGGCTCTACCTTGCAGGAGTGTTACTTCCCCTCCTTTCTATATACAGTGAGAGGGACTTCCCTCTACCAGATTCTGGTATGAGCCCATTGAAACAGTGCAATGCTTTCCAGTGTTTTTCCTTAATGTTGGGCTGGTACAATTTTCTTTTGAATGTGAATTTCTGTTTTACTTGGGAATCTCTTTGTGATATTGTCTGTCCGAGCCTAAAGGCAGAGCATATGCTTTTGGTTAATGTTGTAGTACTTCAGACCTGAGGGAGGGGAGGTTTACACTCTCCCGGGTCCCGGGGTTAGATACTCGAGTTATGTAACTGGTCACGAGCAATTTTGACTAACTACTTTGCCCAATTAGAGGGCTTGGGTCACCAGGGGATAGGGGTTACCAGGTCGTTTGGGGTACTGGTACCTGTTCTTGGTTGTGAGGGACTGTGTTGGTGGGTGGGGTATGGATGGAAGCGGGGGGCGGTGGAGCGTATCACTGGAGGATTCATAGGAGAGAAGAGAGGTGAAATGAGGGTGGGAGGACAAATATTCTCTGGGGCGGGAGGGGTTGGGGGTGGGTGGGCGAGGGGGGGGGGTTAGGTCGCATTCCTTGTCAACCTCATTGTTTGTTTAGTGCAGAGAGGCTGGGGGAGGGGAGGGGGTTACAGGCTGGGAGAGCCCTGTCCCTACTAGCATGTGATACCGGTCAGCTGGGTCTTGACACTGCCCCGCCACTTTGAAAGTTATCACGTGGAATGTGTGTGGTTTGGGAAACCCTATCAAGAGATACAAAGTTCTACAGGCCTTAGGTAGGCAAAAATGTGACGACGTATTTTTACAGGAGACCCACCAGACGGCTGCGGAGCATGGTAAATTACGTCGAGATTGGGTCAGGCAGGTATGGGGGGCCCCGGCCACAGGTAAAAAAGGAGGCGTGGCCATCCTGATTCATAAGCGGGTGCGATGTTTAATTGAAGCTGAAGTGAGCGATGTGGCGGGACGTTATTTGTTCTTACAAGGTACTTTGGAGGGGAAGCCGGTCATCTTGGGGACAGTGTACGGTCCGAATTTCCTAGATCCCCACTTCTATGCCAGTGTGGCCTCTAGGGTGGAGCAGCTGCCCGAGTCCCCTTTGGTGTTGGGAGGTGACTTAAATGGAGTCTTGGATATTGAGTTGGATACTTCTAGAGGGGGGAGGCACGTGAACGTGGGCCGGTGACGCGGGTGTTGCAGCGCTTTAAGACTCGCTTGGGGCTGGTGGACCCGTGGAGGGTGTTACACCCTTTAGAGAAAGACTTCACTCACCAGTCCAGAGCTCATGGCTCTAGCTCTCGCATCGATTACCTACTACTTTCCAGTGGGATATTTGCAAAGGTGGGGGACGTGCAGATCGGGCCTTTCGAAATTTCCGACCATGCGCCAATGTGGTTGGAGCTAGGTTGGGGGGGGGGGGTGACGGAACGATCAAGGCTCTGGCGGTTCCCGCCGGAACTTTACAGAGACGCTCAGTTTCATAAGTTTCTGGAACAACGTTGGCGGGAATTCGAGGAGATCCATCGTGGTCACCTGGGGGACCCAGAACTGGTGTGGGAGACAGCTAAAGTCGTGTTACGAGGTGACATCATTGGGTTTACGGCACGTAAACGTCGGATGCTTGTGGAACGGATTCTCCAATTGGAGAAACGGGTATCCTTGCTACGCCGGCGGCTAGCGCGGGCCCCGACTCCGGGGCTTCAAAAGGAGCTGTGGGAAGCTAGAGTGGATCTTAATGAGTTGTTGCACCAGAGAGCCAAGAAGTCTATTCTATATTATAGATATCGGCTGCAGTGCTATGGGGATAAGCCTGGGCAGTTGTTGGCTCGCTGTTTGCGGGGTTCGAGAGGCTCCAATACTGTGGCGGCTCTGAGAGATGAGCATGGGGTGCTGCATCGGGACAGTAGGGAGATAGGCCGGGTGTTTCGGGGATTCTTTCAGAAACTCTACGCAGCGGAGAGTAGTTCCCCTTCAGCAATATCGGACTACCTCTGGAAGTTGAATTTGCCCACGCTCACAGAGGAGCAAAGCCTTCACTTGACCGGTCACACCCACGGACGTGGGGTCGGTTATTGCTGCGGCTAGCTGTTTTAAATCGCCAGGGCCAGATGGTCTGGGGCCGAGTTCTACAAACTGCTTAACAGCTATGTTAGTCCGATCCTGGTAGAGGTGTATGCGCGGAGGGTGGACCAGGGAGGTTTTAGGTGGGGGAATAATCATGCCCACATTACCTTAATCCCCAAGCCGGGTAAGGACCCGGAATTGCCTGCTTCCTACCGTCCGATTTCTCTATTAAATTTCGATCTTAAGATATTTGCTAAGGTACTGGCGGACAGACTGGCGGGATATTTGGATGCTTTGATCCATAGTTCACAGGTTGGTTTTGTGAAAGGTCGGTATATTGTGCGGAACATGCGCAAGATCTTGGCGTCGCTGGAATGGGTGCATGACCAGCATCTGCCCTCCTTACTTATTAGTTTCGATGCGGAAAAGGCCTTCGACCGGGTCGATTGGTGCTACTTAAAAGCTTTGTTGCCTTGTTATGGTCTTGGTGTTCCCTTTTGTGCTACGATAGACTGTCTATATGCCACTCAGACGGCGGGAATACTTTGCAATGGGGTGTTATCGGAGGCCTTCCCGCTGGAAAGAGGTACGAGGCAGGGTTGCCCTCTTTCACCCCTGCTATTTGTTTTGTCTTTAGACCCGTTGATTCGGGCGGTGGAGGCATCGCCGGCGATCCGGGGGGTGCGGATTGGGTCTCAAACTTTTACCGTGTCGGCCTTTGCGGACGATCTTTTGGTGCATCTTCTGTCCCCGGAGGAGTCTTTGCCTCTTCTGCTGCAGGAATTTCAGACCTACGACCTCTTCGCCGGCCTGCGGATTAATGGGGATAAGTCGGAGGCCCTGGATGTTTCTGGGACCCTGCAACGGGATTGGACGGGCAGGTTCCCCCTAAAGTGGGCAAACTCATTTTACATACTTAGGAATTCGGCTGACTTGTCAACCGCAGGGCCTCTATAGGTGTAATTTGGACTGGATGTTGAACCGAGTGCGATCCCAGTTATTGGCTTGGGGGTCTTTACCGCTTTCTCTGTCAGGACGTGTGGCGGCGGTGAAGATGGTGATATTGCCGCAATTGTTGTATTGGCTGCAAACCCTGCCGGTGTGGTTACTCCGGAGAGATCTGCGTCGGGTGGAGGGGGTGTTATGGACCTTTTTGTGGCGCGGAGCTCGAGCCCGTATTCCTCTGGTGAGGCTAATGGGGAAGTGGCGCGAGGGGGGGATGGTTTCCTGACCTGGGCACGTATGCCCTGGCCTGTCAGGCCTGCCATCTTGGCGATTGGCTGGGGGGGACCGAGGTGTACACACCTACAACCTTGGAAGAGGCCTTAGCAGCGCCCCTCTCTTTGTTAGGGGCATTGCACATGACGTCTGGGGATCTACCCGCCCGCCTGATGCGTAGTGTTTTGTTTGGCTCGGCCCAGCGGACATGGCGGTATTTAAATACCCGTTGGGGGACGTCCTGGACGGTCTCCAGCTGGCTGCCATTGCAGGGTAATGTTCACTTTGCACCCGGCTCTGGGTCCCGGGGTTTTTGGGACTGGTGGCGGAGGGGTATTCGATCTCTAGGGCATTTGGTTGATGGTACGGGGCGCTGTAAATCCTTTCAGGCTCTCAGTCAGGAATATGACTTGACCTCACAACATACTTTTGTGTTCTTGCAGGTCTCTCACTATATTTCTTCCTTACCTAGAGAGGCGCTCACGCTTGAGCGTTCTGAGCAGCTGGTGGGTTTGTTTGCATTGGGGGAGGACAAGCCTCCTACTATTGCGGGTCTGAGGGCTCGCCTGGATAATCTCCATAATCATGCTGACTACCGGGGAGTGGAAGCAGCGTGGGGGGCAGAGTTGGGGTGGGAGGTTTTTCCTGACACCATCCACACCGCTCTGCGCCGGATCGCTGCTGTAGTGGAGGGGGCGAGGTGGTGGGAGGTGCAATTCAAATGCATTACCCGAGCCCATTTTTCTCCCCGCCAAGCCCTACGTAGTCATTTGACGGAGAACGGTCGTTGCCCGCGCTGTCTGGCACCCTTAGCCAATTTGTTGCATATGTGGTGGGCTTGCCCACATGTCCAATCATACTGGGCCCGAATCGGTGCGTATGTCAGTGGTTTGTTGCAGCAGCGGTTGCGATGGACGGGAGCATTCGTGGTTTTGGACAGGATGGACCCTCCATACCCTGCCCAGCGTACCGACCGTTTGTTAATGCAGAAGGCCTGTCTGGTGGGTAAAGGTCCCATATTGCGCCTTTGGCGTGAGCAGCGTTCCCCCACATTTATGGAATGGCGCAATAGCTTCCATCAGCTTATGTTGATGGAGCGGTGGCGGGCGCGGGGCAGTGTCAAGCTTTGGACTTCCTTCCTTTTGGTATGGAGCCCGTATATTGATACCTTGGGAGCTCGTTGTCGTAATGAGCTTTTACATATTGGCTCTTAGAGTGTGGCGGAGTGGGGGGCGGCGGGGTAATAGTGCGAGGTTGGTGGTTGCGGTTGAGGAGGAGGGGGGTGATGGGACGGGGGTGCGACCGAAGGGGGGGTGGGGGGGGAGGAGAGTGGGAGGTAAACTGTACTAAAAAATTGTATTCATCTCCTGTATGTGTTTTCCGGGTGGGGATGAGAACCCACCCCCCCCCCCCCCGAAGGGTGTGTATGGTCTGCTTATTGTTTTTGTAGGTGATGATTAAAATAAAGTTTATAAAATTAAAAAAAAAAAAAAACAAGGGCACCGGCCAGAGACCTCACAAACCCAAAGGACCAAAAACACAGTTGCTGGCCCTGGCATAGCCTCCTGACCACTGGATATCCAGCTGCTGACAGGGGGCAGGCTAGTCCAGTTACCCCACCGGTAGAAGTCCATCACCACTAATGCATGGGTTCTCCAGGTAGTCGAGGAGGGCTACCTCCTCCTCCTAGACCAGCTCCCCCCCCTACTTTCCCAGGGAGCCCTGCTGGCCTTCCCTGCACCCTGCTGATTCAGGAGCTTGCAGGCCTCCTCAGGGATGGGGCAGTGGAGTCCGTGCCACCTCACCTATGAGGAAAAGGGTTTTATTCCAGATATTTCCTCGTCCTGAAAAGAGCAGGTGGTCTCGGGCCCAAACTGAGGAACCTGAACAAATTCCTGGTGCGGGAGAAGTTCAAGATGCTCTCCCTTGGAACATTGCTGCCCTACCTCCAGCAGGCCCATTTCACATCAACGGCCTCCTCTATATAAATCCCCAAAACAGGTAAAGGAAAGCCGTAAAAAACAGCCTTATCTTGCAACATTTGCAGTTTAATACGGGCCTATGATTATTGGTGTTTGTGACAGTGATTTGTAATCACGGAAAGCACCGGACCTCTGGTACTGAGACCTTCCTCTATATTAGAATATTTTGAATATGAATACAATATGAAGTTGGTTTGAAGAACTATACCACATTTGTGGATTAATTTGTTTTTTGTTTTGTTTGAGTTTCTTTAGAATTTCCCGATTCAATCTTGGCAATCTCAGCCCCATGCTCAACAGCTGCAATCTCAGCCCCATGCTCAACAGCTGCAATCCCAGGCCCCGCAAATAGAAGCCTGTAATGACAAGGCATTATCAAAAGCCTGCTTCAACAGGGCATATAATTTTCTGTCTTGACCATCCTTCAGAGCAGCACTGCCCTCCACTGGAATGGTCGTCTTCTTTGTTACAGCTGACACAGCTGCGCCCACGCGAGGAGAGCGAAAAAACTCCTGCTCCTGATCAGAGAGAGGATAAAGATGAGAGAAGGCCCTAGCTCCCCTAAGGCTTGCTTCCAGCAAATCCCATTAGTCCTGTATCATCTGCTTAACCACTTGGTGAACAGGAAAGACCGCTTGGGTACTCCTTACCATCTGGATGAGAGGATCCTCCAAAGAGTGCTCATCCACTGGGCGACTAGTTCGTAAATTGAGTGCCTGAAGGGACTCTGTAATCAGAGCAGGCAATTCCTCTTGCCGAAATACCCTGACGATTCTGGCCTGATCTTCAGGCTCCAGAATTTCACATTCCTCTAACTCCTCGGCCTCCAACTCCGGATCCAATCTTACCTCATCCAACCCTGGCCAATCAGCCAAAGATGAGTGATCCTCTCCTAATCTGGCCTTCTTCGCTCGACCGGGTCCAGTAAGCTCTCCCTTCCGTGGAGCAGTGCATCCCATCCCAGCAGAGACTCCAGGGAGGTCAGGCCTGACCCCCTGCTGGCGTAAGCAAAAGGCCTGGTGCAGTAAAAGCACAAATTCTGGAGAGAAAACCCCTAGAGCCAATTCTCTCAAATTAAGGAATGTTGAGGGACCTGAAATGGCTGGACCAGACTCACACGGAGAAGACGGAGTCTCCGCGAGAAGAAGTGACTGATGGGTCAAGAGGCCCCTGGGATGCAGGCTCCCTGACCTTCTCCTGAAGCGCTTGCTCCATATCCATGGCCTCTAAAGCACAGGCGCGACACACACTGGCGTCTGACACCATTCCACGTCGGGTACCGCAAACTAGGCACTGTGGATGGGCTGGCATTGGTTAACTGCTCAACAGGCGTTACACTGTTGCAGATAACCCAGTAAATGGCATGAAAGAAAAGCCTAAGTTTCTTTTGAAAAAAGTGCCTCAGTTTTATATATTTTTATGAGGATTGCAGCTCACAGCAATAAAACCCACAAATAAAAGCGTCAGAGGTCCTAGTTCAGTGTACAGGGCAAATGGAGTGGAGGAGTGGCCTAGTGGTTGGGGCAAGGTACTTCAGGCCGGAAGGTCGGGGGTTCAAATCCCACTAGAGGACAGCAACCTTGGGCCGGAAGGACTGGGGTTTCTAGTCCCACAGATGCTCCTTGTGGTCTTGGGTAAGCCACTTAACCCTCCATTGCCCATGTTCCCTGTAAGTATTAGTGTATGTGTCTCATAGCCCCGTGTGTTAAATGTATCCCCCAATTGTGTTGTGACCGCTTTGATTGAAGGATAAGGCGGTATACAAATCTGTCTAAATAAAATAAATAAATAAAATAAAATAGTCCATGTTCCCTGTAAAATAGTTATCTCCAAGTTATAATGCCCTGTTCAATGTAATTTCAGTTTGTTCAATGTAAACCGCACTGATGCAGAATAGCGCGGTATATAAGAGAATGTAAATAAAACAGAGCCTGGAAAAAAATGTGCAGTGAAAACTGCGGGAAACAGGTATAGCAACCGACTTCCCGCTCCGGCCCGATGCGATTGCCACAAGGCGCCAAACCGCCACTGTTAATTGCGGTTGATTCCCTCTCTGCGCTCTGGCCTCTTGTTATTAAAAACCTTGCAATCAAAATCTCCCAGCTTACCTCCGATCGCCTGTGAGAGGAGTAGGAAGGAGATGTGGTTGAGCAGACCAGGCTTCCTCGACCTCCCGTGCTCAGCCGGTTTTCGGCTTCAACACGAAGGAGGGGAGGGAGGCAGCAGCACCAAGAGAAAGCTGTAATGCAGAGATGGCGGCTCCTCACCTGTTGAAGGGATCGGGAGCCGCCAAGCCCTGGGATTGCGATACAATGTAAGCAAAGAAATAAAAAAGGAGAATCAGTGAAAGCACAGTTACTTACCTGTAACAGGTGATCTCTGGGAACAGCAGGAATAAGTCTTCACATATGGGTACGTCGGTACCGACGGAGTCTGCGCGGGAACGCTTCCCAGCATCTAATCAAAAGGCTTTTGGAAGCATCCCACCACGCCTGCGTGCTGCCTTCCCGCCTTCCCAATTGCCTCTCCTCTGTTAAGTTTTAAAGCTGAGACAAGAGAGAGAGAGAGAGAGAGAGAGGAAAGGAAAGATAGATAGAGAGATACAACTCCTAGGGGAGGTGGGTGGGTTGTGAAGACTTATTCCTGCTGTTCCCAGAGATCACCTGTTACAGGTAAGTAACTGTGCTATCTCCAGGAACAAGCAGGAATGAGTCTTCACATATGGGAACTCCCAAGCTGAGATGCCCAGAGGGAGTCCTAGCATGTTGCGGATGTAGAAGAGCCATGCTACTCCCCAGAACCTCAGGCATCCTGGGGATGGAGGGTAGGAGTTGAATACAGAAAAGGTGCTGTGGAACAGCTGAACTAGAACAGGACCTCTACAGAGAAGAACCCTGTAGAGAGGAGATCTAGTGGTAAAAATTGAGATATGGGCCTCCCTTGTTGGCATTGCAAGTCTACTGAGGTTGATATGGATCTGTTAGAAGAACCATTGGAAAACCTCAAGGAGTACCTCACTGAGAAGTAGAGGTAAGAAAAGTAGAAAAGTGGGAGGTCAGAACCCCTCAGGGTGAGAAATAGCCCCAGGGAGAAACTGGGGTAGGGAAAGAGAGGTAGGACTTCAGCGGAGACGCAGAAGGTACCATTAAGAAAGCTTAAGCTGTGTTGGTCCAAGAAAAATCCAATCCTAGGACCAAAAGAAAAAAAAAACAAAACAAAACAAAAAAAGTCCATGTAGGAGAGAAAGGGTGTGGAAACCCCTGTATCTGATAAGAAGTTAAGGACAGACTAAGGAAGGGTTAAGCTTTAGATAAACTGAAGTTCCTCAATGTCTTTCCTGAATGGGTTAAGGAAAGAAAAAGGGTACATGGAGAACTTCAGGGGTACCTAACCCTGAAAGGTTATGTTAAGAAAACGTTTGTTGATCACCACAGGAAGTGGTTATGTGTGTAGAACCCCAAGTATACTGGTACAGCATTGATAGGGGTGGTGCCCATCTGTCAGGATCATATAGGAATGTATGAATATCTGAAAGTAAACAGACAGATAGATGTGGATACATATCTACCTAAAAGAGCTCTCTCTCTCTCTCTATAGGCATGTAGACAGATGTCTCCAGGTATGTGGATGAAGAAATGTCTATAGAAATTGATCCCCATAGGAGTATGGGGAGAGAAAAGATTCATCTAACAGCAAGGAGGGTGATACCCGCTTGAATAGATGCATCAAGAATCTTCCTTCCCTGGTTATGATTGAAAAAGTCAGGGGAATAGTGTCCCTGACAAAAGAGAGTCTAAATCCGTTTCAGAATTTAAGCTCTTAAATAACCAGGATGGCCTACGCGGAAAAAGGCAGAGGATAACTTCAGTCTGCAGGCAGCAAGTCCAGATTTCTCCAGAACCACAGTATGGAGAATGGATAGAGGACGTCACTGGAGGAAGATACCATAGTGACCTGTCTACAAGGGCAGATGGGTATCAGGCGTCCTTTAACTGCCACTGAAACAAAAAAAAGATCTCTGGCGAGAAGACCAAGGGGATATGGACCAAGCCAGGGAATTTGCCATTCTTTAGGTTGTCACGTGAAGAAAAGGCCTGAGCCTCAAGTCTCAAAACAGATTTCAGATGAGATGGTAGGGGTAGGGAACACCTACCAGACATAAAAAATATGACTGGGGAAACCCCTCCTAACCCTCTGGGGTTATCTGCTAGACAAGATATGATGCTCTCTAGCAAGGGCCCATAATGCAAAGCTACTCTGTAGAGTTGCAGAGAGCATGCTGCAGGTTAGTTAGAAGAAAAAACTGGCTGCTAAAAGCCAGTGGGTAAGAACTATTCTGCCAAGGACAAGGGGCAAAGAATAGAAGTTAACCAAGCAGTCTGATAATAGGGTTTCCCAAACGAGGTTGATAACCTGTTTGGGGTTTAGCACTGAGGCTAGAAGAATAGCTAGTGGAGGAGATGCCCTGGTTGTGTGGTGAACAGAACCAATGGCTAAACCACTAGGAATTAGTGTATCTGCAGCAACTACCAGGGCAGCGGGCAAAAAATTTATTTTCCCATCTTTTTTAGATTGGAAAAAAGAGACAACAGACATAGTAGGACTATCTAGTGTCTGATGAGCTGCCCTAAGGAAATAAAGGGGGAGACAACTCTTAAATGGAGAATTCCCCTGTGGAACAGGTAGAGGACCATAGGGGCTTACCAGTGTAAAAGAGCCACTCTTACAAACCAGATGCTGTAGCAAGAGGGAGGTAAGACAGAGGTGAAGGAGACTGACTATAAAGGAAGTCTCTGAAAGGTAAGATGATACATGCCAGTACAGGGAAACAACTGTCTTATTAATAGTTGTCATTTCTATTTTCCCGAAAAGGAAGAGAAACCTGTCAAGTGAGGGCAGGATCATCATGAAGACTCTTAGAGTAAAGGAAAAAACGTCTCAAGAAGAGACATCTTGAAAAAAAGTTAGGATAAATTTAGTGCAGATACTTCAGCAAAAAGAAGTAGACTGCCCCTGTAACCAGCAACACAAGGGGGAAAATGACTTATTTAAAACCCTGCGACTGCTGGGTTTGTGGACCCTGTTGAGGTTGTGGTTTCTTCAGACTAGGGCGATGTTTCCCCTGTTTGGGAACATCTGAATGATGGGCAGAAGAAGAATAAAACTTTTTCCCCCTAGGGAAAGAAAGTTGGGTAGGACATTTCCTACCAACTGGGAAAGAGGAAGGCGTAGAACAGCCTCTGGAAACAGGAATGTCAGTGGTTAACTGAGCAACCTGGAGTAAAGACACCTTGTTAAAGAGATTTTCTCCAGTGCAAGGAGTATTTCCCAGTCTTTCTTGAGCCCATTTGTCTAAGCTTGAAGCCTGGAGCCAGGCTTTACATCGTGCTCCTATAGCTATAGCAGAAGTTCTGCTAACAGACTCAAAGGAGTCCAGGGAAGCACGAATAAGGAACCTAGATATATTCTGAGCATGACTAATCAGAGAGGAATAGTCTGCACTTATAGTCTCTTGAAGAAAAGGAGTCAAAGATAGTAATTTCTTTGTGACCTCATCAAGAGATAATCCCATATAGAAAATATATGAGAGAATTCTTGCTGAAAGCATGGATGCCTGGAAGGTTTGGCGTCCAAAGGCATCTAAAGTCTTAGACTCACGACCTGGCGGATAAGAAGAGTGCTTTTTAGTACTCTTCACCCGCCTCATTGCTGATTCAACAATGGAATGATGAGGAAGTTGAGTCTTCTGAAAACCTGGAGAGGAAGACACCTGATATAGAAGATCAGTTGTCCTAGAACAGCGATGGCGAACCTATGGCACGCGTGCCAGCTGTGGCACGCGAAGGCCTTGCAGCTGGCACGCGGGAAGGTCGCAAATTGAGATATGCCGGCTCATGGCAATTAAAAAAAAAAAAAAAAGCTGGCCGCGGCGGCATGGAGTGTCCCACGGGACTCTCCCGGCGCGGCTCAGCCCCTCTCTGCAGGCTTGCAGATACGCGAAGGGAGAGAGTCTCCCTCGCGTCTCTGTTAAGCCCGCAGGGGCTGATGGGAAATTTCCCATCTGCCCCTGCGGGCTTAACAGAGACGCGAGGGAGACTCTCTCCCTTCGCGTATCTGCAAGCCTGCAGAGAGGGGCTGAGCCGCGCCGGGAGAGTCCCGCCGGGCAGAGGGAGCCCCGCGGGACACTCCATGCCGCCGCCGCGGCCAGTTTTTTTTTTTTTTTTAATTGCCATGAGCCGAGGGGGGGCGGGTAGGACTGGCAAAGGGCTAGGGAGTGAGGGGGGTTCAGACTGGCAAAGGGCGAGTGTGGGAGGGGGGGTTAAGACTGGCAATGGGCTAGGGAGGGAGGGGGGTTAAGACTGGCAATGGGCTAGGGAGGGGGGTTAAGACTGGCAATGGGCTAGGGAGGGAGGGAGGGGGGGTTAAGACTGGCAATGGGCTAGGGAGGGAGGGGGGTTAAGACTGGCAATGGGCTAGGGAGGGAGGGAGGGAGGGGGGTTAAGACTGGCAATGGGCTAGGGAGGGGGGGTTAAGACTGGCAGTGGGCTGGGGAGGGGGGTTAAGACGCAGTGGGCTGTGGGGGGGGTTCAGACTAGCAATGGGCTGTGGACTGATGAGGGCTGGCAATGGGCTATGGGGGGTTAAGACTGGTAGTGGGCTGATGGGGGGGTAGGACTGATAATGGGTTATGGGGGAGCTAGGACAGGAAATGGGCTGATGGGGAGGGGTTAGGACTTGAGGTGTGCTGATGTGGTTAGGACTGGTAATGGGCTGTGGGCTGATGGGGGGGGGGGTTTAGGACTGGCAATGGGCTATGGGGGGCTGACTGGAAATGGGCTGATGGGGGGTTAGGACTGGTAATGGGTTATAGGGGGGGCTTAAACTGAAAATGGGGTGATGGGGGTTAGGACTGGAAGTTGATTGACGGGGGGCTAGGACTGGTAATGGGTTGGGGTGTTGCTAGGACTGGAAATGGGCTGAGTGGAAGGGGAGGCTTGAACTGCAAATAGCTGATGGGGAGGGGGCTTGGAATGGAAATGGGCTGTGAGGGAAGGGAGCTAGGACTGAAAATGGGCTGATGGAACAGCTAGGATAGGACTGGAAATGGGCTGTTGGGGGGCTAAGACTGGAAATGGGCTGATGCAGGGACTAGAAGGGGATGGATGCTGGGTGAGACTGGAACTAGAAGGGAGCTGATATTGGGGGAGGATTAGAATGGGATGGGGCTGGGAGAGTAAAATGGAGAGGGGAAAAATATTTTGTGTAGGAGGGATGAAAAATCTACAATTGGCCAGGTATTGGGAGAGTAATTGAGGATTGAGGATGGAGGGGTAAAATTTGTGTGGATGAAATAGGAATGAGGAAAGAGCAAAATGAGAAAGATTAGTATGTTAAAGCTGATGTAGAGAGAGAGAGAATGGAAAAAAAACTAGAAGAGAGAAGAAAGGACAAATGGACAGCAGACGATGGAGAGTTAGCAGAAAACATGAAGAAACCAGAAGAAAGTGGCTGGACCAATTGCAACTGAAAAACAAATGCACAAAAGGTAGAAAGATGTTTCTTTATTTTGAATTTATTAACTGGAATATGTCAGCTCTGGGAAATGTGCATCATTAACATCTGTGCTTTGTTTGGTACAAGAGGAAATTCCTATTTGACGTTGCCACTTGTTCTCTTTCCCCAGTATTCTCTGAAATGTATTGGTTTAATATTTGCAGTGTTGCCTTTTGATAGGTAGGGTATGGTGCTTTGTGAGTCCTGGTAATGCTGTCAGGATACGGCGGGTTTGCTATGGGTTCTAAATGGGCAGCTTTTGTAGTAGTTCCTAATGTGCCTGGCGGTTGGCACTGGATTATAGTAATGTAGAAATCTTTTAGTCTTTCTTTATCCATACACTCATTAAGAGACATGTTTACTAAAAGTTAGTGTATGGTAACATTATGCAAATATTTATGCAAATAAGACCACTTATGCAAATGACGTGCTGGCACTTTGAGGAAATTCTTTGGTTTTGTGCGGCAGTTTGGGCACTCGGGCTCAAAAAGGTTAGCCATCACTGTCCTAGAAGGTGGGGGCACCGTTAAAAAGGAGCTTCCCACATTCGTAGAAGGAGATCCTGCAAGCACTGTTCCCTCTAAGCTGTGCGCGTGTGCACACGCACACACCTCGCCGAGCGAGCGCACATACTTTACAACAGAGCGCACAAAAATTACGGTTCCGATTCTGATAGAAAACACAGACGTCTTAAAATTTAAAAGTTGTGATTGTAATTACTAGAAATTTTCCGCTTCATTTAGTAATCATCTATTTTCATTTAATTTGATTAAAATCAATGTGGTGTACATACTGTATTCTGACGTGTAGTCAAATTTTAAAGTATATAACTCCGAGTGTCGTTATGTGGCGCACAAAAATTTAACCTTCCTTCAAAAGCTGCACAACTGATATTTTATGTGCACACAGCCTACAGAAAATTAGAGGGAACATTGCCTGCAAGGAATGATGCAAAGGAAGCATGATGGTATCCTTTGCTGTCCCAGGAATATACAGGGATTCTGCATTGCCTTGTGTAGGATCCTGTCCAGGCATAGAAATGGCAAGTAATTTCATCATATCCATGAGAAAAGCTTGAAAAGAAAAATCCCCAGAGGGAAATTCTTTTGGACAGGCTAGATCTGCTGAAGAACTAGCATTGGCACCGGAGGATCTATCTAACCTTATAGGAATATAAGACGCTGAATGGTGGAGATCGCTAGAGAATAGTCGCCGGTACCGCAGGGGGTCGGGACCAGCAACAGTCGGTAGCATATCGTCCATGCTAGGGATAGATTCCAAACTCGGTATCGAGGGAAGCGAACCTGAAGAGGGAAGCATGGAAGGCACCGACAGCCATGGTAATGTGGATACCGGTACTGACTCCGGCACCGTATCCGGTACCAGTGGATGAAGGCCAGCCGGTGACAACTCTATCGGTATGGAAGAAACCGAGAGTGCCAGACATGGATCATCGGAACCGTGCCTTCGGTACCGTTTGGTGTCGGTACCCAGTCCTCCAGACTGGAGATCGATTCCAGACTCGGCATTGAAGGAAGCGAGTCTATTGAAGCACATCTGGAGGGTACCGACGTCGGTACTAGTATCGGTACAGATACTGGAGGGTCAGCCTGGAGCGTATCCAACGGTCCCGTAGGTACCGAGGACGCCAGACAACGATCCTTGGTGAGGAATGTTTCATCCAACACCATTGCCGATGCCAGGGTATCGGTACCGCTCGAAGCGGATGCCACCACCGAGCATGGCACAGGTATGTTCTGTGAGGGGTGAACCTCAGGAACAACCTGAAACCCCACACAAGCTTTGGAGGCCGAAGACTCCCACCGGGGTTTTAAAACCAGTATGTTCGAGGGCAAGGCCAGAGTCATCTCTATGCTGTGCATGAGATCTACCACTCGAGGACTGGCTAGTCTTAACAGACTGTTTTTGGGTTACCTGATGCAGTGTAGAAGAAGTGGTTGGTGCCCTGAAGCTGGATGGGGACCGCGTATCGAGGGAAACCCGATGCTGAAGACTTCTTCCGACAATACTATTGCAGGGGGGACACTCCGGAGGAAAAAGGTCAGGACCCAAACCGGCCAGACACCAATAAGGGGTGTCTAAGGTTAATTTTGTACCGCCGTAGTTTGAACATTTCTTGGGAATAGTGACTGGCGGTTCCATGAAGGAAAGTGAGTAGGTCTAGCAGGCCTAAGAAAACCGTGAGGCATGAAGAAGAAAAAAATATTCCTTAAAGAGGAAATTTACAAGAAAAAAGGAGAAAAAAACACCGGCGGTACCGGTGGCATTGGGGAAGGCAGCCGCGACCACAAGAAAACTAAAAAATAAAAGAAGAATTTTCTGCGGTGACAGGACGACGTCCTGCCGACTCTGCGGAAAAACGAAAACTGAGGAGAGGCAGTTGGGAAGGCGGCGGGAAGGCAGCACGCAGGCGTGGTGGGATGCTTCCAAAAGCGTTTTGATTGGACGCTGGGAAGCGTTCCCGCACAGATTCCGTCGGTACCGACGTACCCATATGTGAAGACTCATTCCTGCTTGTTCCTGGAGATTAACCTCCGTTGAAGGTGCTGCTCCGTTCTCTCTCCCCCCCCCCCAATAAGTAAACAACTTAATAAGCAAAAAAAAAAAAAAAAAAGCAAACCAAATTAAAAACCCAATAAAAACTCAACTAAGCGCCAATTAAACTCCTTATTTGTTCCTTCAGTGAGCCTTGAGCCTAGGCTCACCACATCCTTCAGCTGCTTGGAGACTGAATATACTGGGAGCTCATAGGAGGAGCCAGTGGTATTAGCACTGCTAACTCTCAAGAATGTGACGTAGTCAGTCTCCAAGCTGCTTGAGGAGGTGCCCTACCCAGAGGTTTGGGACTGGACTGGAGGGACGATAAGGAAACACCAGTTTATACCTTTCTGTAGCACTGCTGCTGTGACCCATCTTTTTGGGAGGACTTTTAAATACAAAAAACAGATTTTTCTTGACCCTAACCCTCTCAAATTACAAATTTTTAATATAATACTTAAAAGTGATTACTAATTTCTCTCATCTGTTTATCAACAAGATTGTAAGCTCCAAGGAGCACGAATAGTCTATTTTATGTGTTTGTATAGTGCTAGGTATATGTAGCAACGCTCTAGAAGTCTTAGGTTTTCGAAAATAATATTAAAGCAGCAACAGACTGAACTGGCCAGTATAGGCTCACCATTGAAAATACAGTGGCAAGGAGGGCTAAAATCTGTTCCCATTATCTGTGAAGTCTGGGGAAAGACTGTCTGGCCATGAATGCAAAATCCTGGCTTCCGCCACCAAAAGGGAAGTCTTCACCCCATTTTCCTACACTGCAACCCATACTTGTTTTAATTCTTAATTCCTAGTTCGCCCCGAAAAATAAACACAAGAAACTCCATAGTAAAATGTTAAATCTTACAGTATAAATGTCATTTATTAAAGTCAAATAATTTGTTGAAAATTAGGCTATTTATTTACCTGTAAGTAGGAAATTTGTTATCTGGAAAAACAATTGCAAAGTTAAAGTGTGTGCCTTTCTTCCGAGCTTCTGGATACACTTCTTTCACTAAGCTAGTCAACTCCTTTAACGTTGCATCCATCCTTAATAAGAGAGAGAAGCAGATGTTACATAATCAGTAAAACCAGAATTTTTCAAAAACCTGGTACAAAACAAAAAAGCAAGCCCCCCTCCCAAAGCACACCATTAAAAAATGAACCAGCATTAAAATGTGATAATTCTGTTTTCAACAGAGTTGCATTAAAGAAAAAGAATGTGTGTGATCTCCAGACATGCGCTACAAGGATCTTTTTGCTCATCCAATAAAGCATAGTTACTCACCTGTAACAGGTGATCTCCAGGAACAGCAGGAATTTAGTCTTCACATATGGGTATCGTCGGTACCGACAGAGCCTGCGCGGGAACACTCCCCAGCGTCCAATTAGAAATCTTTTGGGAGCATCCCACAGCGCCTGCGTGCTGCCTTCCCGACTTTCCCAAATGCCTCTCTCCAGTTGAGTTTAAAGCTGAGACAAAGAGAGAGAGAGAGAGAGAGGGGGGGAAAGAGAAAGAGAGGGGGAAAGAAAAAGAGATAGAGAGATACAACTCCTAGGGGAGGTGGGTGGGTTGTGAAGACTAAATTCCTGCTGTTCCCGGAGATCACCTGTTACAGGTGAGTAACTATGCTATCTCCAGGAACAAGCAGGAATGTAGTCTTCACATATGGGGACTCCCTAGCTTTAGATGCCAGGGAGAGACCCCAGAAGCTGTGTGTCCCTGTGAAAAGGGCTCTACTTCCACCCATGGATGTCTGGCATCCAACCGGGGATGGTGGGCAGGAGTTGATTAGGTATGGAACAGGTGTTGAATAACAGCCTGACCAAACAAGGCATCCCGGTGGGAGTCCTTGTCCAAGCAGTAATGGGCTGTGAAGGTATGAACCGAGGCCCAAGTGGCTGATCGACAGATGTCGTCGATAGACACAGAGTGCAGATGAGCCATTGAGGCTCCCATGGCTCTCACATTGTGAGCTGTGACATGGCCCTCCAGAGGAAGATTCTTACTCTGATAGGCAAAAGAAATACACTGAGCAATCCAGTTGGACAGTGTTCTCTTGGAGACTGGAAGTCCCAAATGAGAAGGATCAAAAGCAACAAAGAGTTGAGAGGACTTTCTATGTTGCTGTGTTCTTTGCAAGTAAAAGGCTAAAGCTCTTTTACAGTCCAAAGTATGAAGATTCCTTTCTGCATTTGATGCATGAGGCCTTGGAAAGAACACAGGCAGGTAGACCGCTTGGTTAAGATGAAACGGCGAGACCACCTTTGGCATAAAGTGTGGATGAGTCCTAAGGACTACCTTGTCGAACACAAAGAGCAGAAGAACCGCTCTTGCTAGGGCGATCTGGGTAACACAAGGAGCAGGAGACGTATAGTGGTCTCAGGAAACTTTATTAATAAAGTTTCCTGAGACCACTATAGTCTCCTGCTCCTTGTGTTACCCTAAGGACTACCTTGTCATGATGGAACCTTGTATAAGGTGGATCAGCCACTGGTGCCTGCAACTCACTGATGCGACGTGCTGATGCGATTGCAATGAGAAAGATCACTTTCCAAGAAAGGAATTTCAATGAGGTAGTAGCTAAGGGTTCGAAAGGTGGCTTCATGAGCTGACCAAGAACCAGGTTTAAGTCCCATGCCACCGGTGGTGGCCTAATGGGAGGCTTAGTTAGAAGAAGGCCTCTCATAAGAAGCAGAGGGTACCACACTTGCCGTGGCCAATGTGGAGCTATGAGAATCATAAGCCCTCTGTCTCTCTGAAGCTTGAAAAGGGTTTTGGGAATTAGGGGAATGGGTGGAAAGGCATAAAGGAAGTTCTGACCCCAGTAAAGGAGGAAAGCATACCTGGACTGAGATCCCTGAGCTGGAATTCTAGAACAGAACCGGGGAAGTCTGGCATTCAACAGACTTGCAAAGAGGTCTATGTCCGGGGTTCCCCAAATTTGAAAAATCTTGGCCACCTGGTCTGCATGTAGAGACCATTCGTGTGGAAGCAGAACTCAACTGAGTCTGTCTGCCCAAGAGTTTTGTATGCCTGGAAACACTGCCAGGAGATGAATCTGATGCTCTCTGGCGAGGGCCCATAGTCGCAAAGCTTCGTTGCAAAGCGACAGAGAGCCTGTTCCCCCCTGCTTGTTCACGTAGAACATGGCTACTTGACTGCCCATCTGAATGAGGACTGTCTTGTAGCTGAGCAGGGTGTGGAACACTCAAAAAGCAAGGAAGATTGCTCTGAGCTCTAAGAGATTGATATGTAGATGAGTCTCCTGTGGAGTCCAAGTGCCTTGGGTGGAGAGGTCCTGCAGATGAGCTCCCCAACCCATTGGTGAAGCATCTGTCGTGAGAGTTGCCTGGGGTAAAGGTTGTTGAAATGGGGACTCCAGCAACAGGTTCTGAGTGGACTGCCACCATTGGAGAGACAAAATAAGGCGATTTGTGTTTGCTATTTTGTCTGACAGGCACCCTGATGCCTGGGTCCACTGAGCTGATAAAGTCCACTGGACTGCTCTCATATGGAGGCGAGCATAAAGAACCACATGCACTGTAGATGCCATGTGGCCTAGTAGCTGTAACATTTCTCAGACAGCGAGATGAGATTTTAGCACTGCTTGAGAAGCTAACTGCACCATGCGAAGGCAACGGGTCTGAGGAAGATAGGCCCTTGCTTTTCTGGTATGCAGCAAAGCTCCTATGAACTCCAGAGACTGAGTGGGAGATAGACTGGATTTTGAGATGTTTATGACCAGACCCAAATACTGGAGGATACGCATTGTGCAAGATAGAGAAATCCTGGCCTCTGACGGGGCTTGAATGAGCCAGTCGTTTAAGTAGGGGAAGACGAATATTCCTAGAGTGTGGAGAAATGCTGCTACCACAGCCATGCACTTCGTAAACACTCTTGGTGCTGAGGCCAGGCCGAAAGGAAGCACCCTATATATTGGTAGTGCTTTCCTTGAAAAAGGAATCGAAGGAACTTTTTGTGAGTTGGATGGATGAGAACATGAGTGTACGCATCCTTGAGATCTAGAGAACAAAGCCAATCCTGACTCTGAAGGTATGGCAGCAGAGAGACCATTTTGAATTTCTCTTTGAACAGGTATTTGTTCAATTCTCTGAGGTCTAAAATAGGTCTGTGTCCCCCTGTTTTCTTTGGGATAAGGAAATAGGGGGAGTAAAACCCTGTACCCTGTTGATGAATGGGTACTTCCTCTATTGCCCCTTGGGCAAGCAGCATAGTGACCTCTTGACCTAACAGGTTGATGAGAGAGGTCTGAGAATTGAACTGTCTTACCATTGTGGGAGAGGGCATGCACAAAAAGTGAAGCTTGTACCCCTCTTTTATAATGGAGAGTGTCCAATGCTCTGCTGTTATCTGCCCCCATCTGGGGGCAAAGTGACACAACCTTCCTGGAATGGTGGAAGGCTCTGGTCCATTGAGGGCCAGGAAGGCTAAGTTCTCTAGATGAACGTCAAAGACCTTGTGGAGGCTTGACTGCTGAGACGGTTGAGGCTTAGCAGTCTTTGCTTTCCTTTGTTTAGGTGGTTGCTGACTCTTTTGGGCAGGCTTACCTGCAGAACGTCCCTGCTGGGAATAAGAGGGATAAAACCTCTTCTTTTTTGAGAAAAAAAGAAATCTTTCAAGAAACCATTCTTGCAGATCAGCTGTGGCTTTGGATAACCTATCCAAAGTGGAGTTGACAGCATCCAACTCATTGGCTTTCTCTTGCCAATTTTTGGCAAATAGATTCTCACCTGTACAAGGGATATTGCCCAGTTTGTCCTGCACCCAGAGCTCCAAATCTGATGCCTGGAGCCAGGCAATTCTACATGCACTTATGGCAATGGCAGAGGTTCTGCTTATAGGAACTGATCCTGGCAGAAAGCATGGAAGCCTGGAAAGTACAACGTCCAAAGGCATCCAAGGTTCTACACTTACGTCCTGGAGGATTAGAGGCATGCCTCTTTGTACTCCTGATCCTTCTCTTAGCCGATTCCACTACAATAGAATGGTGAGGAAGCTGAGTTTTCTGGAAACCAGGACAAGGAAGGACTCGATACATGGTATCTAGTCTGCGAGAGTGAGGAGAGGTGGTAAGAGGTGTCTCCCACATTCTCAACATGAGATCATGTAAGACCTCATGGATAGGCAGAGTAGCTGCCTCCTTAAGAGCTTTGGGATATTGCAAAATCTCCAACTCCTTAGCTCTGGGCTCAGTTTCAGGAGCCACAGTAATGGACAGACCTCAAGCCACCTCTCTGATAAAATCCTGAAAGGAGATATCTTCTGGAGGAGACATCCTACGTTTAGAGGAGGAAGGCTCCTCCGGGAGAAGTATCCCGGTACCGGCAGAGCTGTCAGAATCCTCGGAGTCCTCCGAGGATTCGAAGTACCTCCTATCCGGATGCTCTTGAAGAGCCTGATCCCCGTACCGACCGAAGTCGGTACTGGTGTATCGGCACCAGAAGGCATCGCATGGCTGGGTGCCGGCAAAGCAGACACCGATGTCGATGCTATCGGTACCGGTACTGATACCAGTACCGGTTAAACTGTCTGACGCGGTTCCGTGGGTGTTGATGCCGCAAGGAGAGCCGCCAGACTGCATTCAATAGCCAGGAACCTCTGGTCTATCGATGCTGCAGATGCCTGGGTATCAGTACCGGAAGCAGCCGGTACCCCAGAGCATGGCACCAGTAGTTCTGCCGAGGTCGAGGCCTCGAGAACATCCTGGAGCCCCGATAATGCTTTGGAAGCCGAAGCCTCACGCCGGGGCAATTTTGCCGGTACAGAACCCTCAAGGGCAATGCCAGAGGCATCTCGATGCTTAGAAGGAGATCTACCCTTTGAGGACCGGCTAGACTTATGTTTGGTTTATTTATTTATTTATTTATTTAACATCTTTTATATACCGCTCTATTTATAATCAGCGCGGTTTACATAGAACAAGAAAACATCAGATAAGGTACATGTTATCTGTTTTTTACATAGAACAAGGAACAAAAACTTGGATAACCGGGGAAATTATTTACAAAGAATACAACACATTGGCTATTTACATATGAACGGAATAAAGCCTAAAAGAATTTTCATAGTATGAGAGAGAGGTGTGAAAAGTTATTGGGTTAGCAGAGGTGGCGTGTTAAGAACGGGAATGGTGCTATTTGAGTGATCTTGTGTTATTGTGTTTTCTGGGAAATATTTGATGAAAAGGTGATGCTTCAAGGCCTTTCTAAACTGGAAGAGGTCAGTGATGGTTCTAATTTGTGGTGGGAGGGTGTTCCATAGCTTTGGAGCACATAAACTGAAGGATCGGTTTACAGTTGCGGAGTTGTATCTTAAGGACTCTTTTGGAACTCTTAGCATGTTTAGTTCAGTGGTTCTTCTACTCCTGTTGGAAGGAATTGGTAGGATTAACTCCGAAAGTGAAGGAGGAGCAAGCCCTTTTTGAGTTTTGAAGGCTAGAAGCAAGGTCTTGAAGGTAATTATCGCTTGGATAGGGAGCCAGTGTAATTGTTTCAGGAGAGGTGTTACATGTTCTCTTTTTGGAACCCCGAAGAGTATTCTTGCTGCGCTGTTTAATGCTAGTTGAAGTGGGTTAAGGGTAGATTGGGGGAGCCCCTGTAATATACAGTTTGCGAAGTCAAAGTGCGGTATAACCAGAGCCTGGTAGACCGTACGGAAATCATCTGGATCAATCAGTTGGCGGAGGTGTCTGAGGGAGAGAATCTTAAAATAAATTGTCCTTACGGTGTTGGCTATGTGGGTCTTCATATCTAGATTCTGATCCAAGGTCACTCCAAGGTATCGGATGTGGGATTTTACTTGCAGCTTGGCATCTTGAACTTCAAGAAATGTGGGTGGTGTAAACTTAGGGTTCCTTGAGATGAAAAGAACCTCTGTTTTTTTGTTCTGGATTCTGAGATTTTGAGTCAGTAGCCAATCTGAGATGGCATTAAAACAGTTGGTTATGGGGGTGAGATTAATCTTATCTATGCAGAAAGGGATATATAGTAACACATCGTCAGCATATATCATGTAGTTGACATTGAAAGACTTGATAATGTTGCATAAGGGTTGCATGTAGATGTTGAATAATAGTGATGACAAAGAAGAACCTTGCGGGACTCCTTGTCCTTGGTGAAATGGATCTGATGTTTCGCCATTTGAGCGGACCTGCTGCCATCTTTCTGAGAGGTATGAGATGCACCATTCGAGGGCATTTCCACAAAGGCCCTTCTCTCTTAAGCGGGTAATGAGCAGATCGTGACAGACCGAGTCAAAAGCAGCCGCGATATCTAAGAAGATGAGGACAAAGCCCTGTTTGATGTTGTCGATACCAGAGTTTAAGCTGTTGAGAAGAGAGGTGAGGAGCGTTTCGACGCCGTGGAATTCCCTAAATCCATGTTGACAGGTATCCAAAGGCGCTTCAGTGTCGATATGATCTTGCAGTTGTCTGTAAGCTATTTTTTCAATTATTTTAGCAAGAGTGGGTATACTGGAGATAGGTCGGTAAGAGTCTGTTTTTTGTGGGTCTAACTTGAGGTTTTTTAGTAGAGGTCTGATGGAGGTCTGTTTGAGGGCAGCAGGGAATGAGCCGGTGTCAAAAGATAGGCTTATGATCTTGGATATTATTGGAGCAAGCTCTTTGCGAAGGTCTTTAATCCAAAAGGCTGGACACGGATCAGTATGTGCTGTGGATAAGTTGAGAGATGAGATTGTATCTTCAATTAGCTTCAGAGAGGGGGTTGAGAATGAAACTAACGGAGCTGGGAGCCCATGAATATTCGGGATAGGGGGTATTGTAATTTTATTTGTACAGCACATCTTAGATTGTATGTAAAGGGCATATTCTTGTGGGTTGATTTCGCACTGTTGTTCCTGTGATGGTTCCTTGGCTAATTTCTTGACAAGGGTAAATAGATCATGGGGTTTGTTTATAGCACGTTTAAGGGAGTCTGTATGATATAGTCTCATTTTTTCTGAAATGGCTTTACGGTGGGCGTCAAGGTGTTGCAAGTATGAGGTCTGATTGGTATTGGTGCGTGATCTCCTCCATTTCTTCTCAAGTTTTCGCAAGAGTTTTAGGGATTCTTTCAGATCTGATGTAAACCAAGGTGCCGTAACTTTTCTTCTTGAGGGGTTGATTCTGGGTGGACGGAATGAAATGCGGTTGAGTCTGTTATTCCAAGAAGTGATAATCTCATCCAGATTTAGGGTGGAGTCATTAAAGATTGCGTCAGTTTCCTCGAGGATCTGTTCCCTGTTAAAAGGTTGGAAGCTTCTGGATGTGGTATTTGCATATTTGTTTATGTTCTTGACATCAGAATATTTAATCTTTTGAATGGGAATCTGGAACAAAATGAGATTATGATCTGACCATGGGACATCTGTAATTGATAGTATAATATTTTGAAGTTGATTGAGAGCTGATAGTGGGGCAAATATGAGATCCAGGATGTTACCTTTAGTATGTGTGGATTGTTGTATCACTTGCTTGTAACCTAAAGATTCTAGAGCATCTATAAAGGCATCAGATTGGTTGTCTTGTAGAGACGGTAGATTAATGTCTCCTAGGATCCAATTGGGTCTGTTTGGATTCTGTGAATTGGAGGCAAGATTTATGATAGTTGAAAGGTCATCTGGTGAAGGTGATGGCGCTCTGTAGATTAAGTTTATAGAGAGAATGCTGTTAGAGATAGAGACGGTCTCAAGGCGGTTATTGCTGGAAGAGTCGATCATTTTAAGTTGAAATTCAGCCTTGGCGAGGATAAGTACCCCTCCACCTCTTTTGCCTTGTCTACTGCTGATGAAGACGTCAAAGTTATCGGGGAGGAGCTGGTTAAGAATAATATTGTCTTCGGGCGATAGCCATGTTTCAGTGACCATAAGTATGTCAAGGTTATTAGATGTTATTATGTCTATGACAGCTGGCCATTTTTTACGAAGCGAGCGAGCATTAATGAGGGCACATTTGAGAGGGCATGGTTGATTGTAATTTTCTGCGTTTGACTTTGTAGAGTGCTGGAGAGGTATGTATAATAAATAATGGTGATGAGAGCGGTGGTACCAATTTCCATTGTGGTGGTTGGTGCCTGACCATTTTTGCCAGTTGTTATGTACGATAGGTATGGAATTTTCTGAAGAAATTAGAGCTAGGATATCCGGTATAAGACCTATGAGGAGGAGGTATAGGCCTACTATAATCTTGAAGTGGAGGGCCATTGTGTGGGTGTGAGGAATGTTACTTGAGAGAGAGGTTTTAGAGAGATGGTTTGTACTATTGTGGTGAAGTATTAATATCTGGTTAGGGGAAGATTGTACACTGGAGATTAGTTACCTGGTTACCTGAGATCCATGGTAGGAAGACGAAGCCCTGGAAGATGTCGATGCCACAGAAGCTGCATCGGAGGGAAAAAGGGCGCCGAGCTTAGCAGCTCGGTTTTGTCGATCCCTCTTGGACATCATGGCACAAGCCATACACTCGGAGATGGAGTGGTCAGGACCTAAACATTTGAGACACCACTCATGGGTGTCGGTGACTGAGATGGTACTGCCACACTTGGTGCACTTTGAAACCCGAAGCAGGTTTTTCCATACTGGAGGAAATTTTGGGCCTAAGGCCCAAAATGGCAAATGCACCTGGGAAGAAAAGTTTGGAAAATAATTATTTATATATATATTTTTTTTTTCTTTTTTTTTAATTTAATTTATTTTTGTTTTTTTAAAAAAAAGAAAAGAAAAGAGAACCGGCGGTACCGGTATAGCATCAAGGAAGGCAGACGCAACCACAAAAAAGAAGGAATAAGGAAAAAAAATTTCTGCGGTGACAGAAACAACGACCTGCTGGCTCCACGGAAAATGAAAAACTGGAGGAGAGGCAGTTGGGAAAGGCGGGAAGGCAGCACGCAGGCGCTGTGGGATGCTCCCAAAAGCTTTCTAATTGGACGCTGGGGAGCGTTCCCGTGCAGGCTCCGTCGGTACCGACGATACCCATATATGAAGACTACATTCCTGCTTGTTCCTGGAGATAAATATCAAATCTACAAAGATCTGACAACTAATTTTACAATTAGCTATACAGGTAGTCGTCGACTTACGACCTATGCGACTTACGACTGATCGACTTTACGACCGGCAGCCCCGTGTCCCAGGCGATGACGCTCGCTGCCACATGACCACTATTTTGGGGAGCTCTCCAAAATGACTCGCTGGGTCCCAACCAAAACGGAAGAAAAATATGGCGTGGGTAAGAGCAATGTTTGTGTCTGTTGCCCTCGGGCTGCAGGGCGGGCGCGCGCTCTTCCCGAACTTTTAAGAAGCCGCCGGTCCCGACACACTCGGAGCGCCGAGGCTGTTCTTCCTAAATTTAACATAGCCCGACTTACGACCACGTCGACTTACGACCGCGTTTTGGTTCCGACAGAACGGTCGTAAGTCGATGACTACCTGTACTACAAATAAAATAAAATATGGATCAAAATCTAGAAACAATTTTTCATACCTGCTAATTTTTCCCCTTGAATCCTGCTAGACCAGTTCAGACATAAAAGTTGTGCTCCCTTGCAAGTAAGTGGTGGCAGACTTGAGCAAACTCTCAATGTCGTCGAATATGTAAATAGTTCACCCAGTTTCAGCTCCAAGTTACTGATCCTGTTCAATGTAAGCACAAGCCAGACCTGACTGGTCTTGTGCATGAATTGTTAATTGTAAACTGCACTGATAATAAAGAGCGTGGTATAAAAAAGCTTTTAAATAAATAAAATAAATAAAATCACTTGCTATAGCCTCTGGTGCAGCACTGAGAGAAGCCAGAATGAAAACTTCCCAAGCAGTAAGACAGACCGCAAAAAATTCAAATGTATGACATTTGTAACCAATGGAACAACTTTGCAATAAGTAACTTGAGCAAGTATTTTGCGGTCTTACCACAATGAAATCTGCATTAGAACATAGTACTGACTAGCTATTCCACAGCTACTGGACTCCCTAACCTTCAGAAAAAAAATGTCAAGGGAAGGTCCTGAAATGGTCTAGCAGGATTCAAAGAAAAAATTAGCAGGAATGTAAAATTTCTCTTTTCCTATCATACAGTTGTGGTGAACATTACTGATATCCCTGCATTTTAGGTATGCTGTGTACAATATCTTGAAAAATAATGGGAAATATTTCAACTGTATGACATCATAATATTTTAATAGTATGTTCAAAGGTATACAAAGAAGTCTGTGCAACTTAAAGATGTAGTAATTTCTGAGAGAAAAAAAAAATATGACCTAGACAGGATTAATGGCACCCTTCACTAACATTTGGATGCATAACCTTTGGCAGTGGTGACAGGCTCCAAATGTTTCCTGTAGCCATCTATAAGTTTCATCTGTCTGCTGGTGTTTCTCCCACTCTTAACTACAATTTGTTCCAGCTCATGAATGTTTCCAGGATTCCTTTTACCAATGGCAGATTTCAGCTCTTTCCAAAGGTTCTCGATTAGGCCGAGATCAGAACTCATTGCTGGCCAGTTTAAAAACAGTCCTTTTTTTCCCTTTTTAACCAACCATTCTTTTTTACTCTTGGATGTATGTTTTGGGTCATTGTCCTGCTGAAGGACCCATGACCTCTGACCCTAGGTAGCACACTTTGCTCCAAAATACATTGGTAGACCTCCGACTTCATGATTCCTTTAATATGTTCCTGGTCTCCGGTTCTTGAGGCAGCAAAACACAAACAGCCCAACATTATGCAACCTCCACCATATTTAACTGTAAAAAGAGTGTTTTTTCCTTATAAGCTTAATTTCTTCAACTGTAAAATGGATCGCTGGTCTGCATTGCCAAAAGAACTCAAGTTTGGTTTCATCTGTCCAAGAACATTTTCCCAAAAGCACTGTAGTTTCTGAAGGTGGGTTTGGACAAAGATCAGGTATGCCTATTTATATCTGTCTTTGAGCAGCAAGGTCCCTCCTTGGCCTACGCCCATGAAGTCCGTCCTCGTTTGGTGCACGGGGTGGGTTGAAACCACCACTCCAGACTGCTCCAGGTCAGTCTTAAGCTCTTTGGATGTTGTACGTGGTGTTTTTCCAACAGTTCACACTAATTTTCAATGACTTCTTAGATTAATTTTCCTCTTCTCACCACATCTTGTAAGGCTCTTGACAGTTCCATGAGCAGAAAACGTCTAAGACTGCAAACTGTAGACATAGGAATCCCAAGATCTTTGGAAATAGCCTTGCCCCATTGAAGTTTGGTGATGATGGCTTTTCTGACCATCTCAGACAGCACTCTTGTCTTTACCATTGCGAAAATGGAAGAGTGAATGTGGCCATCTTAAACATTAGAGCCATCATTCATTGGTTGATTCAAGTCATGCAAATACAGACAACAGCTGTGTCTAATTTTACTGCAATGGGATTGTGGTTCTTCTGTTCAAACCGATTTCAAGTTATCATTTCTTTTTTAAACTGGTCTTGTTTTATTTAATTCTTTTGTATGTCAAATTTCACTGGCCACATCTTTTTTTGTCGTCGTTTTTGAGATATTGGACATTAAGCAGTAGAACTGCAAGGGTACCAAAAACACAGGTCTGCAAAAAACTTTGAGAGCTGTTTTGGTTATTCCACGTAATCTTTATGTTTTTTGGTGCGCTGAATCCAAAAATGACCTCCATTTTGTCATAGGACATCACGTTTCCTGACAATTTAGGTAACTATGTTAAATAAGGCAATACCTCAAAATAAATGGAAATAGACTTATAAAATTAAAGTTTTATTACAATATTTTCATGAAATCCTTTTTTGAACGGAAATGAGCTCACTACACACTCTAAACTCGATTCTTCTTCCTTGTGAGGCTCCTCTTGGTGCATTTACGCTTGTGAGTAGCATCTGGAATGTCTCTCTGAAGCATCCAACAGTAGTCTGCCATCATTGTAATGCTCCATTTTCCCTGGTATCTCCTTTCCATCTCTTTAATGTCTTGGTGGAATCGTTCACCTTGTTCCTCACTCACAGCTCCCAAATTTTCAGGAAATTAGTCAAGATGGGACTGGAGGAAATGCACTTTCAAACTCAACAGGCAACCTAAAGCTTGAAATGCTTTCAGCATTCGTCCGATGATCTGTTTGTAGCGAGGATCTTTGTTATTGCCTAAAAATTTCTATACGACTTCTTTAAATGCAATCCACCCTTCTTTTTGAGGATCCGTCATGGTATTGACAAACTCTTGATCAACTATAAGCCTTCTAATGTCTGGTCCGACGAACACACCTTCCTTCAATTTTGCCTCCAACAGGCCTGGAAACTTGGTGACCAAGTATTTGAAGCATTCTCCATCTCTTGGAAGTGATTTTACGAATTGCTTCATCAATCCCAATTTTATGTGAAGAGGTGGTAGAAGAACTTTATGGGAAGGTACCAAAGTTTCTCAGAGGACATTTTTTTCACCGACTGTTAGCACCCTCGGCTGCCAACTCTTCTTGGTCCAGTGATTTTGTCGGTCTCGACTGTCCCATAGACACCGAAAACAAGGATATTTGGTATACCCAGCTTGTTGCCCGAGCAGCATGCACAAGACCTTCAAGTCCCACACACTTGCCAAACATGGTCTTCATATTTAAATTTATGAAGAACCAATTCCAAGTTCTCGTAGGTTTCCTTCAAGTGTACGGAATGACCTACAGGTATGGAAGCGTAAAAACCGTTGTGGAGTAAAACTGCTTTGAGACTTCTTTTTGAAGAATCTATAAAAAGACGCCATTGCTCTGAATCATATTGGATTTTAAATTGACCCATCAGACCTTCAACATCGATGCAATAAACCAACTTGTCTTCCTGGGCGAAGTAAGGAACAAATTCCTGCTTTTCAGCCTTGATCCGAGTAACTCAGCAGCATCTTTGGGAAGATTCAAGTCTCTTACCAAATCATTCATCTCCTCCTGAGAAAAAAATTTTGGTCTTGTATCATCTTCAAAGTCAGAACTTGATTTGTCATCTGGTTCAGGTATGACTTCACCTTCATCGGAGCTAGGTATCTCTTCCAAGGTAGCAGGGGGCTTGGGTACTGGTATATCTGTGCCATGGGGGATGGGAAGAATTGCCGAGTGAAGATTGGGGTATGAAATGGAATGCTTCCATTTGGAATTAAACCCTTTCACATCGCATGAACAAAAAGTAACAGTCGTCACTATGATTCTTTTGCTCTCGCCATACTATAGGAATCCCATAACGGAAAGATTTTTTCTTACCCTTGAACCAGTTTCGGAGGTCCTCAACATACCGTTTGCACACTTTATGAGGCGCCCAGACTTTATCTTGATCTCCAATTTTTAGTCCAAAGTATGCAAAGTATACTTTTTTCACAAAGTCTGTAATATTCTGCTGTTGCTTCAACACTGTATATTCACCACAGATGAAACAGAAACTGTCTGGCGAATTAATACACTTTCGCGGAGCCATAACATAACGGTTGAAGAATGACGAGCTAACACGAATTGCGATGAAAAAGTGTGAACAGCCTAGAAGCAAGAACCTGATGATGATTCGTGCACAAGTGTGGCATGCAGGAGAGAGCAGCTCTGTGTCTGTACACGAGACGTCGCAGTGCTGGCCACGCCCCCCTGCACTGACTGGAGCTGCTGCTATCTGCCCTGTGTCTCCCTCCCACTGGATTCTTCAGGAAAGATTAACCCCTTCTACCATTAGAAGCATGGACTTAAAACTTGCTTAGCTTATGTATATATTGCTGACCATCAGATTTACAGTGCTATTATTTTTTTTTACATAACTCAGACAACCCCTTTAAGGTTTTTTTTGGCATTTTATATCTTAAATGCACTTATGTGAATTAATTAATAGTAATTTGAAAAAAATTGATAAATTTTAAGACAATTTTGCATGCTGTGGCAAATCATGATGTCTAGGAGTTTTTCAATATTTTATTTGCTTTCAGCACACCAAAATACATGGAAATTAGATGAAAATAATCAAACAGCTGTTTAGTCACAGACCTGTGTAATGTTGGCCACAACTGTACACCTAGACCAGTCCAGATGTGTGGAACACAACCAAGCAGTCAGGACCCGGGGTGGGAGAAAGACTGACAGGGCAGGGTAGCCTGCCAAAATGTGCCATCTGTAGTGCTTCGCAAAAGGTATTTAGTGAAAATTAAGTAACTGCCTTAAGAAAATCCTCTAGAGACACCAAAGCAGACTCTGCCTAAGAGGTGGCCTGCATGTTGTAGAGAATGAGCTCAGATACACCCCAGCACACAATTACTGGCAGAAAGTATACAAACCCTATTGCTTCCTTAAGCCAAGAGGTAAGAGTAGATTTTGTTACTGCCAGTCCCATCCTTGGGCTGCTGAAGAGGACAAAGATGAATTGATCCATAGAAAGAATTAGCAATTGCTACATATTTGATCTACACTCTGGCAATGTCCCACAAATGCAGTATGGGGTCCTTCCGGAGATCCTTCTATTAAGGAAAGCAGAACAATAATCTGGTCAAGATGTAAAAGGGGGACAACATAGGCTCCTTGCAAGACAAGGCTTGTGGTTCAGACACTCACCTGGTGGATGCTACAGCTCCCAGGAAAACCACCTTAAGGGATAAACTATCTAGAAAGACCTTACAAATTGGTCCAAGGAAAGGCCCCATCAGTGCCATTAACATCAGAGATAATATCCACTGAGACAAAAGAAAGGCACTTAGGCGGATGAAACTGCTTCACTCCGAGGAAGCGGTTGACATCAGGTGCACTGCCAATGAAATCCCTTGGATGCAACTCCTGTAGCACCACAGGACTGCCACCTGAACCTTGAGAGTTCAGGGCCAAGCCCTGTTCCAGGACAAATTACCAAAAGGGCTCTCGCACAAGTTTAAAGATGTAGAGGCTCTCTGGACCCTAAACAGAGTGTCCATTACCACTCCAGAGTAATCTTTCTGGGAGAATCTATGACAGACCGGGAACCTATATGACCAGAAGCACCCACTGCAATAGGTCCTTCCATTGAGGTAATGAGAGGGCTACCTCCAGACAGTCATGTAATACAGCCTGCGAGGCCAGTCTAGGCCATTAGGATCACCAGGCATAGATGGATCACCAGGGGCTAGGAGGGGAAAATCAAGCATCTCTTCCCAAGGCCACCCTTGAGGTAGGTTATTCAAACCCACCGTTCATAGGTCCTTCCCACGGCTGAGATAACTCTTAACATAGTCTGAAAGTGGGGTCTTAGGATGGCAGTCGTCACACACATGAGAGCTGAATTCAAAGTTCCAACCCAGGAAGTCAGCCTGGATATTGTCGACCGTTGCCATGTGTGCTGTAGACAGGGCAAACAGCTGCTCCTTCAACAACACAGCTCCATGATTTTGAGATCGTCCATCACTGCAAGCACCATCTCGTTTGTAGACATATACCACCATCATGGCATTGTCCAGGAACACCCAGACCACTCTGCACACTAGAAGAGGCCTGTACCTCTCTAAGGCCAAGCAGATCACCCTTACCTCTTGGATGATGATTGCACAGGAGGCTTAACAAGGAGACCAGAGTCCCTGTGCCAACTGGGTCCAGACATTGTGAACCCCAGCCCCACAGGCTGGCACCCAAGGCAATTAACACAGAACCTGGTGCTTCCAAAGGCACTCTAGCCAGATAACTGAACCACAACCATCACCTTAACTGCTCCTTCTCCTGGGACAGAGGAAAGGCTTGATAGAACTGCAAAACAAGAAAAACTAAAATATTAGCGGGTGCCTCTATAAAACAGGTGCATATGTACCTTGGGTCCAAAGAACAAGCTAAATGGTCAATGCCATGGACTTAAAGGACCTGATGCAGGCCCCGCCTGTAAAGCTAACCTGAGCACCAAATGCCCCGAGTTGACGCCAAGACTTGAGCTGCCTTTCCGTTGACTGGAGACACATTCCAGGAGAACATTTATTTATTTATCTAACATTTCTTATATACCGCCTTTCATGATATCAAGGCGGTTTACATTGAACAAACTGAAATTACATTGAACAGGGCATTATAACTTAGAGATAACTATTTTACAGGGAACATGGGCTATGGAGCGTTAAGTGGCTTGCCCAAGACCACAAGGAGCACCTGTGGGACTAGAAACCCCAGTCCTTCCGGCCCAAGGTTGCTGTCCTCTAGTGGGATCTGAACCACTGACCTTCTGGCCTGAAGTACCTTGCCCCAACCACTAGGCCACTCCAGAACATGGAATCCCAGGTACTCCAGGTCCTGTAAGAGAATCAGGCTATTCTAAAAGGACAGTTTCTCTCAAACCCCAGCCTTTCCAGCCAGGAAATCACGGGGCCTGCATCATTTCTGGATCTCTCTAAAGAGACTGACTAAACCAGCCAGGTCTAGGTATGGTTGACCCCGGGTTCCCTGATTGCAAAGAAATGTCACTACCACTACCATGGGAAGGGATAGGAAGCTGTGACTAGAGCAAAGGACAGGGCCTGGAACTGGAAAGGCAGAGAAAAGAGAAGCAAAGAAAACTACTGAGGCTGTCCCTTGTGTGGAAAGGGGACAATATGCCTTGGTGAAGTCCAGAGGAGGGAGGGAGGGAGGGAGGTAGGGGAAACTCCCCCCCCCCCCTGCCAAATGCTGATGCAATGACAGATCCAAAGATAATCATACAGAAATGAGAGAGAGTCCAAAAATAACCGCCTTTAGGTCCAGATTATTCCAGAAGGAACCTCCCTTCCTGGGCACTGCTATGTAGATTAAATAATAATATTCCTGGCCCTGCAGAAGAGGACATGGGAAAATTAGTCTGCAACTGCAAGAGTCGCTGAAGCGTTTTTCATCATCGGAAAGCTTCAAGGGGACTCTGCCAGAAGTTTCTATAAAAAGGCACTGCTGTAATTCAAATATTGTGTATTATAAGTTACCAGGCTGGTCTGAACTAGAGACTCTGGGGAAAGGCGGCAGGCATCTTGCAGAAAGAGCCAATACATTTCCAACCTTGCCTGAGGAAAAGATGACCAATTGGTCTAATGTGGTATGGATCCACTCAAACAACCTGAGCTACACCACTAACCAGCTGCACCTCATGAGGAACCACCGGAACTTAAGAGGAATTATAGACTCTCGCTGGTGCCAGAGATCAGAGCACATTGAAAGAACTACCCCTACTGGGACCGAGGCCCAAAGGACTCTCAGTAGCTCGAGGGTGCCTCTAGGCCCAGGAGTCTCTGTGGAAATTCATAACCTCCAAGCACTGGAGAAAACACCCTCCGGACATTCACAAGGTGCAGATCCTTAGCCTTCCACCGACACTGCTCCTTGGAGAGGGAGGGTAGGCAAACCTTAGGCAAGAAGGAAACCACAGGTCAAATAAAAAAAGGCAGATAAGGATCTCGGCAAGACAGAACCTGCAGCTAGGAAATCCACCTTGTGGAACAAATCGAAACCAAGACTGTCTTGAGCATCAAATCCTTAAAAGTAGCACCCTTGAATGGCTCAAAGGGCACCGACATCAGGGGCCTGAGCACCAGACACAGATCCCACGCAGGGATCACAGATGGAGGGGGGAGAACGCAGATACCAAACACCGCCCCCGGAGAAAGCACAAGATGTCTGGGTTTAAGGCCAGAGACTTACCTGCCACTGGAGACTGGAAACAAGACAAAGCTGCCACCTTAACTTTTAGGGAGCCAAGGGAAAGGCCCTTCTCCAAGCCATCCTGTAGAAGGCCAACAGAGATGGCCCCTTGGCCACTTTAGGAGCCAACTGCCAAGCACTACACTATCGCTCAAAGAGGCACCAGATCTGCACTTATGCCAGCATGGTAGACCCCCTCCAAGCAAAGCAGAGACCACTGCTGAAGAGTAGCCCTTACGCACTAGCAGTCTCCTTTCAAGAGCCAAGCTATAAGCAAGAAGGAAGCATAGTCCTCCAGGATGATCTGTCCCTGCCACAATAGGCCCCAAGACAGAAGCAACCAAAGAGAAGATGCCTGCAAGAGCAGCATCAGATCTTTGAATCACATTCTTGTCTGCTAATCCAGCGCAACCAGAACAATCCTGCCCAGGACATGTTCTATATGCCAAAGCACATGCCCCACCAGGGACTACGGAGGAAAGACACAGGTGCTGATTTGGCTACAGCTCGGACACGGTGGCGACACCCTCTGATCCTGTCTCCGTGTGGCAACTGAAGAAGCAACAAACTTTGGCACTGCAGTGGGTCACCATCAGATCAGTTTCAGGGCGACCCCAGCAGCACAGAATCAACTGAAATGCCTCCTGATTCAACTCCCACTCTCCAAGATCCAGAGAGTGCCAGCTGAGGAAGTCTGCTTCCACAGTATCCACCCCAGCAACATGCCAAGTTGACAAGGCCAGGAAGTTCTTCTCCACCCAAGCAAACAAGAGAGCCATCTCCAGAGCTTCCCAGGCACTCCTCATGCTGCCTCGCTGATTGACAGAAGTCACCACCATGGCGTTGCCTGAAAACACTCAAATCGCCTGGCCCTCGACCAGGGATCGGAAACACATTAGTGCCATGATGTCCCTTGCCTCAAGGTAGTTGATGGACCACACCATTTCCCTGTGATTCCAACAGCCCTAGGCCCTATGGTCTCAGCAATGGGTTTCCCCAGCCCAAGAGACGCATCCGTTGCCAGGAGGATTCAGGAAAAAGGTCCAGCGACACGCCCTTCCTCAGATACCATGCTGCTGCCACAACCGCAGGCTGCATTTCACCATCAAAAATAGGAGTGGGAGCCTGCGCTCAAACTCCTGAGAGGGAAGGAGGAATAATATTTGGGGGCCACCGAGTCAGCAGGGTCTGCCAGAGCAATTACATATGAGCACAAGCCCACGGCACCATCTCTATGGTCCCTACCATCAATCCGAGGAGCTGAAGTTAATCCCAGACTATGGGAGCCTGCTGCACATAGAACAGCACCAGGCAATCTAATCTTTTGACTTTTTCCTCTGGCAGGGGGGGGGGGAAAAAAACCCCAAACACAACACACAAAGACACCTCTACCCATTCGAGTAGAGGCAGCAACAGCTGGCTCTATCCCCAATCACCCAGCAGAGGCTCGCCAAAAAGAGGACACCACTCAGGATGCCACCCAAGACATCTCTGTAAGAAATGGGCCTTGGTATGCCAGTCATGCAGATATGGATGGACACAGATCCCTAGGTGCCATAGCACTACCATGACCTTTGAGAACGTCCTTGTGGCGATGAATAGCCCGAAAGGGAGGACCACAAACAAAGTGAGAGTCAAGCACGGCAAAACCTAGATACTGCTGCTGATCCACCTAGATCAAAATATGAGAATACACCTCAGCCAGATCCAGAGAAGCCAAGGACTCCCCTTGGCACACTGCTTGAATCAGAGCACAAGGTTTTCATTAAGAAGCGCAGGATGTGCAAGTGCTCATTGACCACCCCCCCCCCCCCCTTAGGTTCAGATGGGCTGGAAGGAACTGTCCTTTTTGGGCACCACAAAATAGATAGAGTATCTGCACTTGCCCTGCTCATCCGGCAGGACAGGCAGCACCATCTTTAGGCGCAGCAACTTGTCCAAGGTGGCCCACACAAAGGCACTTTGATCGTAGACCCACAAGGGGAAATGAAGGCATCCAGAATCAGCTTTTTGCATTCCAGGACATGGCCGAACTGAACGGTGTCTAGCACCCAGCGATCCTTGGTAACCCGGGCCCATTCCTGAAAGAAAAGGTGAAGCCTGCCTCCAAATGCAGGAACCAGGGAATGGACCCTCAAGCCTTCTCTGCACAGCTGGGAGGGTCCTCCTCTGAAAGGGACAGAGTCCCTGGACCCACGTGCTCAACGAAAGGACTAAGAACAAGCTTGAGCCTGGAAGCAGAGGGGAAGAAAGATTTTTCAGGCTGGCAATGACGAGAGGCCTGAGACACCCAGGAATCTGGCAGGTGCGCTCTTTGTGGACGGGCAGAGGCTGACGAGAAAAGGGCACCAGCCCAATTCACAGGCTTCTTGGACCCGTCTTCCCGAAGGTGGTAAGATTTTGTCTTGCTCAGGTCCTTCGCCGGCTTCTCCAATTCGGTTTGAGAAAGAAGCTCCCCTTAAAAGCTAGCTGGGCCAATTAGGCTCTGGAAAATGAGTCTGCTGCTCAGTGCCGGCGCCAAAACCAAACACCATGACATCGCTATCAGGGCACCATCCCTGGCCAACAAACATACCAGGTCATACATGGCATCAGAAAGGAAGGCAGCAGTCGACTCCAAAAGAGTCAATATCATTGGCGGAAGACACAGAATCCACTGGAGCGGGGCTCGAGATGTCAGGCTCATACACACCGCCAGCTGCAGAATAGCTGCTATCATATTGAACTGGCTCTACAATAAAAGAAACCACCTTACATTCCACAAAATTCTTTGAGGCCAATCCGCCTTCCACAGGAATGGTGGTCCGTCTGGTAACTGCCATGACCTGCGCCTCCACCTTAGGAACGCCAAACAGCGCAATGCACTCCTTCTCTGGGAGAGCATGGACTTTTACACCCCCTTAGCCAGGGTATCTAAAGAGTCCCACTTCAACTGCATCATATCCTTGACCACATCTGAGAACTGGAAGACAGTAGTGGATTTCCACACCCTTTGAAGGAGCGGGTGTACCTTTAGCTCCTGCTCTGCACTGGAAGCATCCGTCAAGTTCAAAAGGTGGATGAGACCCTGACCATCAATGCCACCAGCCCCTCCTTCCAGAAAGCTTACATAAGAACATACATAACATAAGAACATAAGATATGCCATACTGGGTCAGACCAAGGTCCATCAAGCCCAGTAATCCGTTTCCAACAGTGGCCAATCTAGGTCATATGTACCTAGCAGTTTCCCCAAGAGACACAAAAGTTAGTTACTCACCTGTAGCAGGTGTTCTCCAGGGACAGCAGGAAATCGGTTCTCACATATAGGTGACGTCGGCGCCGACGGAGCCCTCATGCAGAGCAATTCCCCAGCTTTCAAAGAAAGCCTTTGGGATTGCCATGCGCATGCAAAGTACCCTTCCTGCCCAAGGGTGCCATCTTGCTCAGTCAGATGACATAGCTAAAAAGATGGCAAAATGAGAAAATAAAATAAATGACTGCAACTCCAGGGGAGGAGGGAGGGTTGTGAGGACCAATTCCTGCTGTCCTTGGAGAACACCTGTTACAGGTGAGTAACTACGCTTTCTCCAGGAACAAGCAGGAAGTCAGTCCTCACATATGGGACTCACTAGCTATAGGCTACCAAGAACCCATAGCTGAAAAATGGCTCCTTCTAGAAGAGCCGCAGCAGCTGTGAAAGGACTTTCTCCGTGAACGCAACCCCCACGGTAGCCTGACACCAAAGGGTTGGAGGGTAGGAGCTGCCTAAACCTCGAATAGGTTACGGAGTACCACCTGGCCAAAAACACTGTCCTGCCGGGACTCTCTCTCTCCAGGCAGTAATGGGCTGCAAAAGTCTGGCTTGAAGACCAAGTTGCAGCCCGGCAGATGTCTGCCAACGGTACAGAGCGGTGGTTAGCCACTGATGCGGCCTTAGCCCTGACACGGTGGGCTGTGACTCAACCCTGCAACTGGAGGTCAGCTGCCCTGTACGCCCAGGCGATGCAGTCTGCCACCCAGGTGGATAACGTACACTTGGTGACAGGTAGACCCAGTCTACTGGGGCTATAAGACAGGAAGAGCTGAGAAGCCCTCCGATGTCCCCTGAGAAGTCCTCCAATATCCAAGTAGAAAACAAATGCCCTCTTACAATCCAGGGTATGCAGGACCGCCTCTGCCCGGCTGGCATGCGGCCTGGGAAAGAAAGTTGGAAGAACCACCTCTTGATTGAGGTGGAAAGAAGAGATCACGTTCGGAAGGAACTTGGTGTGAGTGCGAAGGACCACCCTATTTCTGTAAAACAGTGCGTACGGTCTATCAGATACCAGAGCTTGCCGCTCACTCACACGTCTGGCAGATGTGAGTGCCACCAGGAAGAGGACCTTCCAGGAAAGGAAGCGGAGATGGCAAGTGGACATCGGCTCAAAGGGTGGGCGAGTAAGCTGCTGCAAGACCACATTCAAGTCCCACTCAGTCGCCGTAGGGCGAACAGGGGGCTTCAGTAGGAGTAGACCTCTAAGGAATCTGGACACCAAGGGGTGCGCAGAAAGAGGTTGACCTTCCACCTGAGAGTGGGTCGCTTATAAAGCACTCAGGTGAACCCTGACAGAGTTAGATTTGAGGCCTAATTCCAAGAGGTGACGCAAGTACTGCACCACCACTGGTACTAGGCAAGAGAAAGGATTTTCACTGTGCTGTTTACACCACACCTCAAACCTGCACCACTTGAAGGCGTAGGACTTCCTAGTGGATTGCCTCCTGGAGGCCTGCAACACTTCTTCCACATCCTTAGGTAGGAGTAGAGGAGCCAGCACTACCCTTTCAGCAGCCATGCCATCAGGTTGGAGGGACCTGAGGTTGGGGTGTAAGAGAGCCCTGCTCCTGGGACAGGTCGGGCCACATCCCCATAGGAATTGGGGTTTCCACTGCCAGCTCGAGGAGAAGCGGAAACCAAGGTTGTCTTGGCCATCTGGGGGCTATCAAGATGACTGAGGCCTTGTCTCGAAGGATTTTGAATAGAGTTCGGGCCACCAGAGGTGTGGGAGGAAACGCATACAGGAGGCCCACTGACCAGGAGATTAGAAAAGCATCTGCAGCCATCCTTTGGGGGTGTGGCTGTCTGGAGCAAAAGTTGTACTTAACAAATCAGTGTAACGTCACTTTTCAGAGCTTCAATCAACTATGAAGTAACTACAATATGTCAGCTCTATCGCTCAACCTTGAGATTGTAGCTTTTTCCTTAACCGATATGAGCTTGACCCTGCGACACTTGGATATAGCAACCAGGTCTCAGACTAGAACAAGGCAATTATCTAAACTTATATTCAGTATTTAGATTATATGCCCTCTATTGCATCAATGACCCTGTTACGTTGCTTTTCCAATTGTTTTCTATGGTCCTGCTCCCGGCTTTTAGGTATGTATTGAAACCAGCACAGACTGTGCTTTAATATTAGTATAAATGTATAGGAATTTAAAGACGATGCATGCCAGCTGAACCAGTGCTGGTCTTATTATAAAGATTGGAAATATTTATGAGATAAACATTATCTTCTAATGTTCCCAATGCCAAACTTCAGCACATATTTATGAGATAAGCATTATCTTCTAATCTTTATAATAAGACCAGCACTGGTTCAGCTGGCAAGCATCGTCTTTAAAATTCCTATACATTTATACAAATATTAAAGGAAGGACTAGGATAGGAGTGGAAATGGGCTGTTGGGGGATGCTAAGACTGGGAATGGGCTGTGGTGGGGGCTTGGATTGGAAATGGGCTGAGTGGAGGGGAGCTAGGACTTGGCATGGACTGATGGTGGGGCTAGGAAAGGACTAGAAATGGGCTGATGGAGGGACTCGGATAGGACTGGAAATGGATGGGGGAGCTAGGATTGGAAATGGGCTGATGCGGGGACTAGAAGGGAGTGGATGCTGGGTGGGGCTGGAACTAGAAGGGAGCTGATGTTGGGGGAGGATTAGAATGGGATGGGGCTGGGAGAGTGAAATGGAGAGGGGAAAAATATTGTGTGTGGGAGGGAAGAAAAATCTACAATTGGCAGGGTATTGGGAGAGTAAGTGGGGCTTGAGGATGGAGGGGTAAAAGTTGAGTGAATGAAAAAGGAATGAGTAAAGAGCAAAAGGAGAAAGGATTAGTATGTTAAAGCAGATGTAGAGAGAGAATGGAAAAAAAAAACTAGAAGGAGAAGAAAGGACAAATGGACAGCAGACGATGGAGAGTTAGCAGAAGACACGAAGAAACCAGAAGAAAGAGGCTGGAGCAATTGCAACTGAAAAAAATGCACAAAACAAAAAGGTAGAAAAATCTCTTTATTTTGAATTTATTAACTGGAATATGTCAGCTCTGGGAAAAGTGCATCATTAACATCTGCGCTTTGTTTAGTACAAGAGAAAATTTATAGTTTTATTTCTACAGTGTTGCTGTACATTCCAAGTTTGGCTTTTGGGGTTCCCAGTTTAATTACTGTCATCCTATTTCTAAATTGTGATTCCTTGTTTGGTGATGATCTATGTCCTGCATGTGTAACTGAGCTGAGGTATTCTGTTTATGTAATTCCTATATGACATTGTCACTTGTTCTTTCCCCAGTAGGTCATGTATTGTTATTCTCTGAAATGTATTGGTTTAATATTTGCAGTGTTGCCTTTTGATAGGTAGAGTATGGTGCTTTGTGATTCCTGGTAGTGCTGTTACGATATGGCAGGTTTGCTATGGATTCTAAATAATCAAATCCAGAAAACCCCCAAAACGGTAATCAAATATAATTATACAGAAATGCCAACAAGATACCGTAGAGACCCTCAGTGATACTTTTTAGAATATTTGTCGGACATAAATTGTGAAGGAAAGGTACTGTGAACCATCCCCAAACCACAATACATATCCCTTTTATTCAACCAATAAGGTTTAAAATGGACTCAAAATCAAAATCATTTCTTAAACACTAGAAAACAGCACTTATCTGATAACACGCACGACGTGCATGTTTCGGGGAAGAACCCCTGTATCAAGCGCTCCCAACTCAACTTGAATAGAACTCAGTCCACCTTGTAACTGGCAAAAAACGCCGAAGTCTTGGCTGTTGAAAACGTGGATACCAACTTAGGATTGGCTAACTTGAAGCTGCCCGTCATCCCTAACCACCAATCACAGAAAGGGAGTCCCCACACATCAGGGAACTCCCTGCCGTAAAAGGTTATATGTCAACTGGCCCCCAACCAATCAATCTCACAGTTCAGACCAGTGGGGGAAACAGCTTGTAAAAGAAATATCCAACGCTGTTCAAGCTTACACAATTTAGAAACCCGGTCTCCCCCCCCCCCCCCTCGAGGGTCTTCTGGGACATGATCAATTGCAGTCCACTTCAAATGTTGGAAATCGTGGCTAAATTGTAAGCAGTGTTGAACCATCGGGGTCGTCAGTAGCGAATGTCGAAGACGAGAGGCATGCTCAGCCAAACGAACCCTAATCTTCCTCGTAGTGCTGCCCACATATCTCAGCAGGCAGCTACATTCAATAAAGTAAACCACATAAGTGGAATTACACGAGGTTTGCCACCGGCGATGGAAAGTGCGACCCGTGTGTAAATCAGTCCACAAGGACCCTGATATTGTGGTGTCACAAAACTTACATTTAGTGCATGACCCATGTGCCCCAGTCCGCCACTGAGGTTGTGCCGGTCGATCCAATGGTACAGTAGAAGAAATCAACTTATCCCGTAAATTGGTCCCCTGGAGTAGGCTATCCGCAATGGTTTGTTAAGACTTGTATGCAAAGACAAAAGTGGCCAGTACTTTTTCAAAATACCCACAACTGTGGACGAATTGCACATATAGGGTAAAACCCGTCACAGTATCCTCAACCATTGTCCCCGACTTTAACGGTTCACAATTCAAAAACCACTCACGATGAGAGTATAAAGCCCTGCGATAGGCCCGAGATATTACAGGCTTAGGGTAACCCATGCTCATAAGTCGGGCACTCAAATCATGTGCATGATACTTGAATTGATCAACCGAGGTGCACAGCCGTCGAAGCCTCAAAAACTGCCCATAAGGTAAACCCTTCCGCAAGGGTTCTTGATGGAAACTGCGATAGTTCAGCAGGCTGTTACGTTGGACCAGTTTCCTATACAAGGTTGTAGCCAGGGAAATCCCAGCCCGAAAAACCACCATGTCTAAAAATTCCACCCGCTCAGAATCAATATGAGCAGTATATTTTATATGGGTTTTTAACCCGTCCAGCCAAGCGATGAAGTCATGTAAGGAAGGCAAATCAGAAGTCCAAATGAAGATGTCATCCAGAAATCTCTTCCACATTAATACATGGGAATAATATGAAGATCCATAAATGTAACGTTCCTCCACATTTGCCATATAGAGTGTAGCAATAGAAGGGGCAACTGTGGCCCCCATGGCAATACCAAAAATCTGCAGAAAAAAAGGCCCCCTCAAACAAGAAATAATTACGAGTAAGGACCAAAGAAATCAAATCCAACAAAAAAGGCTTAGGTAAACGTGAAGGAGCTTGCACAAATGAAGAATGTAACAGACTAAGCGCCTTGATCCACATTTGTATATAATGCTGTGACATCTAATGTGACAAAAAAAACAAAAAAAAAAAAACTTGAAAAGATGGTAACACCACTTGTTGTAACAATTGCAAAAATTGTGTGGAATCATGGATAAAGGACCGTACCATCGCAGCTTCCTTACTTAAAAAGACATCGCAAAATTTAGACAGACAGTGGCTCCAAAATTGATCCCCGGCAAGAAACAATAGGTCTGCCTGGAGGGTCCGTCAAAGATTTATGTATTTTGGGAACTAAATAAATAACTGGCATCTTAGGATTAGGTGTCGAAAGAAAAACGTAGTTCCCTCGAAGTGATCCACCCTTTAGAAAAAGCATCCATAGTCAAAACACGGATTTCCTCCTTTAAAATCAAAGTGGGGTCCACATCCAATTTAGCATAAACCTGCGGATCCAACACATGAGATCTTAATTTGGCCAAATAAAACCCCATATCCCAGAGTACGATAGCACTACCCTTATCAGCATTACGGATCATTACAGTAGGATCCTGGGATAATCGTTGTAAACATAACCGGTCAGGGCGGGCAAGATTAGATTTCCATCTTGAAAAAAGCCGCTCATGTGACTGCAAATCCTTAAACACCAAAGATTGAAAAGTGGCTATCGCTGAATCAGAGTGGACCCGGTGGCAGCCATCGAGAAACCGGTTTGACCACCGACACATCGGAGGTCCCAGTCGGATTGTTTTCAAAATATTGCAAAACCTGCAATTTTCTGAAAAATTTGTATAAGGCTACCCTCATGTCAAAAGGATTGTAAACCACGGTAGGGATAAAGGAGAGGCCCAAATTAAGAAGCCGTTCACTAGCAGAATCCAAGGGACGAGTTGTCAAATTCACTAAAGAGCCCGAATTTGTTTGGTACGTTGTCGAGTGACCGGGGGTTCCACATCCTGTAAGTGATCGTCGTTCCGTCGTGCTCTGTATCGGCGAATTCCAGCCGCCCGAAAAACCTGTTGTCCCTTTGATTTTGATTTGGAAGGCTGTTCGTCCTCCGTATCGTCAGATGACACGTCAAAAGTGATCCTCTTACGATTGTCTTCCCCGGCCTCAGCATCGGACTCATACATCCAGTAATAGACACGTCCCGAATCATAATCAGTTTTATCCCAAGTAAACTTGCGTAACTTGAATACCTTAAGATAATCTGAAAAACCTTTCAGCTGTCGACTGGATTACTGGATGTATGAGTCCGATTAAATTGCGTAAGCTTGAACAGCGTTGGATATTTCTTTTACAAACTGTTTCCCCCACTGGACTGAACTGTGAGATTGATTGGTTGGGGGCCAGTTGACATATAACCTTTTACGGCAGGGGGTTCCCTGATGTGTGGGGACTCCCTTTCTGTGATTGGTGGTTAGGGATGACGGGCAGCTTCAAGTCAGCCAATCCTAAGTTGGTATCCTCATTTTCAACAGCCAAGATTTCGGCGTTTTTTGCCAGTTACAAGGTGGACTGAGTTCTATTCAAGTTGAGTTGGAGTGCTTGATACAGGGGTTCTTCCCCGAAACGTGCACATCGCGCGTGTTATCAGATAAGTGCTGTTTTCTAGTGTTTAAGAAATGATTTTGATTTTGAGTCCGTTTTAAACCTTATTGGTTGAATAAAAGGGATATGTATTGTGGTTTGGGGATGGTTCACAGTACCTTTCCTTCACAATTTATGTCCGACAAAAAATATTCTAAAAAGTATCACTGAGGGTCTCTACGGTATCTTGATGGATTCTAAATAGGCAGTGTTTGTAGTAGTTCCTAATGTGCCTGGCGGTTGGCACTGGATTATAGTAATGTAGAAATCTTTTAGACCCTCTTTATCCATACACTCATTAAGATGCATGTTTACTAAAAGTTAGTGTATGGTAACATTATGTAAATATTTATGCAAATGAGGCCCCACACATGGCCCCGCACCCCCGTTGGGCCACCCCTGCACCCATGATAAAGATTTAGGCATCATCGTGGATAATACATTGAAACACTCTGCCCAGTGTGCAGCCGCAGCTAAGAAAGCAACTAGAATGCTAGGAATCATAAGGAAAGGAATGGAGAATAACAGAAAAGATATCATAATCCCTCTGTATTGCTCCATGGTGCAACCACACCTTGAATGTTGTATGCAATTCTGGTCACCACATCTTAAAAAAAGATATAGTAAAATTAGAAAAAGGTACAGAGAAGAGCCACCAAAATGGTAAAGAGAATGGAAGGATACCCCTATGAGGAAAGGCTTAAAAAGATTAGGACTCTTCAACCTGGAAAAGAGCCAGCTGAAGGGAGAAATGATAGAGGTCTATAAATTAATGAATGGAATAGAACGGGTAAACACAGATAGGTCGTTTACTCCATCAAAGTAGAAAGACTAGGGGACAAGCAACGAAGCTACAATGTAACCCATTTAAGAGTAATAAAAGAAAAATGATAATTACACTTACCTGGTAATTGTAGTTCCTCGAGTGACGACAGTTCAGTCCTCTACCTCCGGGTTGTCAACCTCCTCCTGCAGCTTGGAGACTGGTACGTCAAAATCATGACATCACTGGATATAGCCTGCTGTTCTCTCTCTTCCCCTCCAGTATGAACTATTAACAAAGCAGACTCAAAGGAGCAACAAATAAGTAGCTATAAGCCAACTTGCAACCTAACTTAGGTTAACTATAACATTATAACATCCTGCAGATAAGGCTTTCTTACGCCCTGCACTGCCACCGCAAATATCAGGCACCTTCTTAAATCTAACAGATGAAGAACTAACTTACCTGTAGTAACTGACCATGCGCCACCTGGCTGCCCCCCTCCTGAAGAACCTGTGGGCCGGACTGAGGACTGAACTGTCGTCACTCAAGGAACTATAAAATTACCAGGTAAGTGTAATTATCATTTCCTTATCGTTCCTCCAGTTCAGTCCTCTATCTCTGGGATGTACCAGAGCAGTAACTATTGGGGGGGGAGGGGGGGACCCTTCCAGCTGGTACGCAACATTGCCGCCCCGAAGCAAGCATCAGCCACTGCGACATCAAGACGGTAATGTCTACTGAACGTATGCAGAGACGACCAAGTAGCCGCTCTACAAATCTCACTTGGTGGAACCAAGCCGTGTTCCGCCCAAGAAGCCGCTTGCGCTCTGGTGGAATGAGCCCGTAATCCGTCTAGAACTGAGTGACCCTGAAGCAAGTAGGCAGAAGCGATCGCTTCTCGAATCCACCTGGCAATGGAAGCCTTTGACGCCGTCTCTCCCTTACGCCTACTTCCAAACACAAACAGCCGATCCGACTTGCGAAAGGACCTTGTAAACCTCAAATACTGTCACAAAGTTCTCTTAACATCTAACCAACGTAAACTGCGGTCCACAGAGTTCCCCTCTAAAGAACCTAGAGCTGGCAAACACAGACTGATTTAAGTGAAAAGGAGATACCACCTTAGGCAAAAACGACGGCACTGGTCGCAAAACTACCTTTTCTCTCGAGAAAGAATGGTTCCCTGGAGGACAACGCTTGGACGGACATGGAAGCCGCTTGTTCAAGGAGTCCGCCTGATGAGACCAGCAGCACAGCAATGCTCTCTATAGCGGCCGCATATGCACTTTGGCCCAAGGCACCGCCTCCAGGGTCGACGCCATCGTTCGAGTACGCACAGATAGAACCACGCCGAAGGAGCCGGGGTGGCTCTGAACCTGTGCACCAGACTGCGCAGAGCCTGTGCTCTCCTGAGTGGCAAAAAGACCTGCCCTTTGAGAGTGTCGAATTGAACTCCCAGATACTCAAGAACTTGAGCCGGTTGAAGTCGGCTTTTGGTCGGATTGACCACCCAACCGAGGCTCTGCAAAAAACACCCTCTACAACCCTGCTTGTCACCTGCATGCTCTCTGCCTCGGACTTCGCTCGAATCAACCAATAGTCGAGGTACAGGTGCACCAAAATACCTTCCTCGCGCAATGCCGCCGCCGCCACTACCACCATAATCTTGGTGAAAGTGCGCAGCACCGTCGTGAGGCCTAAGGGCAACGCTTGGAACTGATAGTGGCCCCAGGGCAAAGCGAACCTTAATAACCTCTGATGAGCCTCCCGAATGGGAATGTGCAAATAAGCCTCCATCAGATCCAATGACGTTAAGTACTCTCCTTGACGCACCGTTACAATTATGAACCATAACGTTTCCATACGGAAGTGAGGCACTCTCAGACACCGATTTACACCCTTGAGGTCTAAGGTAGGTGGAGCGCTGCGGCCTCTTTGGCACCACGAAATAAATGGAGTACCGACCCAAACCGTACTCTGCTTTCGGAACCTCCACAACCGCCCCTAATTGCAACAGGCGCTCCAAGGTGCCGCGAACCGCCAGAGTTTTCTTTTGCCCCCTGCAAGGGGACATGACGAAGGAATCCCGCACGGGCTGCGCCAGTTCTAGGGCATAACCCTGGCGAATTATCGCTAGGACCCACTGGTCGGACGTGATGAGGGTCCAAGCAGACAAACTCCTGGAGCCTCCCGCCTGTGGAAGCTTCCTCCACCAGGACCCGCCTCATCTCATTGCGGTTTACGAGTTGTTGATGCGGAGCCCGAGGAGAAACCTCTATTAGCTCCTCGAAACCCCCGAAAGCCTTGAGCTCAGGACGAAAATCTGCCCCTCTGAAAAAGGACCCGTACCGCGTCGACCGAAACCTACAAAAGTCGCGAAACTGGCTTCTAAAATTTTGACCTGACTTTCCCTGTTTCGGCTTGTCCTCTGGAAGTCTACCAGCCTTGGACTCCCCGAGGTCCTTTACCAACTTATCCAGATCCTCTCCGAACAGCAACTTCCCTTTGAACGGCAGATTACCGAGCCGGGACTTAGAAGAGCCGTCCGCCGGCCAGTTACGCAACCACACTGATCTGCGGGTGGCCTCCACGGACGCTGTGCTATTCGTGAGCGCTCTGATCAAATCATAGTGCATGTCCGCTAAATACGCCGCTCCGGACTCCAGGTGCCCCAGCTCCTTGAGCTCCTCAAGATCCAAATGAGGCGAGTGATGCAACTGCTGCACCCAGCGCAAGCACACCCGCGCCACCCAGGCCCCACAGATAGATGCCTGCAAAGAAAGTGAGTCAGCCTCGAAGGTCTGCTTCAGGAGACCGTCCACCCTACGGTCCTGAGCATCCTTCAATGCTGCGCTTCCCTCTGCCGGAATGGTAGTCTTTTTGGTAACAGCCGACACCACCGCGTCAACCCGCGGCGTCCAGAACCTTTCCTTATCGGCCAGCGGATAAAGCCTATTCATCGTGCGTACGCCTCTGAGCCCCACTTCTGGCCGGTCCCATTCATCCTGAATCATCTTATCGACCACTTTATGCACCGGAAAGACCACCTGTGTGACGAACCACCTGAATGACGGGATCCTCCACCTTGTCTTCCGTGGACGTCTGAATCGCTAGATTTAACATCTGCATCGACTCCGTAATCAACGCCGTAAGTTCCTCTCTATGAAAGGCCCTAATGATCTTAGATTGATCCTCATGTTCCAGGATCTCCCCTTCCTCCAGATCCTGTGCACCCTCCTCATTCTCCCAGTCAGACTCCTCGAACTCCGGCCAGTCACTCTCCACAGCTGAGGAAGCCCGGGCCCTAGCCCTTTTAGGCGCCGAGGGACCCTCGCCTACCTCGACCGACCCCGCTATTTGCAAAGCTGAGACCGTAAGCCCCTGATAACTTACCCTGGCACCGCAAACAAAATGCTTTGTGCAGCATTAATATGAACTCAGGACAAAACTCTGCGGGATCCCCCAGCTGCGTCTCCAGCAACGCTGCAGAGGACCCAGCCAGCTCCTCTACGGGACCCTCCTGCCCGGGGGTTTGGGGAGACTCAGCCAGCACCCCTGCCTGCACCCCCGGCGGCTCTGCAGCCTCCTTAACGTCCATCAGCTGTTCCACCGTGGACGAAAGGGAAGCACAGCCACGGCACACTCCTGACTCTGCCACCATGCCTCTCCGAGTGGCACAGATCACACACTGTGGACACCCCGCCATAAACCTGTTCTTCTCCTTATGCTTTTGCAATTACTATTTTAAAAAAAAAAAAATTTTAAATTTAAACTGAAAACAAACACCCGAAAGCCCAGAAGTATAAGTGACTAGCGCTTCCCACACTGTCTCTGCGTGGAAATATCCCTGTTTGAAATGCCGGGCTATTGCAACCGCGAGAAGGCCCCCCCCTTACCCCCCCCCCCCACGGTGTTGTCATGCCCGCAGAAAGAACAAAAACTAAAAATTCACTCAAAAGTAAAGAAAACTTCCGACAGTGCTAAAGAAACGTCTAGGCAGCGAAACCTCAAAAAAAAGGTAAACGTCGCTTGCCTACCTGTTCTGTTTCCCCTCGATGCTGAGCAGCCCCGAGGTTTCCCGCGCCACCAAAAATGGCTGCCGGGAAACCCGAGGGGAAAAAAAAAAAAAAAGTGTGCCAAACTAAAGCCGGCCTAGTGCTCAAATTCCTCACAGAATTGCCTCCTCTGCCAAAGCAGCCTGCCGCCAGTGTAAAGCTTACCGGGCAGGTCTGCACTGAGATCCGATCTTCCCCGGACTCATGCCGCAGCAACGGGTTTGTCTGAACTAGTCAGAGCGACAGCAGCTTCCCTGCCCTCCGAAGCCGCGATCTGCATTCACGGTGGCCCGGCTGAGTGCAGGACTCCAAGAGGGGGCTCTCCCCCGTAGTGTCCGGGGGGAGAGATCCTCCAGTTACCGCAAAGCTAACCTCCTTCTCCTTTACTGTTTTTTTTCTTTTTTTTGTGACAGGTAGGGAGCAATCAAACACCAATCATGAAACTTTCACTCTTTCTCTCTTTGTTTGTTTTTTTAAAGAAATATTTCCTCCAAATAGCTAAACACCAGCCAAAGCAAAAGCAACCCAAACTATTCTAATCCTACTCTCTCCTTATCCATTACTCCAGTGAGCCCTCCCCCGGGCTCACAATATCCTCCTGCTGCATGGAGACTGGTAACACTGTAGGGGAAGAGAGAACAGCAGGCTATATCCAGTGATGTCATGATTTTGACATACCAGTCTCCAAGCTGCAGGAGGAGGTTGACAAGCCGGAGGTAGAGGACTGAACTGGAGGAACAATAAGGAAAATATTTTTTTTTTAACTCAACGCCGTAATCAAACTCTGGAATTCGTTACTGGAGGATGTAGTAAAAGCTGTTAGTAGAGCTGGGTTTATTAAAAAAAAAAAAAAAAAAAAAAAAAAAAGGGTTTGGACAAGTTCCTGGAGGAAAGGTCCATAAACCATTATTAAAAGGAACCACCAGGAAATCCACTGCTTACTCCCAGGACAAGCACTGTGGAGCCTATATACCTTTTTTTTGGAACCTGCCAGGTACTTATGACCTGGATTGGTCATGGTCACTTTGGAAATAGGATGCTGGGCTTGACAGACCTTGGTCTGACCTAGTATGGCATTTCCTATTTAAAGTTTTTTATATACCGCAGCTTCAAGGGCAGTTTACATAGAAGTCAACTGTATGCATTAAAACAATTAGGGGGTAATCAACATCAGGGGGTAATCAACTTGGGAGTTCATTTATCAACTATGTACAGAGTTAACTATGTACAGTACAGCATGTTTTACACAGTGATGATTAAGTAGGGTTGTTCATTTGGTTGTGGTGGGGCGCGTTGTGCAGAGGCTGTCTGCAAGTTTTGTGAGATTAAGGTGAAATTAGACTTACCTGCTAATTGTTGTTCCTTTAGAAACTCCAGTCTAGTCCCGAACTCCTGGGTTTTGCTCCTCCTCCAGCAGCTTGGAGACTGAGAAACATCATCCTTCTGATGACACCAGTATAAAGACACAGGATCCGCCTCCTGACTCCAGTAACCTATTGACAAAGCAGACTCACCGGAGCAACAATTAAGTAGTAAACATCATTAAACAGCTTAACATAACTAACCAGAAACTTTATGAGATAACAGGAAGAAAAAAAAAAATCCTGCCTGAAATGCCGAGATCCCCATTCCTAGGTAGATAGAATAGTAACAGAACTTGAAAACCCTATCTATCCAATGCCCCTCCCCTTATGGGCTATAACCTCCACAGGTGCCCCATCAGCTTACCTGTAACATATGCTTCAGGAAATAGTCCAAGAAAAAAATTAGGGAGGGATACGGGACTAGACTGGAGTTCCTAAAGGAACAACAATTAACAGGTAAGTCTAAATTCGCCTTCCTTATCGTCCCTCCAGTCTAGTCCCGAACTCCTGGGGATGTAACAGAGCAGTGGAATTATCCAACAGGAGGGACCTGCCAAACCAGCCTGAAGCACCGCTGATCCAAAACAGGTATCCCTTTCCGCTTGCACATCTAGGCGATAATGTCTGACAAAGGAATGTAACGATGACCAAGTAGCTGCTTTACAAATTTCCACCGCCGGTACCAAACTACACTCGGCCCACGATGTTGCCTGCGCTCTAGTCGAATGAGCCCTAAGCCCTTCTGGCACTGCCCTACCTTTCAAAACATACGCGGACACAATTGCCTCCTTTAGCCATCTGGCAATTGAAGCTGCCTTTTTCTAGACCCTCCAAATAAAACAAAATCTATCTGATCTGCGGAAGGATGCTGTACCTTGTAAATACTTCCTTAATGCTCTGCGAACATCCAATCGATGTAACTGCCTCAAAGCTGCAGCAGTACTCTTCTCAAAAACAGGTAAGGAGACCACCTGATTAACATGAAAAGGTGACACTACTTTTGGGCAAAAAGGATGGCACGGGTCTCAAGCACTGTTCCCTCTAAGCTGTGCGCGTGTGCGCGCGCACACACCTTGCCAAGCGAGCGCACATACTTTACAACAGAGCGCACAAAAATTACGGCTCTGATTCTGATAGAAAACACAGACGTCTTAAAATTTAAATGTTATGATTGTAATTACTAGAAATTTCCCACTTCATTTAGTAACCATCTATTTTCATTTAATTTTATTAAAATCAATGTGGTGTACATACTGTATTCTGAAGTGTAGTCAAATTTTAAAGAATATAACTCCGAGTGTCGTTATGTGGCGCACAAAAATTTAACCTTCCTTCAAAAGCTGACACAGCTGATATTTTATGCGCACACAGCCTACAGAAAATTAGAGGGAACATTGGTCTCAAGACCACCTTCGTATCACTAAACACCAGAAAAGGTTTCCTACACGACAATGCCTGTAACTCCAATATTCTTCGGGCTGAAGAGATCGCCACCAGAACCACCACCTTGAGAGTAAGATCCTTTAGAGACGCTCTAGCCAAGAGGTTCGAAAGGCTGGCGCACTAAAGCTTCCAGTACTAAATGTAAATCCCAAGTTGGAACAGTCTGTCTACACGGCGGCTGCAACAGCGACACTGCCCTCAGGATGCCCTGCCATCGCCACCCCTTTTATCTTAACTCTATAACAAGAAAGCGCCGCCAACTGCACTCGTAAGGACACAGCCGCTAACCCTTTCTCAAAGCCATCTTGCAAAAAAGCAAGCACCTGAGGTACGGAAGCTTTTAAGGCATTAACCTTCTTATCCCCACACCAAGCTTCGAAGACCCGCCAAATCCTAACATACGCCAAAGACGTTGATCTCCGCCGAGCCCTCAACAAGGTGGATACCACCGCCGCAGAATAACCTCTCGCTGTCAGCCTTGCCCTTTCAATAGCCAAGCTGTAAGCGAGAACCGATCCACCTGAGGCATAAGCAGTGGGCCCTGCATTAACAGGTCCCCGCTTGTCTACCAAGAGTTTCATCAGATCCGCGTACCACGGGCGTCTTGGCCAATCCGGCGTAATCAAAATTACCTGCCCTCTGAAGTTCTATGCACTGCAACACCCGACCTATCAACACCCAAGGCGGGAACACGTATAGAAGTTGCCCTTCTGGCCAGGGCTGTATGAGCGCATCCAGCCCCTCCGACATCCTTTCCTTTCTCCTGCTGAAGAACCGATTGGCTTTCGCAGATTGAAAAGTCGCCATGAGATCCATCACTGGCGGACCCCAGCGGCAAACCATCTCGAACACTTGTGGATGGAGAACCCATTCTCCTGGATCCACTCGTACTCGACTCAGAAAATCGGCCTCGACATTTTCCACTCCTGCGACATGCGCTGCTGACAATGCTAGCAGATGTGTTTCAGCCCACTCGAACAACTGCTGGGCCTCGCTTTCCTGCGCCACACTGCTGGTGCCCCCTTGTCGGTTGATGTAAGCTACTGTCGTTGCATTGTCGAAAAAATTTGAATCGCCTTCCCCTGCAGACACTGTTGAAAAACGCAAAGTGCTAGCACTACCACCCGCAACTCCAACCTGTTGATCGACCAGATCTTCTCTTGAGCAGTCCACTGACCCTGCGCGAACCGGCCCTGAACGTGAGCGCCCCAGCCTGACATCTGTTGTTAATGGTATCAAATCCGGTGCTTCTAAGGACATTCCTCTTTCCAGATTTCCCAGTCGCAACCACCACCGCAGAGCCTGACTCGCCTCTGACCAACAGGATAATATCCGAGACAAGCTGTCCTCCTGATGCAACCACCTTCTGAGTAACGCCCTCTGCAGAGACCGCATGTGAGCTCTCACCCATGGCACCAACTCGAGCATCACAGCCATAGTACCGAGTAACTGCAGATAAGTCCCACAGCCTGGCACTTTGTTGACCAGAAACCTGCAGACTAACCTTCTCAAACCTTGTGCCCATTGCTGAGGCAGAAACACTTTTCCCACACCCGCATTGAAGCGAGCACCCAGGTATTCCAGATTCTGCGATGGAGTCAAGTTGCTCTTGACAACACTGACTACCCATCTGAGGCTCTGCAAGACCGCCATTACTCTGGCTGTAGCCTTCTCGCTCTCCGATTTGGACTTTGCTCGAATCAACCAACTGTCGAGATAGGGGTGAACCAGCACCCCCTCCTTTCGCAATGCTGCCGCTACCACCACCATGATCTTGGTGAAGGTCCGGGACGCCGTAGCCAGCCCAAATGGTAACGCCTGGAATTGAAAATGTCCCATCGGCACTGCAAACCTTAGAAACCTCTGATGTTCGACGAATCGGAACGTGCAGATAAGCTTCCGACAAATCAAGGTCACTCGCACTGCCTCGTACTTGGAGTGCGTTTTGCACGGAGATTGAACGAAAGAATCAGCCACTGGACATTGAAACTCCAACGCATAACCTTCTCTGATGACCTCTAGCACCCACTGATCGGACGTGATTTGGACCCAGGCAGGATAAAACTTTGCAGGTGACCCCCCATGGGCACCAATCCTTCCTGGGTCCCCCTGGCTTCATTGCGACCTTCTGAGATTGGAGGAAGAAGAGGCCGTAAAGCCTCTTCCCACTCCCCTGAAGCCTCTAAACCCTTGGTTCCTGTAGGGGAAAACGCCCCCTCTGAACCTGACCAAACCTCGGGGTACGAAAACGACGAAAGTCCCTCTGCTGACCTTTGGCCGCCAGGGCCGAGTGACCCTGCTTCTGTTTGTTCTCTGGCAATCTACCGCCCTTGGACTCTCCCAAATCCTTCACCAACTTTTCCAAATCTTCTCCAAAAAGCAACTTCCCTCTGAAAGGAAGCTTACTCAACCTTGATTTGGAAGATCCATCTGCCGCCCAATTGCACAGCCAAAGATACCTCCTGGCCGCCACTGCAGATGCCATAATATTAGATAAAACCCGAACCAAATCATAATGAATATCGGCCAAATAAGCCGCTCCTGACTCTAATCTAGCCGCCTCTGCGGCTACCTCCTCTACCTGTTCTCCCTGAAGCCGCTGAGCCCAGCGAAGACAGGCTCTAGCTACCCAGGCTCCACAAATGGACACTTGGATGGACAGCGCATTCACGTCATAAGCCTGTTTCAACAAGGCATCCAGTTTCCTGTCCTGCATATCCTCCAGCGCAGAACTACCTTCCACTGGAATGGTAGTCTTCCTGGTGACTGCAGAGACAGCCGCATCCACCTTAGGAGAACTAAACAATTCTCGATCCTGTTCCACCAATGGGTAGCGCCGAGACATTACTCTGGACCCTTTCAGACCAGCCTCAGGCATATCCCATTCACCTTGAATCATCTCTCTAATCAATCTGAACCGGAAAGGCCCTCTGCATCTTTCTAAAAGTCTGCAACAATGGGTCCTCCAACGTGGCATCTTCCGACGGACCACCCGTCGGCATATTAAGCGCTTTAAGCGTCTCCGAAATGAGCACCGGTAACTCGTCTCTCCTGAACACTCGGGCTTGATCCTCCGGTTCCATGAGTTCTCCTTCCTCTAACTCCTCTTGCAATTCCAAATCTTGCCCCAAGTCCTCCGAGTGGACATCCTCTAAAGCCACAGAAAGCTCCGGGCGCTCCTTTTCGGTTCTGACCCTCTCTGACGGGATTCCCATCGCACCTGAACTCAGAGGTGTCCCTGGCCTCTTGCCACCTAGTCCCCCCTCTGTGGGACCGGCTGTGGCTCCCTTTTGTGTTCCCCCAAATGCCTGTTGAATCAACGCAACAAATTCCGATGAAAAGATTGCAGCCAATCCCCCAGGCAAAGGCTCTGTAACAAACGGGAAGTCCGGTGCGGACGAGGGCCCCGCTACCGGCTCTGGAGGGGTGCCCGCAGGAGACCTCGGCTCTGGAAAGTCTCCTTTAGCTGCCTTATGGCTCTCAACACCTCCTTCCAGCTCCTTCTCCATAGAGGCTGCCTCCTGCACACAGCCTCTACATACACCCGTCTCAGACACCGCTCCTCTTCTAGCACCACAGACCAAACACTGTGGTCTAGAAGGCATTCTGCTATAGCAGGTATTTAGGAGCAACCCCTTACCCTATATAAGGCTGACTAACTCCCTCCCCCCGCCCAAGGAGCCTGCCGTCAGAAATTGTGACCTGAAGAATATTTAAAAAAAAAAAATTTTTTAGTACGGACACTCCCAAGGTCCCCCAAACCGAACTATTGCAAGGAAATCCCAAAACGAAGCTGTCCCGCCGAAATAGAAGCTTTTGAAAAACTGCTCTGTACCTACTGAGTTTTTCCCGTGCGCGCGATACGCGGTTAGGCCTACATTGTTCCCCACACACGACTGTATTTGAGGCTTTCCCCCCAGGCTACAGGGCCCCTTACCTTGCAGGGCAAAGCTGTGCAGCGTGGGTCTTCCCTCTCCCCACGCTCAGCTGGGATCATGGCTTCTGCGTCAGGGAAGAGCGGGGACCTCAGCAGACAAGTGCAGCGAGACGCCGGAATCAGCCTTCGGCGCCTAAAGCTGAGCAGATAAAAACTTCTGCTAGCTCTACCGCTGCTGCTACACTGCCGGCTCCTCACTCATAAACGTGAGTTCGGGAGCCGGCTCCTTCCCTTCTGCTTCTTCAAATGAAAACAGGCTGAGTGGCGAGGGGGGGGGGGAAGGGGGGAGAAGACGGAAGGCAGAAATAAGCACTTCAGCACCAAACCTTAAAAAGTATATTTCCCCATATTCATATTTTTCTTCTTTTAAAATCAAACTTAGCCCAATTAGATTAAACTACTCTAAAGCTCTGCTTAATTGTTCCTCAAGTGAGCCCCTATCTCCGCGCTCACCAGTCCTCCAGCTGCTTGGAGACAGATAACTGGAGTCAGGAGGCGGATCCTGTGTCTTTATACTGGTGTCATCAGAAGGATGACATTTCTCAGTCTCCAAGCTGCTGGAGGGGGAGCAAAACCCAGGAGTTCGGGACTAGACTGGAGGGACAATAAGGAAGATGTCATTGCCATAGTGTTCAATAAATGTGTCTTAATCTGTTTCCTGAATGTTTGAAGGTCCTTAATAGCTCTGAGTGTGTCTGGGAGGGAATTCCAGAGGGAAGGAGCGACATAAGAAAATGTCTGTAAAACTGCAACACCTTTGCCTCAAGACCAGCTACCTCCTGTTCACCTCACTATCAGGCAGAGGACAATTCTGGCTTGCCTCTGATAGGCAGCCAGCTTCACCTGTTCTACCAGGAGTGGGTATGAGTCACCAAAGATTGCTGGGATTCTCAACACCATCCAGTAGGATCTGCTTGAGTGTAAGGAATCAGATGCCTTTATGGACTTCTTCCTGTGGTTTAGAGGTCAATGCAGCAGCCATCAAGGCTACTTTGGAAAGGATGCTTTCGCACCAAACCATCATTCTGGTACTTCCCTGCCAACAGGGCAAGAGAAGGTATTCCATCTATTTTGTTATGCTGAAAAGATAGGTCTTTCAGGCCCATTCTGGACCTAAAGGAAATCAATACATCTCTGCATGTGTCCCAGTTCTGGATGGAGAGTCTAATATCAGTCATCCAGTTGGTCCAGCAGGGAGAGTTTCTCAAATTTGCTGTACTTATCAGAGGCACACTTCTATAAGCTTATTCAAAGAGGATCAGCAACACTTCCTGCATGCCACTTTCAGTTTTGTGCATTCTCCTTTGGACATGACAGCTCCCAGAGTCTTCTCCTAGGTCATCGTGATTACTGTAGCAGCTCTCAGGCAAGAAGGAATTCAAATCCATTCTTGACAACTGGCTCATTTTGAGCCAAATTGTGGGCCAAGCTGGTCAGTAACAGCCCAAGTAGTTCAGCACTTGGAAGTCTCTACCTTTGTAAAACTGTTTTTCTCAGCTGGGTGGTCAACCACAGCAAGAGTCATCTCATCTCATAGTATGTGCTTCAACACCCCCCCCCCCCCCACACAGGCAGAAATCTTCTTAACTCCCAACCAGGAGGCCAAATTGCTTGCTCAGCTGGTGGCCTTTTGGACCCAACATTTGTCCTGGGTCTGGCTCAAGTTCACATGAGGCTGCTACAGAAAGCACTGTTGGTGAAATCCTGCATGCATAGGGTCCAGTGAGACATCAGGTTGCCCATTCACCTCTTGGTGCTGCGCAGTCGTCTCTGGTGGGCCCAGCCCTCAAACTTGAAAATAGGGTATACCTCTGGAGGCACCACAGTGGCTGACCCTGACATCTGATGCCAGCCTATTCAGCTGGGAGCTCATTGCTTGGGGTACTCAAGTCCGGTGTGGTGGCCACAAGGCATCCTGGCTGAATAATTGCCTCAAGGTGTGTGCCATTCTGCTGACGCCCTGGAAGTTTCTGCACCTGGCTCAAAAGCAGAGCAGTCAAGGTTCTCTCAGACAATGAGACAGCAGTGGCATACATCAATAAGGGAGTGGGGGAGGAAGCCAAGTGTGCAGGGATGGCCTTGGAAATGAAGCTGTTGCTCCTCTGGGCAGAGCAACATCCATTAGTGCCCTTGTCATAACACATTGCCAAAGTCAAGAATGTGCAGGCAGATTTTCAGTTGACACTCCTTTGATTCAGGGACGTGCCAGCTGGCACCAGAGAACTTTCAGTGCATTCTCAACCGCTGGGGGTGTTCTTATACAGATCTGATGTGTCCCAGTCCAACGTCAAAAGTTCTTCATCCACTGCAGGCAGGCAGGCAGGCTCCGACACAGGGACCTACCATGTGTTTTTCTGCATTGAATGCTCATCAAAAGTAAATTTGCCAGATAGAGGACTAGCCAGGTGTGATGATTCTGGTGGTCCCAGAATGGCCAAGACAGCCCTTGTTTGCCGATCTGATGAGGCTGCTGGTGGCTCACCTTCTGTCAAGAAAAGGAGCTCTTGTTCCAGGAGCCTATTGCGATGGGCTACCCAGCTCCCTTCTTACTTACAGTCTGGCCCTTGAGAGAGGACATTTGAGGCATAAGAGGTATACCTCCACTGTGATTGCTACTCTTCTGAAGGAGACATGAGGCTTGACACCTCTCTTGCATATTTTAGGGTCTTGGAGGACAGTTCACCCTCTCTGCTCATGTTCTTTCAGGATGGGTTTGACAAAGGTCTTTCCCTAAGTTCCTTGAGGGTGCAGATGCAGCCTTGCCTCATTTTTTGGGAGCCGACAGATGGTCGCTTGATAGCATCCCACGCCGATTTCTTCAAGGGCATTTGGCATTTGCGCCCCCCCCCATGAGGTCTGTAGTATTGCTCTGGAACCTAACCTTGGTCCTTCAGGCTTCGATGCCAGCACCCTTTGAGGCACTGAAGCAAGCCATGCTTAAGGATCTCTCTCTCTCTCTTTTTGGTCATTATTTATTCAGTAGAGTAGTATTTGGTATATTGCCCTTTAACTAAAGGCCATCAGAGCAGTTTACAATCCAGATAGAACAGCTGGAGAGATGAATACATAAATCATACTAAAAAGTAATAAAATAAAAAATGACAAATATAAAAAGAAAACATAGAAATTAAATCATTAAAAATAAAGGACAATAATTAATGCCTAACATAATAGTTAACCCAGTATTAACTGCCTCTGCCCACGAGTGAAGGTTTTATTAAACAGTCATTCAAGAATTCCTCTTAATTTTTTTTAGAGGAGCTTTCAGAACAAAGAGATGGTGGAAGGCTGTTCCACAAAGTAGGGGCCACAAACCTGAATGCAGTGGGCCCGATATTCAAAAGGCATTTACACAGTTTACAGCCAAGTAAACTGTGTGAATGCCTTAAACAGGGATATTCAACGGCACCTAAACCGTTAGTGCCATTGAATATCCCCTACTAAATCCCCTACGCACCCCGATGCTATCCGGTTAGCATCAGGGTCGAGAGGAGGCGGTGACTGCTGCTAACCATGTAGTGGCGATATTGGACCGCTACATGGTTAGTGATTCTGCAGTTAAAACTAGGCCAGCTTCTGGCTTGCCTAGTTCTAGCCACATCATTAACTGTAGCGGTCCAATATCACCGCTACATGGTTAGGCTCTGCAGGGGATTCCATTCTGTGCCAAACCCAGATATTCAATGCTGTTGCTGCGGCATTGAATATCTGGGGTTAGGGGTGAGCAGGCAGGGCTATGCGCCGTAGCAGCACATAGCCTGCCTACTTCAATGGGTCAAGCATGTCTTGCTAGTTCAAGTCTAAACCTTGACGGGAGTGAGACTGTTAATAAATTAAGTTGGGAAGAACATACCAATCGAGTTAGGCAATATGGAATAATTATTAGTTAATGTAAATATAACAGGCAACAAGTGTAATAAATTTTAAATGTGTAAGTGCCAAAATTCTGTATTTGATTCTACTAGCGATTAGCAGACATTTTTGTTCTATTAAAAGTGGAAACATGTGATCTGAAGACTTGGAAAAATAAAGCAGCATAATAGATGTATTTTGTATAAGCTGCAATCTTTTCAGATTTGCAGGCACTTTCATGTAGGAATCCAAACTTGTCCATCTAAGCAGAGGCGGTTTCCCTCCATCCAGTGCCATCCTTTTTGCCCAAAGTGATTTCCCTCCCAGCCTTTTCCTCTAAGGAGTGCAGTGGCAGAGACAAGGACTTGCATGGTGGATGTTCAGAGGGCCCTTATCAGATACCTCAAAGTTACGAACACCTTCTGTAAGTGGAATAGGCTTTTGTTCTATATGCAGGGCCACAAAACAAAGGCAGCCTCCAAGGCTACTGTATGTTGGGGCATTAGATAAGGGAAGCAGTAGCCTCTGCCTACCTTATTAGAAACAGGGCAGGTCCAAGTAGGTTGTGAGCCCATTCTACTCAGGCTCAGGCCTCCTCCTAAGCAGAGAGAAGATTTGTGGCCCAACATGACATTAGTTGGGCAGCAACAAAGTCTTCCCACTCTACCTTTGTAAAAGCATTACTGATTGAATATCCATGCCAGGGCAGATGCAACATTTGGTGCAGAGTTTCTTAAAACAAACAGCCATGACTTCTTCCTGCCCAGTGGAGCCGTAGCTTTGGCACTTCCCACTGGTCTGGACTGGTCCAGCAGGACGATCTGGAAGGCAAAATTACTTAATGATAATTTATTTTTCCTGGCGTCCTGCTAGACCAGGCTAGGACCCTCCCTGGTATGCTCCAGCTGTTTCTATGGTCTGGATCTTCACAGGTTTGTGCTCAAGATTTCCATGGAATCTTGTATATGGTTGGCAGTCTGGTCCTGGAACTCCAGTGTATAATTGGCCTCTTTGCCTTGTTTGGGGGGGCCGCTTTTCTTCTCCTCTGGCCTTTCCTGGGGGTGTTGAATTTGCTCCAGAAGTAATGTAAGTCCAGAGGTTATGCTTGGTTATGGAATACTGAAGAGTGCCCCTAGATGCATCAGCACCATTACCCGTCATGTCGTCACTGAAAGATTCTAGTCTTTCTGTCTCCATCATGTGGTAGCAGGGGGGACATAGCCCACTAGTCTAGCAGGACTCCAGGAAAGGAAATTATTGGTTAGTAAAATTTCACCTTACATCTTACCATGGCTATCCAGGTTAATAGCTAAACAAATCCCACTAACCAAGAAAAAAAATTCTCTAGTCACTGCTCTCCCTCACAAAAAACTCATCCTTTACATCTAATTCTATTTTTTCTTTTTGCACCGTCTTTCAGTCCCTCAAATATTATAACATTCAATTTATTTTAAACCTATACATTCACCTGTATAGAAGCAATGCTCCCAAAATGATAAGATTTTGATTTATAATTCAAAAGCAATTTCTGAATATAAAATATTGAGCATCTCTGGTGTAACACACTCTCACCATGTGTAGATCTGCAACTCACTAGATGGGACATTTCCTCTAGCAAATTCATCCATTCGATGATGTCTTCCATTATTAGTTGTGAACACTCTCAGCAAAAGTGGACATGTCTAAGCAAAAAACAAAACAAAACCATTACTACATACTGTTAACTTAAATAGTTTAGTAGCTATTTTTACTGGACAAAAGGTTCAAGAACTATAAATGACTCGTGCCATCCAATTCCTTTCCCTATTCTTCCAATGTTGCCCCATCCATCTTCATGGAAAATATTAGGACTAAGCATTTCTTAAGCAAGAAACTCCACACTGGGCTATTGTGGAGGAGTAGTAACCTAGTGGTTAGGGCAGTAGTGTAGGACCAGCAAGACCAGGATTCAAATCCCATTGGTAGAAGGGGAGGAGGAGTGACAATATATGTAAAAATATTAAACTATAGAATTACAGGACTTATGGGAGAAGGAGCAGGCACCGTGGGTTAAATTGGAAAGAGGGCATGGAGCATCCACTTGCACTGCCAGGATATACAGACCTCCCTTCACAGGCAGAAAAACTAGACAGATTTAATTGTTGACATTTGCAGTATTGCTATGAAAGAAGGAGAAGTACTACTGATAAGCAATTTCAATATGCCGAATGCTGACCGGCACATCCCTGCTGCTGTGTCATCTAAAAGTAAAGAGATCCTGGATTCTCTAGAGGGAGAGCTATTCTAACAACCGGTAACAGAACCTACATGTTAAGGAATCATACTGGACCTGGTCCTTAACAATGGGGAGGATGTTTCTGATATTATATTGGGTGATCATCTCACATCCAGTGATCACAGGGCTCATATAGTCCATTCAAAAGTGAGAGTCCTAGACTTTATAAAAACTAAAAATACTTACTTAAAAGAGTCATTAGTGGAGTAGGAACAGCTAGGGGATGTATAAAAGCAATGGGCAAAACTTAAAGAGGATATTTTAAGGGCAACAAATCTTTTTGTTAGGAAGGTAAATAAATGTAAAGGGAAAGGGAGGCCACTATGGTTCTCAAAAGTAGTACCTGAAAAGGTGAAGAAAAAGTGGATGGTCTTCATAAAATACAAGAGATCACAGAAAGAGGAAGACAAGCATTATTAATATTTGGAAAAACATGGAAAAGTTGTCAGGAAAGCAAAGATACAAATAGAAGAAAAATAGCCAATGCAGTAAACAAGACATTTTTCAAATGCTAGTAAGAGGAGGAAGTGCAAAAGTGCTATTGTCAGACTCAAGGTTGAAGGGGAGCAATATGTAGAAGTCGAAAAGGAAAAAGCAGAATTGCTTAACAAATATTTTTGCTCGGTGTTCACAGATGAAGGGCTAGGAGCAGGACCTTGGAAAAAAAGTGAAGGAGATCTTGAATGGTTTGTGAGGAGCTAGCCAAACTAAAATTAGAAACAAACATAGAAATATGATGACAGAAAAAAAGACCACATGGCCTATCTAGTCTGTCCTTCCATATCAACATTCCCCTTTTTTCCTTTAGAGATCCTCAGTTTGTCCCATGCTTCTTTGAATTCAGATATTGTCCTCATCTCTACCACCTCCACCGGAAGACTATTCCACTGATCCACCACTCTTTCCATAAAGAAATATTTCCACATATCACTCCTGAATCTATCCCCTTTCACCCTCATCCCATGTCCCCCCCTAGTAGCAAAGCTTGCTTTCAATCAAAAGTGGAGGATGGCCTAGTGGTTGGGGCAAGGTACTTCAGGCCGGAAGGTCGGGACTTCAAATCCCACTAGAGGACAGCAACCTTGGGCCGGAAGGACTGGGGTTTCTAGTCCCACGGGTGCTCCTTGTGGTCTTGGGCAAACCACTTAACCCTTCATAGCCCATGTTCCCTGTAAAATAGTTATCTCCAAGTTATAATGCCCTGTTCAATGTAATTTCAGTTTGTTCAATGTAAACCGCACTGATGCAGAATAGCGCGGTATATAAGAGAATGTAAATAAATAAAATAAATAAAAAAGAGGCTCCCCTCCTGTGCAACGTAATGAGGCCAGATGGGATACATCCCAGAGTACTGAAGGAACTTGGGAGGTTCTAGCAGCACCACCATCTGACCTTTCAATGCTTCTTTGGAGTTGAGAATGGTCCCAGAGGACTAGAGAAGAGCACAGGTGGTCCCTTTACATAAAAACAGAAGCAAGGATGAGGTTGGAAACCCCAGGCTGGTTAGTCTGACTTATGTGGCGAGTAAATTAAATGGAGATGCTGCTAAAACAGAGGATAGGATAGTGAGTTTTCTGGAGTCCAATGGCTTGGAGGATCCGAGGCAGCATAGTTTTACTAAAGGCAGATCTTGCCAAACAAATCTAATTTCTTTGACTGGGTGATCAGAAGGTTGAACCGAGGGAGAGCCCTAGATGTGGTATACGTAGATTTCAGTAAAGCTTTGGCACCATTCCGCACAAGTGACATACATAAATTGAGCGCCTTATGGATGGGCCTTAAAGTAACTGGATTAGAAATTGATTGAGTAGGAGACAACTAAGGGTATAGGTAAATGGAGCTCACTGTGGAGAAGGATGTTACTAGTGATGTGCCGCAGGGATCTGTTCTTGGTCCAATTCTTATTAACTTTTTTGTTAGGGATACTGCGGAAAGGCTGTTGGATAAGATTTGCATCTTTGAGGATGATATCAAAACCTGCAATAGAGTAGACACCCAAGAAGGTAAGCTTGAAGAATGGTTAAGAGTTTGGATTTAATGTGAAAAAAATGCAGGGTCATGCATTTGGGCTGCATAGATCCAGTACAGTATAGAGGGTGAAGTACTTCTATCCACAAAAGAAGAGCAGGACCTGGGCGTGATAATTTCTGATGATCTTAATGTGGCTAAACAGGTAGAAAAAACAATGGCGAAAGACAGAAGGATGCTTGGGTGCATGGGGAGAGGAAAGGCCATCAGGAAGGAGGAGGTGATAATGCAACTGTATAAGTCTTTGTGGAGACTTCATTTTGAGTAATGTGTGCAATTCTGCAGACCACACCTTCAAAAGGCTATAGACATGCTGGAGTCGGTACAGAGGATGGCTACCAAAATGGTCAGAGGGCTTCGTCATAAGGCATATGGGAACAGACTTAAACATCTCAAAATGTATATTTTGGAGGAAAGGCTGAAGAAGGGAAACAGAGAGACATGTACATACCTCTGTGGCATAAATGAAAAGGAGGCGAGTCTCAACTTAAAGAAAGCTCTGCAATAAGGGAGCACAGGATGAAGGTGAAAGTGGATAGACTCAGGAACAACACGGAGAAATATTTCTTTACAGAAAAAGTGGTAGATGCATGGAATAGTCTCCCAGTGGAGATAGTAGAGATGAGAACTATCTGTATTCAAGAAAACATGGGACAAACACAGAAGATCTCTAAAGGATAAAAAAAGGGAACTATAATAGTTGGTATGGAAAGGCAGACTGGATAGGCCTATGGTCTTTTTCTGCCACCATGTTTTTGTGTTTCTATTCTAGACAAACTAGTGATAGACCACATTTCATTTAATTATATGAATCACTGAATATCAAACTGAGGCCCACAAATGCTCACAGTGTAAGTTGCAAATTGTATTATTTTCCAAGAAAAGCCAAGCAGCTAACAAAATGTGAGTCTTGAAAAACACAATGAAAACTGCAGTATTTTAGTCATCAGGGCTAAAAAATTGGTGCAATGAAAACAAAAATCAAAGGGAAAGAAGCTACTTTGTTAAGATTTATTGACACTGTATTTTGTGTGTCTTTTTTTTCTGAAATTCAGTTGTTTATGACTTATCTGTAATTTACCAAGAAGTGTATACGATAGGTGAGACATTTTATTAATAGATGATAATAAAAATAATATCAATGTAAAACTCTCAGGCAGGTAGAAAATAATCAAATGGGTAGTTTTATGATTGTTCTGATTTCTTCAAAATTAAAAAGAAATTTAATCTTAGTATGTACTGAAGCGAAGTCTCAACAAATCCCAGGTTGCCATAGTGACTGAAAACAAAGTTGGACCTGATGTCTGGGGCATGTGTGTGCAGAAGGAAACATGGGCAAAAGGGCTGCAGAAGGCCATGATTGCTGCAGAGCACTGCAGAGTCTGCCTACAAGAGATGGGATCAGACAGTGCCAGTTTTAGCCGCAATTGCAACCTTCTGCAGCACCTCTGCCCGCAGGGATCCCATTTCCCACAGGCAGAAGTACTGCCACTAGCAGTAGCCTGCAAAACAAAATATAAAAAAGAAAGGTTTAGAGACTGAAGAAATTTAAAGGGGCAGCAGGTTTGTTTAAGAATGGGGAGGGTGGGTGGAATGGAGGGCAGAGGATGAGTACAACAGAAGAGGGAGAGAGGAAAGAGTCTGGGAAGGGACAGCAGGAGAGGGGCTGAAGTGGTGGTTGTAAGGTGAAGCACCCCACACACACGCAGGCACCCTTTAAAGTGGTTGAATACATAAATCTCTGTTGCTGTTATATATATGTGGACGTGTTTAGTAAAATGCACCAAGCCCCCCAAATTAGCATGGAAAGCGATATAGATCCATGCTGTTGGAGGCCTGCCTGGCATACACTTAACTGGGCTAACTGTCCAGCATATCTAGTACAGGAGCATTTAACCACCCACCACTAAGGAGGCGGCCGTAAGTGTATCCATGGTAATAGCAGTAAGTGCAGTTAGCACATATCAATGACAGCCATGATGACAGATGTGCCATCAGTGTCCTAACTCTGTCTAATGTTTAGTACTAGACTTTTACCATGCTGCCCCACACTATCAACACAGCACACTTGGTAAACATGGTGAAGTTGATGTATAATTTACCCACTGAACAAGTGGTATGTGAACTAATTTGGCATTTCATATCTTCAGTGTCTACAATCGTTTTATATTTAGTATCGACACCAGGCCAAAGATTAATTCAGCGCTACTTTACATAAACTGCCTATTTCTGAGGGCAATCTTTAACTAGATATTAAGCCACTAACAAACGTGGATATCCTCCACAACGGTCCTTCTGCATACAGCCTTTGCTTAACCATCAATCATTTATTGTGGTGAAATGTGACTTCAACACCCCTTTCGAAGACAGCAATTTCAGCCAAGGATGAGGCGACTTACCACCTCCACCTCAAGAGGATGCCGTGAGGAAGGAGGCTTCGGCCCTACCTATCGACTGTTAATGATACAACAGTGAGCGATAGTATATCCCGCTCTCCCTACGGTACCTTCTCTCTGTCTATGGGCTTCTCCGGTTCCTTCTTAATCTCCTCCTGGGTAACGCGCGATTCCACTGCCATTTTACCCCGGGCAGCAGCCATTGAAACAAGACGTCCGCAGCAGCCAACAACCTGGCACATGCGCACTCGCCTTCCCCACGTGATCTTAGTTGAGCGCCCCCGGAGATTTAGCGAGGGCCTGTTGAAGTTCAGTACGCATTGTTCTTGCTTGTTGCGCAATTATGAAGTGGTGGGAAAGGAGGGAGGGGTCGTTTGGCTGCTCGGTATTAATAATGCTAGAGCTGTTTAGCTATCTGTTCGGGATAAAGGAGCTTTGAGCTGTGAACGTTTTATATACTTACATGTATGTTATTTAATGGCCTCTGTGGTGTTACAGCAAGAAGTGAATTGGGCAGTATATGTAGATGGTATGAAGTGACTTTATGCTGCTATTTTGTTACATGAGCGAACGTCTTGTAGCGCTGTACATCGGGCTGATGCAGAAAACTAGCACGGCCTTTAGACACAGATAACGCCACTTTTAAACACAAATTACTACCACAGCCAAATGCAGAAGAGACGGACGCTCTCGAAAACTGCAAAGGAAAAACTAGCGCACAATTAACACCAATTGTCTTTAAATTATAGGCAAATTAGCTGCACATAATAAAATGATATGGTAATATGGGCTGTATCCAATACAGAGAAATGCGTAGAGAATTTCACAACTAGCCTAAGCGCCAGTATCTCTACGCCTAGTGTTGAGGTGACTAAACATCTAGTGCAGGGGTGTCAAACTCAAATACACAGTGGGCCAAAATGTAAAACTTGAACAAAGTCGCGGGCCAGCATTGAACAAATGAACCTTTTAATATGGACCCAAACAAGATTTGCTTTAACATTGAATATGAAGCAACACTTATTACTATACAATTTATAACTTAATAGTTCAGATATGCAAAAACCAATTTCAAATAAAAAAAACCATCAATGACATTCATTTATTAAATAAGATTTAAATAATAATAAATAATTTTTAAAATAAAATAACAATAATAAATTAATCAACCATTCAAGCCCATGTCTTGGAGTAGCAAGAAAAAGTGCATAAAGAAAACGTTAATTATTGCTCAGTTTGCTGCACACTGATCTAATCTGATGTGCCCAAGCCAGATACCTGGCATCTCTTCTTGGATGATAGTTCATCAATGTCTGGGCTCAGGCTTTGAGCTGAGGAAATCCTCAGTATCGAGCGAAGGTGTTCAGTCAGACGTCTCCTGTGAGATGTTTTGGTCATCTTCATCGAGGAGAAAAGTTGCTCACATAAATAAGTGCTGCCGAACATGGAGAGCATCTGAGCAGCTTGGGTGCGGAGCTGAGGCATTGTGTCAGGGATGAACTGTGGAAACTGGGCGGCGCCCACAGCATCATACTTTGACTTCAGCGTGTCATTACACTGGAGTTCAATTAGCTCCATTTGGAGGTTGGTTGGTGCGTTTTCCACATTAACTGCAAAGGGATTACTGAGCAGTTCAAACCTACATTTCTGGACATCAAAGTCGGCAAATCGCCGGCTAAACTCAGCGCCGAGTACACTGAGTTTTTCAGCAAACTGTGCGCATGGGAACAAGTTGGTAAAGAACTGCGTTTTCATGGTTTGGCAGCAGGGAAAATGGCCAAGGTTCCTTGCAGCATCTGATTCTCCCACAGGCACAGTTTAGTTTTAAAAGCCCTCACTGCAGCGTACATGTCTGTGATGATGCGCCCCCGCCCCTGAAGCTGCAGGTTCAGCGCATCGAGATGGCTCGAGATGTCACACAGAAAGGCCAGCTCACACAGAAACTTTTTCTCCCGAAGCTCTGCTGTGTCCTTCCCTTTGCTTTCCAGAAACTGACATATTTCCTCATGCAGCTCAAAACATCTATTCAGTACTTTTCCTCGGCTTAACCATCTCACCTCTGTGTGATACGGCACGTCTGCGTATTCCGAACCACACTCCTCCAGAAAAGACTTAAACTGGCGGTGATTCAGACCTTTGGCTCTTATAAAGTTAACTACTTGTGTTACTGTGGTCATAACATGTTCCATCTTTAGGGCTTTGCCACACAATGATTCCTGATGTATGATGCAGTGATAAACAGTTAGTTCACCTGCACAGTTCTCTTCCTGCATCTTCTCTCCCGGACCCTGCCCACCAGTCCACTTGTTTTACCGCACATCGCTGGCGCACCATCTGTCGTTAATCCCACGAGTTTATCCCACGGCAGCTTTATTTCAGTTACGCATTTGGAAACCTCCTCAAAAATTTCCTTTCCTGTGGTTGTGCCATGCATTGATTTGAATCCCAATAGCTCCTCCGTAACACACATATTTGAGTCCACTCCACGGATGAAGACGGACAGCTGAGCAGTATCAGATGCGTCGCTGCTCTCATCCACAGCAAGGGAGAATGCAACGAAATCTTTTCCCTTTTCCAAAAGCTGGTCATACAGATTGGTGGCAAGATCACATGTGCGATCAGCTACTGTGTTTCTGCTCAGGCTCACGTTTGAAAAGGCTTGCTTTTTCTCTGGGCACACGATGTCACAAACTTTCAACATGCACTTTTTCACAAACTCTCCCTCATTAAAGAGCCGGGCTGATTTTGCGATCTCTGCTGCCACAATATAACTAGCCTTTACAGCAGCCTCACTTTGTGATGTGGCTTTTTTGAACATATTCTGTTGTGAAACCAAACTTCTTTTCATCTCCTCCACTTTCTGGCTCCTTTGAGTCATGTCCAGGTCCTTGTACTTGTCATGGTGTTTTGTTTCATAGTGTCGTCGAATGTTATACTCCTTAGTTATAGCCACGTTGACTCCACAAATCAGACAAACAGGTCTGTCTTTTACATATGTAAACAAATATTCTGTCTCCCACCTGTCCAGAAAGTTCCTGTTGTCTGCCTTTCTTTTTGCCATTTTTGGGAAGGGGTTCCACAGTGACAGTTGTAGCTTGAGATCGCTATGACTTCTGTCACACACAGGAGAGGGCGTTTCTGGGACCTGTCCTGATTGACGCGCCAAAACAACAGCAAGGCATTATGGGATTTGTAGTATTAGCGATGAATGAATGCGCTGTATAATACCGGCGGGCTAGCTCTAGTAGTCATTTGGTATAGCTCGCGGGCCAAATATAATTACACTACGGGCCAAATTTGGCCCGCGGGCCAGAGTTTGACACCTATGATCTAGTGTGTGCTCCCAACAGTATTTCAATGGCAATGGGTGGTTTTCCTGCTGCCTGAATCATTTGAGGAGAAATGTCAAAGATGATCCAGGCATCTGGGAAAGCCCCCGATGCCATCAAAATACTGTTCCCTCTAAGCTGTGCGCGTGTGCGCGCGTACACACCTCGCCGAGTGAGCGCACATACTTTACAACAGAGCGCACAAAAATTACGATTCTGATAGAAAACAACACAGACGTTCTTAAAATTGAAAAGTTGTTGTGTATTTATAGTTTTCACAAGTTCTACAATATTTTCTATTGCAATCAATGTGGTATACATACTGTATTCTGACGTGTAGTCAAATTTTAAAATATATAACTCCGAGTGTCGTTATGTGGCGCACAAAAATCTAACCTTCCTTCAAAAGCTGCACAGCTGATATTTTATGCGCACACAGCCTACAGAAAATTAGAGGGAACATTGGTCGTGGGGGGCAGAAAGTGAATCCCTGGTGGCCCAGCAGCCCCAATTCCACCCACCCAACTAAAAATAAACCTAGTGGCCCCGAATGCCCCACCCAACTAAAAATCACCCAGATGGTCCAGCAGCCCCAACCCCCCCCCCTTTACAAACAAGCGGGAGTGCTGCCATCTTGAAAAATGGCAGCTCCTGGCCCCCACATAGTGCATCTTGGGATGCACTAGGCGGGGTCAGACTGCCATATAAGGTTCTGACCCCACCCAGGTTCGGGGCTGCTGGACCACCAGGTTTATTTTTAGTTGGGAGGGGGTGGGGGTAATCAGGGTCCCTGGGCCACCAGGGATTATTAGCTCTCTGTCCGGCACTGCCTGGATCATCTGAGGGGAGTTTGACATTTCCCCTCAGATGATCCAGGCAGTTTGACATTTCCCCTCAGATGATCCAGGCATCTGAGAAAACCCCAGATGCCATTAAAAAATACTGTTGGGGCTCATACGCAAATTAGCCACACGGTGTCCCTGTTTCTCTGGGATAATGTGCCAAACCTGCACTGATTTCTGTGCGCATGTGTTTGGGTTGCTCTCCCAGTTTAACGCCATTTGCACACAGTTTAATGCGTGGCTAATGTGTAGCTAATTTGCATATGAGCCCTTTTCTGCATGCTGGCATTAAAGTTAAGTGCTATCGGTGCACTGCAAATAGGCATAAAAAGTTGATAATATGTGACTTTAGTGCCAGCTTTCTGCATCGACCTGGATAAGAAATAGTAGTAGTAGTAGGCATTTGTACTTGTGTTTCTTGGCCCTTCTCTGGAGACACACCTATCTAGTCGGGGCAGGGCTAGCCCAAGGGTTTCTGCCACCTTAGGCAGAAACCCTGGCTGCACCGACCCCCCCCCCCCCCCAGCTGCCGCCAATTGCATCTCGGGAGGCAGGTAGCAGCAGTATTTCTGAAAACAGTGGCAAAAAGCAGCCACTTTTGGAAATACTGCCGCTGCCCACTTCCCCATTCCGAGACGGAATTGGCGGCAGCTGGGTGGGGACGGCGGTGGCAGCTTGGGTGGCGGGGGGGTCAGTGTGGCCGGTCATCTGTGCTGCTACCACCCCCACCCTAGCTTGCCTAGTGGACGGGCCAGCCCTGAGTCGGGATTACCACAATGAATTTATTTGTGATAAGCCACGGGAGAGCCATTGTTGGTAGCTTTATCTCATGCATATGGTAATCCTAAAAACCTGATTGGCTAAAGAGCCAGTGTAGAAAAGTGTATTGCCATTAGCGCAGGCATTTGCATGACATTTACACACAATTTTATGCAGTAGTGTGGGTGCTGAATGTAGAAAGGGGTTTACTACAAGCATATTCACAACGCAGATGCCAATGGCAGCACATAGCCCATATAAAACTATGATAATTAAGCTATTAGCTATGCTGTGCAGAAACAGAGAAGAGCAGATGGTTAAGTTTAATGCCGGGATTTTAATGTCAGGTTGGAGTAGATGTTGAGAATGAATTTAAGCTTAAGGATTGTCCGCTCAAGAAAACAGGCATATTTGGGCTTTACTGAAGTGAGGTTTGAAAAACATACGGCAGGGGAAGCATGCTGAAACAATAGTGTATGTGCATCATGAGCATAGTTTGACTACTTTTTTGGGGGGGACCAAATAGTGGGGTGACATATTTGAATATTCTTTATGGTTATCTTTTTTTTTGAATAATCTGTTTATTGAAAAACCACAGTACAGCAAACCGATATTACCACACAAATATTTGAATTTTACAAGGAAACACCTCCCGGGCGAGGTTGTGTCTGATCCATCACCCAGGAAGAACACAACAAGAAACCACAAACAAGGCAACACAATAGGATACAATACAATACAGAACCCCCCATATCTCCCGCCCCCCATCCCCTCCCCCCAACCCCCCATACTTTCTCATATACTGCTAAACCCAGGAGCAACACTATCCAACCTTAAGCACCTCACTGCGGGCAGTAGGTCCCAAACTCTGAATGTAGGGCATCCAGATCAGTAAAAAAGTGGCCCATCGCCTGGGTGACCCCTGTGCACTTCTCCGTTCCATAAGCATAAGCTGGTGAAGGCAATTGCGCCACTCACAAAATGTGGGGGCCATCGATTCTCTCCATCGACGAAGAATAGGACCAGACAAGCCTTTCGCACCAGGATACTCTCCCACCTCCCCTTAGGGTGGAGCGGTCCCATCCAGTCCAGTACCACCAGCAACCCTGTCCAACAAACCCGCTGCCGCAACAGACCACCAAGGTACTCTCCAATACGCCACCAATAGCGACGGATGGGGGGGCAACTCCACCACATATGACCCAAGTCCGCTAATGAACAAGAGCATTTGGGACACCCACCAGAAATTGCAAGACGACTCCGCAGCGCCCGTCTCGGAGAAAAATGTGCTCGAAGGATAGATTTATATTGCACCTCTCTCCAGTGGGCCCCCTCCACCAAGTGCACAATCCGACTCAGAGCAGCGCGAACAGAACCCGGGGCTATTTCTCGGCCCAGGTCCTGCGCCCATGACCTTTTCCATGCCAAGAAGTCCGGGGGTTCTTCAAGCTTGTCCAACCTCTTCTTCAACTCAGCAATAGTCGGAGAAAACTCCGCCCCCAAGGTCAAAAACTCAAGGATCCGCGTGGAATGTTCCACATGGAGTTCTTTTTGGGACAGGGAGCGCACATAGTGGGACACTTGTGCATGTGCAAATCCCGACACTCTCAAATTCAATCCATATTCCTCACAGAGCACACCCAAGGTCTTACACCTCCCGTCCGGAGCTACCACATTCTCAAGGCGCCGGATACCCAACCACTCCCATTGCCGAAGGGAGGGCGAGTCAGAGCCAAGGGTAAAATAAACATTCCCCTGCAGAGGCAACCAACACGAAATCGCGGGGTCGCTACCCCAATACTTATTGAGCTGTTGCCAAGTCCGCCGCATCGCCTGTATCAAAACACTATTAGTCAAGCGAGCAGGCAACACAGCCCGTGGCAGATGCAAAGCCGCTTCCAAGGCGTGCGGCGCTACAAAGGCCCGCTCCAATTCACGGGGGGGTGTAAACGTCAGTATCTCCCAGCCAATCACTAAGATGGTGTGCTTGGCAAGCCACCGCGTACTTCCAAAAGTCAGGGACCCCAACTCTGCCAGTCCGCCATCCCCCCCTCAACCGAGACAGTGGTATGCTTGCTCTAGCCCCCCTCCATAAGAACCGTCGGATCTCTCGCTCAATACGGAGCACATCCCGTCGTAATAACCACACCGGGAGGGTCTGCATCCAATAAAGGATCCGTGGGAAAGTCACCATCCCCAGAGCAGCCACTCTACCCAGCAAAGACAATGGGAGGGGCGCCCAAGCCCGCAACTGCGCCTGAAGCTTAGAAAAAACACGGTCGAAATTGGTTTTATACAGCAATGTGGGTGCTCTAGTCAATTAAATGCCCAGGTAAACAAAAGCCTCATCCACCCAACGTAACGGGAATCTTCCCGGCCAGGTTCCTCGCAACGTACCCCCAACATCCAAGGCCTCAGATTTGTCTGTATTAATACGTAGCCCTGCAAATTTACCGTAAGCCGAAAAGGCGTCGAGCAGGCAAGGCAAGGATCGTTGGGGAGACGTAAGATGAACAAGCATGTCATCGGCAAAAGCTGCCATTTTAAACCCGGATACCCCAATTTGCACGCCACTAATGACCGAAGGTTCCTCCACCTTGCGAATCAACGGGTCCAGAGTCAATACAAAAAGTAGTGGTGAAAGCGGGCACCCCTGTCGCGTGCCCCGCTCCAGACGAAAGGGATCTGACAACACCCCGTTACATAGAATTCCCGCCGTAGGATCCGCATAGAGCAGCTCCACCATCCTACAAAACTGATCCCCCAGTCCATAATAGGGCAAAAGACACTTCAAGTAGTCCCAGTGTACCTGGTCAAAGGCCTTTTCAGCATTGAAACTGATCAATAAGGAAGGCAAGCCGCGTTCCTGGACCCATTCTAAAGACGCCAGAATCTTCCGTAAATTTCACACCGCATAACGTCCTTTCACAAATCCAATCTGCGACTCATGCACCAAGCTCCCCAAAACAGAGGCCAACCGATCTGCCAAAACCTTCGCTAAAATCTTCAAATCAAAGTTCAACAGAGAAATAGGTCGATAGGAGGCTGCCAGAGTAAAGTCCTTCCCCGGTTTAGGTATTAAAGTAACATAGGCATGGTTATTTCCCCAGGTAAACTTCCCCTGCTGCCCTCTACGGCGATATACATCCACTAGGACTGGGGGAACCAGCTCCCCTAACACTTTATAAAACTCTGCCCCAAACCCATCAGGCCCAGGCGCTTTACAGCACCTCGCACGTTGAATAATGCCATAAACTTCTGCTTCAGTAACCGGGGCATCAAGGCAAGCCTGCTGTTCTGCCGTGACTTTCGGCAGTTGAAGATCCCGCAAATAGTCTTGCATCGCAGACAGAGACCCCTCCCTCCGCGCATACAGTTGTTGGAAAAAAGAACGAAACAAACCTACGATTGCTTGGCTATCCTTATGCAAGGAGCCCTGCTCATCCCGGAGAGCCGCCACCAATCGAGCACCCCGGCTGCTGCGCAGGAGGCGATCTAAAAGGCGTCCGGGTTTATCACCAAAACGGTACAAACGGTGCCGGTAGTACATATAGGACTTCTTCGCCCGTTGATGGAGAAGTTCATTAAGCGACGTTTGCAACTCCCAAAGCCTCTTCCTATTAATCCCAGAAGGATCCCCCGCACATCTGCGACAGGCCCTCACCACTTGCTTCTCCAACTGCACGATCTGCCGCGCCAAACATTTACGCTTTCGAGCGACATATTCAATAATATCGTCCCGTAACACAACCTTGGCGGTTTCCCAAAGCAACTCCGGGTCATCTATATGCTGCTCGTTATGAACCATAAAGTCTTGCCAGCGACGCCGCAAATGGGCTCTGAACTCCGCATCGCGATCAAGACCCAGGGGAAACCTCCAGATTCTAGTCGGCACTGTCGAAGCCCCCCCCCACAAAATCCACCCAAACCGGGGCATGATCCGACACCTCAGTGGGGCCAATCTGCGCCTCATCCACCTGCGCAAAGAGCCGCTCCGAGACCAAAACATAATCCAAGCGTGCACTAGACCCGTGAGCTCGCGATTGATGGGTAAAGTCCTTCTCCAAAGGGTGTAATAAACGCCAGGGATCCACAACACCCAGTCGCCGACACAGCTCCCGAAGCATCGCCGTAGTCGGAGCACGCCCCCGTTCGCCCCCAGCACCAGAGGTATCCATCTCTATATCTAATACTCCATTCAGATCGCCAGCCAGTATCAAAGGAACATTGGGTAGCTGCTCCACCCTTGAAGCCAGTCCAGCATAAAATGCCCGATCCAACACATTGGGACTATACAGGTTACCGAGCACTATCGGCCTGCCTTCTAGACAACCATACAACAGAATATATCTGCCATCAGGGTCAATGTACTCTCTTGTCAACTCAAAACAAATCCGCCTACTGATTAGTATGACCACTCCACCCTTTTTTCCTTTAGCCGGGGCTCCCCAGCCCTGTCCCACCCACGCTCTTTGCATTTTGAGGTGCTCCTCGGCCGTCTGGTGGGTTTCCTGTAGCAAGGCTATATCACAGTTCAGCCGCGCCAAGGCTTGTAACACTTTAGATCTCTTAATAGGGTTACCTACCCCGCAAACATTCCAGGAGATAATCTTCAGGTTGGATAGTACCTAAACAAAAGGTATATAGCAAGCCAGCAAAAAGAATAAGGACGAATCTCCCCAGCCTGAGGTCCCTCCCATAACATAATGATGCTCCCAAAAACCCCGATACCCCCTTCCCACCCTACACCCCCCCTCCCCCCTCCCATCCCCCATCCTCCACTCTCTCCCCAACCCCTAACCCACCCTCTATTCCCCCCTCCTGTATAATCTCCAGCTCTCACCCATGGGAGACACTTAGGATGTGAGTAGGACCCCCCCTCCCTCCATATTCAATACCTATCCCAATCCCGACCCCAGTCATGTAAGCCAAAAAAACCCCAAAATAATGCAGCAAGATACCCCCAGTGGAACCCCAACCAAACATAATCCTCCCCCTCCCGCACATACCCCCCCCCCCCCGCCTCCAACTTGCTTCCAAAATAGGCATCCCGGGGGGAAGAAAGGAGAGAAAAGGAAGGGGAGAAATCCGATTATGCCCCCAACGATACATACATACTAACGGTTCCCAATAACAGACACATACCGGGCAGGCAGCATTCCACGAAAGGCACTGGGCCAGAGTCAGCAGGGGGGGGAACCGAAAACGGCTCTCTACCCCCATGAGACGCCAGCAATTAGCGTACGAGGCCGCTCTCAGGCAGGCCTCAGGCCTCGCCACATGGGGGAGGGGGGACCCCGCCCCAATTCCTCAGAGGAACCAGTCTCAAGCACCATAAAAATTAACAGCATGGAGTGTGCCCTGCCCGCACATTTAAATGCCACCAAGGCTCTTATGGAGCACCACCCCAGTATATGGCTATTGTCACCATATGCCCGCAAACCCCATAATGGGGTCATAGTTCTTACTCCCCACTTCGGCCAGGCCTCCATCAAACCCGACAAACTCTCCAAAAAGGTGGGAGCACCACCCAAGACCGTCCAACTTGAGTCCTCATCAAGATATCTGCACCCTTCCGCTCACTCGTCCTGCTCATTCAATCACACCGCCGCCGGCGTTGTGAGTTGCTCCACATAGGTAGTCGCCTCTCCCGCTGACTCAAAGATCCGGCGAGTTCCCTGATGCCATACCACAAGTCGGGCTGGGTATTGTACGCTGAATCGAATGTTTGCCTCAATCAATTTTTGGCATAGCGGGGCATAGCCTTTCCGGCGCTGACTCAAAGCAGCGGAGTAATCCTGTGTAACTCGGATGCGCATGTTATCCCGCTCAACGGCTCCTTTCTGCTGCGCAGCTTTAAGCACCTCTTCCTTCTGTGGATAACATAGAAACCGCGCCAAAACTACGCGGGGTCGTCGGTCGTTCGCTGATTGTTTGGGCCCTATCCGGTGGGCTCGCTCTACCACGACTGGGCTACTTGCACCCTCCTCCTCGCGCAGGGAAACCGCCAGTGCCTCCACAAATTTCCGTAGATCTTTATCCAAGACGGTATCAGCAATACCCAGAAAGCGTAAATTATTACGCCGAGACCTGTTTTCCAGGTCGTCCAGTTTGAGCGCATGGTCTTGGGAAATCTTTTGCGCTGCACGGAGCTCTTTCCGTAGCGTCTCCAATTCATCCTCGGCCTGGGATATGCGCGCTTCGGCTTCTTGCACGCGGGACCCCAGCACACCGAGCAAGCTCTGGATAGCATCCATTTTTGTGTGCAAGGCGTCAAACTTCACCGAGAGCGCACTTGTGACCGCTGCCGAGACTTCCGCAGGCATAGTTGGCGAAGAAGCTATCACACTCTGCTTCGGGGGGATTCCGCCATTTTCGACGTCCCAGCCCCTCGTTCCTTCTCCCTTCTCCCCGATTTTACAGCAGAGGCCATTTCAATGCGGGGACACAAAATGGATTCCCGTACCTTGCTGAGGCTGCCGACCAAAAATTGGCTTGGATTGGTACCACTGCACGGCTCTATACCACGGTATAAGGAGAGGGGGCCCGGAGCTCAAGCTGCACACGTCCGCTCAAGCTCACCACATCACGTGGTCTCTCTTTATGGTTATCTTAACAAAAATACTAGGTGGATAGGAAGCTGGAATATCAAATAGGCGAAGGACAAGCTGGCGCCCCCAGGATACTCAAAGAGGAAGCAGAGGCTCTCATTCAGTGGCTTTGCCAAAAAAAAACCAAGGGGAAAGCAACATTTTCCAGGCTATAGAATTAAAATGCAGCAACAATTGTAGCTGTTTAGTTATTTAGCCTGGCACTCTAAGATTAAAAAAAACCCTGTAAATATATAATCTGCAAAATAAAAAAGGAGATGTAAGGTTCTCACACACCAAGGGACAAGAAGAAAAAGAGAATCACAGCACAATTTCTAACACCAAAATAAATTATAACTAATCTTTGTTTTTTTGCATAAGAAATGGTGTTACGGTTCTCTCATTTCTTTGTGAACATGTGTTTTGCATCCAATGAAACTCCTCTTCCAACAGTAGGTGCAGAGTAGAACTAGGACATTTCACCATCAATACAAAATACAAGAAAACAAATGTTGATTCTATATCATCCTGCTAGATCAGTCCAGACAAGTGGGTTGTGTTCCCCTACCAGCAAATTAGTGGAGACAAAGAACCAATGAAAAGCCCAGGTTTCAATGACATCACTCCCTGCCTCTATTCACCTCAGCCACTAGAGGTCCCTTCATTATTTCTTTGTCTCCAGCAGATGGTGGATGGATTTTCTCCACTCTGAAGAAAATCTAAGGATTGAGAGGAAAAGATTGATTAAATGCTCATGAACGACCACCTTGAGGGTGACTCTCTCACTTGAGGCTGCACTAGACTGTGGTCTTTTCGTTAGCTGTAGGAGAAGGCAAAACTGGTTCAGCTCCATGCTCTTACCATAAGAGCAGCCCGGAATTGGAAGGATCTCAAAGAGTACAGTAGCTTCACATAACCTATGTGCACCCTCCCTCCTCCCCTGTCCCCCCTGCTCTCTTCTGAAGATCACAGAGGGTCTGTCGCTCTTTCTCAGCCGGGGCATGCAATTAGTCTGATGTTGCCTGCCTCAGGGCAGGAGGTGATGGATGACGCTATGGGTAAGAATATCCAGCCATCCATAGGCACCGATAACCATGCTGTGAGCTGCTCTCCATCCTCTAGGGGGTCTGTGGCAGCTGTGCCCCTGGTGTCGGGGGGGGGTCATTTCCTAGAGGAGAGCTTCTGGACTCCATATTGTCCTCCCCATAATTCTTTTCAGTTTTGCAGCAGGCCTGGCCCTTCTGGCATGGAAATTTGTACCCTGTGGCTTCTGGGTGCCCCCAGGTGCAGTCTCATGAGGGCAGGTTGAAAGTGGACGCCCTCTTCAATTGCCTTTGGCTAAGTGCCTCCTGGAGATGAGGAATAGCTGGGAGCTGTCCACGGATTTGACTATGGCTCAGATTCAGATGGCTCAGTACTGGGCTCTGATGTGAAGAAGTACTCTCACCTTCAGAAGATTGTGAAGAGGCTGGGGTGATCCACCTATTCTGGAAGGAGGAGCTGGCAGCGTTGGTTGCCAGACTTTCATCTGCTTTGAACTTGACGGATACTTACAGCATGGAGCAAGAGCCGAAGATGCACCCACTCCTTCTGTCTTCCCGTTCCCGGATGTGAGCCTGGATATGATCCGGTCAGAGTGGGACTCTCCTGACGCCCTGCCTAAAGGTTTAAGGGTGTGTAAGAAGATTTATGCTCTCCTAGAGAAAGAGTGCATTGTGTGGTTTGGTATTCCCAAGGTGGATGCACAGGTCATTGCAGTTACCAGACGGATCACGATTCCTGTGGAAGGCAGATCAGCCTTAATGGATTTTCTGGACCATAAGGTGGATTCGTTGTTGAGGAGCCAGTTTGCCGGGGCGGCTGCTATTCTGTAACTGGTGGTATGTACCAGCCTGACATCTCAAGCCTTGCTCCAGTGGATTCAGTCTCTTCCGCCGGATGATACTACCCTTTTTTTGGAGTCGGCTATGGCCTTCTTTTCTGATGCCATGTATGCCTTGGTAAGCTGGGTGGCCAGGGATGGTGCCCTGACGACGGTGTCACGGAATTGCATTTCACTCAAGTTCTAGGCAATGGATACATCCTCCCAAGCCTCTGTTTCCAGGCTTCGGACTCATTCTCAGTCCTTTCATGGAGCTTGTGGGCTCAGAAACTCGGACCCCTACAGAGGAGGACCTTCCCGGGCTGCGCAATGAAGGTTTCGGTGCCCATTCCCTTGTTCCCCTGGCTGGAGACAGGCTTTGTCTTTTCTTTCAGGAATGGGCCTGGGTTACCAAGAATCGCTGGGTGCTAGACATCATTTAAGTCAATTGTATCCTGGAATTCAAAGAGCAGATTCTAGATGCCTTCGTCATCTCCCCTTGTGAGTCTATGATCACTGTGCGGACCACCTTGTACAAGCTACTGCACCTAAAGACGGTGGTGCCAGTCCCCCTGGACAAGCGGGGCAAGGGCAGATACTCCATTTATTTCATGGTGCCCAATAAAAACGGTTCCTTCCAGCCCATTCTGGACCTCAAGGGTGTCAACAAGCACTTGCGTGTCCTGCATTTCCAGATGGGAACCTTGTGCTCTGTAATTCAAGCAGTGCACCGAGGGGAGTTATTGGATTCTCTGGATCTGGTGAGGCGTATTGTTATATCCCGATCCGGGCAGATCAGCAAAAGTATCTGCGTTTTGCCATGCTTAGCTCTCGCTGTCAGTTTGCCACCCCCCCCCCTTTCGGGCTATCCAGCGCCCCAAGGTTGTTCTCCAAGGTCATGGTGGTAGTGGCTGTGGTGCCAAGGGATCTGTGTCCATCCATATCTGGATGACTGACTCATCTAGGCCCATTCCCTTTCAAAGGCATCTTGGCATTCCGAGTGATGTTCTTTTTGGAAAGCCTCAGTTGGATGATCAATCAGGGAAAGAGCTTGCTGTTGCCTTCCCAGTCCCTGGACTTCCTAAAAGCATGTTTGGACATTCAAGTGGCCAGAAATTTCCTGCCAGAGGAGAAGATCAAAAGACTGTTGGATTGCCTGGCGGTGTCTTGTGCACAGGAGGCTCCCAGAATCTGGGATTATCTTCAGCTCCTTGGATTGATGGCAGCGACCATAGAGATGGTGCCGTGGGTGCATGCTTACATGCGGCCTCTCCAGCAGTCCTTGGTGACTCAGTAGTCCCCGAGTTCTCACAGGTTTGAGCACAGGCTCCCCCTCCCGATGATGGTGAAGACCAGCCTGCAATGGTGGCAGCAGCCCTGTCATCTGAGGATCCTGCTGATGACAGATGCCAGTCTCTCAGGCTGAGGAGCCCATTGCCAAAACCATATGGCCCAGGGCCTTTGGAACTACAGGGAAGCAGCACAGTTTATCGACCACCTGAAGGCGAGGGCCATAAGGTTGGTTCTTCTGCCTTTCTAGCCCCTGGTCTAGGGCCAGGTGGTCCAAGTGTTTTCGGACAACACCACAGCAGTAGCTTATGTCAATCGGCAAGGCAGCACGAAGAGTGCTGGGATAGCTCTAGAGATGGCTCTCCTGTTTGCCTGGGCAGAGAAGAATCTCCTAGCCTTGTCGACTCAGCACCTTGTCCGGATGGACAATGTGGAAACGGACTTCCTCTCCATCATTCTGGATCCTGGAGAGTGGGCATTGAGTCAGGAGGTGTTTCAGTTGATTCTGTGCTGCTGGGGTCATCCCAAAATGGATCAGATGGTGACCCTCTACAATGCCAAAGTTTGCCATTTCTTCAGTCGCTACACAGAGACAGAGTCAGAGGGCGTCGACACCCTGACCCAGCGTTGACCAAGTCAGCACTTGTTGTATGTATTTCCTCCATGGCCCCTGGTGGGACATGTGATTCGGTGTATAGAACGCTACCCGGGCAGGATTGTTCTGGTAGCACCAGATTGGCCGAGGAGAGCGGTGTTCAGAGACCTGATGCTGCTCCTGCAGGCACCTCCTCCTCAGTTGCCTCCATCTTAAGGCCTATTGCAGTGGAAACTGATCGTCTTGGAGGGCCTGGTTTCCTTCTCGCTTACAGCTTGGCTCTTGAAAGGAGACATCTAGTGCATAAAGGCTACTCTCTGGTGGTAATCTCCATTCTGCTCGAAGCCCAGAGGAGGTCTACCAAGCTAACATATGTGTGGATCTGGTGCCTCTTTGAGCGATGATGCAGTGTTCGGCAGTTGGCTCCTGAGATGGCCAAGGTGCCATCTCTGTTGGCCTTTCTACAGGATGGCCTGGAGAAGGGCCTTTCCCTTAGCTCCCTGAAAGTTCAGGTGACTGTTTTGGCCTGTTTCTGAGGTCCAATGGCTGTTACGTCTCTAGCCTTGCACCCAGACATCTCATGCTTTCTCCAAGGGGATCTGTGCCTGGTGCTCAGGGCCCTGATAGTGACATCCTTTGAGCAATTGAAGTGTGCTACTTTGAAGGATTTAATGCTCAAGAGTGTCTTCTTGGTTGTGATTTGTTCTGCAAGGCAGATTTCCAAGCTGCAGGCTCTGTCTTGCTAAGATCCTTAACTGTCCTTTTCAAAGAAGGCCATTTCCATTTGGCCTGTGCCTTCCTTCTTGCTTAGATGCTTTTTCTCTTTCACGTGAACCAGATGGTCTGCTTGCCCTCCTTCTCTAAGGAGCAGTGTTGGGGGAAGGATAAGGAATTTCACCTTGTGGATGTCTGGTGGGTGCTTCTGTGGTACTTGGAGGTTATGAATTTGTTTTGTTAGTCTGTGCATCTTTTTGTGCTGTTTGCTGGCCCGCGTAAGGGTGATACGATGGCTGTCTACCTTAGGGTGCGGGATTGAGGAGGCCATTGCCTCAACGTATCTGTTGCAGAACTGGCCAGTTCCAGGGGGTTTGTGCACCCATTCTACCCGAGCAGAAGTGTCCTCATGGGCAGAGCAGAGCTCGGTAGTCCCTACAGACATTTGTCAGGTGGCAACATGGGCATCATTTTTCAATTTTGTCAAACATTACCACTTGAATTTACACGCGAGGGGTAGATATGGCCTTTGGCTCAAAGGTTTTGTGAATTGCCGTGTCTTCATGTCTTCTTCCTGTCCAGTGGAGTTGTAGTATTGATACATCCCACTTGATATGGAAGGTGACATTTTACTTAACAGTTAATGTCTTTCCTTTGAGTCCTGCTAGACCAGTCCAGAGTTCGCCCCTGAAAGTGTTTTTGCTCTGTTCTTCTGCTCGGTACCTTTGGGTCTGCTATAATATTTATACTTGGCTCTGCAGGTTCATCTTCTACTGTCAGACTTCTGCTTATGCCTTCCTGTACATAGTTCTTGACTATTGATTACTCCTTGTTGCCCACGATTGAGGTTGTGTGAGGCTTGCCATGTTTCTTCCATATGCCCTGGGACGAATACTGAAGGATCCTCTGTGGCTGAAATGAACAGAGGCATGGGAGTGATGTCATTGAAACCTGGGCTTTTCATTGGTTCTTTGTCTCCACCAATCTGCTGATAGGGGAACACAACCCACTTGTTTGGACTGGTGTAGCAGAACTCAAAGAAAGAACATTAACTGGTAAGTAAAATGTCGCCTTTTTTGTGTGCAGGATCTAAGTGCTGCTAACTCGTACACCTGTGTGCATGTGCCTGTCTTGCTCTCCCAGTTTAGTATAGATTTTTTTTCATGCAGCTCATTTGCATGCTATTTGTTTACAGCATGGTTGCACAAAATATCTATGCTAAACTTGCATTTGGAAACCCTGCGATAGTGCTTTAGCACTGGGCTCTAGTGTAATTTCTACATTGACCTTAAGTATGCTAACAGTAGAGTTGAAAAGCACTGTTCTACAATCATTTGATGAGTGCATACTTCAGCTCAGATTAGTCTAAAAAAGTCCATTTAGTTTTGCCCAACTGCATCCATGGATGTGTAGTTCTGATTTTTTTAATATTGTTTTCCATACATGTTAATGCACACAGTGGAAGAAAACCAGGAACAAACTAGCCTGTTCAACAGATCTGGGGTGTTCTGGCAATTCTAGGTAGGGGAAGAAGGCAGATTCGAAAGGAAAACTGCATAGGGCAGACCCATTAACTATGAGAGAAAATAAGGTTCCAGGCTGTAAGTTATATTAAAATATATATATGTTATTTTCAAGAATGAGGGACTCAGTTTTTCCCATGCAAAATTATGTAAATCAGGATGCCCTTGAAGTGGTGCAAGGATATGTGTATTTTACTGCATTTGACAGTAATGCTCAAGACATTGCAAGCTGCCAAGGGGAAATTATATTGAGAGAGAAATTTTCAATATGAGGTGCACCTCTTCTTTTCTCCATCCCTCCTAGTCTTTTCATAAAAAAATACCTTATTTACACCAGTGACAACAGGGGTGAATGCAAATGCAATGTGTGTCTTTGAGTCAATGCTGACTCTTGGCGGACCCAGTAGCTCCTGAGTTTTTCTTGGAAGTGTGACCGGAAGTAGATTGCCAGGCCTTTCTTCCGAAGAGACAGATAAAAGCTATTTGTATTACCTCTGGGAGCCCCTTGCTTCAGAGTGGCTACTTGATATGCCCGGCTTAGACGCATTTTCCTTGAATCTAAGAGCCAACTGTTGAGAGCCCTCTCACAATCAACCCGCCCCCACTCCCCATCTACTGCAGCTCTTTTAGGGTCTGATTTACTAAGGTCATTTTCCCATTCTGTGTGAGAAAAGAAAGCTTAGTAAATGAGGCCCCTAAAATGCCACTAGGCAGCGCAGGCAGAAACCAGAGCCCCTCTCAGCAACATGCCTTTTTGTTTCATCTATCATAAGAACATAAGATATGCCATACTAGGTCAGACCAAGGTCCATCAAGCCCAGTATCCTGTTTCCAACAGTGGCCAATCTAGGTCACAAGTACCTAACAGTTTCCCCAAAGGACACAGGTTCTACAATGCTTGTACTATGGCAAGCAATGGATTTCCCAGGTCCCCTTTAAATAGTAATTACACTTACCTGGTAATTGTAGTTCCTTGAGGGACGACAGCTTAGTCCTCCACTTCTGGGTAGTGCACCTCCTCCTGCAGCTTGGATACTGGACCAATCAAAATCTGGCATCACTGGAAGTAGCCTGCTGGCATTCCCTTACAGCTCCAGTGAACTATTGACAAAGCAGACACAAAAGAGCAACAAACAAGTAGCTGAACACTTAGAACTATGACAAAAGTTTAACCAAAGTGTAACAAATTTGAAGCTTCCCCCCAAACTTAATGGAATTAGCCATAGGGGAAGTCCGCCCACCCCTCTGCCGAGCCACAGACAGCCAGCAAAAGGAAGGAAGAGACAACCTAGCTTGACTGAACTAAAAAGCTGGTTACCGAACGGAAACACTCACCTGTATAGGCACCACTGAGAATGAACCGTGTGCCGAGATAAGCTATAAACCTGAGGGCGGGCATGAGGACTAAGCTGTCGTCACTCAAGGAACTACAATTACCAGGTAAGTGTAATTACTATTTCCTTATCGTTCCTCCAGCTTAGTCCTCCACTTCTGGGATGTAACAGAGCAGTACTAACGGGCGGGACCCTGCCATCCGGCACGCAACACCGCCGAACCAAAACAGGCATCCTTAGCCGCCAAAACGTCCAGCCGATAGTGCTTACTGAACGTATGCAGGGACAACCACGTTGCCGCCTTACAAATCTCCACCGGCGGAACCAGACCGTGCTCCACCCAGGACGCCGCCTGCGCTTTAGTCGAATGAGCTCTCAAACCCATCGGAGCAGAGCGCCCTTGCAGCATGTATGCTGACACAATGGCCTCCTTGATCCACCTGGAAATCGAAGCTTTCGCCGCAGCCTCTCCTTTCCTGGGGCCCCCAAACAAGACAAATAACCGATCCGATTTGCGGAAGGACTCGGTAACTGACAAATAATGGCGCAACACTCTCTTGATATCCAAGCGAGTAAGGCCCCGATCCGAAGGCTGCCCCCCTGCCATCCGCAGGACGGGAAGCAAAACCACCTGATTGACATGAAAGGAAGAAGATACCTTAGGAAGAAAGGAAGGCACCGGCCTGAGCACCACCTTTTGCGAAGAAAAGGACAGAAAAGGTTCCCGGCAGGAAAGTGCCTGAAGCTCCGAAATACACCTAGCTGAACAAATAGCCACCAAAAACACCACCTTCAGGGTCAAGTCTTTCACCGAGACTTGCGACAAAGGCTCAATTGGCGCTCCAGACAGCGCCCACAGCACCAAGTTGAGATCCCACGGAGGGACAGCAATCCAACGAGCCAGCCGCAACCTGGAGACGGCTTTAAGAAAACATCCAACATCGACGTGAGCCCCCAGAGCAACGCCTTGCACTTACCTCTGTAACAGGCTAGGGCCGCCAACTGCACTCTCAAAGAACTGGCGGCCAAACCCTTATCGAAGCCATCTTGTAAAAAATCCAACACCACCGGAACCAAAGCCGTGGCAGCGCGGACTTTACGCCTCGAACACCAGTCCTCAAAAATTCGCAAGACGCACACATACGCGAGCAAAGTGGAACGTTTACGCGCCTGAAGCAAAGTCGCCACAACAGACTTGGAGTAACCCTTCTTCTTCAGCCGCGCCATTTCAATGGCGAAGCCGTAAGCGAGAATCTCTCCACGCGCGGCATCAGGAGCGGACCCTGAATCAACAACTCCGGAGACAACGGAAGGTGCCACGGGGTTCCGTCGAGCAATCTCACCAGATCGGCATACCACGGACGTCTGGGCCAATCCGGCGCTATCAACAGCACTCTTCCGTGATGCGCTTCGATGCGCTGAATCACCCGACCGAGAAGCACCCACGGAGGAAATACATAGAGAAGACCCATCGGGGGCCACGGTCGCAGGAGGGCGTCGAGTCCTTCCGACATGGGCTCCTGCCTTCTGCTGAAGAACCGACCTACTTTTGCTGAATGGAATGTGGCCATGAGGTCCATGACAGGCATCTCCCCGCGAAGTACCAGCTGCGCGAAGACATCGGGATGCAGCTCCCACTCCCCTGCATCCACTTGCACCCTGCTGAGAAAATCCGCCATCACGTTGTCTCTTCCGGCGATGTGCGCCGCCGAAATTGCCTGTAAGCACGGTTCTATCCACGCGAACAGCCTCTGGGACTCTTCCTCCATGTCTGAGCTCCCTGTGCCACCCTGTCGATTTATGTAAGCTACCATCGCCGCATTGTCTGAAGAATCCGTACCGCTCGCCGCGTTACTTGGGCCTCGAAGCTCTGCAGGGCGCGGAACACCGCTCTGAGTTCCAATCGGTTGATCGACCAGCCGCTCTCCTCCGGAGACCAGAGACCCTGCGCAAAGTCTACTCCGCAATGAGCTCCCCAGCCCGTCAAACTCGCATCTGTTAATAGTGGAATCCATTCCGGCTGCTCCAAAGGCATTCCTGCTCGTAAACACGCCGGTCGCAGCCACCACCGTAGATCTTGCCGGACTCGTAGCAGGCAGGGAAGTCGTTTGCTCAACGAGTCAGACTGAGTGGACCAGCGTCGAAGTAGAGCCCGCTGCAACGACCTCATGTGAAACCTGGCCCAAGGTACGACTTCCAACATCGCCACCATCGTGCCCAGCTCCTGTAGGTATTTCCAGGCCGACGGCGCCGCGAGCTTGCGGAAGTCCCGCACCAGGCTTCGTAAGGCCAGAGCCCTGTGCTCTGTCAGGAACACCGAGCCCCTCTGAGTATCGAACTGCACCCCCAAGTACTCGAGAACCTGTGTCGGGACTAGATGGCTCTTGGCTACATTGACCACCCAGCCCAGAGACTGTAGAAGAGTTACCACCTTCTCCGTGGCTGCCAGGCTCTCGGTTCGGGACTTCGCTCGAATCAACCAATCGTCCAGGTAGGGATGTACCAATATTCCTTCTTTCCGTAATGCTGCCGCCACGACCACCATTATCTTGGTGAACACACGCGGCGCCGGCGCCAACCCAAAAGGCAGAGCCTGAAATTGGAAATGTCCCCAAGGGAGGGCGAAGCGCAGAAATCTCTGATGGGACGCTCTGATGGGAATATGGAGATAAGCCTCGATGAGGTCGAGAGACATCAAAAACTCCCTGCGCCGAACCGCGACAATAACTGACCGAAGCGTTTCCATGCGAAAATGCGGTACCCGAAGGAAGCGATTTACTCCCTTGAGATCTAGAATGGGGCAAAGAGAGCCATCCTTCTTTGGCACCACGAAATAGATAGAATAGCGACCCATGCCGTATTCTGCTGGCGGGACAGGAACGACTGCTCCCAGCTGAAGAAAACGGTCCAAGGTTTGACGCACCAGCCATGCCTTTTGGGGGCTTCTGCAGGGAGAGAGTACGAACGAGTCCAACACCGGCCTCGCGAGGTCTAAGGCATAACCGTCGCGGATAATCTCTAGGACCCACTGGTCGGACGTAATGTGAGTCCAGGCAGAAAGAAACTCCCGAAGACGACCACCGATCGGCTGAATTCCTGCCTGGACCCGCCGCCCTTCATTGCGGCTTTCAAGAAACTGCAGAGGCCGTCGAAGCGAATCCTCTACTTGCACCTCGAACCCCCCGAAAGCCCTGGGCTCTAGAAGCAAATCTTCCTCTTTGAGACCCCGCAAAGCGGGGCGACCGAAACCTCCGAAAATCTCAAAACTGCCCCTGAAAGGCCACTGCTGATTTTCCCCGCCTGGGCTTATCTTCCGACAGTCGGCCCCCCTTGGACTCGCCCAACTCCTTAACCAACTTATACAAATCTTCACCAAATAACAACTGTCCCTTAAAGGGAAGCTTGCCAAGGCGTGCCTTAGAAGAGCCATCCGCCGCCCAATTTTTTAGCCAGAGTGCTCTGCGCGCCGCCACTAAAGAGGCCATACTATTTGATAAAGCTCGGATGAGGTCATAGTGCACATCCGCCAAATACGCCAAGCCAGATTCTAAGCGCTGCATCTCCCGCACTTCCTCTAACTCCAAGGATGCAGACTGCCTTAAACGTTGAACCCAGCGAAGGCAGGTCCGTGCGACCCAAGCACCACATATGGATGCCTGCAACGCCACTGCGTCCGCCTCAAAGGACTGCTTCAACAACCCATCCATTTTCCGGTCTTGCGCCTCTTTTAAGGCCGCACCGCCTTCAACTGGAATAGTGGTCTTTTTAGTGACCGCAGAGACCACCGCATCAACCTTCGGGGAGCGGAATTTCTCTTTGTCCTTGTCCGCGATAGGATACAACCGATTCATGATCCTTATCCCTTTAAGTCCGGATTCAGGAGTATCCCACTCTGTTTGGATCATCTGAGCGATCACCTTATGGATAGGGAAGACCACCTGCGTCTGACGTACCGCTTGAATAATGGGATCCGCACCATCCTTCTCTTCAACCGGTGGATCAGCCGCCAGTCTGAGCGTCTGAAGAGCTTCTGTAATAAGAGCCCCAACTCTTCCTTCCGAAACACGTGGATGATTCTGGTCTGGTCCTCCGGCTCAGGAATCTCTCCTTCCTCTAACTCATCGATATCCGCATCCACATCAAACTCAGCTTCCTCTCCCTCCTGCCAGTCCACCTCAGCCAGGAGAGACTCAGCTAGCCGCGGCCTCTTGGATACCTTCAAACCCAAGGAGTCACGCTCTGCCATACCAGACCGCACGCTAGAGGAAGAAAAAGGCAGGGGGGAACCCCCAAGTCCCTGCCGCCTGCGACAAAACGCCTCATGCATCAGCAGAACAAAGTCTGGAGAAAAACTGTCCATCTGTGACGCGCCTCCAAGATCCAACTGTGGACCCTGAGCCGCAGACCTTGGTTCTGGAGGAGAAGTTGAGGAGCCTGCTACCGCCCCGTCCCCCTCCGCAACTCCGAGCGCCCCAGGAGCAGAGGCGGACGTAGAACTCTCTAACTGCTGCTCCATAGTGAGAGAGTCGGAGGCGCAGTGATGACAAACACTCGTCTCTGCGCTGGCACCCCTACGAGTGCCACAAATAACACACTGGGCGCTACCCGACATGGACTTCAGCTGCGGGGAATGCGAGGATGCGCAGAGTGCAGAAGGCACTAGCCCCAAGGGAAAACGCTGCCCTTCCCGGCCGGCCGCTTAGGCCCAGGCCCCTGAAATCAGTAAGGCAATGTATTGAACTGAGAGGTCCCTTCTAGCTAGCTCGTTGCCTTTTTCTTTTTTTTTTTTTTTTATGCTTGAGAAAGCAGCCTAGAAAGAAGAAAAATGGAGACCCCTCTGAACCCGCACTAGGCCACGCCGAAGCCGGGACCCAAAGAAAAGCGCCAAAGATAAAGGAAAAAATAAAAGGTCAAAACAAACAGAAACGACGCAAAACCATCAACTACCTGTGCGGGACTGACCGGACTGCCGCCCGGAAGAGCAGGAAGCCCCAGCACCCGCGGCTAAAGAACCACTCGGCTTGCGAAGGCCGCGGGAGACACGAGCTCAAAATGGCCGTGTCTCCACATGGGGTTTTGGCGTGCTGCGCCGGCGGCCCTCTGTGCAGCGAAGAACAGTTCCCGGCGGCTCCTGGAAGGCCAGCACTCCAAACCTGCTCTCCGGTCCCGAAAAAGAAGGGAGAGGAAGAGATGCACACGCTAGCACAGTAGTGAGCCGAATTGTAAGGCCCCCCCGGCAGGAAAGGGACGCTATCAACGAAGCCGCGGGCTGCCCAGGAACCGAGGCAGACCGGCGGCGTGCCAAGCAGGAGCTCTGCCCCGAACAGTCCTGGGGCCAGAGATCCAAAAGAAATCAGCCTTTCTCAAACTGGGCTGTGCCTTGGCAGGAGAGAAGCGCTAGTTCCCCGGTTTGCCTTATTGATTTATGGCTTTGGTTATTTTTTCTTTGTTTTTGTTTTTAAAGGAACAGTCCCCAGAAAGGGACCCACTCACTCAGGGGAGACAGAGTGATGCCAAATTCAAGCCAATTAGAAATTTTAAGAAAATTTAAGAAAAATGTAAGGAAAAGTTAAGAAAGGAAAATTTAAAAAATAAAGCTATCTTGCTCCTTATCTGTTTCTCTAGTGAGCCCAGCACCTAGGCTCACTAAGTCCTCCTGCTGCTTGGAGACTGGACACACTGGAGCTGTAAGGGAATGCCAGCAGGCTACTTCCAGTGATGCCAGATTTTGATTGGTCCAGTCTCCAAGCTGCAGGAGGAGGTGCACTACCCAGAAGTGGAGGACTAAGCTGGAGGAACGATAAGGAATAATGGTTTATGGACCTTTCCTCCAGGAACTTGTCCAAATCTTTTTTAAACCTAGCTACACTAACAGTTTTTACTACATCCTCCGGTAACGAATTCCAGAGTTTGATTATGCGTTGAATGAAAAACTATTTTCTCTTATTAGTCTTAAATAGGTTACACTGTAGCTTCATTGCATGTCCCCTAGTCTTTCTATATTTTGATGGCGTAAACAATCTATCTACATTTACTTGCTCCACTCCATTCATTAATTTATAGACCTTTATCATATCTCCCCTAAGCTGTCTCTTTTCCAGGTTGAAGAGCCCTAACCTTTTTAGCCTCTCCTCATAGGGGAATCCCCAGTTTGGTGTCTCTTCTCTGTACCTTTTCTAAAAACACTATATCCTTTTTTAAGATACGGCGACCAGAACTCCACACAATATTCAAGGTGTAGTTGCACCATGGAACGATTCAGAGGAATTATAATATCCTTAGTTTCATTCTCCATTCCTTTCCTTATGATTCCTAGCATTCTATTTGCTCTCTTTGTCGACACTGCACACTGGGTGGAGGGTTTCAACGTACTATCCACGATGACGCTTAAATCTTTTTCCTGGATGGTGGTTCCTAATATGGAATCTTGCATCGTGTAGCCATAGTTTGAGTTGGTTTTTCCTATGTGCAGAACTTTGTCCTCAGTCCCCACTAGCCTCTCATTCCCCAACACCCTGCCCTCACCCACTCTCTTTCATTGTCCCATACCTGCCCTCACCCAGTCTCTTATTCCCCCACCACCTACATCACCCAGTCATTCCCCTGCACTTGCCCTCACTCCATTTCATTCTCTCATTGCAGCACATTTGCCCTTGTCTAATCTTTTTCTGTCTCATTCCCACACCCTAATCTCACTTAGGTCTCTTAGGTCTCTCAGCAGTCCCAACCACCTACCAAGCCAGTCACCCTTCAGCCCCTTCTTGCCATCCCAGACAACCCACAGTTAGCCAGCCATCCTCCACTTTCCATCTACCACCTTGGCCAGCCAGCAGACTTTATGTGCCTCGCCTTCTGATCACTGTCTGTTATTTATGCAGTTCCTTTGAAAAAAACAATAGCTTTTCTACTCATGCATGTGTGGCTATTATTAAGTTTAGGCCCTTGATGCAAGAACTCCAGTGAGAGTCTCATGGTATCAAGAAATAAAAGTAGAATTGCTTATTGTTAAGGAAGACAGAAGAGGAATGGAACTACAGGATATGGTGATGTCATCCTTGATGGTTCTCCCAGAGCTCAAGAAAATGGTAGAAATCCTTCTGAGAAATGCAGAAATACCCATATGAGGGCTCTTTCTCTCCCCCATGATAGTCCGATAACATAGTTGTGATATAAGTCGAGCAGGGGAAGGAGGGCAGAGTAGTGTGGCATTCCTCTATTGTCCATGGAGAATCACCCCTTACTGGTAATTCTTTCTTCGTGAACAAGCAGAGGAGATGCATCCACATGATACGGTGATTACAAAGATGAGGGTTGTCTGTGTCTGGATTGTGACACAGATACAGCTGCACACACCACATTTCCATTTGAGTAGCAGCAGAACTTCCAGTGAGCCATGCACATCACCCTTGTGAGCATGTTCAAAACTCATAAGCCGAAAAGAAGTAACGTTACCCTAAAAAAAATTGGTGGCTCAACCAGTGAACTCTGGGAAGGCTGCTGAGATAAGGTGTAAAAACAGAGCAATCTATCTCACGATATAATTTGAAAATCCTTAGAAATTGCATGAGAGCAGCATGAAGTTGGTGAAGAAAAAAAGAGTCATTCAAGTCTTCACATATGATGGCTAGTGTGACACAGTAGATAGTATAGAGCACATGGAGGCAAGAGAAAATGAGGAACTTACCTCAGATTTAACTGAACAGCAAAACTCAGTACACGTAGAAACAGCTGAGCAGCAAATGCATTCAGCACAGGAAAAGCCAAAAGGCATTAGAATAAATTTTCCCTGTAATAGTCCTGACGTAGGGAAAAACAGAAAGGCTCATCAGGAGCACCTGTTCCCAAAGACCCACGTAATGTGCAGAGAAGGGAAGCATATAAGTTCCTGGTTAGAACCAGGAAGGGGCAGACCCGGAGAGGAGAGACTCAGAAGCAGTCCTAGAGAGAGTCCCAGTAGGAGCAAGAGGAGGGGCAGCAACTCAGGAGGACTGAGCAAGCAACCAATGAGCACAGGTCATGCTGAAGGAAGTTTGCCGGTAGAAGGAAACAGTAGGTGTGACATCAGAGCAAGAAACAGCCGGGGACGTAACCAGGATCTTGCTAGCTCTGAGGGTGGTTGGAGAGTCCGGGAGAAAGTTCTCAACAGCCCAGAAGCAAGAGCCAGAAACAAGGTAGAAAGGTGGGAACCTTGTTTTTCTAAGGAAGAGGCTAAAAGCTCTGTATGTTTTAAAGGGCGTGGCCCTGGAAGTAACTTTAATGCTGAAAGATATCCAGTGTTACCACTAGGTGGGAAGGGAAAGGAAAGCCAGCAAGAAGCTATTCTCATACCGGGCATTCACAGCCCTAGGTTTAAAGAACACTTTGTGGGAAAAGTGATCCATGTACCACAGGAGGGTTTTCAGGAAGCCAGCACATGTAAAGAGTGTGACCCTTGTACTATCGGGAGTGAACCCGAAGTAATGCAGTGGGAGAATAACAGCTATCCTTCAGACCCAGTTCCTATGGATTGCACGATATGTTTTTCGGATGATGTCATTTCTTTATGTTAACCCTGAAGAAAACAACCTTGTGCTAATAACAAAGGAAAAGAAGATATTTTTCTCTGTAGCCGTCTTTTGTTTTGATGCTGTTTGTTGTGTTTGTATCCAAAGAATATCTGTTTCGGGAAAGGGAATAAAGCCCTGATTTATTTTGCTTTACCATTCGACTGAAAGACTCTTTTTAGTAGAAAAGCAGCTTGAAACTCAAAACCCTAAGGCAGCCGCCTAATAGGGTTCACAGAGGGTCTATCATACGGGCCCCATCACAAATGGCGTAGTTGTTGTGGATCATTCAAAAGGAGTGTACAACCACGACGCAGCAGAGGACAGCGCAGAAGAATCAGACGTTGGCACGCCCGGAAGGACCCAGATCCTGCAGAAAAGACAAGCACCTTCTCAAAGTGCGAACCTCCACCTGGCTCAGGTAAAGAGTATATGGGCACAGGCTGGGAGGATTCATGTGAGAAGGAATTGCTTTTAAAAAAAAAAGGAAACATTTTTTTTTCTTCTTCTCTAGTAGTACCGCACTTGGTGGTTGTGTTTTTGGTTTATTTTCCACAGTGTGTGAGCCTGAAAATGGAGGTCCAGGAAGTCTTACGCTGGATGAGCTTACAGTTCGACAAACAGAGGGAGCTAGCCCAGCTGAGCCAGGAGCAGGTCACGGCAGCCCTACAGGCCCAGCAGAAGCCCCTAACGGACCTGTTGCAAGCTCTATTGGAGGAACCAAGAAAGGAGACAGCACCACAAGAATACTTCTGTGGGGTAGGCCCACAGAATTGTGGGGTGTTGACATTCGGACAAATGACTAAAAATGATAACTTTGATGATTATGTTGAGGCATTTGAGAGGGTAGCTCTCAATGCGCGTTGGCCTTAAGAGCATTGGGCAGTCAGATTGGCCTCATCCCTAACAGGAGAAGCTTTATCGGCTTATAGAGCCATGCCTGCCGCTCTGGCAGCAGAGTATGAAGAAGTGAAGAGAGCAATACGTGACAGGCTAGGCCTAACACCTGCTGTGTATAGGCGTATGCTAAGGTCGACCAAGCTCCAAACGGACGAAACACCGAAGGCACTGTGCCGTAGGGTGCGCAGTCTAGTTTTGAAGTGGCTTGAACCAGAGGGAAAAACTCTGGATAGTATAATAGATGCAATTGTACTAGAACAGTATTATGAGGCAGTTCCTGCAGATGTGAAAACCTTCTTAACCTTACAGAATTGCCAGACCTCAACTGAAGCAGCGCAGTTAACAGAACGGTTCCTTGAAGCCGAATTGGCTAGAAAGACACCAGGAGGCGCTGAGAGTAAGTTGGAGTTGGCTAATTCTGGAAAGGCGAATAGAGAGCCTCGAATGGGTGCTCGGTATACAAGTGAGTGTTCGCCTAAGAGGGATGATAGGAATGCTTTATTAAAATGTTTTAAGTGTGGAAAGCTGGGGCACATGAAGAAATATTGCATCTACCGAATGGTACTGATAACAGATGATAACAGGCATGTACAAGAGGGATTCCGTATAGATGTGGAGGTGCAAGGAGTCCCCGCAAGAGCTTTGCTTGACTCGGGGGTGGACCAGAGTATGGTCTCCCGAAAATTCTGGCAAACCATACAGGCCCGAAATGATTTTCCCCCGAGTCAAAAAGAAGGAATGACTAGGATAAAGTGTATGCACGGGGCATCAACCCATTATCCCCTTTATAGACTAAAGATTAAGGGTTTGGGAACCCGGAAGGAAATCCTAGTGGCTATAATCCCCAAATTACCGTACGATATTGTACTGGGGAGAGATTGGCCTCCTTTCTACAGAGGAATAGAGGAAGGTACACACATAAAGGGAGGCATGGTTTCCACCCGGTCTCAGGCAAAAAGCTTGGAGGCGCAAAGAGAGCTTCCAGAGGAAAATCCTGACCCTATAGGAGAGGAAGAAGAGCCTTTAGAGGAGGAGGATAGGACTATAGAGGAGAGCCTAAGAGAGCTTCCCCAGCATGAGGAGTTAATCAGTGCTCCTTCTAAAGCTAAAAAGAAAAGTAAGGGCGAAAAGCGCCAAGAGAGACACCACCGGGCCCAATTGAGGGCTGGAGTAGAAGATGGGCAGGGTTTACCCTGGGTACCTGCCGATCTGGTAAAAAAATTCCCGTCCTTTCCGAAGGAACAGAAGGCAGACCCAGTGTTAAAACATGCCTTTGAATTTGCCCAGACAGGTAGGGACGTGCTCCCCAGGTTCCTGATAGAGGAAGACATATTGTATAGGGAGAGCAACAACCCCCATACTGGTGCAATTAGGAAGCAATTAGTGGTCCCCACTACTTTTAAGGCTGTCGTCATGAGGCTGGCCCACGACCACCCCGTCGGGGGACACAAAGGAGTTCAGGGTACGCTCGATCAGATCCTAGACGGTTTCTATTGGCCAGGGGTGTTCAGAGAAACAAAGCAGTTCTGCGAGGCCTGTCCTTCTTGTCAGTGGGTAAGTGCCACCAAGCCCATAGGAGTTCCTATGATCCAGACCCCTACAATAACTGAAGCAGTCCGCCGGATGGCAATGGACATCGTGGGTCCCCTCATAAAAACCCCTAGAGGATTCCAGTACATCCTCGTAATAATGGACTATGCCACCAGGTTCCCCTGGGCGATACCTTTGAGAAACATCTCAGCTAAGTTCATAGCCGCAGAACTAGTCAAGCTATTCTGTGAGGTAGGGTTCCCAAGGGAAATGCTGACTGATAGGGGGAGTAATTTCGTGTCAAAATACCTGGCCCAGGTATGGGATGCTTTTGGCATCCACCATATAAAAAACGCTGCGTATCATCCAATGGTCTGGTGGAGCGCTTCAATCAGACCCTTAAGCAGCTGTTAAGACGAGGGCTGGATGGACAGATGGCCGACTGGGACATTATGCTCCCGTTTGCCTTATATGCCAGTAGGGAACGTACCCAAGCCTCATTAGGAGCTTCTCCTTATGAGCTGATGTTTGGTCGTACCCCAAGGGGAGTCCTGGATATTTTAAGGGACCAGTGGGTCGAACCTGAAGGGGAAGTAATGGGGGTACCTCAGTTCCTTTGCGAGCTCAGAAGTCGCCTACAGAGGGCTTCTCAAGCTGCGGAAGGGCATTTGCAAAATAGTCAGCGAAATCAGAAGCGATATTATGACAGGGGCAAGAAGCCACGGCAACTGGCCGTTGGCGACAGAGTGGTGGTAATGGTTGCAGACCCTGGGCCAAAGTTCGAGGCCCAGTGGAAAGGTCCTTATACGGTTGTAGAACGTAAAGGACCAGTATCATATGTGGTGGAGAACGGCAAGGGGTGTCCTCAGGTATACCATATAAATGTGCTAAAACCTTGGCAGGAGAGAACAGCAGCAGCTAGCCGCTCCAGTGTAAAAGTCAAGAGTAGATCAGTGATTACGTGCTGTAAGGAACCTTGGCAGGGGAGCGAAGCAGCAGGTAGCCGATCTAGCATGAAGGTCAAGTGTCCAGCAGAGATTACGTGCTGTGTGAACGGCTGTTCCCCATCCCGTAATATCTTAAGGGGGGGGATATGTGACACAGTAGACAGTATAGAGCACATGGAGGCAAGAGAAAATGAGGAACTTACCTCAGATTTAACTGAACAGCAAAACTCAGTACACGTAGAAACAGCTGAGCAGCAAATGCATTCAGCACAGGAAAAGCCAAAAGGCATTAGAATGAATTTTCCTTGTAATAGTCCTGACGTAGGGAAAAACAGAAAGGCTCATCAGGAGCACCTGTTCCCAAAGACCCACGTAACGTGCAGAGAAGGGAAGCATATAAGTTCCTGGTTAGAACCAGGAAGGGGCAGACCCGGAGAGGAGAGACTCAGAAGCAGTCCTAGAGAGAGTCCCAGTAGGAGCAGGAGGAGGGGCAGCAACTCAGGAGGACTGAGCAAGCAACCAATGAGCACAGGTCATGCTGAAGGAAGTTTGCCGGTAGAAGGAAACAGTAGGTGTGACATCAGAGCAAGAAACAGCCGGGGACGTAACCAGGATCTTGCTAGCTCTGAGGGTGGTTGGAGAGTCCGGGAGAAAGTTCTCAACAGCCCAGAAGCAAGATCCAGAAACAAGGTAGAAAGTTGGGAACCTTGTTTTTCTAAGGAAGAGGCTAAAAGCTCTGTATGTTTTAAAGGGCGTGGCCCTGGAAGTAACTTTAATGCTAAAAGATATCCAGTGTTCCCACTAGGTGGGAAGGGAAAGGAAAGCCAGCAAGAAGCTATTCTCATACCGGGCATTCACAACCCTAGGTTTAAAGAACACTTTGTGGGAAAAGTGATCCATGTACCACAGGAGGGTTTTCAGGAAACCAGCACATGTAAAGAGTGTGACCCTTGTACTATCGGGAGTGAACCCGAAGTAATGCAGTGGGAGAATAACAGCTATCCTTCAGACCCAGTTGCTATGGATTGCACGATATGTTTTTCGGATGATGTCATTTCTTTATGTTAACCCTGAAGAAAACAACCTTGTGCTAATAACAAAGGAAAAGAAGATATTTTTCTCTGTAGCCGTCTTTTGTTTTGATGCTGTTTGTTGTGTTTGTATCCAAAGAATATCTGTTTCGGGAAAGGGAATAAAGCCCTGATTTATTTTGCTTTACCATTCGACTGAAAGACTCTTTTTAGTAGAAAAGCAGCTTGAAACTCAAAACCCTAAGGCAGCCGCCTAATAGGGTTCACAGAGGGTCTATCATACGGGCCCCATCACACTAGACAACAGAGCTCTAAAAGGGCAGCAAGGATGCAATGAAGGACACAAGCACCTCAGGGATCTTCTGAGTTGGAACATGAGAGCAAGGTGAGAGATGATTGTGGGTGAGGAGATGTTCACAAGAGCTAAAACAACATCGCTAGAAGACTTAAAGCAGAGTATCTCCTCAGCAGGGCCCACATATGGCCCCACTCCACTACAGGCCATGCGCCTGGCCACCTGCATATTTATTTGGAAAAAAATTGTGACGCCCAGTATGAGAGCCCTTAATCGTATCTCCTTCATCTAGGTAGGCAGCATAGTTGTTCCTTTTCCTTTGCCGCTTTCTAAGATTGGTCCCCAGCGGCAAAAAAAACAAGCACAACCCAGATGTTGGGACTTTCTTACAGTCAGTATTGCAGCAAACTCTGGCGGTCCCGCCCCCTTTGACTTCAACTTCCTGTTGTTGAGAGGTGGAGGGGGACTGGCAGAACTCACAGTGACGCTGACACCTGACAGTAAGAAAGGCCTTGCGTCTGTGTTCGGTCCTCTTCAGCAATGGCAAAGGAAAAAAGCACAACAGATGCAGGAACGTTCTTACTGTCAGCATCGCTGCGAGCTCTGATAGTTCAACTCCCTTGACTTTGACGTCCTGTTGTTGAGGGGACAACACCGGCAGAGTTCGCAGCGACGCTGATAGTAAGAAAGGTCCTGCGTCTGTGTTCGGTCCTCTTCAGCAATAATAGCAAAGAAAAAAACAACACAGACACGGGATTTTCTTACAGTGTTGCTGTGCGCTCTGCTGGTCCCACCCCCTCAACAATAGGGCCAGTCCGTCCATTGAGCAAGAATGTTTTTTGCACAGGGCCCCGCGTTTCAGGGGGCCCCGCGCTAAGAACATTCTGCTTTTTTAAAAATTAAATTAAAAAAAAAAAAGCTGGCTGCTGTTGCTGCTGCTGCCGCTGCGGCAGCGGCAGAATGGAGTGTCCCACGGGGCCCCCTCTGCCCGGCTGAGCCCCTCTGCGCCGGCTTTCAGATACGCAAAGGGAGAGTGTCTCCCTCGTGTCTCTGTTAAGCCCGCAGGGGCAGATGGGAAGCAGGGGCTGATGGGAAATTTCCCATCTGCCCCTGTGGGCTTAACAGAGATGCGAGGGAGACACTCTCCCTTCGCGTATCTGAAAGCCGGTGCAGAGGGGGCCCCGCGGGACACTCCATTCTGCCGCTGCCGCCACGGCAGCAGCAGCAGCCAGCTTTTTGTTTTTATTATTTTCCATGAGCCGATGGGGGGGGGGGTTAGGACTTGACTTGTGGTGGGCTGTGGGCCGTTGGGGGGGGGGTTAGGACTGGTAATGGGCTATGGGGGGAGGTTAAGACTGGTAGTGGGCTGATGGGGGCTGTCTGGAAATGGGGTGATGGGGGGTTAGGACTGGTAATGGGCTATGGTGGGGTTAGGACTGATAATGGGCTATGGGGGGGGCTAGGACAGGAAATGGGCTGATGGGGTGGGGTTAGGACTTGAGGTGGGCTGATGGGGTTAGGACTGGTAATGGGCTGTGGGCTGTTGGGGGGGTAGGACTGGTAATGGGCTATGGGGGGAGGTTAAGACTGGTAATGAGCTGTGGGCTGATGGGGGCTGTCTGGAAATGGGGTGATGGGGGGTTAGGACTTGTAATGGGCTATGGGGGGTTAGGACTGATAATGGGCTATGGGGGGGCTAGGACAAGAAATGGGATGATGGGGAGGGGTTAGGACTTGAGGTGGGCTGATGTGGTTAGGACTGGTATTGGGCTGTGAGCTGATGGGGGGGGGTTAAGACTGGCAATGGGCTATGGGGGGCTGACTGGAAATCGGCTGACGGGTTAGGACTGGAAGAGGGCTGATGGGGGTTAGGACTGGTACTGGGTTATAGGGGGGGGCTTAAACTGAAAATGGGGTGATGGGGGGATAGGACTGGAAGTGGGTTGATGGGGGGCTAGGACTGGTAATGGGTTGGGGGGTTGCTAGGACTGGAAATGGGCTGAGTGGAAGGGGAGGCTTGAACTGCAAATAGCTGATGGGGAGGGGGCTTGGAACGGAAATGGACTGTGAGGAAAGGGAGCTAGGACTGAAAATGGGCTGATGGAGCAGCTAGGATAGGACTGGAAATGGGCTGTTGGGGGGAGCTAAGATTGGAAATGGGCTGTGGTGGGGGCTTGAATTGAAATGGACTCATGGAGGGGCTAGAACTGGAAGTAGGCTCATGGGGGGGCTTGGACTGGAATTGGGCTGAGTGGAGGGGAGCTAGGATTTGACATGGGCTGATGGTGGGGCTAGGAAATGACTAGAAATGGGCTGATGAAGGGACTCAGACTGGAAATGGATGGGGGAGCTAGGACTGGAAATGGGCTGATGGGGGGCTAGGACTGGAAATGGGCTGATGCAGGGACTAGAAGGGAATGGATGCTCGGTGAGACTGGAACTAAAAGGGAGCTGATGTTGGGGGAGGATTAGAATGGGATGGGGCTGGGAGAGTAAAATGAAGAGGGGAAAATATTTTGTGTGGGAGGGATGAAAAATCTACAATTGGCCAGGTATTGGGAGAGTAAGTGTGGATTGAGGATGGAGGGGTAAAATTTGTGTGGATGAAATAGGAATGAGGAAAGAGCAAAAGGAGAAAGATTAGTATGTTAAAGCAGATGCAGAGAGAGAGAATGGAAAAAAAAACTAGAAGAGAGAAGAAAGGACAAATGGACAGCAGATGATGGAGAGTTAGCAGAAAACATGAAGAAACCAGAAGAAAGTGGCTGGAGCAATTGCAACTGAAAAAAAATGCACAAAAGTTAGAAAGATATCTCTTTATTTTGAATTTATTAACTGGAATATGAAAGCTCTGGGAAATGTGAATCATTAACATCTGCGCTTTGTTTGGTACAAGAGGAAATTAATTTATAGTTTTATTTCTACAGTGTTGTTGTACATTCCAAGTTTGGCTTTTGGGGTTCCCAGTTTAATTATTGCCTTCCTGTTTCTAAATTGTGATTCCTTGTTTGGTGATGGTCTATGTTCTGCATGTGTAACTGAGCTGAGGTATTCTGTTTATGTAATTCCTATTTGACATTGCCACTGTTCTCTTTCCCCAGTATTCTCTGAAATGTATTGGTTTAATATTTGCAGTGTTGCCTTTTGATAGGTAGGGTATGGTGCTTTGTGAGTCCTGGTAATGCTGTCAGGATACGGCGGGTTTGCTATGGGTTCTAAATGGGCAGTGTTTGTAGTAGTTCCTAATGTGCCTGGCGGTTGGCACTGGATTATAGTAATGTAGAAATCTTTTAGTCTTTCTTTATCCATACACTCATTAAGAGACATGTTTACTAAAAGTTAGTGTATGGTAACGTTATGCAAATATTTATGCAAATAAGGCCACTTATGCAAATGAGGCCCTGCACCGAGTCTCCGCACATGGCCCCGCACCCCCCTTGGGCCGCCCCTGCTCAACAATAGGAAGTCAAAGGGGTCGAGGACGGCAGAGCGCGCAGTAACACTGACAGTAAGAAAGTCCGCGCGTCTGTGTTGTGCTTTTTTTCCTTTGTTGCTGCCATAGGGGAATCGATCTTAGAAAGTGGTAGCACAAAACAAAACCCATAGAAAAATCACCAAATAAATTTGCTTACACTATATTTTTTCTTTCAATCGTGTTAGCAATCATTGAAAAAAAACCTCCTATAGTGCATTTGTGCAGCGAGACATATTGGCACTGTTGTAACACAGTGAACAATCATTTATTTTATATAATTAGCCAATGGCTATACATTGCTACACTAGCAAACTACAGTATAATCGCAAACTGCAGGATGTTTCTCAATCTTTATACACAGGTTATTTGTTTCAGCATAGAACTTAATGCACTATTGTTCGATATTTTCAAAAGGAACAGGAGACACTGTTGGCTCAGAAAGGCTTAAAGCAACAAATAAGTGACCCTCCCAAATGACGTTCACCACATTATCATCTCCCAACTTTCTTTATAAAGGAAGACAAAATCTGACATCATCCATCAATAGGAAATCATTTCCTTGCGACGTGCTGGAATATCTAAATTGTGACTATATTTCATCAAAGTGCAGAGCACTCAAAGAAGAGCAGGCAATGATAAAAACCAATTTTTAACTAAATAGTAAGCTTTATAACAATAAATAAAAGTCCTTTTACAACAGTGTCAGTATGTCTTGCCATACTACTGCACTGCAGGAGGTTTTTTTTTAATGATTGCAAACATGGATATTTAAGAACTGTCCTTGAAGATGTTTGAGGCACTCCTTTAACAAATTTTTGCTTTATGATAAGGAATTAGTAGCTTCATGTGTATTCATTATTGATTATCTCTACAGCCTCGATAACCCGTTGGCACACTCCTGATGCAGCTTTTTTTAGTAAAATGCGGACACGTCAAGTGTGATGATGTTAGCTGGAAGATAATTTTAAGATAAGTGGAAGACACTTTCAAATGTTATAGTGAGGAGTTGATGAAATGGTTTAAGAACATTGCTATTCTATTAAAAAAAGTAATGAACTAATAAGGGTATTTTTTCTAACCAGTGAGGAAAAGTTAAGCAAAGACTGGCTGATACTTATAAAGTAGAACAACTATGAAGTCTTTTCCCCTTCTTTTATTTTTGAATATACAACAATATGATATATTATAAAAAAAAGATAGTTTAGGCAAATTTCTTTGGTGATTTTTCTGTGGGTTTAGTTTAGGTGATCACCAAGGTTTACCCTGAAAGTGTGGTTGATTGTTTGTTTATGCACAAAACGAGTCCATTTGGAAAAATTCCCTCTGTAAGAAGTGCTGCTGTCCTACCGATGGAAGGGGGGGAAAGCTAGTTGTAAGCAATTAGTTCAGTTTGGTGAGGAAGATGAGGGGAGTCTAGTGGACTCTCTCCATGAAATATTGTAGTAATCTACTCTCAAACTATACCTAAAAGCATATTCTTTCAGATTTGCTACCACAAAATACTTTGGGGTTCAATAGTGAAGGAGTAGCCTTATGGTTAGAGCAGCAGCCTAGTAACCAGAGAGATAAGGGTTCAAATCCCACTGGTATGCCTTGTGGCCTTGGGCAAGTCACTTAACCCTCCATTGCCTCAGGTACAAGCTTAGATTGTAAGCTCTCTGGGGACATGGAAATACCAATATACTTGAATGTAACTCACCTTGAACTACCATTGGAAAGGCATGCACCAAATACTAATAAATTAAAATAAATAAACATATGGTATCAAAACATTATTCTATAGCCAAATGGTTAGAGTAATGGGCTAGGAACAGGGAACCCAAGATTCAACTCCCACTGCTGCTATCATTGAAATTGGTGTCATCTAGAAGTAGGGAGTTCCTAAATTCTCTAAAGGGAGAACTATTCCAGCAACTGGTAACAAAACCCACATGTGAAGGGGGGCCATACTGGACTTGGTGCTCACCAATGGGGAAAGTGTTTCTGGTGTCCTAGATTATCTCACATCCATTGATCACCAGATGCTGTGGTTAAGTATTAGGACTAGGGCTGATGAAATTCATTCAAAAGAGAGGGCCTTAGACTTTAGGAAAACTAACTTTGCCAAGATGGGCCAATACCTCAAGGAGTTGTTAGGGGGATGGGAACAGCCGGGGAATGTAGAAAAACAGTGGGCAAAACTTAAAAGGGGATATTTTAAGGGCAACAAACCTTTTTGTTAGAAAGGTAAATAAATGTAAAAGGAAAAGGAGGCCCCTATGGTTCTCAAAAGAAGTAGCTGAAAAGGTAATGAAAAACAGGGTGGCCTTCATTAAATACAAGAGATCACAGAAAGAGGAAGACAAGTATCTATAATTGGAAAAACTTAAAGAAGCTAACAAAGTAGTCAGAAAAGCAAAGATACAAAAAGAATAAGAAATAGGGGGGAGGGATAAGACATTTTTCAGATATGTTAGTGAGAGGAGGAAGGACAAAAGTGGTATTGTCAGAATCAAGGGTGAAGGGTAGGGATATGTAGAAGCTGATGAGGATAAAGCAGAATTGCTTAACAAATATTTTTGTTCTGTGTTCACAGATGAAGGGCCAGGAGCCAGGACCTCAGAAAACACCCACAAGGAGGAACAGAAGTGACAGGGATCTTAAATGATTTTCAAAAGACTGAGTTCACGAGGAACTAGCTAAACTAAAAGTACACCGGGCAATGGGACCTAATGGGATACATCCCAGAATATTAAAGGAACTTGGGGATGTTCTAGCGGCTCCATTGAATGATCTTTTCAATGCTTCTTTAGAGTCGGAAGTGGTCCCAGAAAACGAGGAAGGCACATGTGGTTCCTTTACACAAAAACAAAAGTAAGGATGAGATTGATATCTACAGACCAGTTAGTCTAACCTCTGTGGTAAGTAAATTATTGGAAATGCTACTAAAACAGAGAATAGTGAAGTTTCTGGAATCCAATGGATTGGATGATCCGTGACAGCATGAGTATGCCAGGGGTAGGTCTTGTCAGACAAATCGGATTGATTTTTTTGGGTGACCAGGGAGTTGGACCGATGGAGAGCCCTAGATGTGATGTACTTAGATTTCAGTAAAGCCTTTGACCCCATTCCAGACAGGCGACTTATCAACAAACTGAGCACCCTAGGGCTGGACCCTAAAGTGACTGGATCAGAAATTGGTTGAGTGGAAGGTGAAAAAGGGTACAGGTAAATGGAGCTCACTCTGAGGTTACCAGTTGTGTGCACAGGGATCTGTCTTTGGTCCGATTCTTTTTAACATCTTTGTTAGTGATATTGCAGAGGGGCCATCGAGTAAGGTTTGCCTCTTTGCGGATGCTACCAAATCTGCAATAGATTAGACACCCAGGAAGGAGTAGATAACATGAAGAAGGATCTAGCTAGGCGTGAAGAATGGTTGAGAATAGGGCAGCTTAGATTTAATGCTAAAAATGCAGGGTCATGCATTTGAGCTGCAAAAATCCAAGGGAGTGGTACAGTGTAGGGGATGAAGTACTTCTTTCTATGAAAGAAGAGAGGGACCTGGGCATGATTATTTGTTTCTGATGATCCAAAAGTGGCTAAATAGGTAGAAAAGGTGATGGCAAAAACCAGAAGGATGCTTGAGTGCATAGGAAGAGAAATGGTTAGCAGAAAAAAGGAGGTGATAGTGCCTCTGTACAAGTCTTGTGTGCAGTTCTGGAGACCACACCTTCAAAAGGATATAAGCAGGATGGAGTCAGTGCAGAGAGTGGCTACTAAGATGGTTAGGGGTATTTGTTATAAAGCATATGGGGACAGACATAAAGATCTTAATATGTATATGTTAGAGGAAGGGTAGGATAAAGGAGATATGATAGAGACGTTTAAATACCTCCATGGCATAAATGCTCAAGAAGAGAGCCTTTTTCAATTGAAAGCAAGCTCTGCTATGAGGGGACATAGGCTGAGAGTGAAAGGGGATAAACTCAAGAGTAATATATGGAAATATTTATTTTCAGAAAGAGTGGTAGATGCATGGAATAGTCTCCCAGTGGAGGTAGTGGATACTGACTATTGTAGTGGATATGGAAGGGCAGATTAGATAGGCCATGTGGTCTTCTTCTGCCGTCATTTTCTGTGTTTCAAAACACAAGCCTCAGGGCTGGTGGGTATGTCCGGCCTATAAGAAACATAGAAACATGACGGCAGAAAAAGACCACATGGCCTATCTAGTCTGCCCTTCCATATCAACCACTACAACTGTCCCCCTTTTTCCTTTAGAGATCGTCTGTCTTTGTCCCATGCTTTCCCAAATTCAGATGCTATCCTCATCTCCACCACCTTCACCGGGAGACTATTCCACGCATCTACCACTCTTTTTTTAAATAAATATTTCGACATATTATTCCCGAGTCTATCCCCTTTCACCCTCATCTTATGTCCCCTCATAGCAGAGCTTGTTTTCAATCGAAAGAGACTCTTCTTCAGTTAATATTGACAACTTGTGAAGTCAGAGCATAACCCCTGATGAAACGATTTCTTCGTGAAACGCGACAGCGCTGGGATAGGCGTTGGGACTTCTCATCTAAGATAAGCCTGACTTGTTGCTTTTGAATGAAGCTGATTTTTAAGTGAACATAATATTTAATCGAGCACTTTTCTACATATAAAAAAAAGGGGTCGTTGATGCAAAAATGGAGCATTCTGGCTAAAAAGTTAACGCCTTGGCTCCTTATAGTCTGAGACCCGAATTTCCATAAAAAAAAGTTTTAAAAGGTTTTGAATTTGATGTATCATCTGATATTCTCATAATGATAGAGTAATAGATTTATTTTTGGCTTAACAGTGGTATTACTCTAAGAAATCAGGACCATTTTTTAATTGTTACATACAGAGGTATTTAAACATCTCAGTCATATCACCTCTATCCTGCCTTTCCTCTAAAGTGCCACCTATTAAGATCTTTATGTCTGTCCTCATATGCTTTATAATGAAGACCACTAACCATTTTAGTAGCCACACTCTGCACTGACTCCAACCTGTTTATATCCTTTTGAAGGTGCAGTTTCTAGAATTGCACACAATACTCCAAATGAGGTCGCACCAAAGACTTATACAGAGGCACTTTCACCTTCTTTCTTCTGCTAGCCATTCCTCTCCCTATGCACCCAAGCATACTTCTAGTTTTTGCAGTTGCCTTTTCTACCTGTTTAGCTACTTTTAAGATCATCAGACACAATCGGGCCCAGGTCCCGCTCTTTTGTGGACAGAAGTACTTCCCCCCCCCCCCCTACACTGTACCGCTCCTTTGGATTTTTGCAGCCCAAATGCATGACCCTGCATTTTTTAGCATTAAATCTAAGCTGCCAAATTCTAGACCATTCTTCAAGCATAGCTAGATCCCTCCTCATGTTATCTACATCTTCCTGGGTGTCTATTCTATTGCAGATTTTGGTATCATCTGTAAAGAAGCAAACCTTACCCGACAGCCCTTCTGCAACATCACTAACAAAGATGTTAAAAAGAATCAGACCAAGGACAGATCCCTGTGGCACACCACTGGTAACCTCCTTCTCAGAGTGAGCTCCATTTACCTGTACCCTTTGTCACCTCCCACTCAACCAATTTCTAACCCAAACAGTAACTTTAGAGTCCATCCCTAGGGTGCTCAATTTGTTTATAAGTTGCCTGTGTGGAACGATGTCAAAAGCTTTACTGAAATCTAAATACAACACATTTAGGGCTCTCCCTCAGTCCAACTCCTTGGTCACCCAGTCAAAGAAATCAATCAGATTTGTCTGACAAGACCTGCTTCTGGTGAATCCATGTTGCATCGGATGTGGTAAACCATTGGACTTCAGAAACCTCATTATTTTCTCTTTCAGCAGCGCTTCCAATAATTTACTCACCACCAAGGTTAAATTAACCGGCCTGTAGTTTTTAACCACATCCTTACTTCCGCTTTTGTGTAAAGGGACCATATGTGCCTCTCTCCAGTCCTTTGGCTCCACTCCCAACTCCAAAGAAGCATTGAAAAGGTTAGTCAGTAGAGCTGCTAGAACGTCCCCAGGTTCCCTCAGTATTCTCGGATGTATCCCATCTGGTCCCATCGCTTTTTCTACTTTTAGTTTAGCTAGTTCCTTATGAACACAGTCTTCTGAAAATCGTTCAAGATGCCCCTCGCTTCTGTTCCTGTTTGTGGGTGTTTTCTGGGTCCTGCTCCTGAACCTTCATCTGTGAACACAGAACAGAAATATTTGTTAAGCAATTCCATTTTATCCTCATCAGTTTCTACATATTCCTCCCCTTCACCCTTGTCTGACAATACCACTTTTGCCCTTCCTCCTCTCACTAAATATCTGAAAAATGTCTTATCCCCCATTGTATCGCATTGGCTATTTCCTCCTCCTTTTGAATCTTTGCTTTTTTGACTACTTTGCCAGCCTCTCTAAGGTTTTCCAAATATAGATGCCTGTCTTCCTCTCTATGTGATCTCTTGTATTTCATGAAGACCTCCCTCTTTTTCTTCACCTTTTCAGTTACTTCTTTTAGAACCATAGCGACCTCCTGTTCCTTTTACCTTCATTTACCATTCTAACAAAAAGGTTGGTTGCTCTTAAAATATTCCCGTTCAGTTTTGCCCACTGTTTTTCTACATCCCCCAGCTGTTCCCATCCTGCTAACACTCCTTGAGGTAAGGGCCCATCTTGACAAAGTTAGTTTTACTAAAGTCTAAGACCCTTGCTTTTGAATGGATTTTATCAGCCCTTGTCCTAATACTGAATCACACCATCTGGTGATCACCAGGATGCAAGATGATCTCCCACTATGACATCAGAAACACTTTCACCATTGATAGGCATTAAGTTCAGTATGGCCCGTGCACGTATGGGTTCTGTTACCAGTTGCCGGAATAGTTCTTCCTGTAAAGAATCCAGGATCTGCTTACTTCTAGATGATACTACATCAGGGCTGTGCCAATCAACATCTGGCATATTGAAATCCCTTATTTTTATTATTTTTTTTATTTAGACAGATTTGTATTCTACCTTATCCTTCAATCAAGGTGGTCACGTCACATCACAATTGAAGGGTTACATTTAACATTAGGGTATTTGTAAACATTTAGACAGCACAATTGGGGTAACATTTAACAAGAGGGTGTTTAATAACATATATAATAATCTTGTGTGTGTAGGTAGGATGAGTGCGTGCCTAGTTGGCGGAGGTGGTTGTGTTTCTGTTTGGGTATGGGATGTTGTCTAAATGTCCGTATGATTCTATAAATAACAGTGTTTTGAAGTCTTTGTGGAATTCTGTTATGTCATCCAGTGCCCTCAGGTTCATTGGGACGGAGTTCCATAGTGTGGACGCCACTAGTGATGGAGCTCTTTTTGAAGTTGTTTGCTTGGTTTTGTGATAAACTGCAGGTGTGCCGATCATGTTGTTGTTATTGGTTCTTCTTGGTCTATTGCTGATATCTCTTGATATAACGTCTTGGAGTACTTCTGCTGAGAGATGGTGAATGATTTTGAAGATGATCATGATTGTTTTGTATTTAGCTCTTGTCAGCATAGGGAGCCAATGTAGTTGTTGTAAGACAGGGGTGATGTGTTCTGTCCTTGGAGTGTCTATAATGATGTGTGCTGTGATGTTTTGCACCATCTGTAGTGGGTGTAGTGTCTGCTGAATCAGTAGCAATTCCCCTTTCCTGGCAATGCTGTGTATGTCTTCTGTTAAATCTCCATCCACTTCTTTTCCCTGTGAGGGAGGTCTGTATATCACGCCAATACAAATGGATTTCTCTTTCCTTCTTTCTAGTTGAACCTACAGTGCCTCCTCTCTCCCTTTTAAGCTCTGTATTTCCATAGCTTTAATATTATTTTTTACATGAAGTGCCGCTCCTCCTCCCCTTCTTCTTACCCTGTCCTTTCTGAATAAAGTATAGCCTGGTCATGGTTGTCCGTGAACCATGTCTCTGTTACCATCACTAAATCCAAGTCAGCCTCTCCCATTAAAGTCTCAACATCTAGGATCTTATTTCCCATGCTATGGGCATATATACACATGGCTTTCCAGATGTTGCCCCTTTTTCCCATTTCCATAAAGGTATTTAATGTTTCACTTACCTGGGGGCTTTCACTCACCTGGAGCACTTTCTTCACCCATCCCCAATGAATCTAGTTTAAAGCCCTCTTCAGTAGGTTAGCCAGTCTGATACTGAAGACACGTCGGCCCTTCTTGGACAGTTGGATGCCATCTCTGCTCTGCAACCCTTGGAGCAGCATCTACTACTACTACTGAACATTAGTATAGCACTACAAGACATACGCAGCGCTGCATAGACACATGTAAAAGATGGTCCCTGCTCATCAAAGCTTACAATCTAGTCAAGACAGACAGGACAGTAGCACAGGACAGTAGCACAAGCCCTCATCATCCCACACCTGGACTACTGCAACGCCATTTTACAGGGTCTGCCCAAAAAAACGCTTAACATTCTGCAACTAGCACAAAACGTGGCGGCTAGAGTTATCATGAAAAAAGGCCTAACCGAACACATCACTCCAGTACTAATCAAACTTCATTGGCTCCCCATCAAAGCCCGCATCCAATACAAGCTCTTAGTAACCACGTTCAAACTTGTTTACAACATAGCACCCTCATACCTAAACACCTTAATATCCGAGCAACCAATCATCAGAAACAGAAGAACAGTAAATAGCAACACCCTCCATGTCCCGAATAGCATGAGAAATTGCAACGCAAACACCTCCAACAGAGCGTTCTCATTTACTGCACCAACACTCTGGAACCAACTGCCCTATGAACTAAGAGCAAACAAAGACTTGAAGGACTTCAGGAAGAAGCTGAAGACTCACCTCTTTAGAACTCACTTCAACCTGACCTAGTCAGAGTATGTAATATACGTGTATATGGATACATGAAAAGCCTCCACTAGTACAATCCAATGTAGATACGTAAAGTCTCCTCTTATACAATCAATGTAAAAATTGTAATTGCTTGTTGTGCCTTTCACCCCCCCTGAAATCAATGTATGTTCAAATTCCGGCCTGTACAGCCGCCCCATTATGTATAGAATACCGCTGCTGATCGCTGGAAGCAGCGGGATACAAGTGTACACTAAATAACACAGTAGCTGTAGATATGGGATACATCTAGGGGGAATGGTAAGGAAACATGAGGGAGATCAGGTGAATCAAGATACAAAAGTGGTAGCAAAGAGGTGAGTTTTTAGCCTGGATTTGAAAAGGGTCAGAGAAGGTGCCTGACATACAGACTCAGGTAGTTTATTCCAGGCGTAAGGAGCAGCAAGGTGAAAGGAGCAAAATCCAGGAAACCAAAATGCTCTTGATGATGCCATCCACGCAGCCATGCATTTATCTCCAGAATGCGAGCTTCTGTGTCTTTTGGGGAAACTTCTAGGTACATATGACCTAGATTGGCCACTGCTGGAAACAGGATACTGGGCTTGATGGACCTTGGTCTGACCAAGTATGGCATATCTTATGTTCTTATGTTCTCTGTCTTGGCCTTTACGCTCAACAGGAAGGATTGAAGAGAACACCACCTGCGCATCTGTCTGCTTCATTCTCTGTCCCAGAGCCATTAAGTCACTTTTGATACGTTCAGAAGGATACTTGGCAGTATCATTTGTGCTGACAAGGATGAGCCACATTGGGTAATAGTCAGTGGGCTTAATTATGCACCAGAGAAAAATCAGATTAGCTAACACAATCAGGGTATTCCCAACATGTAAATTCTGTGTAGGAGATAGGTTAAAGTAATAGATTTTGCACTGTGTTCCAGAATATCCAGCTATCTGCAGGGAGTTTACAGCTATTAGATCACACATTACAATCATTAACCTAAAAATAAAAGTTATTTTCCTACATTTAGGATAAAAGAGAAAGGAAATGGAACTGAGAGAATAGGGGCTTTACTTTGATCTGGAGTGTGTGTTCCAGTCAGTCACACTCCTTTCTTGCTGTCCTGGAATGATGGGGTAAGGTGAATTAAGAGGAAGGCTAGATATTCTTTGCTCTGACTTCTCCAGGCTTACTCTGTTCTCTCTTGGTCTCTGTGTTCTGCTTGGGAGAAGATAGGGCTGGAACAAGAAGCAGATGGCTGTTACCAGGGGTTCTGTCCAATTGAGATGGGACAAGTGTCTCATGAGTCCATGCCTAGCCACATTTCTGACTGTTACCACCAAGGACTTTCCCAAGGCACACCGGTTGAGAAGCACTGACCTAGGTGATATTGCGGTGGAGAAGACACACAGAGTTCCAGTGCAGCCGCCACCTCCTGGGGCCAACTCCAGGCCCATATGAGCAAAAATCCTCCATTTCCAGCACAAAGAGTGGATCATGACAGGCAAGAAAAGCTGGCCCAATGCAGTAGAAAGACTCTAAGATATGGATCTTCCCTGATTACAGTGCAGAACTGGACAGGAAACATCAGTTATTCTGAGATGTAAAAAGAAGGCTGCATGACCATGGAATACAGCAGGCACTCTTATATCCAGTGCGTCTGAGAGTGGCCTGGAAGGGAGAAACTCTGTACTTCACGGAGGTGAAAGAGACTAAGAAGTTTCTGAAATAACACTTTCCAGATGGACCCACCTTTTGACAAAAATGGGACCCAAGTCCTGAAAGCTAGGGCCAATTCTTTATTCAAGGAATCATTAGCCAAAGCATACGAGCGCAATCTGAAACAAGTGACTGATGTGTTCACCTCTAGCGACACAGAGGAATGCGCATAGAAAGCCTATGGAACACTTGTTCATTGAAGCTGGGAAGTGTTTGCCTTGTTTAGCTAATCATTTGTAAGTTGTTGGAGCATAACGAGGGCTGAGCCCAAAGATAGAGATAAAACTGTACTATGCATGGGAGTACGTGGGACGTGACCACACTGAAAAATGACACAGGTAAGCAGCACATCCTTGCTGGCATCCCTTGCGAGAGGACTGTATCACCTGAAGTCCGTAGGTGGGCTTTGTCTAGTGGATTTTGCCAGGGCAGACTCCTGGCCCCCTCTTGGTGGCGGTCCTCATTTATTGCTTTGAACTGTGGGTGATTGGTTTGTATGTTGGTTGTTCAATTGTTTTGTTTCTACTGGTATGGGTATGTGCACACTTCTCTGTATCGGTGAGATTCCAAGTGTGGGAGTGGAGGAGAGGGGATTTGGGATGGGGAGTGGCGAGGTCTTTGTTCAGGGCTATGCTTTTCACCTTTAGGGCTATGATGGTTAATGTACAAATTGACTTAAGACTTACAACTATTATGTAAGGGGCATGCAGACTCCTTGGAAGAAGAAAATGGTCATGTTCGAGCTGGATAGGTATAATTTTTATATATATCTACTGCAAGAAACACAGCTGGGAGCCTCAGAGGTTGAGAAATTAAAGGCATCATGGAAGGGGGAATTTTTCCACTCGCCCTGCAAACTAAATAGTGCAGGGGTTGCTGTTCTAATAAGGAAACAATCGCAATATAAGACTTTAAATAAGTGGAGAGATAAAGAGGGCAGAGTATTAGCACCAGAAATTCAATGGCAAAAATTAGCCCTATGCTTAGTTAATGTATACGTGCCCAATAAGGGGCAAGCCCATTTCCCGAGGGAGGCTCTTAGCAGAATTGAAGCCTGGACAACTCTTACCATACTTTATTCTGGAGATTTTAACATGATATGGATGGGAGCATGGATCAGATGAGTGGGGGAGGGAGGAGCAGGGCCAGCCCATCCACTAAGTGGTGAGCTAGGTGGCTGCCTAGGGCAGCAGACCATGGCAGGCAACATTATAGCTTTGTGCCATCCCTTTGGTGCCTGCGGCAGGCCATGTGCTTTGGTATAAATGGCCTGCCGCTTCTGACCCCCCCTCTGACTCAACTTCCTGTTGGAGGGTGGGCAAAAGTGGCAGGCTTTTAAACTGCCACCACTGGCCCCCTAGAAGACAGAATTGGTGGCAGTGGCAGCAGGGAGCAGCAGTGGCACGGCTTGGCGTGGGGGGAGGATGCAGCTCAGTGCGGGGGGGGGGGGGGCGGGTGGCATGGCTGTGGCCCTTGCCTGGGATGGCGGATACCCTTGGGCTGGCCCTAGGGGGGGAAGCACCCACACAAGGGACAGTTTGCGTGTATGCAAAATTTTGATCAAGTAGAAATCTGGAGGGTAAAAACCCTAGGGAGTTATACTTGCTACCCCTCAGTCTACAAATCATATTCTCAGCATGATTACTTTTTTCTCCCTCCCCCATTGTGCCATTTGTTCAACAATGTGTTATAGGTATATTGTATGGTCCGACCATGCTCCAGTTCATTTAACATTGGATATTCAATCCGTGGAAATAGGAGTGCAAAATAACTGGGTTTTGAATACGTCCATAGTCCTAGAAAAAGATGTGAAGGTCCAAGTAGAGGAAGCAATTAAATAATATTTGTTGTTTAATCATAAGGGGGAAGTTCCTCTGACAGTGGTGTGGGACATCCTTAAGGTGGTCATCCGGGGAAAGCAGTGGGAACTAGGAGGATAAAGGAAGGGGCCTAATGTAGGTTGGATCTGGATAGAGAGTTGAAGGAGCTGGAGGATGCACACAAGAGGAATCAGATGGAGGAGCTCTCCTGTCAGGTGGAGCTGAAGAGCGGAAAGATTAATGCCTTGCTATTAGAAGAGGTTTGAGCTTATTTACAAGATAGGGGCACAGAACCAGTACATGAGAGGTGGGAAAATAGATAAGTTGCTGGCTTCACTTTTAAAATAGAGGCAGGCGCAGACCATGGTGTGGCAGGTTTGGGATAAATGGGGTAGCTATGTTCAGAGTGTGGGGACATTAAGTGGGCCTTTGTAGAATATTTCAGTGACCTCCATGCCTCTGAGTGCTTGCAGGATGTGATCCCAGTCTCTAGTTATATAAGAGACAGCATGGAGACTTGATTAACTGAGGTGCAACAGAAGTGGCTAGATGCCTCCATAATGGAATTGGAGGTCCAGCAGGCTATAGGGGGGGTTACCCAAGGAGAAGGCAGCGGGGCCTGATGGGTTTCCTCCAGAATTTTATAAAAATGTTTGTGGAGGCTTAGGTCCCACTGCTGCGCCAAGTGTTTAATGGGAGGCAGGAGAGAAGTGAGCTCCCTAGCTCTTTTCAGAAGCCTATGTGACTTGCATACAAAAGAAGGGCAAGAATCCTACTGCTTATGGCTCATATCGTCCAATCTCTCTGCTCAATACAGATGCTAGGTTACTAGCGAACATTTTTGCTAACCGTCTGCATCAGCTTATCCTGGCTCTGATCCATAGGGACTGGACAGGTTTCATTAGGAGCCGTAATTCTTTTGACAATGTCAGAAGAGTGTTAGGCATTATAGATCATTATGCTCAAGCCCCAGAGGAGCTGGTGTCCTTGTTAGCATTAGATACTGAGAAGGCCTTTGACAGAGTTGAATGGCCTTTCTTATTTGAGGTGTTTCAGGCTGTTAATTGTGGCCCAGCTTTCTTCAGAGTGATTAAAACATTGTCTAGCTCCCCATTCTATAGGCTACAGATAAATGGCTCTTTATCCCTGGAATTTAACCTGGATAGGGGAATGAGACAGTGCTGCCCCCTTTCCCCATTGCTTTTTGAACATAAGAACATAAGATATGCCATACTGGGTCAGACCAAGGTCCATCAAGCCCAGTATCCTGTTTCCAACAGTGGCCAATCTAGGTCATACATACCTAGCAGTTTCCCCAAAAGACACAGGTTCCACAATGCTTGTACTGGGTCAAGCATTGATATCCTGGGTCCCTTCTTAATAATGGTTTATGGACCTTTCCTCCGGGAACTTGTCCAACCCTTTTTTAAACCCAGCTACACTAACAGCTTTTACTACATCCTCCGGTAACAAATTCCAGAGTTTGATTACACGTTGAGTGAAAAAATATTTTCTTTTATTAGTCTTAAATAGTTTACCCTGTAGCTTCATTGCATGTCCCCTAGTCTTTCTATATTCTGATAACGTAAACAATCGATCTACGTTTACCCGTTCCACTCCGTTCATTAATTTATAGACTCCTATCATATCTCCCCTCAGCCGTCTCTTTTCCAGGTTAAAGAGCCCTAACCTTTTTAGCCTTTCTTCATAGGAGTATCCTTCCATCCCCTTTATCATTTTGGTGGCTCTTCTCTGAACCTTTTCTAATAACGCTATATACTTTTTACGATACGGCGACCAGAATTGCACACAATATTCAAGGTGCGGTCTCACCATGGAACGATATAGAGGCATTATAATATCTTTTGTTTTATTTTCCATTCCTTTCCTTATGATACCTAGCATTCTATTTGCTCTCTCGGCCGCCGCTGCACACTGGGCCGAGGGTTTTAACATGTTATCCACAATGACACCTAAATCTTTTTCCTGGGTAGTGGCTCCTAATGTGGAACCTTGCATCGTGTAGCCAAAGTTTGGGTTGTTCTTCCCTAGGTGCATAACTTTGCACTTGTCCACATTAAATTTTATCTGCCATTTTGATACCCAGTCTTCCAATTTATCAAGATCCTCTTGCAATTTTCCACAATCCTCTTGGGTTTTAACAACTTTAAATAGTTTTGTGTCATCTGCAAATTTGATAACCTCACTCATTATTCCCTTTTCCAGGTCATTTATGAATATATCAAAAAGCAGTGGACCCAGCACAGATCCATGGGGTACACCACTATTCACCTTTCTCCATTGGGAAAATTGGCCATTTAGCCCTACCCTCTGCTTTCTATCTTTTAACCAGTTCCTGATCCACAATAGTACACTGCGTCCTATCCCATGACTCTTTAGTTTTGCCAAAAGTCTCTGATGAGGGACCTTGTCAAAGACTTTCTGAAAGTCCAGATACACTATATCAACCGAATCACCTTTGTCCACCTGTTTATTCACACCTTCAAAAAAACATAACAGATTAGTAAGACAAGATCTTCCTTGTCTAAAGCCATTTTGGCTATCTCCCATTAGGCCATGACTATCTACATGCTGAGTCATTTTGTTCTTTATGATGGTTTCTACCATTTTTCCCGGTACTGACGTCAGGCTCACCGGTCTATAGTTTCCCGGATCACCCCTGGAACCCTTTTTAAAAATTGGCGTTACATTGGCAATCTTCCAATCTTCAGGTATTACAGATGATGTTAATGAAAATTCACAGATTACTAATAGCAGGTCTACAATCTCATATTTCAGTTCTTTCAACACCCTTGGATGTATACCATCCAGCCCAGGTGATTTGCTACTCTTCAGTTTATCTAATAGCTGTAATACATCTTCCCGATGTATCGATATTTCCTTCAATTCTTCCGCACCTTTAAATACCACTTCAGTCATGGGTAACATTCCTACATCTTCCTCAGTAAAGACTGAAGCAAAGAATTCATTCAGTCTCTCCGCTATCGCCTTGTCGCCTCTTAGTGCCCCTTTAACCCCTCTATCATCTAATGGACCAACTGACTCACAGGATTTTTGCTACGAATGTACTTGAAAAAGTCTTTATTTCACATTTTTGTGTCCGCAGCAAGCTTCTTCTTAAATTCTCCCTTTGCCTACCTTATCAATGCCTTGCATTTGACTTGCCAGTGCTTGTGCTGTTTCCAGGTTTTGTTGTTTGGCTCTTTTTTCCATTTCCTGAAAGATACTTTTTTGGCAACAACAGCCTCTCTGACCTCACCTTTAAACCATGCTGGCAGTTTTTTGGACTTACTTCCACTTTTCTTAAAGCGTGGAATACAGCTGGTCTGGGCTTCCAAGATAGTATTTTTCAACAACACCCAAGCTTGATGTAAGTCTTTAACCTTTGCAACTGCTCCTTTTAACTATTTTCCTCATTTTATCATAGTCTCCCTTTCGAAAGTTAAAAGGTAGTACTGTGGATTTCCTTGCTATCCCTCCTCCACTAATTAAATCAAACGCGATCATGCTATGATCACTATTGCCAAGTGGCCCCAACACCCTTATCTCTTGCACTAGATCTGGTGTTCCACTAAGGACTAGGTCTAATATGGCTTCCCCTCTGGTCGGTTCATGAACCAGCTGCTCCAAGAAGCAGTCATTTATTTCATCTAGGAAGTTTATCTCCCTAGCATGTCCTGCAGTGACATTGACCCAGTCGATACCGGGGTAATTGAAATCACCCATTATTATTACTGTGCTGCAACTTTTGTTAGCTTCCTTGATTTCTTTGAGCATTTCTTCATCCATTTGTTCATTCTGGCCAGGCGGTCGATAGTACACCCCCACTGCCATCGCCTTCCACTTTTTACATGGAATTTCAATCCATAGAGATTCTACAGCAAATTTTCTTTCCTGCAAAACTTTAATCCTTTCTGACTCAATGCCCTCTCTAACATAGAGCGCAACCCCTCCACCAATTTGATCAGCTCTATCATTACGATATAGTTTGTACCCAGGTATCACAGTGTCCTACTGGTTGTCCTGCTTCCACCATGTCTCTGATATTCCAATCATATCTAACCTCTCATTTAGTGCTATATATTCTAACTCTCCCATCTTATTTTTTAGACTTCTAGCATTTGCATACAAGCATTTTAGAGACTGTATTTTATTCATATTAATCTGGCTATTGGTAGACATGGCTAATTTGGGTTCTTTAAGCTCTGTCTGCTCCATACTCGAAGGCATTTGGGCTACTTTACTCTTATTTGGAACCTCTCTGCTTTTGGTAGTATCCTTCAAGGATACTTTCTTCCGAACCATGTGCTCTTGGGCGACTGTCGGCTTTCCCCTATTTTCTAGTTTAAAAGCTGCTCTATCTCCTTTTTAAAGTAATGCCAGCAGCCTGGTTCCATCCCGATTAAGGTGAAACCCATCCCTTCGGAAGAGACCCTCCTTTCCCCAGAATGTTCCCCAGTTCCTAACAAATCCAAACCCCTCATCTCTGCACCATTGTCTCATCCACGCATTGAGACTCTGGAGCTGTGCCTGCCTTTTGGGTCCTGCACGTGGAATGGGAAGCATTTCGGAGAACGCTACCCTGGAAGTTCTGGATTTCAACTTCCTACCTAAAAGCCTAAATTTAGCCTCCAGAACCTCCCTACCACATTTTCCTATGTCATTGGTACCGACATGTACCAAGACAGCAGACTCCTCCCCAGCACTATCTAAGACCTTATCTAGGTGGCACGTGAGGTCCGCTACCTTTGCATCAGGCAGGCATGTTACCAGGTGATCCTAACGCCACCAGCCACCTAGCTATCTACATGCCTAATGATCGAATCACCAACTATAACGGCTGTCCTAACTCTTCCCTCATGGGCACATGGCCCTGGAGAAACGTCCTCGGTGTGAGAGGGTTTTACATCACCTGGAGGCCCTCTTTTTAGAATCTTTTACTCAGGCGATTAGGTGTAATAAGGGTAGTGATGGTGGGAGGGGAGGAACAGAAAATTGCTTTGCATGTAGATGACCCCCTCTTATTCATATCATGGAGTGGAGGAGTAGCCTAATGGTTAGAGCAGTGGCATGGGAACCTAAGCAACCAGGGCTTAATTCCCACTAGCACTCCTTGTGGCCTTGGGCAAGTCACTTAACCCTCCATTGCCTCAGAAGAATCCAAGTTATCAATGTCCCTGTTTAATGTACATTACTAAGTTTAAGTTAGAATGCAAACCGCTTTGACTAAAATGATAAAGCAGTATAAAAAAACTTAAATATTCAAACTGGAGAAGTGTCTCTCTTTCTTTCAGGAACAATATAAGAGGTTCAGGGTAGTATTGGAGTATAAATTGAATGTCTCCAAGTTGGTCATTATTCCATTGAACTTTCCACTGGGGCTAGCTTAAGTGATCCGACACAGGTACCCTTGTCAGTGGGAACACAATCATTGCAATATCTAGGGATAAAGATCCACACACAGCTTCACCAGTTGCTTTCCATGCACTTCCCCCTTATGTTGAAAAGAGTGAAAGAGGACCTCTGTGGATGATCCTTCTTAGCCCCCCCTCTCCTAACCAGAATGTGGTAAAGATGAGTGTACCACCGCCATTTTTTGTACCTGTTCTTGATGCTGCCTTGCATCATATCTTATAGTTTTTCCTGTTCTCTTAATAGGGTGATTGGGAGGTTCATCTGGAATGGGAAAAGACCCTGTATAAAATTAGGGTTCTTGCTGTAACCTAGGAGTCAAGGGAGCTATCTGTACCGAATTTCAAAGCTTATTACTAGCGACATAGTTCCAGACAGTATATTACTGGTGGCTTAATAATCCGGATCAGCATTGGATCCTAATGGAGACAGCGCAACTGGGTGTTGAAGTACTAGGAGCTGTGCATTTCCCCTCTCCCCAAGATGTGCAAGGCCAATGGAAAATGCACCCCTTGATGGGAGTTTCTGTAACGATATGGGGGAAGGTTGTAAAGAGATTAGCTTCGGATCAGTCCCGGCTGTGGTCCCTGTGGTATGGGTCAGGGTTCTTTCTGAGGGTGCTAGATCCAACATTGGTCCGTTAGATGCTCCAGAACAATTTGACAAGGGTTCATGATTTTATCAGGCAGGACCACATTTTGTCTAGGAGGGAGATTATGGACAAGTGCTCTGTATCTCCCTTTCATTTTTTCTCCTTATTCCAGCTTGAGTATTATTTGCAATCAAATAGGTAGGTCTTCCTGAAACCACTGCATCCTTCAGAAATATCGGGGTCCTGCAAAGGAGTTGGGCTTCTCGCACAGTTATATAAGGTGATTGTGCAGAGGCCTAGGCCACCGTATACACATCAGCTTAAGTGGAAGGAGGACTTGCAGAGAGAATGGATGGGTGACCAGTGGGAAGTTTTGATAGACAATACACCCAAAATGTCCTCTTGTCAAACCCATTTGGACACTCATTATAAACTATTATATAGGTTGTATCTGACTCCAGTTTGATTGCATACCATTAACAAAGCCCATTCCAAGTTGTGCTGGAGAGGCTATGGGGATAGGGGTTTTTTGAAGCATATATTTTGGGACTACTAAAAACTCCAACCACTATGGGAGCAAGTCAAGAATCTAGCTGAAGATATTATCCAGAGGCCAGTCCTGGATGATTCGGCTCTACTTCTCCTGGGAATCTCAGACAGATTTGAGAGTGCCTATCTGAACAAACAGTCAGTCACAAATTGGATGTTTATAGTATTATGATATGTACTGCTGCAAAGTGGAAAAACCCATGCCCTCCTATGCTGGCAGACTGGTCGAAGAAACTTGCATAAGTCATGGTGATGGAGTACAGCACTGCCAGGCTGAAAGGATCCTTAGAAGGATATGAAAAGATATTTTGATGCCAGTAAGGACTAACTGGGGCAATGCCTATATACATGGTTTATGAATATGTTGTGTATGACTCCTGTCCTGCTGTGGAGTTGGTAAATGTGGCCCTGGAGTAGAACGGGGATGATCAGATATAGGCCTTATCTCTTACCTCCCACCTCCCATGTGCAGGATTAGAATAGGCGAGATTGTAATTGATAACGTTGTTGGTTATGTAATGTTCCATACTGATGTACATAGAACTTGTTTCTGATCATGTTTGCTTTATTTTTATTGAAGTCTTTTTTTGTACAGTATATAAAAAAAAGAAGCTCAAAATGTATACTTTGGAAGCAAGAGAGGAGATATGATAGAGATGTTTAAATACCACCATGGCATAAATGCAAAAGAGAAGAGCCTCTTTCAGTTGAAAGAAAGCTCTGCAATAAGGGGGCATAGGATGAACATGAAAGGGAACAGACTCAGGAATAATCTGAGGCAGAGTCGGCCCGACACATATGCGAGAATGTTGTTCGCACAGGGCCCCGTGCTTCAGGGGGTCCCATGCCAACTTCATGCCACACATGCTATCTGACATACCTGAGAGTGCATCCCTACTCCCGACCATTTGCAGGGCCATCCTGCACATGGCCCTGCGCCTGCCTGACCAGCTTCAGGGGGAGCCGGAGAGGCCCAAAGCCCCGGCTCATTACTGCCCAGCCGCCAGAGTGAAGAGCAGCATTTTTCTTCACTCTAGTGATGCACTGAATACTGGGAGGTACTTAAACGGAGGCATTTCCTGTCTTACACAAAATAGGAAATGCCCCGTTTAAGTACCTCCCGGCACTCAGCGTGCCGCCAGAGTGAAAGAAAATGCCGCTCTTCACTCTGATGGCTGTGCAGAGGTGAGCCAGGGCTTCAGGTCTCCCCGGCTCCCTCTGAAGCTAGTCAGTCAGGCACAGGGCTCTTTGGGGGTGGGGGGGGGGGCTAGGACTGGAAATGGGCTGGTTGGGAGAGCCTGGACTGGAAATGGGCTGGTTGGGAGAGCCTGGACTGGAAATGGGCTGATGGAGGGCTAAGACTTGTAATGGGCTGATGGAGGACTAGAATAGGACTGGAAATGGCTTATGGGGGGCTAGGACTGGAAATGGGCTGATTGGGGGAGGCTAGGACTTGGGCTGATTGGGAGAGCCTGGACTGGAAATGGGCTGATGGAGGGCTAAGACTTGTAATGGGCTAATGGGGGACTAGGATAGGACTGGAAATGGCTGATGGGGAGCTAGGAATGGAAATTGGCTGATTAGGAGAAGGTAGGACTGGAAATGAGCTGACAGAGGGGGGCTAGGCTAGGATAGGACTAGAAATGGTTGATGGGGGGCTAGGACTGCAAATGGGCTGATTAGGAGAAGGTCGGACAGGAAATGAGCTGATGGAGGGGGGCTAGGCTAGGAATGGAAATGGGCTGATGGGGGTCTAGGATAGGACTGGAAATGGCTGAGGGGGGCTAGGACTGCAAATGGGCTGATTAGGAGAAGGTAGGACTGGAAATGAGCTGATAGAGGGGGGCTAGGCTAAGTGGAAATGGACTGATGGGGGGGCTAGGAGTGGAAATGGTCTGATTGGGGGGCTTGGACTGGAAATGGGATGATGGGGGGTCTAGGACTGGAAATGGGCTGATTAGGGGCTAGGATAGGGCTGGAAATGATTGATGGGAGGCTAGGACTGGAAATGGGCTGATGAGGGGCTAGGACTGGAAATGGGCTGATGCGGGGGATGGGAGAATGGAACTAAAAGGGAGCAGATGCTGGGATGGGTTGGAACTAGAAGGGAGCTGATGTTGGGGGAGGATTAGAAGGGGATGGGGCTGGGGGAGTGAGGATGGAGAGAGGAAAAGATATTTTGTGTGAGAGGGAAGAAAAATCTACAACTGGCCCGGTATTGGGAGAGTAAGTGGGGATTGAGGATGGAAGGGTGAAATTTGAATGGATGAAAAAGGAATAAAGAAAGAAATGGAGGAAAGAGCAAAAGGTATGTTAAAGCAGATGTAGCAAGAGAATGGGAAAAACTAGAAGAGAGAAGAAAGAACAAATGGACAGCAGACAATGGAGAATTAGCAGAAGACACAAAGAAACTAGAAGAAAGTGACTGGAGCAATTGCAACTGAAAAATAAAATACCCAAACTACAAAAGGTAGAAAAATACTTTTTTTATTTTGAATTTATTAACTGGAATTTATGTCAGCTCTGGGAAATGCTTACTACAGAAACAACCCCCTCACCCTCTTTGACCAAACACACTAAGTAACAAATAACAAAGAGGAGGTCACTAAACCACAAAATACCAACTTTGCAGACCAAGTAACAAAATAACAAAGAGGAGGTCACTAAACCACAAAATACCAACTTTGCAGACCAAAAACTATCAGCAGGCATAAAAACATCTAGAAAGCCTGAGAGCCCGCTTCTCTTAATGCAGGCAATGGGATATTTCAAAATTAGAAGCCTCAGACCGGGGCTAACCTTTGAACCCACCGCGATGCTGTGAACCAATCCAACGTTTCATTCAGTCCCATTGGATGGACTGTGTTAAGTGTAAAAATCCACTTTTGTTCAAGCCTTGCAAGTCGCTGTTCAGTGCGGCCATATGTCAAATCCTGCAGACTATCAATAACCAGCCACTGCCTGATTGGTCTGTTTGAGTGCTGTCTGCTTCTATTTAAATGCCTTGAGCTTTCCAGCGTTTTTTGCAAGACCGGTTTATTGTCTCTGCAAGGCATGTCCTGATGCAGCCCGTTTAAGAGTGGGCGAAATTCGAGTTGACTACACAGTTTCATGCGGTTTGACGGCATCCCTAAGAGTCTGGAGTTATATGGGATTTCCTTATGTTAGTGGAGGTTTTTTCAATTTATTTAAATGCAATTAAAATTGTAATAAGTGCTTTCCACACCATTGAAGCCAATGAATGAATTCTTGAGGGGACTTACTAACGTGCTGACACCAGCGGCTAGCATCACGGTGGATTCAGCGGTTAGCCCCAGTCTGAGGCTTCTAATTTTGAAATATCCCATTGCCTGCATTAAAAGAAGCAGGCTTTCTTAGGCTTTCTAAACGTTTTTATGCCTGTTGCTAGTTTTTGGTCTGCAAAGTTGGTATTTTGGGGTTTAGTGGCCTCCTCTTTGTTATTTTATTACTTAGCTCTGGGAAATGTGCATCGCTAACATCTTTGCGTTTTGTTTAGTACAAGAGGAAATTAATTTATAGTTTTATTTCTCCAGTGTTGTTCTGCATTCCAAGTTTAGCTTTTGGGGTTCCCAGTTTAATTATTGTCTTTACATTTCTAAATTGTGATCCCTTGTTCTATGTTTGGTGATGGCCTATGTACTGCATGTATAACCGAGCTGAGGTATTCTGTTCATGTAGTTTCTATTTGACAGTGCCACTTGTTCTCTTTCCTCAGTAGGAGATGTATTGGTATTCTCTGAGATGTATTGGTTAATATTTGCAGTGTTGCCTTTTGATAGGTAGGGTTAGTGTTTTGTGAGTCCTGGTAATGCTATTATGATATGGCGGGTTTGCTATGGGTTTTATTTATTTTATTTTATTTAAATTCTCTTATATACCGCACTATTCAGCATCAGCGCGGTTCACATAGAACAAAAATCTCAGTACAGTCAACTTGCATGAGTTTACAGATAACAAGGGAAGGAACTTGGATAACCTGGGAAACTATTTACAATCTATTTACAAATGTAATACTACTGAATAGGTACATGTTACTAGGGACAAGATCATTCGTTATAGAGAATCAGCCTAAGCATGTTATTGAGACGTCATGGAATTGGGTAACTGGGTGGGATCACTGATGTCAATGGGAGTTGATGACTCTATAAGGTACTTGTTGAAGAGATGGAATTTGAGGGCTTTCCTGAATTGTGATAGGCTGTTGATAGCCCGGATGCCAGGGGGTAGTGCATTCCAGCACCTAGGGGCACAAAGGATAAAGGCTCTGTTGGCTGTAGACGAAGAGCAGCTTGTAAGGGCCTTTGGGAGCTTTAGGGAGTTGATGGTCGAGGATCTTCTTGCTCTGTCTGGTGTAGTAGTGTGAATAAGGGCAGATAAGGATGCAGCGGAGAGCTCATTGAGAGCTTTGAACGTGAGAAGTAGAGTTTTGAAGAGAATTCTGGCCTGAATGGGTAGCCAATGCAATTGTATTAGCAAAGGAGTAACATGGTCAGTCCTGGTGGCTCCCTGAAGTACTCTTGCTGCGGCATTCATTGCCTGCTGTAACGGGTTTAAAGTGGATTGAGGAAGACCTTGAAGAATGATATTAGCGTAATTGAAGTGGGGTATGATCAGTGTTTGGTATATTGTCCTGAAATCTTTTGGTTCCAACATGGAGCGTAGGTGTCTCAAAGAGCGGATCTTGTAGTATACTGTTCTGACTGTGTTTCCTATGTGGGACTTCATATCTAGGCGTTGATCCAGAATGACTCCTAGGTAGCGTATTGAGGGTTTGGATTGCAGTTTGGCTTCTTTAGTTTTGAGATATTGTGGTGGGTTAAAGTTGGGATTCCTCGTGATAAAGAGGACTTCCGTTTTCTTATGTTGTATACGGAGGTTTTGGGAGAGAAGCCAGTCAGAAACTGCATTGAAACAGTTTATTAGAGGGGAGAGGTCCAAATGGTCAGTAGAGATGGGGGTGTAGAGTAGAACGTCATCGGCATAAAGCATGTAGTCGACCTTAAATGACCGTATGATCTCACAGATTGGTTGCATGTAGATGTTAAATAGAAGGGCAGAAAGTGAGGAACCTTGAGGAACTCCCTGATCTAGGTGGAAGGGTTCTGAAGTTCTGCCTCCTGAGCGGACATGCTGCCATCTTTCGGATAGATAGGACCTGCACCATTTAAGCGCTGTTCCAGTGATGCCCTTCTAAATGGTCAGGGTTTATCATACTTCATAATATGCCTGGCAGTTAGCATTGGAGTATAGTAATATAGAAATCTGGTAGTCTTTCATTATCCTCACTGCCTATACAAATAGTATTCAGACACTCATTAAGAGGCATGTTTACTAAAAGTTAATGCACATTCACGAAAGTCAATGTGCATTAAGTGTAGGAACACCCATTTATTTCTATTGGTGCAGTGGCACTTAATGCACACTAATATTTAGTAAACAGGCCCCTAAGTCATTGCCAGGAGAAAAAAGAGACCTGTGAAGGGCTCTTTTGAAAACTGCCTAAAAATTTAGATGGGCAACATATACATTTTAAAATAAAATAAATTAAATTTATGCAAATGAGGTCCAGTGGATATGCAAATAAGGCCCTGCAATGAGTCTCCACACATGGTCCCGCATCACCCTTGGGCCGCCCGTGATCTGAGGAAATAGTTATTTACAGAAAGAATGGTAGACAAATGGAATAGCCTCCCAGTGGAGTTTGCAGAGATAAGGATTGTATCTGAATTCAAGGTGGCATGGGACAAACACAGAGGAACTCCTCAGAGTGAGCTCCATTTACCTGTGCACTTTGTCACCTCCCACTCATCAATTTTTAACCCAGTCAGTCACTAGAGTTCATCCCTAGGGTACTCAATTTATTTATGTCACCTGTGTGGAATGGTGTCAAAGGTTTACTGAAATCCAAGTACACCACATCTAGGGCTCTCCCTCAGTCTAACTCTCTGGTCACCCAGTCAAAGAAATCAATCAGATTGTTTGACAAGACCTACCTCTGGTAAACCCATACTACCTCGGATCCTGCAATCCATCGGACTCCAGAAACCTCACTATCCTCTGTTTTAGCAGTGTTTCCATTAATCTACTCATCACAGAAGTCAGGCTAACCAGCCTGTAGTTCTCAACCTCATCCTTACTTCCACTTTTGTGTAAAGGAACCACATGTGCCTTTCTCCAGTCCTTTAGGACTACTCCTGACCCCAAAGAAGCATTGAAAGGTCAGTCAGTGGAGCCGCTAGAATGCCCCCAAGTTCCTTCACTATTCTCTGATGTATCCCATCCGGCCCCATCACTTTGTCTACTTTTAGTTTAGCTAGATCCTCATGAACACAGTCTTCTGAAAATTGTTCAAGATCTCCTTCACTTCTGCTCCTATTTTGGGGTGTTTTCTGAGGTCCTGCTCCTGGCTCTTCATCTGTGAACAAAAATATTTGTTAAGCAATTCCGCTTTATCCTCATCATCTTCTACATATTCCTCCCTTTCCCCTTGAGTCTGACAATAGCACTTTGCACTTCCTTCTCTCATTAACATCTGAAAAATGTCTTGTCCCCCCATGTTATTGCATTGGCTATCTTTTCTTCTTTTTGTTATCTTTCCTACCTGAATACTTTCCTAGCTTCTCTAAGTTTTTCTAGTGTCTTGTTGACATTGATGGCTCCCTTGACTATTCTCCTGAATGTGATGCAGATACTTAGCTTTAAAACCTGAGGCTTTTGCATAATAACATGTATAAGACTAAGGGGTATGTCTACTAAACGGCGCTAACGTCGCAGCTGCAATGTTATCGCGCGATATGTGATGTTATTGCATGATAATGGCGCATTACCGTGCGAGAACATCCCATATCACGCGACAATGTCTGCGGCGGCATTAAGGTGTGTAGAGGACGGAGTAAGGCTCCCCAGGGGCGGAGAGAAGGGGTCAATGGGCAGAGAGTGGGCGGGGAGTGGCTCCATGCACACTAATGCCGTGAAATGAAGCTCTGAAAATTAGCGCCAGTGAAAACCTTGCACTAGGCACATTTGCAGGACAGAGAAACCATTTCAGTCGGCAATGTACAGCAAAGGCAGGGAGACCCTGAAAAGTGACAGTAGTGATACATGTGCAGCAACCAAAAAGGCACAAACCATAAATAATGACCAGTACCAAAATCGAAATCCAAAACACCGAGCTGGCCAATAGAACAAATAATGACAAGCGGTAATGAACTCAACCTATAAAGAGGAAAAAGGACGAGCTCACTTTTGGAAGGGTCAATTTACAGTCCCCCCACAAAGTGAACGTGCCAACATAGAAATAGTGCTGATGAGGGTTTTCTGTGGTGTGCATGGGGTAGCTTCCTGTTGTGGCTTATACATGTGCAGCAATAGCAGAGTGGGCATGTGGCAAAGGGCACTATGGTGATGGTGTAACTGGGGTACAGGGAGCTGCAGGCGGCACATGCAGTGGGCCAGCTGGGGCACAGTGTGGACTAGGCAGATGCCTACCTGGCACATAGGAATGCAGAAACTGAAAAGCAGCAAGACAGCAACTGACCAGGGTATAATATGGTCACGAGTGTGTGTCCCACAGTGACCCATGGGGATAGCATCTAGCAGGTACCCCCAAGGGCACAGAACATTGGCAGGTGGTGCCGGGGGGATGTGCTGATGTCCATGTCAGCACCCCTATCCCAGACCCCACACCATAGGCACCCACCTAGCAGCACACTAGATGGCATGGGACTGCGCACCACCGGCATAAGGGCATGTCAGCATGGTGGTGGAGGGGGTGCCGGTGCTAGAGGAGGCAGTGGCAGCTGCTCACAGCAGAGCAAGGCCAAGCCCTGTATAGGTGGGTGGCGTGCAGTGGAACAGATAAGGTCTGTCTGAGGAACAGTCATGGGATCCCCAGGGAACAACCTGCCAGTGTGCCCAAAGGCAGAAGGTCACAGGTTCATATCCCAGCTGGGGCCCCTGCAGACCATACCCCACTATTTTACCCTATAGAGTGCAGACACCATAAACATGTCCACTGCCTAGAGCAGAGGTTCCCAACCCCAGTCCTGGAGGTGCAAACACCATTCAGGTTGTCAGGATGTTCCTAAGAAATATCCATGAGATGCATTTAAATGCACTGCCCCCATTGCATGCAAATGTATCCATGCATATTCATTAGCAACATCCAGGAAACCGGAATTGTGTTTGGCACACCAGGACCAGAGTCTGGACCCTCTGCACCAGAGCTGCGGCCAACAGATGCACAAACACCCACACCCACGGGCCCCACTATACAAAGCCTCATGGAGAGTCAAGCTGTTGGGCCATGTGCGGAGCAGAAGCTACCACCACCTGCACCTGTATACCTTAGGAATGCAGTCAGATCCATGGAAACACGTTCTATATATGTATCAAAAGCTTGCTATGATTAATGTGAGATCACAAAACCTAACTTAAAACAATTTGATAAAATAGATTCATCATGCCAACCTTTCTGATATCTGTGGAGTGTGCTGCATATGTGTTTACAACACCGTCTACCACCCTGGAGAGTGATCCTAATAGAATTGCGTACCTTCGCACTGCCTGCACAGTGCCCAGGACTGGTGTGGCGGCCAGGACTGGCAGCCACCTCTACCGTTGCACAATGCAAAAATAGGTGTTGGAGTGTGTTATGTCTATCCAGTGTTTTGCGGATGCCTACACCTTACTGAGCCCACAATGCTTGCACAGTTTCCAGCGTTAGCCTGCCATTGTGCATAATGAGGGCCAATGTATTCTGGGTATGGGCCAAACAGGGCAGTCTGGGCAGGATGCATGTGTACAGGGCATAGGGCAATAGCTGGGATATTGTAGTGCGCATCCACAACCTGCAAGGACACAGTGGCCACAGCATGTCATGCTGGGAGGTCAGTCCCACTCTGACTGAGTAGTGACCATGGCATGTCCAGGTTCCCACATAATGCTATACACAGTTTCTGTAAGTAATATTTCTGGGTTCCCATTTCTGGGGCCCAATCACTGACGAACCTGCTTGGTGTGTGTGCCAGATGTTCCTTTTGGAACATGCACTATGTATATGCTAGCAGACTGTCTGCAGGTAGCATGTGTATGGCTGCAACACTTTGCAGGATGCAGCAGGTGCACACTGACTGCCGTCTGCTGGGGCATGTCAGAATGTAGTGGGGTTAACAACAAAATGTAGGTCACTTATAGGAGTGAAAAATCTAGTGACAATATAACACTCCACCGTACCAAAATTAATCTTCAAAAAACTGCTTTCAAAGAAGACAAAAATCACTTCTATTTATCACTTTGCAGCACATCTATACGCTAATAAGGAGGTCTCAGAACTTTCAGGCTATAAAAATGAATTACATTGATTACATCAATAATTGTAAAACATTTGCCCAGCCACATCAATGACCTTCCTTATAGCTAATTCATACAAAAATGAGCCATAGACAACGAAGCAAAACACTTAGCTCTTCAGCACAGCTTCAGTCTATCACAATCCAATGCCCCGACGCCTCACTCGAGCGCCACTCAAGCGTTTCACTCTCCATTTCGTCAGGGGGTATACTTGCTCACATCAACTGCAAAAAACCCAAAATATTGCAAACTTCTCTAATATTATAGCACACCACTCTATAAAAAATCTATAAAAAATCCATGTGACACTCACCAATGCCTATGCACTGCACCGTACTACGGATCAGTTCAAACTAAACATGGCCAGACAAACCTCAACAACGCCATGCATGCGATCTCCATACCTGCTGATTTAAAAAACCTGCCGCTCTATGACCTCACACTAGTTGTCATCCAACCAACAACCACCTAAATTACTTAAATCCACCTATTAACTATTACCTCAAACAACCATGCCAATCCTTTACAAACAATGCCACCAACTAAAAATCATCTAAAATCACATCCCAAAGAAACCAACACCCCACTCTCAAACAACTTTTTATGATCTTTTCGATTTTAAATACCCTCAAAAGCAAACAGCCCAATCTATTTGCACATTTAATCCCTCCGGAATTACTGTACGTACACGAAATCCATTGCTGTTCACAAAACAACAGCTTCTGCTCTCTTGTTTTTCTTCCTCTGCCACCCATTATTTTATCCAAACAAAAACATTGAAGATCCAAAAAAGTATGGCCCATATCCAAACAATGCTTCACTATAGGCGCTTCTTTGACTTTACAAGAAATCCTACTTTTATGCTCTACTAAACGCTTTCTAAACTCTCGATTGGTCTTTCCTATATACAACAACTGACATGGACATAATATACCATAAACTACAAACTCCGAATCACAAGAAGTTAGACTTTTCAACTTAAACTCTCTCCCATGATACACAAAGCTTGCAGTATCCCAGGTAACCTCACAAATCCCACAATGTCCACACCTCCGATGCCCCACTGGTCCCTCAGCTGATCTCAACAAAGGCCGCAGCACTGAAAGGCTCAGCCATTCCCGCAAATTCCGATGTCTTTGCCACACACACCTGACCTGTTTATCCTCTAAACCTGGAATCGCTTGTAACATATTATCATGTTTCTTACAAATACACTGTATATGCGAGCTCAGGGGGGAGTATCGCGTAACTAAATTAACATACTCAGAGTCATCTTCCCTGACCAACTCGGTATTCTTTTGTGAATCTAGAAGCAGTGCTCTGTTATTATAAAGTGCCCTCTTATATGCTCTTTTTACCACCCCTGCCAGATACCCCCTTTCTACAAAATTAGCCCTCAAGATTCTTGATTGTCGTTTAAATTCATCAATATCTGAACAATTCCTTTGAAATCGTATAAATTGTGAAAACGGCAATCCATCCCGCAATCTAACCGGATGGGCACTGTTATAATGAAGGAACGTGTTTTTATCAGTGGGCTTACGATGCACTGTTGTTGACCACTTATTTAACCCCTTACGTACCACCAAATCCAAATATGCAATCTCTTCATAATTATATACGCTGGTGAAATGAATATTGGAGTCACACCCATTAAGCCATGCCAAAAAACCTTGGAATGACTCAACTGTGCCCTTCCAGATCATGAATACATTGTCAATAAATCTACACCACATTTTAACCTGAGCAATATAGGGAGAAGATTTAAGCCACCTTTCTTCAAACAAACCCATAAATAAGTTGGCAACCGAGGGTGCAAAAGTGGCCCCCATAGCCACTCCAGAAATCTGATGGTACAGCACCTCTTCAAACATAAAAAAGTTCTGAAAAATCGCCAGCTGGGTCAGTTTCAACACAGCTACACCAGATCATGGCTTCAGATAAATCCCCCCTCCGATTCAAACAGACCTTTACAGCTTCATAAGCTGCAGCCTGTGGGATACTCGTATAGAGGGAGGTCACATCAAGGGTCACCAATAAAATATCACTGAACCAGACAAAACTCAATGGTTCTCCAAAACCCCTATAAAGTGAGTGGTGTCTTTTATGTAAGAAGGTATATCAATTAAGAAAGGGCATAAAAAGGTATCCACAAATATTGATAAGGGTTCTAATAGTGTGCCCCTAGTTGACATAATAGGCCTGCCAGGTGGATGATTTCTATCTTTATGAATCTTTGGCAAAAGATAAAATTTTGCTATTGCTGGACATTGAACATTCAAAAATTGCCATTCTTTTCTAGAAATAATTTTATCATGCAGCGCCGCCTCAGTTATAATTTTAACATCAGCCTGCAGCTTACTAGTAGGATCAACCTTTAATCGTTCATAAGTGCTTACATCCAACAATTGGCGATCTGCCTCCTGCAAATATGCCATTCAGGACCACAAGACTATCACTCCACCTTTGTCGGTCCACCAGACTACTATCTCTGTATGAGACATTAAATCATGAAGAGCTGCCTCTTCCTCCACTGAAAGCACATGAAGAGACCGATAATGGGACTCTTCTACGTACATGTTGTAAGTCCTGCAAGACTAATGTTCTATAAAGCCCCAAGGCGGGATGCATTGGACCCGGAGGATTTCAGGTTGATTTTATTGGCAATTTCATACGTTTCAGAAGCGACAGGTCAGGTTCCGCTGTCAATTGGGGTTTTGTTGCAAAAAATGTTTTCAAATGTAAATGTTCATAGAGTGGTGTGCTATAATATTAGAGAAGCGTGCAATATTTTTTGTTTTTTGCAGTTGATGTGAGCAAGTATACCCCCTGACGAAATGGAGAATGAAACGCTTGAGGGGTGCTCGAGTGAGGTGTCGGGGCATTGGATTGTGATAGACCGAAGCTGTGCTGAAGAGCTAAGTGTTTTGCTTCGATGTCTATGGCTCATTTTTGTATGAATTAGCTATAAGGAAGGTCATTGATGTGGCTGGGCAAATGTTTTACATGTTGATGTAATCAATTGTCACCGCCTCTGAGCCCAAGCGGTAGAAACTGGTATTGCTTGGCTCCTCGAGGGTGGTAGTTGTGCCTTCTTTTGTACAAAATCACAGAACAAACTTTAGTTCAAGTTTAGGGCTTTATTCCCCGTCCCTTGAGGTTTCTTTCTCTTTTGGGTAACACAAAACAAGAGCCCACTTTGGCTTATAACACAAATTAAATGGATAACAAAAATAGCTTCCTGCAGCTTCCAAACTTTAAACCAAAGAAAATAACAAACAGTCTTGCTGTCTCACACAAGCCTTTTCTCTGCTGGCTAATAATACAGCTCACGTCTGTTTGTTGGAGAGTGATTGAAAGTTAGCATACAGCTTACAACACTGGAGCTATGGTCACAATTAAATATCTATCTCAGAGAAAACTCTGGTTCAGCCACAGTTAAAGAGCAGTCCATTAATTCAGGAATTACAGATACCTCTGAATTTTCATATTCCATTAATTCCGGCTCATCAGCATTTACATTCTTAACATCAGCTGTTGAATGAGAGTATGACTGGGTTGCTTCGTCAAACAGGAAGTTCCTCTCTGTATCTGAGCTAATACCTCCCTGGGAACTACCATATGACTTTGAGTTGAGCTTTGCAAAGCTCTGCCCCTGCTGGTATCCTAGTAGATAGCTCAAATCTCTGTTTGCTTTGTTATTAGGATAATTACGGCAGGTTCTGTGCCGGTTCAAGTCTAGCTTTCTTAACTCAGCTGACCTGGATTGCAAAGCTTCTGACGGAACTTTGCCAGAAGCTGGGAGCTCACAATGACTGGGGAAATCTTCAATTCCTTCTGGTAGGTAAAACTCGCTTCTCCTAGGTTTTCTGTAACTAGGGGAAAAGTTATTCTCAGCCTCTATATAGCTTGTGTTTGTGCGGCTATTTCTAGGACTCCAGGGTTTTAACCTCTCAGATAGCAAATAGCCTTTACTTTCATTCCTTGCACTGGTACCTGCTATTGCAGTCTTCCCACGTTTCTCTTCTCTTTCATGCACATATACGCTATCAGGCTGCTGACTTCCCACTGTTTCATACCGGTCTCTGGATTCTCTCAGACCTTCACGCTGGCTCTCTCGTTGCTCCAATATTTCACTCTCACTCTCATTCTCTCTTTCAGACCAACTCCATGCTCTCCACGGCTTCAACTGTGTTTGCCGCAGTCTCGCTGATTGTGACCTTTGTTGCTCCAACTCCTCTCCCTTTCTAACTGTTTGAGAGCCTATTTTATCCTCGTGTCTCCTGACTCCACCTCCACCCAGCTGATCCCTATTAGGCAAAGTGAATTCCCTTTCTTTGCTACCTGGGTGTGTCTGCATAGGTCTTGTGCACATGTGCCTGGGTTGTCTATAGCAACCAGCTGCCATTATTTTGTTTACCCTGTCATTTTTTCTCCGATCATTCGCGCTGATCTCCATTTTCTCGGGCTGCCCTAGGTCTACCCTGTGACACATTCCCCCCCTTAAAATATTACTTGCTGCCGTACTTTTAGGCGGACAGCATGTAATCCCTTGCGGGGTTCTATAGTGCTGTTCATGGTAGGCCAAATTAGCTGTGGCTACCCTTTCCTTCCACGGTTTCAGTACATTGACATGGTATACTTGCCTACGTCCTTTTTCATTTTCAACTAGGTATGATACAAAACCTACTTTCTTTATTACAACGGCTGGACCTTTCCAGCGAGATTCGAACCTCGGACCTGGGTCCACTACTTGTATGAGGACCTTGTCCCCTGCTACCAGCTCTCTGGCCTGTGTGTCCCTATCATAGTATCGTTTCTGGCGCTGTTGGCTACGATTCAGATTTTCCGCCGAGGCTTGGGATGTTTTCCTCAGGTGTGTTCTTAACTCTTTCAAAAACTGTGGAATCCCTATTTCTGGCACTTTAGGTTCCACCCACTCATCCTTTAGGATATCTAGTACTCCCCTTGGGGTCCTCCCGTATAAAAGCTCAAACGGGGATACTCTAAGGAGGCTTGAGTACGCTCTCGGCAGGCGTACATTACAAATGGAAGTAATGTATCCCATTCCATCATTTCCTCCTTCCTTAGTCCTCTGCGTAATAAATGTTTTATTGATTGGTTGGTGCGCTCCACCAATCCATTGGTCTGGGGATGGTATGCTGATGTTTTTATATGGCGTATACCAAACGCCTCCCAGACCCTCGCAAGGTACCTTGACACAAAGTTGCTACCTTGATCAGTCAGGATTTCTTGGGGAAACCCCACCTCGCAGAACAATTTTATTAGTTCCTGCGCTATGATTTTAGCTGAGATATTTCTAAGGGGTATAGCCCATGGGAATCGGGTCGCATGGTCTACAATAACCAAAAGGTATTGAAAACCCCTAGGCGTTTTTATCAATGGGCCTACGATGTCCATTCCCATTCGCCGAATAGGTGTAGCTATTGTGGGTAAGGGTATCATAGGTGCGGCCTTGGGTCTAGATATAGAGACCCTCTGACATGCGGGGCAAGAATCACAGTAACGTTTTGTTTCCTGATACACCCCTGGCCAATAAAAACGTGCTAAAATCTGGTCAAGCGTTCCCTGAACGCCCTTATGTCCACCAACTGGGTGGTCATGTGCCAAGCGTAGAACTACTGCCTTAAAGGCTACTGGCACCACCAGTTGCTTTCTTACGGCCCCGGTATAGGGATCTAGGCCCTCTCTATATAAAATGTTTTCGTCCAGTAAGAATCGGGGTAATATATTACGATCCTTCTGGGCCCACTCGAAAGCTCTTTTGAGTGCCAAATCTGCTCTCTGCTCCATCGGAAAAGATGGGAATTTTTGGACGAGGGCAGCGGGGACCCAGGGTAACCCTTCCCCTGTTTCTAGTTCCCTTCTGCCTCGGGCTCTCTTATCTCTTTCTTGACGCTTTTTAGCCTTGGTTTTCTTTCCTTCCCCTACCGGGCTCTGAACTAGATCATCGTGGTTAGGCAGCGGATTCATCTCTTCTGCCTCTATTTCCTTCTCAGAAGCCTCTTTGACCTCCTCTTCTTTTTCCGGTGTTTCTATTTTCTCTACCAGGGATTCTCTGGATTCAACTACGGGGGTTTGGGATCGAGTAGAAACCAACCCTATTTTCATGGCTATTCCCTGACTTAATCCACCCGGAAAAGAAGGCCAGTCCCGTCCTAAAACTAGCTTTTGGGGCAGCTCAGGGACCACTGCTACCTGTAGTTTCCGTTCTACCCCTAGCGCTTTAACATTTACTTGGTGTAAGGGATAGGGGAGCCGTGCGCCATGTACGCACTTTATTTCTATTTGTTTTGGGGCTACCGGGCGAGACTGTTTCAAGGTTTCCCAAAACTCTTGGGCAATTAAGCTTTGTTCCGCCCCTGAATCAAGGATAGCCATAGCGTCCGCCCCATCTACTTGCACCTGTAAACATATTCCTTTTGGGACTGGTTTTTCTGCCCCTACTATAAGAACTGTCTTAGTTCGACATTCTTTCATAATGTGACCGGGTCTGCCACATTTATAGCACCTCCTGGTGTTCCTACCTATCTCATTCTTACCAGGGTCATACTCATACATTTTAACTCTTGCATACTTTTTGCATTCATTTATCCCAGTCACACCTGTGCCTTTTAAGAGGCCTACGTTAGAGGTATTTGCATGTTTGGCTTCTTTAAATACTTCAGCCATTTTGGCTGCTTCTTCTGTATTTGAACAATTTTGCAAGGTTAAGAATGTTCTCATCTCAGATGGTATTGCTAACAAGAACTGTTCTAAAACAATTTTATCTAAGATAGACTCAAGTGTCTTAGCTTCAGGGTCTAACCATTTATAAGCTAGGCTTTTAAGCCTCTGGCATAAAGCTTTTGGAGTCTCATTCTCCAACATCAGTGCCTCTCTAAATAATCTTTTGTAATGCCTTGGGGTAAGACCAAGGCGATCTTTCACTGCCTTCTTAATTTCACTGTAATTATTGGCTAGGCTAGCTGGCATGGCCTTAAAGGCAGATAAAGCCTCGCCATGCAAAGTCATGGCGAACCGCATCGCCCACTGATCTGCAGGCCATTTTAAGTTCCCGGCTATGCGTTCAAACGCCTCTATAAAGTCATCGGGATTGTCCTCCTGCCTCAAATGTCTTAATGCAAGACCAGTGTTCATTTCTACTTGCGGTACTGCCGCTCCTTCTCCTCGAGACTTCTTCAGTAGCGCAGTCATCGCCTCCAGCAACGGTCGTTGCTGTTCTTGCATCGCCGTCATGTATTGCTCTTGCAGGTGTTGTAGCATCCTTGCTTGCTTCTCCTGCTGCTCGTTCATCCAGGCTAACATATCCTGGGGATCCATCTTCCTTTTTCCTCTCTCTGTACCTGAAAAGACAAGAAGAGAGAGACCCACCAAGTGCGGTACAACAAAAGGTTTTTTTTTTTTTTTCTCCCTGTTATAGCGCCCTCTTTTCTCACGGTATCCTGTACCCGTCCACCCAGGCTACTAATACCTTAGTCTCCTGGCAGACTTCAACATGTGAGAAAAGGTCTTTCCAGCCACTGGCTGCTCTGCCAGCCGAATCCTCTTCAGATAATGGCTTTAAATCCACAATTTCTCCTGCTTTTCAGCAGTGTCCTTTTTACTTTTTCAGGCAAATCCTTGTTATGCCCCCTGAAAAATTATCCTCATTTCTACGCCATTCATGTCACCGCCTCTGAGCCCAAGCGGTAGAAACTGGTATTGCTTGGCTCCTCGAGGGTGGTAGTTGTGCCTTCTTTTGTACAAAATCACAGAACAAACTTTAGTTCAAGTTTAGGGCTTTATTCCCCGTCCCTTGAGGTTTCTTTCTCTTTTGGGTAACACAAAACAAGAGCCCACTTTGGCTTATAACACAAATTAAATGGATAACAAAAATAGCTTCCTGCAGCTTCCAAACTTTAAACCAAAGAAAATAACAAACAGTCTTGCTGTCTCACACAAGCCTTTTCTCTGCTGGCTAATAATACAGCTCATGTCTGTTTGTTGGAGAGTGATTGAAAGTTAGCATACAGCTTACAACACTGGAGCTATGGTCACAATTAAATATCTATCTCAGAGAAAACTCTGGTTCAGCCACAGTTAAAGAGCAGTCCATTAATTCAGGAATTACAGATACCTCTGAATTTTCATATTCCATTAATTCCGGCTCGTCAGCATTTACATTCTTAACATCAGCTGTTGAATGAGAGTATGGCTGGGTTGCTTCGTCAAACAGGAAGTTCCTCTCTGTATCTGAGCTAATACCTCCCTGGGAACTACCATATGACTTTGAGTTGAGCTTTGCAAAGCTCTGCCCCTGCTGGTATCCTAGTAGATAGCTCAAATCTCTGTTTGCTTTGTTATTAGGATAATTACGGCAGGTTCTGTGCCGGTTCAAGTCTAGCTTTCTTAACTCAGCTGACCTGGATTGCAAAGCTTCTGACGGAACTTTGCCAGAAGCTGGGAGCTCACAATGACTGGGGAAATCTTCAATTCCTTCTGGTAGGTAAAACTCGCTTCTCCTAGGTTTTCTGTAACTAGGGGAAAAGTTATTCTCAGCCTCTATATAGCTTGTGTTTGTGCGGCTATTTCTAGGACTCCAGGGTTTTAACCTCTCAGATAGCAAATAGCTTTTACTTTCATTCCTTGCACTGGTACCTGCTATTGCAGTCTTCCCACGTTTCTCTTCTCTTTCATGCACATATACGCTATCAGGCTGCTGACTTCCCACTGTTTCATACCGGTCTCTGGATTCTCTCAGACCTTCACGCTGGCTCCCTCGTTGCTCCAATATTTCACTCTCACTCTCATTCTCTCTTTCAGACCAACTCCATGCTCTCCACGGCTTCAACTGTGTTTGCCGCAGTCTCGCTGATTGTGACCTTTGTTGCTCCAACTCCTCTCCCTTTCTAACTGTTTGAGAGCCTATTTTATCCTCGTGTCTCCTGACTCCACCTCCACCCAGCTGATCCCTATTAGGCAAAGTGAATTCCCTTTCTTTGCTACCTGGGTGTGTCTGCATAGGTCTTGTGCACGTGTGCCTGGGTTGTCTATAGCAACCAGCTGCCATTATTTTGTTTACCCTGTCATTTTTTCTCCGATCATTCGCGCTGATCTCCATTTTCTCGGGCTGCCCTAGGTCTACCCTGTGACACAATGTAATTCATTTTTATAGCCCGAAGGTTCTGAGACCTCCTTATTGGCGTATAGATGTGCTGCAAAGTGATAAATAGAAGTGATTTTTGTCTTCTCCTTTGAAAGCATTTTTTTTAAGATTAATTTTGGAACAGTGGAGTGTTATATTGTCACTAGAATGTAGTGGGGGGGGGGGCAGCTGAGCTGACCAGGCACAATGCCAGTGGTCCAGTTCCATGTGCAGATCTACATCAGCTCTCTGTTCGCCAGTTGGCCGGGGGTTGCTGTCATCATTTACCTCAACTGGCCCTATTGCAAACAGTGATAGTGTGTGTCTGTTCTTCGCAGATCATGTTCCCTACCCTGACCCACAGAGGGCAGGTTTGCTACGTATATCTTCGTCATGTGAGTCCAGACTCACCCCTGCTCCAAAAACAGGTGTCCATGGCAACCTCACTGAATATGCATTATATTGCAAGCATCATGGTCCACACAGGCTACACATTACTGGCAAATAGAAATGGACATAGAAAACCTCCAAGGCTGTCTGCAAAGAATACCCCATACACTGGCAGTGATGGTGAACTGCAGCAAAACCTACCTCAAACAACCTGGGTACTGTGGACCTGGTGCTGTCCACACGACGTTACCCTCAGGGTGATCACAGAACATGCACAATGGCATGGTCAGTAGGCACACTGTGCCAGTAACACGCACGGTCAGTCCCCCTACCCAGTTGACATGCTGCAGAGGTGCAAACCCCATCTGGTGAGCAGATGTAGACTGCTGTTCTGCATGTGAATTGCATCATGGGTACTCTTGGTGCTAACCTATCCTGGTAGCCACACCAGACAGTGTGTCTGGTGACCTGCACTGGTTCAGTAGCTAGCCATAGTTTAGTTACAGCCAATATTGATGTAGGACAATGGTTAATATAATGACCTCAGTGGGAGAGGTCATGGGTTCAATACCCCAGTGGGCCTGTATATTGATGTATCCGGATGGATATAATATACTGTATTATCATTACATCAGAGCGTTTTACCACATGAAAAACTTTTTAAAAGTGTAGCCAGTCGCATACAGTGGGTATGTTGGAAGAGTGGTGTGGGCTGCAGGTTGCTAGATTAGCTGGTGAGCTATATACAAAGTGCATCCTTCAGTAAAACTGTTTGAGGCTATGGCCGTTTATGCCTGTAACAGTCTGACATAGATCTGAAATCAGTGTGCACATCCCAAAGCACCCTCAGCTCAGTTGCCCAAACTAAGGTGCCCTGTAAAGAGCCCTAGCTGTGTCCTTACACTATCCCGGTAAGCAGAGCAGAAAGTGTGTGCAGATGACCTGGTGTAGCTGTGTAGCCAGCCATTGCTATGTTAAAAGGCATAGCACACTGGTTAATACAATGCCTTCACAGCCAGTGGTGATGGGTTTGAGACCCCAGTGCACCAACATCAAGATAAATGCTCAAAGACGTATATCGTGGTAAGAATAGTCAGACACATGTCTGCAGCATAAATCTTTTCACCGTAGCCATGTAGCACAAGGTGCCTCACAGCATGACGTGGCAGGAAGTGCGTCATAAGGCACCCTATGAAGCGGCCTGGACAAAGGGCAGAAAGCCTGCAGCGCCGCGTATCTTGGAGGTGCCACCGTTCGGCGTGTACCGGCCGTGGCACGGGCACATAGCTAGAGCACCCTACTGATGCGTGGCAGCGCGTGTTGATGCATGGCAGTGCACATGCGCGCATATGTGACGTGCGTGCATGCGTCAGCAAGGCATCGGAGAAAATGGCGACGCGGTCAAGGAAGTGTGCCTTCACCCGCCGGGAGCTGCAACACCTTGCAGGACTAATCTGAGTTAGGCAGCACAAACTATTTCCAGGCTCCTCCAAACACCAGGACCTCTGCCACGTTAGGAGGGCATGGGAGCGCGTCACGAAACGGTACAATCGTATTGCCGACTACCCACGTGAGGTAAGTGTATGGGGACAGGTCACACAATGCAAGGTGTGCAACACATTATCCAGCAATGAACACACATCATACATATACAACATAGTATAGACACCAGTCTTTGGGCCATCCAGTGCTGAATGTAGCTGCGTATGCTGCTGTGTGTAGGTATGCCCTATCCCCAGGAGGCTAAGGACCTGATCACAGAGGTCCAGTTGTCAGCCTGGTGTTATGGTACCTGCTGCTGTTGATGTGTTACAATCCACCCTAACTCCAGGAGCCCTTAGATCTGCCTAAAGAGGTCTGGTAAACAGCATGCTGATATGGTAATTTCTGCAGTTGCAGGTTCACACATCTGCCCTACCCCCAGGAGTCCTGAGACCTGATTACACAGGTCTGTAATAAATCCAGATATTGTGGTAGTTTATGCAGTTGCAGGTTCACACATCTGCCCTACCCCCAGGAGTCCTGAGACCTGATTAGAGAGGTCTGTAATAAATCCTGTTAGTATGGTAGTGTATGCAGTTGCAGGTTCACACATCTGCCCACCCCCAGGAGTCCTGAGACCTGATTACACAGGTAGATAGTAGATAGTCATGGCCTAATGGGAGACAGCCAACATGGCTTTAGGCAAGGAAGATCTTGTTTTACTAATCTGTTATGTTTTTTTGAAGGTGTGAATAAACAGGTGGACAAAGGTGAGTCAGTTGATATAGTGTATCTGGACTTTCACAAAGCCTTTGACAAGGTCCCTCATCAGAGACTTTTGGCAAAACTAAAGAGTCATGGGATAGGAGGCAGTGTACTACTGTGGATCAGGAACTGGTTAAAAGATAGAAAGCAGAGGGTAGGGCTAAATGGCCAATTTTCCCAATGGAGAAAGGTGAATAGTGGTGTACCCCAGGGATCTGTGCTGGGTCTGCTGCTTTTTGACATATTAATAAACGACCTGGAAAGTGGAATAACAAGTGAGGTTATCAAACTTGCAGATGACACAAAACTATTTAAAGTTGTTAAAACCCAAGAGGATTGTGGAAAATTGCAAGAGGATCTTGATAAATTGGAAGACTGGGCATCAAAATGGCAGATGAAATTTAATGTGGACAAGTGCAAAGTTATGCACCTAGGGAAGAACAACCCAAACTATGGTTACATGATGCAAGGTTCCACATTAGGAACCACCACCCAGGAAAAAGATTTAGGCGTCATTATGGATACCATGTTAAAACCCTCCGCCCAGTGTGCAGCGGCAGCCAAGAGAGCAAATAGAATGCTAGGTATCATAAGGAAAGGAATGGAAAATAAAACAAAAGATATTATAATGCCTTTGTATCGTTCCATGGTGAGACCGCACCTTGAATATTGTGTGCAATTCTGGTCGCCGTATCTTAAAAAGGATATAGCGATATTAGAAAAGGTTCAGAGAAGAGCCACCAAAATGGTAAAGGGGATGGAAGGATACTCCTATGAAGAAAGGCTAAAAAGGTTAGGGCTCTTTAACCTGGAAAAGAGACGGCTGAGGGGAGATATGATAGAAGTCTATAAATTAATGAGCGGAGTGGAACTGGTAAACGTAGATTGATTGTTTACGTTATCAGAATATAGAAAGACTAGGGGACATGCAATGAAGCTACAGGGTAAACTATTTAAGACTAATAAAAGAAAATATTTTTTCACTCAACGTGTAATCAAACTCTGGAATTTGTTACCGGAGGATGTAGTAAAGGCTGTTAGTGTTGCTGGATTTAAAAAAGGTTTGGACAAGTTCTTGGAAGAAAGGTCCATAAACCATTATTAAGAAGGGACCCAGGATATCAATGCTTGACCCATACAAGCATTGTGGAACCTGTGTCTTTTGGGGAAACTGCTAGGTACATATACCTAGATTGGCCACTGTTGGAAACAGGATACTGGGCTTGATGGACCTTGGTCTGACCCAGTATGGCATATCTTATGTTCTTATGTTCCTCTCCCCTTCCCCCTCCCCCTCCCCCCTTCTCTCTCCCTCCCCTCCCCCTTCCTCCTCCTCCACCCCCCACCCCCTTATGTGTTCTTATGTCTGTAATAAATCCAGATATTGTGGTAGTTAATGCAGTTGCAGGTTCACACATCTGCCCTACCCCCAGGAGTCCTGATTAGAGAGGTCTGTAATAAATCCTGGTAGTATGGTAGTGTATGCAGTTGCAGGTTCACACATCTGCCCACCCCCAGGAGTCCTGAGACCTGATTACACAGGTCTGTAATAAATCCAGATATTGTGGTAGTTTATGCAGTTTCAGGTTCACACATCTGCCTTACCCCCAGGAGTCCTGAGACCTGATTAGAGGTCTGTAATAAATCCTGTTAGTATGGTAGTGTATGCAGTTGCAGGTTCACACATCTGCCCTACCCCCAGGAGTCCTGAGACCTGATTAAAGAGGTCTGTAGTAAATCATGTTAGTATGGTAGTGTATGCAGTTGCAGGTTCACACTTCTGCCCACCCCCAGGACTCCTGAGACCTGATTACACAGGTCTGTAATAAATCCAGATATTGTGGTAGTTTATGCGGCAGGGGGTGAGGAGGGCGAGGGGGAGGTGGAGGAGGAGGCGGCGGAGGAAGAGGAGGAGAGCAGGGAGGGGGCGAGAGAGAGAGAGGGAGGGTGGGTGGAAGGTGTCGGGGGAGGAGGGGGTGTGGGGGGGAGGGTGGCTCTGTGGGTGGGAAGGGACACAGGACAGCACAGGGCACTGTGGGTCCCTGCCAGCTGCCACATGTGTGCTTCGATGGTGGCCGCATGGGAGTAGCGTCCCCACCCATTGCCACAGACAGGACCCACGCTCATGCCACCACACAAACACCGGGCACCTGGCATGGATGTGGTAGCAACGCATGACCAGGTTTACATCTGTGTGTCCCATGAGCCATTCTCATGCCAGGAAAGGGTCCTGATGAGGGGTTGTGTGAATCACAGATCTCACACATGGTACAGTGTCGCAGTTCACTGTGTCAATGCTTGATCTGCGCACCGGTCATATGAGATGAGCCAGATGACATGGGGAGTCATGGCACACACATATATATATATAGGGGGGCCCTGTTTGCTCTAACGCTGGCGCACAATGCAGATTACTCTGACAAGCTATGCTAGGTACCAATACCCATGTGGAGGGGTCAGTCAAGTAAGCTGTCTAGGTGACCTTGGATAGGTGTTTACCGCTGTGCGCTTCCTTGGGGTATATGGCCGTGAACAGTGTGACTATGTCTGAGCTCCTCAACATGCTGACATCTGACAAGCCATGCTACAAAAGGGGGGAACGCACATGGCACCCCCCCCCCCACAACATAAGAAACGATCTGCTATGTTACCAACATATTGTGGTGCACATGGAATCTCATTGTGGATGTTACGTCAACCCCCATGGGGATGGTTGTGTATGCTGTACCCACCTTCAGTATCATGCCTTGCTGAGGCATTGTGGGCCCGCAGCTCCGCCAAGATCGTAGCCATGCTGGTGGGAGGTGTGGCTGATGTCCCTGGCACCTGCATGGTGTGGTGACTCCCCTCCATCTCTGTACCCTCTACAGCCTATGAGTTGCTGCTTGTGGCCCCCACTGTAGCGTTGACAGCCGGTGGTTTGTCCTCTGCCTCGGGCAGCACATTGTTTCCTGTTGTGCCCTCGCCATTGCTGGCGGTGTCCCCGTACATTGCGGCCTCTGGCCCCTCAGCATCCTGAGACCCTGCCACATCTTCCTCCTCATGTGCCTCCATGATCCGGTAGTCACCTGGGGGGGTGGAAAAGGGTACACAGCACAGATGAGTTTGCGCAGCGCACCTATGTACATCTGTTTAGTACATCCCTGCCAAAATCAATGTGTTGTCCGCCTGTGCCTGCTGTTGCTGCGCCTACAATGGGGGACAGCACATGTGCCTACAGTGTGCTATGCCTGGCAGGGGGTGGGGGGGAGCAGCCCCATTCCCTGGTGTAGCTGTGCCACATGGGATGCAGTGTGTGGGGGATGGTGTGCTGAGTGCAGCACCCCTTATATGCAGCATCAGGTATGGACTGGTCGCCTGCCCTTGGATGTGGCCTCAGTAATACATGTGGCTGTGGTGCATGTGGGAGCCCTGAGTGGAATTGTGTGCCGTCATTGTGTGTGTGAGCGATGTGCTCGCATTGCCCTGAGTGGTATGCACGTTAGGTGTTGCAGGATGTGTCCGTGTCAGCGGGACGTGTGTGTGGGCTCTCCGCTTCACAAGACACTGTGCGGTGTGGGTGGACAGCTATCCCATACTCCGTGGGTGTGGTGGGGTGTCTCGGGGGATGGGTGGAGCACTGCTGGGCATGGGGTTGCACCATGTGTGGGAGTATGGGAATGTGTCTGTGGCACTGCGGGATGTGTATAAGGGCTGATCCCAGGTGGTGTGGGTGTTGTGCTATGTGCAGTTGGTACGGGTGTGGCAATGTGCACACCAATGTCTGGTGAGGGTGGGTGGGGGATCCCCACTGTATGTGGACCCCAACAAGAGTGTTAAATGTGTGACATGTGTGTGAGGTGTTTGCTGGCGTTTGTTTGCGTCTACATCATCATCCCCGTGTTCCCTGTCAGTGGTCTGGGATATGTCTCTGGATAGGTTAAGAGCATACAGACGTCATAGCTGTTTTGGTGGTGTGTGTGGGTACCCTCAGGCCAATGTGTTCTGGGCTAGTTGTATGTCCCTCTTGTATGTTTCCCCCTGTCACAATGTGCTGGGTGACTGGCTGCATATGTATAATGAATGGTTGTGACCTATATGCCAGGTACTATTTTAGCATGTAGACCTCAGGGGGACAGAGAAATCAAGCTAATAATAATGAATACACCCCAAAAAGAGTAGGCACAAATACACAAATCAATATAAACCCTCATAAGCCATATGTGAGGAAGGAACGCTAGACCAATCTGGGTAGGATAACTTCAGTAGTAGAGGAAACAGACCTCAGTTAGTCTCCCAACCACAAATCCTTAGGAGGAGGAGTCCTTCGAAGGGCAGACAAGCCCTGTAATCACATGAACTCTGCATACATCAGTGGCCAAAATCACCTATATGAAAAGGCCAGAGGGTCCAGCAGCACAGCATCAATTCACAGCACTAGAGAACACCAATGTAATAGTTATACAAGGAGGTTATCTGACTAGTGGCAAATGATATCCCAATGGGGCTCTTTACTGTTAACATTGCTGCTCATGTATGCTGTGATCCTCTTTGATTACGGTGGGATATCATTAGCCACTCCTCAGATAGGTCTTTTAGATTACTATTACATTGCTGATCTGTAGTGCTGTGAATTGTTGCTGTGCAGCTTAACCCTCTGGGCTTTGCATGGAGGTTTTCTGAACCATTGATGTATGCAGTGTTCAATCAAATATGGGCCTTGTCCGCCACGCCTCCTCCTTCTCCACAGCTTTGCCGTCCTCGACTACGTTCAGGACTGTGTCTATCATGCACACAGGCCCAGGTACCTATCACACACACCCTGTACCTACCCTGCCACGTGCTGCTGTTTCATCACCCCACAGTTGCCTGTGGTAGGGCACGCATGCTCTCAGGACATGGGCCCCCACCAATCCCCTCCATGGGCCGCATGTGCTTGGGCGTGCCCTGTACGTGTGCTGCATATCTACTAGAACTACTACTCCTAAGCATTTATAAAGTGCTACCAGGTGCACGCAGCGCTGTAAAAGTGAAAACACAAAAAACAGTCCCTGCTCAAAGGAGCTTACAATCTAAAAAGACAAAGCAAGAAAAAAGTTAGGAACAAGGGCAAAGAGACAAGAGCAGGAGAGACAGGGCAAAGGAAAGAGGTAGGAACAAGTGTGAGAGGAAGACAGAAAGGTGAAATAAAAGAGGGGAAGGAAGGAGTACAGCAAACTCATAAGCCAAAGGCAGAAGCGAAAAGATGAGCTTTTAACTTGAGTTTGAAGAGGGGCAAAGAAGATGCCTGATGTACAGACAAAGGACATTTATTCCAAGCGTAAGGAGCAGCAGGGTGAAAAGTACCGACCTACCTGCCTGTGGATGGGCGGTATCCAGCGCTTCTGGCAGTCCACGCAGGTAGATGGGGCCAAGACGGTCTGCGAGCTCCTGCTCCAGGTGTGTGAGGGTTGGGGCAAAGGGGGCACCCCTACCTGTGCCCATGGCATGTTGCCTCTCCGCCACCATGTGTGCTCGGACACCACGCTTAATGTCATTGAATCTCTTTCTCAGGCTGTCCAGGTCCCTGGTTGGTCCCCCTGCCTGGGCTACGGCCTCCTGTACCTCCTCCCACATGTGTGTACATGTTGCCACAGTGGTGCTGTTGCTCAGCCGGCCATAGAGCACCTCATACTGCTCCAACACACTGGCCAGCAGGATGTGGTTTTCTTGCTGACTGAATCTCAAAGCCCTTCTCCGTTCCTCAGCTGGCACCAGTATACGTCTCCGTTTGGCTCTGGGTGGCCCCTGGCTGGGCTGCGACACACCCGATGGGCCTGCAGCCACCACCAGAGGCCCAACACTCCCTGCCGGCTCTGGGTCCTGCTGAACAGGTTCCCCCCTCCCCCCTCCCCTCCTGCCATGACCTGTCACTCTATCTCCCTGCCCTCTGTGCCCTCTACCTCCCTGTCACACATCCCTGCCCTCGGCTCCTCTGCTCCACCTCCCGCCTACTCCTTGCCTCCCCTCCTCTCCCTGCCGCCTGCTCCTCAACTCAGCTCCTGTCTCTCTCTCCTGCTCCTCGTCTCCTCTCCTCTCTCTCTCGCCTGCTTTGCAACACACCTCTCCACACCAAACCTGCCTCTGACACTCTCCACCACCACTCACCAACCTAGCCACTCTCCACAACAAACCTGCTTCTGACATTCTCCTTGCTTCACCAACAACCAACAGTGCACGCCTTGTCTCCCTCGCCTACACAAACCCCTTAGTGTGTACCAGGTTTGCATGTGTATTTATGTTTTTTTTTACTCTGCACACGTTGCGCATACGCAGTGGTGCGAGTGCGTTGGCTGCGCGTGTTGTACATGCACCGCAGAGACACAGAAGGTGCATGTGCGAGATACCACATTGCACATGCGCTGTGCATGACCGTGAGATATGCGCATGTGCTGCGTGCTGTTACGTGCATGCACCAAGCCTCACGCTCATGCACAGCGCATGTGTAACATGGTGTCCCGCACATGCACCTTCCATGTCTCTGCGGCACATGCACAATGTGTGCAGCCGACGTGCTCATGCCACTGCGAATGCGCAATGCGCGCAGAGTAAAAAAAAACCATAAATACACATGCACACCTGGTACACGCTGAGGGGTTTGTGTAAGTGAGGGAGGCAAGGGGTGTGCTGTTGGTTGTTGGCGAAGCAACGAGAGTGTCAGAGGCAGGTCTGGTGTGGAGAGTGGCTGGGTTGGTGAGTGGTGGTGGAGGTGTGTGGTTTGGTTGGTGAGTGATGGGGGAGGTGACTGGCAGGGTTGGTGAGGGGTGGGGGAGGTGTGTGGCTAGGTTGGTGAGGTGCGTGTCTGAGTTTGAGTGAGATAGAGGAGTTGAAGTGGTGACGTTTATGGCGGGCTTTGTGGTTGCTGCATGTGCAGTGGGAGGTGTGCAGGGGCTGCGGTTGCCTGACGGGGGAGATGGTGTCCATGGGGCTGAGGCACAGGGCATGGGTTTAGTCCCGCTGCAACACAGACCTGCAGCGGTGGGGGAAGGCCAGGCATGGGCTGTGCCGGCATGGCGCAGGAGGTGTGCGGAGTTGCAGGCTCTCCAGCCTCGCCTCTACAGGCCCAGGGTCCAGCTCCAGGGAATGCGTGAGGACCAGGTCATCTCCCTCTACCGCTTGAGCATGGGGGCTATTAGGGAGCTCTATGAGGATCTACGAACTGACCTCGAGCCCCTGACTGGTTGGTCACATGCCATACCGGGTTTGGTCAAGCTCCTTGGTGCCCTACATTTCTTTGCCTCTGGCTGTTTCCAGTCATCTGTGGTCGTAGTGGGTGGCATGAGCCGCCTCACCTTCTCACGCTGTCTCCACCAGGTACTGCATGCCTTGATCAGCCGGGTGGGGAATTACATTGCCATTCCCAACACTAGGCAACAGTGGAGGACCCTGAACCAAGCCTTTGAGGCATTTGCCGGGATACCACACGTGATGGGAGCTATTGATTGCACACATGTTGCCCTGGTCCCGCCCAGAGACAGGGAGGTAGTGTTCCGCAACTGCAAACACTACCATTCCCTGAATGTTCAGGTTGTATGTGATGCAAATAGGCATATTCTGAATGTGGTCCCTAGGTTTGCAGGGTCCACCCATGACTCCTATATCCTGCATCACTCGGCACTATTCAGACAATTTGAGGCAGGCCAGTATGAGGACTGTATACTGCTGGGTGTGTATTTCTCATCTCTGACATGCACATGGTGATCCTCTGACTAACCGTATGTGCACATGTCTGTCTTTGAGGTGTATCCCTAGTTGTGTGTGTATGGGGGGGAGAGCCCTCCAGCTCTTCCTTGCTACAGTGCTGTGTGTTGATGGTAGAATGGATGCTAGCATTTGTGTCATGGTTACAGATTATGTTGATTGCAATCCTTACACCTACCCCTTGTTTTGTGTGTCATAACTTCACACGCTGATGCATAGTTGTGGTGTCCCATCATGTGATGTCATATGTTTGTGTCAGGTTGTTTTGTGCGTTCGGCTTGCACGTACATACTTGTGTCCATTTGGGTGGACATGAGCTCCTGCTTTAACGTTCCACATTTCTTTCTGCAGGTGATTCAGGATATGGGTGTCGCCCCTGGTTGCTGACCCCTGTGTGTCAACCATGGACACGTGCAGAGAGGAGTTACAATGAGGTCCATGCCTCCAGCCACTCCGTCATAGAGCGCACCTTTGGCGTTTTAAAGAGTCGCTTCAGGTGTCTGGATAGGACAGGCGGGGCCTTTACAATACAAAGCACAGACTGTGGCAGAGATCATTATAGCCTGTTGCATCCTGCACAACATTGCTCTCAGGCACCATATCGTTGTCCAAATTAATGAGGATCTGGAAGATGATCCTACGTGCCCTCCTGTACGTGGCCGTGGTGACCAACTTGAGGGCACAGCAGTCAGGCGGCAGGTGATTCAGGAGGTCTTCTCATGTAAGTACTGCATATGTTGCCACATACATTTGCTTAGATATGTGTGTACTCCTACTACTAGTGAACATTTGTATCCCAATAGCAGTAAGATGCAACACTGCACTGACATATAACGGACACTGCCTGGCCATCCGAGCTTACAATCTAGTCATGACTGAAACGCAGAAGATGTGAGCAGGGCACAACAGCAAGTGGAGGTGGATTATGTGTGTCAGGATTAGTAGGCTTGGGGGAGGTGGTAAGCTGTCACACATGATTTGTGGCTGATTGGGAAAGGGCTGCTGTATAGCCACAGGTAGTTAGTTTGAGGCTTTGGGTGCAGCAAGGTGAAAGGCGTGTAGTCTGGGGTCAACAGTAGGAGAGCGGCCCATAGATGGGACCAATTGCCTAGACGTGTGTGTTTCACATTTTGGAATATGAGTTGATTGATTGGATTGTATGCTCTGATGAGCAGGGACTGTATGTGACATGTTTCTGTATAGCACTACTTAAGACAGGTAGCACTATATACATGCTCAGTAGTAGTTGTATTAGTGGTAGTTGAGATCAGTAAGGGAAGTTACTGCAACACCACAGTGTGACTGCATGTATAGGTCAGCAGGAGAGCCTTGACATGGATGCGGAGATGGATAGGGAACCTGTGAGGTGTCCTGACAGGGGGCGTATTATTGCCATTATGTGTGTGGCTGTAGATTGGCCATGCAGTGTAGTGTTGCATATTTCGAGGCAGACAGAGATGATTCAAAGGCAGATCAGCAAGGTGTAGGTTACAGTAGGCAAGCCGGGAGCTGATTAGGGGGTGGATTGGGGTTTTAGTTGTGTGTTCAGGGAAGACTGGGGAAATATAGCTGATGTCATCTAGAAAGAAACCACAAGCCTCAGCTACAAGCTGGGTATATGTGTAGAGGAGGAGAGTGGAGTCCAAGACAACACCTACATTGAGGACCCTGGAGAAAGGAAGGTGTGGCCACATAGACACTCTGATGGGAGGGGAGGGTTTAGGTGCACATATGGGATATCCATGCTTTGCCATTGTCAATTTCACATAGTGGGATGACATGCAGCCATCAATGTCAGGTGGCAAGCAGACATCGGGGTGTGGTTTGGCAGATATAGCTCAGGTGTGGAGAGATATATTTGCAACTCATCAGCCCACAGCTGGTAATGTAAGTCAAGGGATGAGATAGCCACACCAAGGAAATGGATATCGACAGAGGATAAGGAAGAAGCCCCTGGATATTTTCCTGTGGTACAGGAACTGACAGTGGGGTAGCAGAGGACATTGAGATACCAGAACACACACTGAAGGGGCAGTGGGAGCGATATGGGGGGTGCAGGATAGTACTGCGGCCTTAGAGCCGAGCAGGGACACGGTAGCGAGGAGATGGTTCTGTTCAACAGTTTTGAAGGCAGCAGAGAGGTGAGGAAGGGGACAGACAGAGTACAGGCCCTTGTATTTTCCACACACACTTCAGTGATAACATTAATATGAAGCAAGTCTGTACAGTGTGATGGGGAACAGTCAGTTTGTAAAGGATCTTGGAGGGGTCTGCGAGCTGAGGATGTGAAGGTGCAGTGTGTGTTTCACAGCTCCAACATGACATATGTATGTTTATCTTGTGTTTCTCAATCCACAGGACATACTTGGTGACCCTTCTGGTGCTGTGGTGCAGTGGCAGCTGACTGTACATCATCCAACATGCAGTAGTCTGGGGTAGGTGGACCTACAGCTACTTTGTCTGTGGCGACAATCAGGGGGAGCACGTGTCTGCAGTGATCTGTCATATTGTACATATATTGTTGTTCACCTCTTTGCCCTGCACCCGCATACCCCATATGTTGCTGTTGGCACACATATCCACACGTGTTCCTGGCCAGTTCGTCTTCTCCAGCACTGTCTCTGGGACACGTCCAACAGAGATGTGTGTGTCTGCAGGTCCTAGGTGTTCGGGTGGTGGGCTGCACGTACACCCTTCCCTGACATTGTAGCATCAGCCAACAGCAGTGTATCATTGCATTTGACAAGCCTTTATCTCCACTAATCTCCAATTGTGCACATACAGGCCATATGCTACTGCTGGCACGCTCACCTTAGCATACTGTGTGGGTGTGTGTTTTGGGTTGGCTGTCTGATGATACAGTGTGCAGGCATTTTGCATTATCATGTGATGTGAGGGGTCTGTACACCTGGGGAGCGGTGGTGACTGTTCTATCTCTACCTTACTGCTGTTTACCTTGTGAACATTGTGGCCATGTGTTGTGTGTTGTGAGCTGATCTATCTCTTGTGTGCTGACAGACCACTGCGCAACAGCATTTATGTATCACAGATATCGCCATAATGTGGACATGCATCAACAGTGGCTGGACATGGGGACATGGTGATTCTACACATTTCAATGACATCTTCTCCCTTCACTGTGACATGTGGTGGCCTTTGAGAACCTCAGGGTATCACAAACAGACACTTGCTGCAAACACATGGTAGGTTGCACCTTTGGTCTTTTGGGAATGACATCAGCCTTTACATGTTAATGATTTGCTGTTTGTTTCATGGACCTTTCATGTTGAGTCTCTGTACACCAACGCTGATGCACATGAGGTGGAGTTGTGAAAAGCCTGTGTAACATGGGCATGGACATGACCATATCCATGTGACACCATCGTCTGCAGTTCCAATTCCAAATGTCCACAACATGCACTGTGTTCTGTGTTGTGATCATGTTATGTTTGCCTGTGTGACGTTTCATTACGTACATATTGATGTTTGACTCTCTGCAATTTGGGCTGATGTTGCAAGCAGCATACCAATACATTGTTTATCCTCTTCTGACACATGGTAGAGGACACACAGCACATCTACTACAGTGCATCCGGCGTCACCATCACCGACCTGTTGGAGGACACAACACCACCATGGAACTATCCCTGAGAAATGGTGCCATAGGATGTTTGACCTCTGCGAGTGGGACACGTGCCTAGGATTGACATTATTGTTGGACTGCTACTTTGAGCATGACAGGTCTGTCCAACACACCGTTGCTTCTGTGCTCTGGCTGGGGGTCAAGTTCATCGCAGGAGACACACATGACCTTTCCAGTACTGTGGCATATTGAGATGTCACACTTGACTATGCATGCCCAGGGTTTCAAGGACAGTCTTAACGGGACTTGTTGGGTTGCAAATACCCTTTGCACTGTGGATACTGTGTACTGGTCCCTACGTGTGCAGCAGGGACTGACATTGTCGCTGTATGTTGTACATCCATTTGACATTGTGTTGTTGTGTTTTGCCCATGTGTGTGACCTGGAACGCAGGATACGCTCATCTGTTTAGTTCAGCACGAGCATACAGCCATGCGTGTGGCACAGGGGAAACATTGGAGAGGTCCTCTTGTCCATGTCTGCCTACCCTCCACTTGGACATGACACAGTATTTGCCACCACACCACTTTACTGCACAACAACATCTTGGATTAAAGTTTGCACTCACCAAGGGTGTTACAGTGCATGTGTGGCATCACTGTATCATGTTTCAACGTACACGGTGCATGTGCATGTGACTGAATATGTTGGTGCAACACAGCATGTGGCAATATGGCTTCTGTGTGGGTTACTGTAACATGTTTGACCTTTATTTCCATCTCTATATACAGGTTATTGTGTTTGTTTACTGTACAGACGTGACGCTCTACATTGATTTACAAACCTAGCATTGCATGTCTGCACAGTCCTATTTATCCCCTGAGGTTCCGGCACTCACATTGCCCCGTTATATTTGGAGTGTGGCAGTGTGGGTGTCCATTTTCTTCCTTCATTTGTGCATTCCATGTACCGTGATATATGTGTACAGACACTGTATCCACACCAACCAGGGCAGGGGACCTTCTGCATAGTGTTATCTCTGCATGTTTCTGCGGTTTGTTTCATTTGAATTCTCTGTGTTCATGTGCCTCTAGTACCTGTTAGCATATCCTCATTTTGCATTTGACGATTGTTTTGGGTTACATTGGTGCTGTTTTGATTCCTATATCAGGCATTATGTGACAGCTGTAACATATATTTCGATATCTGTGTTTACACTTTCTTACTTTTAACAACATATGCTGTTTCATTTTTGTGCCTCCTGTGTTGGCAGACAGATATATTTTTATGAACAGATCATGAATGATGTGTGTTGGGTCCTCATCATGCACCGCCTACTGTCTACATGCACACATATGTAACTAACGCATTTGGGGCGTGCAGCAGCATGTGGAGGGTGGGGGGCTAATGCATGCTGCACACCATGCACCTGATGCACATTATCTCTCCTGCCCATCATCTGTAGATGGGCCAGTGACTTTTCTGTAACATGTGGGTTGCTGCCCTGCACAATGTGTTTTCACTTTTTTCCCTGTTATCCAATCACCTTGATATTATGAAAGGCGGTATCTACGCTATCTGTGATGATTAACCAAAATAAACATATGTGTTGGACGTACATTTGTCTCTGCTGCTGCTTGACCACACTGACACACGTATTTAGTGATTTCCTGGTCATGTACATGGCCCACCTGTGCTCACATCCTTGTATGGTGCCAGCTGTCTATCTGCCAGCCGTCTGACACATCACTGGGTGTTACGGGTGCCCATACACACATTCCCGTTGAGGTAATATCTTTGCATTGTGCTTGCTGTGGTTGTTTGGGATAGTGGTTACGGACATGTGTTGGAACACCATAGGTTGCAGGTTTGATTCCCACATGGGGTTTTATTATTTTTTTGTGTTGTGCTAACCTGACCATGAGCTGCCTGCAGGTTCATCACCTATCCACACACCCTTCCATCTCTTCACTGTACACCGAAGTGTGCCCTCTGTGCTGCCTATCCATCACATATTAGCTGTTACATATGTCTGTTTCTTTGTAGTGTTCACATAGGCAGGGGCGGCCAAAGGGGGGTGCGGGGTCATGTGCGGAGACTTGGTGCGGGGCCTCATTTGCATAAGGGAACTCATTTGCATAAATATTTGCATAGTGTTACCTTACACTAACTTTTAGTAAACATGCCTCTTAATGAGTGTATGGATAAAGAAAGACTAAAAGATTTCTACATTACTATAATCCAGTGCCAACTGCCAAGCACATTAGGAACTACTACAAACACTGCCCATTTAGAACCCATAGCAAACCCGCCGTATCATAACAGCACTACCAGGACTCACAAAGCACAAGACCCTACCTATCAAAAGGCTACACTGAAAATATTAAGCCAATACATTTCAGAGAATAACAATACATGACCTACTGGGGAAAGAGAACAAGTGGCAATGTCAGATAGGAATTACATAAACAGAATACCTCAGCTCAGTTACACATGCAGAACATAGACCATCACCAAACAAGGAATCACAATTTAGAAACAGGAATACAATAATTAAACTGGGAACCCCAAAAGCCCAACAACACTGTAGAAATAAAGCTATAAATTAATTTCCTCTTGTACTAAACAAAGCGCAGACGTTAATGATGCACATTTCCCAGAGCTGGCATATTTCAGTTAATAAATTCAATAAAGAGATATTTTTCTACCTTTTGTGCATTTTTTTCAGTTGCAATTGCTCCAGCCACTTTCTTCTGGTTTCTTTGTGTCTTCTGCTAACTCTCCATCGTCTGTTGTCCATTTGTCCTTTCTTCACGCTTCTAGTTTTTTTCCATTCTCTCTCTACATCTGCTTTAACATACTAATCTTTCTCCTTTTGCACTTTCCTCATTCCTATTTCATCCACTCAAATTTTACCCCTCCATCCTCAATCCCCACTTACTCTCCCAATATCCGGCCAATTGTAGATTTGTCTTCCCTCCCACACAAAATATTTTTTCACTCTCCCAGCTCTACACCATTCTAATCCTCCCCCAACATCAGCTCCCTTCTAGTTCCAGCCCCACCTAGCATCCGCTCCCATCTAGTCCACGCATCAGCCCATTTCCAGTCCTAGCCCCCCATAAGCCCATTTCTAGTCCTATCCTAGCCCCACCATCAGCCCATTTCCAGTCCTAGCTCCCCCATCCGAGTCCCTCCATCAGCTCATTTCCAATCCCAGCCCCCATCAGCCCATTTCTACTCCTTTCCTAGCCCCACCATCAGCCCATGTCAAATCCTAGCTCCCCTCCATTCAGCCCATTTCCAATCCAAGACCCCCATGAGCCTACTTCCAGTTCTAACCCCTCCATGAGTCCATTTCAATCCAAGCCCCCCCCAACAGCCCAGTTCCAGTCCTATCCTAGCCCTCCATCAGCCCATTTCCTGTCCTAGCCCCCCTCACTTAGCCCATTACCAGTCCTAGCCCCCCCATAGCCCATTACCAGTCCTATGCCCCCCATAGCCCATTACCAGTCCTAAGCCCCCCATCACCCCATTTTGTCTTAGCCCCCCATAGCCCATAACCAGTCCTAACCCCATCAGCCCATTTCCAGTCGTAGCCTCCCCACAGCCCATTCCAGTCCTAACCAGCCCATTAGCCAATTTCCAGTCCTAGCCCCCCCATAGCCCATTACCAGTCCTAGCCCCCCCCCATTGCCCATTTACAGTCCTATCCCCCCATGAGCACATTTCCAGTCCTAGCCCCCCCTATAGCCCATTACCAGTCCTACCCCCCCATCAGCCCATTTCCAGTCTTAGCCCCCCCATAGCCCATTACCAGTCCTAACCCCCCTCCCCCCATCAGTCCACTTCCAGTCTTAGTCCCCCCATAGCTCATTAGTAGTCCTACCCCCCCATAGCCCATTACCAGTCCTAACCCCCTCCCCCCATCAGCCCACTTCCAGTCTTAGTCCCCCCCATAGCTCATTAGTAGTCCTAACCCTCCCATAGCCCATTACCAGTCCTAATCCCCTCCCCCATCAGCCCACTTCCAGTCTTAGTCCCCCCCATAGCTCATTAGTAGTCCTACCCCCCACCGCCCATTACCAGTCCTAACCCCCTCCCCCCATCAGCCCACTTCCAGTCTTAGTCCCCTCCATAGCTCATTAGTAGTCCTAACCCCCCCATAGCCCATTACCAGTCCTAATCCCCTCCCCCATAAGCCCAATTCCAGTCTTAGTCCCCCCATAGCTCATTAGTAGTCCTAACCCCCCCATATCCCATTACCAGTCCTAATCCCCTCCCCCATAAGCCCACTTCCAGTCTTAGTCCCCCCCATAGCTCATTAGTAGTCCTAACCTCCCCCCATAGCCCATTACCAGTCCTAACCCCCCTCCCCCCACCAGCCCAGATAGATTAAAAAAAAATACTGGCTGCTACTGCTGCCGCCGTGGCAGCGGCAGAATCAAACGTCAAAGCCGCGGGTCCCCCACTGCCCGCAGAACCACCCGCGAGCATCAGCTCCCGAGTCCCTCCCAAAGCGCGGGCTTTCAGAGCCGCGAGAGTTTCCCTTTCTTCTCACGGCTCTGTTAATCTCGCCGGGGCTGATGGGATTTCCCATCAGCCCCGGCGGGATTAACAGAGCCGCGAGAGGTCAGAGAAGCTCTCGCGGCTCTGAAAGCCCGCGCTTTGGGAGGGATTCGGGAGCTGATGCTCGGAGGTTCTGCCGGGCAGTCGGGGCCCCGCGGCGTTGACGTTTGATTCTGCCGCTGCCACGGCGGCAGCAGCAGCAGCCGGTATTTTTTTTTTTAATGTACTTGGGCTAATGAATGTTTTTTGCGCGGGGCCCCCTGAAACGCGGGGCCCTGTGCAAAAATCATTCTTGCTCAATGGACGGGCCGGCCCTGCACATAGGCAGTCTGCTTGGGGGATTGGCATTGTTGTGGTTCAACTGGTCTGTGCCACACCTGTTTGCAGGTTCAATTCTCAAATGCTCTTTTTCTGTTCTGTTCCATATTTTGCCCTGCTCCACAGAGCATCCCCTGCCACCCTTTGGCTTTAGGTTCTTTCCTCTTTTGCATGCTGTATCCACTGCATAACATTTCCTTGTGTGTGTGCATGTAGTTATATGTGGCTCTGGTCCCAGTTACAGACTGTGATCTGAGCTGTACACACCAGATCTTCATGTGCATTCCATCATGGTTACTGTTGGAGGTTTGCCTATCCTGGCAGACAGCAGAGCTTCTTGTGTGATGCCCTGCAGTATTCTTGTATGCAGCCTTCACTAATGACTTCATGTTGGTGGTGTAGCCTACCGGTTTGTGCATTGACATTTGTGCTAATGGTCGTAGGTTTGATTCCTCTCTGTTCTCTTTCATTTGTATGCCTGCCCTGCACAGCTACTTTTCATTCCTGTAACAGTCATATCTGTGCAGATCTGTGCTGTTGGCACATTGTACCCTTATCACAGTTGCCAACCATCCTTCTGTCCATCTATGTGTGTCTGCCAGCTGTGTGCCGTCCTGCCCTGATGTGCAGGCTGCTACCCCATGTCCTGCACTGGAACACATTTCTGCATTGCAGCTCTTCCTGGTTGCCTCTCCTGTGTGTGCTCTGCATGGCACTGCTACTCCTCTGTCCTCCTGTCATTGCACCTATCCTGCCACCTCTACCTCCTCTGCTGGACACATCTTCCCATCCTCTGCCACACACTGTCATTGTTGCACGGTACATTACCATCATCCTGTGCATCGCTACAGCTGCCCCCGATATGTCTGTCCATTTTTCCAGCTGCCACATGGGCTGGACACAGATTTGTCTGGTCTATCAACTCTGATCTACTTCCTTCCATCACTTGTGCATTGTCTTTCCTTGCTGCTCTGTGCAGTGTTAGGGTTACATCTGTGTTTGGCCCATACCTTTCTTGCTTTTCAACTTGGGGGACCTTACTGCCCTTGGGCACCATTTCTTGAGTCACCTATACATCCTTGAGGCATCTTTAGCCACACCTTAGATTCAGCCAGCTTATGGGGCGCCTAATATGGTGCCTTGGGGGTTGCCAACCTTTCGTCACGCCCTCTGGAGCACATTATGACCCGCCCTGGCTGATGTGGTGGTTTATGATGTGCCTTCTGGTGCGCCCTAAAAGGTGCATTAGGTTATGGCACTGGGGTGCAAGTATTTTTAGCTGGCAGCACAGATTGTTGGAATGTTTCTGACTGTTACAAGCAGGAAAAGGAATTGTCTTGGCCACCCTTACTCATTATGCCCACTGGGGGATTGAACTCATGACCGCTGTCTCAGCAGTCATTGTATTAACCAGTGTGCTACACCTCTGTTGCTGTGATTGCAGGTCAGTGCGCGAAGTTAAGGTTAACGCGTGGTAATGTGCCACGGCTCCCTCTATCACGCGATAACGGACACGGCGCACTTTATTGCGCGATAACCCATGATTGCTACCTTAAGACCAGAACACCCACTTCTTATATGGCATTCTTCACATTATCACTGCAACTAGCGCCGGTGACATTAAGACGGTTTAGTAAACATACCCCTAAGGCTCTTAACATATGCATTAGCATGGAATTGCAGCAGAAGATGATTTTTCTTTCAAATGGGCTGGGAGAGTAATTAAATACATTGAGGTATTTATTACTCAGGATCTGAATTCATTGTATGAGCTTAACTACTGTATGTGGTTTGCAAAATTTAGATGGGATTTGGACTTGTGGTATTCCTTGTGTATTTCTTGGTTCATTAGGGTGGTATTTTTTTAAAATGAACATTCCTGCACTCTGCATTTATGTTTTTCAGGCATTACCAATCTCAGTACAAAAGTGTACATTGCTTCATCTGTAGAGGAAGATTTTGTAGTTCATTTGGCAGCATAAGGCTCTTTAGAATAGCAGGAGGTGGGTGATCCTCTTCTGAAGCAATAAGAAAGGAGGGGATGGCTGTGCCTAACATTTTGCTTTATTATAGAGCATGTCAGTAATGCTCAGCCACTGAGTGGAAGGCCATGGCAGAGCATAAGCTATGAATACAGATCGAACAAGATATGATTGGGGTCCTGCCACTAGGGTCTACGTTGTGGATTCCCAAGCAGTATAGACAATATACGGGTGGGCAATCCCCATTTGTGGACCATACTGTTGAAGTATGAGATAGAGTAATGAGAGAACCAGGGAACCATTATTCCACCTTGACATATATTGAAATAATTTGATCCTTCATGCAAGAATGCAGATGAAGGTATTTTGGGAATGGGAGGGGAAAGGGTTAGAATTTTGGAGTCAGCTTGTAGGTGATGATGGGTTCTTGAGCTTTGGGAATTGCAGTAGCAGTATAGGCCTACGAGGTATGACAAAAAAGAAACAAGACTGTGGCAGCCAAGCCCATGACTCAATGCCATTTGGCTAACTGCTTATGTCACTTTGTTGTGCAACATCTCGCCACTATTCTGCTATAATATTTTTCATCTCTCTCACTCTGGGGCTTTTTTTCAGGTTTTTTTGTAGCACACTGCTCCATTGCGTTGTCATGCAAATGGAGGTGGCAGAAATATGGAGCAAAGAATCAACTTAAAATTTCTGGTTAAGTTGGAGAAGGGCCCAACTGAGTGTCTCCAACTTCTCCAAAAGGCTTATGGAGAAGATGCAATGTCAAGGCCATGAATCTTCAAGTGGCACAAATATTTCAAGACTGGCCGCGAGGAGGTGGGGGATGACCCCAAGTCAGGATGGCCTTCCATGACAAAGACGGCTGAGAACATTGACAGAGTGAACCAGCTGGTGCGGAGTGATTGCAGATTGATGGTGTGGATGATAGCTGAGGAGCTCAGTCTGAACAGAGAGTCAGTGCGGACCATCTTGGTGCAGGAGCTAGGGATGCAGAAGGTGTGCGCCAAGATGGTGCCCAAGCTTTTATCAGATGACCAAAAGGAGCACTAGGTCAATGTTTGTCGAGACTTGCTAGAGAAGATTGGAGAAGATCCAGAGTTTGTTGGCTGAGTCATCACAGGAGACGAGACTTGGGTCTTCCAGTACGACCCTGAAAGCAAAAGACAGAGCCTGCAGTGGAAGACTCGACTGTCACTCAGACCCAAGAAGGCACGCATGTCCAAATCAAGGATCAAGGTCATGCTGATCGCATTCTTCGACCAAAAGGGAGTGGTCCATCATGAGTTTGTGCCTGAGGGTCAGACAGTCAACCAGCACTTCTACCAGCAGGTCCTCAATCTCCTCCATGACCGGGTTCGGCGCAGCAGGCGGGCTCTGTGGAGAGACAAGTCGTGGCTGCTCCACCACGACAACGCGCCCGCACACACCGTGCTCAGTATGAGGCAGTTCTTGGCCAACAAACAGATCACAGCTCTCGACCACCCTCTTTATTCCCCAGATCTCGCACTGTGCGACTTCTGGCTGTTCCCCAGGCTGAAGACTGTGCTCAAAGGAACTCATTTTGCCTCTGTTGAAGAGATCAAGGCCACTGTGATGAGGGAGCTGAGGAACCTCAAGGAGGAGGACTTTACCGAGTGCTTCCATACGTGGCAGAAGCGAATGTGGAAGTGCATTAACACTGGGGGGGGGGATTACTTTGAAGGGGACAATGTCGTAGGGATATCCTTCTATCCCCCTTTACCACTTTGGTCGTTCTTCTTTATACTTTTTCTAATTCTGCTATATCCTTTTTAAGATATGGTGACCAGAACTACACATAATATTCAAGGTGCAGTTGCACCATAGAATGATACAGAGGCATTATAATATCCTTGGTTTTATTCTCCATTCCTTTCCTTATGATTCCTGGCATGCTTTCTTGGCCATTACTGGAACACTAGGCACAGGTTTTCAACATATTATCCACGATGACACCTAAGTCTTTTTCCTGGGTGGTGGTTCCTAATGTGGAACCTTGCATCATGCAACTGTAGTTTGGGTTGTTCTTTCCTAGGTGCATAACTTTGTACTTGTCCACATTAAATGCCATCTGCCATTTGGACGTCCAGTCTCACAATTTTTCAAGGCATTCTTGCAATTCTTTGTACAATCCTCTTGTGTTTTAACAACTTTGAATAATTTTGTATCATTACTGGGTCCTGCATGATTCTCTTAGCTGGTTAACCAGCAGATACCCCAGTCCCCCCTCTCCTTCCCCCCCTCCCCCCACCTCCCCCTCCCCTTAAGTCCCCCTCTAAGCTTGCCTTTAAGGTAGGACTGTATCCCAAATCTGCATGAACAGGTCCCATTTGTTGCCTTCCAATATTTGGGCTGTACGTTGCTCCATACATCTTAGTTCCTTCATACTCTGCTCCCAACCCACAAGTCCAGGCACGCTTGTCCCTAACCAGTGCCGCAAAATACCTTGTTTTGCTATAAGAAAGCCCTACTCACAAAACTTTCTATGCGCACCTTTCAAGGGGGTTTCAACCTCATATGACCCAAATAGACACCATTCCGGGGATAGAATTACCGACCCTCCAGTCCATTCCTGCAATTTTGCCCCCACTCCTCTCCAGAAGTTTTGTATACAAACACATAGCCAAAATTTATGTGCCAGGGTGCCCCTTTCTTCCCCACAAAGTTTACACACTTTCTATCTTTTAACCAGTCCCTAATCCACCATAGTACACTGCCTCCTATCCCATAACTTTTTAATTTAGCCAAGAGTCTCTTATGAAACACCTTGCCAAAGGCCTTCTGAAAATACAGATAGACAAAGGTGAGCTGGTGATATAGTGTATCTGTTTATTGACACCTTCAAAAAAATATAACAGATTAGTAAAACAAGACTTTCCTTGGCTAAATCCATGTTGACTGTTTGCCATTAAACCATGACTATTGTCACGCCCTCACCACTCGCCTCTAGATTAGAGGGGCGTGGTTGTATGAGGACTTTCCCCTTTCAGCCTTAACTGACTAATTCCCCGCAATGTTTTCTGGGAAATGTAGTTTATATATGGGCTTCAGGTAGAAAGCTGTAGTCGGGCTCCTTGGGATAAGGCAATGACAGAAATTTATTGAGCACAAAAAAGGTTCATAAATACCACATTCAGGCATACTTCTCCAGGCTTCTTCAAAGTACAACAGGTTATAAGCAAAACAAAAAACCCAAAACCAAAGTGGCAGCTTAAAGTATTCTTCAGCTCAGAAAAACATAGCCTTTTAACAGCAAGGCTACCAGCTTCCTTTAGCCTTGCTGGTTAAAGCACAAAACACAAAACAGGCTTTCTTCTGTGGCAGTTTGCCTTCTTTTCCAGTCTCAAACCTTTCCAGGCTGTTTTCCAATTAACAAGCAAAACAAAAACTCCAAACAGTAACAAACTTTCAACGTGCAAGCAAAGTTCTATTCAGATTTCTCAGGAAAATTCAAGAGTAAAAAGAAAGCACAGTTACTTACCTGTAACAGGTGATCTCTGGGAACAGCAGGAATAAGTCTTCACATATGGGTACGTCAGTACCGAAGGAGTCTGCGCGGGAACGCTCCCCAGCATCCAATCAGAACGCTTTTGGAAGCATCCCAACACGCCTGCGTGCTGCCTTCCCGCCTTTTCCAACTGCCTCTCCTCAGTTAAGTTTTAAAACTGAGGAAAAGAGAGAGAGAGAGCAAGAAAGGGAAAGATAGAGATAGAGAAATGCAACTCCTAGGGGAGGTGGGTGGGTTGTGAAGACTTAGGGGTATGTTTACTAAACGGCGCACAAGTGCGCGGCGCACAATAGCGTGTGCTAAGGTACCTTAGCGCATGCTAATGATGTGTTTTTGTGCCCCGCACACGTGCGCGCCGCACTAAAGTGCCCGCTCATGTGTGCGGCGCGCTACTGTGTGATAGAGGCGTGGAAAGGCTCTCGGAGGGCGGAGGAAGGCTCCCCAGAGGCGGAGAGACAGGGTCAATGGGTGGAGAGTGGGAGGGGAGAGGCTCCCCGCACACGAGCGGGGCTGAAATTCAAGCAAAAAAATACCGCGAGTGAAAACCTCGCGGTAGAGCCGATTTAAAGGGAAGAGAAACCATTTCTGTCAGCAATGTACAGCTAAAACCAGGGAAACCTACAAAAAGTGAGCAGTGTGATACATGTGCATGGTACAAAAGGGCAAATAAACATTGAAAATGACCTAAAAAAAAGGGGAAAAAAACATAATCAAGCTGGCCAATAGTGATATCAATGGGCAACAGTAAGAAACACTCCCAAGAAAGCTCCAAAAAAAAGATATGTTTTTTGGAAGGGTCTACGCTCCGTCTCCATACAAGGTGAATGAGCCCACAGTGAAATTGTGCAGAGCAGGGTTTCTGACTCCTTTGGCCAGGTCTCCTATCTCAAGGGACTGCACTGTCTCTGTGGCCACAGTGTGGTGCAGTGAACACAGACAGTGTGTTCAGGAGCCAAAGGTCACCAGTTCAAGTCCCAGCTGGGGCTCCTGCCAACCCAATCCCCATATTTTACCCATGAAGAAAACATGGTAGTAAAGACTGAACCTTTATTGCTGAGAACATAAGCATGGCTCAAACACCTATATTTTACCCTACACAGCACAAACACCATAGAAATGTGCATTACCTACAGCAGAATCCCCCAAATGCAGTCCTGGAGGGCCACAAATCCATCAGGGTTTATGCTGTCTCTAATCTAAGGATGGAGCGGTACTGATGGTGGAGGTGGCAGCAGCTGGTGCCCACAGCAGACCATGGGCTACCCCTGTCCAGGTGGGTGCCGTGCACGGCAACAAACAGGCCCTGTCGGATGTACAGTCATGGACTCCCCAGGGAATGCAGTATATCTGTGGCAACACGGTGGCGCAGTGCACACAGACAGTGTGTGTGCAAAAACAGAAGATCACAGGTTCAAATACTGGTTGTGGCCCCTACCAACCTAGTCCCCATAATTTTCCCACTAAAAAAGCGTGGTAGTAAAGACTGAACCTTTGCTGCTGAGAACATAAGCGTGGGTGAAATGTTCATATTTTACCTTAAACAGCACACACCACATAAACATGTGCATTACCTACAGCAGAGTCCCCCAAATGCAGTCCTGGAGGGTCAAAAATCATTCAGGTTTTATGCTGTCTCCAATATAAGGCCATGTCAGCATGGTGGCGGAGGGGTACTGGTGGCGGAGGGGGCAGTGGCAGCTGCCCACAGCACACCATGGCTTAGCCCTGTGTAGATGGGTGCCATGCACTGCAACAGACAGGCTCTGTCTGACACACAACCATGGTATCTCCATGGACTGCACCATTTCTGTGACCACAGTGTGGTGTGGTGAACATAGCCAGTGTGCTCAGGAGCAAAAGGTCACAAGTTCACATCCCAGCTGGGGCTACTGCCAATCCAGTCCCCATATGTTAACTACTACTAAACCGTGAAAGTACAGACAAACCTTTTTTCCAGAGAACATAACCATGGTTCAAACACCTATATTTTACCCTACACAGCACAGACACCAGAAACATGCGCATTACCTACAGCCGAGTCCCCCAAATGCAGTCCTGGAGTGCCACAAAACAATCAGGTCATATGCTGGTTCCAATATAAGGAAATGTCAGCATTTTGGCGAAAGAGTACAGGTGGTGCAGGGTGCAGTGGCTGCTGGCCACAGCAGACAGTGGGCTAGCCCTGTGCAGGCTGGTACCGTCCACTGCAACAGACAGGCTCTGTCAGATGTACAGTCATGGACTCCCCAGGGAATATACCATAGCTGTGGCAACACGGTGGTGCAGTGCACACAGACAGTGTGTTCAAAAGCAGAAGATCACAGGTACAAGTTCCAGCTGTGGCTCCTGCCAACCCAGTCCCCATATTTTACCCATGAAGAAAACATGGTAGTAAAGACTGAAACCTTTATTGCTGAGAACATAAGCATGGGTCAAACACCTATATTTTACCCTACACAGCACACACACCATAAAAATGCGCATCACCTACAGCCGAGTCCCCCAAATGCAGTCCTGGAGTGGCACAAATCAATCGGGTCATATGCTGGTTCCAATATAAGGACATGTCAGCATTTTGGCAGAAGGGTACAGGTGGTGGAGGGGGCAGTGGCTGCTGGCCACAGCAGACAGTGGGCTAGCCCTGTGCAGGCTGGCACCGTCCACTGCAACAGACAGGCTCTGTCGGATGTACAGTCATGGACTCCCCAGGGAATATACCATAGCTGTGGCAACACAGTGGTGCAGTGCACACAGACAGTGTGCTCCAAAGCAGAAGATCACAGGTACAAGTCCCAGCTGTGGCTCCTGGCAACCCAGTCCCCTTATTTTACCCATGACAAAAACATGGTAGTAAAGACTGAACCCTTATTGCTGAGAACATAAGCATGTCTCAAACACCTATATTTTAACCCTACACAGCACAAACACCATACAAATGTGCATTACCTACGGCAGAATCCCCCAAATGCAGTCCTGGAGGGCCACAAATCCATCAGTGTTTATGCTGTCTCCAATCTAAGGATGGAGCGTTACTGGTGGTGGAGGTGGCAGCGGCTGGTGCCCACAGCAGACCATGGCCTAGCCCTGTACAGGTGGGTGCCGTGCACTGCAAGAAACAGGCCCTGTCGGATGTACAGTCATGGACACCCCAGGGAATGCAGCATATCTGTGGCAACATGGTGGCGCAGTGCACACAGACAATGCATGCAAGAACAGAAGGTTACAGGTTCAAGTCCCAGCTGTGGCTCCTGCCAACCTAGTCACCATAATTTTCCCACTAAGAAAACGTGGTATTGAAGAGTGAACCTTTACTTCAGACAACATAAGCGTGTGTGAAACGCTCTTATTTTACTTTAAACAGCACACACCACAGAAGCATGTGCATTACCTACAGTAGTGTCCACCAAATGCATTCCTGGAGGCTCACAAATCACTCAGGTTGTATGCTGTCGCCAATAAAGATGCCTATGCTGCAATTCCAGGTCCCGCCCCCATGGTATGCAGATGTATCTTATGCATATTCATCATGGACAGCATGAAAACCCGAACAGTGTCTGGCCCACCAGGACTGGAGTTGGGAACCTCTGCCCTACAGCAGTGGCCAACATGGGCAAAAACACCTGCACCCGCAGGCTCCATCATCCGAAGCCTAATGCAGAGGCAGGATGTTGGGCCCTGTGTGCATCTCCTAATACTAGCATGTGCATACCTTAGCAATGCCACCCTAAACCCGGGGATACGGTACACAGATATCAAAAGGTTGCTTTGATCACTGGCAGATAGCAATTCCTAAGTTAAGCACAATCACCTTATTGAGCTGTATCATACCAACCTCCCTGATGTCTGTGGAATGTGCTACAGGTCGTGTGTCTGACAGAGTCCACCACCTTGGGGAATGACTCCTACAGTATTGCCTACCATAGCCATGCCTGCACTGTGCCCATTACTGGTGCGGTGGCCAGGGCTGCCAAATACCTCTACAGTTGCCCAATGCTGGCATAGGTGTGGGGAGTGTGTGTCTGTCTATCCAGTGTGTGGTGGCTGCCAACACCCTCCTTAGCCCACACTGCTAGCACTGTTGCCAGTATTGGCCTGCCAATGTGCATAATGAGGAGCAAGGTACTGTGGGTATAGACCAGACAGGCCGCCCTGAGCAGGATGCATCTGCACAGGGCATAGGGCAATGGCTGGGACATTGTAGTGCCCGGCCACCACCTGCACAGACAGGGTGTCCACAGCATGTTCTGCTGGGAGGTCACTCTCACCCTGACTGACCAGTGACCACGGCATGGCTAGGTTCCACCATAGTGCCATGTAGTATTTCTCTCAAGTGATGTATATGGGTTCTTTAATTCTGGGGCCCAATCACTGAGTTATCTGCCTGGTGGGTGTGCTCACATCCCAGTTATGGGTGCACACATTTCCTCCGGTAGCATGCACTATGGACTAGCTAGGGGACTGTCTGCAGTTAGTGTGTGTGTATGGCTGGAACACCTTGCAGGGTGCAACAGCTGGGGACTCACTGTGCTTGCTGCTGGAAAATGTCAGATGGTGGTGGAGCAGCTTGGCATTTCAGGCCCTACTGTCTGTGTGCTATTGAAGTATGGATGCATACATAACTGCATAGAGTGTGCTGTAGGTTGTCTGGACCCCAGCCGGACTGAGGTTGATGGTCCCATTGCAGGGAGATAGTCTTTGGATGTGTTGTTGGGTGATCCTGAGTTCCAGAGGGCACGTTTGGTGGTCTGACACACTACACCTATGTGTCCAAACAGCTCCTGTCCTCCACCGCACATATATCATGTGGCCATGGCACCCACACAGTATATGCACTATTCCGTGGGCATCGTAGTCCACAAGGCCCAGATGTGACTGGGATATACAGATGGACACAGGTGTATGGTAGGTGGGTCTGATGGGTCAACCTATCAAACATCGCCAAAAATGGCGACCTCAAGCATAGCCCATCTCAGCTAAAACAGTTGCTGTGGACATGGTGCTGTGCGCCCCACCGCACACTCAGGGTGAGCAGAGGACCCACACACTGTGACGGTCTATAGCCACTCTGTACCAGTAACACACAAGGTCAGTACCCACTACCAGGCCTAGGTGCTTTGGGGGTGCACATCCCATCTCCGGATCATCTTTAGAATGCTGCTTTGCATGTGCAGTGCATCATGGGTGTGAGTGGACTAACCATACCCTGGTAACCGCAGCACACAGTCTGCAGAAGTTAGTTTGTAGACAGCCAGACATCTCTGTACTGCTATAGAGCTGTAGCCCACTGGTGAATGCAATGCCTGGAAAACAACAGGTTGTTGGTTCGAATACACAGTGTGATTATTTATTTAATTTACTTTATTTATTTTCATTCCCCCATATACTGTGCTAATCTGCATCATTGTGGTTTACATTGCACAAACTGTACATACATTGAATAGGTCATTGTAACATGGAGTTAACTATTTTACAAGGTACATGGGGGGCTGTCTGGGGCAGTTTGTATGTAATTTCAAGTAGTACTGCCAGCAGAAACACCCTCACAGTGCTGTAACCTTAAGGTGCCCTATAAGGTGCCTTATGGGGCACTGGAAGATTACAGCACTGTGGGGTTGTTTTAGCTGCCACTACTAATTTTAAATAAAAAACATGCCATCGGCTGCACTCATAAATAAACACACTGTGGATTCAAACACACAAACTCTGGCTCTACAGGCAGCGAAGTAACCTGTGGGCCACAGCTCTATAGCTGAGAACAGATGCCTGGCTGGCTACAGAGGGAATCCTGCAAACTGTGTGCGGTGGTTATCAGGGTAGGGTTGACTATTACTAACCATGCTGCACTGCACATGACGTTTATAGCACTGTGAGGGTGTTTCTCCTGGCAGCACTGCTGTAATGTAGAAAGGAGACTGCCTCAGGTAACAATGTTGTAATGTAACAAGACATATGCCTCACGCAGCACTGATGTACATTAAAAAGCTCTAGGCCTCATTCGGCACTGCTGTATAATAATGTGTGATGCCTGAGACAGGTAATCAGTAACACCAATGGAGGATTGAATTCATGACCCCTAGTTCAGCAGTCCATGTATTGTCGCACCGCCGCCCTAGTGGCCAAGGATGGTTAAGGCAGGTCGGGTGGACATGAGTCATTTTTTCTATTTTGAGTTTGGTCCTTGTATGCCGGGTCTGGATATCTGTTCCCAGGACCTACCGTGTACCAAAACTTCAAGTGAATACAAAGTCCGAGTGTAGGGAAAGAAAGGCTTTTTATTTCCCCCTAATGTACAATGGTTCAAATAGTGGAGTCTACATCAACATAAAGAAAACCTTGCTTCAGGCAGAAAAGAAAACATATTCAGATATTGCTTGTCTACTGTTACTTCACAGGACCTTATACAAATAAAACACACAGGCTTTGCTAATGAGCCCTGCTTTACACATCAGGCAGAGACTCTAGGCTTCCTGCCTGACAGTAGCTGCAATCCATGGCTATCTCAGGAGGGTCCTCATTGAATTCCACCTGCATAGGCTGTGGGTCTGATAACTGTGACTCTGTATCAGTATATTCTTGTGGAATACGTTGAGGCTTCTCATATACCGCTTGCACTAGCCTCCAGTGTTCTGGGCCTAGGTCTGGGCTTTGGTCATGTGAATGCTTGCTATTAAAGTATCTTCCTTTGTCTTGGTGCCTTGTATTAAACAGTCTTTCTTTTGATAAAAGCTTGTGTCTTGTCTTACAGACAGCTTGGTAAGGAGTGCACACCTCTGTTCCTTGTGCTCCCTGTGTCAGCAAGTTATAACGCTTATTAGAATAAAAATGGGGTTTACCTTGTTCCCTGGGCCTATCCCAGTTAGCTGAGTCTTGAGGCCTAGTCCTGCTGCAATTCAGCCTTACTCGCGTAGTAGGCTTCCCACTGTTCAGCTGGCCTTCGGGTGGAGTTACCACTCTTTCACACCCACACCATTTGCTCCTTGAATGAAGAGTGTTACCTCTTATGGCAATGACTTCATCATCTCTCTGGTAACTTCCACAGTGTCCTGCATCTGCTGGTACCGGTTCCTCATATAAAACTCTGACCTTTGTTTCTCTCCTGGTACCTTTCTTTGCAGTGTCTCTTTGCCAAGAACTCCTGGTATTCGGCTGCACCGGACTCACTGTGTCTTCTTGCCAGGAACTCCTTCCTCTCAAGTCTCTCTGCCAAGACTCCTTTTCTTCCTCTGCTTCTGCCTCTGCCTCTGCCTCTCTTGCTTGTCCTACTTCCTCCTTTTCAACTTCCCAGCCTTTCTTAAGAGGAAATCCCCCTTTCCTGGATTGGCTGTTGGGCAGCATTACATCACCAGCTCTGGAGTGCGGTTCTCTAGGCCCTGGAAGGTCTCTCTTGCTCCCCCTATCTGGCTCCTCGTAATGTCGCATCTGGTGTTGAAATCTTTTTTCTGGATTTAAAACCTTTTTTCCTGTTTGAATAGGCTCTGCAGTACCACAGTATCAACCATTGTGCTACACCTCTGCCACTAGGGCTGTATGTCAGCACACATACTCATGGTTAAAGTGCATTAAGGTGGCATGCCGACCTCCATTGCCTCATAATGTGCACCACGCAACCTATTGTGCATGTCTTATGCTCGGATTTTAAAGTCCCCCCCTACCCCCTTATGCCAACCTCCACATCATTGCTGGGCTCACATCGAGATGGGCTATTGAACATACTCCATTGGCACACACAACCCCATATCACCAGGGTGACTGATAGCCGACGCTGATGGGCTGTCAGGACCCCTTGTTGTAAGTGTCTTGCCGTTCACTAATATGTGAAAGAAATAGCACACTGCATCATACAATGCACCAGCAACCAGTGGAGAAGTGTCTATAGGTCGTAGACCAAACTGTGTAAACAAGAATAATCCAAAAAACAATAATTGCTGTTTTGGACATGTGAGACACATTGGTGCTATGTGTGTGTGCAGAGATCCGTAGAAATACAGTAGATGACACCATAACCTGTGCGGCTGAAAGATGCCCGCATTTGCAATTTGTTTCGCGCATGTGCGCGAGTTGCTGGCGCGCACGTGTGCGACGGGCCATTTGCGGCGCGCAGGTACGCGCGTCGATGTGCGCATGCGCGAGAGTTGCGTTGCGTGCGTGCGTGGGTTCAACTGAGCATACATCAAAATGGCGACCAGGACAAGGAAGCCAGCTTTTACCCCACGCGAGCTGCGCCACCTGGCTTCGCTGATTGGGCCAAGGCAGGAGAGACTGTTCCCTGGGGCCTCCAGGCGACAGGATAGGTCGAGGGTAGTCAGGGCCTGGGAACGTCTAAGAAGAAGATTCAATCGTGTGGCAAAAAACCCACGGGAGGTAAGTGATGGGCACAGATCATCATAACCATATACACAGACAGGGATGATTGCAGATGTCCATGCTGCTGTGTGTAGGTAGCCTACATCAGTCATGTTTAGTAGGTGAAAGCACATGCCATATTGTTTATGTATCACATCTGAGTGGTTTGCCCTCTACCCAGGTGGTGACGGATGTGATCACAGAGGCCCCTATGCCATCCTGGAGTCATGGCAGCTGTTGCTGCTGATGTGCTACAGCACACTGTAACACAGCTAGGTCATAGATCTGCATAAGGAGCTCACAAATACATCATGTGCATATGGTGGGATCTGCATTTTCAGGGTAGCACATATGGCCCACCATCAGGGGTCGTGAAAAGTGCAACAAATGGTATGTTAGTCACCCTGTTGATATGATGCAGTGTGCTTATGCTGTTGAATCCATTCTCCCTATCCCCAGGAGTCCTGACAGCCCATCAGAGTGGGCTGTCAGTCACCCTGGTGATATGGTGCAGTGTGCTTATGCTGTTGAATCCATTCTCCCTATCCCCAGGGGTCCTGACAGGCCATCAGAGTGGGCTGTCAGTCACCCTGGTGATTTGGTGCAGTGTGCTTATGCTGTTGAATCCATTCTCCCTATCCCCAGGGGTCCTAACAGGCCATCAGAGTGGGCTGTCAGTCACCCTGGTGATATGGTGCAGTGTGCTTATGCTGTTGAATGCATTCTCCCTATCCCCAGGAGTCCTGACAGCCCATCAGAGTGGGCTATCAGTCACCCTGTTGATATGGTGCAGTGTGCCTATGCTTTTGAATCCATACTCCCTATCGCCAGGAGTCCTGAGAGCCCATCAGAGTGGGCTGTCAGTCACTCTGTTGATATGGTGCAGTGTGCTTATGATGTTGAATCCATGCTCCCTATCCGCAGGGGTCCTGACAGCCCATCAGAGTGGGCTGTCAGTCACCCTGGCGATATGGTGCAGTGTGCTTATGCTGCTGAATCCATTCTCCCTATCCCCAGGGATCCTGACAGGCCATCAGAGTGGGCTGTCAGTCACCCTGTTGATATGGTGCAGTGTGCTTATGCTGTTGAATCCATTCTCCCTATCCCCAGGGATCCTGACAGGCCATCAGAGTGGGCTGTCAGTCACCCTGGTGATATGGTGCAGTGTGCTTATGCTGTTGAATGCATACTCCCATCCCCAGGAGTCCTGACAGCCCATCAGAGTGGGCTGTCAGTCACCCTGGTCATATAGTGCAGTGTGCTTATGGTGTTGAATCCATTCTCCTTATCCCCAGGAGTCCTGACAGCCCATCCGTGTGGGCTGTCAGTCACCCTGGTGATATGGTGCAGTGTGCTTATGCTGTTGAATCCATTCTCCCTATCCCCAGGGATCCTAACAGGCCATCAGAGTGGGCTGTTAATCAGGCTGGTGATATGGTGCAGTGTGCTTATGCTGTTGAATCCATGCTCCCTATCCGCAGGGGTCCTGACAACCCATCAGAGAGGGCTGACAGTCACCCTGTCGATATTGTGCAGTGTGCCTATGCTTTTGAATCCATTATCCCTATCCCCAGGAGTCCTGACAGCCCATCAGAGTGGGCTGTCAGTCACCCTGGTGATATGGTGCAGTGTGCTTATGCTGTTAAATCCATTCTCCCTATCCACAGGGGTCCTGACAGGCCATCAGAGTGGGCTGTCAGTCACCCTGGTGATATGGTGCAGTGTGCTTATGCTGTTGAATCCATTCTCCCTATCCCCAGGGGTCCTGACAGGCCATCAGAGTGGGCTGTCAGTCACCCTGGTGATATGGTGCAGTGTGCTTATGCTGTTGAATCTATGCTCCCTATCCGCAGGGGTCGTGACAGCCCATCAGAGTCAGCTGTCAGTCACCCCGGTGATATGGTGCAGTGTGCTTATGCTGTTGAATCCATTCTCCCTATCCCCAGGGGTCCTCACAGGCCATCAGAGTGGGCTGTCAGTCACACTGGTGATATGGTGCAGTGTGCTTATGCTGTTGAATCCATGCTCCCTATCCGCAGGGGTCCTGACAGGCCATCAGAGTGGGCTGTCAGTCACCCTGGTGATATGGTGCAGTGTGCTTATGCTGTTGAATGCATACTGCCATCCCCAGGTGTCCTGACAGTCCATCAGAGTGGGCTGTGAGTCACCCTGGTGATATGGTGCAGTGTGCTTATGCTGTTGAATGCATTCTCCCTATCCCCAGGAGTCCTGACAGCCCATCAGAGTGGGCTGTCGGTCACCCTGGTGATATGGTGCAGTGTGCTTATGCTTTTGAATCCATTCTCCCTATCCCCAGGAGTCCTGACAGCCCATCAGAGTGGGCTGTCAGTCACCTTGGTGATATGATGCAGTGTGCTTATGCTGTTGAATCCATTCTCCCTATCCGCAGGGTTCCTGACAGCCCATCAGAGTGGGCTGACAGTCACCCTGGTGATATGGTGCAGTGTGCCTATGCTTTTGAATCCATTTTCCCTATCCCCACGATTCCTGACAGACCATCAGAGTGGGCTGTCAGTCACCCTGGTGATATGCTGCAGAGTGCCTATGCTGTTGAATGCATTTTCCCTATCCCCAGGAGTCCTGACAGGCCATCAGAGTGGGCTGTCAGTCACCCTGGTGATATGGTGCAGTGTGCTTATGCTATTGAATCCATGCTCCCTATCCTCAGGAGTCGTGACAGCCCATCAGAGTGGGCTGTCAGTCACCCTGGTGATATGGTGCAGTGTGCTTATGCTGTTGAATCCATTCTCCCTATCCCTAGGGGTCCTGACAGGCCATCAGAGTGGGCTGTCAGTCACACTGGTGATATGGTGCAGTGTGCTTATGCTGTTGAATCCATGCTCCCTATCCGCAGGGGTCCTGACAGGCCATTAGAGAGGGCTGTCAGTCACCCTGGTGATATGGTGCAGTGTACTTATGCTGTTGAATCCATTCTCCCTATCCCCAGGAATCCTGACAGGCCATCAGAGTGGGCTGTCAGTCACCCTGTTGATATGGTGCAGTGTGCTTATGCTGTTGAATCCATTCTCCCTATCCCCAGGGGTCCTGATAGGCCATCAGAGTGGGCTGTCAGTCACCCTGGTGATATGGTGCAGTGTGGTTATGCTGTTGAATGCATACTCCCATCCCCAGTAGTCCTGACAGCCCATCAGAGTGGGCTGTCAGTCACCCTGGTGATATGGTTCAGTGTGCTTATGGTGTTGAATGCATTCTCCCTATTCCCAGGAGTCCTGACAGCCCATCAGAGTGGGCTGTCAGTCACCCTGGTGATATGGTGCAGTGTGCTTATGCTGTTGAATGCATACTCCCATCCCCAGGAGTCCTGATAGTCCATCAGAGTGGGCTGTGAGTCACCCTGGTGATATGATGCAGTGTGCTTATGCTGTTGAATGCATTCTCCCTATCCCCAGGAGTCCTGACAGCCCATCAGAGTGGGCTGTCAGTCACCTTGGTGATATGATGCAGTGTGCTTATGCTGTTGAATCCATTCTCCCTATCCGCAGGGGTCCTGACAGCCCATCAGAGTGGGCTGACGGTCACCCTGGTGATATGATGCAGTGTGCCTATGCTTTTGAATCCATTCTCCCTATCCCCAGGAGTCCTGACAGGCCATCAGAGTGGGCTGTCAGTCACCCTGGTGATATGGTGCAGTGTGCTTATGCTGTTGAATCCATGCTCCCTCTCCTCAGGGGTCGTGACAGCCCATCAGAGTGGGCTGTCAGTCACCCTGGTGATATGGTGCAGTGTGCTTATGCTGTTGAATCCATTCTCCCTATCCCCAGGGGTCCTGACAGGCCATCAGAGTGGGCTGTCAGTCACACTGGTGATATGGTGCAGTGTGCTTATGCTGTTGAATCCATGCTCCCTATCCGCAGGGGTCTTGACAGGCCATTAGAGTGGGCTGTCAGTCACCCTGGTGATATGGTGCAGTGTGCTTATGCTGTTGAATGCATACTCCCATCCCCAGTAGTCCTGACAGCCCATCAGAGTGGGCTGTCAGTCACCCTGGTGATATGGTTCAGTGTGCTTATGGTGTTGAATGCATTCTCCCTATTCCCAGGAGTCCTGACAGCCCATCAGAGTGGGCTGTCAGTCACCCTGGTGATATGGTGCAGTGTGCTTATGCTGTTGAATGCATACTCCCATCCGCAGGAGTCCTGATAGTCCATCAGAGTGGGCTGTGAGTCACCCTGGTGATATGATGCAGTGTGCTTATGCTGTTGAATGCATTCTCCCTATCCCCAGGAGTCCTGACAGCCCATCAGAGTGGGCTGTCAGTCACCTTGGTGATATGATGCAGTGTGCTTATGCTGTTGAATCCATTCTCCCTATCCGCAGGGGTCCTGACAGCCCATCAGAGTGGGCTGACGGTCACCCTGGTGATATGATGCAGTGTGCCTATGCTTTTGAATCCATTCTCCCTATCCCCAGGAGTCCTGACAGGCCATCAGAGTGGGCTGTCAGTCACCCTGGTGATATGGTGCAGTGTACTTATGCTGTTGAATCCATTCTCCCTATCCCCAGGGATCCTGACAGGCCATCAGAGTGGGCTGTCAGTCACCCTGTTGATATGGTGTAGTGTGCTTATGCTGTTGAATCCATTCTCCCTATCCCCAGGGATTTTGACAGGCCATCAGAGTGGGCTGTCAGTCACCCTGGTGATATGGTGCAGTATGCTTATGCTGTTGAATGCATACTCCCATCCCCAGGAGTCCTGACAGCCCATCAGAGTGGGCTGTCAGTCACCCTGGTGATATGGTGCAGTGTGCTTATGGTGTTGAATGCATTCTCCCTATCCCCAGGAGTCCTGACATCCCATCAGAGTGGGCTGTCAGTCACCCTGGTGATATGGTGCAGTGTGCTTATGCTTTTGAATCCATTCTCCTTATCCCCAGGAGTCCTGACAGCCCATCCGTGTGGGCTGTCAGTCACCCTGGTGATATGGTGCAGTGTGCTTATGCTGTTGAATCCATTCTCCCTATCCCCAGGGGTCCTAACAGGCCATCAGAGTGGGCTGTTAGTCACGCTGGTGATATGGTGCAGTGTGCTTATGCTGTTGAATCCATGCTCCCTATCCGCAGGGGTCCTGACAACCCATCAGAGAGGGCTGACAGTCACCCTCTCGATATTGTGCAGTGTGCCTATGCTTTTGAATCCATTATCCCTATCCCCAGGAGTCCTGACAGCCCATCAGAGTGGGCTGTCAGTCACCCTGGTGATATGGTGCAGTGTGCTTATGCTGATAAATCCATTCTCCCTATCCCCAGGGGTCCTGACAGGCCATCAGAGTGGGCTGTCAGTCACACTGGTGATATGGTGCAGTGTGCTTATGCTGTTGAATCCATGCTCCCTATCCGCAGGGTTCCTGACAGGCCATCAGAGTGGGCTGTCAGTCACCCTGGTGATATGGTGCAGCGTGCTTATGCTGTTGAATCCATTCTCCCTATCCCCAGGAGTCCTGACAGCCCATCAGAGTGGGCTGTCAGTCACCCTGTTGATATGGTGCAGTGTGCCTATGCTTTTGAATCCATTCTCCCTATCTCCAGGATTCCTGACAGCCCATCAGAGTGGGCTGTCAGTCACCCTGTTGATATGGTGCAGTGTGCTTATACTGTTGAATCCAAGCTCCCTATCCGCAGGGGTCCTGACAGCCCATCAGAGTGGGCTGTCAGTTACCCTGTTGATATTGTGCAGTGTGCCTATGCTTTTGAATCCATTCTCCCTATCCCCAGGAGTCCTGACAGCCCATCAGAGTGGGCTGTCAGTCACCCTGGTGATATGATGCAGTGTGCTTATGCTGTTAAATCCATTCTCCCTATCCCCAGGGGTCCTGACAGGCCATCAGAGAGGGCTGTCAGTCACCCTGGTGATATGGTGCAGTGTGCTTATGCTGTTGAATCTATGCTCCCTATCCGCAGGGGTCGTGACAGCCCATCAGAGTCGGCTGTCAGTCACCCCGGTGATATGGTGCAGTGTGCTTATGCTGTTGAATCCATTCTCCCTATCCCCAGGGGTCCTGACAGGCCATCAGAGTGGGCTGTCAGTCACACCGGTGATATGGTGCAGTGTGCTTATGCTATTGAATCCATGCTCCCTATCCGCAGGGTCCTGACAGGCCATCAGAGTGGGCTGTCAGTCACCCTGGTGATATGGTGCAGTGTGCTTATGCTGTTGAATGCATACTCCCATCCCCAGGAGTCCTGACAGTCCATCAGAGTGGGCTGTGAGTCACCCTGGTGATATGGTGCAGTGTGCTTATGCTGTTGAATGCATTCTCCCTATCCCCAGGAGTCCTGACAGCCCATCAGAGTGGGCTGTCAGTCACCCTGGTGATATGGTGCAGTGTGCTTATGCTTTTGAATCCATTCTCCCTATCCCCAGGAGTCCTGACAGCACATCAGAGTGGGCTGTCAGTCACCTTGGTGATATGATGCAGTGTGCTTATGCTGTTGAATCCATTCTCACTATCCGCAGGGGTCCTGACAGCCCATCAGAGTGGGCTGACAGTCACCCTGGTGATATGGTGCAGTGTGCCTATGCTTTTGAATCCATTCTCCCTATCCCCAGGATTCCTGACAGCCCATCAGAGTGGGCTGTCAGTCACCCTGGTGATATGCTGCAGAGTGCCTAGGCTGTTGAATGCATTTTCCCGATCCCCAGGAGTCCTGACAGGCCATCAGAGTGGGCTGTCAGTCACCCTGGTGATATGGTGCAGTGTGCTTATGCTGTTGAAGCCAAGCTCCCTCTCCTCAGGGGTCGTGACAGCCCATCAGAGTGGGCTGTCAGTCACCCTGGTGATATGGTGCAGTGTGCTTATGCTGCTGAATCCATTCTCTCTATCCCCAGGGGTCCTGACAGGCCATCAGAGTGGGCTGTCAGTCACACTGGTGATATGGTGCAGTGTGCTTATGCTGTTGAATCCATGCTCTCTATCTGCAGGGGTCCTGACAGGCCATTAGAGTGGGCTGTCAGTCACCCTGGTGATATGGTGCAGTGTACTTATGCTGTTGAATCCATTCTCCCTATCCCCAGGGATCCTGACAGGCCATCAGAGTGGGCTGTCAGTCACCCTGTTGATATGGTGCAGTGTGCTTATGCTGTTGAATCCATTCTCCCTATCCCCAGGGGTCCTGACAGGCCATCAGAGTGGGCTGTCAGTCACCCTGGTGATATGGTGCAGTGTGCTTATGCTGTTGAATGCATACTCCCATCCCCAGGAGTCCTGACAGCCCATCAGAGTGGGCTGTCAGTCACCCTGGTGATATGGTGCAGTGTGCTTATGGTGTTGAATGCATTCTCCCTATCCCCAGGAGTCCTGACAGCCCATCTGAGTGGGCTGTCAGTCACTCTGGTGATATGGTGCAGTGTGCTTATGCTTTTGAATCCATTCTCCCTATCCCCAGGAGTCCTGACAGGCCATCAGAGTGCGCTGTTAATCACGCTGGTGATATGGTGCAGTGTGCTTATGCTGTTGAATCCATGCTCCCTATCCGCAGGGGTCCTGACAACTCATCAGAGTGGGCTGACAGTCACCCTGTCGATATTGTGCAGTGTGCCTATGCTTTTGAATCCATTATCCCTATCCCCAGGAGTCCTGACAGGCCATCAGAGTGGGCTGTTAGTCACGCTGGTGATATGGTGCAGTGTGCTTATGCTGTTGAATCCATGCTCCCTATCCCCAGGAGTCCTGACAGGCCATCAGAGTGGGCTGTTAGTCACGCTGGTGATATGGTGCAGTGTGCTTATGCTGTTGAATCCATGCTCCCTATCCGCAGGGGTCCTGACAGGCCATCAGAGTGGGCTGTCAGTCACCCTGGTGATATGGTGCAGTGTGCTTATGCTGTTGAATCCATTCTCCCTATCCCCAGGAGTCCTGACAGCCCATCAGAGTGGGATGTCAGTCACCCTGTTGATATGGTGCAGTGTGCCTATGCTTTTGAATCCATTCTCCCTATCCCCAGGATTCCTGACAGCCCATCAGAATGGGCTGTCAGTCACCCTGGTGATATGGTGCAGTGTGCTTATACTGTTGAATCCAAGCTCCCTATCCGCAGGGGTCCTGACAGCCCATCAGAGTGGGCTGTCAGTTACCCTGTTGATATTGTGCAGTGTGCCTATGCTTTTGAATGCATTCTCCCTATCCCCAGGAGTCCTGACAGCCCATCAGAGTGGGCTGTCAGTCATCCTGGTGATATGATGCAGTGTGCTTATGCTGTTAAATCCATTCTCCCTATCCCCAGGGGTCCTGACAGGCCATCAGAGTGGGCTGTTAGTCACCCTGGTGATATGGTGCAGTGTGCTTATGCTGTTGAATCTATGCTCCCTATCCGCAGGGGTCGTGACAGCCCATCAGAGTCGGCTGTCAGTCACCCCGGTGATATGGTGCAGTGTGCTTATGCTGTTGAATCCATTCTCCCTATCCCCAGGGGTCCTGACAGGCCATCAGAGTGGGCTGTCAGTCACACCGGTGATATGGTGCAGTGTGCTTATGCTGTTGAATCCATGCTCCCTATCCGCAGGGGTCCTGACAGACTATCAGAGTGGGCTGTCAGTCACCCTGGTGATATGGTGCAGTGTGCTTATGCTGTTGAATGCATACTCCCATCCCCAGGAGTCCTGACAGTCCATCAGAGTGGACTGTGAGTCACCCTGGTGATATGGTGCAGTGTGCTTATGCTGTTGAATGCTGAGCAAAGAGCAAGAAGCCATTGTGTTTGAGGTCACAGAGGCCTATAGAAAAAGAAACGACGCCACTCCGAGACAGACCTTTGTCCACAACTACAGTCATCTTTACCGTCTCCATTGTTGATGCTGATCACAGTCCCTGAAGAAAGCTGTAACATAATGAAAACCAGCAGCCACTCTCAAGTCCAGCTATTTACTACATAGTCTAGTGGATTAGACGACTAGTGGTTAGAGTAACTGCCTTCTACCCAGACCTACTTTGAAGTGCTCCTCTGCCACAGCTCGCCTGAGACCAGACGCCGAATCAGCAGCCCGCACAAGACACGCGCCCACACAAAAGGAGCCTCTATAGTCCAGGATCGGCTGAACTCCCACAGCAAGTATACTCTTCTCAGATGTGACTCAACAAAACTCTTCCTAAACAGCCTAATTATCTGATTTATACTAGATATCATATCTCGTGAATTTGCTTAACTTTATTCTGTCAGGTCCACCATTACCAGCTGACACAGCTTGATAGGAAAATATTTATTAAATATTTATTACTGTTGTCAGTAAAATGTACACAACTTATATACTGTCGCCAGTAGCATTTAATTTATTTACTGTTGCATTCACTTACTGATGTTTCCGGTAACACTCAGCTATCATTGTTGCATCTCAATTTTTTACTGTTGTCAGTAGCATTTACTTATTACCATTGTACTCAACCTTTACTATAGCTAGTAGCAATCCTTTATTACTGTTGCCACATCTCAACTGAGACCAATATTCTCCAAGATGTATGCACTCATACCACTGTCTATTCTCTTTCTCACCTTTGGTCTCTCTAGTCACGCATTCAATACATGTGCTAACCACATCCCAATCCATTACAGTAACAATAGGAGATGGTCAGAGAAAGTCCACCAAACTGCTCATAACACTGCCAACACTCCATATCAGCACCTACTATACATTCCCCTACAAAACACCAAAAAAACTCACTCAGTCAAACATCAGCAACATCATCTACTAAAATGTGCGCTCATAAACGCGAGATCTACACGCCAAAATGGCCAGCAATCACCGACCTTATAACATTCCAACGACCTTGACATATTAATAATCACGGAGACATGGTTGTCAGATTGTGATAATGTGATCATCAATCAAATGACCCCAGCCGGCTTCTCACCGTATACTTGTCACAGAGCTAAACAAAAGGAGGTGGGGTACTCATCCTCGCAAAAGCAGAACTGAAATTCAAACTAAACGACGCATCTACCTCAACGCACCTTGACACTATTACGATATCAAATGACCAATGCACAATAAACGCACTCTACAGAGCACCAACATCATCCTCTGATGACCTACCAGCAATCATCAAGCTTGCATGCAACTCGGATAATCCACGTTCATCAAACTGGCTAATAGGAGACTTTAACCTCCCCTCCTTACCTGAAGCACAAGCAAGAACCTTCCTCGAAGCTTTATACGACCTGGACTACAAGCAAATAGTACACTCCCCTACGCATGCAAAGGGTGGTATCCTTGACCTTATTTTTGCCCCTCAATATGTAGCTGACACCACACCTCAGCTGCTGACTGCTATATCCCCAGTACCTTGGTCTGACCATAACCTCCTCAACTTCCACATACCAATCACACACCACCATAAGACCAGTGACAAGGCCAGCACCCCTGACCCCGGAATACTAACAACACGATTTCGTCCACTCGACAAGGAAGATGTACTTATCAAGCTACTGCCACGCCTTGACGTTCCTATCCTTGACCCAGACGAACTTGTAGTGAATTGGAACAACAGTATCAGAGCTATAGCCTGTATCCCATCCACCAACAAGGTACCCAGGAAACGTGCACATGCTCCCTGGTACTCTACTGACCTTCGAGCTTCCCTTTTACAACTACGTAAACTCGAAAGACGATGGCGCAGGAACCAGACTACAGCAGCCTATCACAACTACAACTCTCATCTAGCTCTACACAGAGAGAAAATAAGTGAAAAAAAGAAACAGCATCACTCAACCATTCTAAAACGGTCTTTGAATAAAACACATGACCTATTTAATATAGTAAAGTCATTAACAGGGGACCCAGCACCAGTAAGCCCACTCATGCCTCAACCACAGGATTACTCGAACTACCTACAATCAAAAATGATCCAATCCAACACGATTCCATCCACCTATAACCCAACCATTGTAATAAGTACAACAAAGCCTACCCTACTACTCAATTTCTCTGCAGTATCTACTAAAGAAATTGAAGACACCATCACCTCCATCAATCTCACCACTGCCCCAAATGACCCTTGCCCAGCAAGCTGGATAAAGGAACTTCGACATGAACTAAGCCACTCATTATGCAATATAACCAACCAATCTCTACTAAGAGGCATCTTCCCACAAAGCTTAAAACACACATCAATCAGGCCCCTACTAAAAAATAGTCGCCTTGATACATCCAAAGTCGAATCCTATAGACCTATATCGAGTATCCACATGCTGGCCAAGATCATCGAGAAAATAGTCCAGCGACAGATCCAGCAACACGTCGACATTGAGTCACCTCTCGACCCAGCTCAACATGGCTTCAGAGAATCGCATGGGGTAGACACCATCTTAACTACCCTTTTCGACAAATTAATCACAGGAATTAATAATATACACCAAGGCTTCATCCTTATTTTCCTCGACATTGCTGCCGCCTTCGATTCTGTGAACCATAAGATACTATTACAGCGTCTCCAGGAAAAAGGGCTACAGGATACTGCGCTACAATGGTGTGAATCATACTTAACCAATAGATGGCAGCAAGTAAAAACAGGCACCACCTCTTCTGAACCTTTTCTACAGAAGCAGGGAGTACCCCAGGGATCATCCCTGTCTGCCTTACTATTTAACATTTATATGCAGCCTATCTGCTCTCTGATCCGCTCCCTAAATGTAGAATGCCTGGTGTATGCTGACGACATATTACTATACATTCCATTTACTATTGAGCAGCCCGATTTCTCCCCTATCATCAGATGCTTTGATGCAGTTGCTGAATGGCTCCTCACTCAAAACCTGAGGATCAATCATAACAAGACTGATGTCCTCTTTGTCACTAGGAACCAGAAGTTCGTTACACCTCCTTACCTGCAAGTTAAAAATGCTGAACTCAAAACAAGAGACACAATCCGATATCTAGGAATTACTCTAGATCGGCGTCTGGACATGACAACCCATGTAAAGGCCGTTACAAGATCAGCTTACCACAAGATACGAACCCTCCGCCACCTCCACCCTCTGCTAGATTTCTCTGACTACCGAACGATATTTCAGGCCCTAGTAATCCCACATCTTGATTTCGCAAACATCATCCTTCATGGTCTCCCACAGGCAACCCTCAACCCGCTTCGGCTGGCCATGAACTCAGCTGCTAGGGTCTTAACAGGTATATCAAAAATGGAACATATAACACCAGTGATGAAAGAGCTACACTGGCTACCACTACAAGCCCGAATCCAATACAAGGTACTAGTCATGACTTTCAAGGCACTGAACAACCAGTCTCCTACACCTATCAGCAACCTGATTAACAATATTCCTGAAAATAGAATAAGACAGCCTGCACTACTCAACATGTTAATAGTACCCAAATTTACCACAAGGTGCACAAAGACAACTACTAATAGAGCTTTCTCGATTTATGCTCCGACAACCTGGAATGAACTTCCCACCTGGATTCGATCCATACCACGCCTCACCACATTCAGAAAAGAAATAAAACACCATCTATTTCAAATCTACTATCCTGAAACCAGTCCTGAAAAACATAAGTCGCAGGCATCCACCCCCTGCTCTAATTATCCCAACGCACTAACCCAACATGAAAACGGTTAGCCGCCCTCTCCCTATGGCTGTATCCCGTCCCCCATCCGATCTAGCTATAACCAAATATCAGTTGTATTTAACTCTATGTAAATTTTATGTGTATATATCTTGTAAATAGTTTCCCCCGTTATTCTCCCGTTATGACCGTACCCTTGTTCTATGTAAGCACATTGTGTTATGTAAAAAACATTGTTGCATTGTTCAGTTGTAATGTAAACCGCACTGATCTTAATAGCGCGGTATATAAGAAAAGCAAATAAATAAATAAAATAAATTCTCCCTATCCCCAGGAGTCCTGACAGCCCATCAGAGTGGGCTGTCAGTCACCCTGGTGATATGGTGCAGTGTGCTTATGTTGTTGAATCCATGTTCCCTATCCGCAGGGGTCCTGACAGCCCTTCAGAGGTGGCTGTCAGTCACCCTGGTGATATGGTGCAGTGTGCTTATGCTGTTGAATGCATTCTCCCTATCCCCAGGAGTCCTGTCAGCCCATCAGAGTTGGCTGTCAGTCACCCTGTTGATATGGTGCAGTGTGCCTATGCTTTTGAATCCATTCTCCCTATCCCCAGGAGTCCTGACAGCCCATCAGAATGGGCTGTCAGTCACCCTGGTGATATGGTGCAGTGTGCCTATGCTGTTGCATGCATTCTCCCTATCCCCAGGAGTCCTGACAGCCCATCAGAGTGGGCTGTCAGTCACCCTGGTGATATGGCGCAGTGTGCTTATGCTGTTGAATCCATTCTCCCTATCCCCAGGAGTCCTGACAGCCCATCAGAGTGGGCTGTCGGTCACCCTGGTGATATGGTGCAGTGTGCCTATGCTGTTGAATGCATTCTCCCTATCCCCAGGAGTCCTGACAGCCCATCAGAGTGGGCTGTCAGTCACCCTGGTGATATGGCGCAGTGTGCTTATGCTGTTGAATCCATTCTCCCTATCCCCAGGAGTCCTGACAGCCCATCAGAGTGGGCTGTCAGTCACCCTGTTGATATGGTGCAGTGTGCCTATGCTTTTGAATCCATTCTCCCTATCCCCAGGAGTCCTGACAGCCCATCAGAGTGGGCTGTCAGTCACCCTGTTGATATGGTGCAGTGTGCCTATGCTTTTGAATCCATTCTCCCTATCTCCAGGAGTCCTGACAGCCCATCAGAGTGGGCTGTCAGTCACCCTGGTGATATGGTGCAGTGTGCTTATTCTGTTGAATCCATGCTCCCTATCCGCAGGGGTCCTGACAGCCCATCAGAGTGGGCTGTCAGTCACCCTGGTGATATGGTACAGTGTGCTTATGCTGTTGAATCCATTCTCCCTAACCCCAGGGGTCCTGACAGGCCATCAGAGTGGGCTGTCAGTCACCCTGTTGATATGGTGCAGTGTGCTTATGCTGTTGAATCCATGCTCCCTATCCGCAGGGGTCCTGACAGCCCATCAGAGTGGGCTGTCAGTCACCCTGGTGATATGGTGCAGTGTGCTTATGCTGTTGAATGCATATTCCCATCCCCAGGAGTCCTGACAGCCCATCAGAATGGGCTGTCAGTCACCCTGTTGATATGGTGCAGTGTGCCTATGCGTTTGAATCCATTCTCCCTATCCCCAGAAGTCCTGACAGCCCATCAGAGTGGGCTGTCAGTCACCCTGGTGATATGGTGCAGTGTGCTTATGCTGTTGAATCCATTCTCCCTATCCCCAGGGGTCCTGACAGGCCATCAGAGTGGGCTGTCAGTCACCCTGGTGATATGGTGCAGTGTGCCTATGCTTTTGAATCCATTATCCCTATCCCCAGGAGTCCTGACAGGCCATCAGAGTGGGCTGTTAATCACGCTGGTGATATGGTGCAGTGTGCTTATGCTGTTGAATCCATGCTCCCTATCCCCAGGAGTCCTGACAGGCCATCAGAGTGGGCTGTTAGCCACGCTGGTGATATGGTGCAGTGTGCTTATGCTGTTGAATCCATGCTCCCTATCCGCAGGGTTCCTGACAGGCCATCAGAGTGGGCTGTCAGTCACCCTGGTGATATGGTGCAGTGTGCTTATGCTGTTGAATCCATTCTCCCTATGCCCAGGAGTCCCGACAGCCCATCAGAGTGGGCTGTCAGTCACCCTGTTGATATGGTGCAGTGTGCCTATGCTTTTGAATCCATTCTCCCTATCCCCAGGATTCCTGACAGCCCATCAGAGTGGGCTGTCAGTCACCCTGGTGATATGGTGCAGTGTGCTTATACTGTTGAATCCAAGCTCCCTATCCGCAGGGGTTCTGACAGCCCATCAGAGTGGGCTGTCAGTTACCCTGTTGATATTGTGCAGTGTGCCTATGCTTTTGAATCCATTCTCCCTATCCCCAGGAGTCCTGACAGCCCATCAGAGTGGGCTGTCAGTCACCCTGGTGATATGATGCAGTGTGCTTATGCTGTTAAATCCATTCTCCCTATCCCCAGGGGTCCTGACAGGCCATCAGAGTGATATGGTGCAGTGTGCTTATGCTGTTGAATCTATGCTGCCTATCCGCAGGGGTCGTGACAGCCCATCAGAGTCGGCTGTCAGTCACCCCGGTGATATGGTGCAGTGTGCTTATGCTGTTGAATCCATTCTCCCTATCCCCAGGAGTCCTGACAGCCCATCAGAGTGGGCTGTCAGTCACCCTGTTGATATGGTGCAGTGTGCCTATGCTTTTGAATCCATTCTCCCTATCCCCAGGATTCCTGACAGCCCATCAGAATGGGCTGTCAGTCACCCTGGTGATATGGTGCAGTGTGCTTATACTGTTGAATCCAAGCTCCCTATCCCCAGGAGTCCTGACAGCCCTTCAGAGGTGACTGTCAGTTACCCTGTTGATATGGTGCAGTGTGCTAATTCTGTTGAATGCATTCTCCCTATCCCCAGGAGTCCTGACAGCCCATCAGAGTGGGCTGTCAGTCACCCTGGTGATATGGTGCAGTATGCCTATGCTGTTGAATGCATTCTCCCTATCCCCAGGAGTCCTGACAGCCCATCAGAGTGGGCTGTCAGTCACCCTGGTGATATGACGCAGTGTGCTTATGCTGTTGAATCCATTCTCCCTATCCCCAGGAGTCCTGACAGCCCATCAGAGTGGGCTGTCAGTCACCCTGTTGATATGGTGCAGTGTGCCTATGCTTTTGAATCCATTCTCCCTATCCCCAGGAGTCCTGACAGCCCATCAGAGTGGGCTGTCAGTCACCCTGTTGATATGGTGCAGTGTGCCTATGCTTTTGAATCCATTCTCCCTATATCCAGGAGTCCTGACAGACCATCAGAGTGGGCTGTCAGTCACCCTGGTGATATGGTACAGTGTGCTTATGCTGTTGAATCCATTCTCCCTAACCCCAGGGGTCCTGACAGGCCATCAGAGTGGGCTGTCAGTCACCCTGTTGATATGGTGCAGTGTGCTTATTCTGTTGAATCCATGCTCCCTATCCGCAGGGGTCCTGACAGCCATCAGAGTGGGCTGTCAGTCACCCTGGTGATATGGTACAGTGTGCTTATGCTGTTGAATCCATTCTCCCTAACCCCAGGGGTCCTGACAGGCCATCAGAGTGGGCTGTCAGTCACCCTGTTGATATGGTGCAGTGTGCTTATGCTGTTGAATCCATGCTCCCTATCCGCAGGGGTCCTGACAGCCCATCAGAGTGGGCTGTCAGTCACCCTGGTGATATGGTGCAGTGTGCTTATGCTGTTGAATGCATATTCCCATCACCAGGAGTCCTGACAGCCCATCAGAGTGGGCTGTCAGTCACCCTGGTGATATGGTGCAGTGTGCTTATGCTGCTGAATCCATTCTCCCTATCCCCAGGAGCCCTGACAGCCCATCAGAGTGGGCTGTCAGTCACCCTGTGGATATGGTGCAGTGTGCTTATGCTGTTGAATCCATTCTCCCTATCCCCAGGAGTCCTGACAGCCCATCAGAATGGGCTGTCAGTCACCCTGTTGATATGGTGCAGTGTGCCTATGCGTTTGAATCCATTCTCCCTATCCCCAGAAGTCCTGACAGCCCATCAGAGTGGGCTGTCAGTCACCCTGGTGATATGGGTGCAGTGTGCTTATGCTGTTGAATCCATTCTCCCTATCCCCAGGGGTCCTGACAGGCCATCAGAGTGGGCTGTCAGTCACCCTGGTGATATGGTGCAGTGTGCTTATGCTGTTGAATCCTAGCTCCCTATCCGCAGGGGTCCTGACAGCCCATCAGAGTGGGCTGTCAGTAACCCTGTTGATATTGTGCAGTGTGCCTATGCTTTTGAGTCCATTCTCCCTATCCCCAGGAGTCCTGACAGCCCATCAGAGTGGGATGTCAGTCACCCTGGTGATATGGTGCAGTGTGCTTATGCTGTAGACTCCATGCTCCCTATCCGCAGGGGTGCTGACAGCCCAGCAAAATGGGCTGTCAGTCACCCTGGTGATATGGTGCAGTGTGCTTATGCTGTTGAATCCATTCTCCCTATCCCCAGGAATCCTGACAATCCATTAGAGTGGGCTGTCAGTCACCCTGGTGATATGGTGCAGTGTGCTTATGCTGTTGAATCCATTCTCCCTATCCCCAGGAGTCCTGACAGCCCATCAGAGTGGGCTGTCAGTCACCCTGGTGATATGGTGCCGTGTGCTTATACTGTTGAATCCAAGCTCCCTATCCACAGGGGTCCTGACAGCCCATCAGAGTGGGCTGTCAGTTACCCTGTTGATATTGTGCAGTGTGCCTATGCTTTTGAATCCATTCTCCCTATCCCCAGGAGTCCTGACAGCCCATCAGAGTGGGCTGTCAGTCACCCTGGTGATATGATGCAGTGTGCTTATGCTGTTAAATCCAATCTCCTTATCCCCAGGGGTCCTGACAGCCCATCAGAGTGGGCTGTCAGTCACCCTGATGATATGGTGCAGTGTGCTTATGCTGTTGAATCCATGCTCCCTATCCGCAGGTGTCCTGACAGCCCATCAGAGTGGGCTGTCAGTCACCCTGGTGATATGGTGCAGTGTTCTTATGCTGTTGAATCCATTCTCCCTATCCCCAGGGATCCTGACAGGCCATCAGAGTGGGCCTGTCCATTCTCCCTATCCGCAGGCTGTCAGTCACCCTGGTGATATGGTGCAGTGTGCTTATGTTGTTGAATCCATGCTCCCTATACGCAGGGGTCCTGACAGCCCATCAGAGGGGGCTGTCAGTCAACCTGGTGATATGGTGCAGTGTGCTTATGCTGTTGAATGCATTCTCCCTATCCCCAGGAGTCCTGACAGCCCATCAGAGTGGGCTGTCAGTCACCCTGGTGATATGGTGCAGTGTGCCTATGCTTTTGAATCCATTCTCCCTATCCCCAGGAGTCCTGACAGCCCATCAGAGTGGGCTGTCAGTCACCCTGTTGATATGGTGCAGTGTGCCTATGCTTTTGAATCCATTCTCCCTATCCCCAGGAGTCCTGACAGCCCATCAGAGTGGGCTGTCAGTCACCCTGGTGATATGGTGCAGTGTGCTTATGCTGTTGAATCCATTCTCCCTATCCCCAGGAGTCCTGTCAGCCCATCAGAGTGGGCTGTCAGTCACCATGGTGATATGGTGCAGTTTGCTTATGCTGTTGAATCCATTCTCCCTATCCCCAGTGGTCCTGACAGGCCATCAGAGTGGGCTGTCAGTCACCCTGGTGATATGGTGCAGAGTGCTTATGCTGTTGAATCCATGCTCCCTATCCGCAGGGGTCCTGGCAGGCCATCAGAGTGGGCTGTCAGTCACCCTGGTGATATCATGCAGTGTGCTTATGCTGTTAAATCCATTCTCCCTATCGCCAGGGGTCCTGACAGGCCATCAGAGTGGGCTGTCAGTCACCCTGGTGATATGGTGCAGTGTGCTTATGCTGTTTAATCCACGCTCCCTATCCGCAGGGGTCGTGACAGCCCATCAGAGTCGGCTGTCAGTCACCCTGGTGATATGGTGCAGAGTGCTTATGCTGTTGAATCCATGCTCCCTATCCGCAGGGGTCCTGGCAGGCCATCAGAGTGGGCTGTCAGTCACCCTGGTGACATGATGCAGTGTGCTTATGCTGTTAAATCCATTCTCCTTATCCCCAGGGGTCCTGACAGCCCATCAGAGTGGGCTGTCAGTCACCCTGGTGATATGGTGCAGTGTGCTTATGCTGTTGAATCCATGCTCTCTATCTGCAGGGGTCCTGACAGGCCATTAGAGTGGGCTGTCAGTCACCCTGGTGATATGGTGCAGTGTACTTATGCTGTTGAATCCATTCTCCCTATCCCCAGGGATCCTGACAGGCCATCAGAGTGGGCTGTCAGTCACCCTGTTGATATGGTGCAGTGTGCTTATGCTGTTGAATCCATTCTCCCTATCCCCAGTGGTCCTGACAGGCCATCAGAGTGGGCTGTCAGTCACCCTGTTGATATGGTGCAGTGTGCTTATGCTGTTGAATCCATTCTCCCTATCCCCAGGGGTCCTGACAGGCCATCAGAGTGGGCTGTCAGTCACCCTGGTGATATGGTGCAGTGTGCTTATGCTGTTGAATCCATCCCTATCCCCAGGATCCTGACAGGCCATCAGAGTGGGCTGTCAGTCACCCTGTTGATATGGGCAGTGTGGCCAATGCTGTGAATCCATTCTCCTATCCCCAGGAGTCCTGACAGCCCATCAGAGTGGGCTGTCAGTCACCCGGGTGATAGGGTGCAGGGTGCTTATGCTTTTGAATCCATGCTCCCTATTCCCCATGGAGTCCTGACAGCCCATCAGAGTGGGCTGTCAGTCAACCCTGGTGATATGGTGCAGTGTGCCTTATGCTGTTGAATCCATTCTCCCTATCCCCAGGAGTCCTGACAGCCCATCAGAGTGGGCTGTCAGTCACCCTGGTGATATGGTTGCAGTGTGCCAATGCTTTTTAATCCATTCTCCCTCTCCCCCGGAGTCCTGACAGCCCATCAGAGTGGGCTGTCAGTCACCCTGGTGATATGGTGCAGTGTGCCTATGCTTTTTGAATCCATTCTCCCTATCCCCAGTCGTCCTGACAGCCCATCAGAGTGGGCTGTCAGTCACCCTGGCGATAGGGAGCAGTGTGCTTATGCTTTAGAATCCATGCTCCCTATCCCCAGGAGTCCTGACAGCCCATCAGAGTGGGCTGTCAGTCACCATGGTGATATGGTGCAGTTTGCCTATGCTGTTAATCCATTCTCCCTATCCCCAGGGGTCCTGACAGGCCATCAGAGTGGGCTGTCAGTCACCCTGGTGATATGGTGCAGAGTGCTTATGCTGTTTGAATCCATGCTCCCTATCCGCAGGGGGTCCTGGCAGGCCATCAGAGTGGGCTGTCAGTCACCCTGGTGATATATGCAGTGTGCTTATGCTGTTAAATCCATTCTCCCTATCGCCAGGGGTCCTGACAGGCCATCAGAGTGGGCTGTCAGTCACCCTGGTGATATGGTGCAGTGTGCTTATGCTGTTTAATCCATTCTCCCTATCCCCAGGGGTCCTGACAGCCCATCAGAGTGGGCTGTCAGTCCACCCTGGTGATATGGTGCAGTGTGCTTATGCTGTTTGAATCCATGCTCCCTATCCCAGGGGTCCTGACAGGCCATCAGAGTGGGCTGTCATTCCACCCTGGTGACATGATGCAGTGTGCTTATGCTGTTAAATCCATCTCCCTTATCCCCAGGGGTCCTGACAGCCCATCAGAGTGGGCTGTCAGTCACCCTGGTGATATGGTGCAGTGTGCTTATGCTGTTGAATCCATGCTCTCTATCCCAGGAGTCCTGACAGGCCATTAGAGTGGGCTGTCAGTCACCCTGGTGATATGGTGCAGTGTACTTATGCTGTTGAATACATTCTCCCTATCCCCAGGGATCCTGACGCCCATCAGAGTGGGCTGTCAGTCACCCTGTTGATATGGTGCAGTGTGCTGTTGAATCCATTCTCCCTATCAGTGGTCCTGACAGGCCATCAGTGGGCTGTCAGTCACCCTGGTGCCATGCTGTTGATTCTCCCTATCCCCAGGGGTCCTGACAGGCCATCAGAGTGGGCTGTCAGTCACCCTGTTGATATGGTGCAGTGTGCTTATGCTGTTGAATCCATTCTCCCTATCCCCAGGGGTCCTGACAGGCCATCAGAGTGGGCTGTCAGTCACCCTGGTGATATGGTGCAGTGTACTTATGCTGTTGAATGCATACTCCCATCCCCAGGAGTCCTGACAGCCCATCAGAGTGGGCTGTCAGTCACCCTGGTGATATGGTGCAGTGTGCTTATGGTGTTGAATGCATTTTCCCTATCCCCAGGAGTCCTGACAGCCCATCTGAGTGGGCTGTCAGTCACTCTGGTGATATGGTGCAGTGTGCTTATGCTTTTGAATCCATTCTCCCTATCCCCAGGAGTCCTGACAGGCCATCAGAGTGCGCTGTTAATGACGCTGGTGATATGGTGCAGTGTGCTTATGCTGTTGAATCCATGCTCCCTATCCGCAGGGGTCCTGACAACCCATCAGAGTGGGCTGACAGTCACCCTGTCGATATTGTGCAGTGTGCCTATGCTTTTGAATCCATTATCCCTATCCCCAGGAGTCCTGACAGGCCATCAGAGTGGGCTGTTAGTCACGCTGGTGATATGGTGCAGTGTGCTTATGCTGTTGAATCCATGCTCCCTATCCCCAGGAGTCCTGACAGGCCATCAGAGTGGGCTGTTAGTCACGCTGGTGATATGGTGCAGTGTGCTTATGCTGTTGAATCCATGCTCCCTATCTGCAGGGTTCCAGACAGGCCATCAGAGTGGGCTGTCAGTCACCCTGGTGATATGGTACAGTGTGCTTATGCTGTTGAATCCATTCTCCCTATCCCCACGAGTCCTGACAGCCCATCAGAGTGGGCTGTCAGTCACCCTGTTGATATGGTGCAGTGTGCCTATGCTTTTGAATCCATTCTCCCTATCCCCAGGATTCCTGACAGCCCATCAGAATGGGCTGTCAGTCACCCTGGTGATATGGTGCAGTGTGCTTATACTGTTGAATCCAAGCTCCCTATCCGCAGGGGTCCTGACAGCCCATCAGAGTGGGCTGTCAGTTACCCTGTTGATATTGTGCAGTGTGCCTATGCTTTTGAATGCATTCTCCATATTCCCAGGAGTCCTGACAGCCCATCAGAGTGGGCTGTCAGTCACCCTGGTGATATGATGCAGTGTGCTTATGCTGTTAAATCCATTCTCCCTATCCCCAGGGGTCCTGACAGGCCATCAGAGTGGGCTGTTAGTCAACCTGGTGATATGGTGCAGTGTGCTTATGCTGATGAATCTATGCTCCCTATCCGCAGGGGTCCTGACAGGCTATCAGAGTGGGCTGTCAGTCACCCTGGTGATATGGTGCAGTGTGCTTATGCTGTTGAATGCATACTCCCATCCCCAGGAGTCCTGACAGTCCATCAGAGTGGACTGTGAGTCACCCTGGTAATATGGTGCAGTGTGCTTATGCTGTTGAATGCATTCTCCCTATCCCCAGGAGTCCTGACAGCCCATCAGAGTTGGCTGTCAGTCACCCTGGTGATATGGTGCAGGGTGCTTATGTTGTTGAATCCATGTTCCCTATCCGCAGGGGTCCTGACAGCCCTTCAGAGGTGGCTGTCAGTCACCCTGGTGATATGGTGCAGTGTGCTTATGCTGTTGAATGCATTCTCCCTATCCCCAGGAGTCCTGACAGCCCATCAGAATGGGCTGTCAGTCACCCTGGTGATATGGTGCAGTGTGCCTATGCTGTTGCATGCATTCTCCCTATCCCCAGGAGTCCTGACAGCCCATCAGAGTGGGCTGTCAGTCACCCTGGTGATATGGCGCAGTGTGCTTATGCTGTTGAATCCATTCTCCCTATCCCCAGGAGTCCTGACAGCCCATCAGAGTGGGCTGTCAGTCACCCTGGTGATATGGTGCAGTGTGCCTATGCTGTTGAATGCATTCTCCCTATCCCCAGGAGTCCTGCCAGCCCATCAGAGTGGGCTGTCAGTCACCCTGGTGATATGGCGCAGTGTGCTTATGCTGTTGAATCCATTCTCCCTATCCCCAGGAGTTCTGACAGCCCATCAGAGTGGGCTGTCAGTCACCCTGTTGATATGGTGCAGTGTGCCTATGCTTTTGAATCCATTCTCCCTATCTCCAGGAGTCCTGACAGCCCATCAGAGTGGGCTGTCAGTCACCCTGGTGATATGGTGCAGTGTGCTTATTCTGTTAAATCCATGCTCCCTATCCGCAGGGGTCCTGAAAGCCCATCAGAGTGGGCTGTCAGTCACCCTGGTGATATGGTACAGTGTGCTTATGCTGTTGAATCCATTCTCCCTAACCCCAGGGGTCCTGACAGGCCATCAGAGTGGGTTGTCAGTCACCCTGTTGATATGGTGCAGTGTGCTTATGCTGTTGAATCCATGCTCCCTATCCGCAGGGGTCCTGACAGCACATCAGAGTGGGCTGTCAGTCACCCTGGTGATATGGTGCAGTGTGCTTATGCTGCTGAATCCATTCTCCCTATCCCCAGGAGTCCTGACAGCCCATCAGAGTGGGCTGTCAGTCACCCTGTGGATATGGTGCAGTGTGCTTATGCTGTTGAATCCATTCTCCCTATCCCCAGGAGTCCTGACAGCCCATCAGAATGGGCTGTCAGTCACCCTGTTGATATGGTGCAGTGTGCCTATGCGTTTGAATCCATTCTCCCTATCCCCAGAAGTCCTGACAGCCCATCAGAGTGGGCTGTCAGTCACCCTGGTGATATGGTGCAGTGTGCTTATGCTGTTGAATCCATTCTCCCTATCCCCAGGGGTCCTGACAGGCCATCAGAGTGGGCTGTCAGTCACCCTGGTGATATGGTGCAGTGTGCTTATGCTGTTGAATCCAAGCTCCCTATCCGCAGGGGTCCTGACAGCCCATCAGAGTGGGCTGTCAGTTACCCTGTTGATATTGTGCAGTGTGCCTATGCTTTTGAATCCATTCTCCCTATCCCCAGGAGTCCTGACAGCCCATCAGAGTGGGCTGTCAGTCACCCTGGTGATATGATGCAGTGTGCTTATGCTGTTAAATCCATTCTCCCTATCCCCAGGGGTCCTGGCAGGCCATCAGAGTGGGCTGTCAGTCACCCTGGTGATATGGTGCAGTGTGCTTATGCTGTTGAATCTATGCTCCCTATCCGCAGGGTTCGTGACAGCCCATCAGAGTCGGCTGTCAGTCACCCTGGTGATATTGGGCAGTGTACTTATGCTGTTGAATCCATTCTCCCTATCCCCAGGGGTCCTGACAGGCCATCAGAGTGGGCTGTCAGTCACACCGGTGATATTGTGCAGTGTGCTTATGCTGTTGAATCCATGCTCCCTATCCGCAGGGGTCCTGACAGGCCATCAGAGTGGGCTGTCAGTCACCCTGGTGATATGGTGCAGTGTGCTTATGCTGTTGAATGCATACTCCCATCCCCAGGAGTCCTGACAGTCCATCAGAGTGGGCTGTGAGCACTGTTCCCTCTAAGCTGTGCGCGTGTGCGCGTGCACACACCTTGCCGAGCGAGCGCACATACTTTACAACAGAGCGCACAAAAATTATGGTTCTGATTCTGATAGAAAACAACACAGACGTCTTAAAATTGAAAAGTTGTTGTGTATTTCCAGTTTTCACAAGTTCTACAATATTTTCTAGTGCAATCAATGTGGTGTACATACTGTATTCTGACGTGTAGTCAAATTTTAAAGTATATAACTCCGAGAGTCATTATGTGGCGCACAAAAATTTTACCTTTCTTCAAAAGCTGCACAGCTGATATTTTATGCGCACACAGCCTACAGAAAATTAGAGGGAACATTGGCTGTGAGTCACCCTGGTGATATGGTGCAGTGTGCTTATGCTGTTGAATGCATTCTCCCTATCCCCAGGAGTCCTGACAGCCCATCAGAGTGGGCTGTCAGTCACCCTGGTGATATGGTGCAGTGTGCTTATTCTTTTGAATCCATTCTCCCTATCCCCAGGAGTCCTGACAGCACATCAGAGTGGGCTGTCAGTCACCTTGGTGATATGATGCAGTGTGCTTTTGCTGTTGAATCAATTCTCCCTATACGCAGGGGTCCTGACAGCCCATCAGAGTGGGCTGACAGTCACCCTGGTGATATGGTGCAGTGTGCCTATGCTTTTGAATCCATTCTCCCTATCCCCAGGATTCCTGACAGCCCATCAGAGTGGGCTGTTAGTCACGCTGGTGATATGGTGCAGTGTGCTTATGCCGTTGAATCCATGCTCCCTATCCGCAGGGTTCCTGACAGGCCATCAGAGTGGGCTGTCAGTCACCCTGGTGATATGGTGCACTGTGCTTATGCTGTTGAATCCATTCTCCCTATCCCCAGGAGTCCTGACAGCCCATCAGAGTGGGCTGTCAGTCACCCTGTTGATATGGTGCAGTGTGCCTATGCTTTTGAATCCATTCTCCCTATCCCCAGGATTCCTGAGAGCCCATCAGAATGGGCTGTCAGTCACCCTGGTGATATGGTGCAGTGTGCTTATACTGTTGAATCCAAGCTCCCTATCCGCAGGGGTCCTGACAGCCCATCAGAGTGGGCTGTCAGTTACCCTGTTGATATTGTGCAGTGTGCCTATGCTTTTGAATGCATTCTCCATATCCCCAGGAGTCCTGACAGCCCATCAGAGTGGGCTGTCAGTCACCCTGGTGATATGATGCAGTGTGCTTATGCTGTTAAATCCATTCTCCCTATCCCCAGGGGTCCTGACAGGCCATCAGAGTGGGCTGTTAGTCACCCTGGTGATATGGTGCAGTGTGCTTATGCTGTTGAATCTATGCTCCCTATCCGCAGGGGTCCTGACAGGCTATCAGAGTGGGCTGTCAGTCACCCTGGTGATATGGTGCAGTGTGCTTATGCTGTTGAATGCATACTCCCATCCCCAGGAGTCCTGACAGTCCATCAGAGTGGACTGTGAGTCACCCTGGTGATATGGTGCAGTGTGCTTATGCTGTTGAATGCATTCTCCCTATCCCCAGGAGTCCTGACAGCCCATCAGAGTGGGCTGTCAGTCACCCTGGTGATATGGTGCAGTGTGCTTATGTTGTTGAATCCATGTTCCCTATCCGCAGGGGTCCTGACAGCCCTTCAGAGGTGGCTGTCAGTCACCCTGGTGATATGGTGCAGTGTGCTTATGCTGTTGAATGCATTCTCCCTATCCCCAGGAGTCCTGTCAGCCCATCAGAGTTGGCTGTCAGTCACCCTGTTGATATGGTGCAGTGTGCCTATGCTTTTGAATCCATTCTCCCTATCCCCAGGAGTCCTGACAGCCCATCAGAATGGGCTGTCAGTCACCCTGGTGATATGGTGCAGTGTGCCTATGCTGTTGCATGCATTCTCCCTATCCCCAGGAGTCCTGACAGCCCATCAGAGTGGGCTGTCAGTCGCCCTGGTGATATGGCGCAGTGTGCTTATGCTGTTGAATCCATTCTCCCTATCCCCAGGAGTCCTGACAGCCCATCAGAGTGGGCTGTCAGTCACCCTGGTGATATGGTGCAGTGTGCCTATGCTGTTGAATGCATTCTCCCTATCCCCAGGAGTCCTGACAGCCCATCAGAGTGGGCTGTCAGTCACCCTGGTGATATGGCGCAGTGTGCTTATGCTGTTGAATCCATTCTCCCTATCCCCAGGAGTCCTGACAGCCCATCAGAGTGGGCTGTCAGTCACCCTGTTGATATGGTGCAGTGTGTCTATGCTTTTGAATCCATTCTCCCTATCTCCAGGAGTCCTGACAGCCCATCAGAGTGGGCTGTCAGTCACCCTGGTGATATGGTGCAGTGTGCTTATTCTGTTGAATCCATGCTCCCTATCCGCAGGGGTCCTGAAAGCCCATCAGAGTGGGCTGTCAGTCACCCTGGTGATATGGTACAGTGTGCTTATGCTGTTGAATCCATTCTCCCTAACCCCAGGGGTCCTGACAGGCCATCAGAGTGGGCTGTCAGTCACCCTGTTGATATGGTGCAGTGTGCTTATGCTGTTGAATCCATGCTCCCTATCCGCAGGGGTCCTGACAGCCCATCAGAGTGGGCTGTCAGTCACCCTGGTGATATGGTGCAGTGTGCTTATGCTGTTGAATGCATATTCCCATCCCCAGGAGTCCTGACAGCCCATCAGAGTGGGCTGTCAGTCACCCTGGTGATATGGTGCAGTGTGCTTATGCTGCTGAATCCATTCTCCCTATCCCCAGGAGTCCTGACAGCCCATCAGAGTGGGCTGTCAGTCACCCTGTGGATATGGTGCAGTGTGCTTATGCTGTTGAATCCATTCTCCCTATCCCCAGGAGTCCTGACAGCCCATCAGAATGGGCTGTCAGTCACCCTGTTGATATGGTGCAGTGTGCCTATGCGCTTGAATCCATTGTCCCTATCCCCAGAAGTCCTGACAGCCCATCAGAGTGGGCTGTCAGTCACCCTGGTGATATGGTGCAGTGTGCTTATGCTGTTGAATCCATTCTCGCTATCCCCAGGGGTCCTGACAGGCCATCAGAGTGGGCTGTCAGTCACCCTGGTGATATGGTGCAGTGTGCTTATGCTGTTGAATCCAAGCTCCCTATCCGCAGGGGTCCTGACAGCCCATCAGAGTGGGCTGTCAGTTACCCTGTTGATATTGTGCAGTGTGCCTATGCTTTTGAATCCATTCTCCCTATCCCCAGGAGTCCTGACAGCCCATCAGAGTGGGCTGTCAGTCACCCTGGTGATATGATGCAGTGTGCTTATGCTGTTAAATCCATTCTCCCTATCCCCAGGGGTCCTGACAGGCCATCAGAGTGGGCTGTCAGTCACCCTGGTGATATGGTGCAGTGTGCTTATGCTGTTGAATCTATGCTCCCTATCCGCAGGGTTCGTGACAGCCCATCAGAGTCGGCTGTCAGTCACCCTGGTGATATGGTGCAGTGTGCTTATGCTGTTGAATCCAATCACACTATCACCAGGTGTCCTGACAGGCCATCAGAGTGGGCTGTCAGTCACACCGGTGATATTGTGCAGTGTGCTTATGCTGTTGAATCCATGCTCCCTATCCGCAGGGGTCCTGACAGGCCATCAGAGTGGGCTGTCAGTCACCCTGGTGATATGGTGCAGTGTGCTTATGCTGTTGAATGCATACTCCCATCCCCAGGAGTCCTGACAGTCCATCAGAGTGGGCTGTGAGTCACCCTGGTGATATGGTGCAGTGTGCTTATGCTGTTGAATGCATTCTCCCTATCCCCAGGAGTCCTGACAGCCCATCAGAGTGGGCTGTCAGTCACCCTGGTGATATGGTGCAGTGTGCTTATTCTTTTGAATCCATTCTCCCTATCCCCAGGAGTCCTGACAGCACATCAGAGTGGGCTGTCAGTCACCTTGGTGATATGATGCAGTGAGCTTTTGCTGTTGAATCCATTCTCCCTATACGCAGGGGTCCTGACAGCCCATCAGAGTGGGCTGACAGTCACCCTGGTGATATGGTGCAGTGTGCCTATGCTTTTGAATCCATTCTCCCTATCCCCAGGATTCCTGACAGCCCATCAGAGTGGGCTGTCAGTCACCCTGGTGATATGCTGCAGAGTGCCTAGGCTGTTGAATGCATTTTCCCTATCCCCAGGAGTCCTGACAGGCCATCAGAGTGGGCTGTCAGTCACCCTGGTGATATGGTGCAGTGTGCTTATGCTGTTGAATCCATGCTCCCTATCCTCAGGGGTCGTGACAGCCCATCAGAGTGGGCTGTCAGGCACCCTGGTGATATGGTGCAGTGTGCTTATGCTGTTGAATCCATTCTCCCTATCCCCAGGGGTCCTGACAGGCCATCAGAGTGGGCTGTCAGTCACACTGGTGATATGGTGCAGTGTGCTTATGCTGTTGAATCCATGCTCTCTATCTGCAGGAGTCCTGATAGGCCATTAGAGTGGGCTGTCAGTCACCCTGGTGATATGGTGCAGTGTACTTATGCTGTTGAATCCATTCTCCCTATCCCCAGGGATCCTGACAGGCCATCAGAGTGGGCTGTCAGTCACCCTGTTGATATGGTGCAGTGTGCTTATGCTGTTGAATCCATTCTCCATATCCCCAGGGGTCCTGACAGGCCATCAGAGTGGGCTGTCAGTCACCCTGGTGATATGGTGCAGTGTGCTTATGCTGTTGAATGCATACTCCCATCCCCAGGAGTCCTGACAGCCCATCAGAGTGGGCTGTCAGTCACCCTGGTGATATGGTGCAGTGTGCTTATGGTGTTGAATGCATTCTCCCTATCCCCAGGAGTCCTGACAGCCCATCAGAGTGGGCTGTCAGTCACTCTGGTGATATGGTGCAGTGTGGTTATGCTTTTGAATCCATTCTCCCTATCCCCAGGAGTCCTGACAGGCCATCAGAGTGGACTGTTAATCACGCTGGTGATATGGTGCAGTGTGCTTATGCTGTTGAATCCATGCTCCCTATCCGCAGGGGTCCTGACAACCCATCAGAGTGGGCTGACAGTCACCCTGTCGATATTGTGCAGTGTGCCTATGCTTTTGAATCCATTATCCCTATCCCCAGGAGTCCTGAAAGGCCATCAGAGTGGGCTGTTAGTCACGCTGGTGATATGGAGCAGTGTGCTTATGCTGTTGAATCCATTCTCCCTATCCGCAGGGTTCCTGACAGCCCATCAGAGTGGGCTGTCAGTCACCCTGGTGATATGGTGCAGTGTGCGTATGCTGTTGAATCCATTCTCCCTATCCCCAGGAGTCCTGACAGCCCATAAGAGTGGGCGGTCAGTCACCCGGGTGATATGGCGCAGTGTGCTTATGCTGTTGAATCCATTCTCCCTATCCCCAGGAGTCCTGACAGCCCATGAGAGTGGGCTGTCAGTCACCCTGGTGATATGGTGCAGTGTGCCTATGCTGTTGAATGCATTCTCCCTATCCCCAGGAGTCCTGACAGCCCATCAGAGTGGGCTGTCAGTCACCCTGGTGATATGGCGCAGTGTGCTTATGCTGTTGAATCCATTCTCCCTATCCCCAGGAGTCCTGACAGCCCATCAGAGTGGGCTGTCAGTCACCCTGTTGATATGGTGCAGTGTGTCTATGCTTTTGAATCCATTCTCCCTATCTCCAGGAGTCCTGACAGCCCATCAGAGTGGGCTGTCAGTTCACCCTGGTGATATGGTTGCAGTGTGCTTATGCTGTTGAATCCATGCTCCCTATCCGCAGGGGTCCTGAAAGCCCATCAGAGTGGGCTGTCAGTCACCCTGGTGATATGGTACAGTGTGCTTATGCTGTTGAATCCATTCTCCCTAACCCCAGGGTCCTGACAGGCCATCAGAGTGGGCTGTCAGTCACCCTGTTGATATGGTGCAGTGTGCTTATGCTGTTGAATATCCATGCTCCCTATCCCAGGGGTCCTGACAGCCCATCAGAGTGGGCTGTCAGTCACCCTGGTGATATGGTGCAGTGTGCTTATGCTGTTGAATGCATAATCCCATCCCCAGGATCCTGACAGCCATCAGAGTGGGCTGTCAGTCACCCTGGTGATATGGTGCAGTGTGCTTATGCTGCTGATCCATACTCCCTATCCCCAGGAGTCCTGACAGCCCATCAGAGTCGGCTGTCAGTCACCCAGTGGAAATTGTGAAGGGTGCTTATGCTGTTGAATCCATTCTCCCAATCCCCACGAGACCTGACAGCCCATAAGAATGGGCTGTCAGTAACCCTGTGATATGGTGCAGTGTGCCTATGCGTTTGAATCCATTGCCCTATCCCCAGAAGTCCTGACAACCCATCAGAGTGGGCTGTCAGTCACCCTGGTGATATGGTGCAGTGTGCCTATGCTGTTTAATCCATACCCTGGTGATATGGTGCAGTGTGCTTATGCTGTTGAATCCAACCCCTATCCGCAGGGGTCCTGACAGCCCATCAGAGTGGGCTGTCAGTTACCCTGTTGATATTGTGCAGTGTGCGTATGCTGTTGAATCCATGCTCCCTATCCGCCGGGGTCCTGACAGCCCATCAGAGTGGGCTGTCAGTCACCCTGGTGATATGGTGCTGTGTGCTTATGCTGCTTAATCCATTCTCCCTATCCCCAGGGGTCCTGACAGGCCATCAGAGTGGGCTGTCAGTCACCCTGGTGATATGGTGCAGTGTGCTTATGCTGTTGAATCTATGCTCCCTATCCGCAGGGTTCGTGACAGCCCATCAGAGTCGGCTGTCAGTCACCCTGGTGATATGGTGCAGTGTGCTTATGCTGTTGAATCCATTCTCCCTATCCCAGGGGTCCTGACAGGCCATCAGAGTGGGCTGTCAGTCACACCGGTGATATTGTGCAGTGTGCTTATGCTGTTGAATCCATGCTCCCTATCCGCAGGGGTCCTGACAGGCCATCAGAGTGGGCTGTCAGTCACCCTGGTGATATGGTGCAGTGTGCTTATGCTGTTGAATGCATACTCCCATCCCCAGGAGTCCTGACAGTCCATCAGAGTGGGCTGTGAGTCACCCTGGTGATATGGTGCAGTGTGCTTATGCTGTTGAATGCATTCTCCCTATCCCCAGGAGTCCTGACAGCCCATCAGAGTGGGCTGTCAGTCACCCTGGTGATATGGTGCAGTGTGCTTATTCTTTTGAATCCATTCTCCCTATCCCCAGGAGTCCTGACAGCACATCAGAGTGGGCTGTCAGTCACCTTGGTGATATGATGCAGTGAGCTTTTGCTGTTGAATCCATTCTCCCTATACGCAGGGGTCCTGACAGCCCATCAGAGTGGGCTGACAGTCACCCTGGTGATATGGTGCAGTGTGCCTATGCTTTTGAATCCATTCTCCCTATCCCCAGGATTCCTGACAGCCCATCAGAGTGGGCTGTCAGTCACCCTGGTGATATGCTGCAGAGTGCCTAGGCTGTTGAATGCATTTTCCCTATCCCCAGGAGTCCTGACAGGCCATCAGAGTGGGCTGTCAGTCACCCTGGTGATATGGTGCAGTGTGCTTATGCTGTTGAATCCATGCTCCCTCTCCTCAGGGGTCGTGACAGCCCATCAGAGTGGGCTGTCAGGCACCCTGGTGATATGGTGCAGTGTGCTTATGCTGTTGAATCCATTCTCCCTATCCCCAGGGATCCTGACAGGCCATCAGAGTGGGCTGTCAGTCACACTGGTGATATGGTGCAGTGTGCTTATGCTGTTGAATCCATGCTCTCTATCTGCAGGAGTCCTGATAGGCCATTAGAGTGGGCTGTCAGTCACCCTGGTGATATGGTGCAGTGTACTTATGCTGTTGAATCCATTCTCCCTATCCCCAGGGATCCTGACAGGCCATCAGAGTGGGCTGTCAGTCACCCTGTTGATATGGTGCAGTGTGCTTATGCTGTTGAATCCATTCTCCATATCCCCAGGGGTCCTGACAGGCCATCAGAGTGGGCTGTCAGTCACCCTGGTGATATGGTGCAGTGTGCTTATGCTGTTGAATGCATACTCCCATCCCCAGGAGTCCTGACAGCCCATCAGAGTGGGCTGTCAGTCACCCTGGTGATATGGTGCAGTGTGCTTATGGTGTTGAATGCATTCTCCCTATCCCCAGGAGTCCTGACAGCCCATCAGAGTGGGCTGTCAGTCACTCTGGTGATATGGTGCAGTGTGGTTATGCTTTTGAATCCATTCTCCCTATCCCCAGGAGTCCTGACAGGCCATCAGAGTGGACTGTTAATCACGCTGGTGATATGGTGCAGTGTGCTTATGCTGTTGAATCCATGCTCCCTATCCGCAGGGGTCCTGACAACCCATCAGAGTGGGCTGACAGTCACCCTGTCGATATTGTGCAGTGTGCCTATGCTTTTGAATCCATTATCCCTATCCCCAGGAGTCCTGAAAGGCCATCAGAGTGGGCTGTTAGTCACGCTGGTGATATGGTGCAGTGTGCTTATGCTGTTGAATCCATGCTCCCTATCCGCAGGGTTCTTGACAGGCCATCAGAGTGGGCTGTCAGTCACCCTGGTGATATGGTGCAGTGTGCTTATGCTGTTGAATCCATTCTCCCTATGCCCAGGAGTCCTGACAGCCCAACAGAGTGGGCTGTCAGTCACCCTGGTGATATGGCGCAGTGTGCTTATGCTGTTGAATCCATTCTCCCTATCCCCAGGAGTCCTGACAGCCCATGAGAGTGGGCTGTCAGTCACCCTGGTGATATGGTGCAGTGTGCCTATGCTGTTGAATGCATTCTCCCTATCCCCAGGAGTCCTGACAGCCCATCAGAGTGGGCTGTCAGTCACCCTGGTGATATGGCGCAGTGTGCTTATGCTGTTGAATCCATTCTCCCTATCCCCAGGAGTCCTGACAGCCCATCAGAGTGGGCTGTCAGTCACCCTGTTGATATGGTGCAGTGTGTCTATGCTTTTGAATCCATTCTCCCTATCTCCAGGAGTCCTGACAGCCCATCAGAGTGGGCTGTCAGTCACCCTGGTGATATGGTGCAGTGTGCTTATTCTGTTGAATCCATGCTCCCTATCCGCAGGGGTCCTGAAAGCCCATCAGAGTGGGCTGTCAGTCACCCTGGTCATATGGTACAGTGTGCTTATGCTGTTGAATCCATTCTCCCTAACCCCAGGGGTCCTGACAGGCCATCAGAGTGGGCTGTCAGTCACCCTGTTGATATGGTGCAGTGTGCTTATGCTGTTGAATCCATGCTCCCTATCCGCAGGGGTCCTGACAGCCCATCAGAGTGGGCTGTCAGTCACCCTGGTGATATGGTGCAGTGTGCTTATGCTGTTGAATGCATATTCCCATCCCCAGGAGTCCTGACAGCCCATCAGAGTGGGCTGTCAGTCACCCTGGTGATATGGTGCAGTGTGCTTATGCTGCTGAATCCATTCTCCCTATCCCCAGGAGTCCTGACAGCCCATCAGAGTGGGCTGTCAGTCACCCTGTGGATATGGTGCAGTGTGCTTATGCTGTTGAATCCATTCTCCCTATCCCCAGGAGTCCTGACAGCCCATCAGAATGGGCTGTCAGTCACCCTGTTGATATGGTGCAGTGTGCCTATGCGTTTGAATCCATTCTCCCTATCCCCAGAAGTCCTGACAACCCATCAGAGTGGGCTGTCAGTCACCCTGGTGATATGGTGCAGTGTGCTTATTCTTTTGAATCCATTCTCCCTATCCCCAGGAGTCCTGACAGCACATCAGAGTGGGCTGTCAGTCACCTTGGTGATATGATGCAGTGAGCTTTTGCTGTTGAATCCATTCTCCCTATACGCAGGGGTCCTGACAGCCCATCAGAGTGGGCTGACAGTCACCCTGTTGATATGGTGCAGTGTGCCTATGCTTTTGAATCCATTCTCCCTATCCCCAGGATTCCTGACAGCCCATCAGAGTGGGCTGTCAGTCACCCTGGTGATATGCTGCAGAGTGCCTAGGCTGTTGAATGCATTTTCCCTATCCCCAGGAGTCCTGACAGGCCATCAGAGTGGGCTGTCAGTCACCCTGGTGATATGGTGCAGTGTGCTTATGCTGTTGAATCCATGCTCCCTCTCCTCAGGGGTCGTGACAGCCCATCAGAGTGGGCTGTCAGGCACCCTGGTGATATGGTGCAGTGTGCTTATGCTGTTGAATCCATTCTCCCTATCCCCAGGGGTCCTGACAGGCCATCAGAGTGGGCTGTCAGTCACACTGGTGATATGGTGCAGTGTGCTTATGCTGTTGAATCCATGCTCTCTATCTGCAGGAGTCCTGATAGGCCATTAGAGTGGGCTGTCAGTCACCCTGGTGATATGGTTGCAGTGTTCTTCTGCTGTTGAATCCATTCTCCCTATCCCCAGGGATCCTGACAGGCCATCAGAGTGGGCTGTCAGTCACCCTGTTGATATGGTGCAGTGTGCTTATGCTGTTGAATCCATTCTCCATATCCCCAGGGGTCCTGACAGGCCATCAGAGTGGGCTGTCAGTCACCCTGGTGATATGGTGCAGTGTGCTTATGCTGTTGAATGCATACTCCCATCCCCAGGAGTCCTGACAGCCCATCAGAGTGGGCTGTCAGTCACCCTGGTGATATGGTGCAGTGTGCTTATGGTGTTGAATGCATTCTCCCTATCCCCAGGAGTCCTGACAGCCCATCAGAGTGGGCTGTCAGTCACTCTGGTGATATGGTGCAGTGTGGTTATGCTTTTGAATCCATTCTCCCTATCCCCAGGAGTCCTGACAGGCCATCAGAGTGGACTGTTAATCACGCTGGTGATATGGTGCAGTGTGCTTATGCTGTTGAATCCATGCTCCCTATCCGCAGGGGTCCTGACAACCCATCAGAGTGGGCTGACAGTCACCCTGTCGATATTGTGCAGTGTGCCTATGCTTTTGAATCCATTATCCCTATCCCCAGGAGTCCTGAAAGGCCATCAGAGTGGGCTGTTAGTCACGCTGGTGATATGGTGCAGTGTGCTTATGCTGTTGAATCCATGCTCCCTATCCGCAGGGTTCTTGACAGGCCATCAGAGTGGGCTGTCAGTCACCCTGGTGATATGGTGCAGTGTGCTTATGCTGTTGAATCCATTCTCCCTATGCCCAGGAGTCCTGACAGCCCAACAGAGTGGGCTGTCAGTCACCCTGGTGATATGGCGCAGTGTGCTTATGCTGTTGAATCCATTCTCCCTATCCCCAGGAGTCCTGACAGCCCATGAGAGTGGGCTGTCAGTCACCCTGGTGATATGGTGCAGTGTGCCTATGCTGTTGAATGCATTCTCCCTATCCCCAGGAGTCCTGACAGCCCATCAGAGTGGGCTGTCAGTCACCCTGGTGATATGGCGCAGTGTGCTTATGCTGTTGAATCCATTCTCCCTATCCCCAGGAGTCCTGACAGCCCATCAGAGTGGGCTGTCAGTCACCCTGTTGATATGGTGCAGTGTGTCTATGCTTTTGAATCCATTCTCCCTATCTCCAGGAGTCCTGACAGCCCATCAGAGTGGGCTGTCAGTCACCCTGGTGATATGGTGCAGTGTGCTTATTCTGTTGAATCCATGCTCCCTATCCGCAGGGGTCCTGAAAGCCCATCAGAGTGGGCTGTCAGTCACCCTGGTCATATGGTACAGTGTGCTTATGCTGTTGAATCCATTCTCCCTAACCCCAGGGGTCCTGACAGGCCATCAGAGTGGGCTGTCAGTCACCCTGTTGATATGGTGCAGTGTGCTTATGCTGTTGAATCCATGCTCCCTATCCGCAGGGGTCCTGACAGCCCATCAGAGTGGGCTGTCAGTCACCCTGGTGATATGGTGCAGTGTGCTTATGCTGTTGAATGCATATTCCCATCCCCAGGAGTCCTGACAGCCCATCAGAGTGGGCTGTCAGTCACCCTGGTGATATGGTGCAGTGTGCTTATGCTGCTGAATCCATTCTCCCTATCCCCAGGAGTCCTGACAGCCCATCAGAGTGGGCTGTCAGTCACCCTGTGGATATGGTGCAGTGTGCTTATGCTGTTGAATCCATTCTCCCTATCCCCAGGAGTCCTGACAGCCCATCAGAATGGGCTGTCAGTCACCCTGTTGATATGGTGCAGTGTGCCTATGCGTTTGAATCCATTCTCCCTATCCCCAGAAGTCCTGACAACCCATCAGAGTGGGCTGTCAGTCACCCTGGTGATATGGTGCAGTGTGCTTATGCTGTTGAATCCATTCTCCCTATCCCCAGGGGTCCTGACAGGCCATCAGAGTGGGCTGTCAGTCACCCTGGTGATATGGTGCAGTGTGCTTATGCTGTTGAATCCAAGCTCCCTATCCGCAGGGGTCCTGACAGCCCATCAGAGTGGGCTGTCAGTTACCCTGTTGATATTGTGCAGTGTGCCTATGCTTTTGAATCCATTCTCCCTATCCCCAGGAGTCCTGACAGCCCATCAGAGTGGGCTGTCAGTCACCCTGGTGATATGATTCAGTGTGCTTATGCTGTTAAATCCATTCTCCCTATCCCCAGGGGTCCTGACAGGCCATCAGAGTGGGCTGTCAGTCACCCTGGTGATATGGTGCAGTGTGCTTATGCTGTTGAATCTATGCTCCCTATCCGCAGGGTTCGTGACAGCCCATCAGAGTCGGCTGTCAGTCACCCTGGTGATATGGTGCAGTGTGCTTATGCTGTTGAATCCATTCTCCCTATCCCCAGGGGTCCTGACAGGCCATCAGAGTGGGCTGTCAGTCACACCGGTGATATTGTGCAGTGTGCTTATGCTGTTGAATCCATGCTCCCTATCCGCAGGGGTCCTGACAGGCCATCAGAGTGGGCTGTCAGTCACCCTGGTGATATGGTGCAGTGTGCTTATGCTGTTGAATGCATACTCCCATCCCCAGGAGTCCTGACAGTCCATCAGAGTGGGCTGTGAGTCACCCTGGTGATATGGTGCAGTGTGCTTATGCTGTTGAATGCATTCCCCCTATCCCCAGGAGTCCTGACAGCCCATCAGAGTGGGCTGTCAGTCACCCTGGTGATATGGTGCAGTGTGCTTATTCTTTTGAATCCATTCTCCCTATCCCCAGGAGTCCTGACAGCACATCAGAGTGGGCTGTCAGTCACCTTGGTGATATGATGCAGTGTGCTTTTGCTGTTGAATCCATTCTCCCTATACGCAGGGGTCCTGACAGCCCATCAGAGTGGGCTGACAGTCACCCTGGTGATATGGTGCAGTGTGCCTATGCTTTTGAATCCATTCTCCCTATCCCCAGGATTCCTGACAGCCCATCAGAGTGGGCTGTCAGTCACCCTGGTGATATGCTGCAGAGTGCCTAGGCTGTTGAATGCATTTTCCCCTATCCCCAGGAGTCCTGACAGGCCATCAGAGTGGGCTGTCAGTCACCCTGGTGATATGGTGCAGTGTGCTTATGCTGTTGAATCCATGCTCCCTCTCCTCAGGGGTCGTGGCAGCCCATCAGAGTGGGCTGTCAGTCACCCTGGTGATATGGTGCAGTGTGCTTATGCTGTTGAATCCATTCTCCCTATCCCCAGGGGTCCTGACAGGCCTTCAGAGTGGGCTGTCAGTCACACTGGTGATATGGTGCAGTGTGCTTATGCTGTTGAATCCATGCTCTCTATCTGCAGGAGTCCTGATAGGCCATTAGAGTGGGCTGTCAGTCACCCTGGTGATATGGTGCAGTGTACTTATGCTGTTGAATCCATTCTCCCTATCCCCAGGGATCCTGACAGGCCATCAGAGTGGGCTGTCAGTCACCCTGTTGATATGGTGCAGTGTGCTTATGCTGTTGAATCCATTCTCCATATCCCCAGGGGTCCTGACAGGCCATCAGAGTGGGCTGTCAGTCACCCTGGTGATATGGTGCAGTGTGCTTATGCTGTTGAATGCATACTCCCATCCCCAGGAGTCCTGACAGCCCATCAGAGTGGGCTGTCAGTCACCCTGGTGATATGGTGCAGTGTGCTTATGGTGTTGAATGCATTCTCCCTATCCCCAGGAGTCCTGACAGCCCATCAGAGTGGGCTGTCAGTCACTCTGGTGATATGGTGCAGTGTGGTTATGCTTTTGAATCCATTCTCCCTATCCCCAGGAGTCCTGACAGGCCATCAGAGTGGACTGTTAATCACGCTGGTGATATGGTGCAGTGTGCTTATGCTGTTGAATCCATGCTCCCTATCCGCAGGGGTCCTGACAACCCATCAGAGTGGGCTGACAGTCACCCTGTCGATATTGTGCAGTGTGCCTATGCTTTTGAATCCATTATCCCTATCCCCAGGAGTCCTGACAGGCCATCAGAGTGGGCTGTTAGTCACGCTGGTGATATGGTGCAGTGTGCTTATGCTGTTGAATCCATGCTCCCTATCCGCAGGGTTCTTGACAGGCCATCAGAGTGGGCTGTCAGTCACCCTGGTGATATGGTGCAGTGTGCTTATGCTGTTGAATCCATTCTCCCTATGCCCAGGAGTCCTGACAGCCCAACAGAGTGGGCTGTCAGTCACCCTGTTGATATGGTGCAGTGTGCCTATGCTTTTGAATCCATTCTCCCTATCCCCAGGATTCCTGGCAGCCCATCAGAGTGGGCTGTCAGTCACCCTGGTGATATGGTGCAGTGTGCTTATACTGTTGAATCCAAGCTCCCTATCCGCAGGGGTCCTGACAGCCCATCAGAGTGGGCTGTCAGTTACCCTGTTGATATTGTGCAGTGTGCCTATGCTTTTGAATCTATTCTCCCTATCCCCAGGAGTCCTGACAGCCCATCAGAGTGGGCTGTCAGTCACCCTGGTGATATGATGCAGTGTGCTTATGCTGTTAAATCCATTCTCCCTATCCCCAGGGGTCCTGACAGGCCATCAGAGTGATATGGTGCAGTGTGCTTATGCTGTTGAATCTATGCTGCCTATCCGCAGGGGTCGTGACAGCCCATCAGAGTCGGCTGTCAGTCACCCCGGTGATATGGTGCAGTGTGCTTATGCTGTTGAATCCATTCTCCCTATCCCCAGGGGTCCTGACAGGCCATCAGAGTGGACTGTCAGTCACACCGGTGATATGGTGCAGTGTGCTTATGCTGTTGAATCCATGCTCCCTATCCGCAGGGGTCCTGACAGGCCATCAGAGTGGGCTGTCAGTCACCCTGGTGATATGGTGCAGTGTGCTTATGCTGTTGAATGCATACTCCCATCCCCAGGAGTCCTGACAGCCCTTCAGAGGTGGCTGTCAGTCACCCTGGTGATATGGTGCAGTGTGCTTATGCTGTTGAATGCATTCTCCCTATCCCCAGGAGTCCTGACAGCCCATCAGAGTGGGCTGTCAGTCACCCTGGTGATATGGTGCAGTATGCCTATGCTGTTGAATGCATTCTCCCTATCCCCAGGAGTCCTGACAGCCCATCAGAGTGGGCTGTCAGTCACCCTGGTGATATGACGCAGTGTGCTTATGCTGTTGAATCCATTCTCCCTATCCCCAGGAGTCCTGACAGCCCATCAGAGTGGGCTGTCAGTCACCCTGTTGATATGGTGCAGTGTGCCTATGCTTTTGAATCCATTCTCCCTATCCCCAGGAGTCCTGACAGCCCATCAGAATGGGCTGTCAGTCACCCTGTTGATATGGTGCAGTGTGCCTATGCTTTTGAATCCATTCTCCCTATCTCCAGGAGTCCTGACAGCCCATCAGAGTGGGCTGTCAGTCACCCTGGTGATATGGTGCAGTGTGCTTATTCTGTTGAATCCATGCTCCCTATCCGCAGGGGTCCTGACAGCCATCAGAGTGGGCTGTCAGTCACCCTGGTGATATGGTACAGTGTGCTTATGCTGTTGAATCCATTCTCCCTAACCCCAGGGGTCCTGACAGGCCATCAGAGTGGGCTGTCAGTCACCCTGGTGATATGGTGCAGTGTGCTTATGCTGTTGAATCTATGCTCCCTATCCGCAGGGTTCGTGACAGCCCATCAGAGTCGGCTGTCAGTCACCCTGGTGATATGGTGCAGTGTGCTTATGCTGTTGAATCCATTCTCCCTATCCCCAGGGGTCCTGACAGGCCATCAGAGTGGGCTGTCAGTCACACCGGTGATATTGTGCAGTGTGCTTATGCTGTTGAATCCATGCTCCCTATCCGCAGGGGTCCTGACAGGCCATCAGAGTGGGCTGTCAGTCACCCTGGTGATATGGTGCAGTGTGCTTATGCTGTTGAATGCATACTCCCATCCCCAGGAGTCCTGACAGTCCATCAGAGTGGGCTGTGAGTCACCCTGGTGATATGGTGCAGTGTGCTTATGCTGTTGAATGCATTCTCCCTATCCCCAGGAGTCCTGACAGCCCATCAGAGTGGGCTGTCAGTCACCCTGGTGATATGGTGCAGTGTGCTTATGCTGTTGAATCCATTCTCCCTATCCCCAGGGGTCCTGACAGCCCATCAGAGTGGGCTGACAGTCACCCTGGTGATATGGTGCAGTGTGCCTATGCTTTTGAATCCATTCTCCCTATCCCCAGGATTCCTGACAGCCCATCAGAGTGGGCTGTCAGTCACCCTGGTGATATGCTGCAGAGTGCCTAGGCTGTTGAATGCATTTTCCCTATCCCCAGGAGTCCTGACAGGCCATCAGAGTGGGCTGTCAGTCACCCTGGTGATATGATGCAGTGTGCTTATGCTGTTAAATCCATTCTCCCTATCCCCAGGGGTCCTGACAGGCCATCAGAGTGGGCTGTCAGTCACCCTGGTGATATGGTGCAGTGTGCTTATGCTGTTGAATCCATTCTCCCTATCCCCAGGAGTCCTGACTGCCCATCAGAGTGGGCTGTCAGTCACCCTGGTGATATGGTGCAGTGTGCTTATGCTGTTGAATCCATTCTCCCTATCCACAGGAGTCCTGACAGCCCATCAGAGTGGGCTGTCAGTCACCCTGGTGATATGGCGCAGTGTGCTTATGCTGTTGAATCCATGCTCCCTATCCACATGGGTCCTGACAGCCCATTAGAGTGGGCTGTCAGTCACCCTGGTGATACGGTGCAGTGTGCTTATGCTGTTGAATCCATGTTCCCTATCTGCAGGGGTCCTCACAGCCCATCAGAATGGGCTGTCAGTCACCCTGGTGATATGGTGCAGTGTGCTTATGCTGTTGAATGCATTCTCCCTATCCTCAGGAGTCCTGACAGGCCATCAGAGTGGGCTGTCAGTCACCCTGGTGATATGGTGCAGTGTGCTCATGCTGTTGAATCCATTCTCCCTATCCCCAGGAGTCCTGACTGCCCATCAGAGTGGGATGTCAGTCACCCTGGTGATATGGTGCAGTGTGCCTATGCTTTTGAATCCATTCTCCCTATCCCCAGGAGTCCTGACAGCCCATCAGAGTGGGATGTCAGTCACCCTGGTGATATGGTGCAGTGTGCTTATGCTGTTGAATCCATGCTCCCTATCCGCAGGGGTCCTGACAGGCCATCAGAGTGGGCTGTCAGTCACCCTGGTGATATGGTGCAGTGTGCTTATGCTGTTAAATCCATTCTCCCTATCCCCAGGGGTCCTGACAGGCCATCAGAGTGGGCTGTCAGTCACCCTGGTGATATGGTGCAGTGTGCTTATGCTGTTGAATCCATGCTCCCTATCCGCAGGGGTCCTGACTGGCCATCAGAGTGGGCTGTCAGTCACCCTGGTGATATGGTGCAGTGTGATTATTCTGTTGAATCCATTCTCCCTATCCCCAGGGGTCCTGATAGGCCATCAGAGTGGGCTGTCAGTCACACTGGTGATATGATGCAGTATGCTTATGCTGTTGAATCCATGCTCCCTATCCGCAGGGGTCCTGACAGGCCATCAGAGTGGGCTGTCAGTCACCCTGGTGATATGGTGCAGTGTGCTTATGCTGTTGAATGCATATTCCCATCCCCAGGAGTCCTGACAGCCCATCAGAGTGGGCTGTCAGTCACCCTGTTGATATGGTGCAGTGTGCTTATGCTGTTGAATCCATTCTCCCTATCCCCAGGGGTCCTGACAGGCCATCAGAGTGGGCTGTCAGTCACCCTGGTGATATGGTGCAGTGTGCTTATATTGTTGAATCCATGCTCCCTATCCTCAGGGGTCCTGACAGCCCATCAGAGTGGGCTGTCAGTCACCCTGGTGATATGGTGCAGTGTGCTTATGCTGTTGAATGCATTCTCCCTATCCCAAGGAGTCCTGACAGCCCATCAGAGTGGGCTGTCAGTCACCCTGGTGATATGGTGCAGTGTGCTTATGCTGTTGAATCCATTCTCCCTATCCCCAGGAGTCCTGACAGCCCATCAGAGTGGGCTGTCAGTCACTCTGTTGATATGGTGCAGTGTGCCTATGCTTTTGAATCCATTCTCCCTATCCCCAGGAGTCCTGACAGCCCATCAGAGTGGGCTGTCAGTCACCCTGGTGATATGGTGCAGTGTGCTATGCTGTTGAATGCATATTCCCATCCCCAGGAGTCCTGACAGCCCATCAGAGTGGGCTGTCAATCACCCTGGTAATATGGTGCAGTGTGCTTTTGCTGTTGAATCCAAGCTCCGTATCCGCAGGGGTCCTGACAGCCCATCAGAGTGGGCTGTCAGTCACCCTGCTTATATTGTGCAGTGTGCCTATGCTTTTGAATCCATTCTCCCTATCCCCAGGAGTCCTGACAGCCCATCAGAGTGGGCTGTCAGTCACCCTGGTGATATGCTGCAGTGTGCTTATGCTGTTGAATCCATGCTCCCTGTCCACAGGAGTCCTGACAGCCCATCAGATTGGGCTGTCAGTCACCCTGTTGATATGGTGCAGTGTGCCTATGCTCTTGAATCCATTCTCCCTATCCCCAGGAGTCCTGACAGCCCTTCAGAGAGGGCTGTCAGTCACCCTGTTGATATAGTGCAGTGTGCCTAAGCTTTCGAATCCATTCTGCCTATCCCCAGGAGTCCTGACAGCCCATCAGAGTGGGCTGTCAGTCACCCTGGTGATATGGTGCAGTGTGCTTATGCTGCTAAATCCATTCTCCCTATCCCCAGGGGTCCTGACAGGCCATCAGAGTGGGCTGTCAGTCACCCTGGTGATATGGTGCAGTGTGCTTATGCTGTTGCATCCATGCTGCCTATCCACAGGGGTCCTCACAGGCCATCAGAGTGGGCTATCAGTCACCCTGGTGATATGATGCAGTGTGCTTATGCTGTTGAATCCATTCTCCCTGTCCCCAATAGTCCTGACAGCCCATCAGAGTGGGCTGTCAGTCACCCTGTTGATATGGTGCAGTGTGCCTATGCTTTTGAATCCATTCTCCCTATCCCCAGGAGTCCTGACAGCCCATCAGAGTGGGCTGTCAGTCACCCTGGTGATATGGTGCAGTGTGCTTATGCTGTTGAATCCATTCTCCCTATCCCCAGGAATCCTGACAGGCCATCAGAGTGGGCCTGTCCATTCTCCCTATCCGCAGGCTGTCAGTCACCCTGGTGATATGGTGCAGTGTGCTTATGCTGTTGATTCCATGCTCCCTATCCGCAGGGGTCCTGACAGGCCATCAGAGTGGGCTGTCAGTCACCCTGGTGATATGGTGCAGTGTGCTTATGTTGTTGAATCCATGCTCCTTATCCGCAGGGGTCCTGACAGCCCATCAGAGGGGGCTGTCAGTCAACCTGGTGATATGGTGCAGTGTGCTTATGCTGTTGAATGCATTCTCCCTATCCCCAGGAGTCCTGACAGCCCATCAGAGTGGGCTGTCAGTCACCCTGGTGATATGGTGCAGTGTGCGTATGCTGTTGAATCCATTCTGCCTATCCCCAGGAGTCCTGACAGCCCATGAGAGTGGGCTGTCAGTCACCCAGTTGATATGGTGCAGCGTGCCTATGCTTTTGAATCCATTCTCCCTATCCCCATGAGTCCTGACAGCCCATCAGAGTGGGCTGTCAGTCACCCTGTTGATATGGTGCAGTGTGCCTATGCTTTTGAATCCATTCTCCCTATCCCCAGGAGTCCTGACAGCCCATCAGAGTGGGCTGTCAGTCACCCTGGTGATATGTTGCAGTGTGCTTATGCTGTTCAATCCATTCTCCCTATCCCCAGGAGTCCTGACAGCCCATCAGAGTGGGCTGTCAGTCACCCTGGTGATATGGTGCAGTGTGCTTATGCTGTTGAATCCATTCTCCCTATCCCCAGTGGTCCTGACAGGCCATCAGAGTGGGCTGTCAGTCACCCTGGTGATATGGTGCAGAGTGCTTATGCTGTTGAATCCATGCTCCCTATCCACAGGGGTCCTGGCAGGCCATCAGAGTGGGCTGTCAGTCACCCTGGTGATATGATGCAGTGTGCTTATGCTGTTAAATCCATTCTCCCTATCCCCAGGGGTCCTGACAGGCCATCAGAGTGGGCTGTCAGTCACCCTGGTGATATGGTGCAGTGTGCTTATGCTGTTCAATCCATGCTCCCTATCCGCAGGGGTCGTGACAGCCCATCAGAGTTGGCTGTCAGTCACCCTGGTGATATGGTGCAGTGTGCTTATGCTGTTGAATCCATTCTCCCTATCCCCAGGAGTCCTGACAGCCCAACAGAGTGGGCTGTCAGTCACCCTGGTGATATGGTGCAGTGTGCTTATGCTGTTGAATCTATTCTCCCTATCCCCAGGAGTCCTGAGAGCCCATCAGAGTGGGCTGCCAGTCACCCTGTTGATATGGTGCAGTGCGCTTACGCTGTTGAATCCATTCTCCCTATCCCCAGGGGTCCTGACAGGTCATCAGAGTGGGCTGTCAGTCACCCTGGTGATATGGTGCAGTGTGCTTATGCTGCTGAATCCATTCTCCCTATCCTCAGGAGTCCTGACAGCCCATCAGAGTGGGCTGTCTGTCACCCTGGTGATATGGTGCAGTGTGCTTATGCTGTTGAATCCATTCTCCCTATCCCCAGGAGTCCTGACAGCCCATCAGATTGGGCTGTCAGTCACCCTGTTGATATGGTGCAGTGTGCCTATGCTTTTGAATCCATTCTCCCTATCCCCTGGAGTCCTGACAGCCCATCAGAGTGGGCTGTCAGTCACCCTGGTGATATGGTGCAGTGTGCTTATGCTGTTGAATCCATTCTCCCTATCCCCAGTAGTCCTGACAGCCCATCAGAGTGGGCTGTCAGTCACCCTGGTGATATGGTGCAGTGTGCTTATGCTGTTGAATCCATTCTCCCTATCCACAGGAGTCCTGACAGCCCATCAGAGTGGGCTGTCAGTCACCCTGGTGATATGGCGCAGTGTGCTTATGCTGTTGAATCCATGCTCCCTATCCACAGGGGTCCTGACAGCCCATTAGAGTGGGCTGTCAGTCACCCTGGTGATACGGTGCAGTGTGCTTATGCTGTTGAATCCATGTTCCCTATCTGCAGGGGTCCTCACAGCCCATCAGAATGGGCTGTCAGTCACCCTGGTGATATGGTGCAGTGTGCTTATGCTGTTGAATGCATTCTCCCTATCCTCAGGAGTCCTGACAGGCCATCAGAGTGGGCTGTCAGTCACCCTGGTGATATGGTGCAGTGTGCTTATGCTGTTGAATCCATTCTCCCTATCCCCAGGAGTCCTGACTGCCCATCAGAGTGGGATGTCAGTCACCCTGGTGATATGGTGCAGTGTGCCTATGCTTTTGAATCCATTCTCCCTATCCCCAGGAGTCCTGACAGCCCATCAGAGTGGGATGTCAGTCACCCTGGTGATATGGTGCAGTGTGCTTATGCTGTTGAATCCATGCTCCCTATCCGCAGGGGTCCTGACAGGCCATCAGAGTGGGCTGTCAGTCACCCTGGTGATATGGTGCAGTGTGCTTATGCTGTTAAATCCATTCTCCCTATCCCCAGGGGTCCTGACAGGCCATCAGAGTGGGCTGTCAGTCACCCTGGTGATATGGTGCAGTGTGCTTATGCTGTTGAATCCATGCTCCCTATCCGCAGGGGTCCTGACAGGCCATCAGAGTGGGCTGTCAGTCACCCTGGTGATATGGTGCAGTGTGATTATTCTGTTGAATCCATTCTCCCTATCCCCAGGGGTCCTGATAGGCCATCAGAGTGGGCTGTCAGTCACACTGGTGATATGATGCAGTATGCTTATGCTGTTGAATCCATGCTCCCTATCCGCAGGGGTCCTGACAGGCCATCAGAGTGGGCTGTCAGTCACCCTGGTGATATGGTGCAGTGTGCTTATGCTGTTGAATGCATATTCCCATCCCCAGGAGTCCTGACAGCCCATCAGAGTGGGCTGTCAGTCACCCTGTTGATATGGTGCAGTGTGCTTATGCTGTTGAATCCATTCTCCCTATCCCCAGGGGTCCTGACAGGCCATCAGAGTGGGCTGTCAGTTACCCTGGTGATATGGTGCAGTGTGCTTATATTGTTGAATCCATGCTCCCTATCCTCAGGGGTCCTGACAGCCCATCAGAGTGGGCTGTCAGTCACCCTGGTGATATGGTGCAGTGTGCTTATGCTGTTGAATGCATTCTCCCTATCCCAAGGAGTCCTGACAGCCCATCAGAGTGGGCTGTCAGTCACCCTGGTGATATGGTGCAGTGTGCTTATGCTGTTGAATCCATTCTCCCTATCCCCAGGAGTCCTGACAGCCCATCAGAGTGGGCTGTCAGTCACTCTGTTGATATGGTGCAGTGTGCTTATGCTGTTGAATGCATATTCCCATCCCCAGGAGTCCTGACAGCCCATCAGAGTGGGCTGTCAGTCACCCTGGTGATATGATGCAGTGTGCTTATGCTGTTGAATGCATATTCCCATCCCCAGGAGTCCTGACAGCCCATCAGAGTGGGCTGTCAATCACCCTGGTAATATGGTGCAGTGTGCTTTTGCTGTTGAATCCAAGCTCCGTATCCGCAGGGGTCCTGACAGCCCATCAGAGTGGGCTGTCAGTCACCCTGCTTATATTGTGCAGTGTGCCTATGCTGTTGAATCCATGCTCCCTGTCCGCAGGAGTCCTGACAGCCCATCAGATTGGGCTGTCAGTCACCCTGTTGATATGGTGCAGTGTGCCTATGCTCTTGAATCCATTCTCCCTATCCCCAGGAGTCCTGACAGCCCTTCAGAGAGGGCTGTCAGTCACCCTGTTGATATAGTGCAGTGTGCCTAAGCTTTTGAATCCATTCTGCCTATCCCCAGGAGTCCTGACAGCCCATCAGAGTGGGCTGTCAGTCACCCTGGTGATATGGTGCAGTGTGCTTATGCTGCTAAATCCATTCTCCCTATCCCCAGGGGTCCTGACAGGCCATCAGAGTGGGCTGTCAGTCACCCTGGTGATATGGTGCAGTGTGCTTATGCTGTTGAATCCATGCTCCCTATCCACAGGGGTCCTCACAGGCCATCAGAGTGGGCTATCAGTCACCCTGGTGATATGATGCAGTGTGCTTATGCTGTTGAATCCATTCTCCCTGTCCCCAATAGTCCTGACAGCCCATCAGAGTGGGCTGTCAGTCACCCTGTTGATATGGTGCAGTGTGCCTATGCTTTTGAATCCATTCTCCCTATCCCCAGGAGTCCTGACAGCCCATCAGAGTGGGCTGTCAGTCACCCTGGTGATATGGTGCAGTGTGCTTATGCTGTTGAATCCATTCTCCCTATCCCCAGGAATCCTGACAGGCCATCAGAGTGGGCCTGTCCATTCTCCCTATCCGCAGGCTGTCAGTCACCCTGGTGATATGGTGCAGTGTGCTTATGCTGTTGATTCCATGCTCCCTATCCGCAGGTGTCCTGACAGGCCATCAGAGTGGGCTGTCAGTCACCCTGGTGATATGGTGCAGTGTGCTTATGTTGTTGAATCCATGCTCCTTATCCGCAGGGGTCCTGACAGCCCATCAGAGGGGGCTGTCAGTCAACCTGGTGATATGGTGCAGTGTGCTTATGCTGTTGAATGCATTCTCCCTATCCCCAGGAGTCCTGACAGCCCATCAGAGTGGGCTGTCAGTCACCCTGGTGATATGGTGCAGTGTGCGTATGCTGTTGAATCCATTCTGCCTATCCCCAGGAGTCCTGACAGCCCCTGAGAGTGGGCTGTCAGTCACCCAGTTGATATGGTGCAGCGTGCCTATGCTTTTGAATCCATTCTCCCTATCCCCATGAGTCCTGACAGCCCATCAGAGTGGGCTGTCAGTCACCCTGTTGATATGGTGCAGTGTGCCTATGCTTTTGAATCCATTCTCCCTATCCCCAGGAGTCCTGACAGCCCATCAGAGTGGGCTGTCAGTCACCCTGGTGATATGGTGCAGTGTGCTTATGCTGTTCAATCCATTCTCCCTATCCCCAGGAGTCCTGACAGCCCATCAGAGTGGGCTGTCAGTCACCCTGGTGATATGGTGCAGTGTGCTTATGCTGTTGAATCCATTCTCCCTATCCCCAGTGGTCCTGACAGGCCATCAGAGTGGGCTGTCAGTCACCCTGGTGATATGGTGCAGTGTGCTTATGCTGTTGAATCCATGCTCCCTATCCACAGGGGTCCTGGCAGGCCATCAGAGTGGGCTGTCAGTCACCCTGGTGATATGATGCAGTGTGCTTATGCTGTTAAATCCATTCTCCCTATCCCCAGGGGTCCTGACAGGCCATCAGAGTGGGCTGTCAGTCACCCTGGTGATATGGTGCAGTGTGCTTATGCTGTTCAATCCATGCTCCCTATCCGCAGGGGTCGTGACAGCCCATCAGAGTTGGCTGTCAGTCACCCTGGTGATATGGTGCAGTGTGCTTATGCTGTTGAATCCATTCTCCCTATCCCCAGGAGTCCTGACAGCCCATCAGAGTGGGCTGTCAGTCACCCTGGTGATATGGTGCAGTGTGCTTATGCTGTTGAATCTATTCTCCCTATCCCCAGGAGTCCTGACAGCCCATCAGAGTGGGCTGTCAGTCACCCTGGTGATATGGTGCAGTGTGCTTATGCTGTTGAATCCATTCTCCCTATCCCCAGGGGTCCTGACAGGTCATCAGAGTGGGCTGTCAGTCACCCTGGTGATATGGTGCAGTGTGCTTATGCTGCTGAATCCATTCTCCCTATCCTCAGGAGTCCTGACAGCCCATCAGAGTGGGCTGTCAGTCACCCTGGTGATATGGTGCAGTGTGCTTATGCTGTTGAATCCATTCTCCCTATCCCCAGGTGTCCTGACAGCCCATCAGATTGGGCTGTCAGTCACCCTGTTGATATGGTGCAGTGTGCCTATGCTTTTGAATCCATTCTCCCTATCCCCAGGAGTCCTGACAGCCCATCAGAGTGGGCTGTCAGTCACCCTGGTGATATGGTGCAGTGTGCTTATGCTGTTGAATCCATGCTCCCTATCCGCAGGGGTCCTGACAGCCCATCAGAATGGTCTGTCAGTCACCCTGGTGATATGGTGCAGTGTGCTTATGCTGTTGAATCCATTCTCCCTATCCCCAGGGATCCTGACAGGCCATCAGAGTGGGCTGTCAGTCACCCCAGTGATATGGTGCAGTGTGCTTATGCTGTTGAATCCATGCTCCCTATCCACTGGGGTCCTGACAGGCCATCAGATTGGGCTGTCATTCACCCTGGTGATATGGTGCAGTGTGCTTATGCTGTTGAATGCATTCTCCCTATCCCCAGGAGTCCTGACAGCCGATCAGAGTGGATTGTCAGTCACCCTGGTGATATGGTGCAGTGTGCTTATGCTGTTGAATCCATTATCCCTATCCCCAGTAGTCCTGACAGCCCATCAGAGTGGGCTGTCAGTCACCCTGTTGATAAGGTGCAGTGTGCCTATGCTTTTGAATCCATTCTCCCTATCCCCAGGAGTCCTGACAGCCCATCAGAGTTGGCTGTCAGTCACCCTGTTGATATGGTGCAGTGTGCCTATGCTTTTGAATCCATTCTCCCTATCCCCAGGAGTCCTGACAGCCCATCAGAGTGGGCTGTCAGTCACCCTGGTGATATGGTGCAGTGTGCCTATGCTGTTGAATGCATTCTCCCTATCCTCAGGAGTCCTGACAGCCCATCAGAGTGGGCTGTCAGTCACCCTGGTGATATGGTGCAGTGTGCTTATGCTGTTGAATCCATGCTCCCTATCCGCTGGGGTCCTGACAGGCCATCAGATTGGGCTGTCATTCACCCTGGTGATATGGTGCAGTGTGCTTATGCTGTTGAATGCATATTCCCCTCCCCAGGAGTCCTGACAGCCCATCAGAGTGGGCTGTCAGTCACCCTGGTGATATGGCGCAGTGTGCTTATGCTGTTTAATCCATTCTCCCTATCCCCAGTAGTCCTGACAGCCCATCAGAGTGGGCTGTCAGTCACCCTGGTGATATGGTGCAGTGTGCTTATTCTGTTGAATCCATGCTCCCTATCCGCAGGGGTCCTGACAGCCCATCAGAGTGGGCTGTCAGTCACCCTGGTGATATGGTGCAGTGTGCTTATGCTGTTGAATCCATTCTCCCTATCCCCAGGGGTACTGACAGGCCATCAGAGTGGGCTGTCAGTCACCCTGTTGATATGGTGCAGTGTGCTTATGCTGTTGAATCCATGCTCCCTATTCGCAGGGGTCCTGACAGCCCATCAGAGTGGGCTGTCAGTCACCCTGCTGATATGGTGCAGTGTGCTTATGCTGTTGAATGCATATTCCCATCCCCAGGAGTCCTGACAGTCCATCAGAGTGGGCTGTCAGTCACCCCGGTGATATGGTGCAGTGTGCTTATGCTGCTGAATCCATTCTCCCTATCCCCAGGAGTCCTGACAGCCCATCAGAGTGGGCTGTCAGTCACCCTGTGAATATGGTGCAGTGTGCTTATGCTGTTGAATCGATTCTCCCTATCCCCAGGAGTCCTGACAGCCCATCAGAATGGGCTGTCAGTCACCCTGTTGATATGGTGCAGTGTGCCTATGCGTTTGAATCCATTCTCCCTATCCCCAGGAGTCCTGACAGCCCATCAGAGTGGGCTGTCAGTCACCCTGGTGATATGGTGCAGTGTGCTTATGCTGTTGAATCCAAGCTCCCTATCCCCAGGGGTCCTGACAGCCCATCAGAGTGGGCTGTCAGTCACCCTGGTGATATGGTGCAGTGTGCTTATGCTGTTGAATCCATTCTCCCTATCCCCAGGGATCCTTACAGGCCATCAGAGTGGGCTGTCAGTCACCCTGGTGATATGGTGCAGTGTGCTTATGCTGTTGAATCCATGCTCCCTATCTGCAGGGGTCCTGACAGGCCATCAGATTGGGCTGTCAGTCACCCTGGTGATATGGTGCAGTGTGCCTATGCTTTTGAATCCATTCTCCCTAACCTCCTGAGTCCTGACTGCCCATCAGAGTTGGCTGTCAGTCACCCTGTTGATATGGTGCAGTGTGCCTATGCTTTTGAATCCATTCTCCCTATCCCCAGGAGTCCTGACAGCCCATCAGAGTGGGCTGTCTGTCACCCTGGTGATATGGTGCAGTGTGCCTATGCTGTTGAATGCATTCTCCCTATCCCCAGGAGTCCTGACAGCCCATCAGAGTGGGCTGTCAGTCACCCTGTTGATATGGTGCAGTGTGCCTATGCTTTTGAATCCATTCTCCCTATCCGCAGGGGTCCTGACAGCCCATCAGAGTGGGCTGTCAGTCACCCTGGTGATATGGTACAGTGTGCTTATGCTGTTGAATCCATTCTCCCTATCCCCAGGGGTCCTGACAGGCCATCAGAGTGGGTTGTCAGTCACGCTGGTGATATGGTGCAGTGTGCTTATGCTGTTGAATCCATGCTCCCTATCCGCAGGGGTCCTGAAAGCCCATCAGAATGGGCTGTCAGTCACCCTGGTGATATGGTGCAGTGTGCTTATGCTGTTGAATCCATGCTCCCTATCCGCAGGGTCGTGACAGCCCATCAGAGTCGGCTGTCAGTCACCCTGGTGATATGGTGCAGTGTGCTTATGCTGTTGAATCCATTCTCCCTATCCCCAGGGGTCCTGACAGGCCATCAGAGTGGGCTGTCAGTCACACTGGTGATATGGTGCAGTGTGCTTATGCTGTTGAATCCATTCTCCCTATCCCCAGGAGTCCTGACAGCCCATCAGAGTGGGCTATCAGTCACCCTGGTGATATGGTGCAGTGTGCTTATGCTGTTGAATGCATTCTCCCTATCCCCAGGAGTTCTGACATCCCATCAGAGTGGGCTGTCAGTCACCCTGGTGATATGGTGCAGTGTGCTTATGCTGTTGAATGCATATTCCCATCCCCAGGAGTCCTGACAGCCCATCAGAGTGGGCTGTCAGTCATCCTGGTGATATGGTGCAGTGTGCTTATGCTGTTGAATGCATATTCCCATCCCCAGGAGTCCTGACAGCCCATCAGATTGGGCTGTCAGTCACCCTGGTGATATGGTGCAGTGTGCTTATGCTGTTGAATGCATACTGTGATAAGGAGAGTGCAGCCCAGCCAGGGAAAAGTGAAAAAAAGGAAGAATTTTTCCTCTTTGCGGGGGATGGGCACACAGGATCACATAGTCCACAGCAGGAACCTGTAGAGAAACCTAGAGGGCAGACCTAGCTGGACGTCACGCCCACACTCCAGGTCAGCCACAGACAGGAGTGGGAGGTACAGAAGGGCGGAGCCAGGAAGGGAGTTGCCCTGCTCAGTGTTTAAAGGGAGCAAACAAACACTAGAGATAGAGTTGGTTGGAGGGCTGGTTCAAGAGGTGGTTCAGAGTGCGGTAGGAAGCATGGTTGGAGAGCTGATTCAGGAGTTGGTTCAAGTGCTGGTTGGAAACATGGTGCGAATCATGATTGGAGATACAGTTCCAGTTGCAGTGGCAGTTGTTATCAGAGTTGCAGTCCAGGCCTAAGTGGGAGTTGCAGCTCAGGTTCCATTCCTGGTTCCAGAAGGTACAGAGGGAACAGCCCTGTAGCCAAAAGGAGCAGCAGAAAAAGGAACCGCTATAAAGACAGCCAGAGAAGGTACAAAGGAAGCCACCATACTCAGCGCAGTAGCCACCGAGGATATAGGGAAGGTTCCAGGGGGAGAACCCCCTACCCTAGCAGGAGAGTGGGGAAGTGTTACCACAGGTCTCTGCCCTACGCTGAGGCAGAGGGAGTCCTGACTGGCCAAAGCTCTAACCAGGAGAATACTGCACAAGAAGCCCAAGGTAGGAGAAGGGAGGCAGCAAGGCCTTCTAAGTATGTTTATTCTTCTGACTCTGATGAAACTGTTATACCACAGATAACACAGCACAAAAAGAAAGGTTGTACCAGGAAGGTTAAGCAAGAGCAACCCATAGGAGACCTGCCTAGAGCAGGGAAGGCAAGAAAGTGGGAGAGGTTGTTTAACCTGTTAAAAAGTCTAAAGCAGAAAGTTCCTGAGCGGTACCTAGCAGAACCCTGCTACAGCTCAGCAGAGAGTATGGACATTGAAGCCAAGGAGGCTGAGGTAAATTCAAATGTCTCAGAGATGGAATGTGATGCCTGCACTAAGGTAAATTAGTGTGAGCCAGAAACACTTGATATTTGAATTCACTGTTGTTTTGTTTTGGACATTTGTTACTGGAGAAGTATCCACTATTTTCCTTTGTCTGGAGAGTACATGTGTTTGGGAGAAATTGTATCCACTTACCTGCAAGGAAGCTGAATAAATTCCTGTGCGCTTTATAAACCACTCGGCCTCATCATTCCTTACACAAGTACAACCCTAGGAAATAGAAGAGGTGATCACCCGTCCCTACTAGGCGGCCGCCTGGTAGGGGCGCGAGCGTCACAGGTGGCGTAGTTTTTAGGATCCAGCATTCCAGCGGTCAAGCGGAGCATCTCCAAGCCGTACCTTTGGACGGAAAGACCCCGGAAGGACGCTGACCGACCAAGGACTTCGGAAGAAAAGTCTGGAGTGGAGTCGGATCGGGAGCGCTGTGACTGGTGGTAAAGCTGAGACCTGTATCAGAATCAGGTAACCCGTAGGCTAGAAGGGGTAGGCTTGGATTCTGGTGTAAGGGAGGGCCACCAGGTACCCACTAGAAGTGGGAAAGGGAAAAAAAAAAAAGTGCTGCACTTTGTGTGTGTTTTTTTGTTTGTGTTGCAGAGACCGCAGTCCAAGATGGAGACCGCGGATGTGTTGTCGTGGGTGGCCGACCAGTTCGCCAAGCAGAGGGAAATGGCAGCGGTGAGCCAGGAACAAGCAGCTGCCATGCTTCGGGCTCAGCAGCAACCCCTGCTGGAGATGATGGCACGGTGGATCCGGACCCAGGAAGAGGCAACCAAAGCAGCACAGACTGTTCCAAGGACACAGCCTGTTGGTACAGATTGGTAAGTACTGGGTTTTGTACCTTTTTCATGTGGACGTTTAACTAAGGAGGATAACCTTGATGACCACATAGAAGCCTTTGAAAGGATAGCTGTGTTGGCTCAGTGGCCAAAAGAGCAACTAGCTATGAGGTTTGCTACTACCCTTAGCGGTGAGGCATTAGCAGCCTATAGGGAAATGCCTGTAACATTGATTGATGATTATGAGCAGGTGAAGAAGGCCATAAAGGATCGAGTAGGGTTAAGTCCCTTGGTCTATAGAAGGTCTCTAAGAGCATGTACACTGAAAGAGGGTGAAACACCCCAAGCTTTGTATCATAGAATAAGGAGCTTGGTCTGTAAGTGGCTGGTACCGGAAAAGAATAAGGTAGATTTCATTATTGATTTGATCATTCTGGAACAGTTTACTGAAACTGTCCCTACAGAAATGCAAAGTTTCCTAGTGATGCAAAACTGTAAAAACACCCAAGAAGCCATTGCGTTGGCAGAGTGCTTTCTGGAGGCCCAGAAGTTGAGCCTAAAGAAAGAGGGCGTTTTTAGGAGGACAGGATTACAGGCAGAGAATTCAGCCTTTGTCAGACATCAGGCAGATAAGAAAAATAGGCCCATGGAGGAAAGATTTAACTCCAGAGAAAATGTTTTTCCTGTGGTGAGCCAGGTCACCTCAAGAAAAACTGCAGAATAAAGAAGGCTTTTGTAGCAGCAAATCCCAAAGAGATAGGTGAGGGATTCCTCCTATCAGTAGAGGTGGAAGGGATACCTGCAGAGGCACTTCTAGACTCAGAGGCTAGTCAGTCCATGATTTCCAACAAATTATGGAGAGAGATAGAAGCCCAGAGGCAGCACTCCCAAGAGTCCTCAAAGGGGCACGTTAAAATTAGGTGTGTTCATGGGGCTACCTCCACCTACCAGCTTCAAAAGGTCAAGATAAAGGGTTTAGGTAGTGGAGGGGCTGTAGCCGTGGCAGTTATACCTAGACTCCCCCGTGATATAATACTGGGCCGGGATTGGTCCCAGTTTAGGAAAGGGGTGGAGGAAGAGTTGAAAGCAAGAACAGGCTTGGTTACCACACGTTCAGGCTCTAGGCCCTCAGAAGCGGGAGAAGATTCCCAGGAAGAGCCAATCCCAGGGACCTCTTTTCATGATGACCTAATAACCCCAGCCAAGAATGTCCCCAGGAAGGGAAAGGCCGAAAAGCGGCGAGAGAGGAGCATCAGGGCTAGGAATAGGAGTCAATTGCTATCAGGCCAGGAGCTGTCATGGGTTCCTGAAGAGATAATAGAAAAGTTTCCCTCATTTCCGGAGGAGCAGAAGGCAGATCCAGTCTTGAGGCGGGCATGTGAGTTCGCCCGGGAAGGGTCTGAGACCCTACCAAGATTTCTATGGGATAATAACTTATTGTACAGGGAGAGTATAGACCCACGGACGGGGGATCCGAGGAGGCAACTGGTAATACCTTCCTCCTTTAAGAATATTATTTTAAGATTGGCCCACGATCACCCAGTAGGGGGACACAAGGGGGTACAGAGTACCCTGGATCAAATCCTTGCCAGATTCTATTGGCCAGGCGTGTATGCAGAGACAGCGAGGTTCTGTGCCTCCTGCCCGGCTTGTCAAAGGGTCTCTAATGACCATCCGCCGGAAGTACCTTTGGTTTCCCTACCAGTCATAAATAAGCCAATGCATAGGTTGGGGGTGGATATAGTGGGGCCCTTGCTTAAAACCCCCAGAGGTCACCAATATATTTTGGTCGTAATGGACCATGCCACTCGTTTTCCCTGGGCTATTCTGTTAAGGAACACCTCTGCCCGAGTAATAGCTGTGGAACTAGTACGCTTGTTCTGCGAAATAGGGTTCCCTCGTGAGGTCTTAACAGACCGGGGAACAAATTTTATGTCCCAACATCTGGCCCAGGTATGGGACGCTTTTGGAATTAGGCATATCCGCACAGCAGCTTACCATCCCCAAACCAATGGGTTAGTAGAAAGGTTTAATCAAACCTTAAAGAACTTGTTGAGGAGAGGTTTGGAGGGTAGGTTTAGTGAATGGGATACGATGTTGCCTTTTGTGTTGTATGCTTGCCGAGAGAGGAGACAAACCTCCACAGGCACATCGCCATACGAGCTTATGTATGGGAGGACTCCGCGCGGCGTGTTAGATATATTAAGGGAACAATGGGTTGCACCAGTTGATGATGTACAAGAGGTTCCCAGGTTTTTAACGGATTTAAAGAATCGGTTACGGCGTATAGCCACGGTAGCTGAGGAAAATTTAAAAAAGAGTCAACATAAACAGAAAACCTATCACGACCGGAGGGCAAGGCCTCGGGTTTTAAAGGTCGGGGATAAGGTAATGGTACTGATAGCCGCAGCGAATTCCAAGTTTGAGAATTCATGGAAAGGTCTCTACAGAGTAGCAAAGCAGCTCGGACCGGTATCTTATGCTGTGGATACGGGATGAGGAAAACAGCAAGTATACCACGTTAATCTATTGCGGCAATGGCACGAGCGTGTAGGGGATGGCCAGCTAGCTCAAAAAGCAGGTGATAGTTCTCAGGCCTTATCTTGTATTACGTGCTGTTCGCAGGTTTTGGCGCCAGCCCGTAATAGTCTAAGGGGGGGGGGGGAATATGTGATAAGGAGAGTGCAGCCCAGCCAGGGAAAAGTGAAAAAAAGGAAGAATTTTTCCTCTTTGCGGGGGATGGGCACACAGGATCATATAGTCCACAGCAGGAACCTGGAGAGAAACCTAGAGGGCAGACCTAGCTGGAAGTCACGCCCACACTCCAGGTCAGCCACAGACAGGAGTGGGAGGTACAGAAGGGCGGAGCCAGGAAGGGAGTTGCCCTGCTCAGTGTTTGAAAGGGAGCAAACAAACACTAGAGATAGAGTTGGTTGGAGGGCTGGTTCAAGAGGTGGTTCAGAGAGCGGTTGGAAGCATGGTTGGAGAGCTGATTCAGGAGTTGGTTCAAGTGCTGGTTGGAAGCATGGTGTGAAGCATGATTGGAAATACAGTTTGTGATAAGGAAGCTTATCATAGCTCAGGAAGGAGCTATAGGAAAGGTGAAGTGACTCTGAACAAGCAACCTGTCAGTTCTGGTAGAAATAAGAAAATAGAATTTTTCCATAAAAGACTACCAGTTCCAGAATGCACCAGGTTTCCAACAGCCATTAGAGGAGCTGAAGTGGGGAAACGTGTGTTCAATCAGGAGGGCTATGAGGTAATCCCTAAGCACTCATCTCAAAGGGCAGGGCCTGATTCAGCACAGCTGCGCTGTGTTAGGGAGGAGCACACATCTAAGCAGAATAAAGGTAGAGTTTATTCTACAGAGAAGGATCCTGAGGATCATCATCATCTTCATGATCAGCTTGGATATCCTCAGTTTTATCTGGAGGATCACCAGAAGCAGAAGCCAAACCGGACGGACAGAGAGGGAAAGAAATCCTTTGGAAGAAAGAGGAGAAAAGCCTTTGAGAGGTCCAGAAGAGTCCAGAGCAGTACGTATACTGGGAGACATTCCAAGGGCCAGCATACACCATTGGACTGGGGAAAGCCAGAGGAATGGTGCTGCTGAGCTAGGAATCTCCAGACGGTACCTGTGAGAGAGACGGCTGCACGTGGAAGGGACCCTAAGACCCGTGCCAGAAGGTATGTGAAAAGAGATCCAGTGTCCAGGGATCTGGATTGGAAAGCTGGACATAAGAACTGGACTACATACTGGCCAGGCTATATAGAGAGGAACTCTAACAGCAATGGAAGCTCAGGTATGAACACTGATCTATGCCCTAGCTATAACCTTGAAAGACAGCAGGGAAACAAGTATTCTCCTGAAAGTGCTCCATTGGGAGATTCATCTATGCCAATCCATGACATTGAACCCATGCTTGTTGAAGAAGAGGGGGTGATAGCAGATGAAGAATCTGTTTACATGGACTGCTCTCTGTCTAAACTCCTTTGGTGATTTTCTGTTATAAAGTACAGCAACCATCACAAAGAAATACAAACTTGTTCTTTAATCTACTCAGAAAAGCTCCTGAGTAAGATTTCTAGCCACGCAGTAGAAAGCAAGCCAGCTAAGGGGTTTCAGCTGGATAACTGCTAGCAATTGAGCCTTACCTAATTGCTTGTGAGCTAGGAGAGAATCACTTCTGAATCTATGTGGGAAGATATAAGAAGTTAACCAAAAAAGAACAGTTTTTTTCTTTCTTTGTAGCTTTTGGTTTGTTGTTTGATACATGCTAAGAAAATATTAGCTAAGCCTACAGAAAAGACCAGTTTGTTATCAACCAGGTCTTATTTCTTTTGCATTGATTGCCTGACCAGTTCAAATGTTGTTTCCTGATTTTGTTTTTCCAAGTTTAACACTGAAAGCAAGTAACCTGATTTATGTGCTACCAAGCATATCTGTGTTGGGAGAAATAACCCCATAAATAAATATCTTATTGGCTTTACCCAAAAGCACAACTAATTATTGTGAGCAGCTGTGTCTGGTGTGAATGAACTGCATTGCCCACAATCCCTTGCAAATCATATAGACATATGCACTTGCCAAGACTGTGAAGATTCTCACCCAGGCAGCCGTCTGACAAGTTCCAGTTGCAGTGGCAGTTGTTGTCGGAGTTGCAGTCCAGGCCTAAGTGGGAGTTGCAGAAGAGGTTCCAGTCCTGGTTCCAGAAGGTACAGAGGGAACAGCCCTGTAGCCAAAAGGAACAGCAGAAAAAGGAACCGCTATAAAGACAGCCAGAGAAGGTACAAAGGAAGCCACCATACTCAGCGCAGTAGCCACCGAGGATATAGGGAAGGTTCCAGAGGGAGAACCCCCTACCCTAGCAAGAGAGTGGGGAAGTGTTACCACAGGTCTCTGCCCTACGCTGAGGCGGAGGGAGTCCTGACTGGCCAAAGCTCTAACCAGGAGAATACTGCACAAGAAGCCCAAGGTAGGAGAAGGGAGGCAGCAGGGCCTTCTAAGTATGTTTATTCTTCTGACTCTGATGAAACTGTTATACCACAGATAACACAGCACAAAAAGAAAGGTTGTACCAGGAAGGTTAACCAAGAGCAACCCATAGGAGACCTGCCTAGAGCAGGGAAGGCAAGAAAGTGGAAGAGGTTGTTTAACCTGTTAAAAAGTCTAAAGCAGAAAGTTCCTGAGTGGTACGTAGCAGAGCCTTGCTACAGCTCAGCAGAGAGTATGGACACTGAAGCCAAGGAGGCTGAGGTAAATTCAAATGTCTCAGAGATGGAATGTGATGCCTGCACTAAGGTAAATTAGTGTGAGCCAGAAACACTTGATATTTGAATTCACTGTTGTTTTGTTTTGGACATTTGTTATTGGAGAAGTATCCACTATTTTCCTTTGTCTGGAGAGCACATGTGTTTGGGAGGAATTGTATCCACTTACCTGCAAGGAAGCTGAATAAATTCCTGTGCGCTTTATAAACCACTCGGCCTCATCATTCCTTACACAACTACAACCCTAGGAAATAGAAGAGGTGATCACCCGTCCCTACTAGGCGGCCGCCTGGTAAGGGCGCGAGTGTCACAATACTCCCATCCCCAGGAGTCCTGACAGCCCATCAAAGTGGGCTGTCAGTCACCCTGTTGATATGGTGCAGTGTGCCTATGCTTTTGAATCCATTCTCCCTATCCCCAGGAGTCCTGACAGCCCATCAGAGTGGGCTATCAGTCACCCTGGTGATATGGTGCAGTGTGCTTATGCTGTTGAATGCATTCTCCCTATCCCCAGGAGTCCTCACAGCCCATCAGAGTGGGCTGTCAGTCACCCTGTTTGAAAAAAACTCCATGATCTAACCACAATACCACGGCTCTTTAGGTCTCTGGTCCATCAAGCAGTGAGAGACAGGCAGAGAGTAATACAGAACACAATCACACACACACAAAGTGCTCTTTTCTTTGAGCTCAGAGGGAAGACAATAAGCGGTCTATGAACAGGCATAATTCCAGGCTTATTGAATTCAAAGTCCTCCTTGTGAAAAGCTCCTTTTTATTAGAGAAAAAGAGGAAGTAACAGTCATTTATTATAACCACAAAATAACACAAGGTGTCGCCAAGGCTCCCTTCACAGAGTAAGATCTGATTACAGTATATTAGATGAAATTTATAATTGCAAAGTTGCAAAAATTATGCTTTGTCAGCAGGGACCTCCAGTTGACTGTACAATGAATTTTATGCTTGCACAGTTCATAGCCTTTATGCTTAGTTAACATTGTTCCATCTATTTTAAAGACAGTTACACAGAACCCATGATCATGACATCCCATTCTATCTAAAAGGAAGTAGGTGAGAAGTCAAACTTCTAAACACATTTTGTATCAAGCAATTCATCCATCCTCAATTACATATTGGGGATTCTGGTATCCCTCTATCTGTCCATCTCTACACTGTTGATATGGTGCAGTGTGCCTACGCTTTTGAATCCATTCTCCCTATCCCCAGGAGTCCTGACAGCCCATCAGAGTGGGCTGTCAGTCACCCTGGTGATATGGTGCAGTGTGCTTATGCTGTTGAATCCATTCTCCCTATCCGCAGGGGTCCTGACAGCCCATCAGAGTGGGCTGTCAGTCACCCTGTTGATATGGTGCAGTGTGCCTATGCTTTTGAATCTATTCTCCCTATCCCCAGGAGTCCTGACAGCCCATCAGAGTGGGCTGTCAGTCACCCTGTTGATATGGTGCAGTGTGCTTATGCTGTTGAATCCATTCTCCCTATCCCCAGAGGTCCTGACAGCCCATCAGAGTGGGCTGTCAGTCACCCTGTTGATATTGTGCAGTGTGCCTATGCTTTTGAATCCATTATCCCTATCCCCAGGAGTCCTGACAGCCCATCAGAGTGGGCGGTCAGTCACCCTGGTGATATGGTGCAGTGTGCTTATGCTGTTAAATCCTTTCTTCCTATCCCCACGGGGCCTTACAGGCCATCAGAGTGGGCTGTCAGTCACCCTGTTGATATGGTGCACTGTGCTTATGCTGTTGAATCCATGCTCCCTATCCTCAGGGGTCGTGACAGCCCATCAGAGTGGGCTCTCAGTCACCCTGGTGATATGGTGCAGTGTGCTTATGCTGTTGAATCCATTCTCCCTATCCCCAGGGGTCCTGACAGGCCATCAGTGGGCTGTCAGTCACCCTGGTGATATGGTGCAGTGCGCTTATGCTGTTGAATCCATGCTCCCTATCCGCAGGGGTCCTGCCAGGCCATCAGAGTGGGCTGTCAGTCACCCTGGTGATATGGTGCAGTGTGCTTATGCTGTTAAATCCATTCTCTCTATCCCCAGGAGTCCTGAAAGCCCATCAGAGTGGGCTGTCAGTCACCCTGTTGATATGGTGCAGTGTGCCTATGCTTTTGAATCCATTCTCCCTATCCCCAGGAGTCCTGACAGGCCATCAGAGTGGGCTGTCAGTTACCCTGGTGATATGGTGCAATGTGCGTATGCTGTTGAATGCATATTCCCATCCCCAGGAGTCCTGACAGCCCATCAGAGTGGGCTGTCAGTCACCCTGGTGATATGGTGCAGTGTGCTTATACTGTTGAATCCATTCTCCCTATCCTCAGGAGTCCTGACAGCCCATCAGAGTGGGCTGTCAGTCACCCTCTTGATATGGTGCAGTGTGCTTATGCTGTTGAATCCATGCTCCCTATCCGCAGGGGTCCTGACAGCCCATCAGAGTGGGCTGTCAGTCACCCTGGTGATATGGTGCAGCGTGCTTATGCTGTTGAATCCATGCTCCCTATCCACAGGGGTCCTGACAGCCCATCAGAGTGGGCTGTCAGTCACCCTGGTGATATGGTGCAGTGTGCTTATGCTGTTGAATGCATTCTCCCTATCCCCAGGGGTCCTGACAGCCCATCAGAGTGGGCTGTCAGTCACCCTGTTGATATGGTGCAGTGTGCCTATGCTTTTGAATCCATTCTCCCTATCCCCAGGAGTCCTGACAGCCCATCAGAGTGGGCTGTCAGTCACCCTGGTGATATGGTGCAGTGTGCTTATGCTGTTGAATCCATGCTCCCTATCCGCAGGGGTCCTGACAGGCCATCAGTGTGGGCTGTCAGTCACCCTGGTGATATGGTGCAGTGTGCTTATGCTGTTGAATCCATGCTCCCTATCTGCAGGGGTTCTGACAGCCCATCAGAGTGGGCTGTCAGTCACCCTGGTGATATGGTGCAGTGTGCTTATGCTGTTGAATGCATTCTCCCTATCCCCAGGAGTCCTGACAGCCCATCAGAGTGGGCTGTCAGACACCCTGGTGATATGGTGCAGTGTGCTTATGCTGTTGAATCCATTCTCCCTATCCCCAGGAGTCCTGAAAGCCCATCAGAGTGGGCTGTCAGTCACCCTGTTGATATGGTGCAGTGTGCCTATGCTTTTGAATCCATTCTCCTTTTCCCCAGGAGTCCTGACAGCCCATCAGAGTGGGCTGTCAGTCACCCTGGTGATATGGTGCAGTTTGCTTATGCTGTTGAATTCATGCTCCCTATCCTCAGGGGTCGTGACAGCCCATCAGAGTGGGCTGTCAGTCACCCTGGTGATATGGTGTAGTGTGCTTATGCTGTTGAATCCATTCTCCCTATCCCCAGGGGTCCTGACAGGCCATCAGAGTGGGTTGTCAGTCACCCTGGTGATATGGTGCAGTGTGCTTATGCTGCTGAATCCATTCTCCCTATCCCCAGGGGTCCTGACAGGCCATCAGAGTGGGCTGTCAGTCACACTGGTGATATGGTGCAGTGTGCTTATGCTGTTGAATCCATGCTCCCTTTCCGCAGGGGTCCTGACAGGCCATCAGAGTGGGCTGTCAGTCACCCTGGTGATATGGTGCAGTGTGCTTATGCTGTTGAATCCATGCTCCCTATCCGCAGGGGTCCTGACAGGCCATCAGAGTGGGCTGTCAGTCACCCTGGTGATATGGTGCAGTGTGCTTGTGCTGTTGAATGCATTCTCGCTATCTCCAGGAGTCCTGAGAGGCCATCAGAGTGGCCTATCAGTCACCCTGGTGATATGGTTCAGTGTGCCTATGCTTTTGATTCCATTCTCCCTATCCCCAGGAGTCCTGACAGCCCATCAGAGTGGGCTGTCAGTCACCCTGGTGATATGGTGCAGTGTGCTTATCCTGTTGAATCCATTCTCCCTATCCCCAGGAGTCCTGACAGCCCATCAGAGTGGGCTGTCAGTCACCCTGGTGATATGGTGCAGTGTGCTTATGCTGTTGAATCCATTCTTCCTATCCCCAGGAGTCCTGACAGCCCATCAGAGTGGGCTATCAGTCACCCTGCTGATATTGTGCAGTGTGCCTATGCTTTTGAATCCATTATCCCTATCCCCAGGAGTCCTGACAGCCCATCAGAGTGGGCTGTCAGTCACCCTGGTGATATGGTGCAGTGTGCTTATGCTGTTAAATCCATTCTCCCTATCCCCAGGAGTCCTGAGAGCCCATCAGAGTGGGCTGTCAGACACCCTGGTGATATGGTGCAGTGTGCTTATGCTGTTGAATCCATTCTCCCTATCCCCAGGAGTCCTGACAGCCCATCAGAGTGGGCTGTCAGTCACCCTGTTGATATGGTGCAGTGTGCCTATGCTTTTGAATCCATTCTCCTTTTCCCCAGGAGTCCTGAGAGCCCATCAGAGTGGGCTGTCAGTCACCCTGGTGATATGGTGCAGTGTGCTTATGCTGTTAAATCCATTCTCCCTATCCCCAGGGGTCCTGACAGGCCATCATAGTGGGCTGTCTGTCACCCTGGTGATATTGTGCAGTGTGCTTATGCTGTTGAATCCATTCTCCCTATCCTCAGGGGTCCTGACAGGTCATCAGAGTGGGCTGTCAGTCACCCTGGTGATATGGTGCAGTGTGCTTATGCTGTTGAATCCATTCTCCCTATCCCCAGGGGTCCTGACAGGCCATCAGAGTGGGCTGTCAGTCACACTGGTGATATGGTGCAGTGTGCTTAGGCTGTTGAATCCATTCTCCCTATCCCCAGGAGTCCTGACAGCCCATCAGAGTGGGCTGTCAGTCACCCTGTTGATATGGTGCAGTGTGCCTATGCTTTTGAATCCATTCTCCCTATCCCCAGGAGTCCTGACAGCCCATCAGAGTGGGCTGTCAGTCACCCTGGTGATATGGGGCAGTGTGCTTATGCTGTTGAATGCATATTCCCATCCCCAGGAGTCCTGACAGCCCATCAGAGTGGGCTGTCAGTCACCCTGGTGATATGGTGCAGTGTGCTTATGCTGTTGAATCCATTCTCCCTATCCCCAGGAGTCCTGACAGCCTATCAGAGTGGGCTGTCAGTCACCCTGGTGATATGGTGCAGTGTGCTTATACTGTTGAATCCATGCTCCCTATCCGCAGGGGTCCTGACAGCCCATCTCAGTGGGCTGTCAGTCACCCTGGTGATATGGTGCAGTGTGTCTATGCTGTTGAATCCATTCTCCTATCCCCAGGGGTCCTGACAGGCCATCAGAGGGGGCTGTCAGTCACCCTGGTGATATGGTGCAGTGTGCCTATGCTTTTGAGTCCATTCTCCCTATCCCCAGGAGTCCTGACAGCCCATCAGAGTGGGCTGTCGGTCACCCAGTTGATATGGTGCAGTGTGCCTATGCTTTTGAATCCATTCTCCCTATCCCCAGGAGTCCTGACAGCCCATCAGAGTGGGCTGTCAGTCACCCTGGTGATATGGTGCAGTGTGCTTATTCTGTTGAATCCATGCTCCCTATCCGCAGGGGTCCTGACAGCCCATCAGAGAGGGCTGTCAGTCACCCTGGTGATATGGTGCAGTGTGCTTATGCTGTTGAATCCATGCTCCCTATCCACAGGGGTCCTGACAGGCCATCAGAGTGGGCTGTCAGTCACCCTGCTGATATGGTGCAGTGTGCTTATGCTGTTGAATGCATATTCCCATCCCCAGGAGTCCTGACAGCCCATCAGAGTGGGCTGTCAGTCACCGTGGTGATATGGTGCAGTGTGCTTATGCTGTTGAATCCATTCTCCCTATCCCCAGGAGTCCTGACAGCCCATCAGAGTGGGCTGTCAGTCACCCTGGTGATATGGTGCAGTGTGCTTATGCTGTTAAATCCATTCTCCCTATTCCCAAGGGTCCTGACAGGCCATCAGAGTGGGCTGTCAGTCACCCTGGTGATATGGTGCAGTGTGCTTATGCTGTTGAATCCATGCTCCCTATCCGCAGGGGTCGTGACAGCCCATCAGAGTGGGCTGTCAGTCACCCTGGTGATATGGTGCAGTGTGCTTATGCTGTTGAATCCATTCTCCCTATCCCCAGTGGTCCTGACAGGCCATCAGAGTGGGCTTTCAATCACCCTGGTGATATGGTGCAGTGTGCTTATGCTGTTGAATGCATATTCCCATCCCCAGGAGTCCTGACAGCCCATCAGAGTGGGCTGTCAGTCACCCTGGTGATATGGTGCAGTGTGCTTATGCTGTTGAATCCATGCTCCCTATCCCCAGGAGTCCTGACAGCCCATCAGAGTGGGCTGTCAGCCACTCTGGTGATATGGTGCAGTGTGCTTATGCTGTTGAATGCATATTCCCATCCCCAGGAGTCCTGACAGACCATCAGAATGGGCTGTCAGTCACCCTGGTAATATGGTGCAGTGTGCTTATGCTGTTGAATCCATTCTCCCTATCTCCAGGGGTCCTGACAGGCCATCAGAGTGGGCTGTCAGTCACCCTGGTGATATGGTGCAGTGTGCTTATGCTGTTGAATCCATTCTCCCTATCCCCAGGAGTCCTGACAGCCCATCAGAGTGGGCTATCAGTCACTCTGGTGATATGGTGCAGTGTGCTTTTGCTGTTGAATGCATTCTCCCTATCCCCAGGGGTCCTGACAGGCCATCAGAGTGGGCTGTCAGTCACACTGGTGATATGGTGCAGTGTGCTTAGGCTGTTGAATCCATTCTCCCTATCCCCAGGAGTCCTGACAGCCCATCAGAGTGGGCTGTCAGTCACCCTGTTGATATGGTGCAGTGTGCCTATGCTTTTGAATCCATTCTCCCTATCCCCAGGAGTCCTGACAGCCCATCAGAGTGGGCTGTCAGTCACCCTGGTGATATGGGGCAGTGTGCTTATGCTGTTGAATGCATATTCCCATCCCCAGGAGTCCTGACAGCCCATCAGAGTGGGCTGTCAGTCACCCTGGTGATATGGTGCAGTGTGCTTATGCTGTTGAATCCATTCTCCCTATCCCCAGGAGTCCTGACAGCCTATCAGAGTGGGCTGTCAGTCACCCTGGTGATATGGGGCAGTGTGCTTATACTGTTGAATCCATGCTCCCTATCCGCAGGGGTCCTGACAGCCCATCTGAGTGGGCTGTCAGTCACCTTGGTGATATGGTGCAGTGTGCCTATGCTGTTGAATCCATTCTCCTATCCCCAGGGGTCCTGACAGGCCATCAGAGTGGGCTGTCAGTCACCCTGGTGATATGGTGCAGTGTGCCTATGCTTTTGAGTCCATTCTCCCTATCCCCAGGAGTCCTGACAGCCCATCAGAGTGGGCTGTCAGTCACGCTGGTGATATGGTGCAGTGTGCTTATGCTGTTGAATCCATTCTCCCTATCCCCAGGAGTCCTGACAGCCCATCAGAGTGGGCTATCAGTCACTCTGGTGATATGGTGCAGTGTGCTTTTGCTGTTGAATGCATTCTCCCTATCCCCAGGAGTCCTGAGAGGCCATCAGAGTGGCCTATCAGTCACCCTGGTGATATGGTGCAGTGTGCCTATGCTTTTGAATCCATTCTCCCTATCCCCAGGAGTCCTGACAGCCCATCAGAGTGGGCTGTCAGTCACCCTGGTGATATGGTGCAGTGTGCTTATGCTGTTGAATGCATATTCCCATCCCCAGGGAGTCCTGACAGCCCATCAGAGTGGGCTGTCAGTCACCCTGGTGATATGGTGCAATGTGCTTATGCTGTTGAATCCATGCTCCCTATCCGCAGGGGTCGTGACAGCCCATCAGATTGGGCTGTCAGTCACCCTGGTGATATGGTGCAGTGTGCTTATGCTGTTGAATCCATTCTCCCTATCCCCAGTGGTCCTGACAGGCCATCAGAGTGGGCTGTCAGTCACACTGGCGATATGGTGCAGTGTGCTTATGCTGTTGAATCCATGCTCCCTATCCGCAGGAGTCCTGACAGCCCATCAGAGTGGGCTGTCAGTCACCCTGGTGATATGGTGCAGTGTGCTTATGCTGTTGAATCCATTCTCCCTATCCCCAGGAGTCCTGACAGCCCATCAGAGTGGGCTGTCAGTCACCCTGTTGATATGGTGCAGTGTGCTTATGCTGTTGAATCCATGCTGCCTATCCCCAGGAGTCCTGTCAGCCCAACACAGTGGGCTGTCAGTCACCCTGTTGATATGGTGCAGTGTGCTTATGCTGTTGAATCCATTCTCCCTATCCCCAGGAGTCCTGACAGCTCATCAGAGTGGGCTGTCAGTCACCCTGTTGATATGGTGCAGTGTGCCTCTGCTTTTGAATCCATTCTCCCTATCCCCATGAGTCCTGACAGCCCATCACAGTGGGCTGTCAGTCACCTGGTGATATGGTGCAGTGTGCTTATGCTTTGGAATCCATTCTCCCTATCCCCAGGAGTCCTGACAGCCCATCAGAGTGGGCTGTCAGTCACCCTGTTGATATGGTTGCGTGTGCCTATGCTTTTGAATCCATTCTCCCTATCTCCAGGAGTCCTGACATCCCATCAGAGTGGGCTGTCAGTCACCCTGGTGATATGGTGCAGTGTGCTTATGCTGTTGAATCCATGCTCCCTATCCGCAGGGGTCCTGACAGCCCATCAGAGTGGGCTGTCAGTCACCCTGGTGATATGGTGCAGTGTGCTTATGCTGTTGAATCCATTCTCCCTATCCCCAGGGGTCCTGACAGGCCATCAGAGTGGGCTGTCAGTCACCCTGGTGATATGGTGCAGTGTGCTTATGCTGTTGAATCCATGCTCCCTATCCGCAGGGTTCCTGACAGCCCATCAGAGTGGGCTGTCAGTCACCCTGGTGATATGGTGCAGTGTGCTTATGCTGTTGAATGCATATTGTCTCCCCAGGAGTCCTGACAGTCCATCAGAGTGGGCTGTCAGTCACCTTGGTGATATGGTGCAGTGTGCTTTTGCTGTTGAATGCATTCTCCCTATCCCCAGGGGTCCTGACAGCCCATCAGAGTGGGCTGTCAGTCACACTGGTGATATGGTGCAGTGTGCTTTTGCTGTTGAATGCATTATCACTATCCCCAGGGTCCTGACAGGCCATCAGAGTTGGCTGTCAGTCACCCTGGTGATATGGTGCAGTGTGCTTATGCTGTTGAATCCATGCACGCTATCCGCAGGTGTCTTGACAGCCCATCAGAGTGGGCTGTCAGTCACCCTGGTGATATGGTGCAGTGTGCTTATGCTATTGAATCCATGCTCCCTATCCGCAGGGGTCCTGACAGCCCATCAGAGTGGGCTTTCAATCACCCTGGTGATATTGTGCAGTGTGCTTATGCTTTTGAATCCATTCTCCCTATCCCCAGGAGTCCTGAACGGCCCATCAGAGTGGGCTGTCAGTCACCCTGGTGATATGGTGCAGTGTGTGCTTATGCTGTTGAATCCATTCTCCCTATCCCCAGGAGTCCTGACAGCCCATCAGAGTGGGCTTTCAATCACCCTGGTGATATGGTGCAGTGTGCTTATGCTGTTGAATGCATATTCCCATCCCCAGGAGTCCTGACAGCCCATCAGAGTGGGCTGTCAGTCACCCTGGTAATATGGTGGAGTGTGCTTATGCTTTTGAATCCATCTCCCTATCCCCAGGGTCGTGACAGCCCATCAGATTGGGCTGTCAGTCACCCTGGTGATATGTGCAGTGTGCTTATGCTGTTGAATCCATTCTCCCTATCCCCAGAGTCCTGACAGCCATCAGAGTGGGCTTTCATCACACTGGTGATATGGTGCAGTGTGCTTATGCTGTTGAATCCATTCTCCCTATCCCCAGGAGTCCTGACAGCCCATCAGAGTGGGCTGTCAGTCACCCTGGTGATATGGTGCAGTGTGCTTATGCTGTTGAATGCATATTCCCATCCCCAGGAGTCCTGACAGACCATCAGAGTGGGCTGTCAGTCACCCTGGTGATATGGTGCAGTGTGCTTATGCTGTTGAATCCATTCTCCCTATCCCCAGGAGTCCTGACAGCCCATCAGAGTGGGCTGTCAGTCACCCTGGTGATATGGTGCAGTGTGCTTATGCTGTTGAATCCATTCTCCCTATCCCCAGGAGTCCTGACAGCCCATCAGAGTGGGCTGTCAGTCACCCTGGTGATATGGTGCAGTGTGCTTATGCTGTTGAATCCATTCTCCCTATCCCCAGGAGTCCTGACAGCCCATCAGAGTGGGCTGTCAGTCACCCTGGTGATATGGTGCAGTGTGCTTATGCTGTTGAATCCATTCTCCCTATCCCCAGGAGTCCTGACAGCCCATCAGAGTGGGCTGTCAGTCACCCTGGTGATATGGTGCAGTGTGCTTATGCTGTTGAATCCATTCTCCCTATCCCCAGGAGTCCTGACATGCCATCAGAGTGGGCTGTCAGTCACCCTGGTGATATGGTGCAGTGTGCCTATGCTGTTGAATCCATTCTCCCATCCCCCCGAGTCCTGACAGCCCATCAGAGTGGGCTGTCAGTCACCCTGGTGATATGGTGCAGTGTGCTTATGCTGTTGAATCCATTCTCCCTATCCCCAGGAGTCCTGACAGCCCATCAGAGTGGGCTGTCAGTCACCCTGGTGATATGGTGCAGTGTGCTTATGCTGTTGAATCCATTCTCCCTATCCCCAGGAGTCCTGACAGCCCATCAGAGTGGGCTGTCAGTCACCCTGGTGATATGGGGCAGTGTGCTTATGCTGTTGAATCCATGCTCCCTATCCCCAGGGGTCCTGACAGCCCATCTGAGTGGGCTGTCTGTCACCCTGGTGATATGGTGCAGTGTGCCTATGCTGTTGAATCCATTCTCCTATCCCCACGGGTCCTGACAGGCCATCAGAGTGGGCTGTCAGTCACCCTGGTGATATGGTGCAGTGTGCCTATGCTTTTGAGTCCATTCTCCCTATCCCCAGGAGTCCTGACAGCCCATCAGAGTGGGCTGTCAGTCACGCTGGTGATATGGTGCAGTGTGCTTATGCTGTTGAATCCATTCTCCCTATCCCCAGGAGTCCTGACAGCCCATCAGAGTGGGCTATCAGTCACTCTGGTGATATGGTGCAGTGTGCTTTTGCTGTTGAATGCATTCTCCCTATCCCCAGGAGTCCTGAGAGGCCATCAGAGTGGCCTGTCAGTCACCTGGTGATATGGTGCAGTGTGCCTATGCTTTTGAATCCATTCTCCCTATCCCCAGGAGTCCTGACAGCCCATCAGAGTGGGCTGTCAGTCACCCTGGTGATATGGTGCAGTGTGCTTATGCTGTTGAATGCATATTCCCATCCCCAGGAGTCCTGACAGCCCATCAGAGTGGGCTGTCAGTCACCCTGGTGATATGGTGCAATGTGCTTATGCTGTTGAATCCATGCTCCCTATCCGCAGGGGTCGTGACAGCCCATCAGATTGGGCTGTCAGTCACCCTGGTGATATGGTGCAGTGTGCTTATGCTGTTGAATCCATTCTCCCTATCCCCAGTGGTCCTGACAGGCCATCAGAGTGGGCTGTCAGTCACACTGGCGATATGGTGCAGTGTGCTTATGCTTTTGAATCCATGCTCCCTATCCGCAGGAGTCCTGACAGCCCATCAGAGTGGGCTGTCAGTCACCCTGGTGATATGGTGCAGTGTGCTTATGCTGTTGAATCCATTCTCCCTATCCCCAGGAGTCCTGACAGCCCATCAGAGTGGGCTGTCAGTCACCCTGTTGATATGGTGCAGTGTGCTTATGCTGTTGAATCCATGCTTCCTATCCCCAGGAGTCCTGAAAGCCCAACAGAGTGGGCTGTCAAGTCACCCTGTTGATATGGTGCAGTGTGCTTATGCTGTTGAATCCATTCTCCCTATCCCCAGGAGTCCTGACAGCTCATCAGAGTGGGCTGTCAGTCACCCTGTTGATATGGTGCAGTGTGCCTATGCTTTTGAATCCATTCTCCCTATCCCCATGAGTCCTGACAGCCCATCACAGTGGGCTGTCAGTCACCCTGGTGATATGGTGCAGTGTGCTTATGCTGTTGAATCCATTCTCCCTATCCCCAGGAGTCCTGACAGCCCATCAGAGTGGGCTGTCAGTCACCCTGTTGATATGGTGCGTGCAGTGTGCCTATGCTTTTGAATCCATTCTCCCTATCTCCAGGAGTCCTGACATCCCATCAGAGTGGGCTGTCAGTCACCCTGGTGATATGGTGCAGTGTGCTTATGCTGTTGAATCCATGCTCCCTATCCGCAGCGGTCTTGACAGCCCATCAGAGTGAGCTGTCAGTCACCCTGGTGATATGGTGCAGTGTGCTTATGCTGTTGAATCAATTCTCCCTATCCCCAGGGGTCCTGAGAGGCCATCAGAGTGGGCTGTCAGTCACCCTGTTGATATGGTGCAGTGTGCTTATGCTGTTGAATCCATGCTCCCTATCCGCAGGGTTCCTGACAGCCCATCAGAGTTGGCTGTCAGTCACCCTGGTGATATGGTGCAGTGTGCTTATGCTGTTGAATGCATATTGTCATCCCCAGGAGTCCTGATAGCCCATCAGAGTGGGCTGTCAGTCACCTTGGTGATACGGTGCAGTGTGCTTATGCTGTTGAATCCATTCTCCCTATCCCCAGGAGTCCTGACAGCCCATCAGAGTGGGCTGTCAGTCACTATGTTGATATGGTGCAGTGTGCTTTTGCTGTTGAATCCATTCTCCCTATCCCCAGGGGTCCTGACAGGCCATCAGAGTTGGCTGTCAGTCACCCTGGTGATATGGTGCAGTGTGCTTATGCTGTTGAATCCATGCTCGCTATCCGCAGGGGTCTTGACAGCCCATCAGAGTGGGCTGTCAGTCACCCTGGTGATATGGTGCAGTGTGCTTATGCTATTGAATCCATGCTCCCTATCCGCAGGGGTCCTGACAGCCCATCAGAGTGGGCTGTCAGTCACCCTGTTGATATTGTGCAGTGTGCTTATGCTTTTGAATCCATTCTCCCTATCCCCAGGAGTCCTGACGGCCCATCAGAGTGGGCTGTCAGTCACCCTGGTGATATGGTGCAGTGTGCTTATGCTGTTAAATCCATTCTCCCTATCCCCAGGAGTCCTGACAGCCCATCAGAGTGGGCTTTCAATCACCCTGGTGATATGGTGCAGTGTGCTTATGCTGTTGAATGCATATTCCCATCCCCAGGAGTCCTGACAGCCCATCAGAGTGGGCTGTCAGTCACCCTGGTGATATGGTGCAGTGTGCTTATGCTGTTGAATCCATTCTCCCTATCCCCAGGAGTCCTGACAGCCCATCAGAGTGGGCTGTCAGTCACCCTGGTGATATGGTGCAGTGTGCTTATGCTGTTGAATCCATGCTCCCTATCCCCAGGAGTCCTGACAGCCCATCAGAGTGGGCTGTCAGTCACTCTGGTGATATGGTGCAGTGTGCTTATGCTGTTGAATGCATATTCCCATCCCCAGGAGTCCTGACAGACCATCAGAATGGGCTGTCAGTCACCCTGGTAATATGGTGCAGTGTGCTTATGCTGTTGAATCCATTCTCCCTATCCCCAGGAGTCCTGACAGCCCATCAGAGTGGGCTTTCAATCACCCTGGTGATATGGTGCAGTGTGCTTATGCTGTTGAATGCATATTCCCATCCCCAGGAGTCCTGACAGCCCATCAGAGTGGGCTGTCAGTCACCCTGGTGATATGGTGCAGTGTGCTTATGCTGTTGAATCCATGCTCCCTATCCCCAGGAGTCCTGACAGCCCATCAGAGTGGGCTGTCAGTCACTCTGGTGATATGGTGCAGTGTGCTTATGCTGTTGAATGCATATTCCCATCCCCAGGAGTCCTGACAGACCATCAGAATGGGCTGTCAGTCACCCTGGTAATATGGTGCAGTGTGCTTATGCTGTTGAATCCATTCTCCCTATCCCCAGGAGTCCTGACAGCCCATCAGAGTGGGCTTTCAATCACCCTGGTGATATGGTGCAGTGTGCTTATGCTGTTGAATGCATATTCCCATCCCCAGGAGTCCTGACAGCCCATCAGAGTGGGCTGTCAGTCACCCTGGTGATATGGTGCAGTGTGCTTATGCTGTTGAATCCATTCTCCCTATCCCCAGGAGTCCTGACAGCCCATCAGAGTGGGCTGTCAGTCACCCTGGTGATATGGTGCAGTGTGCTTATGCTGTTGAATCCATGCTCCCTATCCCCAGGAGTCCTGACAGCCCATCAGAGTGGGCTGTCAGTCACTCTGGTGATATGGTGCAGTGTGCTTATGCTGTTGAATGCATATTCCCATCCCCAGGAGTCCTGACAGACCATCAGAATGGGCTGTCAGTCACCCTGGTAATATGGTGCAGTGTGCTTATGCTGTTGAATCCATTCTCCCTATCTCCAGGGGTCCTGACAGGCCATCAGAGTGGGCTGTCAGTCGCCCTGGTGATATGGTGCAGTGTGCTTATGCTGTTGAATCCATTCTCCCTATCCGCAGGGGTCCTGACAGCCCATCAGAGTGGGCTATCAGTCACCCTGTTGATATTGTGCAGTGTGCCTATGCTTTTGAATCCATTCTCCCTATCCCCAGGAGTCCTGACAGCCCATCAGAGTGGGCTGTCAGTCACCCTGGTGATATGGTGCAGTGTGCTTATGCTGTTGAATCCATGCTCCCTTTCCTCAGGGGTCATGACAGCCCATCAGAGTGGGCTGTCAGTCACCCTGGTGATATGGTGCAGTGTGCGTATGCTGTTGAATCCATTCTCCCTATCCCCAGGGGTCCTGACAGGCCATCAGAGTGGGCTGTCAGTCACACTGATGATATGGTGCAGTGTGCTTATGCTGTTGAATCCATGCTCCCTATCCGCAGGGGTCCTGACAGGCCATCAGAGTGGGCTGTCAGTCACCCTGGTGATATGGTGCAGTGTGCTTATGCTGTTGAATGCATTCTCCCTATCCCCAGGAGTCCTGACAGGCCATCAGAGTGGCCTATCAGTCACCCTGGTGATATGGTGCAGTGTGCCTATGCTTTTGAATCCATTCTCCCTATCCGCAGGGGTCCTGACAGGCCATCAGAGTGGGCTGTCAGTCACCCTGGTGATATGGTGCATTGTGCTTATGCTGTTGAATCCATGCTCCCTATCCGCAGGGGTCGTGACAGCCCATCAGAGTGGGCTGTCAGTCACCCTGGTGATATGGTGCAGTGTGCTTATGCTGTTGAATCCATTCTCCCTATCCCCAGGGGTCCTGACAGGCCATCAGAGTGGGCTGTCAGTCACCCTGGTGATATGGTGCAGTGTGCTTATGCTGTTGAATCCATGCTCCCTATCCGCAGGGGTCCTGACAGCCCATCAGAGTGGGCTGTCAGTCACCCTGGTGATATGGTGCAGTGTGCTTATGCTGTTGAATCCATTCTCCCCATCTCCAGGAGTCCTGATACCTGTGTTTGGTGTCCTGGCAGTCACCCTGGTGCTATGCTGTATGTTGCTGATGATGTGTCCTAGGACACCCAAACCCCAGGGGGTCTGACAGCTGATTGCAATGGAGGGTATGTCAGTCAGATATGTTCTTAGGGTTTGGTGTGTAGGTTGCACATCTCCCACAGTTCATGAGGTCCACAGCTCTGCACACACACCGTTGAGGTATCCAGATGATATGGTTCATGCAGATGTGGATGTGCGTAAAAAACACCTCATCCACATTAGCTATGAGATCCAAATCCAAAGGTCTGTAACAGAGACATGTCCCCAGATATGAATGCTGAGTAAGGTCACACATCTGTCGAGCCGCCAAGAATCACACACCTGTTTGCAGATGCACATCACAGATGCTGTTGGAAGGATACATGCACCTGTTTAGGTTGCACACCACACCCTGAAACCCACACATGAGCACAGGTGGCAATAGCCCATACCCGTGCAATGGCCCCTGCCCCTAGTGTTGGCAGGCACACCTGCCATAACCATCCAAAGCTCAGGTCAGAGGAACATAACACCATCAGATAGCCCAGAATGGGACAGATGCAAGTCCACCAAGACCAGTATGCTCCTTGCAACAGTAGCCAAACTAGGTCAGACGTACCTACCAGTATCCCCAAGACAGACAGGTCACACAACACTTGTAGTGTGTCAAACATTGCTAACCATGGCCTTGTAGAAAGCCACATGTCATGGACGTGGCCCCTGGTAAGGTGCATAGGGCCAACCAACCAACGTCCCATGTATGGACACATCACACATGTGTGCTGGGATATCATGTTGCTAGTGGGTGTGGGTCGGATGACATGTGTAGATAATGTCAACACAAATGTGTGAAACATACCACATACAGGGTTAGGGGGGGTAGCCTGGACATCATCATTGCCAATCCAAACGTGGTCTGGCCGTGCCATGTCATTCAAGGGGGCCACAGGGGAATGGAATGGTGTGTTCAGGGTGCCACGCATAATGCACATAGATGTCACTGCACACATGCCCAGACCCACAGCTATGCATGCAGGTGGCACTGCAAAAAGTTAATCTCCAGGAACAAGCAGGAATTAGTTGTCACATGTTGCTATTGTCTGCCCTGTCGCAGCCTGCATGTGTCCGCTCCCCAGCGTTCACTAGGAAAGCATATGGGAGCATCCCACAGTGCCTGCGTGCTGCCCTGATGCCTCTCCCAAATGCTGCTCCCGAGTTCATCATGTTCCACAGAGCCAGCAGGTCATTGTTCCTGTCATCGCAAAACACCTCTATGGTATTGCCACTCCTGTGTCTGCGCCTGCCGCCGTCTTCCTTACCGGTAACACTGGTGTATTTCAACTTCCATCTCTAGAAGTTGTGTTGACCTCACACAAGCAAAATACCAGAGGAAGAGTGAAAACGTCCTTTGCACATCTCCCCTCGGTTTGTATATAGGCCCTAATTCCCCCGCCATCATGGAAAAGCACTCCTTGTGTCTGAAGACATGCTCAAAATGTGCCGGTAGCTCCTCTGTCACTGACAACCATGCTTGCTGTCCCGAATGCCTAGGGCCCACTCACTCCATGTCTGACTGTTTGGCCTGTGGGATGGTATCCAGGAGGGGTCGGCCAAAAAGAGCAGCCAAGCTCAGTACCCACCACCCCACCGACGTGGCTGTGGTGGCATCCATGTCCCCAGGGGAGTTGTGTTCCTCCTGTGGATCCCATGTAACCAAACTTAAAGCTTGCCGTTACTGAAAGGATCAATCCCCCTCCAAACATTAGGTGGCCCCGCTGGTGGCCCTGAGGAATGCACTCTGGCCAAACAGCCCTGGTGGGATTCCCCAGCCTCCAAAAGCCACTTTGTGGCTACAGCAAGGTCTGGAGGCCGCAACCTCGTCTGAACCCCTTGGGCCATGCTTTGGGTTACTGGCTTTATTTATTTATTTAGTGTACACTTGTATCCCGCTACTTCCAGCGATCAGCAGCGGCTTTCTATACATAGTGGTGCGGCTGTACAGGCCGGATTTGGAACATACAGTGTGATTTCAGGGGTGGGTAAAAAGCATCAAACGGTCACATATTTACATTTGATTGTATCAGAGGAGACTTTACATATATACATTTGATTGTTTGTGAGGAGGCTTTACATATATACATGTACACATATATTACATATTACAAGAAGCGTTTCATACTGCTGTGTGTTATTTAGGCTGGCAAGGTGCCCGAATAGAGTAACACTCTGACTAGGTTAGGTTGTAATGGGTCTGAAAGAGGTGAGTCTTCAGCTTCTTCCTGAAGTCCTTCAAGTCCTTGCTTGCTCGCAGTTCATGGGGCAGTTGGTTCCAGAGTATTGGTGCAATAAATGAGAACGCTCTGTTGGTGGTGTTTGCGTTGCAATTTCTCAGGCTACTCGGGACATGAAGGGTGTTGCTATTTACTGTTCTCCTGCTTCTGGTGATTGGTTGATCGGATATTAAGGTGTTGAGGTATGAGGGTGCTACATTATGAACGAGCTTGAACGTGGTTACTAAGAGCTTATATTGGACGCGGGCCTTGATGGGGAGCCAATGAAGCTCGATTAGTACTGGAGTGATGTGTTCGGTTAGGCCTTTTTTCATGATAATTCTGGCAGCTACGTTTTGTGCTAGTTGAAGTATGTTAAGGGTTTTTTGGGCAGACCTTGTAATATAGCGTTGCAGTAATCCAGGTGGGGAATGATGAGGGCTTGTGCCACTGTCCTGAAGTCGGAGTGGTCAATAATACTCCGTAGCGGTTGCAGGATTCTTAATTTGCGGAAGATGGCCCGATTGGTGAATCGGAGGTGCTTTTCCATATTTAAGTTGCTGTCCAGCATTACGCCTAGGTATTTTATTTCAGGCTTTGTGGTATAGACATTATTGTTCATGGTGACCGTTGGTGGTGGGTTAAAGTCAGGTTTTCAGGAAATGCACATCACTTCTATTTTTTTATGGTTTATTGACATATTATTCTGTTGTAGCCAGTGTTGTAGTTCACTTAGGCGTTTTTCGAGCTGATTGAGGTTGGGGTTGTTTATGTCGAGATGAGTGTAAAGCATCAAGTCGTCTGCGTAGATATGGTAACTGATGTTGTGGTCCTGTAGGATGTCACAAATAGGTCGTAGATATAGGTTGAACAGAAGTGAGGATAAGGCAGAGCCTTGTGGTATGCCTTGAGTTTGAGGGAAAGCAGAGGCCTTTGCGTTGTTGAATTGGACTTGCTGCATTCTGTTATTTATGTAAGATGCGAACCATTTCAGGGGGGTCCCCGATATGCCTATGGAGGCAAGTCTGTCCAGGAGCGCTGCGTGATGCACTGAATCAAAGGCAGCTGATATGTCTATAAAAATGAGCATATACATTTTGCTTTTGTTTTCAAGACCCTTGTGTAGTTTGTCCATTAGGGCTAGTAGCTTTGGCCGTTAGAGATACTCAGGCATAGTGTCACTGGACCAGAGGATGCTGGCCAGCAAACGCAGTCTTGCGGCTATCCTTGTGGCATCAAGGTCCTCGTTACCACCACAGACCGCACACATTGCGTCACCGTTACCCACACAGATTGGGGTCCCAGCATGGGCAACTGGACAATCAGTGCTGATGGGTGCCATCTCCGACACACCGGTACCAGGTCACTCCTGTACCCACGCTCATCGGTACCAAAACCGCACTAAACCTGAGCGCCCAGTGACAATATACGTCCAATCCTATGAGGGTTCTGGTGACTGTGAGAGCTCAGAGGGTACTAATGTACCTCTCCAGGAGGGGCCTGCATATCCCAAGAGGAGATTGTAGTCGCCTGAGGAGATGTCCCACCAGGATTTGCTCAGAAATGTAGTCAGGGTCCGCTCCGTTCCAGTGGCAACTGAATCTGCGCAAAGGCCACAGGAGCCAGACAATCAACAATATCCTCAAACGCCAAAGGAGGCAGCCACCCTGCCAAGACATCAGGACGTACAGGATCCTCTCCTGAAGAGGATGGGACACACTTCTCACCACCTCCCCATATTCCCACTAGCTGGATACTATGTACCCGGAAGCCCTCCGTCCCCTGCCTCTCAAACAACATAGCTCCCTCAGCACTCCATTGTGGTGGAGTCTGCTATGATGAGAATATAATGTCACAGATGACATGCCATCAACCCTTCTGGTAGGGGCATAAGAACGTAGATGCTTTGGGTTGCCGTGTCTGCCATGCATCCATGCTGTCAGCCAGGATATTTTCCAAAATCCTGTACATGTGAATGGTTCTGATGGAGTTCGCAGTACATCTATAACTGCTAAGTCCGCCTCTCCCGTATGACAGAGGACAGGTATATGTAGCACCTGTCAAGCATGCCCAGAAGAAGTCAAAAGTTGTCAACAGGGTAGCATTGGACTGTTGTGAGGGCATAGGCAGAGTCTCCGCCATTGCCATTGTGTCAAGGACACGTGCCTGACTGTCAGTCGCCAACCTGGAACACTGGTTACAGGATAAACTGTGCAAAATCCCCTGTACTCATTGAAACCTGTCAGGGACAAGGTGGCAGCAAACATCCAAAGAATTGGATGCTGACAGGTCCACCCTGACCAGGCTGTCCGAGATCTGCGATCCTGCAAAGAGGAAAGCTGTCAAAGAGCAGTCCCTGTCCAGAACGAACTGATACTAGCAGTCATATGCCCAGCATGGACTACCTTCAGGCTAAGCTGATAGAAAGGGTCAAAAATCTATGAAGCCAAGCAATCTGAGAGCCACCCAGCCGCAGCAGACCCAACAGCGTCAGCCCCCACAGGGCCTTTGAGTCCCTGATAGAGTACATGCCCCCCTTGGCCATCCACGTAAAACATATGTTGACAATGCCAGGAGGTTTATGTCACCGCATCCACGGATGGAGGGACAGAACATACGAACCCTGGACTCTGTCCATCATAGAAGGTGGTACAGGCCACATTCCCAAAGCCTGCCTCCCCCCAAAAGATTAAGTAAGGTCAGTTCTCCCAAACGCACCCCAACTGGCTCAAGAGATAAAGGGTAACCTAGTTCATGAGGAATACAGGTGGGAACTCATCCTCAACAGGGTTCTGTGTTTTACACCCCCTATTTCCACATAACAGAGACAACAGGAGGTCACAGACACATCTGAGATCCCTGAGAACTGGACAGGTTATGTTTCAGAGAGGACTACAAACGTAATGAAATAGGAACGGTACCTCCGTACCCCCACAGCCCGGACTGGCCTCCGTCCCCAGATCACAAGGATGCCTACAGCCATGTTCACAGCCACCAATCACCCCATAAGTCCCCTGTGTTCTGCTATCATGGAGGCCACTGTCACTACAAAGCTCTTCCCCTTGGCCTAGCCTCAGCACCCAGAGTATGCACAAAGTGCATGGCTGTGGGAGCTTCTCTTCCCCGTACCAGGGGAATATGTGTCTAACAACACCTGGACGAGTGGCCCATCCGGACAGAGTCACCGACAGAGGACCAGGCCTCTCTCCCTCTCACACACTGCGTGTACGCCAATATGTATGCTGTCTCAGAGATCTCAGGGAATCCATCCAGACTCCCACGCAAACGCTGGAGTTCTGACGAGCAAGGCAAGATAGCAGACTGACAACCACCTATCTGCTGCAGCTTCGCTGTCCTTGCATTGTGCAACTGTTTTCCTGAGCACTACAAACAACCCACCTCTCGGACCGAGTGATGCTCCAGCAGCTGGGGCACATGGCAGCTATGGTGCATGTGGTCCCCTATGCACGTCTGCACAGGAGAGTAGCCCAATGGTCCCGCCCCACCCAGTGGACCCATGCAACAGGCTGTCACTCAGATCGGAGAGTGTTGTCAGACCGCCCCAGCCAGTCCCTGGACTGGTGGCATTAAGCACAAGAACGTTTGGAGGTGCCACCTGTCCTACAAAGCACACCTCTGATCACCCTAACAACAGATGCTGTCAAAGTGGGGTGGGGTGGTCATCTACTGAACACCTCGCCCCCAGCCACCTGGAGGTCCAGGGGAGTCATTCCAGCAAAAATATCGTGAAGCTCGGAGAAATGCGCCTGTCCCCCCAGGTATTCGATTCCCCTTGACACGGCAACACACGACTAGTTCACGCAGACAATCAGGTAGCCAAGTCCTAGGTGGTCAAAGTAGGGGAAACAGCCTCTCTGTCATTGTGCAACAAAGCTCGTCAACTGTGGGCGTTTGACAGAGAGCATCAGACCCATCTCCTGGCGGTCTATCTCCTTGGCAATCTCAAATATTGTCTAGAGAGAATCAGTAGTGCTCTGCCTCAGCACATATGGTCCATACACATGGACCACCTCTCCAGAACATCTCAACTCTAGAGTACCTCAGATATTGATCGCTTAGCAGGTTTGCCAAATGCCACATGTTCACGGTTCTGTTCACCCATTCCGGATCATGGCTGCCAGGCGAGGGATGCCGTCTCCACACCTGGGGGCATGACACCCTATATGCCCCTTCTGACATTCCCTGGATTGGCAAGACACTATGCAAGCTCCAGGGGGACAGAGGCAACATGATCCATATAGCCCCATGCTGGCAACACTAGGTCTGGTACCCTCTACAACCACATCTGTCACAAGGTTCTACACCTGGACATTTGGTCTGCCACAGACCTACTGTTGCAGGGGGAGGGGACACTATGGCATCCAAACCCCCAGTCTGTAAACTCCAGGGCCTACTGACGGATGGCTAAAAAGGTTATGCCCCCCCCCTCACCCAGGATGTGAGAAATGTCCTTCATGATCACTGGAAAATATCCACAAGGCGTCCCCATGCATTCAGGTGGAAGAGAGTCTCCAGCTGGTGTCCACAAATGGGCGTAAAACCACATGCCATCCCTTGAGAAGCATTGGCGGGTAACCACCGTAACCTATCAAACAATGGTCTACAAATGACGTCAGTCAGAGACCATTGAAATGCCATTGCCGCACCAACTCCACCCATCGATGGACAAACCAATTCCTCCCATCCGCTCAAACCATGCGTTGTGGAGGGCATGCCTCTACTGACACCTCCCCTGGATCCACCCCCAGTGGCATGGGGTTGCAATCTGGTTGTGGGCCAGCTTATGCAGCCGCTTTCAGAGCCCCTAGGCACTACGTCCAAAATGTTTGTGTCCATGACAGTAATACTCATTATTGCAATCACATCAGCAAGGCGCATCAGTGAAGTGCAAGCTGTAGTGGCTGATCCACCATACACAGGGTAGCAGCATGATAAGGTCCACCTACGGACACAGACACATGTCATGCCCACGGTGGTTGTGTACATTCATTTGAACAAACAGCTTCAGCTATCTGTATCCGTCCCATAGCCCCATGCCCCAGATGCAGGGATGAATCATTATACTGTGAAATGTGTCAGAGCCCTGGCTGTCTATCTGCAGGGGACCCAGCTAACATAAGGTCCCCTCAGCTATCCATACACTCTGATCCATCCCATGTGAGTACTGTAGTTTCTCAGGGTGCTCTATCGTACTGGTTTTCTAACTGTCGCACATACATCTATCATGGCAAACCACTTGCACTGCATGCCCATGTCACCACTCACAATGTGAGAGCCATGGCAGCCTCTAGGGCCCACCGCCATCCCGCCTGTGTGATTGACATCTGACGAGCAGTTACCTGGTCCTCGGTTCACACCTTCACGGCCCACTACTGCACAGGTAGAGGCTCCCACAGGGATGCTATGTTTGTTCAGGCCGCTGTACAACACCTCTCCCATACATACCCAACTCAAAAAGGCACCCCATAGGGTATGGCAGAGATCCATGGTAGGTAGTGGAACCCCTCCACAGGGCCCCAACACTCCGGGGACCCTTCCCTGGCATCTACGACTAGGGGGTCCCCACCAGTGAGGAATATGTCCTGCTTGTTTCTGGGGATTGCATACTTGCCACCTGTACCAGTTGATGTCACGGAACAGCAGGGATAGGTCCTCACAAACACACCATCTCCCCTAGGGGATGCGTCTCTCTCACTCTCCCTCTCTCACTCTCTGTCTGTCTCTGTCCCACCATTTCACTCATGTGTATAGAGACAATGGTGATATGGGGGAGGGCAGCATGCAGGCACTGTGCGATGCTGCTAGCTGCTGTCTTATTGGACAATGTTTGTCTGTCCCACACAGGCTCCGTTGTTACCGCCACGACACACATGTGCAGACCTATCCCCACATTTCACAGAAACCAACTTTTACAGGTGGTTAACTATGCTGTATATGCCACACACAGCAGTGGAGCAGGAGCAGCACAATGCTGCCCACAGAGGGGATTGTTTATGTTGTCCACCCACCTGAGATAACCGGTCAGTGATGACCCCACCCATTGTTTGCATATCCACAGGTCGAGGATCTGAGGAAGAAGGGCCGTGAGTTGCGCCAGTACCACGGTGCGTTCCTGGCCCATTATGGGAGAGGGGCGGAGCCACACCATGATGGTGAGTATTGCCAGGCATGTTGGCCAAGTACAAATGTCACATTGGCCCATCAGCCTGTGTGTTGCCTGCATATGTACATTTGTTATGTGTCACACATGATAGTGTCCTAATGTCTGTCATCTTTCACAGAGGGTGATGACGACAGTGACGAGCCACACACCTCCGGCTATTCCCTGAGGTGCCCCACCACCCACCGTGCAAGGGAGGCGGAGGTGGTGGTGGTCGAGGTGTCAGAGGAGGAGGTGGTGCAGGAGGAGGAGGAGGAGGAGCTGAGATTTTCCCCCGAGGAGGATGAAGACGTGGCAATGGGGGATGTGGGGGAGGGGGGTCAGGGTTGTGGGGGAATGTGGGTCATGTGGGGGTGGGGGTTGTTGTTGAGGGCGGGAGGTTGGTGGAAGGGGGGTGGGTACGGGAGCAGGGTGGGTGGTGGATTTTGGGGAACACAGCCCAGCACAGGGCATTGCCGGCTCCCGTCAGCCACTGCAGGCGTCAGCAGGGGATGGGCGGCGGCGTGTTGAGCCACCATCCAGGGCCACTGACATGTCACATGCACATGCCAGCACACAGACCACAGCCACTATGTGTGTGTGTGGTGGCATGTGCATGCATGATGTGTCAGTGGCACTGGATGGCGTGCAGCGCGATGTCCATCTCCTGCTGCACGCCTGCCAGTGGCTGATGGCAGCCATTCAGCGGGTGGCCAATGAGGTGGAGCAGCTGCCCTGTCATCGGCCATCCGCTGAAGGGCGTCACAGGAGTCAGTGAAGGCACCTGTGACATCCGCACATGTGCCCTGTGCTGTCCTGTGTTCCCCCAAAGGACATGCAGGGGGGGGATGGGTGGCATGTTGCCACGTGTTTTGTTGTTTGCATTAAAATGTTGTGTTTGATTGACACAATGGTCACGTGTTTCCCTTACAGACTCACTATGGGTGCAAGCATGGGATATGTGTGTGGACAGGGATGTGCAGTACAGGAAGACATGGGTATCATACGTTGAATGGCTCCACATGCAGTTTTGGGGGCTAAACCTGTGTGTAGGGGTGTGATCCCAGGATGGTGCATGAGATGTTGCAATGTAGCGGGCGTGCCGGGGACATCCATGTCACAGGGATGGGCGTAGGGTAACCAAATGTGTTTGCAGAAATCAGCAGCCGACATATGCATGGCACCCATGTCTGCCTGTGCCACATGCATGCCTAGGGGGGGGGGGGAGGCATGTAATCAGTGTTGCAGGCATGGGCAATAGTCACACATATGCACCCAATGTTGGGGGTATGGGGTGGTCGACACGGTGATGGATCAGAACACTGAACATGCAACCTCAGAACATTCCCCCTGACTCAACATGGGTGTCTTTGTAAGCCGTCCCGCTGCAGCCCAGGGGCAGTGAACACACACTGTGCAGGTCACACATGGCATGTGCTGGCATCTGTGCAGTAATACCTGGCAGTGCAAACACACCACCAGCGAGGGGCCTGGGTGCAGGTCATATGGTCAGGGACACAACATGCATTTGCAAACTACATAGGGGACCACAGGGACACACATTGGAAACACACATTGCATGTACTGTATGACAGCTCTTTATTGTCACTATCATTAATGATGGCGTGGCCGCCCATGCCTGCCACATGGCAAACCCCCCCCCCCCCGCGGTGCTACACCCTCTTCTGGTGGTGGTGGTGGTGGTGCCGGTGCTGCTTGCCACATCACTGCCAGCATGCCCTCCAGGGCCTCACACATCCAGGAGAAGGGCATGGCTCTGACCTCCTCCCGGAATTGCCGCAGCTCTCCCCAGACCTGCCGCAGCTCCCTTGTGTTTTCCTCCAACGCACTGCAGATATGTTCAAGCGCCTGCCAATTGCCTGTGGGTGGGATACAGGGTGGTCTGTGAGATAACTCTCCAGTAATCAACCGTCACACACAAACATGTCACGCATATCCCACAAGATTGTTATTGTGATAGGGCACACTCTAGTAGACACAAGGATAGGGGTAAGAGACATCATTGTCACAGTAGTATAAGTCACAGCCATGCACAGGACACGGTCCAGTAGTGGGATGTCGAAGGCAAACACAAAGATCCACAGGCTGCGCTGACACACCCACGTACTGCAGACGTATCAACAGGCTTGGGGACAGATAGCAAACACATGTCCATCGTGTATGGGAGGTGGAGCATGAACCAGGGACAGCAACCACAGCTGGAGAGCAGCAGTGGCGATCAGAGGAAGGTCGAGGAAAGCCAGGCCAAGTGGGTGCACAGTTGGAGGGATAAACGCAGCTTGGACAGGTTACAGGTGCAGCGCTATTGACTCAGAGGGATGGAGTGGTAGCACCAGAATAACAACCCTGACGTGCGCAAGTGCACTGCTGCTTCACGTGTCTGACGGCAGAGTGGTTCACATACACCTTGTGGCAAAAGAGGAGGGGTTGGATACCAGTGTGTGTACACCTTGGTAAACATGTGGAGGGTTTGGACAGAGCAGGGGGAGCAACAGAGGGTGCATCAGAGGTGGACAGACCCCAGGAGCGCACGGACAGGGTTATGCTGCGGAATCCACAGTAGGTGGTACCCCTTGGGGAAGGGCAGTGATCCCCAGAGCTGGGGGGGGGGGTATTTCCCTGATTCAGGTTGGCAGCAGGGGTGGCAGCTGGGAGGTGTCGAGTCTTTCCAAACACAACACAGGTCATTAGCTGACCTGTTTGTTCATGTGGGTGAGTCCCAACCTATGCAATTGGGGGACTCATTGTCAGAGTTACAGGAAGGGGACATGTTGATGGCCTTGTCTGTATGTCAAGCAGTCGATCTTAGTTGTTGACGTACAGGCAGCCGTGATGAACCTGTACCTCTCCCAAACCATCTCTACATGATCTTTGACCCTGTCATCTCTGTAAATCCTTGTATATGGGTGTTTTAACACATTTTGACAGCTAATTTCATATCTTATGATTGTTTTACACCTGGAGATGCAGACTGGAGGGAATGGGGGCTGTGTGACGTTACATGACATAAGATGCTTAGGTTTGTGTATGTCTGCTCTGATTGTCCAAGGACTATGGGACAGGTGGCATCCTGATCTCCAGGAACAAGCATCAATGAGTATTCACATATGGGTATGTCGGTACCGACGGAGCCTGTGCGCAAACGCTCACCAGCATCCCAAAAAAGGAAAGCTTTTGGGTGCATCCCACAGCGCCTACGCACTGCCTTCCTGCCTTTCTTAACCGCCTCTCTCCAGTTCTTATTTTCCGCAGAGCCAGCAGGTCGTGTTCCTGTCTCCGCTGAAGAAGTTTTTTATTTTATTTTATTTCTTTGGTTGCGCATCTGCCTTCTTTGACGTCGGACCGGTACCGCCGGTCTTTTCGTTCTTTTTTAAAATAAAAAACAAAAAAGAGAAATCTTCCGTTTCACTTTGGTGTATTTTTTCTTTCTTTGGGCCTTAGGCCTAACAAAAACGTTCCTCATGGCAAAACCCGCCTCTGGGTTTTAAAAATTGCACTAAGTGCAGCGGTACCATCTCTGTTACCGCCACCCATGACTGGTGTCTTAAATGTTTGGGTCCTGACCATTCCATCACAGATTGTGCGTCCTGTTCCATGATGTCAAAAAGGGGGTTACAAAACCAAACAGCCAAGCTCAATACCCTGTTTCCCTCTGATGCAGCTTCGGTGGCATCGACGTCTTCCAGGGCTTCTTCTTCCTCCTATGGATCTCAGGTAAGCAAACATAAATCAAGCAGGTCCGCAAAGGGTAGATCTCCCTCTAAGCATCGAGATGCCTCCGGCCTTACCCTCGAGGATCCTGCACCGCCAAAACTTCCCCGCTGGAAAGCTCCTGCTTCCAAAACTCCTCCTATGGGGTCACAAGTTGACATCAATGGCACGGCCTCAACCAATCACCTGTTAGAATGTTCTAGGGTACCGATACAATCTGCCTGTACCGAACTCAAGACATTCATGGCGTTGATGGATCAGAATGTTTTGACCATGCAGCGTGCCATCACGGCATTCATACAAGCTACAACGCCGCTGGTACCGCAACAAGCTTCGTTGTCGGTACCAGCACCGACACCGGCTCCGATATCGGTTCCGGTGCTGGTACCGATTGCATCAACATCAGCTTTGGTGTTGACTGCCGCGGTACCCTGTCCGATGATGACTATCGGTACCCAATCGGTATCGATGACTCCCGATGTCAATACCACTCGGTACGCGTATCGGGCGTTACAAGAGCATCCAGACAGGCAATACTTCGATTCCTCAGAAGACTCTGATGCATCGGAGGCCTCTGTCAAAGCATCGGTGATCCTTCCACAGGAGCCTTCTTCTCCAAAAAGGAGAATGTGCCCTCCAGAAGACTTGTTTTTTCAAAACTTCATAAGGGACGTGGCCAAAGGGCTTTCTATCTCTGTAGCCCCTGAGTAAGAGCCTAGAGCCAAAAAATTGGGTATTTTGCAATATCCCAAGGCTCCTACAGAGGCAGCCACTCTGCCCATTCATGAGATCCTTTATGACCACATGATGGACATATGGGAGACTCCTCTCACCATCTCTTCTCATTCTCGTAGGTTGGATACCATATGTATCGTGTCCCTCCTTGTCCTGGGTTTCATAAAGCTCAGTTTCATCACCACTCTATTGTGGTGGAGTCTGCTATGAGAAAATTAATGAGTGCAAAGAGGCACTCATCTACTCCTCCAGGAAGAGAATGTAGAACCTTAGATGCTTTTTGGCAGGAAAATTTTCCAAGCCAGTATGCTTGTTGCCAGAATCAACTCCTATAGTCTCTATATGGGGATGTTTCTGAAGGATGTTACAGATCATCTGCAAACTTTCCTCCCTTTTCTTCCAGAGGATAAAAAGGAAGACTTCCTTACCTGGCTTAAGCATGCCCAGGATGTCTCCACATTTTCTAACCGTGCAGCCTTTGACTCTTTTGAGGGGGCCAGCAGATCCAAGTCCATTGCCATAGCTGCACGCAGAATTGCTTGGATCCAAGCTTCTGATTTGGAACCGTGGGTCCAAGATGGGTTAGGAAATCTTCCCTGTGCAGGTGAAAACCTGTTTGGCAAGGATTGGCAATCGAAGGCCACTCAAATGGATGCAGAACATTCTGCTTTGGATAGGCTTTCAACATCTACCTCTAATCCTGTCAAGAAGAGGTTGTTAAAAAAGGCATATCTTCCCAAGAAGGGAAGAAATTATCCTGTTTATGGTCAACAGACATCTTCGGCAGGTCGTTTTGCTGCAAAGCGTCAACAACCTAAACAGGCTAAGCCCAAGGCTGCAAGGACTACTGTAGCACAACAGCCTCAGCCTCCTCAGGCCCTTTGACTTGCAGCTAGAGAACTTAGCCTTTCTGGCTCTAGAAGGACCAGAGCCTCTCACCATTCCAGGAAGGTTAGCTCACTTTGCTCCCAGATGGGAGCAAATCACAGAAGAGCAGTGGACCGTGTCCAACATAAGGGAAGGATACAAACTTCATTTCTCAAACCTTCCTCTCTACACCATGGTGAGACAGGTCAATTCTCCAACATCTCTTCTCCACCTTCTGAGTCAGGAGATTTCTACCCTTCTTGCTCAAGGAGCAATAGAAGACATACCTCTTCTTCAACAGGGATCAGGGTTCTACTCCCCCTACTTTCTAATCCCAAAGAAAACAGGGTGCTGCAGACCCATATTAGATCTCACAGAATTTAAAAGATTCCTATGCAAGGAGAAATTCACAATGCTTTCTCTAGATACTCTCCTTCTATTCCTTCAGAGTCAGGATTGGTTTTGTTTTCTAGATCTCAAGGATGCGTATATCCATATACTCATCCATCCAACACACAGAAGGTTCCTTCGGTTCCATCATCAGGGAAAGCACTACCTATACAGGGTGCTTCCCTTTGGTCTGGCCTCTGCTCGAAGAGTGTTCACAAAATGGATGGCAGTAGTAGCTACATTTCTACGCACTCTAGGAATATTCTTATTCCCATATCTGGACGACTGGCTCTTCCGAGCTTCATCCCAATCAGAGGCACAGACTTCCCTAGCCTGCACAATGCGTGTTCTGCAATATCTGGGACTGGTGATAAACATTCCAAAGTCCCAACTCACCCCTACTCAGTCTCTAGAGTTCATAGGGGCCTTGCTGGATACCACAACTGCAATGGCCTATCTTCCCCAGGCCCGTTGCCTACGCTTAGTGCAATTAGCCTCTCAGATTCAGTTAAAAACCCATTTAACTACTCGAGAGATGTTACAACTACTGGGGCACATGGCATCCACTGTGCATGTGGTCCCTTATGCTCGCCTTCACATGAGGGCAGCTCAATGGACTTTGTCCACCTAGTTAACCCAGGCATCAGGGGGTCTGTCAGACAAAATAGCAACCTCCAGGCACCTCTTTTGGTCTGTCCAGTGGTGGAAGTCCACTCAAAATCTTTTGCTGGGGTCCCCCTTCCAACAGTTGTTGCCCCAAGCAATCCTTACAACAGATGCCTCTCCAAAGGGTTGGTGAGCTAATTTTCAAGACCTATCCACCCAAGGCATTTGGTCCCCACATGAGACCTCTCTGCATATCAACATCTTAGAGCTCAGAGCAATCTTCTTGGCTCTCAGAGTTTTCCATACCCTGCTCAGCTACACGACAGTCCTCATTCACACGGACAACCAAGTAGCCATGTTCTATGTGAACAAGCGGGGGGGGGAGTGGGGGGGGGGACTGGCTATGTGTCGCTTTGCAACGAAGCTCTGAGATTGTGGGCCCTCGCCAGAGAGCATAAAATTTATCTTCTGGCAGTATACCTTCCAGGCGTTCAAAGCTCTTGGGCAGACAGACTCAGTCGAGTTCTGCTTCCACACGAATGGTCCCTTCATATGGACCAGATAGTCAGAATCTTTAGAATTTGGGGAACCCCGAACATAGACCTCTTTGCAAGTCCGTGGAATGCCAAACTTCCCCAATTCTGTTCCAGAATTCTGTGTCAGGGAGTTCAGGCCAGGGATGCCTTCCTCCTTCATTGGGGTCAAGACGTCCTGTACGCCTTTCCACCCATTCCCCTAATTCCCAAGACCCTGTTCAAGCTTCAGAGAGATCAAGGGACTATGATCCTCATAGCTCCACGTTGGCCACGCCAAGTGTGGTACCCTCTACTTCTACATCTCTCTCAAGCTCCCTCCCCTGGACTTGGGGTCTGCTCCAGATCTCCTGTCCCAAGAGGGGGGAACATTGTGGCACCCAAACCCCCAATCTCTTCATCTCAGGGCTTGGTTGTTGAAGGCTTAGACCTTCAAGCTTGTCATCTTTCTCATCAAATAAGGGATATCCTTCATGCTTCCAGAAAGCCTTCTACTAGACATTCCTATGCTTTCACATGGAAACGATTTACCATATGGTGTGCTGAGAAGGGTATTAACCCTCTAACAATACCTTTGAATTCTTTATAGGAATATCTCCTGCATCTTTCACATGCAGGCCTAAAAACGAATTCAGTAAGGGTCCACTTGAGTACTATTGCAGCATCTCTCAAGCCTCTCAATGGACAACCTGTTTCCTCTCATCCTCTTATTGCAAGATTCATGAGAGGCCTTATTTTAACTAACCTTCCCATTAGACTACCTCCAGTGGCATGGGATTTGAATCTGGTTCTTGGCCAGCTCATGAGGCCACCCTTTGCACCCTTGGCCACTACCTCCTTGAAATTTCTTTCCAGGAAAGTTATTTTTCTCATTGCAGTCTCCTCAGCTCGCAGCATCAGTGAGCTGAAGGCCTTAGTGGCTAATCCACCTTATACAAAGTTCCATCATGATAAGGTAGTCCATAGGAGCAATCCACACTTTATGCCTAAAGTGGTCTTACCTTTTCATCGGAACCAAGAAGTGTATTTACCTGACTTTTTTCCAGCTCCTCATGCATAAAGTGCCGTGAGGAATCTTCATACCCTGGATTGTAAGAGGGCTCTTGCTTTTTACTTGCAAACGACACAGCAACATAGAAAGTCTTCTCAACTCTTTGTTGCTTTTGATCCCTCTCATTTGGGACTTCCAGGCTCTGAGAGGACACTGTCCAATTGGATTGCTCAGTGTATGTCTTTCGCCTACCAGAGTAAGAATCTTTCTCTGGAAGGCCATGTCACAGCTCACAATGTGAGGGCCATGGCAACTTCTATGGCTCATCTAACTTCTGTGTTCCTCGACCAGATATTTCGAAAGGCCACCTGGGCCTCTGCTCATACCTTCACAGCCCCTTACTGCTTGGACAAGGACTCCCGCCGGGATGCCTTGTTTGGTCAGGCTGTTCTCAAACACCTGTTCTGTGCTTACTCAACTCCTACCCTCAATCCCTAGTTGGATGCCTGAGATCCTTGGGAGGAGGTGGAGCCCTTATCAGGGTCTCACAACCTTGGGGATCTCCCAGGCATCTCTAGCTGGGGAGTCCCCATATGTGAAGACTCATTCCTGCTTGTTCCTGGAGATAGCACAGTTACTTACCTGTAACAGGTGATCTCTGGGAACAACAGGAATAAGTCGTCACAACCCATCCACCTCCCCTAGGAGTTGTATCTCTATCTATCTTTCCTTTCCTCTCTCTCTCTCTTTGTCTCAGCTTTAAAACTCGAAATGGAGAGAGGCGGTTAGGAAAGGCGGGAAGGCAGCGCGCAGGTGCTGTGGGATGCTCCCAAAAGCTTTCCTTTTTTTGGACACTGGGGAGCGTTCCTGCGCAGGCTCCGTCGGTACCAATGTACCCATACGTGAAGACTTATTCCTGCTGTTCCCAGAGATCACCTGTTACAGGTAAGTAACTGTGCTTTCTCTGCGAGATGGCTGGACGTCTGCGATGAGGCAGACTGTTGCAAGGGCAATGCTTGTATTTATTTATTGGCTGACAAAGTGCTGGACCTTAAACAACATTCTTCTTATGTCTGCATCTGTAGGTGTAAACTGACCCTAGGCTGTTCTGCTGTGTGTCATATTAACATCATCTATCATACGCCATACCCTTTTGTTCTCTCCACTACATCCCGTCTATGTGAGCCATACATGTAACAGCTGTGGAAGGTATGTTGCCACATCCACCACACACACCCCAACCAGAGACTAGTGGTTTGTGCGTTGTGGTTGTGACAGTCTGTTTTCACCCACCTTCGGCATCGTGCCGTGCTGATGCAGCGTGTGCCCTTAGCTCCGCCATCATAACAGCCATGTCATCTGCGCCTGCTTCCTGCCTGGGTTGTGGGATGGCCCCCATTGCTGGTCTCACACCAGACTGTTTTCTGGTGTCTGCAGCCCCCAGTGTTGGCCCACTGGTGGTGGGAGGCTCCAGGGGCTCCTCTGCCGCACTTGTGCTGCCCCCTGATACAGCAGCCTCGGGCTCCTCAACGCTGAGAGGCACGGACACTTCCACCTCCTCCTCCTCCTCCTCATGGGTCCCCATGGTACTGTAGTCACCTGCATTGTGAGCAATCAGAGACAGCACACATATGTTTACACACTCCACCTATGTATACGTGTGTGTTGCAGACACCACAGACATGATGGGGGGGGGCCCTGCATGTGTGCTGCGTACAGGATCCCCTACACCATCCCATACCTGTCTGTCCCCACCATGTACCTATACCGGGGGCACAGGTGTGTGCTGTACCCCTGCACACCTTGTTTGGTTGCCATGCTCCTGTTCCTGGTCCAATTGCACATGTAGCCCCCATCCCATCCCTCACCCCATCTGCCCCAAATACGTCCACGCACGCCTGCTAATACACTATCCTTACACCTGTTATTGCCATCCCCTGTATGACTGTGCAGGCCTTTGATCAGGGCATATTTTGTTTGGACATACTATCTTCACAGTGCTACATGTGCTTAGCAGTGACCCACTATGCAGCGGACTACGACTATTCAGCACCTCGGGCCCACTGCCAAGCACATGCAGCACTGTGCGGATAGTATGTCACACAAACATGCCCTGATCACAGGCCCTCACAATCATACAGGGGATGGCAATCACTGTTGTGGGGGTAGGGTAGTGGCTGGTGTGGGTGGACATCTTTGGGTCAGGTGGGGAGAGGGATGGGATGAGGGACACATGTTGAATGTGGGCCGGGAACATGGCAACACAACAGGGTGTGCAGGGGTACAGCACACACATGTGACACCAGGATAGGTACATGCTGGGCCTTGGTAGACAGATATGGAAGGTTGTTTGCAGATGTCTGCTGTCTACACAATGGGGATTTCAGGCATGGCTTGAGAGCTATAAGGTGTACGTAGCATACATACCTGCCTGCGGATGCACAGTGTGCATGGCCTCAGGCAGACCAGAAATGTATATTGGTCCCAAACGTGCAGCCAGCTCCTGTTCCAGGGGCATGAGCATTGGGATGAGGGGGCCACCGCCACCTGTGCCCTGAGCATGTTGGCGCTCCAAGGCCATGTGCTGCCTCACCCCCCTTTTTATATCTGAGAAACGCTTTTTGAGGCTTTCGATGTCTCGGGGGGGCCCCCTGCCTCTGCCACTGACCCACGAACCTCCTCCCACACCGCATTCCGTGCAGCCACAGTTGTGCGGCTACTGAGCCGCCCATATAGTACCTCATAATTCTCGAGGACCATTGCCAGGAGGTTGTGGTTCTCCCTATCATTGAACCGTGTGGCCCTCCTCCTCTGTGTTGCCGGCACCGGTATTCGTTTACGTTTGCCGGTGTGGCTGCACTGTGCAGCCTGTGACCTCCCGGATGGGCCTGCCGCTGGCTCAGCCTCCATAGGCCCTGCAGTCCCTGCCTCCCCAGCAACAGGTGGGCCCACCTCCTCCACCCCCTCACCCTCACCCTCCCTCTCCATCTCCCTCTCCATCACCCTCTCCTCTCACCACACCCCACCTCACCTCACCTCACCCTTTCTCCCTCACCTACACAAAACAGACCACACAACACAGACCACACTACAAACCACAATGAAGACTACGTTACAAACCAAAAAACACAATACAGGGCACACTACACACCACAATACAGACGACACAACCTGCACACTACCTCCACAATCTCCACACTACCTCCACTACCTCCACAACCTCCACACTATCTCCACTCTACCTACACTACTCACACCTCTACCTCAGACACACTACCTAGAACTCCTCAAACAACCCTCAACGTGGACCAGGTGTGCAGGGTGATTTATAGGTTTTTTTATGTTACGTACGTTGCGCATGCGCAGTTGTGCGAGCATGCTGCTTGTGCGCGGTGCGCATGTGCAACAGTTTGCGCATGGGCATCTGTCTGTGCGCGGCACGCATGCACAACTGTTTGCGCATGGGTGTCTGCTTGTGCGCGGCACGCATGTGCAACTGTGCGCATGGGCATCTGTGCGCGGCACGCATGTGCAACTGTTTGCGCATGGGTGTCTGTCTGTGCGCGGCACGCATGTGCAACCGTTTGCGCATGGGCGTTTGCATGCGAGCATCTACACGCACATGCGAGCCGAGTTGCACATGCGCGGGCTGAAGACACAAATGCCCATGCACAACTAGTTGCACATGCGTGCCTCGCACAGACAGATGCCCATGCGCAAACAGTTGCACATGCGCACCACACACAAGCAGCGCGCTCGCACAACTGCGAATGCGCAGGGGCCCCAAACAAAGAAACATCTATAAAACTGCCTGCATACCTGGTCCACGTTGAGGGTTGTTTCGTAGGCGAGGTGTGTGTTTGCAGAGAGAAACGGAGAGAGCAAGGCAGGTGTTGGTGTGGATTGGATTGTGTGTGTTGGTTGTATTGTGTTGTATTGTGTGTGTATTGTCTTGTGTGGTTTGTAGGGTGTACACTGTTTAGGGAGGTTCATGTGTGTGTTTGAGTGTGTTTGTGTAGCCGGACGGGAGGAGTTTATGGCGGGTATTTATGTTGCTGCATGTGCCCTGAGACGTGGGCAGATGCTGCGGTTGCAGGACAGGGGAGATGGTGTCCATGGGGCTGAGGCACAGGGCATGGGTGTAGTCCCGCAGCAAAAAAAGAAAAGGGGATTCAAAGCACAGCACTAGAATGGTGTAAATCCTACCTAGCCAATAGGTGGCAACAAGTCAAAACAGGCCATGCATCCTCAGAATCGTTCCTGCGGTCCCAAGGGGTACCTCAAGGATCATCCTTATCGGCACTGATGTTCAACATCTATATGCAGCCGATATGTGATTTGATCCGATCTTTCAACGTACAATGCCTGGCATACGCAGATGACATCCTCCTCTACATGCCGTTCAAAACTGACCAACCAGTGTTCTCCCCAATAATCAATTGTTTCGGAGCAGTAGCTGAATGGCTGCTGACACAAAATCTACGGATCAATCATAGCAAAACAGATGTTCTTTTTGTTACGAGGAACCGTAAGTTCATACCTCCTCCATCACTACTGGTCAACAATGTAGAATTGAAGTCCAAACCCACAATCCGATATCTCGGCATCACATTGGACCAGCACCTGGATATGACAACACATGTGAGGAATGTGACAAAAACTATATATCATAAGATCAGAACACTACGCCACCTTCGCCCCCTACTGGATTCTACTGACTACCGAACAACCTTCCAGGCATTAGTCCTCCCACATCTGGATTTTGCGAACATCATTCTCCACGGTATCTCTCAATCAACTTTAAATCTGCTTCACCTGGCTATGAATGCAGCGGCAAGAGTCCTCTCTGGGTCATCAAGATATGACCACATAACGCCTATCATGAAAGATCTGCATTGGCTACCTTTACATGCCAGACTCCATTATAAGTCATTAGTCCTCACTTTCAAAGCCTTGAATAACTACCCACCTACACCAATCAGCAAGCTAATTCACAGCACCCCCGAAAATAGAAACAGGAGGCCTACTGCAATGAACACCTTAATAGTTCCTAGGATGATGACATCGTGCACTAAGGCTACTTCAAACAGAGCTTTCTCAATATTCGCTCCTCTAAACTGGAATGCACTTCCCCATGAAATCCGTGGTATCAAAAGCCTGGTACTTTTCCGAAAGGCTTTGAAACACCATCTGTTCACAAAATGTTACCCAGAATTCATCCCGGACACTCACACATCTGGCAAGCTTCCCACATACCCCAGACGCCCTAGCACCTTAATACAACCAGAAAATGGTTAGCCTATACACTAGCCCACCTGATAACCATCTACCTGCACCATCCACACGAAATCACTTTCAATATCCAAACGAGTTTAGAGTATTGTATATAGTATCAAGTTAACCTGTACATAGTTCCCCCTGTTATCCCATGTGTTATTTTCCCTGTTCATTGTAAACTCAATGTTGCATGTACGCATTGCAGTATGTTTTGTTCGATGTACACCGCGCTGATCATAATAGCGCGGTATAGAAGAAATGTTAAATAAAATAAATAAATAAATATAAATAAATCAGACCTGCAGCTGTGGGGGCGGTCCAAGCAGGTGCTGTGCGTGCACGGTGCAGAAGGCGTGCTGAGGTGCAGGCTTGGCAGCCTCACCTCTACAGGCCCAGGGCCCAGCTCCAGGGCATGCGTGAGGACCAGGTCATCTCCCTGTACCGACTGAGCACAAGGGCTATTAGGGAGCTCTATGAGGATCTAAGACCTGACCTCGAGCCCCTGACTGATTGGTCCCATGCCATACCAGGTTTAGTCAAGCTCCTTGCTGCCTTACATTTCTTTGCCTCTTGCTGTTTCCAGTCATCTGTGGCCGCAGTGGGTGGCATGAGCCGCCCCACCTTCTCACGCTGTCTCCACCAAGTACTGCGTGCCATGGTCAGCCGGGTGGGGAATTACATAGCCCTTCCCCACACTAGGCAACAGTGGGGGACCCTGAACCAGGCCTTTGAGGCGTTAGCCGGGATACCACACGTGATGGGAGCTATTGATTGCACACATGTTGCCCTGGTCCCGCCTAGAGACAGGGAGGTAGCGTTCCGCAACTGCAAACACTACCATTCCCTGGATGTTCAGGTTTTATGTGATGCTAATCTGCATATTCTGAATGTAGTCCCTAGGTTTGCAGGGTCCACCCATGACTCCTATATCCTGCATCACTCGGCACCGGAGGATGTAGTAAAGGCTGTTAGTGTAGCTGGGTTTAAAAAAGGTTTGGACAAGTTCCTGGAGGAAAGGTCCATAAACCATTATTAAGAAGTGACCGAAGATATCAATGCTTGACCCAGTACAAGCAATGTGGAACTTATGTCTCTTGGGGAAACTGCTAGGTACATATGACCTAGATTGGCCACTGCTGGAAACAGAATACTGGGCTTGATGGACCTTGGTCTGACCCAGTATGGCATATCTTATGTTCTTATGTTCTGATAAGGATAAAGCGGAATTGCTTTACAAATATTTTTGTTCTGTGTTCACAGATGAAGAACCAGGAGCAGGACCTCAGAAAACACCCACAAAAAGGAAAAGAAGCAATGGACATCTTGAACAATTTTCAAAAGACTGTGTTCGTGAGAAACTATCTCAACTTAAAGTAGACAAAGTGATGGGACCGGATGGGATACACCCGAGATTACTGAGGGAACTTGGGGATGTTCTAGCAGCTCCACTGACTGATCTTTTCAATGCCTTGTTGGAGTCGGGAGTGGTGCCAAAGGACTGGAGAGGGGCTCATATGGTGCCTTTACACAAAAGCGGATGTAAGGATGTGGTTGAAAACTACAGGCCAGTTAGTTTAACTTCGGTGGTGAGTAAATTATTGGAAACTCAGCTGAAAGAGAAAATAGTGAGGTTTCTGGAGTCCAGCGGATTACAGGATCCGAGGCAGCATGGATTCACCAGAGCCAGGTTTTTGTCAGACAAATCTGATAGATTTCTTTGACTGGGTGACCAGGGAGTTGGACCGAGGGAGAGCCCTAGATGTGGTGTATTTAGATTTCAGTAAAGGCTTTGACACTGTTCCTCACAGGCGACTTATAAACAAACTGAGCACCCTAGGGATGGACCCTAAAGTTACTGCTTGGGTTAGAAATTGGTTGGGTGGGAGGCGACAAAGAGTACAAGTAAATGGAGCTCACTCTGAGGAGAAGGATGTTATCAGTGGTGTGCCCCAGGGATCTGTCCTTGGTCCGATTCTTTTTAACATCTTAGTTAGTGATATAGCGGAAGGGCTTTCAGGTAAGGTTTGCCTCTTTGCGGATGATACCAAAATCTGTAATAGAGTAGACACCCAGGAAGGGGTAGATAACATGAGGAGGGATCTAGCTAAGCATGAAGAATGGTCTAGAATTTGGCAGCTGGGATTTAATGTTAAAAAATGTAAGATCATGCATTTGGGCTGCAGCAATCCAAGGGAGCAATATAGTATAGGGGGTGAAGTACTTTTGTCCACTAAAGAAGAGCGGGACCTAGGCGTGGTTGTGTCTGATGATCTTAAAGTAGCTAAACAGGTAGAAAAGGCGACAGCAAAAGCTAGAAGGATGCTTGGGTGCATACGGAGAGGAATGGCTAGCAGAAAAAAGGAGGTGATAATGCCTCTGTATAAGTCTTTGGTGCGACCTCATTTGGAGTATAGTGTGCAATTCTGGAAACCGCACCTTCAAAAGGATGTGAACAGGATGGAGTTGGTGCAGAGGGTGGCTACTAAAATGATTAGTGGTCTTCATTATAAAGCATATGAGGACAGACTGAAGGATCTTAATATGTACACCTTAGAGGAAAGGCGGGATAGAGGTGATATGATTGAGATGTTTAAATACCTCAGTGACATAAATGGTCAGGGAGAGAGCCTCTTTCAATTGAAAGCAAGTTCTGCTACGAGGGGACATGGGATGAGGGTGAAGGGAGATAGATTCAGGAGTGATATGCGGAAATATTTCTTTACGGAAAGAGTAGTGGATCCGTGGAACAGTCTCCCAGTGGAGGTGGTAGAGATGAGGACAGTAACTGAATTCAAAAAAGCATGGGACAAACACAGAGGATCTCTAAAGGTAAAAAGGGGACTGTTGTAGTTGTTATGGAAGGACAGACTAGATAGGCCATGTGGTCTTTTTCTGTCGTCATATTTCTATGTTTCTATGTTTCACTATTCAGACAATTTGAGGCAGGCCAGTATGGGGACTGTATTTTGCTGGGTGAGTATTTCCAGATTACGTATTTATTTATGCATGTATTTATTTGTTTCAGTAACATCTCTTATATAGCCTTCTGTTTGTTATCAGTGTGGTTTACAAATTACCTAAAGTTAAACAGACAGACGACTGTTCTGAGTTTACATTGTTACAGGAGTCTAAACGTAGAGTAACAGGGGACCTGATTGAAAATAGAACATCAGGATTATAACATTATATGATCATAACCTGCTCATGGTGTTCATGTGACTACGCACGTGTGCATATGTGTGTCTTGGTGGTGGATTGCTCCTAGTGTGTGTGTGTGTGCCAACTGCCCACATGTGGGGGGGGGGGGGGATGGTGGTCTTCACATCCACCTGTGATGCCTGTTAATTGGGTGCTACTTTTTGTATGTTATGTAACGTTTATGTTATTGCCAATCCATACAACTAACCCATGTCATGTGTGTATTAGGTTCACACACTCACTCAGTACTGGGGTAGTCACCCAGGAAGCACTAGATAACATGAGGAGGTGTCTAGCTAAGTATGATGGTTGTTCTGGACCTTTGCAGCTGGGAGTACATGTTTGCATATGTATGGTCACGCATTTTGCCTGTGTCAAACCAGGGGAGAAACACAGTATAGGGGGTGCAGTACCTTTGGCCACTGTAGATGAGCGGGACCTAGGCGTCGTTGTATCTGCTGATCCTAATGTAGCTGACCATTATGGAAAGGTGACGGCAAAAGCAGGGGGCTACGTGGGTGCATACAGAGAGGTATTGGTAGCAGATACACAGGAAGGTACTCTGCCTCTGTATATGTGATTGGTGCAAACTCATGTGTGCTACAGTGTGCAATTCTGTAGACCGCAGCTTCAAAAGGCTGAGAACAGGATGGAGACAGTGCAGAGGACGGCTACTAAAATGATTGGTGGGCAGCAGTATGCAGCATATGGAGACAGACTGCTCAATCTTGATATGTAGACCTTAGAGGACAGGGGGAATAGAGGTGATATGGTTTAGACCGTGCCAGACCTCCATGGCATACATGTTCTGGGTGTATGCCTCCTTCGAATGACATCACGATTTTTTTGGGTGTACTTTGCTGACATATACTTTGAACATGTGATCATTGGATCGGTGGTATAGTCACAGTGGAGATGGTAGAGATGAGGACAGTAACTGCAGTACAATACGCATGTGCCACACACAGAGGATCTCTAGAGCTATAAATGGGACTGTTGTAGTTTTTGCCATGGATGTACAGACTCCATAGGCCATGTGGTCCTTTTCTGTCAGCATATGTCTCTTTTGTTCAAATGCATAGTTGTGCTGTCATATGTTTCTGTCAGGATGTGTTCTGCATTTGTTTCTCACGTCTATACATGTGTCAATTTGGGTGAACATGAGCTCATGCATTCACATGCAACATTTCTTTCGGCAGGTGATGCAGGATATGGGTGTCGCCCCTGGCTGCTGACCCCTGTGCGTCAGCCACGGACACGTGCAGAGCAGAGGTACAATGAGGCCCATGCCTCCAGCCACTCTGTCATAGAGCGCACCTTTGCCGTGTTGAAGAGTCGCTTCAGGTGTCTGGATAGGACAGGCGGGGCCTTACAATATAAGCCAATGACTGTGGCAGAGATAATCATAGCCTGTTGCATCCTGCACAACATTGCTCTCAGGCACGATATCCCTGCAGAGATTAATGAGGATCTGGAGGATGATCCAATGTGCCCCCCTGTACGTGCCAGTGGTGACACATGGGAGGGCACAGCGGTCAGGCGGAGGTTGATTGCAGAGATCTTCTCATGTACGTATTGCATATATTCCCACCTACATGTGTTGTTATATGTGTGTGATGGTTATAAAGGTTGATGTTTCTGTAAATATAGCATTTGGATGCCACACTGCATTGACATTTAACTGAAAATCCCAACGTCACATATAGGCATGAGTGTGCGTCAAACAATGTGGGCAGGGCACAACAGCAGGTGGTGGTGGATGATGTGGGTGGGTGTTCATACGCCTGTGGGAGGTTTTGGGGGTCACATTCCCAGTTAGTGGCTGGTTGTGATGGCAGCTGCTGTGCAAACACAGTTAATTGTTTTGATGCTATGGGTGGAGGACGGTGGCAGGCATATGGTGCGGTGTTCACAGTGGGAGGGCAGACCATGTTTGGGGACAGTCGTCCAGCGGGGTGTGGTTATATTGTACAAGTTTGAGCTGCTTGTGTGGGTGTTAAGCTCCTGTCAGCTGGCTATGTGTCTATGTTTCTTATGTGTGGCACCACATGTCATACATAGCACAATACACATGCTCAGTACTCGTTTTTCATGATGGTATTAAGTATTCGTGAGGGGTGTTAATGCAACCCCACAGTGTGCCTGAATGTATAGGTCATCACGTAGCCCTGACATGGATATGGTGAAGGATGGGGAGCTGTGCAGTGTCTAGCCAGGGGGAGTATCATTGCTACATTTTGTTGTTGGAGAATAGCCCTTCAGTGCAGTGTTGCATATGTACACACATACAGAGATGATCCGGGCCAGATCAGCAAGGAGTGGGTTACAGTAGGCAAGTGGAGCGCTGAATGTGTGGGTGGATTGTGTTTTACCAGGTTTTTCAGGGGGGACATGGCATATCTAGCTGATGCTATCTCAACATATGCCATCATGCCTCAGCTACAGGCTGTGTATGTGTGTAGGGCAGGAGAGTACAGTCCACATCAACAACAACCTTGCGGACACTAGCGAGGGAGGGCTATGTCCGCATACACACACAGACTTAGGTGAGAGTTATTTTTTTAAGGTGCACATATAGGCTATCCATGCTTTGACATTCTCACTGACACACAGTGGGATGACATGCAGCCATCATGGTCAGGTCACAAACAGACATGGGGGTGTGGTTTTGCTGACGTAACGCAGACATTGCCATCTATTTGTGCACATCATCAGCACACAGCTGTCAATATTATTCAAGGTATGAGATGTACACACCAGGATATGTATTTGGCCAGTGGATACAGGAGGTGTGTCTGCATATTTCCATGTGTTACAGCAATTGACAGTGGGTTAACAGACAACATTGGGACAACAGTAAACACGGAGAGGGGGCATTGGTGGCAATATGGTGGACCCGGGCTAATATTGCGACCTTGGGGTGAGGCAGAAACATGGTGGGAGCAGACACCTCTATTGACCTGTGTGTACAACAACAGAGAGGTAAGGGAGGGGACAAAGAGATTACGGACACCTGTAGGTAGCCTCCGACACCTCTGTGCTGCCTCTCACATGTGAGAGATCTGTACAGTGTGATAGTGAGCAGTGTGGTGAACAGCGCCCTCCTGAGCCTATGAAGATGGATGAAAATCCTGAGGTTCAGCAGGATTTATGCCTATTTGAGAAACCAAGGAAGAAAGAGAGACTCTATTCCACAGAGCTGAGCATGGAGACCAGCCCAGGGGAGGAGTCCTGCAGTCCTGATTGGGCACACCCTGCCCTTGGAAGGGGCGTGTCCAGGAGAGAACGTGGTTTTAAACCAGAGCATGGCTTTGCTAGTCAGATGGAGAATGAGAATGGGATTAAGATAGAGAAGAGAAAGAAGGAGAGGAGGAAGAATGATTGGAAGTCCAGAAGACAGTATGCTGATACTTGGGAACCTGGCATTGGAAGGAGACCTGCAAAGTTCTATTCAGAGGCAGTGAGTAGAAGTCCCAAGGAGAGAGGACCTAGCCCTGAATTAGACAACCGTTGGAAGGCACAGCCCTGGGAAAGGAAGCCTTCAAGGCAGGCACAAGAAAGAAAACAATCATTCTGTGAAGTACCGTTTGAGCCAGAGAGCAACAAACATTCTAACAGCTGGAGAACGTTGGAGCCATCTGAAGTCAGAACGGCATGGCAACAAGTAAGTGAATTGCCACAAAGTTTCCAGGCTGAATGTAAAGCTAACTCTCCTCTGTGTGAAACATTAGCAAAAGGGACTAGCAGTTACTCTGACACAATTAATCTAAGAGAGGAGAAAATAAACAGCCTTAAGCCAGAGGGAAGTTGTATAGCTGATAGCAATTCCCTACCTCCCAAACAGCAGGCTGAATTGCTCCTACAGAGTTTTAAGCAGTTTTTAGAGTTGCAAGCTAGAAGACAGCCAGTGTTACCAGAAGCCAGTAATTCCATACAGCTTGAAGAGTTAACACAAGATAATACAGACTTACCAGATTGTGAGAGCATGGATTGCACGGTCTGCTGTGTAGAGATGCCAAGCTGAAGGAAACTGCTTTTTTTACCGTATGTGAATTGAATGCTACGGAGCTGTTGTATTGCCTTGCTGAGAAAGCTCTAATTATGTGCACCTGATTTTCCCCAGCACTGTGAAGGTAACAGTGGCTGAAAGAGGCTGCAGTGAATCTAACTGACCTCTTGGGGCAAAGTGAGTAATTTGCTGAGAAGTGAAAAGAAGCAGTTATACTTTAAGTTGCCTTTATCCTAAGTTTTCCTGTTAGCATTTGAAGCACCTATTTTGTTTGCATTTATTTGCCATGTGATGGAACAATATCCTTTACTATAATAAAAATACTGGAAACCCCATAACTACAACTCATTATTTCGGAGCGAGAGGAGCAGGAACTACAATACCCAGCATTCCCTGGATACAGGTTACTCTCCTTCCTCACGAAGCATCAGACCGCCGCTCCTGTCTTTAGCCCCAAGGCCGGGCAGGAGCGCCGCAGCAGTCAGTCAGTATGTGATGTTGTGGGGTCTGACAGCTGGGGACAGGAAGGTGCAGTGTGTGTTGCACAGCTAGAACATGACATATGTTTGTTTCTCTTGTGTTTCCCACTGCACAGGACATACTTCATGAGGATGCTGTTGCTGTGGTGCATTGGCACGTGACTGTACATCAGCCAAAATGCTGTGGTCTGGGGTAGGTGGATCTACAGCTACATTGTCTGTGCCTGCAGTCAGGGGGAAAACATGTCCTCAGTGATGTGTCATATTGGGCAGATGTTGTGGTTCACTTTTTTTCCTTACGCCTCCCTAACCCATATCTTGCTGTTGTCACACATATCCCCATGTGTTTCTGTCCAGTATGTCCTCTGCAACACTCTCTCTGGGACATGTACAACAGAGCTGCATGTGTGTGGAGTTTTTTTTTTTTTTTGGTGATGGCCTACACTTGCTCCCTACCCCAACATTGTACCATCAGCCAACAACAGGGTATCACTGGGCCTTTATGTCTACAAATCTCCACTTGTGCACATACAGGCCATGTGTTACAGCTGGCATGCTGAACTTCGCATACTGTGGGGGTGCGTGTTTATGGGTTGGCTGTGTGATGATGCAGGCATAGTACATTATCATGTGCTGTGAGGGGTCTGTGCACCTGGGGGGCGGTTGTGACTGTGCTACCTCTACCGTACTGCTGTTTACCTTGTGAGCATTCGTGACATGTGTTGTGTGCTGTGAGCAGAACTGTGTCTTGTGTCTTGAGGGACCACTGTTGAGCACCATTATTTTATCTCAGATATCGGCATAATGTGGACATGCATCAACAGTGGCTTGACATGGTGATTCTACACGTTTTGCTGACATTGTCTCCCTTCACTGTGACCTGATATGGCTGTTGAGTCGCTCACGGGATTGATGACATACACCGGATGCACACACAAGGTATGTTTCACCTTTGTTATTTGGGGGATTACATCAGGCTTTACCTGTTGATGATTTACTGTTTGTCTCATGTACATGTCATGTTGCCTCTCTGTTCACAGAAACAGATGCATATAGTGTGTAGCTGTGAGACGCCTGTGTGACATGAGCATGGACATGACCATATCCATGTGACACCCGTGTCTGCGTTTACGATTCATGATGTCACCAATATGCGGTTTGTTTTGTGTTGATATCATGTCATGTTTGCCTTTGCATCCCTGTCTTCTGTATTTCCTAAGGTGTGACTGTCTGAAATTTGTGATGTTTTTGCAAGGTGTCTAACAATACAATACTTATCCTCTCCTGACACAGGGCAGAGGACATACCGGACACATCTCTTACACTGCATCTGGCGTCGCCATCACCCACCTGTTGGGGGACACAACACCATGGAACTTTTTGTGGAGAATTTAGCCATTGGATGTTTGACCTCTGAGAGTGGGACACATGCCTGGGATGGACAGTATTACTCTTGGACTGCTGCTTTGCCCATGACAGACCTGTCCAACACATTGTTGCTGCCATGCTCTGTCTGGGAGTCCTGCTCATTGCAGGGGACACACATAAACTTTCAAGGACTGTGGCATATTGGAATTTGACACTTGACTATGCATGCCCAGGGTTGCAAGGACAGTTTTAACCTGACCTGTTGGATTGCAGCTACACTTTGCACTTTGGACACTGTGTACTGATCCCCACGTGTGCAGCAAGGACTGACATTGTCACTGTATGTTGTACATTCCTCCCCAGTTGTGGTGTTGCTGTGTTTTGGCCATGGGTGTGACATGGCACACAGGATACGCTCATCTGTTTGTTTCAACACAAGCATACAGCCATGTTTGTGGCATAGGGGCAACGATGGAGCGGTCCTATTGTCTATGTCCACCTGCTCTCCACCTGGACATGATACAGGTCTTGCCACAACAACGCTTTCATGCACACCACCATCCTGGATTGATGTTTGCAATGGGCAAGGGTGTTTACGTGCATGTGTGGCATCACTGTATCATGTTGGTATGTGAATGGTGCTTGTGCATATGACTGACTATGTTTGTGAACCACAGCATGTGCTCCTATAGCTTATGTGTGGTTCACTGTAAGATGTTTGCCCATCATTTCCATCTTCACATGCTGGTTCTTGTGTTTGTTTACTGTGCAGACGTGACAGTCTGCATGTATGTTCACACCTTGCATTGCACGTCTGCACGGTCCTGTTTATCCCCTGCGGTAACGACACTCACATTGCCCCATTATATTTGGAGTGTGGCAGTGTGGGTGTCCGTTGTGCTCCTTCAATTGTGCATTCCATGTACCGTGCTATATGTGGCCAAACACTGTCTACACAACAAACAGTGCAGGGGACCTCCTTCATGGTGTTATCTCTGCAGGTTTCTGCAGGTAGTTTAGTTTGTATTCTCTCTGTGTTCATGTGCTTCTGCTACCTGTTAGCATATGCTCATTGTGCGTTTGATGATTGTTTGGGTCTACATTGTTGCAGCTTAGAGTCCTAGATCAGGCATTAGGTGAGAGCTGAAACATTACTTTCAGAGTGTGTTTTTTACATTAAAGCATTGAGACAGCATATGCTGTTTTCATTTGTGTGCCTCCTGTGTTGCCAGATGGATATGTTTGGAGGGACAGGTGATGTGTTTTGGGTCCTCATCATGCAGCGCCTACTCTCTACATGCACTCATATGTGCGTAACACATTTGAGGCATGCAGCAGCAGGTGGGGGGGGATGGGGGCCTGCTGCCAGTGCATAGCATGCACCTGATGCACATTATATCATGTGTCCTTCATTTGTGGTCAAGCCAGTGACCTTTCTGTAGGATGTGGGTTGCTGGCCTGCTAAATGTGTTTCCGTCTTTCACCAGGGATGCACTCACCTTGATATTATGATGGCAGTGTCTACACTATCTGTGATGAATAACCCAAATAAAGATATGTATTTGACAGACATTTGTCTCTTTTGCTGCTTGATCATGGTGACAAACATGCAATGCAATGTGTGCCTTTGAATCAGTCCTGACTCCTTGTGACCCAGAGATTCCAGGGTTTTCTTGTCAATGTCACTGGATGTAGATTGTCAGGTCTTTCTTCCAAGGTTATGGAGGGTTACGTGACTTGCCCAAGGCCACATGGAGTGCTAGTGTGAATTGAGCCCTGGTTGCTTGGTGTACAAGCCAGTTTTCTAACCACTAGGCTACTCCTCCACTCTTTGAGCACATTGACACTTGTATCTACTGATTTGCTGGTCATGTACATGGCCCACTTGTGCTCACATCCTTGTACGGTGGCAGCTGTGTATCTGCCAGCCATTTGCCACATCACTGGGTAGTACAGGTTCCCATACACACCCTCCCTTTGGGGTATTTGTTTTGCATTGTGCTCAGTGTGCTGTTTCTGGGAGTGGTTAGAGGCATGTGTTATAACTCAGTAGTTTGCAGGTTTGATCCCCACATGTGGTTTAATTTTTTGTTTTCTGTTGTGCTAACTGGACCATTAGGTACCAGCAGGTTCATCACCTCTACACACACCCTTCCCTCTCTTGACTGTACACCAAGGTGTGCCCTCTGTGCTGCCTAGCCATCAGATATTATCTGTTACATAGGTCTCTTTCTTTATGGTGTTTACATGACAGTGCACCTGGGGGTTTGGTATTGCTGTGGTTCATCTGGTGTGTGGTACACCTGTTTGCCTGTTGAGTTCTCTCCTGTCCTGTTCCAGATTGTTACCCAGCTCCACAGAGTATCCTCTGCTGCCTTTGGGGTTCTAGTTTCTTTCCTCTTTTGCATGCTGTATCCACTGCATAACATTTCATTGTGTGTGGGCATGTGTCCCTGGTCCCAATTACAGACTGGGATCTGATCTGTACACAGCAGATCTGCATGTGCATTTAATCATGATTACTGTTGGGGGTTTGACTGTCCTGACAGCCAGAAGGCATCTTGTGTGATGCCCTGCACTATGTTGGTATGCAGCCTTTGCTAATGAGCTCACGTTGGTGGTGTGGCCTACCGGTTTGTGCATTGCCATTTTTGGTAGTGGTCGTAGGTGTGATTGCTCTCTGTTCTCTTTGATTTGTATGCTTGTCCTGCAGAAGTAGTTTTCATTCGTATGACAGTCATATCTGTGCAGATCTGTGCTTTGAGCACATTGTACCCTCATCGGAGTTGTGAACCATCCTTCCGTCCATCTTCTGTCTGCCAGCTGTGTGCCATCCTACCCTGATGTGCATGCTGCTAGCCCACGTCCTGCACTCCTACACATTCCTGCATTGCAGCTCTCCCTGGTTGCCTCTCCTGTGTGTGCTCTGCATAGCACTGCTACTCCACTGTCATCCTGATATTTCACCTATCCTGCCATTTCAGCCTCCTCTGCTGCACACATCTTCCCATCCTCTGTCACACACTGTCATTATAGCATGGTACATTGCCATCACTCTGTGCATAGCTACAGCTGCCCCCGATATGTTTGTCCATTTTTCTAGCTGCCACATGGGCTGGAGCTGATTTGTGTGGTCCATCTGCTGTGATCTACGTCCTTCTTTTAATTATGCATTGTCTTTCCTTTCTGCTCTGTGCAGTGTTTGGGTTACGTGTGTGTTTGGCACATACCTCTCTTGCCATTCAAATTGGGGGATCTTACTGCTCTTGGCAAACGTTTTTGAGTTCACCTATACATCCTTGGGGCATCTTATGGCACACCTTCGATTCAGGCAGCTTATGGGGTGCCTACTATGGTGCCTTGGGAGTTGACAACCTTTCAACATGGCCTCTGGGGAACATTATAACTCGCCTTTGCTGACGTGGTTGTTTAGGATGTGCCTTCTGGTGCACCCTAAAAGGTGCATTAATATATGGCACTAGGGTGGGGTTCTTTTTAGATGGCAGCACAGATTGCTGTACAGTTTCACGCAGAAAAAGGATGTACCTCAGCCTACCTTATTCACTGGGGATTTGAACCCATGACCCCTGCACCATCAGTCAGTGTCTTAACCATTGTGCTACACTGCTGTTCTTCCTTGCATGTCAGCACACCTACTTAAGATTTCCATGCATTACAATGCACAGTGCTGCCATCAGAGACAGTGCTCTGACCTTGCCCTGCCTCATAGGGCACCCTATATGGCGACCTATCGCCCACCCTTTCAGCAACATTGTAGGGTGCCGTGGCGGACACTGCATTTTAAAGTGTGCCCTCTGGGGTACCTTATGGGACACCTTATGTTACAGTGCTTTGAGAGTGCATTTGCTAGCAGGAGTAATTAAAATAAAAATAAATGGCCTCAGAATGCAATATTACCCCTAACAGGTAATGACTCAGCCAGTCTTGTTCATTGGGCTCTGGGGGGGAATGAACCCCTGATCCCTGCACCATTGGTCAGTGTCTTAACCATTGTGCTGTGGTTCTGTACCTGTGCTTGCACATCAGCACGCCACCTTATGCCATCCAATATTAAAATGCCTCCTAAAGCAATATTACCCCTAACAGGTAATGCCTCAGCCAGCCTTGTTCATTGGGCACTGGGGGGGATTGAACCCCTGATCACTGCACCATTGGTCAGTGTCTTAACCATTGTGCTGTGGTTCTGTTCCTGTGCTTGCACATCAGCGCGCCGCCTTATGCCGCCCAGTATTAAAATGCCTCCTAAAGCAATATTACCCCTAACAGGTAATGCCTCAGCCAGCCTTGTTCATTGGGCACTGGGGGGGATTGAACCCCTGATCCCTGCACCACTGGTCAGTGTCTTAACCATTGTGCTGTGGTTCTGTTCCTGTGCTTGCACATCAGCGCGCCGCCTTATGCCGCCCAGTATTAAAATGCCTCCTAAAGCAATATTACCCCTAACAGGTAATGCCTCAGCCAGCCTTGTTCATTGGGCACTGGGGGGGATTGAACCCCTGATCCCTGCACCATTGGTCAGTGCCTTAACCATTGTACTGTGGCTTTGTTCCTGTGCTTGCACATCAGCGCGCCACTTATGCTTCCCGCGCAGCATTCTCATGCGCTAATGTGCGGGGCGCATTTGAGCGCCGCACACATTAGCGCATGATTAATCCCGGTTTTGCTTTTTTCAGCCTGAAACGCCCATGCCTTATATGGCATCCGCATACTAGCGCGCCGCACACATTACCGGGGTTTTAGTAAACATACCCCTTATTCCTGCTGTTCCCAGAGATCACCTGTTACAGGTAAGTAACTGTGCTATCTCCAGGAACAAGCAGGAATGAGTCTTCACATATGGGGACTCCCAAGCTAAGATGCCTGGAGGAGTCCCAGCATGTTGCGAGTTTGAGAGCCATGCTAATTTACCGAACTCCCAGGCATTCCAGGGATGGAAGGTAGGAGTTGAGCTAAAAAGATGTGCTGTGGAACAGCTGGACCAAACAGGATGCCTAGAGAGGCTCTGTGCAGGTGATATTTATTTATTTATTTATATTTATTTATATTCTCTTATATACCGTGCTATTCTGCATCAGTGCGGTTTACATTGAACAAACTGAAATTACATTGAACAGGGCATTATAACTTGGAGATAACTATTTTACAGGGAACATATATTTAGTGGTAATATTGAAGAGCAATAAACCAATATGGACCTCACCTGGTGGCATTGTAGAGGGGTATATGGAGGTTCATGAGGATTTGTGAATATGAACCAACAGGATATCCCCAGGGGGTACCTCAATGTAAGAAGAGGTAAAGAACTGTGCAAAAACAGGCTGAGGTAGAACCCTTAGGGTGAGAGAAACAATCCCAGTGGAACTGGGGCAGTTCAATGAGGTAGGACTTAGCGGAAAATGCGGAAGTGTCCATTGGATAAAACTGAAAACTCCTTTGACCTTAAGAGACCTAGTTCTTATAGGAGAGGGAGCTTCCAAGAGCTCCATATCCGAAAACAAGAAGGATAGGAGTTAGGAGGCATTGTAGCCTCCCATTTTCTGAAGATTCAGAAAAAGTCCCTCGTAATGGAAAAGGAAAGTATGTGAAGGGCTTCAGGTGTACCCAAACTGAAGGTCATGGTACAAAAACTCCTGAACTACCACAGGAAGTGGGTGATCATGGATAACCCTAAGTATGCTGGGACAGCATGGAAAGGGATAGAGAGTATCTGTCAGTCTGTGGTGGAATATATATATATATATATATATATATATATATGTATATATATGTATATGTATAAGTATATATATATTTAGGCAGACAGACAGGAAGAGTATATAGACATATACCTACCCACTATCATATATTGTAATACATACCTATAGAGATAGGTAAATACAGATATATACATCACATATGTATATAGATATAGATATGGGCATAGACGTATAGATGTCCATATACATGTAACATATACATATATATATATTTATACATATATATATATATATATGTATACATACCCGTGTCCGCACATAGGGTATGTGAAGAAGATTTATCTAACAACAAGAAGGGAGGTACCTGCTTGAGAAGATATTCAGAGAATCCCTACTTCCTGGTTAAGGGTAGGAAGTGCAGGGAGTTCTCTCATTGGCAAGAGAAGTCTAGACTCCTCTAAGAACTCTTGCCCCTGAAAAACCAGGAATGGAGACCTACCTGGAAAATGCAGAGGATGTTTTTAATCTGCAGACAGTGAGTCTGAATCCTTCCATAACTCCAGCAGGTAGCTGGAGAAAAAGATGCCATAAAAATACCATATTTACCCTCAATGAGGGTAAAAAGGGGTATGGTGCATTCTTATGCTCAACATGGTCATGCCATGAAGAATTGAGGATGGAAGGAAAAAACCAGACAGGGATGATCTATACTGAAAGAAAGAAACCATCTCTGGTGAAGGGGTCCCCTGGAGATGTGAAGCAAACCAGGGATTTGGATAATTCTTTAGGTCTTCTCTTAATTAAAGGCCTGTGACCTTCATTAAGAAGCCTTTAATGGAAATGGTAAGGGCAAGGAGAATCCAGTAAGCCTGACTAGGTAAAACCCTTCCTAACCATCTGACATTATGTGCTCTCTAACAAGGCCCCATAGTATAGAGCTGCTCCGTAGAGATGCAGAGAGCATGTTGCAGGTTAATTAGAAGAAAAACTGGTGTTTAAGAGCCAGTAGGTATCATCAACTACTCCGCCAAACCCAAGAATTGGGGAGGCTAAGGAGAGAAGGTAAGGTCTGCAACAATAGCCAGAAAAGGTTGTTAAACCGTCTGGGACTTAGTGGCAAGGCCAGAAACCATTGAAATTGGAGAACAAGCCCTGGCTGCTTGGACAGCAAGTTAGTGGTCTAAGCAGTAAGAGGCCCTGCAGTTCTAACTATTGAATAGGACAGCAGAAGGTCCCAAGGTTGGGAAAGAAATACAGACAGAAGTAGGAGAGGTAAGACTCCACTACTGTCTGAGAAGCTGCCAGGAAAAATTAAGAATGCAAGGGGGAGACAACTCTGAAAGAAAACTGTTAGGGGCTTTAGGAAAAGCCCTCAGTAGAGTGGTATCACTCTTACAGACCAAATGTCCTGGAAGAGTGGCAGAGTTGAAAAGAAGACTTATTGTGGAGGAAATCCTTAATAAGTAGTAAGAGAGATGCTGATACAGGAGAAGAGTCAAAGGTAAGGGATGGTGACCTTATTGACAGCTGTTACTCCTCTGTGTAGTTCAGAGGACGAGGAGTAACTGTAGTACCTGTAAAGCATAATCATCTCAAGAAGCTCATTGAGCTAATAGTTAGGATGTGTCCTTGAGAGGGACATATGTAAATTTTGTATGGAACCGATGTAGATGCTTGTAGAGGTAAGAAGCAAACTACAGGATCTAAACCTCAATAGGAAAAAAGGATTCAGGGAAGAGTTTATCAGCAACCTTGCGGCTGCTGGGTTTGCTGAACCCGTTGAGGTTGTGGTTTCCTGAGCCTGACTGGGTGATTCCCCTGCCTAGAAATATCTGTATGATGGGTAGAAGATGGATAAAACCTTCTCCCATTAGGGGAACAAAGCTTAGTAGTAGACTTTCTACAAACTGGGATAGAGGAAGGCGTAGACAAGCCTCTGAAAGCAATAGTGTCAGTGGTAAACTGAGCAGCCTGGAGTAAAGTCTCCTTATTAAAGAGATTTTCTCCAGTGCAAGGAGCATTTCCCAGTATATCTTGTACAGATTTGTCCAAGTCTGAAGCTTGGAGCCAGGCTCTACGTCGTGCTCCTATGGCTATAGCAGAAGTTCTGCTGACAGACTCGAAAGAGTCTAGGGAAGCACGAGTAAGGAACTTGGAAATATTTTGAGCATGATTGACTAGCCTAGAAAAATCTGCTCTTTAAGGCTCTTGGAGGCAAGGGGTCAAAAGTAATACATCTTTTGTGACCTCCTCAAGAGATAATCCCATATAGAAAATATATGAAAGGATTCTTGCTGAAAGCATGGATGCCTGGAAAGTTTGACGTCCAAAGGCATCTACAGTCTTAGCCTCACGACCTGGCGAATAAGAAGCATGCTTTTTAGTACTCTTAACACGCCTCATTGCTGATTCTACAACCAGAGAATGATGAGGGAGTTGAGGCTTTTGAAAACCTGGAGAAGGGGGCACTTTGTATAGAAGATCAGTCGCCCTAGAAGGTGGGGATACCATTAAAGGAGTTTCCCACGTTCTAAATAGGAGATCCTGCAAGGTCTGATGCAAAGGAAACATAATGACTTCCTTTGGATTGCAGGGGATCTGTATAGGTTGGTGCAGGGACTTGACCAGGTATAGAAATGGCAAGTAACTTCGCCATATCAATCAGAAAAGCTTGAAAAGAAATCTCCCCAGAAGGGAGTCCTCGAGGAAGAGGAGGAAGAACTAGATCTGTTGAAGAACTAGCTCTAGCAGCCACCTGCTCATTCAGATTCTGTGGAATAGCAGATCTGGGGGGGTGGAGCATCGGATTATCCTTGAAAGATAGTTGTGGGTACCGATGAAAATCGGTACCACGACTGGTCAATAGCAAGTCGTCCATGCTAGGGATCGATTCCAAACTCAGTATGGAAGGAAGCGAGCCGGCAAGCATGGGAGGTACCGACACCAATGCCGATACCGGTACCGAGATCGGTACCGTTGGTGACACCGATATATGAAGATCAGTCTGCAATGGCACTATCAGTACCGTGGTAACTGAATGTGGCAGATTTTGATCATCGGTGGAATGTCTATGGTACCATCTGAAGTCAGTACCGAGATGAGTCGATACCCAGTCATCCAGACTAGAGATCGATTCTAGACTCGGTATTGAAAGAAGCGAGTCTATCGATGCATATCGGGAGGGTACCGACGTGGATACCAGCATCGGTACCGGGACCGATGTAGGAAGATCGGTCGTTAGCGGCTCTAGCGGCACCAAAGATACCGAGAGCGCTCAACTGCAATCAACAGTGTGGAATGTTTCATCCAGCACCATTGCCGATGCCGGGGTACCGGCACCGCTCAAAGCGGATACCACCACCGGGTATGGCTCAGGCATGTTCACCGAGGTAAAAACCCCGGGAACAACCTGAAACCCCGTTAGTGCTTTGGAGACAGAAGCCTCCCGCCGGGGTTTTAAAGCCAAAATGTCCTCGGGGGCAAGCCGAAAGGCATCTCTATGAAGGACATGAGAACTACCACCCGAGGACTAGCTAGTCTTTACAGACTTTTGTTTGGTTACCTGATCCTGCGAAAAAGAAGATGGAGCTGATACCCTCAGGACTGAGGGGAACAGCGTATCGAGTTGAGCTCGATGCTGAAAACCTCTTGCAGAAAGAGAAGTGCAGGAGGGACAGTCCAGCGGATTGTGTTCAAGTCCCAAACATGGAAGGCATCAGTTATGGGTGTCTAAAAGTAATTTGGTAGTGCCACAGTTATAACACTTTCTAGTGGCTAGAATTTCCATGAGGGAAATGGAGAGGCCTAGCAGGCCGAAGCCTGCCAGGCACCAAATAGGAAAACATTTCCTACAGAAGGAAATATCTGTAAAAGAAAAGAAGAAGAAAACACTGGCGGTACCGGTGCATCGGAAAGCAGACGCGACCACAAGAAAAAACAAAAAATAAAGGAAGAATTTTCTGCGGTGACAGGAGGACGTCCTGATGTCTCCGCGTAAAATCAAAAACTGAGGAGAGGCAGTTGGGAAAGGCGGGAAGGCAGCACGCAAGCATGTTGGGATGCTTCCAAAAGCATTCTGATTGGACGCTGGGGAGCGTTCCAGCGCAGACTCCGTCGGTACCGACGTACCCATATGTGAAGACTCATTCCTGCTTGTTCCTGTAGATAGCTTTTTCCTCACAGTTAATTTGGCTTCTTGCCGTCTCACTTCCCAGGTAGCAGGTGATTAACAAGCACAATTCACAACTCCAGCTTGTTCTTACGTCTTAGTAAAACTTCCCCTCTTTACCACGTGGGAATTTACAATCCATCTACCTGCTTCTTATGGTTACCTTTCTCTGGAGGGCTTCTTCTCAGGGCTGGCTTTCCTTCAACCCTTCTGTGGCTAAGGCTTGGCACAAAGAGCAATCCATGAGGGTGTCTTCCTCATTCAGCTCAGCATCAGGCTCTCCTAGTTGCATAGACTCTGACTCTCCTTCTGGCTCACCGGGCTCGGCTAACAGCCTCTCGTTAGAGCTGAGAGCATCTCCTGCTCCTCTGCATTTCCCAGCATAAGTCAGGCTTCTCCTGCTCTGCTCAGCATTAATCAGGCTTTTTAGGCTCGTACCTGTGCCTCGGCTTGTATCAGCTTCTCTCTCTCTTTCTCCTCTTCTTGCCTTTGCCTCTGCCTTTGCTTCTGGCGTTCCTTCCACCCTCTCTCTTTCTCCTTTACTATAATCTAGCATAGGCTTATATCTCCAGGGTTCTAGCCCCACCTCCTCTCTTCCCAGGTGACGGAGATCACTCTGCTTTCTGACACCTGAGTAATCAGGGAGCTTACTGACGTAGGGGTCTTGGACCTTAGGTCTGTATTCACTCTCCCTTATTTCACTAGGGGAAACAAGAAACCTGTTCTAGCTGGGGGTTTTCTGGTTCCTAGGTGAGGTCGTGGCTTTGTTTCCTTGATCTTGCAAAAGGGGCCCTTTTACTAGGGTGAACTCTTTGCCTTTTTCCCTTTCCCCTAATTCAGGATAGGCTTCCTTACCACACTATCTTCATGTTCAGTAATTCTGTTCTTTATAATGGTTTCTACCATTTTGCCCAGTACTGTTGTCAGGCTCACTGGTCTGTAGTTTCCCAGATCATCCATAGAACCCTTTTTAAAAACTGGCATTACATAGGCCACTCTCCAATCTTCAGGTACTACAGATTATTTTAATATTTCAAAGATTACTAAAAGTAGGCCTGCAATCTCATATTTCAGCATCAAGATCTTTCAGCATCCTAGGATGTATGCCATTCATTCCAGGTGATTTGCTACTCTTTAGTTTATCAAATAGCTGTATTACATCTTCCTGATTTATAAAGATTTAATTCAATTCCTCTGATACATCACCTTTAAATATCATTCCTGGCATGGGTAAGTTTACCAGACAAAAAATGCAAATCTCAATGCACCTAGCATTAAAACTCAATGAAAATTAGAAAACCAGTGCAAAAAATACAGAACAAAACAAAAACAAAAACGGCATTGAAGTAGCAACACTACCCAATAGTGGAGAAAAAAGACCTCCACCTCAGTGAATGTTATCACTAAGTCAACACAAATACTCTCTGCCACAGTAGCCACTCAAACACGCCATCAACTGGCACAAATAGGCTACGGGGACCCACCATCGCTGGTCAAAAAAACTCCACATTAATGACACACTATTTGAAATATTATGAGTGATAAAGAGTGAAGCAAAGAATTTATTCAGTCTCTCTGCTATGGCCTTGTCCCTCTATCATCTATGTTTCATCTGTTTATTAATAAAGATACAACCCTCCCAGGGGTGTGGGCATACTTACACACTCCCGGGACAACAAAAACTTGCAGTGTCCCTTTATCATCTAATGGTCAAACTGACTCTCTCACAGGTATTTTGCAATGAATGTACTTGAAAAAGTTTTTATTATGTGCTTTTGCTTCCACAGCAAGATTCTTTTCAAATTCTCTCTTTGCCTGCCTTATCAATGTCTTTCATTTAACTTGCCAGTACTTATGCAATTTCCTGTTTTCATCATTTGGCTATTTTTTCCATTTTCTGAAAGAGTCTCTCTGATCTCATCTTTAAGCCATGCTGGCTGTCATTTGGCCTTCCTTCCAAATGTGTGGAATACATTTGATCTGGACTTCCAAGATAGTATTTTTAAATAATGCCCACATCTGATGTAAACTCTTAACCTTTGCAAATGATCTTTTGAGTTTTTTCTTAACAATTAACAATTTTTCTCATTTTATCATACTCTCCTTTTTGAAAGTTAAATGCTAGCACAGTGCATTTCTTTGTAATCCTCCCTCCATTTATTAAATCAAATGTGATCATGTTATGATTGCTATTGCCAAGTGGCTCCAACAATATTACCTCTCGCACTAAATACTGTATTCCACTAAGTACTATGAGGTGTGACAAAAAAGAAACGAGACTGTCCCATAAATGTTTTATTACAAAATCTACAGAAAGACTTAAAAGGATAAGGCTCATCAATTTGGAAAAGAGATGGATAAGGAGAGATATAATAGAGGTCTATAAATGGTTTATGAATGGAGTGGAATGGTCTATGAATGGAGTGGAATGGGTTTACTCCTTCAAAATGTAGAAAGACTAGGGGACACACAATGAAGCTACAATGTAGCACATTTAAGACTTTATTGTTGTTAATCAGTGAAAATAGTTTTTTACTCAATGTAATCAAACTCTGGAATTCATTACCAGAGCGTGCAATAAAAGCTATTATTGTAGCTACATTTAAAAGAGGTTTGGACAAGTTCCTGGAAACCATTATTAAAGAGGACCAGGAAAACTCACTGCTTACCCCTGGGACAAGCAGCATGGAATCTGTATACCTTTTGGGAACTGGACAGGTACTTGTGACCTGAATTGGCCACTGTTAGAAACAGGATACTAGGCTTGATGGACCCTTGATCTGACCTAGTATGGCATATCTTATGTTCTTAGTGTAACCAGGTGGTTAAAAATGAAAAAAGAGTGGATACCTTATATTCTTAAGGGAACAGCATGAAAAATCCTGGTATGGCTCAAATAAAATAGGAAAATAGGTGATTTGGAAAAGAAAAGAAATAAAGTTTTTATTGTTACAGATGGGGAACTCTTTGATGACATCAGCAAGAGAATGAGTGTTCTCCAGGACCAAGCAGGAAGTCAGTCCTCACATATGGGTGACATCGACGCCGATGGAGCCCTTGCGGGTGACATCGACGCCGATGGAACCCTTGCGGATGACATCAACGCCGATGGAGCCCTTGCGGAGCATTTCCCCAGCTTTCTATGAAAGCCTTTGGGAATACTGCACGCATGCGCGGTCCCCTTCCCGCCTAAAGGTGCCATCTTGCTCAGTCTTTCTTTTTCCGTGGAGCCCAACGGACGTCCATCCTTGTCACTCCGGTTAAAGTTAGATTTTCTTTGCGATTTCGTCGCGATTCCTGTCTGGTTCGACGCCGGTTGCCCTTCCCGCTGGGTTCGGTACACCGGTATCGAGCCCGTCTTCTATTTTTCGGTTTTTGCCCTTAGTGGCTGGCGTTCGCGCCCTTTTTTTCTTTTTCCCTGGAAGGCCGGTCTTTTGACCTCGCGGGGGCCCTTTTTTCCCCGATGGCTTCCAGTGGTTTCAAAAAGTGTGATCAGTGTAAGAAATTGATGTCTCTCACCGACACACACGACTGCTGCCTTTGGTGCCTCGGCCCAGATCATGATCCTAAGATCTGTGGCCCATGTGGCAAAATGTCCACCAAGGCACTGCGAAGTCGACAGCATCAGAAGGAAAGGCTTTTCTCAGATTCGGCCTCTGGCCGGGCCCGGACCTCGTCTGAGGCCTCGACGTCTCGGGAGTCTGACCCCGAGCATCGCCAGGGCTCCTCAGACAGGGGGTCCCCCGATCGGGAACGAAAGAGGAAGAAGCGGCTCGTGAGGGCGTCATCGGAGGAGGTCCCTGGTCCCTCGAGGGCGAGGTCTCGGACCCCTGACCGCCATCCCGGGCCCTTGGAAAAGGAGAAGCCGTCCAAAATGCCTCGTGTGGAGCTGGAGTCTGCTGGACACGTAAGTCCTGTTGTCCTCAAGGACTCTCCTCCCAGGGAGCCGACATCGGGCCCGATGCCGCTGGGGCCCGAGTCGGTGGCTGCTGAGTCTCCTGAGCTTGGACTCAGGCTGACAGCTTTGGAGTGCAGACTGTCTGCCTGCATGGATCAGCAGCGGGTGCTGATGGCCAGCCTCGCTGGTGCATCTGCCCCGACCACCGGGACATCGATGTCGAAGTCGACCCCGGAGACCGAGCCGATACTCAAGACCATGAAGGCTCGAAGTCGTCCTCAGTCGCGGTCTCCCTCGACCTGCCGCTCGGGACCGAGGGCGTCGATGCCGGTGCCTTTGGCATCGGGGCGGGTGCTGCCGGGACCCATGCGGTTGGAGCCTGACTCCTCTTCGGACGAGTCAGCTTGGGAGATGGAGGACGAGGAGTCCCCCGACACCTTCAGGACTCAGTGCGTCCCATCGGACTCACCGCAGTCCGAGTCCCGGAGTAGATCCCCCCCGGAGGATACTCGGTTCTCGGAGTTCGTCAGGGATATGGCCACAGCTTTGGTGATTCCCGTGGACCCCGAGGAGGAGCATCGAGCCGAGGAGCTCGAGGCCCTCCAGTATGACTCTCCTCCGAAGGAGGCCTTTACTGTGCCGGTTCCTTCGATGCTGGAACGACTCCTCTTCCATATGTGGGAGGCACCGGCCTTGGCGCCGGTTCTGAGCAAGCGGGTCGATTCCATTTATCAACTCCGAAAGAGCCCTGGCTTTCAAAAGGCGCAGCTACCTCACCATTCCATGGTGGTGGAATCGGCCATGCATCGTCTGAAGAGCCAAAAGATGCACTCCGCGGTGCCCCCCGGCAGGGAGGCCCGGAACCTGGATGCGTTTGGTAGAAAGTGCTTCCAGGGTTTGATGCTTGCTTGCCATGTCCAGTCTTACCAGCTGTACATGGGCATGTGCTTACGGGACCTGGCGAAGGAGCTTGCCGGGTTCTCTGCTGGTCTCTCCAGGGATCCTTTGCAGAGGTTCAAGTCCTTGTCCTCGGGGATTCGGAAATGCTCGAAGTTCATGTCCCGAGCAGCCTATGACGGCTTCGAGGCCTCGGCCCGTGTTGCGGCAGCCAGCATCGCGGCTCGACGCCAGGCATGGCTGCAGTCGTTGGACCTCGAGCCATGGGTACAGGACAAGTTGGTCGATGTCCCTTGCTAAGGTGAAACCTTTTTGGCAAGCCCATGGCCGAGAAGGCTGCTGAGCTCGAAACCGAGCACCTCACTCGGACAAGGCTGTCCCGGAAAACTTCTGCCCCTTCTCAGAAAAAGAAGGGCTCGGGTAAAAAGTCCTTCTACCCGAGGAAGGTGACTGCCTACAAACAGTTCCCACATTACCAGGCCTCCCCAGCTCCCCAGCAGAGTCAGCAGGCCAAGGGGCAGGGACATGGGCCCCGTAGGCAGAAGACCCTCAAGCCTCCGGGCCCTGCTCCCACTCAGCAGGGTGGGGGGTTTTGACTCCCAAAGCATAGCCTCTCCGTCTCTGCTGTCCCATCCCTACACAGGAGGTCGACTAGCTCTATTTGCCCACAGGTGGCCACCCATTACAGGGGACAATAGGGTGTTAAGCATAGTCCACAAGGGCTATATGCTCCATTTTCACCAGTTGCCTCCTTCCTACTTCCCAGGAGAGCCTCCAAGGCCTCCTCTGCACACAGACCTCCTCCTTTGAGAACTTCAGGGTCTGTTGCTGGACAAGGCGGTAGAACCTGTGCCTCCTCACCTACAAGGTCACGGTTTCTACTCCAGGTACTTCCTAGTACCAAAGAGAACCGGAGGCCTCAGGCCTATTCTCGACCTCAGAAATCTCAACAAGTACCTGGAGAAAGAGAAGTTCAAGATGCTTACTCTTGGAACATTGCTGCCCTACCTCCAGCAGGGAGACTGGCTATGCTCCTTGGATCTAAAGGATGCGTACACTCACATCCTCATTCATCCAGACCACAGAAAGTACCTCAGGTTTATAGTGGGAGGAAACCATTATCAGTACAGAGTACTGCCTTTTGGCCTTACCTCCGCCCCAAGAGTCTTTACCAAGTGCCTGGCGGTGGTGGTGGCCTACTTGAGGAATCAAGGTATCTTTGTCTTCCCCTACCTGGACGACTGGCTCATCAGGGGTCAGACGTGCCAGGAGGCCAGACAAGCCACCCTCCGAACTATCTCTCTCCTTCAACACCTTGGGTTTGTCATAAACTTCGCAAAGTCCACTTTGCTCCCCTCCCAAAACCTAGAGTTCATAGGGGCAAGGCTGGACTCCCTGCAAGCAAAGGCTTACTTGCCAGACGACAGAGCCCAAAGACTGATGGACTTGGCAAGCCAGTTTCTCAACATGCCACTGGCTTCCGCCAGGCTCTGTCTGAGGCTCCTGGGCCACATGGCATCGACAGTGCATGTGACTCCAAATGCCCGGCTCCACATGCGGCCTGCCCAGTGGTGCCTCAGAACTCAGTGGACACAAGCCACAGGAAGCCTCAGGGACAGAGAACGGGTGTCCAAACCATTCCTGAACTCCCTACGCTGGTGGCTGCACCCCCCCCAACTTACTACAGGGGGTGCCTTTTCAGGTACCTGTCTTCACGGTAGTGTTAACCACCGATGCCTCCTTACAAGGCTGGGGAGCACATTGTCTGGACAAGTGCACCCAGGGCCTGTGGTCTCCCTGGGAGGCCACACAACAGATCAATCTACTGGAACTCCGGGCTATTCGCTTAGCCCTCAAAACCTTCTCTCAAACCCTGGCTCACCAGTCTGTCTTAGTACAGATGGACAACCAAGTAGCCATGTTCTATGTGAACAAGCAGGGTGGCACTGGGTCCAGGCTCCTGTGTCAGGAGGCACAGGACCTTTGTTTGTTTGCGCTCAAGCTCAACATGTTTCTCAAGGCTGTTTACCTCCCTGGCCAGGAGAACTTCCTGGCCGACAGGTTGAGCAGAATTCTGCAGCCCCACGAATGGCAACTGCACCCATTAGTGGTTCAGAGAATTTTCCTGAAATGGGGACTACCATCCATAGATCTCTTTGCCAGTCCCCTGAACCATCAGTTACCCAGGTTCTGCTCCAGGCAACCGCATCCCATGAGGTTGGCAGCGGATGCCTTCCTGATTTCCTGGTCCCAGGGCCTCCTGTATGCGTTTCCTACCACGCCTCTGGTGGCCCGAACCTTGTTCAAGATTCTAAAGGACAAGGCCTCGGTACTTCTGGTAGCCCCCAGGTGGCCGAGGCAGCCTTGGTTTCCACTTCTGCTTCAACTGGCAGTGGACACCCCACTACCTCTGGGGTTGCAACCCGATCTTCTCTCTCAGGATCAGGATTCTCTTCTGCACCCCAACCTCAAATCTCTCAATTTGATGGCCTGGAGGCTGCAAGGGTAGTGTTGGCTCCCAGGGGCCTGCCTCAGGAAGTTGAGGAGGTGGTCTTGGCCTCTAGGAAGCAATCCACCAGAAAAACCTATGCCCTGAAGTGGAGAAGGTTCTCTTTGTGGTGTCAGCAACGCACAGAAGATCCTTTCTCCTGTTCTGTGCCAGTGGTGCTTCAGTACCTGCTGCACTTATCCAATCAGGGCCTCAAGTCCAATTCTGTTCGGGTCCACCTCTCAGCTCGAGCAGCTCACCACTCACTGCTGGAGGGACACTCTTTATCGGTTCACCCCTTGGTGTCCCGATTGCTCAGAGGTTTGCTCTTGCTCAAGCCTCCTATCCGTCCTCCAGCCCCTGAGTGGGAGTTGAATGTGGTCTTGCAGCAACTGACTCGCCCACCCTTTGAGCCGATGGCTACTTGTCCTCTCCGCTTCCTTTCCTGGAAGACTCTCTTTCTGGTAGCCCTAACCTCAGCCAGGCGAGTGAGTGAGCTCCACGCCCTGGTCTGTGATAGGCCCTACACTCGCTTCTATAGGAACAGGGTAGTCCTTTGGACTCATCCTATGTTCCTTCCAAACGTTGTCTCCTCTTTCCACCTCAACCAGGAGGTGGTTCTTCCGACATTCTTCCCTAGGCCTCATGCAAGCCAGGCTGAGGCAGTCCTGCACACCCTGGACTGTAGAAGGGCCTTATCCTTCTACATTGACCGTACGCAGGGGCATAGGAGGGCTACTCAGCTCTTCGTGTCTTTTGACCCTAATAACTTGGGGTTATCTGTGTCCAAGCGTACCTTGTCCATCTGGGTGGCTGACTGTATCACCTGGGCTTACAGGGCAGCTGACCTTCCCTTGCAGGGTCAGGTCACGGCCCACGTGTCAGGGCTATGGCTGCCTCAGTAGCTCATCTCCGCTCTGTACCGTTGGCAGACATCTGCAGGGTTGCAACTTGGTCCTCAAGCCAGACTTTTGCAGCTCATTACTGCCTGGAGAGGGAGTCCCGTAGGGACAGTGCTTTTGGCCAAGCAGTACTCCAGAATCTCTTTGAGGTTTAGGCAACTCCTGCCCTCCAGCCCTCCGTTGGGCTACCGGTGGAAGTTCTGTTTCAGTGAAAGCCTTTCTCTGATGCTGGGACTAGAGGGAGTTCTCTTGTTCAGCCTGGGTTCCTGGTAGCCCAGAGCTAGGGAGTCACCCATATGTGAGGACTGACTTCCTGCTTGGTCCTGGAGAAAGAGTAGTTACTCACCTGTAACAGGTGTTCTCCATGAGCAGCAGGAATCAGTCCTCACAACCCTCCCTCCTCCCCTGGGAGTTGCAGTTGTACATAGTTCCTTTTTACATTTTTTGTGCTGTCTTTTAGCTATGTCATCAGACTGAGCAAGATGGCACCTTTAGGCGGGAAGGGGACCGCGCATGCGTGCAGTATTCCCAAAGGCTTTCATAGAAAGCTGGGGAAATGCTCCGCAAGGGCTCCATCGGCGTCGATGTCACCCGCAAAGGGCTCCATCGGCATCGATGTCACCCGCAAGGGCTCCATCGGCGTCGATGTCACCCATATGTGAGGACTGATTCCTGCTGCTCCTGGAGAACACCTGTTACAGGTGAGTAACTACTCTTTTCTGCAGAGGGTTTGGAATGTTGGTGCTGTGATGCTGGAGAGTCAGTGGGTGAGTGAATGCTGGAGAGACTGGAGGTGTATGAGAGTGACTGATGTCAGGGGTCCTGATAGACTGGGTATTTGTGAGCGTTTTGAGGAATGTTTGAGAGCGTGGGTAAATTTGTATGAAGACCGATGGAAAGGGAGAGGTTTAATTTTTTTTCTTTGGTTTCTGGGTTGAATGAGGTGAATTATATGTTGCATTATATGTGAGAGGGAGAGAAGCGTGAGATTAAGGGAAAAAGTATTGGGAGCATTGGAAAGAGGAAGATCAGAGCTAGAGGTGTAAGATTATTTTTATTTTCCCATCAAAATAGCAAAAAAATGGGAAGATGGTGTAAAGTTTCAAAGTCATTTTAAATTTGTTTAAGGTTTATTTTTAAGGTAGAAAAACAAGTACTGTAGGAGAAATAAAAGGCTCCTATGATATTTAATTGAAGTTTAAACTGAAAGGAGAAAGGTTATTTACCCTTTGATTAAATCCCTATAGGAGAGGCTAGATAGGGATAAGAAAGGAAGGAGGAATATATAGGAAAGTGAATTCAGAGTGAATTTATAAGAACTGACAGATGATGGGTTTTTTTTGTTTGGTTTTTTTTTGATTGAGTAATGTTTGGCAGCAGGCTGTTGTGAGAGTCTGAATTGCTCCTGAGTGAAGAGTCTGTATATGCTGTGCAGGAGTAATAGGACCAGGCAGGGAATATTTTTAAGCAATCTTGCTACATAATTTTTCCATTTTGATTGTTTAACTTTTTTTTATTTGCTCAGTTAGGAGTTTTGCTGGGTTGGAGGGGGTCAGGATTAATTTAACATAGGGGTGAGCCATCCAGCTTTGAAGAAAAACATCAAGTGGTAGTTGCACAAGGCCTCAGAAGATGACTCACTGACTGGAAGACAACCGACCAGACTTGGGCCCAGCGAGAGAAAAGATGAGAGGATAAGTGGAGACACTTACCTGTTATGATATATTTGAGCTCAAATATTTTAAGAGACTTTGAAGTGAAAGTTAAACTCAGATTGAGTTTCATACACTTACTGTATGAGAAGAGGGGAGTTTATTGTAACAAATGTTTTACAAAAATTGAAGGAAATTTTGTTTCCTATATGGACACTTGTTTAATTTGTATACATTTATATTACAACACCTTTATTTTAAATGAGAAAAGAAAATCATAAATTTATTTTATTAACTAATCCAATTGGCTTCTTTCCTTTTAGTTTTAGTTAGTTTCCTGACTGTGTGCTCTTCGTGGGTAGTCCATTCTGGACTTAGTGTTTTTGTAACCCCCATCACACCCGAAGTGGGTTAGATAGTAGAAACATCCCGGCTACTGTGAGAACTCCTACAAAAAGGGAATCCTATTCTATCTTGCCCTAGGGTGGGGGTGGGCAGGGCTAACATTAGGTTCTTACATGCTGCATATCATTTGTCATATAGTCAGATTGCATGTTTGTTTTGCTGTAAGGGTATTAAGCAGAGATTATGGGCAGAAGCATGGATTTATCTCAATTCACTGAATCCACAAAGGGGTTGGTTACAGCTATGTACTGATATTTTGCAAAGTCCCTTGCATGAGTTGTTAAGAATGGCCGAAATTGGGAAAGGGAGTTGGGGTGAGATATGGAGACAAACAGTGGTAGCAAATTGAGGAGGCCCTCTTGAGGTTTTCTCTGTTGGTAAGTGTACAAGAAAATAACTATAAGGTTACATATTGGTGGTATTTGACTCTGACAAAGCTGCATCATACTCATATGCTTTCAGGCTTTTCCTACAGATGTTGAGGCTGTGGTTAAAAGGGAGACATGGGTCACATTTGGTGGAACTACTTTAAAATTAGGGTGTTTTGGATAACGATGCATGCCAGAATTAGACATGTCATAGGTATGGATCTTCCTTGAGATCTGGGTTTGGTTTTTTTTTTATTACATTTGAGAGTGGATGGAGCCCTGAAAGTTCAATAGCTACTGGTTAAGCATTTCCTAAATGTAGCTAAATTGGTGATGGTTGCTGGGCTCCTTCTGGGGCTCAGTGGTTGGCCAAGCTTTGGAAAATTAGAGACTAAAATTCCTCATTGCTATGAAGAGGAAATGTTGAAGAGGTTGCATAATGTATATGAATCTTTCCATAGAATCTATAGTAGCAATAGTAGACACGTCCTTGGCAACACTTCTTAGGAGATATACCAGGAGGCCAGATTTTGGGGGAGGGGGTGGGGGGGGGGGGTTTAGATATTTGGATGGAAGAGACTCGGTGGTATGTTGGGGTAGGATGGTTTATGGGGGAAATGGACAAAGGTAGGTTGGAAGCTTTGGATATTTGTATATAAAGCATGTTGATTAATGTACATTGCTTTTATAAAGAATTTGCAAGGCTTGTTTCTGGAGTGTGTTTTTGTATTTGCTATGACTTTGATAAATACAAAACAAAAGTAATGGGGGAGATAAAAAGATGTATAGCTGAATTTATGGAATTTTATTTTAATGGTGGGGTGTGATTGGAGATGCTATGGGAGACCTTAAAAGTGGAGTTTGGGTGAATTTATCATATGGGGCGAGGGAAAAAAAAGATGTGCAGTAGAGAAATTGCAGTGTTAGGAAAACGGAGAGTTGGAGAAAAAGCATCGGGAGGCATCTTCCAAGGAAGCATTAAAGGAATTAGAGCAGGTTGGGGGAAGATTAAATAATTTCCTTTAGAAGAAATACAATCTCAAATGATCTGATTAAAACAGAACTTTTTTGAATGGGACAATAAATCAAATAGACTACCGGCATGAAAATTGAAAAAGAGGGAAATGTCCACATGAGTGCAGAAAATTAAAGAGGATGAGTTTTGCGTGAATTATAATGATGAAGCTATCAGAGCTCAATTTATTCAGTTTTGTAAAGGTTTGTATAGTAGGGAGGGACATGTCAAGCCAGGGGACATAGAGAAGTATCTGGATAGTGTGTGGTTACCAGAACTTTCCCATAAACTGATAATCAGGAGAGTTCTCCTCAATCCATCTTTTGGCCACGAATAAGGCCACGTACACAAATATCTTTCCTTATCATCCTGCTAGACCAGTTCAAATGAGTGGGTTATACTCCCTTGCCAGCAGGTGGAGGCAGACTTGAGCAATTTTCAGTGATGTTATCACTAAAGTATATATGCTGCTGTAGCATTAAGAAAAGCCAGTATTTGTCTGCCTCCAGCAAGTGACAAGGTGTTTGGACTGGTGCAACAGTGCAGATAGATTTGTCTCCCCTGGCCCACACCATGGACTAGAAAGGGGGCTGTTTCTTCTGGAGAGAAATCTGCAACTGTGAGTATATACTTCTGGTAATTTTCTAAAAAGAATTCTTTGTATTAAAGCTACTTAATCTGTGAACCCACTGGTTTTTTTTTTTTGTTGGATCAGTTAGGGCCTAGTAGCAGCAATTAAAGTTTGAATTTAAAAACCCAGAGGAGAACTTTCTGGTTATATTTCATACCCAGCAGAGAGCTTGTAGTTTAAATTTAATAGACACTCAGGGCCAAGTAACAGCAAAGTACTGTTAGTTTAAATTTAACACACAGAAGAGAGCTTTCTGGTTAAATTTAGAATCCAGCAGAGAGCTTGTAGTTTAAATTTCATAAGAGGTTAGAGCCTAGCAGCAGCAGCTAAGAGCTATAATTTAAATCAAATCAGAATTTAGCTTACCTCAGCAGCACAAGACAGGATACTGTGTAGCAGCCCTCTTTTAATAGGTGTTATTTCCCTCCCTCCCTCCCCACTCCCACCCTCCCCTGGGATAATCATAGCTTTATAGGTACTTACACATCTTAAAGGACAGGAGGTGCTTTCAGGTGAAGCTCATTACCCAAATCAGTCATACACTAAGGACCTGAGATTAATTTAGCTTCAGGTGAACAAGGTATATTAAACGTATTAGGTACAGTTTTATTGTTATAAATACCCATAGCAACCCCTAGTAAGTAAGAACTTAAAGATCTAGACACAAACTTAAAACTAAGATGCAGACAGCAGTCCAGCAGCGGGATGGGGGCTTTCCAGTCTTTTGCATTGAGTGTCACATGTATGATTTTCTCCCAGTTGGTGAGAGGTCTTACGTGTGCACTAGGTGCAAGGAGCTCTTTGCTCTCAGGGAACAAGTCCGTTCTCTAGAGGCTAAAGTAGCAGACTTGGAAAACATAAGACAGACAGAGAGGTACATAGACGAGACCTACAGGGATATAGTCCTGAAGTCCCACCTCCAGTCTGGCAGCACCCCTGTTGCCATGGAGGAGAGAGGTCACGTGACAGGAGAGCATCACCCTGGTGCGGCAGGAAGTGATCCTGTAACTAGGACCTGTCCTCCAGGTGATGTAAAACCCTCTCGCACCGAGGAAGTTTCTCCAGGGCCATGTGCCCATGAGGGAAGGGTTAGGACAGCCGTTATAGTTGGTGATTCGATCATTAGGCATGTAGATAGCTGGGTGGCTGGTGGACGTGAGGATCGCCTGGTAACATGCCTGCCTGGTGCGAAGGTAGCGGACCTCACGCGCCACCTAGATAAGGTCTTAGATAGTGCTGGGGAGGAGTCTGCTGTCTTGGTACATGTCGGTACCAATGACATAGGAAAATGTGGTAGGGAGGTTCTGGAGGCAAAATTTAGGCTTTTAGGTAGGAAGTTGAAATCCAGAACTTCCAGGGTTCCTGTTCCGCGCGCAGGACCCAAAAGGCAGGCAGAGCTCCGGAGTCTCAATGCGTGGATGAGACAATGGTACAGAGATGAGGGTTTTACATTTGTTAGGAACTGGGGAACATTCTGGGGAAAGGAGGGGCTCTTCCGAAGGGATGGGCTTCACCTTAACCGGGATGGAACCAGGCTGCTGGCATTAACCTTTAAAAAGGAGATAGAGCAGCTTTTAAACTAGATATTAGGGGAAAGCCGAAAGTCGCCCAAGAGCAGATGGTTCGGAAGAATGTATCCTTGAAGGATACTACCAAAAGCAGAGAGGTTCCACAAAAGAGTAAAGTAGCCCAAATGCCCTCAAGTATGGAGCAGACAGAGCTTAAAGATCCCAATTTACCCATGTCTAACAATAGCCAAATTAACATGAACAAAATACATTCTCTAAAATGCTTGTATGCAAATGCTAGAAGTCTAAACAATAAGATGGGAGAGTTAGAATATATAGCACTAAATGAAATGTTAGATATGATTGGAATATCAGAGACATGGTGGAAGGAGGACAACCAGTGGGACACTGTGATACCTGGGTACAAACTATATCGTAATGATAGAGCTGATCAAATTGGTGGAGGGGTTGCGCTCTATGTTAGAGAGGGCATTGACTCAGAAAGGATTAAAGTTTTGCAGGAAACAAAATCTGCTGTAGAATCTGTATGGATTGAAATTCCATATAAAAGGGGGAAGGCAATGGGCAGTGGGGGTTGTACTATCGAGCGCCTGGCCAGAATTACCAAATGGATGATGAAATGCTCAAAGAAATCAAGGAAGCTAACAAACGTTACAGTGCAGTAATAATAATGGGTGATTTCAATTACCCTGGTATCGACTGGGTCAGTGTCACTTCAGGACATGCTAGGGAGATAAAGTTCCTGGATGAAATAAATGACTGCTTCTTGGAGCAGCTGGTTCATGAACCGACCAGAGGGGAAGCCATATTAGACCTAGTCCTTAGTGGAACACCAGATCTAGTGCAAGAGATAAGGGTGTTGGGGCCACTTGGAAATAGTGATCATAGCATGATCGCCTTTGATTTAATTAGTGGAGGAGGGATAGTAAGGAAATCCACAGTACTACCTTTTAACTTTCGAAAGGGAGACTATGATAAAATGAGGAAAACAGTTAAGAAAAAACTAAAAGGAGCAGTTGCAAAGGTTAAAGACGTACACAAGCTTGGGTGTTGTTGAAAAATACTATCTTGGAAGCCCAGACCAGCTGTATTCCACGCTTTAAGAAAAGTGGAAGGAAGTCCAAAAAACTGCCAGCATGGTTTAAAGGTGAGGTCAGAGAGGCTGTTGTTGCCAAAAAAGCAACTTTCAGGAAATGGGAAAAAGAGCCAAACAACGAAACCTGGAAACAGCACAAGCACTGGCAAGTCAAATGCAAGGCATTGATAAAGCAGGCAAAGAGAGAATTTGAGAAGAAGCTTGCTGCGGAAGCAAAAACGCGAAATAAAGACCTTTTCAAGTACATTCGTAGCAAAAAACCTGTGAGAGAGTCAGTTGGTCCATTAGATGATAAAGGGGTTAAAGGAGCACTAAGAGGCGACAAGGCGATAGCGGAGAGACTGAATGAATTCTTTGCTTCGGTCTTTACTGAGGAAGATGTAGGAATGTTACCCATGACGGAAGTGGTATTTAAAGGTGTGGAAGAATTGAAGGAAATATCGATACATCGGGAAGATGTCTTACAACTATTAGATAAACTGAAGAGTAGCAAATCACCTGGGCCGGATGGTATACATCCAAGGGTGTTGAAAGAACTGAAATATGAGATTGCAGACCTGCTATCAGTAATCTGTGAACTATCATTAAAATCATCTCTAATACCTGAAGATTGGAGGATCGCCAATGTAACACCAATTTTTAAAAAGGGTTCCAGGGGTGATCCAGGAAACTACAGACCGGTGAGTCTGACGTCAGTACCGGGAAAAATGGTAGAAACCATCATAAAGAATAAAATTACTCAGCATGTAGATAGTCACAAATCTAATGGGAGACAGCCAACATGGCTTTAGACAAGGAAGATCTTGTCTTACTACTCTGTTATGTTTTTTTGAAGGAGTGAATAAACAGGTGGACAAAGGTGAGTCGGTTGATATTGTGTATCTGGACTTTCAGAAAGCCTTTGACAAGGTCCCTCATCAGAGACTTTTGGCAAAACTAAAGAGTCATGGGATAGGAGGCAGTGTACTATTGTGGATCAGGAACTGGTTAAAAGATAGAAAGCAGAGGGTAAATGGCCAATTTTCCCAATGGAGAAAGGTGAATAGTGGTGTACCCCAGGGATCTGTGCTGGGTCCGCTGCTTTTTGACATATTCATAAATGACCTGGAAAGTGGAATAACGAGTGAGGTTATCAAATTTGCAGATGACACAAAACTATTTAAAGTTGTTAAAACCGAAGAGGATTGTGAAAAGTTGCAAGAGGATCTTGATAAATTGGAAGACTGGGCATCAAAATGGCAGATGAAATTTAATGTGGACAAGTGCAAGGTTATGCACCTAGGGAAGAACAACCCAAACTATGGTTACACGATGCAAGGTTACACATTAGGAACCACCACCCAGGAAAAAGATTTAGGCGTCATTGTGGATACCATGTTAAAACCCTTGGCCCAGTGTGCAGCGGCGGCCAAGAGAGCAAATAGAATGCTAGGTATGATAAGGAAAGGAATTGAAAATAAAACAAAAGATATTATAATGCCTCTATATCGTTCCATTGTGAGACCGCACCTTGAATATTGTGTGCAATTCTGGTCGCCGTATCTTAAAAAGGATATAGCGATTTTAGAAAAGGTTCAGAGAAGAGCCACCAAAATGGTAAAGGGGATGGAAGGATACTCCTATGAAGAAAGGCTAAAAAGATTAGGGCTCTTTAAACTGGAAAAGAGACGGCTGAGGGGAGATATGATAGAAGTCTATAAATTAATGAATGGAATGGAACGGGTAAAACGTAGATCGATTGTTTACGTTATCAGAATATAGAAAGACTAGGGGACATGCAATGAAGCTACAGGGTAAACTATTTAAGACCAATAAAAGAAAATATTTTTTCACTCAACGTGTAATCAAACTCTGGAATTTGTTACCGGAGGATGTAGTAAAGGCTGTTAGTGTAGCTGGGTTTAAAAAAGGTTTGGACAAGTTCCTGGAGGAAAGGTCCATAAACCATTATTAAGAAGTGACCGAAGATATCAATGCTTGACCCAGTACAAGCATTGTGGAACTTGTGTCTCTTGGGGAAACTGCTAGGTACATATGACCTAGTTTGGCCACTGTTGGAAACAGAATACTGGGCTTGATGGACCTAGGTCTGACCCAGTATGGCATATCTTATGTTCTTATGTTCTTATGGTGCTGTGGCCTGTATGACTGAGACCTTATAGGCCCAACATTGCTCGGAGGTCAAGTACGCTTCTGTCTCCTTGAGCTGGCAGTTGTCCTGTTTCCAGCACTGTTACCCACAGATTCCAGAGCTGTTGAGCTGGAGAAGAGTAGGAACAGTGCCAGTGTGACCCACTGTGCAAACTGTGCAGTCTCACGGGACAGCAAGACAGCATCAATGGGCAGTGCACAGTTGGTCCAATGAAAGTGTAAAGTCAGCACAGAGTTTTGGATCCAATGCATCTGATGCATCCTCGCCCCCTCCAATGAAAGATCCCGTTACTGAAGGACCAGAACACATCAGAGGGACAGCACATACATGGGCTGTAAAGGCCCCACTGTCAATAAAGACTAGTTGCTACATCCACTACTTGGGCCTCCATTCCCAACCCCTGCCAGCGGCAAAGATCAACGGCTGTGTCTGCCAGTAGAGTCCCAATCCCCCACTGGTGGCAAGGATCGGAGGCCACATTCACCAGCAGGAAGCACATCCCCCATTGACTGCAGGGATCGGAGGCCAACCGAATCCTCTACTGGTGGCGAGGACTAAAGCCAGGTCCACTGGTGGGCACCCCACCAGTGCAAGAATCAAAGACTGTGTCCGATTTGAGGCTGCCAAATTGTGGCCTTAAAATGTTACTGCGAGTCCTGCCAGTATTTTAAGGCCACAATAAGAGAGTGGTCCCAGGCTGGGAAGAAAAGGGGCAGAGCATAATGGGGTGGGATTAGAGAAGAGGGACATGGGCAGAGATTGATAGAAAGGGTGGGGCTAGAGGAGGAGGGGCAGAACATAACGGAAAGGGCAGAGGTGGAGGAGGATAGAAGGCGGTGAAGCATAAGGGAGGGGGAGGGGCAGGGCTGGAGGAGAAACCAAAGAGGGTGGAAGGGACAGAGAGTAAAGTTAGGTGGGAAGGGGAGTGTGCATGAATGGATGGAATGCAATGAGGGAGAGTATTGAAGAGCAGTGAGAGCTAATAATGCCACAGCCGTTCATAATATGCATGCACAGTCTCCCTATGTATGGCAGCTTTCCAATACACAAACACACATAGCCACCCAACTCCCAGACACACACATACACATGCATGCAGTCCCACAACACACATACAGACGCAGTCCCCAAAACACATGCACATGCATACACGCCCCACCCTGTCAATCTCCCCCAACAAACATCCCCAATGCATACACAAACACATGCATACATGTGCACACACACATCCCCACATGCTCTGACATCCCAACCACACATCTTCATAGATAAACAGTTAAACTCTCCACGGGGAAATAGATTTTCACACACACATAACGCACACCATCAGTCAGTATGGCCATGAAGCTACACATGCTGTGCTGCCCTATTGAGTAACACTTTGCCATGACTGTTTCAATCAAATATCTCACACAGGCATGCCTGAGCATACAAATGGAGGAAAGGGGAAACACGCCATTTTGTCACACTATATGTATGCACTTTTTTAAAATTGTTTACTTTCTGAAATTGATAGACATGATGCTATGGTGGTGATAGGAAGAGGACGAAAAAACTGGGATATTGAGCAGGAGGAGAGCGGATAGGAAGCTGCTGAACTATGAGAGGATGGGGAGCTACTGGACTGGGAGGGGTGACTGAGAGAGGTGCAGATGCTGAGCTCTGAGGGATAGACACAGAGAAAGAGAGGGCAGACTCTGAGGAATGGACAGAGGGAGGGTGACAGAGGCTGGTCTCTGAAGGAAGGGCAGAGAGAGACAGATTGGGGAACAGACGCTGGACTCAGGTGTGGACAGAGAGAGATGGGCAGACGCTGGGTTCTAAGAGGGGAACAGAGAGAGAAAGAGAGATGGTGGGCAGACGCTAGCTCTGAGGGGTGGACAGAGAGGGTAGATGCTGGAATACTAGGAGGTTGAGGGAGGGCAAAAAGAAGGGGGAGGGGGAAGGAAGTTGCTGGGTTTTGGGGGAGGAGGAAAAGAGGTAGATAATGAAAAAGAAAGAGGAGAGATACTTGGTGACAGAGTTGGAGAAGAAGGATGGAAAGTAGGGCACTAGGGGAGAGAGAAGGAAGGTGCTGGACATGGTAGAACCATGTAGGAGGGGCCATAGAGGGTTCACAAGGAGTAAGTGAGAGAAAGATAGTAAGTACAGAGGGTGGTAATAGCAAATGGGTGAAAGACAAAAGACAAACTTCTCCTCCTGACCTATAAATGCATTCACTCTTCAGCCCCCCAGTACCTGTCATCTCTTGTCTCTCCCTACATCCCCTCTCGGGAACTTCATTCTTCTATCAGTCTACGTCTGTCTATGCCCTTCACTCGTACTGCTAATTCCAGACTTCGCTCCTTCCACCTGGCTGCACCCTTTGCCTGGAACAATCTACCTGTGTCAGTGCGCCGGGCACCCTCCCTGGCCCTCTTCAAGTCCAGGTTGAAATCTCACCTCTTCACTGTTGCTTTCAGATCCTGACTCCTGTGTTGGGACTTGACTAGATTATAAATGCCGTGTTTATGTTTGTGCTTTTTGCCCTGTCTAGATTTCTCCCAGAATATTTGTTACTTTGTCTTACTAGATTGTTAGGCCTGATTTGTAATTTGTATTTTGTCTTAACTAGATTGTAAGCACTGATGAGCAGGGACTGTCTCTCCTACTTGTCTGTACAGTGCTTTGTATGTTTGCAGCGCTATATAAATGCTCAATAGATAGATAGATAGATAGATAGATAGGAATAAGAGGCTAAGGAAGGAGTAAGATGGGAAATGGGAAAGCTAAGGGAGATGTGCTTGGCTGGTGGTGAAAGAGATGGAAAATTGATGGGTGAAAAGTCTAAAGGAGATTGAGAACTAGAGGGAGGGTGAAATGTGAGTGGATAGAGAAGATGTAAAGAAAGACATAAAGGAAAGAACTAAGAGGGAAAGATCAATATCTCAGATATGGAGAGTGCATAGAAGAAGACGGGAGGAGCAAGGAGAAATCTACTGTTTTCCCTGTTCCTGATACTATGTAAGAATTTAGAAGTTCACTCTAAGTTGTGTTCTATGTAAAAGTATACAGTTAAATTTTCCTATTTTCTATGTAAAAGCATATAGTTAAGTTACGCTGTAAACAACTTTGGCTTGAAGATAAAGTGGTATATAAAAAAAAGTTAAATGGCAAATAGCAAACACTGGAAAGAGAGTTAGGAGAAGACAGAGGAAAGCAGAAGAGAGACTGGGACCATCATGACTGAAAAAATAAAATGCCAAACAACAAAGGTAGAAAAAAACGTTATTTTGAATTTATTAACTGGAATATATTAGTTTTGGGAAATATGCATTGCTGATGTATTTGTTTTAAGTTCTGGGACTGTTTTTCCAAATGGGTTAGTTTTGCGCATACCATGACAGTCATGAACCTCACTACTAAGCATGGGTATGTGGAGTATGATATCAGTCTCTCAAATTTACTGCTAATGCTTGGCGTAGTGCTTGCATCGTGCCAAAGAGATCCTTCTTCTGGAGTCAGTAAGGTGTAACATGTATGAGTAATTTATCAAGATGTGCTTGGAAATTCTTCTTAATCAAGCCTGTGGCACCCAACATTATGGGAAATAGCTCAGTACCTTTCTGCCACATTTTCTTGGTCTCTGATTGCATTTTTTGGTACTTTTTTTTTGTAACTTAAAGTTTATTAAGATTTTCCAAATAAAGAACACTCGTATAACAATAACTGCCTGGTAACCACATCAGAACCCACAAGTTACACCTTAATAGAAATCCCCCTCCCCCCCCAATCCTCCCAACCTTCTCCTGCTTAACACAGTCACTTATTCCCCACGTCCTCTTCCACCAGACCCAACCCCCCCATGAGTCATCAAAACCCTCTCTCCTCCCCTGACACATAGCAGTTAAACACTACAACTCATAACTAAACGGCCTACAGTAAAAGCCCTCCACGGACAGGCCCCGCTGTTTCCAATGCAGTACTATTTCACAACGGGCTGTCATCATTGCATAGTTCAGAAAAGCCCAATACTTAAACCTTATTGTCCCAGTATACTTATGCAACAGAAAAGCCTTGGGTCTCTAACCAAAAAAAACCAAACCAACCACCTCCTCCATAACCCTAATACATTGCTCCCAATACTTTTTAATCTTAACACACTACCACCACATGTGAATGAAGGTGTACTTGGTGAGTAGAGTGAAGGAGTAGCCTAATGGTTAAGAACACTGGCTTGGGAACTTAGAGTTCAATTCCCATTAGCACTCCTTGTGGCCTTGGGCAAGTCACTTAACCCTCCATTGCCTCAGAAAAATCCAAGTTATCCATGTCCCTGTTTAATGTAATCCAAGTTTAAGTTTCAATGTAAACTGCTTTGATTAAAATGATAAAGCAGTATATAAAACCTGTTAAATAAATAAATAAGGTACTTCTCTCACCACACTACATAAACATTTTCCAGCACTAGGCATATTATCAACAAATACAAAACCCTACAAAAGTCAACTGAAGCAATTCTGCCATATTATGCCAGCGCCATCTTCCAAAACTCACACAAAAGCCTACCCAGAAAAAAGCCACATTGTACATATTGCAGTGGGCCCTAGAACATCCATACACCTATTTGAAGAACTGAACAAGTCAGATTACTACAGAACAAATCCCTGTGTACAAACTTCATGTTAACAAATCACCTAGCCTCTGTCACACACCCATAGAAACATGACGGCAGAAAAAGACCATATGGCCTCTCCAGTCTACCCTTCCATACCAACTACTAGAGTCCCCTTTTTCCCTTTAGAGATCTTCTGTGTTGGTCCCATGATTTCTTGCTCAGATACTGTCCTGGTCTCTACTACCTGCACTGAGAGACTGTTCCATGCATCTACCACTCTTTCCATAAAGAAATATTTTCGCATATTACTCCTGGGTCTATTCCTTTTCACCTTCATTCTAGGCCCCCTCATTGCAGAAGCTTCTTTCAATTGAAAGAGGCTCTCCTCTTGTGCAATTATCCCATGGAGGCATTTAAACATCTCTATCATATCTCCTCTCTCCCGCCTTTCCTCCAAAGTATACATATTGAGATCATTAAGTCTTTCCCCATATGCCTTATGACAAAGTTGACTGACCATTTTGGTAGCCAGCCTCTATACAGACTCCATCCTGTTTACATCCTTTTGAAGGTGAGGTCTCCAGAACTGCACACAGTACTCCAAATGAGGTCTCACCAAAGACTTATACAGAGGCACTCAGAATATATACCCTCACCAAGTACAGAACAAGTGACCACAACCCAAAGTAAAAATAAAAATATGTAGACAAAAATTAAACAAAGCTCAAGAAGCTGGACTCCGCAAGCAGTGCAACACTAAAGAAATAGAAAGAGATGCATTTCTCCATACTATGTAAATTGCAGACCTACTATTAGTAATCTGTGAACTATCATTAAAATCACCTCTAATACCTTAAAATTGGAGGATGGCCAATGTAACACTGATTTTTTAAAAGGGTTCCAGGGGTGATCGGGGAAACTACAGACTAGTGAGCCTGACATCAGTATCGGGAAAAATTGTAGAAACCATTATAAAGAGCAAAATTGCTGAACAGGTAGAATGGGGTGCATCTACCAAGTCATGGCTTAATGGGAGACAGCCAACATGGCTTTAGCCAAGGAAGGTCTTGTTTTACTAATCTGTTATGTTTTTTTGAAGGTGTGAATAAACAGGTAGACAAAGGTGAGTCAGTTGATATAGTGTATCTGGATTTTCAGAAAGTCTTTGACAAGGTCCCTCATGAGAGACTCTCAGCGAAATTAAAAAGTCATAGGAGAGGAGGCAGTGTACTATTGTGGATCAGGAACTGGTTAAAAGATAGAAAGCAGAGAGTAGGGCTAAATGGCCAATTTTCCCAATGGAGAAAGGTGAATAGTGGAGTACCTCAGGGATCTGTGCTGGGTCCGCTGCTTTTTTACATAGTCATAAATGACCTGGACAAGGGAATAACGAGTGAGGTGATCAAATTTGCAGATGATGCAAAATTATTCAAAGTTGTTAAAACCCAAGAGGATTGTGAAAAATTGTAAGAGGATCTTGATAAATTGGAAGACTGGAAGTTCAAATGGCAGATGAAATTTAATGTGGACAAGTGCAAAATTATGCACCTAGGAAAAACAACCCAACTATGGTTATACGATGCAAGGTTCCACATTAGGAACCACCACCCATGAAAAAGATTTAGGCGTCATCGTGGATAACACGTTGAAACCCTCTGTCCAGTGCTGGCGGCAGCAAAGAAAGCAAATAGAATGCTAGGAGTCATAAGGAAAGGAATGGAGAATAAAACAATGGGTATTATAATGCCTCTGTATTGTTCCATGGAGCGACCGCACCTTGAATATTGTATGCAATTCTGGTCGCTGAATCTTAAAAAGGATATAGCAGAATTAGAAAAGGTACAAAGAAGAGCCACCAAAATTGTAAAAGAAATGGAAGGATACCCCTATGAGGAGAGGCTAAAAAGGTTAGTTCTCTTCAACCTGGAAAAGAGATGGCTGAGAGGAGATATGATAGAGGTCTATTAATGAATGGAATGGAACGGCTAAACGTAGATCGATTGTTTATGCCATCAAAATATAGAAAGACTAGGGGACATGCAATGAAGCTACAGTGTAACCCATTTAAGACAAATAAGAGAAAATATTTTTTCATTCAACGCGTAATCTGGAATTCGTTACTGGAGGATGAAATAAAAGCTGTTAGTGTAGTTGGGTTTAAAAAAGGTTTGGACAAGTTCCTGGAGGATAGGTCCATAAACCATTATTAAAGGGGACCCGGGAAATCTACTGCATGCCCCAATACAACATTTTGGAACCTGTGTGTCTTGTGGGGAAACTGCTAGGTACGTATGACCTAGATTGGCCACTGTTGAAAACAGGATACTGGGCTTGATGGACCGTGGACTGACCCAATATGGCATTTCTTATGTTCTTTTTTCTTTCAGGTTTCTTCCGTTTATTTTTCTATCTCTCTGTCCACTCAGATTTCACTATTCCATACTATCCAGTCCTCAATCCACATCTTTTTTACTCCATCTACTTACTAATTTTGAATCCTCGCACCAGTCCTTCCATTCCCCACCCCTTCTTCTTGTCCATTATTCCTCATTCTTTCACTCTCTCTCTCTGCCCTCCTTGTCTAACTTCTCTCCCCACCATCCACAGAGACAGTGCTCTTCTCATGCTCTTTCCTACCATCCAGCATCTACACTCTCTCTCTCCCTATCCTTTCATGCCCCCTCTCCCTTCCTATCCCTCTATGTCTAGCATCTACCCCTCTCCATTCCTAAACCCCTGTGTCCAGCATCTCTTCCCCTGTCTCCATATCTACCTATGTCCAGTATCTCCCATCTCCATACCATCTCTTCCCTATTACTCCCATATCCAGCATATCTCCATCTTTTTTTTCAACCTATTTACCCTGTCCATCTTCTCCCCTCTCTCTCCCTATTACACCTGCATCCTGCTTTCCCCCTCCCCTATTATCTCTGTGTCTAGCATCTCTCCTCTGTCTTTCTCTGTTCCATCTCCCTTGTCCAGTATCTTCCCATAGTGTTTCTATAACTCCCCGTGTCCAGCATCACCACTTCATCTTAAGAATCTCTCCGCCTTGCTTCTACCTATGCCTGTTCTCCCTATGCCCCCTTCGCATGTCCAATATCTTCCCTTCATCTTCCTAGCCCCCCATGTCTAGCATGTCTCCCTGCTCAGTATTGCCCCAAGGGTGAGGATTTTGGACTGCCAGCCTATAACAGCACTGTACTTTTATTCTCCATTGAGAAGTATCTAGGCATTACACTCTGTTTTGGAGTATGGGGAACCACTGGATGAGTGATAATCTTACAGATTTACCAACATTTTCATTCTAGATAATACATATACAATGTGAGAATAAGAGATTGTAATTTAACCAATTAAAGAAAAAGTAAGAGGAAAAGGAGGCTTTTATGATTCTCGAAAGAAGTAAGTGAAAAGGTAAAAAGAGGCTAGTCTTCATAACTACTAGAGATCACAGAAAGAAGAAGACTAGCAATAATATCTGGAAAAGCTTAGAGAAACTGGGAAAGTAGTGAAGAAAGCAAAGATGCAAATGAAATGGGGGAGGGGATATGAATATTTTTTAGATATGTTAGTGCTTACCAATGGTGAAAGTGTTTCTGATGTTATAGTGGGAGATCATTTTGCATCTAGTGATCACCAGATGGTGTGGTTCAGTATTAGGACTACGGCTGATAGAATCCATTCAAAGGCGAGGGTCTTAGACTTTAGGAAAACTAACTTTGCCAAGATGGGCCAATACCTCCGGGAGTCGTTAGCGGGATGGGAACAGCTGGGGGATGTAGAAAAACAGTGGGCAAAACTGAAAGGGGATATTTTAAGAGCAACCAACCTTTTTGTTAAAATGGTAAATAAAGGTAAAAGGAAAAGGAGACCGCTATGGTTTTTGAAAGAAGTAGCTGAAAAGGTGAAGAAATAGAGGGAGGCATTCATGAAATACAAGAGATCACAGAGAGAGGAAGACAGGCATCTATATTTGGAAAAACTTAGAGAAGCTAGCAAAGTACTCAGGAAAGCAAAGATTCAAAAAGAAGAGGAAATAGCCAATGCAATAAAATGCGGTGATAAGATATTTTTCAGATATGTTAGTGAAAAGAGGAAGGGCAAAAGTGGTATTGTCAGACTCAAGGGTGAAGGGGAGGAATATGTAGAAGCTGATGAGTATAAAGCGGAATTGTTTAACAAATATTTCTGTTCTGTGTTCAAAGATGAAGGACCAGGAACCTCAAAAAATACCCACAAACAGGAACAGAAGCGAGGGGCATCTTGAAGAATTTTCAGAAGACTGTTCGTGAGAAACTAGCTAAACTTAAAATAGACAAAGTGATAGGACCAGATGGGATACACCCTAGAATACTGAAGGAACCTGGGGACGTTCTAGCAGCTCCACTGACTGACCTTTTCAATGCCATGTTGGAGTTGGGAGTGGTGCCAAAAGACTGGAGAGAGGCTCATGTGGTCCCTTTACACAAAAGCGGATGTGGTTGAAAACTACAGTTTGGTTAGTTTAACTTCAGTGGTGAGTAAATTATTGGAAACGCTGCTGAAAGAGAAAATAGTGAGGTTTCTGGAGTCCAGCGGATTACAGGATCCGAGGCAACATGGATTCACCAGAGGCAGATATTGTCAGACAAATCTGATTGATTTCTTTGACTGGGTGACCAGGGAGTTGGACAGAGGGAGAGCCCTAGATGTGGTGTATTTAGATTTCAGTAAAGCCTTTGACACTGTTCCTCACAGGTGACTTATAAACAAACTAAGCACCCTAGGGATGGACCCTAAAGTTACTGCTTGGGTTGGAAATTGGTTGAGTGGGAGGCAACAAAGGGTACAAGTAAATGGAGCTCACTCTGATGAGAAGTAAGTTACCAGTGGTGTGCCCCAGGAATCTGTCCTTGGTCCAATTCTTTTTAACATCTTTGTTAGTGATATAGCGGAAGGGCTGTCAGGTAAGGTTTGCCTCTTTACAGATGATACCAAAATCTGCAATAGATTGGACACCCAGGAAGGTGTAGATAACATGAGGAGGGATCTAGCTAAGCTTGAAGAATGGTCTAGAATTTGGCAGCTGGGATTTAATGTTAAAAAATGCAAGGTCATGCATTTGGGCTGCAGCAATCCAAGGGAGCAATATAGTATAGGGGGTGAAGTACTTTTGTCCACTAAAGAAGAGCAGGATCTCGGTGTGGTTGTGTCTGATGATCTTAAAGTAGGTAAACAGGTAGAAAAGGTGACAGCAAAAGCTAGAAGTATGCTTAGGTGCATAAGGAGAGGAAATGGGTAGCAGAAAAAAGGAGGTGATAGTGCCTCTGTATAAGTCTTTGGTGTGACCTAATTTGGAGTATTGTGTGCAATTCTGGAGACCACACCTTCAAAAGGATATAAACAGGATGGAGTCAGTACAGAGGGTGGCTACTAAAATGGTTAGTGGTCTTCATTATAAAGCATATGAGGACAGACAAGGATCTTAATATGTACATCTTAGAGGAAAGGCGGAATAGAGGTGATATGATTGAGATGTTTAAATACCTCAATGGCATAAATGCATAGGGGTAGAGCATCTTTCGATTGAAAGCAAGTTCTGCTATGAGGGGACATGGGATGAGAGTGAAAGGGGATATATTCAGGAGTGATTTGCGGAAATAGTTCTTTACGGAAAGAGTGGTGGATCTGTGGAATAGTCTACCAGTGGAGGTGGTAGAGATGAGGACCGTATCTGAATTCAAAAAAGCATGGGACAAACACAGAGGATCTCTAAAGGAAAAAAGGGGACGAAGTTGTTGATATGGAAGGACAGACTAGATAGGCCATGTGGTCTCTTTCTGTCGTCATTTTTATATGTTTCTATGTTTTTCTAGTGATATTGTCAAACTCAAAGATGAAGGGAAGGAATATGTAGAAACTGCTGAGGATAAAGCAGAATTACTTAATAAATTTCTGATCTGTATACACAAATGAAGGGCCAAAAATAGAAACACAGAAAACAAACACTGAAAGGCATGGAGAAGCATCCTAATGGTTAAAGCAGTAGGGTGAGAACTAGGGAAGCCAGGTTCAAATCCCACTGCTGCTCCTTCTGATCTTGGGCAAATCACTTAACCTTCTATTGCGTTAGGTACAAACTTAGATTGTAAGCCTTCTGGGGACAATAAAAATAACTATTGTACCTGAAAGTAACTGTTGACAAAAGGCATGACCTAGATCTGATTCTCCTTCCCTCTGCTATCTTCTTTAGAGTTGGGAATGGTACTGGGGGACTGGGGAAGGGTGGATGTGGTTCCTCTCCACAAAAGTGGAAATAAGGAGAAGAATGGAAATTGACCTCTGTGATAAGTTAATGGAAACTCTGCTAAAACAAAGGATAGCGCAGTTTCTGGAATCCAGTGGATTGCAGGATCTGAGACAGCATGGCTTCACCATTAGAGTAGGTCTTGTCAGGTAAATTTGATTAGTTTCTTTGAATTGATGATCAGAGAGTTGGACTAAGGGAGAGTGCTAGATGTGGTGTACTTAGATTTCAGCAAAGCCTTTGATATGGTTCCACATAGGCGACTTATAAATAAATTGAGTGTTTTGGTATGGGCCTTACATTAACTGACTGGATTAGAAATTGGTTGAGTGGGAGGTGACAAAGTGTAGTGGTAAATGGAGTTCATTCTGAGGATAAGGACATTACCAGTGGTGTATCATATAGATCAGTCCTTGGGCTGGTTCCTTTTAACATTTTGTAAGTGATATTGCGGAAGGGATTATGGGTAAGGTTTGCCTCTTTGAGGATGATACCAAAACCTGCAATATGTTAGACACCTTGTAAGGTATGGATAACATGAACAGGGATCTAATGGCCCCTCACACATACAGTATTGGCCAAAAGTTTAGCAAAGGTAGGAAATATCACAGAACTGGCTTAATTTTGAAAGGAAAACTCCAGTTTTTACATAGTTTGCTTACTTATTTCTCTCCAGACACCAGAATATAGTATTGAAATCAATAATCTTTGGAGGTGGGCTATTTATAGTTCGGTTTTGTTTACATAATCGTATGGTTTAGTGGACACGGTAAACTTTGCTGATTTTTTGCTATTTTACATCATACCAGCTCTGTGAAGTTACGACTCAATACGACTCAATTACAGCTTATTCTGGCATTTACCTCAACGGGTAAGAGTTGTAGATCAATTATTTGTATCTCTGAACCCAACTGATCTCTGTTTTATGTGTTTCTACTCACAGATTTAAAATCTGTGTGGGGTTTGAGGATTAGGGCTGGGTAAGAACAAATGGGTTTGGTAAGTTGGTGACTACAAGTAGAATTTTCCACCTCAGTGAGATAAAATAAAAGTAAAGAGCATAAATGAAGGAAACACGTTGATAGCATTTTTGGAAAGTTTATTTTATTTCCTCAGGCCAAAAGTTGGTCAATGGAACCTTAAAACCTTATTCATACATTGTTCTTTCCCTGCAAAAATACACAAAATAATTCTATTAAAGATGAGAAAAGCATGTGAATTGTCACCAAAGAAGAGAGGCATTGCCCTGGCCTTGATCAAGGAAGGCATCTCACAGACAGAGGTTGCAAAGAAGCTTGGTGTTTCACAGTCCGTAATTTCACGTACAAAGAAGTGTGCAGAAGAAACAGGATCTCTGAGTTCCAGAAAAAGATCTGGACGTCCAAGAGTTACTACTTCCATAACTGACCACAAGATTCATATTTTGGTCAGAAAAAATCCATTTATTTCATCTGCTAAAGTGAAACAAAGTCTGCCACCCCTGTGCTCTGACATCAGCACGAGAACAATTCGTCGACGCCTGAAGGATGATTTTTAATCTCCCAGCTCGAAAACCAGTCAAAAAGCCATTGTTGACTGCATTTCAGATGAAAAGGCAGTACAACTTTGCTAAAAAATATGTCAACTGGACCAAAGAACAATGGGGAAAAGCCCTGTTCAGTGATGAGACAACAATAATACAGTTTGACTGCCCAAGGGTCCTCGTTCGTCATCCATTCAAACAACGAAACAATCCTCTATATATGGTACCAACTGTGAAACACAGTCCAAAACTGATGGTATGGCGTTGTTTTGGCAGCAGGGGTCGTGGGGGTTTGTGTTTTTTGCCACAAAATACCACCATGAATGCTGATGCCTATATTGGATTGCTGGAGTTGAAGCTGCAACAGTTCCTGGCCATTGGTTCCAGCAAGATGGGGCTCCATGTCACATTGCAAAAAAAGTCACAAAATGGTTCGAGGACAACAACATTACTGTTCTGGAGTGGCCTGGACAGTCACCTGATTTGAACCCCATTGAAAACATGTGGAGTATCATGAAACTGAAAATTGCAGAAAAATGCCCAAAATGTCTTGATCATTTTCAAGACATTATTAAGACTATATAGTGCAGAGAAATTACAAATGAACTATGTCTAAACCTTGTTCACAGCATGCCTACTCATTTGCAAGCAGTTATAAAATCAAAGGGTGCACCTACCAAGTATTATGTAAAATCATTTTTATTATTATTGCCACATATAAACATACAGTCATTTGTGCACCCCTAAACAGGGAAGGCAAGCAAGTCAGTACAGTGTAAACAAGTAAATAAAATAAGAACTAGGAACAGAGGAATGCAGGAAATCACTCAATAAAAACAAAGGATCAACCCAAAGGGGCTATAACCTGACAACTGAAGGACAAGCAAGATAGGGTTATCCCCTTACCAAAGCTTCCAAATGCCCGAGGGCCCTAGGGGACCCCCATAACTAATATCAGACGCACAGGGGCACTTCCCAATTCACCAATAATACGAACAGCAACCAGGAGAACACAAAGAGACAGATAAAGAAAGAGAGAGAGAAACAGATAAAGAAAGAAAGAAACATACCCGCCCCCCTCCCCCCAGTCTCCCTAACTCCCTCTCCCCCCCTCCCTTAACACGCCCCCCACTAAGTAGCCCAAACCCTAGTTACTACTCCAAAAAAAAAACGTCCACGGGAAATCACACCCATCCCGCCTTCCTGAGCGTACCCAGTTCTCCCCCCAAACCAGTCCCCTAAGAGGACCACACTCTCGGGACAACCCACCTAATCCTCACCGTTGGGCAACCCAGCCGAGCCAAATAAAGGCTCCCATATGGATTGAAATCTTTCCCATGCCCCATGTCCGAGCAATTTGGCAGTTCTACGCTCCATCTGCATCAAGCCACGCAGGCGGCTTTCCCATTCTTCCAGTCCCGGTCCCCCCTCCGAGAGCCAATGGCGCAGAATACAGCGCTTGGCCACTAAGAAGCCCTTTTCATAGAACTGTCTCTGAGGTCGAGCACCATGGACCCCCGGGGAGGCCAAATGAAAGATACACCAGAGAGGGTGTAGGGCTAGCGGTGTGTGAGTCCAACAACTAAGTTTTGCCCCGACTCCCTCCCAGAAGACAGAGATGGTGGAGCAAGCCCAAAATCTATGCAATAAGGTTCCCACCTCCTTCTTACAGAGACCACACACATCCACCAAAACGAGGCCCATCCGCCGCGCCCTCACCTCTGAGACATACGCCCTCCATAACAGCTTAAATTGCAATTCACGATACCGTACGGCTTCTACCATTCCCCTAAGTAGCAAAAAAGCCTGTCCGAGAGTCTCTTCAGTAAGGCCCTCCAGCCCATCCTTTCGCCAGCGATCCACCAACTGGGATAAACATTGTAGGGTGGACGGGGGGGCCAGCTCAGCGCGTAGCTGACTTGCAGATGAGGTCTCCTGCAGTCTACTCATCAACCCCCAGAGGCTAGCTGTATCCGACCAGGGCGATGCATCCTTAACTAGACTTGCCACATAGTGGCGAGCCTGTAAATAGAAGTAAAAGGATGACCTCTGCAGTCGATACCGAGCACAGAGATGCGTAAACGATTCCACCTGTCCAGAGGTCTCCATTCGCAGCTGTCCCAGATATTCCACCCCGGCTCGCTGCCAGGCCCGAGCTACGCCCCCCTCCCTCCCAGGCGGAAAACTTCGATTACCGAGCAGAGGCAAGCAATCCGTGATCGACCAGCGCTGCGCATGAGACCTACAGATAACTCTCCACACCGATCGAAGCGTTCGCAAATAACACGAGTTCCTCCAAAACGCCGGGAGCAACGAACCCCCACAGTGCAACAGATATACTCTATGCCACGGCTCGGAGGCCTGATCCAGCAGAGTGAGAGGAAGGCGCTCCTCGTTCCCCATAACTAAATCACTCACCCGGCGTGCTAGGTAGCTAAGATTATAGGATCTGAGGGAGGACCAGCCCACACCTCCTTCACTCACTGGTCGCATTAGCGCTGCTAGGGCTATCCTAGGCCTTTTAGCTTGCCAGATAAACCGACCCAGGCTACTGTGTAGCTCGAGCAAATCCCGCCGAGTGACCCATAAGGGCAGTTGCCGTAAGAGGTATATCCAACGCGGCCATTCCACCATTTTCACCAAAGCTATCCGTCCCATAAGGGAGAGCGGGAGATCTTTCCACTTCTGCAGGTTGGCCATCGTCGACAGCAGCAGCGGCCGGATATTGACCTCATAGAGACTCCGTGGGTGTGCCGGAATATGTATACCCAGGTAACGAATTGGTCCAGTTGCCCACATTAACGGAAAGACCCCCCGCCAAATCGAGCGCGATTGGTTATCCACATCTAAAACCAGGGATTTCGAGCGATTGATGCGCAGTCCAGAGAAGGCTCCAAAAGTCTCAATAAGGCGAAGGGCTTCTGGCAGGGACCTTTCCGGGTCTGTAAGACATAGTAAGAGATCATCGGCAAAAGCACTGACCTTAATGCCCCCTCCCCGCCACGCGATACCCCGTATAGAGTGCGACTCGGCCAGAGCAACCAACAAGGGCTCCAACTGCAAGACATACAACAACGGGGACAGAGGACATCCCTGTCTAGTTCCCCTGTGCAGTGTGAATGGGTGAGAGGCCCCCCCTCCTGTGTCAACCATCGCGCGGGGGGCAGCATAGAGTGCCTGGATCCACTGGGAAAACTGTCCCTGCAGACCAAACTTTCGCAGGGCTGCGAACATATATTTCCAGGACACCCTATCGAATGCCTTTTCCGAGTCGAGGCTAGCGAGAATCAATGGTTCGTGATGAAGCAGACACTTCTCAATTCCTAAGAGCACCGTTCCTATATTGATTGAAGCCTCACGTCCCTTAACAAAACCCGCCTGGTGTCTTCCTATCAAGGCCGGGAGGAATAATTGAAGTCGGTTCGCAAGGACCGAAGCAAACAGTTTCAAGTCCACATTAATCAGAGAGATCGGTCTGTAGGAAGCCGGGTCTTCCAAATCCTTCCCCAATTTCGGAATCAAACTAATACTAGCAGTGCGCATATCACGCGGAAAAATGCCCGAGGCACCCGCCTCCTCATAAACAGCCACCAACGTGGGGACCCATGCAGACGCTAACAGCTTATAGGCCTCATACGTGAAGCCGTCAGGACCTGGGGCCTTGTGTGAGGAGCCCGCCTGCACTGCTTTTTGGACTTCCCCCCCCGTGATGGGTTGATTCAAAACCGTTAGTTGCTCCTCCGAGAGTTTAGGGAGGGAGACTCCCTGGAGAAAAGTCGCTACCTGGTCCTCATCTCCATCTTCCTGCCTGTATAACTGCGCATAGAAGGAGCGGAACACGCTCGCCACCTCTGCACTGCGCGTGTGCTTCCGCCCCTCAGCATCTTTAATCACCATCACCCCTCGGGGGCCTGTCCTATCTCTCACTAGCCGCGCGAGAGCAGTTTACCGGACCGATCGCCGTACCGAAAAAAATTGGTGGCGGTAATATTGCTGTGACTGGAGAGCTCTCTCTTGCAGTAAATCGTTCAGCTGTTTCTGAATGGCCACATAAGGCGGGATGCCGCTCGCCCGTCGGATTGCCTGTGTTTTTGCCGCGCGCAAGTCTTGGGTTAATCTAAGGATATCGTCGTTAACCCGACGTTTCTCTGCAGCTACATAAGCGATGATATGACCGCGTAGGACGGCTTTACCCGCTTCCCAGAAGACTGCCACCGAACTCGCCGTCTGCTCATTGTGATGCACATATTCCGACCAACACTTCCGCAGGAACTCCCCAAATTCCGGCTTCTTCCAAAGGTGACTAGGAAATGTCCATTTACGGCTCCCCACCCCCTCCCCTCGCCAACTCAGACAGACCATAGCATGGTCTGAGATAATAATAGACTCTATCTCTACGTTACGTACTTTCCAAAACCACTGCCTCGACACCAAGATATAATCAATTCTCGACCATGTATTATGGGCTCGCGAGAGATGTGTGTAGTCTCTACTGTCTTGGTGCAACACCCTCCACGTGTCCACCAGCTCCCCCAAATCACATAGAAGACCAACTCCTTTAGCGTCCCATCTCCGCCCAGACTGATGTTGAGATTTATCCAAAACCGGATCATGGGGACAATTAAAGTCCCCGCTAAAACTATCGGGATTTTAGGAGCTGCCAGAATTTTCTTTAAAACTTCCCGGAAGAAGAGAAGTCATGATTATAAATATTGGGAGCATAAATATTGCCGATGAAGATCTCTTCTCCCTGAATTTTAGCGTGTAAGAAAAGATATCTACCCATGGGGTCCCCTCCCACCCCCAGAAGTTCACAGGAGAGGCTTTTGTGTATCAAGATGGCCACCCCTTTCCGTCTCATGTCGGAGGAGGCGGAATAAACCATGCCTACCCAATCCCGCTTCAATTTAGCGTGTTCTGCGGCCGTTAGGTGGGTTTCCTGCAATAATGCTACCTGAGCCTTGCGCCTCTTAAGGGCTTGCAAAATTTTGGTACGCTTCACCGGTGTACTGATCCCCCCCACATTCCACGTAACAAAGTTTAAATCAGAAGGCATTCAGCAGTTTTAGATAATGCTGCCACGTGACAAGCAAGAATGCCACTCTTCTGAGTGCGGAACGGCCCAGCCTCCATTCCGCCCCCAGGTAACAGGGTCTCAGAATATGAGAGTAAGACACCCCAGGAACGTCTCAGGAATTCCCTCAGAACAATTAAGTGGCCCCGATCTCCCTCTGTATAAGGTCTAATTACTTCCCCAGCCCCCACCCTCCCCCCCTCCCCAGCCCCTTCCCTCCTCCCCCAAAATCCCCTAAATTCCAAACACATCTTATACCTCAGTTAACTTCACTGAGGTCTGAGCCTTAAATGATGCCGCGGGGCAGCCCCAACCTTACCCTCCCTCCCCCCTCCCCCCTCCCACAGAGATCTATACAATGTAGAGCATCTAGAATAGATCACTCACCCACATAGCAAATATATATAACAGCCAGGTCAAGCATAATATGAAAGAACAACACCCAGCATAGCAGAGGCATAGCATAAGCATAAGCATGAAGATCAAAAAACAAAAAACATCAAAACACATGCTATGAGACAGCCGCCAACACCAGCAGAAGCCCGGTCCGCCCAGTCCACTCAAATAAAATAAAAGAAAAAAAAAGGAAAACACAAGTTAGAGCACTCAGCCGGCCGTGCGTCCCGGGCCTACCACCATATTGGTCTGCAGCTGTGCCAGCTCGCCGTACAAACTGTCAAGGCCTCTCAGAACCAGGAGCGCTTCACTCAGCCAGTGCCGATGGCGGCCATTTCGTTAGAAAATGCTGCGCAGCCTGCACATTATCAAAAGTGTGTGATTGTCCCTGATGGGTGAGGCGCAACGTGGCCGGGAATGCCAGAGTGAATCTTATATGGCGTCGAAACAGTTCTGTACAAACCGGGCCGAATTCCCGTCTCCTTGCCGCCACTGGCGCGGAGTAATCCTGAAATAAAAGAATCTTGCGGTTGCCCAGCATCAATTCTCCCTTTTTCCGATATTCTTGCAAAATTTGCATTTTATGCTGAAAGTTCAAGACGCGTAGAATGACAACCCGTGGGCGCTCTGTGGCTTCCCGACGGGCACCCAACCGGTGCGCTCGCTCAATCTTGAAGCTTGCCGCCAGGTCAGTCAGGCCCAAGGCCTCCGGTAACCAGCGCTCCAAAAAGGCCAATAGCTCCCGTTCCGGTTTGTCCTCTCCAATGCCCACAATACGCAAATTATTGCGCCGGGATCTATTTTCTAGATCGTCTAATTTCTGCTGAAGCTCCTGTAGTTGCCTTTTGTGAACCTCAAGCGTTCTGTCCCGAGTGCCCTCTTCCTCCTCTACACTCGCTACACGGAGTTCCAATTCGTCCATTCGATTCCCGAATGCCGTTAAGGTTTCTTCCATGCCATCTAGTTTTTTTAGAAGCAGGTCGAACTTAGGATCAAGTAGCTTGACCACTTCTTTGGCGAGTTCGGCTGGGGCCGAGTCAACACTTTCTCCACTTGGCGAGGACGGTTGCGGCATGGCCGCCGAAGAAGGCCCCGCTTTCGTTGATTTTCGCGGTCCTTTTTTGGTGCTAAAGGCATTGTCGGGTAGGATGAAAAAGAGGAGTGTATGGAGCGCCAGAGTTCGCAGGCTTGACCAGTGAGGTGGGAGGAGGTAATCACCGAAGATTTAAAGATAAATTAGCCGATTAATCGTCGGGGCTGCACCGGAGCGAGCAGGACACGTCCACCCTCACTCACGCATCACGTGGTCTCCCACCTACCAAGTATTAAATAACATGAAACTGCATATTTTGTGTTGCTTCTGTGTCTAAGCTAAACTTTTGGCCAATACAGAACAGTGATAACAATGACCATAACTCTTAACAGCTGGCCTCCAGACTCTTCACCAAGCCCAAAGCACAAGCACATTACCTATACAATCCACAGAGCAACCCACAGTTCTTTCCCTGTTGTCTCCACTTTGTATATTACTTTGTACAGTTAGCTTTGTTACCAAAGATTCCAAGGTTTGTGTTCTACTGTTACTCTGTTGCCTTGTCAAATGCTCTATAGTTTAATTGATTCCGTTTACTTTGCTAAGAATTGCTCTATGTAACGTTCCTATCAGTTCTATGTAAACCACCATGACTAGTAGATATGACGGTATAAAAGAGTTGTTAAATAAATAAATAATGAACTTTGAAGAATAGCCTAAAATTTGGCAGCTAAGAATTAATGCTAAAAAATGTAAGTTAATGCATTTGGGCTGCAAATACCCAAGGGAGTAGGACAATATAACGGATAAAGTATTTCTGTGCACAAAAGAACAGGACCTGGGGGGAGGGGGGCGGTGATCATATCTAATGATGTTAAGATAGCTAAACAGGTAGATAAGTGATAGCAAAAACCAGAAGGATGTTTGGGTATATAGGGAGAGAAATGGCTAGCAGGAAAAAGGAGTTGATAATGCTTTTGTATAAGTTTGTGATGAGACCTCAGATTTGGAGTACTGTGTACAGGTCTGAAGGCCACACCTTCAAAAAGAAATAAACAGGATGGAATTAGGGTTGCCAACCGGCCGGTTTTTAGCTGGCCTGGCCGGTTTTTCCGTGGCTAGGCCAACTACCGGCAGAGATGCAAAACTGGCCCTTGAAAAGCCGTTTTTATGCTCTGGCCATGAGATCGGAAACGGCCAGACCAGAAAACCGACTTTTTGTCCGCAGTCCGCGATCCCCCATGCAGCCGCCGCTCCTGCTTCTTACAGAGCAGTGGCTGCAATAAAGTTAATTTGAAAAGAAAAGACAACCCGTGAGGAGCCCTCCAGTCCTTGAAACTCCTTCTGCAGCGCCCGCCCCCTCAGACATCACTTCCTTTTCAGCCCAGGCGCTGCAGAAGGAGTTTCATAGATCTGGAGGGCTCCTCACAGGTTGTCTTTTCTTTTCAAATTAACTTTATTACAGCCGCTGCTCTGTAAAAAGCAGAAGCAGCGGCTGGAGGGGGGGGTGAAGCTGCACGAAGGTGGAGGGGGTGAAGCTGCACAAGGGGGGGGGAGTTGGAAGGCTCCACACAGGTTTAATTTTCTTTTTAACTTAGCTTTATTGCAGCCGCTGCTCTCTAAGAAGCAGGAGCAGCAGCTGCAAGGGGAAAGAGGTGGCAGAAGGGACTGACAGGTGGAAGATGAGGGCTGGAAGAAAGCTGAAAGAGGGAGGAAGGAGATGGCAGGAAGGGACTGACAGGGTGAAGGAGGTGACTGGAAAAGAGCTGAAAGGGGGAGGAGGTAGCTGGAAAGGAGCTGACAGAGGAGATAAGGAGGGGGCTCAAAGGGAGCTGACACTTGGGAATGCTACTGGTAAGTGACTGGGTAATGGGGAGGGGGCATGGGACTGGAAATAGGCGGCTGATGGAAGGAAGTGAAGAAAAGAAAAGAAGAGACCAGAAATGGCAGATGGACTATAAACCATAGAAAACGAGCTGAGAAGATGGGAAAACGGAAGCCTCAGATCGGAACCAGCATGATCAGAGAATAAAATGGTCAGACAACAAAGGTAGAAAAAATAATTTTATTTTCAATTTAATGATTGGACTTTGAATTACCTTTATTTTTTACACAGTATGGGGAACTGCATCTCTTATTTATCTGATATGGCACTGCATGCAGAGTCTGTGTTCTTGGGGTTTCAATTAAATTTTTGTCTATATATTTCTCTTTTTGTTTTGTGCTCATTTATTGATGAAGACCTTTATTGTGTGTGTGTGTGTGTGTGTACAACCAATGCTGTATATCCTGTCAGTATAGAATTTATGTTTGAGAATGTGTAGAAGTCTTGCTTGTTCAGTTTGCACATTGCCCTCTCTGCAATTTTTTTGGGGACAGGAGGTGGAGTAAGGGTGTGGTGTGGGTGGGGCAAGGGTGGGAAAAGGGCAGGGTAGGGGTGGGCATGGGTGGAGCGTGACTAGCTACAGGTGGTGGGTTTTTCTCTTTCAAAAAGTTGGCAACCCTAGATGGAGTTTGTCCAGAGTGCAGCTACTAAAATGATCACTGGTCTTCATTATTAAGCCTATGGAGACAGGCAAAGATCCCAATATGTATGCATTTCAAGAAAGGCAGTAGAGACATTTAAATTTCTCCATGACTTAAATGTTCAGGAGGCTAGCCTCTTTCACTTGAAAGAAAGCTCTGGAGAAGATAGGGCATAGGATGAAGGTGAAAGGAGATAGACTCAGGTAATCTACGGAAATATTTCTTTACAGAAAGGATAGTGGATGTGTGGAATGACCTCCCAACAGAGGTGGTGGATACAAGGTCTGGGAGGAGTGGTTCAGTGGTTGGGACAGGTTACCTCAGGCTGGAGGGCCAGGGGTTCAATTCCCACATAGGGACAAGTAACCTCAGGCCAGAGGGACTGGGGTCTCTAGTCCCATGGCCACTCCTTGCAGCCTTGGGCAAGCCACTTAACTCTCCATTGCCTCAGGTACACTTAGATTGTGAGCCCTTCAGGACAAGGGAATAAATAGTGTCTGTTAGCATATATCTGTAAACTGCTTTGACCTGGTGAAAAGCAGTATATAAGCACAGAGGATCTGCAATGGAAATGTAGGGTATTGTAGAGCTTAGCAGTTGGTATGGATGGGCAGACTAACATTCATCTGCCATAATTTTCTATGCTTCTATGTTTAATCACCCCAGTACACCTTAAATAAAATTTCTTTTTGTGTATATTTAAAATGGAATTTTACAAATGATGTCCAAGTCAGAACGCCTGAATAAAAAGCAGGCACGTCCAAGTTCAGGCATCATTTCGTAAATGTGGATCTGCCCGATATGGATGTCTGCAGGGGCATCTATATAGACATTCCCAGACCATTGATGTCTAAGAATAGCCTAATGGTTAGGGTAGTGGGCTAGGAAGACAGAGTTCAAATCCCACAGTTACTGTCATTGTGATTGCGCAGAGTATGGTGGAGTGCCATCTTCTCTACACTCTGGATGTTTTTTGGCCAAAACAAGCACTTTCCCAATGCCTATTCATGCCTGGAGTAGATATAACCTCCAGGTTCTTGGGTACACCTCCACTATGTCCCCATTCAGACATGGACATCCTCATGCGGGGGACATACATAGATCAGGCTTCTAAAATGCCTCTGGAGACTTCTCTTTGCTTTGAATGTCTCTATGCCCGTTTTCAGATGTCCAAAGCACAAATTGGGCTCCTAAAATAACTCCCATAATGCAGAAGCAGTATTTTGTATTGACATCATATGGTCAAGCATGCTGAAAATTCAGTTCACTATATCCCAGTAGAGCACTAGGTTCAATTTACAGAAAAAAAAATTAAAGAAGAACTACTGCAAGATTCTGAATCTGGAATTCATTAATATTTGCTGTGTATTTACCTTCCAAGCCACCCTCAATAAAATTTGTTTCTGGAGATCTATTTGAATTATACTATGGACTCATAATATAGTTTTACAGCTTGGGAAATGCACTATGTCTGGGGCCTTATCTTCCCTTACTTGCACAAGTAAAAAAATTATATATAAAAAAGATAGTGAAAATAATGACTCTACACACCTTTATCTTTATCTTTTATCTTTATTCGCATTATTTGATAAACCGCCCAAGCCGAGGCGTCAGGGTGGTGTACAATACAAACAAGGTAAGGCTACTGAAAAATAAAGTCGGAAATGAACGCCAATAATGATAGGACAGAGAAGGACAGAAAAAAGAGAGGAGACAGAGAGGTAGAGAGCAGGGAGGGAGGCTAGGGGAAGGACAAGTGAAGGGCATCCGGGAGGACGTTAAGGGGAATGGAGGGCACGGCCGGGGGGCAAGGCACCATCGGCAGGAGGGGGGAGGTCGAAGGCCTGACAGAAGAGATGAGATTTGAGGAGCGCTTTAAAGCAAGGGTGAGACAGTTCAGTACGGAGAGAAAGCGGGAGAGAATTCCATAAAGCAGGACCTAAGAAGAAGAATGCAGAGTGTCGGGTGAGTTCCAAATGGGCCTGAGAAGGGGAGGGGAGAAAGAGGCGATTACCATGAGCTGAACGAACGAAGAAGACGCGGATAGGGTTGAAGGTGGATTGTGTCAGCCAAATATCGAGGGGTGCTGGTAAGAAGAGCCTTATGCGTGATGATGAGTAGCTTGAAGATATATCTGAACTTCACTGGGAGCCAGTGGAGTGTGAAAAGGCAAGGGGTGACGTGAGAGCGAATGGGTGAGCAGGTGACAAGGCGGGCTGCAGCATTTTGAACTAGTTGAAGGCAGCGGATCTGGAAGGCGGGGAGACCTGCGTAGATAGCATTGCAGTAATCTAAACGGGTGAACACAAGGGACAAGACGAGGGTGACAATAGAGGGATGAGGAAGAAACAAACGAACGGCCCTTATCTGACGGAGGTGGAAAAAGGAAGTACGTACAACAGAGGAAATATGCTGATGAAAAGATAGAGAAGAATCCAGGGTTACGCCTAGGTAGCGAAGAGTCGACACCAGGGGAATTGGTCGGGCAGACATGACAGGAGACAGATCGGGAAGGGGGAGACCGAAAGAAAACCAAATCGCGGAAGACTTGGCGGGTTTAGCGTGCAGAAAGTTTGAATCAAACCAAGAGGCGACAGAGGCAAGACAGAGATTGAGCGGAACAAGATCGGGGGAGGAAGAGGAAGTATGGTGAACCAGTAGAATATCATCGGCATATATATAGGCGGAAATACCAGACTGTTGGATGAGCAGTGCAAGCGGGGCGAGAAAGACATTGAAGAGTAGGGGGGCAAGAATGGAGCCCTGGGGAACACCACAGATTGAGGGGGAGGGAAGGGAAGCAGAGGTGCCAGAGTGAACAGAGAAAGTGCGGGAAGAAAGAAAAGAACGGAACCACTGCAGGACGGTACCCTGGACACCGAAATCAGACAAGCGGGTGAGGAGAGTGCGGTGATCTACCATGTCAAAGGCAGAGGAAAGATCCAGGGGCACCACGAGAGAGAGATCACCATGATCGTGAGCGCGGTGAATTTCAGAGAGCAGAGCAACGAGAATAGTTTCCATGCTGTGGCCAGCACAGAAACCTGATTGACGGGGGTGAAGTGCGAAAGTGGAGTCAAGATGAGTGGCAAGTTGAGAAAAAACAAGCTTCTCGAGGACTTTTGAGAGAAAGGGAAGATTGGTAACTGGACGCCAGTTGGCGGGAACGGCAGGGTCAAAGGTGGGTTTCTTCAAGAGAGTGCGGACTATGGCATGTTTCCAACTAGTGGGGAAGTGACCGGAGGTGAGACTGGAGTTAAAGATGGAAAGAATGTAAGGGGTAAGTGCGATGTCTGAGTCGAGTAACCAGAATGAAGGCAGGGGATCAAGGGGACAGGTGGTCTGATGGGCAGAAGAGATAGCCTTGATAAGCTCAGGTGAAGAAATGGACGAAAAGGAACACCAGATGTGACGAAAGGTACAGGAGGGGGGTGATGAGGCAGCAACGGGAGGAATAGGAGAGTCTGGGAGGGGGGAGAGGGGAGGGGGGCAGGTAGGGAAGGAAGCGCGGAGGGAAAGAATTTTGTTGGTGAAAAAGGTGGCGAGGGTAGAAGGGCTAGGGGACATGTGGGGGGGATGAGGGGGAAGGGAGAAGGTGGAGGAGAGAGATTTGAGAACGTGGAAAAGACGCCTGGAGGAGTTCGAGGAAGTAGTTATGAGATGGGAGTAGTAGGAATGTTTAGCTGATGTTATCATGGAGCGGTAGAAAATATGTGTCTGGCGAAATGTGGAGTAAGAAGCTGCTGAGCGGTGTTTCCTCCAAAGCTGCTCAGCGCGGCGAAGATGAGTGCAATGGAGGTAGAGCCCGGGGTGATACCAAGGATGATGTGAGGAGGAGCGGGAAGACACAGGACGAAGAGGAGCCAGCGCGTTAAGGACAGAGGAAAGAGTGGAGGACCAAGTGTCTACTTGTTGGTAAATAGAAAAAGAGGAGCATTCAGAAGGAAAGAGAGAGATGGCTGGGGGAAAAGAATGTAAGGTATGTGGGGTAATATGCCGTTTAAGAGATGGTGCTAGGGGGATGGAGGGAGGGGGGACCTGTGGTCCCGGGGGGAGGGAAAGGAAATGAAAAGTGAAGACAAAAATGATCCGACCAGGGGATAGGGTTAGTGCAAATACAAGAGGGGAAATAGGGGGAGGGGTCAAGGGTAAGAATAAGGTCCAGTGTCTGGCCTGAAGCATGGGTTGGGCAGGAAACGTGTTGGGTGAGAGATAAGTCAGAAAAGAGTGAAGAAAGTGCCTTGTTACGCGGACGTGAAGGCATAACCAGATGAGCATTGAAATCGCCCAGGATGACTGATAGGAGAACAGAGTCAAATAGGGAGTGCATGAGAGAATCCCAAAGATCTGAGCGCAACTAGGGGGGAACGTAGAGGAGGAGAAAATAGATTGGGGGAGATGAGTCAAAGCAGACTAAGTGAGATTCGGGGTAAGCAGGAGAGGGTGAAACAAGTGATAATGAGAGAGTGGACTTGAAAAGCAGCGCTACACCGCCGCCAGAGCGGCGGAGACGAGGAGTGTGAAAGGCAGAGTAGCCTGGGGGGAGACATTGGTGGAGCAGGGCGTCCTTTCCCTCACGGAGCCAGGATTCCGTGATGAAGAGGGCGTCCAAAGAGTGCTGAAGCAGAAGATCGTGAACCAAGTGGGTTTTTGATCGGAGTGAACGGCAGTTTAGGAGAGCCAATGAAAGCGTAATGAAGGAAGCAGCCGGAGGAGACAGAGACAGGGAGGGGGGAGAAGGTGGAGGAGCCAGACGGGGACAGCAAGGAAGAAGGTTAAGCGGATTGCGTGCTAAAGAGCCGGTGAGAGGGGGAACAGATAATGCAGGGCGATGGCCCCAGAAAACGGGGATGCCGGCCATAGCTTGCCAAACTGAACAGAGAGACGCAGACACCAGAAGTGCAGGTATGGACAGAAGGAAAGCCAAGAGAGGAAGTAGGGCTAAAGAAACAACCGAGAGATGGAGGCGCAACCAGGGGAGGACAGTGCAGGAAGGGAACCAAAGGCGCCAAACGCCCCAACCGTCGCCCCAAGGAGCTCGCCCAAGGAGCCTGATTCAATTGATGTTTAGCATATTTTCAGTAGAAATTTAGCGTGCTGAGACAGTATAACAATGTAAGCTGTTCTGTCACCTCATGAGGAAAAGAAAAGTAATCGGATTTAGTTTATGCCTTTCTCAGAAGTTCAAGATGTCTGACATTCAAGTACAGTATCTGTTGTCAATAAGAACGTGATCTCTATGAGATTTTGTAGTAAAATTATGGAGAAATAAATGTAGATTCCTGTTCCATGTACAGTATATATGGTTTATATCCTGAAAATATATTAATACGAGGTATATTATTTTATAATAAGATCTTGGAAGACACCCATGCCTGACTGCACATGATTGCATATTTTGCATGATTGAATGTTTTGTACATGCTGATAGGTTTATTTTAAATACAATATGTCCTGTCATGTATTGGCATTTGGAAATATTAGGATTAGTATTCAGGGGCAGCAGTGACCGTATCAATTCAAAACCCAGCTTTAGTGTTTAAATTAATATGTGAAATAAATGGGCTGAATATATGAATTATATGGTCACTGCATTGCCTTTTACCAAAGTGCACCAAGCACTTAGAATGGGTTTTACTATGTGATAATCTTTAATGCAGTTAAGACCATGCTGGTCCAATGTGCAGTTTCAGGAGTTATGTTAAAAACATAGAAACCTGACTGCAGATAAAGACCATATGGCCTATTCAGTCTGCCCGTCCATACAAACTACTACAGTTCCTTTTTTTTCCCTTTAGAGATCTTCTGTTTTTGAATTCAGGAGCTAGATGGCCCCATGGGAGCAGAATCACAGGATAGTGGCTGGATGTCCAGAACGTGCCCTGATTCAGGCACCCCGGACGTCCAGCCACATCCCCGGCTAGCTCAGTCTGGCTCCTGCATAGAACTGCAGTTCCATGGCTTCATGTTGCCATGGCATAGTGGCTCCATGCAGGAGCCATGATCCCTGGCAGTCCTTCAAAACATGCTTTCCCAGCAGCCCAACTCCTGATCAGGCCAGCCGTGGCCAGGGTTGAGCTGAGGGAAAGCCCTTGGACCCCCTCACCTATTTGGTGGGCCCAGGTTCCGGCATCCCCCGATGTCCAAGGGAACTTATTTGCCCTGCTTAAGTGTCTGACTCCGTACGTACAGGCTGACCTCTGAATTGGCCCTGTATGTCTGGAGTAGGCGTCATGCCCCCACCCTGCCCTTGTGCCTCCCTCGGCCCACCCCCTCCCTCCTCTGTACAGAGCTCCCTGTACATCTCTGCTGTACATGCAGCAGCTCTGTGGGTGGAATTGCCACCCAAGCATATAGCAGGGATGGACGTCCGAACCGGATGTCCATCCCTGCTAAACGCTGCTGAGAATCTATCACATACTGTCCTTATCTCTACTACCTCCACTGGGAGACTATTCCATGCATCTACCACATTTTCCATAAATAAATATTTCTGCATATTACTCCCGAGTCTATCCCCTTTCACCTTTCAAGCCCCTCTTGGTGTTTATGTTGGAGTGGGAAGTGTTGTACTAGGGTCATAAAGCCCCTCTTGTTTGCTGTGTAGGGGCCACCAAGCCTCTTTTGTTTTTGTGAAGGTGTAAAATGCTCTGTTGGCGCCGATAAGTCACTCTGATTGTTTTTGAGGAAGTGTTCTGCGTTGGTGCTATTGAGCCCCTCTTTTTGTTTCCTGGGCGTAGTTTGACTGCTTCATTTGGGGGGGCAAAGGGCAGGGGTGTATTTGCATATCATTTGCATACTTGCATATTATTTGCATATTCATTATTGTTATCGTTAAAAAAAACAGATGGACAGGCAGCCAGTATTTCAAAACAGGGAAAGGATGAGTTGGTATCCCAAGATACTCAAACAGAGAGCAGAGATTATCATTCAGTAACTATATAATTAAAATGCAGCAAAAATTATAGCTTTTTAATTATTTAGCCTGGCACTCTAAGATAAAAAATAATGACACCTATAAATATATATTCTGCAAAAAACAAAGGAGATGGTAAGGTGATCACATGCCAAGGGATAAAAAGTGAAAGAGAAGCACAGCCCAGTTTCTAACGCCAAAATAAAATTAGCTTATAATTTAACTAATTTTATTTTGGTGTTAGAAACTGTGCTATGGTTCTCTCTTTTTCTTTTTGAACATTTATTTTGCATCCAACAAAACGTCTCCTCCAAACAGTAGGTGCAGAGCAAAACTTGGACATTTCACCATAGAATCCAACATATAAAAAAAAAAAAAAATCTGATTCCTGTGTCATTTCATTACCAGGCAGATTGTGAACTAAGACAAAACCCTACAACCATGTCAACCCTACACCCCTGTCAACCCTACAACCCTGTCTATCCCCCAAGACCGTATACATTTGTATCTATTGCCTTATATTGTTTATCCCTCAAGACCATATACATTATATCTATTGCCTGATATTGTCTATCCCTCTAGACTCGTATACTGTATACTGGTTACCTATTGCCTGACATACAGACTAGTACCCCATCCAGCGCCTTACACCTGGCTGAGCCTGCACTAGCTACTTGAACCCTGCTTCATACACCAGTCCACCATGTTGACACCCATGATGACTCCTTACCACTGTGCCCTTGCCAGCTGCTGCGTATTCTTAGCTCTGACACACAGCGCCCTTGCCCTCACCTCTCACAATCCCTTCCCGGTCCTACAGGGATCCTGGAGGAGGTGGTCTGGGCCCCCCCCCCCCGCCACCAGACAGGTGGGACCAGACACATGCCATGCCCACACCTAATCTATGTCACCCTCCAGCAAGCCAAGCATCACCAGAGGGAACAACACACCCATCCCTACAACCTGAAGTGCGCCCTTATAACGCATCATCGATCCGAAAGAAATGGCTAGCCTTGGCCGACCTGGTGTCCACCCATGACCTGCATATCCTATTCATCACTGAGACATGGTTGTCCACCTCAGACGCCGTCATCCTGCACCAAATTGTCCCCTCCAACTTCGCCATCCACTCCTGCCACAGGGCTGACCGAAGAGGTGGAGGAGCACTCATCCTGACTAAAACGGAACTACAATTCCAGCTAATCACCTCCAGCAGTACTATGAACCTTGACTCCATCACCATATCAAATAAACACAGCACTATCAACTTGTTCTACAGGGCTCCATCTCCTTCCCCAGAGGACTTATCCACAATTATATGAAGGAAATATCGATATATCGGGAAGATGTATTACAACTAATAGATAAACTGAAGAGTAGCAAATCACCTGGGCCGGATGGTATACATCCAAGGGTGTTGAAAGAACTGAAAATGAGACTGCAGACCTGCTATTAGTAATCTGTGAACTATCATTAAAATCATCTCTAATACCTGAAGATTGGAGGATCGCCAATGTAACACCAATTTTTAAAAAGGGTTCCAGGGGTGATCCGGGAAACTACAGACCGGTGAGCCTCATGTCAGTACCGGGAAAAATGGTAGAAACCATTATAAAGAATAAAATTACTCAGCATGTAGATAGTCATGGCCTAATGGGAGACAGCCAACATGGCTTTAGACAAGGAAGATCTTGTCTTACTAATCTGTTATGTTTTTTAAAGGTGTGAATAAACAGATGGACAAAGGTGAGTAGGTTGATATAGTGTATCTGGACTTTCAGAAAGCCTTTGACAAGGTCCCTCATCAGAGACTTTTGGCAAAACTAAAGAGTCATGGGATAGGAGGCAGTGTACTACTGTGGATCAGGAACTGGTTAAAAGATAGAAAGCAGAGGTTTGGGCTAAATGGCCAATTTTCCCAATGGAGAAAGGTGAATACTGGTGTACCCCAGGGATCTGTGCTGGGTCCGCTGCTTTTTGACATATTCATAAATGACCTGGAAAGTGGAATAACGAGTGAGGTTATCAAATTTGCAGATGACGCAAAACTATTTAAAGTTGTTAAAACCCAAGAGGATTGTGGAAAATTGCAAGAGGATCTTGATAAATTGGAAGACTGGGCATCAAAATGGCAGATGAAATTTAATGCGGACAAGTGCAAAGTTATGCACCTAGGGAAGAACAACCCAAACTATGGTTATACAATGCAAGGTTCCACATTAGGAACCACCACCCAGGAAAAAGATTTAGGCGTCATTGTGGATAGCATGTTAAAACCCTCGGCCCAGTGTGCAGCGGCAGCCAAGAGAGCAAATAGAATGCTAGGTATCATAAGGAAAGGAATGGAAAACAAAGCAAAAGATATTATAATGCCTCTATATCGTTCCATGGTGAAACCGCACCTTGAATATTTTGTGCAATTCTGGTCGCCGTATCTTAAAAAGGATATAGCGTTATTAGAAAAGGTTCAGAGAAGAGCCACCAAAATGGTAAAGGGGATGGAAGGATACTCCTATGAAGAAAGGCTAAAAAGGTTAGGGCTCTTTATTTATTTATATTCTCTTATATACTGTGCTATTCTGCATCAGTGTGGCTTATATTGAACAAACTGAAATTACATTGAACAGGGCATTATAACTTGGAGATAACTATTTTACAGGGAACATGGGCTATGGAGGGTTAAGTGGCTTGCCCAAGACCACAAGGAACACCTGTGGGACTAGAAACCCCAGTCCTTCCAGCCCAAGGTTGCTGTCCTCTAGTGGAATTTGAACCCCTGACCTTCTGGCCTGAAGTACCTTGCCCCAACCACTAGGCCACTCCTCCACTCCACTTCTTTAACCTGGAAAAGAGACGGCTGAGGGGAGATATGATAGAAGTCTATAAATTAATGAACGGAGTGGAACTGGTAAACGTAGATCGATTTTTTACGTTATCAGAATAAAGAAAGACTAGGGGACATGCAATGAAGCTACAGGGTAAACTATTTAAGACTAATAAAAGAAAATATTTTTTCACTCAACGTGTAATCAAACTCTGGAATTTGTTACCGGAGGATATAGTAAAGGCTGTTAGTGTAGCTGGGTTTAAAAAAGGTTTGGACAAGTTCCTGGAGGAAATGTCCATAAACCATTATTAAGAAGGGACCCAGGATATCAATGCTTGACCCAGTACAAGCATTGCAGAACCTGTGTCTTTTGGGGAAACTGCTAGGTACGTATGACCTAGATTGGTCACTGTTGGAAACAGGATACTGGGCTTGATGGAGTTTGGTCTGACCCACTATGGCATATCTTATGTTCTTAATTATAGACCTCGCCTGCAACCCCAAGAACCCTCGTGTCTCAAACTGGGTGCTGGGCGATTTCAACCTCCCAGCTCTCCAAGACACTCACTCCATGGCCTTCATCGAAGCCCTTAATGAGTTAGGACAGGGGTCTCAAACTCAAATTGCTTTGAGGGCCAAATGAGGACTTGTAAAGTAACCCGTGGGCCGCATAAGATGCGGGGCCTCATTTGCATAAATATTTACATAATGTTACCATACAAAGCGCAGACGTTAATGATGCACATTTCCCAGAGCTGACATATTCCAGTTAATAAGGAGAGGCCTAGTGGTTGGGGCAAGGTACTACAGGCCGGAAGGTTGGTGGTTCAAATCCCACTAGAGGACAGCAACCTTGGGCCGGAAGGACTGGGGTTTCTAGTCCCGCAGGTGCTCCTTGTGGTCTTGGGCAAGCCACTTAACCCTCCATTGCCCATGTTCCCTGTAAGTATTAGTGTATGTGTCTCATATCCCCTCATGTTAAATGTATCCCCCAACTGCTTTGACCCGGTGAAAAGCAGGATATAAATGCAGCTAAATAAATTCAAAATAGATATTTTTCTACCTTTTGTGCATTTTTTTCAGTTGCAGTTGTTCCAGCCACTTTCTTCTGGTTTCTTCGTGTCTTCTGCTAACTCTCCATCGTCTGCTGTCCATTTGTCCTTTCTTCTCTCTTCTAGTTTTTTTTCCATTCTCTCTCTACATCTGCTTTAACATACTAATCTTTCTCCTTTTGCTCCTTCCTCATTCCTATTTCATCCACTCAAATTTTACCCCTCCATCCTCAATCACCACTTACTCTCCTAATACCCGGCCAATTGTACATTTTTCTTCCCTCCCACACAAAATATTTTTCCCCTCTCCATTTCACTCTCCCAGCCCCATCCCATTCTAATCCTCCCCCAACATCAGCTCCCTTCTAGTTCCAGCCCCACCCAGCATCCACTCCCTTCTAGTCCCCGCATCAGCCCATTTCCAGTCCTATCCTAGCCCCACCATCAGCCCATTTCCTGTCCTAGCTTCCCCCCACTAAGCCCATTTCCAGTCCTAGCAACCCCCCCAGTCCATTACCATTTCTAGCCCCCCCATAGCCCATTACCAGTCCTAAGCCCCCAACAGCCCACTTCCAGTCCTAACCCTCCCATCACCCCATTTTCATTCTTAGCTCCCCCATAGCCCATTACTAGTCCTAACCCAACAATCAGCCCACCTCCAGCCCTAACCCCCATCTGCCCATTTCCAGTCCTAGCCCCCACCATAGCCCATTACCAGTCCTAACCCCCCCCCCGTTGCCATTAGCTCACTTCCAGTCCTAACCCCCCATTACCCCATTTCAGTCTTAGCCGCACCATAGCTCATTCCCAGTCCTAGCTCCCCCCATCAGCCCACCTCCAGTCCTTCCTAACCCCCATCAGCCCATTTCCAGTCCTAACTCCCCCCATCACCCCACCTCCAGTCCTTCCTAACCCCCCCCCCCCCATCAGCCCAAGTAAATAAAATAAAATAAAAAAACCCTGTCTTCTGCTGCTGCCGCTGCCACTGTGGCAGCGGCAGAATCAACTATCAATTTTAAAAAAATGGCTTCTGCTGCTGCAGCCATGGCAGCGGCAGAATCAGCTGTCCCGCGGCCCCTTCTCCTCTGCCCGGAAGAGCCCTGAGTCTGCTCCATCAGCTGCAGGCTTTTCAAGCCGCGAAGAGAGTATTTCCCTCTCGCGCAGCTTAAGCGTATTAACTTTTCAAGCCGCACGAGAGGGAAATACTCTCTTCGTGGCTTGAAAAGCCCGCCGCTGATGGAGCAGACTCAGGGCTCTTCCGGACAGAGGGGAAGGGGTCGCGGGACAGCTGATTCTGCCTCTGCCGCGGCTGCAGCAGCAGAAGCCAGTTTTTTTTAAAAATTGACAGTTGATTCTGTCGCTGCCACGGCGGCAGCAGCAGCAGGAGAAGCCAGGGGTTTTTTTTTGTTTCCCTCTGTCGCGGGCCGCACAAAGCTCTCTCGCGGGCCGCGTGTTTGAGACCCCGGAGTTAGGATATACTCAGTTGGTCAATGCCCCTACTCATGTAAAAGGAAACAAACTGGACCTGATCTTCGCTCCACAAGCTGTCCTCAACCCCATGCACAAGCTGGATCTATCCATCAGCCCAGTACCATGATCCGACCATAGCCTAATAAGATTCCAGATGCCGTTGCACCCCAACAAAAATAGTACCCAGGCCTCAAGCGAATCCACCACAGCATCATCAAAACGCTTCCGGCCATTCAACAAGGAGGAAATCCTGGACAGAGCCCAGCCTCTCCATAACTTGCCAGCACAGAGCCTCGACGACATGATCTCCACATGGAATGCAAGCCTGGATGCCGTAGTCCAACTACCCCCCATCAATAAGTCAGCAGGAAGAAGAAAGAATGCTCCCTGGTACTCTCCTGAGCTACGGACGTCGCTTCTCCATCTCAGAAAGCTTGAAAGACGTTGGCGTCACTCATGATCAGCTGAGAACCACGAAACATACACTGCTCACCTGCCAAGACATCGCTCAGCAGTCACAAAGAGAATGAAGCAATTCCACGCAGAGATATTACAGCGCTCCCTAAATAAACCACACGAGCTCTTCAGCCTAATTAAGACCCTAACGAAGGAGCCTTCCCCCACGCAACCAAGCCTTCCTGACCCTCAGGAATATGCTGACTACCTGCAGGCCAAAACAACCCAGACCAGCATGTCCTCCTCACACGGGACACCCCACCCAACCCCTCCACCCATCTTGACGCCATCCACGAAGGACACCCAGCACATCATCACCGCCTTTCTCTGCCCCAACTGAAAAAGGCATCCAAGACATCATCACCGCCATAAACACCACTACAGCACCTAACGACCCTTGTCCAGCATTTTGGATAAAATCCCTGCGTGCTGACCTCAGCCCTTTTCTATCCAAACTCAGAGGACTATCATTCTCGACTGGGATTTTCCCCCAAAGCCTGAAGCAAACAGCCATCAGACCACTACTAAAAAACAGCAAGTTGGACCCAACAAAGATGGACTCCTACAAGCCAATTTCAAGGATTCCTCTTCTGGCAAAAATCATTGAGAAGGTCGTACAACGCCAACTTCACCACCACATTGAGGCTAGCGCACCCCTCGACCCCTGCCAGCACGGATTCCGGGAATCGCATGGTGTGGAAACCCTGTTGACCACATTATTCAGCACATTAACCATTGGGTTGGACAACATCAGACAAGGGTTTTCCCTGATCTTCTTGGACATTGCAGCAGCCTTTGACACTGTGTGCCACGAAATACTCCTGACACGTCTCAGGGAGAAGGGCGCCCAGGGTACTGCGCTAACCTGGTGTGCATCGTACTTAACAGACAGATGGCAGCATGTTCGTGCCGGCCCCTCCACCTCCTCACCTTTCCCGCAAAAGAAAGGCGTGCCACAGGGATCCTCACTCTCAGCCCTACTATTCAACGTCTACATGCAGCCCATTTGCAACCTCATCCGCTCTTTCAATATCAATTGCCTAATCTACGCCGACGACATGTTACTATGCATGAATATCTCGACAGATCATCCAGACCTCTCACCATTATCCGCCTGTTTCAATGCTGTCATGGATTGGCTACACACGCAGAAGCTCAGAATAAACTTTAAAAAGACAGTGGTCCTCTTTATCACCAGGAACCCAACATTCACTCCGCCCACCTCACTGAAGGTGCGAGATGCAGAGCTCCTCAGCAAGCCCATGGTTCGGTACCTAGGGGTCACGCTGGATCAACAGCTCAATATGAAGGCCCAAATAAGCAACATGGTCAAGGCGATCTATAACAAAATTCGGACGCTTCGCCACCTGCGACAGCTGCTTGAGCCAGAAGACTTTCAGACAGTCTACCAAGCACTAGTAATTCCACATTTCGACTATGCGAATGCCACATTACATGGTCTCCTGAAAAACACGCTGAATCCTCTGCAACTGGCGATGAATGCAGCCGCCAGAATCCTGCATGGAGCCTCCAGGAGGGAACATATAACCCCAATTATGAAGCACCTGCATTGGCTCCCGGTCCACTGCAGGATCTCCTTTAAGACTCTAATGATGACCTACAAAGCCTTCAACAAGTGCTCCTCCACCTACCTTACAGATCTCATACAGACCACCCCCCTCAACAGAGTAAGGAGATCAGCCGCCGTCAATACCCTGAAACTCCCGAGGGTGATCACAAAATGCTCGCAGGCAACTAGAAACAGAGCTTTCGCCCTATATGCACCCACATGCTGGAACGCCCTGCCACCTGCCATCTGGGCTATCAATGATCTCACCCAGTTTAGGAAGGCATTGAAGCACTATCTATTCCTCCAGCACTACACCGAACCTGAGGATAACCCGCATTCAGTCACACTCTGGACCCAGGTTGACACCCCCGACGCAGCCACTCCACGAGTCTGCAGCCCAGCCCGCTAGACCCCGATCCCCTCGACGGGTAGAGGTATACTCCCCTGCCTTGTCACCATGTATATAGCAGAGCCAATGCGTAAATAATGTCGAGCTGTCCTCATAACATATGACAGCAAGTTACCATGCACATAGTTACCCTGTTAACCCTGTATATAATTCCCTGTTTATTGTAAGTCCAGTGTAGGCCTGCCTGCACTGCACAAATCTGTTACCTGTAAACCACACTAATTTTTAAAGAGCACGGTATAGAAGAGACATTACATAAATAAATAAATAAATAAAATAAAAATACAAAAGTCACTGAAGATCTAAAAAGCAAGTCTACCATATCATAACAACATCAGCTTCTAAAATTAACACAATAAGGAACCTACGTAGAAAAGAGCAGCACCATAAATATTGCAGTGGGTCTTAGAATATCCTTACACTTATTTGGAAAACTGAACAAGCCGGATTACTATAGATCCAACAAAGAAACACCATGCTAACAGAACACATAGTCTTGGACACTGTGATAAGGAAGCTTATCATAGCTCAGGAAGGAGCTATAGAAAAGGTGAAGTGACTCTGAACAAGCAACCTGTCAGTTCTGGTAGAAATAAGAAAACAGAATTTTCTCATAAAAGACTACCAGTCCCAGAATGCACCAGGTTTCCAGCAGCCATTAGAGGAGCTGAAGTGGGGAAACGTGTGTTCAATCAGGAGGGCTATGAGGTAATCCCTAAGCACTCATCTCAAAGGGCAGGGTCTGATTCAGCACAGCTGCGCTGTGTTAGGGAGGAGCACTCATCTAAGCAGAATAAAGGTAGAGTTTATTCTACAGAGAAGCAGCTTGAGCTTGATCATCTTCATCATCAGGAGGATCATCAGAAGCAGAAGCCAAACCGGACGGACAGAGAGGGAAAGAAACCCTTTGGAAGAAAGAGGAGAAAAGCCTTTGAGAGGTCTAGAAGAGTCCAGAACAGTACGTATACTGGGAGGCATTCCAAGGGCCAGCATACACCATTGGACTGGGGAAAGCCAGAGGAATGGTGCTGCAGAGCTAGGAATCTCCAGACGGTACCTGTGAGGGAGACAGCTGCACGTGGAAGGGACCCTAAGACCCGTGCCAGAAGGTATGTGAAGAGAGATCCAGTGTCCAGGGATCTGGATTGGAAGGCTGGACATAAGAACTGAACTACATACTGGCCAGGCTATATAGAGAGGAACTCTAACAGCAATGGAAGCTCAGGTATGAACACTGATCTATGCCCTAGCTATAACCTTGAAAGACAGCAGGGAAACAAGTATTCTCCTGAAAGTGCTCCATTGGGAGATTCATCTGTGCCAATCCATGATATTGAACCCATGCTTGTTGAAGAAGAGGGGGTGATAGCAGATGAAGAATCTGTTTACATGGACTGCTCTCTGTCTAAACTCCTTTGGTGATTTTCTGTTATAAAATACAGCAACCATCACAAAGAAATACAAACTTGTTCTTTAATCTACTCAGAAAAGCTCTTGAGTAGGATTTTTAGCCACGCAGTAGAAAGCAAGCCAGCTAAGGGGTTTCAGCTGGATAACTGCTAGCAATTGAGCCTTACCTAATTGCTTGTGAGCTAGGAGAGAATCACTTCTGAATCTATGTGGGAAGATATAAGAAGTTAACCTGAAAAGAACAGTTTTTTTTCTTTCTTTGTAGCTTTTGGTTTGTTGTTTGATACATGCTAAGAAAATATTAGCTAAGCCTACAGAAAAGACCAGTTTGTTATCAACCAGGTCTTATTTCTTTTGCTTTGACTGCCTGACAAGTTCAAATGTTGTTTTCCTGATTTTTTTTTTTTTTCAAGTTTAACACTGAAAGCAAGTAACCTGATTTATGTGCTACCAAGCATATCTGTGTTGGGAGAAATAACCCCATAAATAAATATCTTATTGGCTTTACCCAAAAGCACAACTAATTATTGTGAACAGCTGTGTCTGGTGTGAATGAACTGCATTGCCCACAATCCCTTGCAAATCATATAGATATATGCACTTGCCAAGACTGTGAAGATTCTCACCCAGGCAGCCGTCTGACAACACACAGGCAGAACACAGTTAGACCCTCACCAAGTACAGAATAAATTATGACAAGCTCAAAATACAAATATGTAGACAAAATTAAATTGAAACCCCAATCTAGTTTCTGCATGCAGTGCAACACAAACAATAAAAACAGTGATGCATTTCCCCCTGTACTGTGCAAAATATAAAAATGGCATATATAAAATCCAAAAATCGATATATTCCAGTCATTAAACTGAAAATAAATTATTTACCTTTATCGTCTAGCTATTTAATTTTTCTAATTACCTTGGTCCTGGTATCTGGTTTCTGCATCCTTTGTCTTCTCTTAACTCTTTTCCAGAGTCTGCAATCCACCTACTACTTCTCTCCACTCCTGTCTTCTTCATTTGCTCCCCTGCACCCATCTCTGACATTGATCTTTTTTTTCAGATTTCTTCCATTTATTTTTCTCTCTTTATCAACTCAGATTTCATTTCTCTTTCTTATATCTAGTGCTCAATCTTCTTTTTACAACCTTCTCACTACATCACTCTATCCTTCCCCAGCCACTCTTTCCTTTCTCTTTCACTCTTCCATCCTCCCTGTGTTCAGCATCTATCCCTTTCTCTCCTGCCATCTTGTCTTTCCCTCTCTCCCCAATCTTGCACTTCTCATTTTTTGCTCATCCTATCCCTCCATGTCTAGCATTTCCTCTCTCTCCCTCTCCTCCAGCATTTCCCCATTTCACCCCACCCCATGTCCAGCATCCCCCTCTCTCCCCACCCCATATCCAGCATTTGCCATCATTCCCCCATGACCTCCACCCCATGTTCAACATCTGCTCCCCGTCCCTTTATGGCCCCTACCCCATGTCAGCATCTGCTTTTTATCCCTCTAAACCCTCTACCATATGTCAGCATATACACACACTCCATATCCACCATCTGCACTCTGTCCCTTTATATCCCTCACCTATGTCTGCCTTGACCCCTCCAGCCTATGTCCAGCATCTGTCCACCACCTCCTACCTGTGCCCTGCATCTGCTTTCCACCCCCTGCACTGTGTCTCCAATATTTGGCTTCACCCCCCCCCCCTTTGTGTCCAGTATCTCTCCTATGTCATCCCCTCCACATTTCCTATTTAAGATCTGCCCTCTGCCGCCCCACATATGCAACATTTGTCCAGCATTTCCCTTCCAGCCATTCCACCACCCCCCTTCTGTCCATTTGTTCAGCATTTCCTTTTTGGCCATTCCACCCCTCCTCCTTTGTGTCCATCTGCTCAGTATTTCCCTTCCTGCCATTCCATACCCCTCCTCTATGTCTCTTTGCCCACCACTTCCTTTCCAGCCATTCCACCCCCCACCTTGTGTCCATCTGCCCAGTATTTCCTTTCTGGCCATTCCACAATCCTTACCCCCCCCCCCTTGTGTCCATTTGCCCAGCATGTCTCTTCCAGCCATTTCACCTTCTCCCTTCATGTCCATCTGCCCAGCTTTTCCCTTCTGGCCTTCCACACACCCTTCTGCCCCCTGCCCCCACCCATGCCTTTTCTGTTCCATGCTAGGAAGGCTAGTCTGGTCCTGCCCCCTCTCTGATGCATGTTTCGTGTCAGATGGGACAGGGCAAGACCAGCCTTTCTAGCATGGAAGTGCTTACCCCTGCGAGGTTTTTTTTTTTTAAATCGCTTTGACTCTAGTGAAAGGCGGTATATAAATCCAACTAAACCAATCAATCAGAAGCCAGTCCGCCATGACTGCTATTACTGCAGGCACAGAAAAAGCAATGGAAGCAGCACAGACTACAAGCTCCATATTTTGAATTTTCACTTTGTATTATATGTTAATTGTTATCTCTGTGTTTTGTCTCGACTTAACTAGATTGTAAGCTCTGACGAGCAGGGACTGTCTCTTTTATGTCTGTACAGCACTGCGTATGAATGGTAGCACTACATAAATGATAAATAGTAGTAGTAGTAGGATGGGAGGCAGGTTGTTACTGAATCGACAGAGAGATAGCTCATTTGGGAGGGCAATGCCTCCCATTGCCCCACCAAACTATGCCCATCTGCTAGACATGGGGGGAGATAGAAAGACCCTGAATGGAGAGATGGGAAAAGTGGAGATGTTGGGCATGGTGAGAGGAGAGAATTAGTCAAAGACTGGGTAATAAGAGGCTTGGGATGGATAGAGAGGGAAGGGAACAGGAGGGCTGGATCCGGGAAAGTGATGGAAAGCAGTGGGTAAATGCAGTAAACCGCAAGACATTAAAGACTATATGGCAAAAATGAGAGAAAAAAAACTGAAAAAAAGAGATCATTGTTAAAGACTAATGTAGGGGAAGAAGTGAAGACAGATGGAGACAGAAGAAATGGCATATGGACAGGCAACCCAGCAAACATTTAATAGAAGACAAAAGAAAGCAGAAATAAGAGCCTGGGACCAAAACAATTACAAAAATGAAATGGCCAGAAAACACAATAGAAAAAAAATACTTTTATTCAGTGATTGGAATATTTGAGCTTTTGGATGGTACATTTGCCAGAACTGGTGTTAGATGTGGCTGCAGCCCATCTCAGGGCAGAAATTAGGGGGGAGGGGGGTCTTCAAAGCCCACTAGCAGATCTGTGCCTTCTTTAACTTCAGGCTCATGCACACTGCCTCCAGCCATTCAATATCTGTTCATATACATTGCCGCCAGCCACACCCACACACTGCACCCTGTAGTAAAGGGGAAAAACACCAGAATGGCATTAATAATAAAGGTGTCGATTCCAAGTGATTATTCTGTGAATCATGTGGAGAGTGAAATGTGAAATCATGTCAAGAAAATGTGACAGAAATATTTCCCATCATATTGGGAACCACAGCCCTGATTAAGAAGAATTTCCAAGCACATCTTGATAAGTAGCATATACATGTTGCATCTTATGAACACCAGAAGGAACGATGCAAGTATTACGGTGAACATTAGCAGTAAATTTGAGAAATTGAGATCATGCTCTACATACCTTGACTTAGGAGTGAAGTGAAGTTCATGACTGTCACGGAATGAGCCAAATTAATCCATTTGGAGAAATTTTCCCCCAGACACAGTGCATGCACCCGCACCCACACTGAAAATGTTCTAGAAGCTGTGTATGAATATTAACTTCCAAGCCTGTATGTGTCAGGCATGATGAGTACATCAGATAATAGATTTACATATTTATATGTTTATATTTCTGTTTGAGTAATAATTTTATTTGATTACCATCTGGGGGGTGGTCACTTGAATTTTCAGCTGCTAACATGAGATCACATTACAAAAAAAATTGGGAAGCACTCTAAATGATCTGATTGTGAACCTGTCAGACTGAGATTTTATGGGTTAACTGAACAGATCTTTTGGTGGACTTGCAGAAAATTAAGATTGATGGAATGAAGATTCAAGTGGTTCTGGTTGTAAGGAGTTTAAGAGTAAGAATAGATTATACCCTTCAATTTAAGCATCATATTGGTGAAGTTTTTTTTAAATTAAGGCTTTTACACAAGCTTCAATAACTTCTCTACAAGGACCCATTTTGTTCAGTGATACAATCTTTGATCCTTAGTAAACTGAATTCCTGCAATTCAGTATTGTGTGGTTTGCCTTTGCCTTTTCCTCTTCCATTGCTTCAGAATTCATGTGTGAGATTGTTTCACTGTAATATTAGCTGAAATTCATTGGTTGCCTATTAAGCGATTATATTTACTTGAAGATCTGCTGTTTGTGGTTTATTAAACATTTGATATACTGCTCTTTTGGGTTACCAGAACGATTTACAAAATAAAACAAGTTAAAACAATTAAAAATAGGATTCATAAAGCATTGCAAGTTGAGGATCCCTGTTATCTTAAGAAATTGCTTGACACTGCAGTTGAGGGAAAGATTTTGCAGTCTTCTGACACAAATCTATTGTAGGTCCTGCCTGTGGCTAAAGTAAAATTGATGACAACCCAATGCTTGGCCTTCTCGGTTTCTGGGCCTACTGTCTGGAATGCTCTGCCTATTGATTTCCTCTTTCTAGAAGAAACTGAAGGCTTTATAGTTTTATCAGGCTTTTGAGAGGGTGGGATCTTGAGTTTATTGTTCTTTTTATGCAGATTTAACAGCATGTTTACTAAACTGCATTAGCAGCTAATGCAGGCAAAATGCAGATAATGGAGCGATTTTCTGCGCTATCTGCAGATTGTGCGTTATCCATCTGAGTGGGCGGGATTAGGGTGGAGAGCGAACGTATCTGCAGTGCGGTTACCACGGGTCCCAACAGCTCACAATAACTGTTGGATTTGCAGACTACACAGGTACAGATAACATCACCACAATGGGTGGCGTTAGCTGCATCCACGATGCTGCCCGACCATGTTCTCTGCACCTTTGATGCATTATATGCTGAGGAATTGCTGTGCATGACCCCAGCAGATAATGCATGGGTTTTGCAGCTAACATGGCACTATTGCCACTTTTTTTGCATGTTAGCTGCAAAAGCCTAATGTGGTTTAGTAAACATGCCCCTTATTCCAATATGGATTGTTGTCTTATGGCACCATTTTAAATATTTTAGTTGATTTATTAGTTTAATTCTATGGGTTTTTTAAATGTTTTATTGCAGTTTTTGTTGTACTTCGCTTAGGTCAAGCATATGTTTGGATTATTTGTAATATAAATTTTATTATTATTGTGGTCTTGGGCAAGCCACTTAACCCTCCATAGCCCATGTTCCCTGTAAAATAGTTATCTCCAAGTTATAATGCCCTGTTCAATGTAATTTCAGTTTGTTCAATGTAAACCGCACTGATGCAGAATAGCACGGTATATAAGAGAATGTAAATAAATAAATAAAATAAATAAATTAGTGAAGTGAGCAGTTGGGAAAAGATATTGAATGTGCAGAAGCGGGTTGTCCGCTCTGAATTGCATAGACTTTCATTAATTGAATATATTCGACGCCAGCAGATTCCTCGTGGCCTGAGATTTTTTCTTTTCTTTTCCATTAACATTCATCTATGGGTAAACATAACCTATTGTACAATCATCATAATCTCTTTTCAATTTCTTCATTTTAATTTTCTTTACTTCTTCCCGTAAATGCTTAGATTGTCATGTAATGTCATCTTGTTGTTGTTGAAACTTATCTGCAGGCTCTGTGGTTTTCATAGCTGCCAGCATAGATTCTACGTCTTTATTCAACCCCTCCAAACTGATCTTAATTGTATCTACCACCAATACCATCAGATCAAGGGAACATTTATTAAGATTTGATTCAACTTCTCCAAAACGTTTGGAGGGATTGAATAAAGACGTAGAATCTATGCTGGCAGCTATGAAAACCACAGAGTCTGCAGATAAGTCTATGCAATTCAGAGCAGACAACCCACTTCTGCACATTCAATATCTTTTCCCATAAGAACATAAGATATGCCATACTGGGTCAGACCAAGGTCCATCAAGCCCAGTATCCTGTTTCCAACAGTGGCCAATCTAGGTCATACGTACCTAGCAGTTTCCCCAAAAGACACAGGTTCCACAATGCTTATACTGGGTCAAGCATTGATATCCTGGGTCCCTTCTTAATAATGGTTTATGGACCTTTCCTCCAGGAACTTGTCCAAACCTTTCTTAAACCCAGCTATACTAACAGCCTTTACTACATCCTCCGGTAACAAATTCCAGAGTTTGATTACACGTTGAGTGAAAAAATATTTTCTTTTATTAGTCTTAAATAGTTTACCCTGTAGCTTCATTGCATGTCCCCTAGTCTTTCTATATTCTGATAATGTAAACAATCGATCTACGTTTACCCGTTCCACTCCGTTCATTAATTTATAGACTTCTATCATATCTCCCCTCAGCCGTCTCTTTTCCAGGTTAAAGAGCCCTAACCTTTTTAGCCTTTCTTCATAGGAGTATCCTTCCATCCCCTTTACCATTTTGGTGGCTCTTCTCTGAACATTTTCTAATAACGCTATATCCTTTTTTAAGATACGGCGACCAGAATTGCACACAATATTCAAGGTGCGGTCTCACCATGGAACGATATAGAGGCATTATAATATCTTTTGTTTTATTTTCCATTCCTTTCCTTATGATACCTAGCATTCTATTTGCTCTCTTGGCTGCCGTTGCACACTGGGCATTCTATTTGCTCTCAACTGCTCACTTCACTAATAGACGTAGACTCATTTAATAGGCTTTCTACATCACCATTTGTATCCCATATTAAACTTTGGCATAGATATATTGATGATGTTTTTGTACTCTGGAAGGGGTCTGTGGAGTCTTTGGAGCAGTTCTATTGCTGGTTGAATGGGTTGGACCCTTTCATACAGTTTACCTATATGTGCCATAGGGATGTGATAGCTTTTCTGGATGTTTTGATAAGATGGGGCAGAACTAGCTGGAAAACCTCCATATATAGAAAAATCTACTGATAGAAAAACACTCCTTCATTATTCTAATGCCCATCCTATGTGGTTGCGGGATGGATTACCTTTTTCTCAATTTATTAGATTTTGAAGGAATTGCTCTGATGTTTCTGATTTTAAGTTCAAATCCAAGGGTTTGATGGCTGACTTCAGAGCCAGAGGTTATCTGGATGTGGTAGTGGATCATGCTTACCATCGGGCTTTGTTTAATAACAGAGCTTTGTTGTTGCATTCATGTGAGAAAGAAAAGAATGTGGTCGATGATGGGTGTATAAACTTTATATCTAAATATTCTTTGTTTAGTTTTCGGATTCAGCAAATTATTCTAAAACATGCAAATGTTTTGAGAGGAATCCCCGGGTTGGTTGATAAACAGACTCGATGAGTGTGGTTGCGTGATCAAAACTTAAAAGAAAAGTTGAGCCCTGCATGTTTGCGTCCGCTGGTTCCTAAGTGTGAGGAGAAGATAGAACAATTACCACAGCTCCTGTGACCAATCTGCTCTGTGTCATGTGACATTCAGGTATGTTCATACAATGGTAAGGATTATAGACTTAGGAGAGAGACTTCTTGTGGATCCACATATGTTGTGTATGGAATTCGATGCCTATGGGCTTTTGAATGTGGGGAAGACTGTAAGATCTTTTAGGATAAGAATGAATGAGCATAGAAGTTGTTTGAATTGTAAAAGATGTGAGGCTCCTATTGTGCAGTACTGTTTAGAGGAAGGTCATGTTTTTAGTGACTTACGTTGCTTTTGCATTTATATACTGGAAGCAGGGAGAAGAGGTCGTACTAGGGAACAAGCTTTGATTGTGTGTGAACAACAATGGATTTTCCGATTGCAGACAGTGATTCCAGGGTGTCTCAATCTGCAAATTGATTGGGGGTGCCTGTTTGTGAATCCATTGTTTGGTTCTGATTTTGTTTGTGATGTCTCTTTAAGTATTTAAAGGTAGGATTGTGTGGTAGGTCGCATGTGCGGCATTTTTAGCTGGTCCGGTTCTGGTGAAGTATGGCCGTGATTGAATGTTAGGCATGATTTAGTAGTTTTGTTTAAAGAGGGGTTCTGATATTCATATGGTTATTTGTTTTCTTGACTATGGGGATTATTGAGGGCCTTATTTTTTGTTCTTTGTCTCTTGACAGTGATAACTTATTACCCCTTGAAGAAGCATTTAGCGAAACGCTTAATGGGCACCGTGGAGAAGCGCTGGGGTGCAGGCGCAGCAGACCTTTGTTGCCTGATCTCTTGGAAGCTGTTTAAGATAAGTTTTTGCTGAGAAGCTCTCAATCTGTTGGGCTTTAGTTCAAATTTGTTTTATTAATTTCCACCAGCAAAATACAACAGGCAACTGAGTATATAAAAAAAAAACCTAATACAACCACACTGGTATGAAAAGCAGGAATATGCGTACAAATGTAATACACTGTAGGCAGACAGAGGAAGGGAGCATTATTGACAGCCACAAAATACATACAAATTAGCATTGAAGGCAAACCCCCAGGGCAGTCCTAGGAAAGGGGGACAATACAACCCCCCCATCCCATGTCGCCCACTATCTTCCCCTCACCGACACAGTACGTCAGTCCCAGCCTAGAGATCTGGGCAAGCCCAGGGTGTACTCTTCTCCCAGGCCTGACCATAGCCAAACAGCTGAGACGTACCACCTCCCTCAACGGGACAGCATACCTCCCCTCACACAGTCTGCAACCGTACAACCCTACCCCCCCACATCCCTCACCCCCCCCCCCCATATGGCATACACACATCACACATCATCCAAGCGAGTAGACATTTACCCCAACCATCAGACGCAGCCTATCCATCAAGGACCACCCAGGATCCTACTACGCACTCGAACCGGTAGGAGAGAGAGATGGAGCCCCCAACCATCCAAGAACCTCTGCCAGCGCCCCGGGTGCCCAGCAGCATACAGCCGGTCCAAGAGCAGAAGTTCGTGAAGCTTCACTCTCCAAATACCATACACAGGCCCCGAGGCATCCAGCCACTTCTGCAGTATCGTCAGACGAGCAAGCAGCAACACCAAGCGCAACCAGTGCAGCGTCCCGGGACGAAAGCCAACCACCCACGCGTCATCCCACACATCCAAGACCACATTGCCAGCACTCAAGGGTAGGGGCCGCTGCAGACACTGAGTTAAATGACATACCACCCGCTCCCAAAACATCTGAACCCGCGGGCAAGTCCAAAACATATGCCCCAACGTGGCTCGGGCCTCATCACACCGGGAGCATCCAGGAGTGCCGGCGAGCCCTGCTCGCCACGCCCTGTGCAGAGCAAAGTATAGACGACGCAATATTTTAAACTGGACATCGCGATGAAGCACCTGCACGCTTAACTTAGGAAGGCCTGCCAAGGCACTCAGCAGCCCCTCTGCAGGAACCACTTCCCCCAATTCCGCGGTCCAAGCTCTGGCCAACTCATCCACCGGCGTTGGCTCAGCAGTCTCCCAGAGCATTTGATGGAGGTATGAGACCTTCACACCCATATCCGCCCCCCTGAGCGCCGCCTCAAGAGAAGAACTGACCTCCCCCCGCAAAGCCTCCCGAGGGACCCCCTGAAGATAACTACGGACCTGCAAGTATGGGAAAACATCCCGCGGCTCCAACGGATATTGCCGGCAAAGCTGAGAGAAGTCCTCCACCGCCCCATCCAGAGTAACCACCTGCTCCAAATTCTCAATCCCCAGCCGGGCCCACCTATCGAACACCGACCCCCCCCCACCCGGGCAAAAAATCAGCATTCCCCCGTAGCGGGAGGTAAGCAGAATAATGCATCGACAAACCTTGTGCAGTGCAGGTAAATCTCCAGGCCTTCCGAACAGGGTCTACCACCACCTCCCGAAGGACTCGATGTAGGCCCCGCACCCGCCGGGCATGGAGAAGAAACCGTGGGTGAAAGGGCCTTACTGCCTCCCGAAACAGCTCCAGAGGCGAGCAGTCCTCGAGATCCCAGAGCCAGTCCCGTGCAATACGCAATAAACACGCTACATTATATTTGCGAAGGTCGGGGAGGCCAAGACCTCCCAAAAGACGCGGTTGCTGGAGTACTGCTAAACAGAGCCGCGGCCGCCGCCCCCGCCACAGCAAGCGATTAAGCAGCACTTGTAGCTTCCGTAGATCCGTGCGCTTGAGAAACAACGGGAGTATCTGAAGCATATAAAGAATCTTGGGAAACAGGGTCATTTTATACAACGCAACCCGGCCTCCCAGAGATAATGGCAGATCCCGCCACTTGTCCACCGCCACCGAAAAAGCAGCGACTAACTTAGAAACATTGAGAGAGTATAAGTCCTGTAGTCGTGCCGGCAGATATATACCAAGGTACTTAAAATGACCGGTAGCCCACTTCAATGGAAATTCACCAGGCCACCCCTGCTGAGCCGCAGGGCCTAACAACATCGCTTCTGATTTGTCAAGATTCAAACGGAACCCCGAAGGCACCCCGTACTCCTGAATAAGCTGCAATAGGTGGGGTAGCCCCTCCCGTGGTCTGCCCAGATGCACTAATAAGTCGTCAGCAAAAGCCGCAACTCGGACTTCGGCCTTCCCCTCAGTGACACCCTGGAACCCCGTGGCAGCCCGGATTCGCAGTAGTAGAGGCTCCAGCGTCAAGACAAATAAAAGCGGAGAGAGCGGACAACCCTGTCGAGTGCCCTTCTGAATGTCAAACACCTCGGTCATGGAGCCATTCACCAGAAGCACCCCTTTGGGCTCAGCATACAGGAGGTGGACAACATCCACATAGAACCCCGAAAAGCCCATCGCATCCAGGGTCTGATACATGAAATCCCAGTTAACCCTATCGAACGCTTTCTCAGCGTCAAAGCTAATAAGCAGGGATCCCTGTTTCGCCACTTGCTCCGCACACATAGAAAGCAGGATGCGCTGTACACTAAAGGCAGCATATTGGCCACGCACAAAGCCCACCTGGTCCCCATGAATCAAGTCCAGCAAAAACTGTGCTAGCCGATCCGCCATTATTTTGGCCAATAACTTAATATCGACGTTAAGAAGCGAGATGGGGCGGTACGAACTAGGCAAGAGTGGGTCGCGCCCAGGCTTGGGGAGGATAGTAATCAGTGCCTTATTGGCTTCATAGGGAAACCGCCCCCTGCGCACCAAGTCCTCAAAGTACCCAACGAGGGGTACGACCACATCCCCGCCCAAAACCTTATAGAACTCGCTTCGGTAACCATCCACCCCGGGTGCCCGGCCCAACTTTAAATGCTTAATCCCCTCCTGAATCTCCCATCCCGATAATGGCTGACTCAAAACCCGCCTGCCCTCCTCACTAAGCCGGGGCAAACGGCAGTCTTTAAGAAAGTCCGGACCCGCCGCCGCCGGAGCCCCCTCCCCTGCATAGAGACGCCTAAAAAAATCAGTAAAGACCGCCGCGATATCTACACCATCCCGCCGAAGAGTCCCATCTGCATGCCGCACAGCCCCAATGGTGCGGGAACCCCCGGCAGGTCTCACCAGGGAAGACAATAGTCTGCCAGCCTTGTTCCCGTGTTGATATAGCCGAAATCGATAGTACAACAAAGACTTTTGCGCTCTCCTATGAAGGAGCATCTCCAGCTCTATCTGAAGCTCCCGCATCTTACGTTGGTTGTCCGCAGTCTGACAGCCCGCCACCAGTTGCTGTGCCCTCCCCAAGTCCCGCTCCAGCCGCAGGATCTGCTGATTCAGCCACTTACGCCGCTGACTAGTATAGCTGATAATGTCGCCTCGGAGGACAGCCTTACCAGCCTCCCAAAAAAGAGCAGGGGAAATCCCAGGCTGGTCATTAAGGGTAGCGTAGTCCCTCCAACGGTCCCTAAGAAACTGTTCAAAATGCCGGTCCCCACAGAGTTCCAGGGGATATCGCCATAACCGACCCCGACCCGGATTGCCATCCCTAAGTTCTAAAATCACCATTGCGTGGTCGGAAAGAACGGAGGGGCCAACCTCTGCACCTTGAATCCGACTAAATAGGGAGGCCGAGACCAAAAAATAATCTATGCGTGACCATGAGCCGTGCGCCCGAGATTGATGAGTGTATTCCCGTTCTCCCGGGTGAAGAGTCCGCCAGATGTCTAAGAGCTGATGGCCTTCGCACAGCCCCCATAGACGCCTACGGGTCCGCTGGCTCCGACCACCAGCTTGCCCGGATCGATCCATATCAACATCCAGCACTTCATTGAAATCCCCCCCGAGTATGACCTGATATCCGGTAGTGCCCGCCAAAATCCGGGTGAGAGCCTGAAAAAAGCGGGCATCGTATACATTAGGGGCATAGACCGAGCAAAGCGCCACTTTCAAACCCGCCAGCAACCCCCACACACACACATACCGGCCCTCGGGGTCAGTCTCCACTCGCTCCTCCACCCACTCCACTGAACGGGTGAACATAATGGCCACCCCCCTCTTTTTCCCTACTGCCGGGGACCCATAAACCTTAGTAACATGGCCTTTACATAACTTCCCATGTTCCTCCATGGACTGGTGGGTCTCTTGTAGCATGGCCACCCCAATCTGTTTACGTTTCAAAAGCTGAAGCACTTTATATCGCTTTATCGGGGAACCGAGGCCACAAACATTCCAAGATGCTATCCTAACACCAGCAGTCATAACAAATATGCCCAAAGACCACCACAAAACCATCAAACCAAGCTTCCAGAAGGTGAAGACCCCCCCAGCCTAGGGTCTCCCCCGCCATCCACAACCAAGGCTCACACAACGGCCGCATCCACTCACTCACATACAAACAGTCACCATCCATCTCTAGCGCATCTACCATACCCGCTACTAGCCATGCATTCCACCCACACCCCCTTCCCCCCATTCCCCCAGCCCTCCACCTCCTCCCACCCAGATCCCCCACCCCTCCCTATCCCAGCCACCTCTACCCCCCAGCCCTCCTCAACCGCTGGCCCCTCCATGACCTCCGATGCTTGCAGAACCCCCCCCCCCCGAACAGATCAGGATCCTCCCCGCTATCCCTGATGGCCAGACCCCCAGCTTATCCCCCAGCTTATCTCCCAGCCCCAGTGACCATCCCTCCCCTCCGAACACAGACAAATTCAAAGAAGAGGAACCAGCCCCAGGGGTGCCTCCAAGATCAACATATGCAGCATACAGACTGAACAGGCTGAGCAGGAGAACACAGTCCCCATCCCCATGGCATTATCCCCCCCTCCCCGCACCCACCAGGGTAACACCCAGCCGTGGGTGAACAACCTCCCACCCAGGCCCCCGATTATCCCTCCACAACCCACCATAGCTTGGGCCCCCCCCAGTGATAGGATACACCTCCAGCCAGTACAGGACCGGGGTCGTAGTGCAGTATATGATCACCCACAAGCCCCCAGGAGGTCGCAGCCAGGGGAAGCACCCACAGCGGTCCCACAAACCAATCCCCACGGGCCGCCGCGAGTGCCCCCCCCACGCCACACGAGGGCAACACATACCCCGGCCTAGTCAGCCAAACCTTGCAAATGCAGTAGTGGAGGTAATAAGTAAACCAATACTCAGTGGGAGAAAAAGAAAAAGAGAAAAAGGAAAAATTAAAGTAAAAAATGAAATAAGTCAAATGAAAAAATAAAATGCTGAAAATAAAAGAAGAAGATCCCCCACCTCCTTAGGCATATAGGTAACAAATAACCACATTAACGTTTATATAGGTAACAAAGCCAAAACGGCCCAGGGGCCAACCGAAAGCCTCTCAACCATTCAGCGGTAAGGAACCCCACAGTAGGTACAGACACCCAAGCCAAAACTAGCAAAAGTGGCATTGAGGGGTCAACGGGACCTCCGCATATCCGCCCAGACGGCCCTCCAGAGCTTCCACTACAGCCCTCGAAACCTCCGCCACCATTGACGGCGTGGCCGCTGGCTGCAGCCCATCAGGAGCTCCCTCCACCATCTTTGATTCACCTCTTCGGGTCCGCTCACGACGGGGGGTTTTTGTGGCCATGCAGGCTCTATCTGCCTGAGGCTGCGATAAACAGACGCCCCCAGCACAGGTAAGTGTGCGTCCCCCCGGCCTGCGAAGAGTAGCGCTCGTTAGCAAGGTAGATAGCCGGGGGAGAGGATACGGGCTCCGGAGCTAAGTAGGAGACGTCCTGCTTAGCCCACCATGTCACCGGAAGTCCCTCTGTTGGGCTTTAATTGAAAAATGTTTGGTTAATTTTGAGAGTGGGGCGTTCTTAAGGTCGTTGATGTGTTGGAACTATGGTGTGAGAGGTTTCCCCGTTGTCTGCCGTAGGTCCTATTTTGATCTGAGACCTTTTCTCCCTCTCTCTTTCTTTTTGGCTCTGATGTTAAAATACCATAGAAATTTTTGATAATTTAATGGAATGAGTTTTCTTAAACGGTTCTTTAAGGTCTTTGACATATGACCCAGTGATAGGGAAAGGTTCACGATTTTGAGGATATGGAGTGCCATTTCAGTTCTTGTTAGTTTGACCCAGCATACCAGATAAGGGTCTTGATGGGATGTCATATTTATCGTTGTAATAGTATGAAGTAACTGGTCAGTAGTGATTTTGGAGAAGGTGTTCCATGAAGCGACACTATCGCTGTTATCAGGTTTGTCCATCATTAAGGCTGAGTTTGGCCTAAGTTTACTCTTGTAATGGTCTGCTATCACCTGCAGGTCTAAGGTGGATTTGTGGCCTGGTGTGGTAGGGGATCTAACTAATGACTTTACAATATCAAAATGTTCCTTTGGACAGTTAAGGGATTTCATAAGATTCTTTGAATAATGCTCTCTCTTTTGGTCATTTATGCTTGTAAGGTAAATTTGGAGGGTGTTCATATATAGTGTCCTATCATATTGTGACTTGGTAACTCTCCATTTTCTTTCAAGTTTTCTTAGTTGTCTTTACAGCGATCTTAATTCTTGAGTGTACGACACCTGTGACCCTCTTTTACTTATTTTGGTTTGTGGGTTGGGTGTTAAGGCTGCTTTACTTATCACAGTGTTCCAGTTGCTCAGTATCTCATCAATTTTGTTTGCAGCTCCATTAGCATTCAAGTATGGTATGTTCTCATGTAGGAAGGTATCTTTATCAAATCTTTTAAACCGATGTTCTGCAATTTTGCTTCTTAATGCTCTATATTTGGTCTGCTGATATTCAGTGAAGAAATATATTAAATAGTGATCTAACCATGGTATAGGTTGTATCTGTATAGGAGCATTCTGGGATATCGTATGTATGTCGTTAGGTAGGAATATGAGGTCTAATTTGTTTCCTTTATAATGTGTGGTCGAATTAATGATCTGTTTAAAGCCCAGATCATCCATGGCATTCAGGAATGCAGACCCATGGGTATGATGCATAGATGGTAGGTTAAAATCACCCAGCAGGATAAGATATTTGTTAATTGGTTTGTCTGAACAGGTTGATTCCAGATTTGTGGAGATTCTGTTTGGATCTGAGGCTGGGGATCTATAAAGTAAATGGAATGCTAGATGCTTGTTCTCAGTCGTCAACATATCTAATCCATCTATGCTAATTGTTGATAAGAATGCTGCATTCAATTCCTCCTTACTTATGATGAGTACTCTGCCTCCTCTTTTCGCATGTATTGGGCAATGGGCAATGTCATAATTTGGAAGTTTCATTTAGTTGAGAAGGATAGTATTAGTTTCTAGGAGCCAGGTTTCCATAATAAACATAATGTCTGGTTTGGTGTTTTGAATGTGGTTTACTTTGATTGAAATTTTATTCCTTATTGTCCTTGCATTCACCAGGCAACATCGTAATTTAGTTGTATGAATTCTATCATCTATCCATGTGCAGAGGTTGCTGGCATGTAGAAATATGTATTAGCCTGTTAATGTTGCGATGATGGGTCCAGTTGGTTTTGCCCTTCAGCTATTCTGATTCTGTTCTGATGATGTATAATCAGTATCCATTGAGTGTACTGAGTGAGAGAGTATGTGTGCGAAACTAGTAGTAATAAGGTAACAATACAGAGCAAGGTTAAGTATACCTTTGGCTCCATGTTTCTATTATCTATAGTCTACGTGTGCTGTTCACTGTGTTCAAATAGAAAAATTGTTAAATAAATAAATTCAGAGTACTAATAGACCTTGAATCTTAATGCTTGTGATCCCAATGGTTCAATAATGCACCACAGCAGCAAAGACATCACAACAGCATACATACATACGGTGGAAAGGACACAGCTTTTATGGAGGGTTCCACGCTAAGGGCCATGCCTAAGGGCCCTCTGACAATGGCGCTTTCAATTTAAATGTCCTTACTTGGGGAGGCCCGATTGGCCTTGTGGTGGGGAGCAGGGAGGGGTTTAGCTTCCTGCTCCCTTCCCCAATGCCAATCAGGGCTCTGTTGGGGGTTCCAGTGCTGCTCCTGTGCCCCGATGGTGCTTTCAATTTAAATGTCCCAAACTTGAGCATTTTGGCAATGCAGACCAGCGATATATTTACAGGCGAAGAAATGAAGGGCCTGATTTTAAGTTGGGCAGGCTATGCGCCACATTGGCACATAGCCTGCCCTCTGACACCCCTTAACCTGGATTTTCACTTCCGTGGTGACGGAAGTGGAAATCCAGGTTTGGCTGGATGCACCGGCAGTCGCTGAGGCTAAGCGGGTAGCAGCGATTTTCAATGCTACCTGCTTAGCCCCTGCACCTGAAAGATAGGCAAGGAAAAACCTCGCTTATCTTTAAGGCACAGAGAGCTAAGCAGGTAGCATCAAAAATCACTGCTACCTGCTTAGCCCTTTCCTCCACCCCTGTTCCGCCCCGGAACGCCCCCAACACACCCCGATGCTAACTGTATAGCATCTGGGCGCATTAAAGACTTATCCAGGATTTTCCAAAGGCATTACCCGTGAAGGTGCCTTTGGAAAATCCCATATAAGGCATTTACACCAGTAACTAGGACAGTTTCCAGTGTAAATGCCTTAAAAAATGATGCCTGAAGTTTATAAGGAAAAAAAACCCTTCTTGCAGTTAAATATGGTGTAGGCCCATAATGTTGTGGGGCTGTATTGCTGCCTTGGAAGCTGGAGGTCTGGAACATATTAAAGGAATTATGAAGTCAGAGGACTATCACGGTATTTTGGAGCAAAATGTGCTACCTGGTGTCAGAAAGCTAGGTCTGGGTCGAAGGTCATGAGTCCCCCAGCAGGACAATGACCCAAAACATACATCCAAAAGTACAAAAGAATAGATAAAAAGTACAAATGGACTGTTTTAAAATGGCTAGCAATGAGTTCTGATCTCAATACAATCAAGAACCTTTGAAAAGAGCTGAAATCTGCCATTGGTAAAAGGAATCCTGGAAACATTCATCAGCTGGAACAAATCGCAGTTGAAGAGTGGGAGAAACTACCAATAGGGCAAGGGTTGTGTATCCAAATATTACTGAAGGGAGCCATTAATCCAGTCCAGGTCATATTTTCTTTCTCAGAAATTACTACATTTAAGTTGCATAGATATTTTTCCTTTTGTTGAACATACTATTAAAATATTATGACGACATGCAGTTGGAATATTTCCAATTATTTCTCAAGATATTGTACACAACATACCAAAAATGCAAGGGTGCCAATAATGTTGACCACAACTGTATTTCATGCTGGGACACATTACATTCCGCGACAGGTAATGTGGATGTACCATGTTACCTGCTGAGGTATGTAATACAGGCCTGTGCAGTAAATGCAGTGCAGTTGCTGGACATACTCCCTCCATTTATTACATAGACTTTGCACTTAACTGAACCTTAACGGTGGTAGTTAACTTGCCAAAACTGACAACCAGCTGTAGCTGCAGGAACCAGAGTCCCACTTAGGGATCTTGAAATAGCCTCTAGTATGGCATCAAAAGTTATGAGCTGGTCTGCTTTAAGCAAAGAATCCAAACTTAAGATACCATTATTCTTCTCAAAATCACCAGTGTATATGATTAAATCATCTTGCAGATATGATTTGCAGCAAAAGTGGGACTTTAGTTCCTGGGCTACACCCAGTTGTTAGTCTTTGCGAGTTTTTGTTTTTTGACATGCTGAAGTAAGATATACCTTGCTTTGAAACATGGCCATGTAGGGTTGTTTTTGTACATTCTGAAGATTTTATTTCTACTGTGCGTGTACCCTTATTTTTGCTCTACTCGTATATTTGTGTGGGTGACACAGAAAAACAGCAAGGCCACTTATGATAATCCCACAATTAAATCAGTGGGTGGGGGAAAATAGGTCCATGGGCAAATACCAGATTGAGAACAGAAGCAGCCAGAACAGAGTTCTAAGCATGTTTTTAAGTGGTAGATAAATTCAGATGATCAAATCTCTTCCCCAAGAGCTCCTGTATGTTTCACCTTGATACACTATTTGGGGATTAGTGACTTTGTCGCCCCTCAGTGCTTTTGCTGACTCCTGTCTGGCCATGTACTATTTAATTTTTGCAGCAGTATTTTGGCTAATATTTACTTATTTATTGGACTGACAGTTTCCACGTGCTCCTTTGGGCTTCCAGCTCAGTCAGAACCGGCATATGCTAATAATCTTCATTTACAACTGTTTGAGGGTTTTCCCTTTTTCTTATATCCCCTCCAACTGACCTTAGTCTAGCTATTTCAGCAACAGTTCTCGGCTAGGAGCCACAATCATTTTTCTATGATTGTTTTCCACTGCTTGATCTACTCGCAACTTTCATTGCTCAGTGCAATCTACAACCTCCTCAGTGGCTAAATTTTGCAGCTGAACATGTGGAGGCCTATTCCCTACTGGACGTCCAGCCTCTGTATGACCCCTCAAATCCCCAGCTAACTCAGCCTGGCTCTAGTAAAATGGCCAAAGTTATAAGTAGAAGTGCCCTGGATTGTTTAAAAATAAATAAATTGTTATTTTGAATATCAGCCAGAATAACTACAATATCATTATTACAAATAAATACATCATAATAAAATAAAACCAAAAAAGCAATATAGCACACCTCACAAGACCTTGATAACGCCTTATAGAAAAAGAAAATCTTCTCTAGAACAGTTATATAGCTCAGACTTCAGAACCACATAATACAATAAAATCTTTCATGGGCCTTAAATCGGGCCACTGTGGGTTGCAGTCGTGCAGAGCTATCACTCCCTCCTCTCCAGCAGATGTGAATACTACTTCTACAGCATCCCCAGCCTTGGTCGCCCAGGCAGCAGAAGATCTGACCTGGGAATCAAAGCCATGCCCAGCCCCAAGAAGTGCGTTTTCAAGTTGCGTTCACTATTTCAAAATACTTACATATTTTTATAATGACCCAAGTCACCCAAATTACAATAGCCTTAATGAAGTGAACACTGGAAAATATTAGTTTTTTTGGAAAATATAATCTATCTTAAAAACAAAGGACTTGGTTGACAGTAATTTGAGGTTCATATGGAATCCATGGAGAATAGGTTATTTGGGAAGGCTTGCTGTTGTTGTTGTTAAGTGCACTATGGTAACAGCTTCATCTGATTGCTGTAATACTTCAATTGAAATTGAAATGCCATCAGTGCCCGGTGCTTTGTTCTTTGATAGGGCTTTCAATGCTGCTTTGACTTCTTTTATCAGCAATGGTTCCTGATCATAAGGTAAAGGTTGAAACAGCTGTTGGTCCACTTGATCTTTATGGTATAATGACTCTGTACATTCTTTCCACCTTTTCTTGATCTTCTCAGTATCATTCCACATAGATCCTTGAGCATCTTGTAGCATTCCAATTCGAGGCTGGAATTTTTTCTTTAACTCTCATTAAATTCTATTCAAAATTGGAGAGAGGCTGTACCAAGAAGTTGAATCATGGAAACTGGTTATTTAGGGCCCATCCTGCTCTCCAGTTCTCTCACCAATCTTCATGTTTGCCCTGCTTTCACCATATCTGGCTATCATAGTAACATATGATATATGATGGCAGATAAAGACCAGTATGGTCCATCTAGTCTGCCCAGTAAGGTGGCTAGAGTGGTTGTAACTGCTGCTACACGCAGGTCACCCTACTCTATGCCTGTGTTTAGGGTTGTGCCTGCCTCTCTGTGCAGGTCACCCCTCCCTCTATTTATTGAAATATAAAAGATATTTAAGTTTGCTTTGATTTCATCCTCTTGCTATAAAGAGATTCGCTATGTCTATCCCATGCCATTTTGAATTCTGTCACTGTATTTGCACCTACCACCTCCTTCGAGAGGGCATTCTAAGCATCCACCACGCTTTGTCAAAGAAGTAGTGTTAGGGATGATTTTGATAATTAAATTCAACAATCACAATTTCAGGAGAGGCTAGAGGTCTGAAAATTAATTGAGGGGTCTTTGATGAAAGAGTGCAGATTCAACTAGGGTGTCTACTAGGGATGTGCAGGCAAAATTTTGCTGTGTTTAGTTCCCCTGTTATTTGCAAGATTTTTTGTTTTGTGTTTTGTTTAATTTCTGTTTTGGACGAAAAGTTAATAAAACACATTATTGCTCAACAGTGTGCACTTTAGTGAATAGTGCATGCTATCACTCAATAGTGCATACTATGGATTAATAGTGTGCATTGCTGAGTGATGGAATGCACTATTGAGCAATAGTGCATGCTAATTATGACAGACGGAAAGAGATGAAAGTTTAGATATTTTAACTTCTGTTTTAGACTGAAAATGATATGAAATGATTTATCATACAACAGTGGCATCTAGGGTGGAATTTTATAAGGAGACCCCTAGATTTATATGCAAATCACATTTGTAAAGTCTGGTATTTTAGTCATGTGAAGTGGGATATTAGAAGGGACGTCTATGAAGAATCTGGGTTGTCCAGAGTAGAACATCCAAAAATCGGGGTGAGATTGGCTGCAGTGAAGATGGGTCCCCCACAGATAGAAAGCACAGGTATATGCACGGGTATAGACATTTCACCAATGTGGAAGTCCCCAAATTGCATGCCATTGGAAGTGGCCTAGTGGTTGGGGCAAGTTACCGCAGGCCAGAAGGTCAGGGGTTCAAATCTCACTAGAGGACAGCAACCTTGGGCCAGAAGGACTGGGGTTTCTAGTCCCACAGGTGCTCCTTGTGGTCTTGGGCAAGCCACTTAACCCTCCATTGCTCATGTTCCCTGTAAAACAGTTATCTCCAAGTTATAATGCCCTGTTCAATGTAATTTCAGTTTGTTCCATGTAAACCACCTTGATATCATGAAAGGCAGTATATAAGAAATGTTAAATAAACCAAGTACTTGGATACACCAGCAGCAGTAATTCAGAAGGGGGATGACTATATTGTGAGATTTTCTTATGCTGGCCAGCCATTTCACATGCTCAAATGTGCATGTTTGGTGTATGAATTTACATGCAGGTGTCACTGGTGCCCCAGCCAAGGCCTGTCATGCTGCTGGTATTCCAAGCTCCAGGCACCTGGTCCGATTTTGTAGTCGCCATGGTGACCTGCTGACTGGGGTTTGTCAAGACCTGGTTTATATCATGCATACTTTCACTATGGGCATGCACGGGACAGAGTTTGGCCAAAGCATGGGCAGTGCAAGCAATTATGCACATAGGTTATAAAATTCTTTAATTTGCATGCATACTTGAAAAAGTAGGCACACTCATTTTAGATCAGCCCTTGGGTTGATGTAAGTGATTATGCCTTAATATATGCACGTACCTTTGCATTTCGGCTCTGTTTTAAAAAGTCAAGTAGATGTGCACTTGACTTTATAAAATAGGTGTAAATATGCATGTGAAAATGCATGTTAATTAGGTGCTAGTTTATAAAATGACCCTTCTTTTGACTAGATTTGAAGCCCATGATTGCAGGGCCCTGGGATGCACAGCTCTCAGCCAAGGTCTGTCACCATGACTGGGCAAGGGGAATTGGAGAGGATATAAAATAGGGGAAACAATTCCTGAGTAGCTGTGGATGAAGCCCATGGCATTAGATCCTAGCCCCAGCTCTGACTGTAAGAGAGCACAAAGAAGCAAAAAAATATTTTTTTTATCACTATTTTCTTTTCATGGCAACATCTTAATTCCAACATGTCCTTTTGTAAGAAATTAAGTTCTGTTTTAAAAACAAGTTGTTTGTTAAGAGCATTTGTATCTGGTCCCCAGGGTGTTCTTGTGAAAAGAATGTGCTGTACACATTTGGAATGCGATTAAGACACTGTAGCTAGCCAAGCTTAGGCCTTGCTGTCAGAGGCCATATTCACAGTCATTAGGTAATACCCATGTTGAAGCAATCATATTTTACACCTCATTGGTTAGGCACGACAGCTATGCAGAGAATGGAGTTGTGCAAACTATTCTGCTATTATGGTCTCTCTCATTTCACAGATATTCTACAACTGTGGAACCCTACCCTGCTTTACAATACACTGGGATCTACTTCAGTTTCTATTAAGAAACTCCCAGACTCTCAGCAGGATCACTGAAAGTTTCAGGGATGGTTTTTGTTCACATTTTTCAATATCAAAAACAAAATTGGAACCGCAAGATAAGTTCACTTTAGCGGGGAGAGTCTGGTTTATTACAATGCTTGGGTCTGGAATTATTAACAGATGTATCTTTAAGAAGGAAAAACCTATTTACTTGCAACTAGGACTCTCAAGTTTTATGCCATTTATTTGTCTTCCTTTCATTGTTTTATAATATCCTTGTAATTTTCCACAGTTCTTTCTTTTCCTTTAGATAATAAGCAATGAAGCTGTATTTTCCCATATTTACATGTGGGGTGTTTGGCTGTTTGGAAGAAGAATATTTACATGTTGATAATTTATCTAAAAAAGTTCATTTTCTCTTAATCTTTTTTAAAATACTGTACTTAATTTTTTACAGCTTTAATTATACATTCCACAGTTGTCACTCACTTCTGCTCAAATCTTTGTGTTACCTTGTCACTAACAGCAACCCAAACCGTTGAAGTCAGAACTAATAATGATGTGGAGTGTGCCATACTTGTCGCTGTCTAGTGAGGCTTTAAGGATCATAGTGTTGTCCTTGAAATGTTTATATGAACCAAATTTCCAGAGCACTGACAAATTAAGCACTCACTGGAGAAGGTTTGTAAAGTTAAAGTCTAATGGATTTGCTGCTATAGAAATCTCTCTCCTCACTTTCATACATAAGTATTTTGCTTGGATTTACAAACTCTTTTTTTTTTAGGAGTACCCATTTACATTTTGTTTCCATTTGGCCATCTATAATACAAAAAGAAAGCTAAAAGAAAGGATTTGGTTTTATCTACATTGTATTTATCCATGCATTTTTCTTAGGAAAATAGGTGTCAGTAGGTTTTCTTTGCTTGGTTGATCTGTGACAGAAATTATGGGATTTCTTGTATGGCTCAGACATCAGAATTAAACTGGCAAAGGAAGAAGTAGATATACATGAAGGCACATTCAGGGGCGGCCCAAAGGGGGTGCGTGGCCATGTGCGGAGATTAATTGCGGGGCCTCATTTGCATAGGGAGTCTCATTTGCATAAATATTTGCATAACGTTAACATGCATTTTTAGTAAACATGCTTCTTAATGAGTGTCTGGATAAAGAAAGACTAACCAATTTCTTCGTTACTATATTCCAGTGCCAACCGCCAGGCCCATTAGGAAGTACTATAAACACTGACCATTTAGAACTCATAGCAAATCCACCATATCATAACAGCTCTGCCAGGACTCACAAAGCACCAAACCCTACCTATCAAAAGGCAACACTGCAAATATAAACCAATACATCTCAGAGAATACCAATGCATCTCACTGGGGGAAAGAGAACAAGTGACACGGTCAAATAGAAACTATATGAACAGAACACCTCAGCTTGTTTAAAAAGCAGAACATAGACCGTCACCAAAGAACAAGGGATCACAATTTAGAAATAGGAAGACAATAATTAAACTGGGAACCCCAAAAGCCAAACTTGGGATGTACAACAACACTGGAGAAATAAAACTATAAATTAATTTCCTCTTGTACTAAACAAAACACAAAAGACGTTAACGATGCACATTTCCCAGAGCTGATATATTCCAGTTAATAAAATCAAAATAAGAAAGTATTTTTCTACCCTTTGTTGCTTGTGCATTTTCTTTTTTCAGTTGCAATTGCTCCAGTCACTTTCTTCTGGTTTCTTTGTGTCTTCTGCGAGCTGTCCATTTGTCCTTTCTTCTCTTTTAGATTTTTTTCCAAATTTTTTCTCTATATCTGCTTTAACATACTGATCTTTTCCCTTTTGCTCTTTCCTCCATTTCTTTCCTTATTCCTTTATCATCCACTCAAATTTTACCCTTCCATTCTCAATCTCCACTTACTCGTCCAATACCCGGCCCATCATAGACTTTTCTTCCCTCCCACACAAAATATCTTTTCCCCTCTCCATTCTCATGCCCCATCCCTTTCTAGTCCTCCCCCAAAATCAGCTCCCTTATAGTTCTAAACCCACCCAGCATCTGCCCCCTTCTAGTCCCAGTCTCCCAAGCTTCCACATCAGCCCATTTCCAGTCCTAGCCCCCCATATGCTGTTTTCCAGTTCCATTCCAGCCCCCCATCAGCCCATTTCCACACCAAGCTCCCCCATCAGCCCATTTCCAGCCCTATTCCAAATCCCATCAGCCCATTTCCAGTCCTATTCCAGCCCCCATCAGCCCATTTCCAGCCCTATTCCAGCCCATCACCCATTTGCAGTCCACATTCCCCTCATCAGCTCATTTCTAGTCCTATTCCAGCTCCTCATCAGCCCTTTTCCAGTCCTAGCCCCCCATATGCTCTTTTCCAGTTCCATTTGAGTCCCCCATCAGCCCATTTCCACTCCAAGCTCACCCATCAGCCAATTTCCAATCCTAGCCCCCTCGTCAGCCCACTTCATCCTAGTCCAGCCCCCATCAGCCCATTTCCAGTCCAAGCTTCCCCCCACCATCACAGCCCATTTTGTCCGTTCCCCGCAACATCACAGCCCAATTGCAGTCCGTTCCCCCCCATCACAGGCCAATTGCAGTCTCTTTCCTCCCCACCATCGCAGCCCATTTCCAGTCCGTTTCCCCCCCACCATCACAGCCCACTTGCAGTCCTCCCCCCATCACAGCCCAATTACAGTCTGTTTACCCCCATCTACATCACAGCCCATTTCCAGTCTGTTTCCCTCCCATCACAGCCCATTCCCAGTCCGTTTCTCCCCCCCCCCCACCATCACAACCCACTTGCAGTCCTTCCCCCATCACAGCCCAATTGCAGTCCATATCACAGCCCACTTCCAGTCCGTTTCCTCTCCCCCCCACATCACAGTCCATTTCCAGTTGGTTCCCTCCCCATCACAGCCCATCTAGTCCTAGCTGCCCCCTCTTCCTCCTCCGAAGAGCCCTGCGCCATCTAAGGGGCTGCAGAGGGAGCTGGGGAAGCCCGTGCGAGGCCTTGGCTCCCTCTGCACAGCCCGCCAGCGTGAAGAGCCTTTACCTTCACGCTGGCAGCTGTTTCAATGAAGCTGCGAATGCCAGGAAAGGTTAAAGGTTAAAGTGGAAGGAGCCATTTCAGAAATATACACCTGGGAAAAATCGATGGGGGATACCAAGCAAATGACATGTGTAAGTACTGGCATTTCACAAGAGGCAAGTGAAAATATCAGAACTTACACATGGATCTTGGCCATTTTGCAAACCTAGACATGCAGATACTCTTAATTAATTACAGAGGACTCCATCATTACTCTATTTTAATTCATAGGGGGAAATAAATATTGAGGGATTAAGGAGGATATCCCCCTTAATTCCTCCTGTGACGGGCTGGCCATTGCAAACACTTTTGAAAGCTGATTCATGTCTGGGAGCATATGTAAATCCAGTCCTGTCCAATTTCAAACTTGCATGTTTATTCCTTATATGAAATGGGGAATACACATGTAGATTTTGGTTCCATCCTGGGCATGGCCCAACATATCTTTTGCACTTTAGATGTGATTTTGTCACCATTGTGTAAACTGGACCTTTTCTAAAAAGGTCATTTATATGTACATGAATGTGATTATACATGTGTAAATTATGAATAGGACTTCTAAAATAACCCCCATAAGAAATAAGTATGTACATAGCAAAACTCTCAGTTTAGTGTGTCTTTGTTTCAGTCATCTGTTCGATTCATCTTTCAACTCCAAATTATTTGGGTCCATTAAAGTCAAAAGGGCAAGCAATTTTGCACTCTAACAATGGGGTTTTCTATCCATTTTTAGTCAAACTTGGTTAAAATTTGCTAGTTTTGGATAAAAAGAAACACTGTCACAAGTATTGAAATGAATCAGTCATGGCTTAGCCTTGAGTTTCAAGTCAAGGAGTTTCCCAATCTCCTTCTCAGCCCACAGATGGAATACTCTAAACTGCCAACCTCCTATTACCCCTAATGGGAAGGAAAGTTGACACTGTTGGTTCCAATTTTGATTTCATTAATTTGGCCATCAATTTTCCTGCCTTCTTGCCATATATTTATAGAATCCATCAAGCCGATACAGAGCCTGCAGCAGTCAGCATTTTTCTAAAGGCTGGCCACTGTAAGTAAAATGAAACTAGATGGCTTCCGGTGACATCACCGAACCGCATGGACAGCTGAAAACAAGCTCCGCCGTTCATCCCCGCAAAAGTGATTAATTTCCCCCAAAATAAAGCGTTATAAGCACCCCAAGAGGAGTGTAACGGTCACTAGGAGCGGAGGCTGGAAGAATGACGACAGCGAGGAAAAAGACGGCAGATATAAGAGAATACATGTGTGCGGCGGTCAGAGGAGAGCAGAGAGAAGGAGGAAAACTGGGAGCGTACACTGAGGCTGAGGCTGAAGAGCAGTTGAATACCTTGGAAGAGGTGCAGAGCAGAAGTGTCGTGGTGCAGATTTCAAAGGAAGAGCTCTGGTCATGGTTTGGTGAGCTGAGGTCTGAAATGGCGGGATTCAGAAATGATATGGAGGTGGCCATAATGGAGTTTCATGCTGATGTGCAGGAGCTGGGGAAAAGAGTGGAGGAAGCGGAAGGGCAAGTGGAAGAGGTGCGAAACAATGTGAGTGCAATAAACAAAGCAGTGAACAGTTTGGAAGCTGCGAAGGAACAGATTGAGCTAAAGCTGGAAGATTTTGAAAATCGTGCTAGAAGGCAAAATCTCTGAATAAAGGGGGTGCCGGAACATGAGGATCACAGAGACTGTGAGCAGACTGCATGAGGCATATGTATGGCGGTGCTGGAGGAGCCCGAGGATGGAGGGCAGACACTGGAAGTTAAAATAGACAGAGCGCACTGCACGCTGGGCCCAAGGAGAGGCACCACAAGACATTATTATTTGCCTCCAGGACTTTAAAATTAAGGAAAGAATAATCAATAAGGTGAGGGGAGCAGGCCCCCTGGAGTGGAAAGGCAATAAGGTTGCAATTTTTGCAGACTTAGCTGCAGCCACGCTACAGCGCCGAAGAGAATGGAGAGGATTTACAATGAGGTTAAGAGAAGAGAACATTAAATATAAATGGCTCTACCCCATGGGAATTGCGTTCACCAGTCAAGGCATCACAAGGCGGGCGTTAACAGTAACACAATTGGCAGCAGAGATGAAGGAGGCAGGAGTGACACACTTACCAGAGGTGGGAGAAGTGAGAAAACCTGCAAATGGACAGACAACAAGATGGCAGAGAGTGGAGAGCAAAGAGAGAAAGAGTAAACGCGTGATGCAAAAAGGAAAGGACATGGGACTGAGTAAATAAGCAAAGAGAAATGGAAAATCATAGAAAACAACAGCAAGGTTCAAGAAGCCGCAAAGAGAGACTGAGTTTGTGATGTGAGGGGGGGAGAGGGGTGTAAAGCATAGTTACTTACCTGTAACAGGTGATCTCTGGGAACAGCAGGAATTAGTCCTCACATATGGGTACGTCGGAACCGACGGAGCCTGCGCGGGAAAGCTCCCCAGCTTCCCAGAAAGGAAGCTTTTGGGGCCTCCCACAGCGCATGTGCGCTGCCTTCCCGCCTTCCTGACCAACTCTCTCAGTTCGAGTTTAAAGCTGAGACAATAGAGAGAGGAAAGGAAAGAGAGAGAGAGAGAGATACAACTCCTAGGGGAGGTGGGTGGGTTGTGAGGACTAATTCCTGCTGTTCCCAGAGATCACCTGTAACAGGTAAGTAACTGTGCTATCTCCAGGAACAAGCAGGAATGAGTCCTCACATATGGGGACTCCCTAGCTAAGATGCCGGGGAGATCCCCCCCCCAAGGGTTCCTCATCTTCCTATTGATCTCAGGCATCCATTCAGGGAAGGTGGGCAGGAGTTGTTTAAGAATGGAAAAGGTGTCTGAGGACAGCCTGACCAAACAAGGCATCCCGGCGGGAGTCCTTGTCCAAGCAGTAATGGGCTGTGAAGGTATGAACCGAGGCCCAGGTGGCTGCTCGACAGATCTGATCAATGGATACAGAATGAAGATGAGCCATAGATGTGGCCATGGCTCTGACATTGTGAGCTGTGACATGGCCTTCCAGAGAAAGGTTCTTACTCTGGTAAGCAAAAGAAATACACTGAGCAATCCAATTGGACAGTGTTCTTTTTGAGACTGGAAGTCCTAAATGAGAAGGATCAAAAGCAACAAAAAGTTGAGAAGACTTTCGATGCTGCTGTGTCCTGTGGAGGTAAAAGGCAAGAGCTCTTTTACAGTCTAGAGTATGAAGGTTCCGCTCTGCATTTGATGCATGAGGAGCTGGAAAAAAGACAGGTAAATATACCCCTTGATTAAGATGAAAAGATGAGACCACTTTAGGCATAAAGTGGGGATTTGTCCTAAGGACTACCTTATCATGATGGAACCTTGTATAAGGTGGATTAGCCACTAAAGCCTGCAGTTCACTGATGCGGCGAGCAGAAGTGATTGCAATAAGGAAAATGACTTTCCAGGAAAGGAATTTTAAGGAGGTAGTGGCTAAGGGTTCAAAGGGTGGCTTCATAAGCTGACCAAGAACCACGAATGGGAGGCTTAGTTAAAGTTAGACCTCTCATGAATCTTGCAATAAGAGGATGAGAGGAAACAGATTGTCCATTGATAGGCTGAAGAGATGCTGCAGTAGCACTCAAATGGACCCTTACAGAATTGGTTTTAAGTCCTGCATTGGAAAGATGCAGGAGATATTCGAGTAAAGAATTTAAAGGTAGTGCTAGAGGGTTAACACCCTTTTCAGCACACCAGATGGAAAATCTTTTCCATTTAAAAGCATAGGAACGCCTGGTGGAAGGTTTCCGAGATGCATGGAGGATATCCTGCACTTGTTGAGAAAGATTGAAGTCTTGAAGGTCTAGGCCTTCAGTAACCAAGCTCTGAGGTGAAGGGATTTGGGGTTTGGGTGCCACAAAGTCCCCTCCTCTTGAGACAGAAGGTCTGGAGCAGCTCCTAGATCCAGGGAGGGTGCCTGGGAGAGATGCAGAAGTAGAGGGTACCACACTTGGTGTGGCCAGCGTGGAGCTATGATGATCATAGATCCTTGATTCCTCTGAAGTTTGAATAGAGTCTTGGGAATCAAGGGAATGGGTGGAAAGGCATATAGGAAGGCCTGACCCCAATGAAGGAGGAAGGCATCCTTGGCCTGAGCTCCCTGACACGGAATCCTGGAACAGAACCGGGGAAGTTTGGCATTGTACAGACTTGCAAAGAGGTCTATGTCCGGGGTTCCCCATTCCTGAAAGATTCTGAGTACCTGATCCATGTGCAGGGACCATTCGTGTGGAAGCAGAACTCGACTGAGTCTGTCTGCCCAAGAGTTTTGGATTCCTGGGAGGTACACTGCCAGGAGATGGATCTGATGCTCTCTGGCGAAGGCCCACAGTTTTAGAGCTTCGTTGCAAAGCGACAGAGAGCCAGTCCCTCCTTGTTTGTTTATGTAGAACATGGCTACTTGATTGTCGGTATGAACAAGAACTGTCATGTTGATGAGGAGGGTATGAAAGACCTTGAGAGCAAGGAAAATTGCTCGCAGCTCCAAAAGGTTGATATGAAGGGTGGTCTCCTGTGGAGACCAAGTGCCCTGAGTGGAGAGGTCTTGGAGATGAGCTCCCCAACCTGCTTGGGAGGCATCTGTAGTGAGAGTTGCTTGGGGTAACAAAGGTTGGAAGGGGGCCCCCAACAACAGATTTTGAGTGGATATCCACCATTGGAGAGACCAAAAAAGACGTTTTGAGGTTGCTATTTGGTCTGAGAGAGCTCCTGATGCTTGTGTCCACTAGGTGGACAGAGTCCATTGAGCTGCTCTCATATGTAGGCGTGCATAAGGCACCACATGAACTGTGGATGCCATGTGGCCTAGCAGTTGTAGCATCTCCCTGGCCGTCAAGTGGCTTTTGGACTGAACTTGAGAGGCCAAGTGCACTAGACGGTGGCAACAGGCCTGAGGAAGATAGGCCCTTGTAGTGGTGGTATCTAGCCAGGCCCCTATGAATTCTAGGGACTGAGTAGGGGTGAGTTGAGACTTTGGCAGATTGATGACAAGTCCCAGATACTGCAGTATGCGTCTGATGTGGTCCAGGGAAGTCTGAGCCTCGGACTGGGATGGAGCTCGGATGAGCCAGTCGTCCAGGTATGGGAAGACAAAGATTCCCAGAGTGCGTAGAAATGCAGCTACTATTGCCATGCATTTGGTAAATACCCTTGGAGCAGAGGCTAGACCGAAGGGAAGGACTCTGTATTGGAAATGTTTTCCCTGGAATAGAAACCGTAGGAATTTTCTGTGGGATGGATGGATGAGTATATGTGTGTACGCATCCTTGAGATCTAGAGAACAAAGCCAGTCCTGACTCTGTAGGTATGGAAGGAGAGTGCCTAGAGAAAGCATCTTGAATTTCTCCTTGTATAGGAATTTGTTCAATTCTCTGAGATCCAGAATGGGTCTGTACCCCCCTGTTTTCTTGGGAATGAGAAAATAAGGGGAGTAAAAACCTGACCCTTGTTGAGGAAGAGGAACCTCTTCTATTGCCTTTGGGGCGAGAAGAGTGGTCACCTCCTGGCCCAACAGGTACAGGAGAGAAGGGGGAGAATTGAATTGTCTCACCATGAAATGGGGAGGAAGGCTGGAGAAATGTAGTTTGTAACCCTCTTTGATGATAGAGAGGGTCCACGGTTCTGATGTGATTTGTTCCCATCTGGGAGCAAAATGAGCTAACCTTCCTGGAATGGTGAGAGGTTCTGGTTGTTGCAGAGCCAGAAAGGTTAAGTTCTCTAGAATCAAGTCAAAAACCCTGAGGGGGTTGGGACTGCTGGATTGTAGCAGCCCCTGTAGACTTTGTTCTGGCCTGTTTAGTTTGCTGACGCTTAGGAGCAAAGCGAACTTGGGAAGATTGCTGGCCAGTATTTGTGGAAAATCTGGTCTTTTTATAGAAAGGTTTCTTAAAAGGATTTTTCTTGGCAGGGGTAGAGGTAGACTTAGAAAGTCTATCTAAAGCAGCATTCTCTGCATCCATTTGAGTGGCTTTGATTTGCCACTCCTTGCCAAACAGATTTTCACCTGTACAGGGCAGATTGCCCAAGCCTTCTTGTACCCAGGGTTCCAAATCAGAGGCCTGGAGCCAAGCCAGTCTGCGAGCAGCTATGGCAATGCCAGAGGCTCTGCTTGCCCCCTCAAAAGAGTCAAAGGCTGCTCTGTTGGAGAACTTTGAAACATCTTGAGTTTGCTTTAGCAAAAGAAGGAACTCCTCTTGCTTATCCTCTGGGATAAAGGGGAGAAACTGACGTATCTTTAATGCAATCTCTTTCTAAAACATGCCCATATAGAGGCTGTATGAATTGATTCTGGCAATAAGCATGCTAGCTTGGAAGATTTTTCTCCCAAAAGCATCCAGAGTCCTACATTCTCTTCCTGGAGGGGTAGAAGAGTGCCTTTTGGTACTCTTTATCTTTTTCATAGCAGACTTCACCACAATAGAGTGGTGAGGAAGCTGAGTCTTTTGAAAACCAGGAGAAGGAGGAACCCGATACATGGTGTCCAAACGTCGAGAATGTGGAGATAGGGTGAGAGGAGCCTCCCACAAGTCCATCATGTGTTCTTGAAGAATTTCATGTATGGGTAAGGTGGCTGCCTCTTTGGGAACCTTAGAGTATCCTAAAATATCCAATTTTTTTGCTCTAGGTTCCTTTTCAGAGGATACAGATATGGAAAGTCCTTTAGCTACTTTAATGATGAAGTCTTGAAAGGACAAATCCTCTGGAGGAGACATTCTCCTTTTTGGAGAAGAGGGTTCCTCAGGAAGAGTAAAAGAGACGTCAGCAGAATCATCTGATGTATCAGAATCTTCAGAGGATTCAAAGTATCGTCTATTTGCTTCCAGAGATCGATACGCGTACCGATCGGTATCGACATCGGGTGTACCGGGAATCGGAGCGGTATCGAGGAAATCTCCAGAACCGGAGACCGGAACCGGCATGCTACTGGAAGTAGATGCTCTGGGTACCGGTATCGGTTGCGGTACCGGAATCGGAACCGATTGTCGCGGTACCGATGGCGGTGCAGCATTAATGAAAGTCAGTAAGGCCTGCTGCATGGATTGTACCGTAGTACCCATAGTCGCCACAACTGCCTGGATGTCGGTACCGGTGTTAGCCGGTACCCCAGAGCAGTCTAACAGGAGATCGGTCGAGGCCGTGCCATCGATGTCTACCTGTAACCCCATAGGAGGAGCTTTGGAAGCCGGAGCTTCCCGCCGGGGTTGTTTGGCTGGGGCAGGGTCCTCAGGGTCAAATGCAAGGGCCTCTCGCTGCTTAGAGGGAGATTTGCCTTTTGAGGACTTGCCTGAAGAATGTTTGGTTACCTGAGATCCATCAGGAGAAGAAGACCTGGAGGATGTTGATGCTGGAGTATCGGTAGAAAACAGCATATGAAACTTAGCTGCTCTGTTCTGTAAGCCCCTTTTGGACATCAGAGAGCAGGATGGACAATCTGGAATGGAATGGTCAGGCCCCAAACATTTAAGACACCACTCATGGGTATCTGTAACTGAAATAGTACCGGTACACTTAGTGCATTTTTTAAAACCAGAAGCTGGTTTTTCCATGAGGGAGACCTGAGAAGGCCTAGAGGCCTCACAGAAAAAATACACCAAGTGAAGAAAAAGTAATTATTATTATTTTTTTAAATAAACGAAAAAACGACCGGCGGTACCGGTCCGGAATCGGGGAAGGCAGACATGCGGTCAAAGAAACAAATTAAAATAACAATTTCTTCAGCGGTGACAGGAACATGACCTGCTGGCTCCGCGGAAAAAGAAGAACTGAAGAGAGTTGGTCAGGAAGGCGGGAAGGCAGCGCGCATGCGCTGTGGGAGGCCCCAAAAGCTTCCTTTCTGGGAAGCTGGGGAGCTTTCCCACGCAGGCTCCGTCGGTTCCGACCTACCCATATGTGAGGACTCATTCCTGCTTGTTCCTGGAGATAGTTAAATGTGAAGTGTTAAGAAAGGGGGGATTAAGATAAGAAAGAGTATAATTTGAAATGTGTAACATGAGTGGGAGGGGGAGGATGATGTCTGGGGGAAGCGGAAACTAGTAAATGGTAGAAAGAATGAGGAGAGGTGGGAGGCCAGGAGGAAGGGAACTAAGGGAGGGGAGGGAGAGGCGGGAAGAGGGAGGGTACCCGGATCCTGTGTGTGTAAGAAGAGGAAGTGCAGAGATTGGCAGTTATGGGTAGTAATCAAAAACAATTGGATGAATGTAAGATTGTAACCATAAATGTGAAAGGACTTAATTCCTGGTTTAAAAGACAGGCCCTACTGAAAGAGGGCAGCAGAGTAAAAGAGGATGTTCTGCTTATACAAGAAGCGCATTTTAAAAAAGTACAAGAAAGATGGTTGATGAGTAAAGAATATGATAAAGTGTATCTGGCCCATAATCGGGAATCGCCAAAAAGGGGAGGAGTGGGCATAATATTTGCAAAAGGATTGAATGTAGAAGAAGAGCATGTGGAGAGAGACCCGGGAGGGCGCTACATTTTGTGGAAAGGGAAAATAGAAGAAAGGCCCGTAGTAGTGGGGAGCATATATGTGCCAAATATACAGCAAGGGTGGTTCTATGGGAAGTTGCATGAGGTGGTGGAACCCTATTTGCAAAATCCAGTAATATTAGGAGAGGATTTTAATGCAGCACTGAACCCCAGAATAGACACTACAGGGGACAACAATTGTGGGCTAAAGGGGGTAAGGAAGAAGCTGGGGAAGCTGTTGCATAAATTGGGTTCAGTGGATGTTTGGAGGCACATACATGGGAATAAGAGGGAGTATACACACTACTCTCACCCACATAAGAGATACAGCAGAATAGATATGATATGGGTGGATGGGAGGATAATAGAACAGGTCAAGAATGTGGAGATCGGGTCTATAAGTTGATCAGACCATGCCCCAGTGGAGTCTTCCTTGAGATTACGAAAGGAAGGAGGAGGTTTGAGCTTCTGGAAGTTGAATGAGTCCCTTATAGATGAGTTGGAAGGGCAAAAATGTATACAGAGCACTATAAGGGAGTATATGTGTCATAATGAGGGGGATGAAGTGGGGCCGGCTGGTGTATGGAATGGGTTGAAGGCGGTGGTAAGGGGACAGTGTATAGCTTTGACGGCAAGACGGAAAAGCGGAAAAGAACAGAAAGAGCGGGAATTGTTAAAAGAGTTGAGATCAGAAGAGTTAATGCACAAATAGAGAGGGGGAAGGAAGCAGCTACAACAAATTTGGAAAATACGAGAAGAACTAGGTGCCTTACATGAAGCTGAGGAGGCCTATAGGTTAAACCAACTAAAACATGAGTTCTATATACAGGATAATAGGCCAGGTAGATATCTTGCCAGAAAATTAAGGGAGAAAAGGGTGCATCAGCAGATCCTGAAAATAAAGGATGAACAGGGAAAGGGGTTCGGGGTATGGAACATATTCAGAAAGTATTTCGGAAATATTATGGTAAGCTCTATGAATCAGAGCAACAAGAAAAGGGAGTAGATATAGAGAGGTACCTGGCGGAGACCACATTGAACCAACTGGATTTAGAGCAACAGAAGTGGATAAATAGAGAGATAGTTAGATAAGAAGTAGTTGAGGCTATAATGAGCCTGAAGGAGGGTAAGGCACCAGGATTGGATGGATTTACTGCCCGGTTTTATAAAAACTTCTGTGAGGAGGTTTGTCCGATCCTGCGGGATGTTTTTAATGAACTATTGAAAGGGGAGAAGTTACCAAGCTCTATGGAAACAGCTGGAGTGGTAGTTACACCTAAACCCGGGAAGGACCATGGGAAGTGTGAGTCTTATAGACCCATCTCACTTATAAAGTTGGATGCTAAGATATTAGCTAAAATATTGGTGGCTAGAGTGCAGAAATATATTCCAGGGCTAATAAAGGAGGACCAAGCTGGGTTTATTCCAGATAGGCAAGCGAGTGATAATGTACGTAAATTGTTGAATCTAATATGGCAAGTGCGAAGTGAGCAGACAGAATCTATAATGATTGCATTAGATGCGGAGAAAGCCTTTGATAGAGTAGAATGGGCTTTTATGTTTGCAGTTATGAAGAAGATGGGATTGGGAGAGAACTTTCAGAAATGGATAGAGGCACTCTACAAAGAGCTTAAGACACATATACGCATAAATGGGGTTTATTCAGAGCAGTTAGGCAGGGGTACAAGGTAGGGCTGCCCGATTTATCCTCTGCTGTTTGCAATGGTAATAGAACCACTGGCTGAAAGCGTTAGGCAGAATAAGGAAATACATGGAATAAAGGTGGGTGAGGAGGAATATAAAATTTCATTATTTGCGGATGATGTGATGTATACACTAGGACACCCTGAGAAATCGATACCAGCACAAGTACAGGAGATTATGAAATATAGTGCAGTATCAGGTTATAAAATGAATATGGGAAAAACAGAAGTGCTCAAATTAAGGTCGAATTCACAGGAAGAGGGTAGGATACGGAAAACATTTCCATTTAAATGGGCTAGCAAAAGTGTGAAATATCTGGGGATCCAGATTATTTATTTTATTTTATTTAGTGTACACTTGTATCCCGCTACTTCCAGCGATCAGCAGCGGTTTTCTATACATAAGGGAGAGGCTGTACAGGCCAGAATTATAACATACAGTACGATTGTAGGGATGGGTAATAGGCACATCAAACGGTTACAGATTTACATTTGATTGATTGCGAGGAGACTTTACATATATACATTTGATTGCTTGCGGAGCGGCTTTACATATTATACATACTTTACATAATTACAGGACGCATTTCTTGCTGTTATGATTAATTTAAGTGGGCATGTTGCTCAAATAGTAAAGGACACTCTGCCTAGGTTAGGTTGTAATAGGTCTGAAAGAGGTGAGTCTTACGTTTTTTCCTGAAGTCCTTCAAGTCCTTGTTTGCTCTCAGTTCATAGGGCAGTTGGTTCCAGAGTATTGGAGCAGTAAAGGAGAACGCTCTGTTGGTGGTGTTCGCGTTGCAATTTCTCAGGCTATTCGGGACATGAAGGGTGTTGCTATTTACTGTTCTTCTGCTTCTGATGGTTGGTTGTGCGGAGATTAAGGTGTTGAGGTATGAGGGTGCTACGTTATGAACGAGCTTGAATGTGGTTACTAAGAGCTTATATTGGATGCGGGCCGTGATAGGGAGCCAATGAAGCTCAATAAGCACTGGAGTGATGTGTTCAGTTAGACCTCTTTTCATAATGATTCTGGCTGCTATGTTTTGTGCTAGCTGAAGTATGTTAAGGGTTTTTTTAGGCAGACCTTGTATTATAGCGTTGCAGTAGTCTAGGTGGGGAATGATGAGGGCTTGTGCAACTGTCCTGAAGTCGGAGTGATCAATAATATTCCGTAGTGGTTGCAGGACTCTTAATTTGTGGAAGATGGCCCGATTGGTAATTCGGAGGTGCTTTTCCATATTTAGGTTGCTGTCCAGCATTACACCTAGGTATTTTATTTCAGGCTTTGTGGTATAAACGTTATTGTTCATGGTAATCGTTGATGGTGGGTTAAAGTCAGGTTTTCTGGAAATACACATCACTTCTGTTTTTTTATGGTTTATTGACATATTATTTCGTTGCAGCCAATTTTGTAGTTCGCTTAGGCATTTTTCAAGTTGGTTGAGGTTGGGGTTGTTTATGTCGAGATGAGTGTAAAGCATCAGGTCGTCTGCATAGATATGGTAACTTATCTTGTGGTCCTGTAGGATTTCACAAATAGGTCGTATATACAGGTTGAACAATAGTGAGGATAGGGCAGAGCCTTGTGGTATGCCTTGGGTTTGGGGGAAGGCGGAGGCATTTGCGTTGTTGAATTGTACCTGCTGCATTCTGTTACTTATGTAAGATGCGAACCATTTCAGGGGGGTCCCTGATATGCCTATGGAAGCAAGTCTGTCCAGGAGCGTGGAATGATGCACTGAATCAAAGGCAGCTGATATGTCTATGAAAATGAGCATATACATTTTGCTTCTGTTTTCAAGACCTTTGAGTAGTTTGTCCATTAGGGCTAGTAGGAGAGTTTCCACGCCATGATGTTGGCGGAAGCCGTATTGGTGATCATCGAGGGCATTGTTGACATCGATGTGGTCTTGCAATTGTTGCTAGACAGCCTTTTCGATAATCTTGGCTAAGAAGGGTATGCTTGAAATTGGACGGTATGAGGCAGGGTCGTTCTCATTAAGAGTTTTGTTTTTTAGGATGGGTCGTATGAGGGATTGCTTGAGCTGTGCTGGCATGATCCCTTGTAGTAGAGATTGGTTTACTATATGGGTGATATACTTGGCAGCTTCTTGCTTCACAGCCTTAATCCAGGCCGCTGGGCATGGATCGAGGGGGGAGGTTGTGGTGTTTAAGTTGGTAATTATGTTCAGGATTTGTCTGTCATCTATGTTTCGGAAGGTATCCCATTCTTGGTACTGGTATGCACTTTCAGACGTGAGAGTTATTTGCTGGGTGATGTTTGTATCCATCTCTTGAGTGTGGTGCGCGGGTGTTTGTAGGTTTAGCTTGCTGTCTTGAGGGTTAAGCTTGCTGGCATAATGATCAGCTAGAGTTTGGGCCGTCATTGTTCCGTTTTGGTTTGTTGCTTGGGACGTCTTGGTGAGTGATTTGACAAGTTCAAAAAGCTCTCGAGGTCTGTTGAGGGCTTTATTGAGTATGCTGGAGTGGTGGGTTTTTTTCGCCAGGTTGATTTCATTCTTGTATGTTGTGAGAAGTTTAAGGTATTCGTTTCTATGTTCTTCAGCTTTGGATTTTCTCCACCTTAGTGCAGAGGGGTCTGAATTATATAAGTTGAACTATGAGCCAACTGTAAAGAATTTGCTAATGGATTTAGTAAGATGGGATAAACCCATTTTCTCATGGATGGGAAAGATAGCCATAGTGAAGATGAATATATTGCCTAGACTACTTTTTCTGTTTATGACCTTGCCTATAGAAGTTCCTACAGCCATGATAAACTTGGTGCAGAGAAGAATCTTCTCCTTTATTTGGAGACACGGGCCCCCTAGGGTGCAAAGGAAAATAATGTATAGAGTAAAAAAGGAGGGTGGTCTGGCGGTCCCTGAGATTCGAAGATATTATGAGGCGGCTCAGTTGCGAGCGATAATGGGGTGGAGGTTGGAGAAGGATGGGCCTCAATGGAGTAGAATAGAACAGGTGATGATAAGACCTAACTATATTACGGATTTGTTGTGGAAGAATAGGGCGGAGAGAGAACGAGGCCTAGTTAAGAACCCATATATGATAAATACATTTAGAGCCTGGGATAGGAAACATAAGGTGCTAACACATATGGGAGGAAATATTAGGGCACAGCGGATTACACAATGTGAGCGGTTTTTAGTGGGAGGAAGTTCTGGGATATTCCAAAGATGGCAGAAGAAAGGGTTACAGTGTATGGGGCTGGTACTAACTGAGGCTGGTCAATTAAGGCCGCTTGCTGAGCTCCAGTGAGAGTTCCAAATAGCAAAGAGTGATTGGTTGGGCTATTTCCAACTGGCACATTTTTTAGGGGGAAAAGATATAAAAGAAGGCCTGAAAAGCACAGAGACACTCTTTGAGAAGATGTTTAGGGTGGGGGACTTATCAAGAGGGGTGATTTCTAGGCTTTATAAGGCCTTGAGTAGCCCCATGGATCAAGAAACACATATGAGGGCCTGGGAGGCAGACTTGGGGGGTCACTGGGATGTCCAGAGATGAAAAAAAGTATATGATGGGGTTAAAATACCAATGGTTTCAGCAGCAATCCAAGAACATTGTTATAAGATGATGTTCCAAATGTATTTAACCCCAGTAAAGTTGTGTAAGATGGGGAGAAATAATGATGTGATGTGTTGGAGGGGGTGCGGAGAACGGGGGAGTATATGCATATGTGGTTGAGCTGTCCAGTCCTACAGCAAACATGGCAGTGGCTGAAGGATCTCATGTGGGAGATGGTGGGCTGGGTAGGAGATATTACACCAGCAGGAATATTAATGAATGAATGGGGGGGGGGGATCCGAAGAGCGACATGGTGTATATGTTGAAGATGCTTGCAATTGGAGTGCGGATGGAAATAGCGAAGGGATGGAGGTCCGTGAGAGCACCAGCACCTGAAAAGATATTAAGTAGAATAGCATATACTTATAGGATGAATGAGATTAATGCATATAAAGTGCACAGGATTGACAGCTTTCAAAGGAGATGGCAAAAGTACATTGAATGGTTACATGATCCTAATTAAGAGTATAAAAGGAGGCGGTGCTTGTGTGAAGATGGCGGCGGCCAACTAACCATAGCGGCACATTTTTCCTCTGCTCCATGGGAAGGAAGTGTAAGGGGAGAGGTGGGTCGTTACCCTCTCTGCCCACCTCAGCCTCTACGCCGGTTACCTCTGGTCCTTTGGACTCCTTTATTGTTCGTGCTGCACAGGACCCGATTGTTGGGGAAGAGCGCCGAGTAGCAACCGCGTCGGAGTTGGGTGACTCGGCGGGAGCATCAGCAACATCTATCTCCCCTTTGAGCCCGGCGCCAAAAGTCTCCTGACGGTCCTTGCCTGAGGGTTTCCTGGAGCTTGAGCTTCCTCTGTCTGAGGGAGAAGCTGTTGGCTCGAGAGGGTCGGGTTTGGCGGAACTCCAGCAGCGGGAGAGTGCAGCCTTGGGGTTGCACAGTCCAGATTTGGTTTCTGCGCTGTTGAGTGAGGTCGACTCAGGTCCTGTATGACCTGTGCTGAGTGGAGGAGAGACGCCAGCAGATATGGAAGCACTATTACTATCTGAAGCTCCAGGTACAGTTTTCTCTTTGCAGCGTCCTGAGAATTTTACTTTAGAATCCATATGGCAAGCAATTGTATCGCTGGGAGAAGCTTTGGTGCCACAGATCTCTGTGTTGGATAGGAAGGTGGCAAACTCTGCAGCAGCGGTGGAGGAGTTGGAGCAGCGAGTTGTGAAATTACGGTCTGATGTGTCAGAGAACCGGAGGAAAATCTCAGTTGGTGAAGATCAAACTGATGCATTTAAAAGGAACTTCTCTGTACAAGTAAAATTGGAACATTTGGAGAATATATCTAGAGCTAATGGTCAACATTGAAATCGTTACTGACTTTAAAAGGCCCTAATCTGTAGTATCTTGGTGAGCTGAACACGAATATAACATTAAAAAAATTGTATTAGCTCTCGTTTTGAAGATATTGCATGTAGTTAATTTTTGACATTTCACCGTGTAAATTTATTCAGTAGGATATCAACAACATCCCAAATAAGCCTTGAATGATGTAATATTGCATCACATTGCATAATACCAGCATGCACACATCATCCAGAGTTGATTGCATCATTTTCTGATGCAATGCAATACTACTGCCAGATGGCTGCTGAAGCCATCTGACGTCAGCAGTGTACTATACGCAGTCGGAAAGGAAAGTAATCTGGTATTCTGTTTCAATATTGAAAGCCTCATGAATGCCTTAAAAATCACTCATGACCCACAAGACTGGAGACTATTTATAGACTCTTTGAAACTGAGTCTGAAGTCTGTGCTTTTTAACAATGGAACCCGTCTTCCATCTATTCTAGCAGCGCATGCCGTCCACATGAAAGAGACATACGATAACTTAAAGCATCTACTGACGTCCATTAACTATAACAAGTACAGCTGGCACCTCTGTGGTGACTTGAAGGTAGTTGCCCTTTTAATGGGACTGCAGCAGGGATATATATAATACATGTGTTTCTTATGTGAGTCGGATAGCTGAGCAAGGGATTGGCACTACTTGCGGAAGGAATGGAATCGCAAACAAAATGTAACAGTTGGAGAGAAGAATATCCAGCACCCAGCTCTGGTTGAGGCTCACAAAATCCTGCTACCACCCCTTCACATCAAACTAGGTTTGATGAAAAACTTTGTGAAAGCCAAGGACTGCACTTCGTCAGCTTTCCGATACCTGCATGAAAAATTCCCTCGACTCACCGAAGCAAAGATTAAAGAGGGAGTTTTTGTGGGTCCTCAGATTCGAGAGCTCTTCAAAGATGACCGGTTCAACAACTTGCTGCAGGGTGATGCGAAACAAGCATGGAATGCTTTTTGCCTGGTGTCAACAAACTTTCTCGGGAATGTTAGGGCAGAAAACTACAAGGAACTAGTAGAAGACATGCTGATGCAGTATCAGAAACTTGGCTGCAATATGTCTCTAAAGATCCATTTCCTTGATTTCCATCTCGATTTCTTTCCTGACAACTGTGGTATGGTTAGTGATGAACAGGGTGAACGTTTTCACCAGGATATCGAAATGATGGAGCAAAGATACCAGGGAAAATGGTCCACTACAATTCTGGCTGACTACTGCTGGACACTCCCCAGAGAAGCTCCCGAACAGCTGTACAAGAGACAGGCGGAAAAATCTAAGAAGTAGTCTATGACTTGTTTTTTTACAGGTATTAAGCGAAGGCCTATTATATTTACTATTGACATGCATTTCATGATGTACACATTAATTCTTGTAGATTACAAAAAACCTAGAGCCAACTTTGCAATTTCACTGTCATTTTCATGTTCAGCATATAAAAATTGATAAGAAATGACTATTTTTATTTCAGTAACATGACTTTTGTAAAAGTTTGTTGACCAGTGTATAATTTGTGATTAATTTTCCCAAGCTTCTTACAGTATCCCCTAGAGAAATGTTTCGTTAATATTTGGTAGAAGTGTTGGGTGTCTCCCCCGAGTTGATACCACCTTTAGTGAAAGTTTATTATCTACCTAAAGCAAAGTTAACAACTGGTTTGACACAGGTGGGAAGGGTGCAGGAACACGGGAATTTATTAAATGTTTCTGAATTATTGGAGCAAATCGGATTCTGAGACTCCAGTCCCCTCCAAGCTATTAATTACCTTTGCATTATATTCTGATAGGGAATGGTTACTAAAGCTTTTCTTTAGGAAGCGTAATTTGTTGTTTAGGGGATTTATGATTCGTATCTATCCGGCTGTGGCTAGAGAAACTCAGAAGTGTTGAAGGGAATTTCTCCTTCTGCGCCCTGGAGTCTTGCAGTTGGGGGGGCTTTTCTTCTTGAAACACCCCTGTAAATGCTTGGTTAAATACCAAGCTGTTTCCTACATGTTTTATTAAACCCCCCCCCCCCTCCCCCCCCCCCCCCCCCCCCCCCCGCTGACTGCCTTCATTAATGCTAGACGTCTTGAAACCTCCATTGGTGCCTCACCTATGCTCTCTTGATTTGTCGAATTGGGTTAATTGGTATGTTACCTTAATGCTTTTTCTTTGTTTAAACTTATAAGCGTCCCCTTGGTTGTGGGCTAGTGTAAGTAGATACTATGTTTAATTAGGAATTGCTTTTTTTTTTTGTTTTATTGATACTATTTTTCTAAATGTATCTGCTTTATTTCTGCAAGATTGTATTGTACTTTCTTGCTATATGTGAAAAATTCCATAAATATAAAATATTAAAAAAAGAGTATAAAAGGAAATCGTTAATAAGGAGGAGGGGTATACTGCAGGATCCGGGGAGGGGGAAGAAGGGGAGTAGAAGCGAATAGTAAAATAATATAAATTGTACAGGTAAATTGGAGAGGAACCTAGACTGTTAAGTATTGTATAGTAAGGCTAGAAAGGTAAGCAGGTACATGTGATGATGGATATAGCTGGATGTAGGTTATACCAGGGTCTTGTAAAGCAGTTGAAAAATGATGTATTCCTTTGTAATGTACTAAATAAAAATCTAAATTATAAAAAAAAATGAAACTAGATATTCAATAGAAGCAGGGGCCTCAAAATGCTCTTTGATTGGGAGGGCTAAGCTCTGCCCCAAGCTCCACACTAACTCCATCCCTAGCCCTCCGCGGCCTTCCCCTCCTGTTCTGCCCGTTGGGATCCCATCTCCCACAGGTAGAAGAGAAGGGAATGGCTGTAATCTTGGCAGGCTCCTTTTATCTGCCCACAGGAGATCAGATCCCCACAGACAGGAGAGGAAGGCTGCCGCAAAAAGACTCCTGTCTGCCTGCAGAGATCTGATCTCCTGTGGGCAGACAGGGGCCTTTGCTGCTATCAAGGTAGCCTTCTACCCCTACCCATAGGGATCCAATCTCCCGTGGGCAGATAGAATGTGTCAGCCATGATTACGGCTGCTCTCTTCTCTCTGCTGGCGAGCAAAATCTTGGTGGAACCAGGGCCCATGTGGCCTGGCCCTTCTGACGCCTGTGAGCAGAAGTGTCTAGATAGTGGCGTCCTCTGAATATCTGGTTTCAGTGGTAACCACTAAAGACTATCCTGATACTTTCTACAGAATGTCTATCAAGCTTTCTGCAAATCCTGAAGCAATAAATTAGTCCATATCCATCTGGGCAGATCAACTACTCTTACATGAAGAATGTAAGTTGGACTGAGCCACCCACCGATTCAGTATCTCAACCTGGAAATAAAGTTACGAATCATACAAGATATCATTCACATAGTGAGGGACAAATGCCAGATTATAGATCCACAAAACTAAAAATTGAATTTTTTGCTTAAAATTTCACCTAATAGGAACTAATGTAGCAAAATTACAAAGGCTCATGGGTCTCAGTACAAAATTCCGCAGTCATCTGCAAGGTCTATAAATCAACACACTTGCTAGACTGCTATTCACATCAACGACCCAACTGATGAAACCTTTGAAATTATTTTACTACTTTATTTTATCATGCATATTTCCCGTTTTTTATATTTATTTTGTTTTCTTTATATTCTCGTTCGTATCTCATTCAATTCTTTCTTCTTATGCTGGTGCAGTAGTACTTTAATATCTCTATATTCCAATATATATCATAACAATGTCCCATATGTGTGTACTGATTGCCAGTATTGCAATCACCTCCTCAAAGTTCGTTTATAAGCTGCAATAAAGTGTCCAGAGCAATGATGCTCAAAAACAATTCAAAAACTTTCTTATCTACAAATCATGGACACTTATCTTCAACTCAGCCGATGTTAATCTTCTACTCGTAGAGGTGATGAAAAACTTCTTTTTGCTGGCGAGTGTTCACTCATATCCCGAATGTTCACTCAAATCCCAACGCCGATGTTCTAAGGCGCCCAAGCGTTTCTCTCCATGAGGTTCTTCAGGGGAATGGTTTATTACACAGAGGACTCTTCTAAAAAATAAATTCAAACTTTCACTACTGATAATTATTTTTAAAAACTTTAAAACTCATACCATATCGTTCCCAAACCAAAATCTAACATGTCTAGGCTCAATATATTAATATTGATAAACTTCACCTCAATATTATCCCCGTTGCGCCATACTTTTTCTCATCTTAAATGAAAGAAAGTTGTGAGCATTTTTGTTCCATGTGAGAAGCCAAAAACGCCGCGCATGCGGCTAAGCGCTTCCTCCAGCTCTCTTATTGGCGTTCAATTCAACGCCTCCCACAATTTCCATGATGTCATCTGAATGATCTGGGTGCCACTAATTTCTTTAAACACATAACTGCCAATCTATAGAGGCGTTTAAGCCATGCGGGCGTACTGTATTAAGTTTAAAGATCCATCTTTGCTCCTCTCGAATTAACGATTGTTCTTGAGTACGTATTCCCCGGGATTCCACTACCTGATCTATAACGAATACTCGAAGCTGATCAAAACTATGGTCCATAGTAAGGCAGTGTTGTACTATAGGGGCAGCTACCACTCTATTACATATTCTACTACGGTGTTCAGCCATCCGTATTTTTAAAGGCCTGGTAGTCTTGCCCACATAAAGTAATTGGCAAGGGCATCGTATTCCATAAACTACATTACACGAAGAACAAGTGGTAGCTCTGCACAATTCGTACTCAGTGCCGTGGTATTCAAATTTTTGTATTTGCAGCGTTATGGCACATATGCTGCAGGATCCACATTGCCGATGACCTTGTTCGATATCAGCTGTATTCAGGGGACCCTGTGGGCAGAGACGAGAAGGGCTCAGTTGTTCCTTTAAATTAATACCTCTACCCCATACACAACGAATAGTCTTGTCGTTTAAACCCGAAGTTTGACTCAGAACTTTATAGATTATAGATCCAGACATCCAGTAAAGTTAAACCCTTTTTCTCATACCACTTTATTAAAAATTTCTGAGAATCCTGGTATCACCTACTGCCACAGTCTCTGAAAGTCAGATGAAAAGGTTCCCCTTAAGCTGTGTATACACTAGGTACAATGCAACCTAGCCTGCAACGTTTGCCTAGTTGGGACGTGTTCTGAATGGCCCATGTGCATCCTACATGCAAACTACGTGCATTCATTTCATGCATATTCAGATTCAAACTTTGTCAAGTTTTGCCGCAAACACAAAGGGGCACGCAGTGCCAGTTGGGATGTTGTTGTGGCATTCCTTTCAACTACGAGTAGTACGTGCTCGCGAACATGGACAACTGGATGAAAGAAAGTACCTTGCACCTGATAGAGATTTATAAATACCATACGGTGTTGTGGTATCCAAAGGGACATAAATTACTGTAAAAATAATTTGAAGGAAGATGCATAGAGGGAAATAGCCACCGTACTTGGGCAAACTGGAGATAGATGTTGGAACAAAATGCTAAGTTTACTCTCATCCTACCGAAGAGAGAGAGCAAAGGAGAATAAGTCCAAGGAACAGGAAAAGGAAAATAAAGGGGTATGTTTACTAAACTGCGTTAGTGCGATTCGCGTTAGGAGCCGCGGTAGAGAGAGAAACCCCAAATAAGGACATGGGCGGTACATCGTTTCCGAGAACGCACCGAGAACGCGCGTTACAAGGCGCCATAAATGAACGAGCGCTACAGGGCACATTACCGCGCGTTAATCTTAAGAAGGTGTGCAGGCATACAAGCACAGCAACAGAGCTGTAGCACAATGGTTATAACACTGACTGATGGTACAGGGGTCATGGGTTCGATTCCCCAGTGGGCCTAATGTATAAGGCTGGCTGAGGCAGCACCCTTTACATTTAAGTAGCAATTGTTGAGGCATGTGACATGTATTTTAATTAGTGCTGCCAGCAAACACACCCTCACGGTGGCATAACCTAAGGTGCCGCATAACGCACTCCATAGGGCACATTATAAAGTGTACTGTCCGCCAAGGCACCCTATAATGTCCCCTATAGGACACCTTATAAGGATGTGAACAAAGCCCTGGCTGGCTGCAGGACTGCACGTCACCACACAAACTGCCTGCTGTGGTTACCAGGATAGGGGTAACCCACCCGTACCCACGATGCACTGCACATGCAAATCAGCAGTCGAGAGATGGGCACAAGATCAGGTATGCACCCCCACAGCACCTCGGCCTTGTAGGGGGAACAGACTGTGTGTGGCACTGCCACAGAGTAGCCACAGACAGTCACATTGTGCGGGTACAGTGCCCACCCTGAGGTTGAGGTGGGGCGCCCAGCACCAGGTCCACAGCACCTTTCATGGCTGAAATACGCTATGCTGCAGGTCCCCATCAGTGTGTGATAGGTAGTTCAGTTAGACACACCTAGGATACATCTGTGTCCTGCTGTATGTCTCGGTCATGTCTAGTCCCTATGGGTGATGCTGCACCCAGAATAGTGCATATCCTGTGTTGGTGCCATCGTTACCTGCTGTAGGTGAAGGGGGGGGGTGTATGGACCCATAGGCAAATTATGTACCACCACACAACCCACCCTCTGGGGCTCAGGGTGGGAAACAGGATCACCCACCAATAGATCCACAGTCAACCTCCCTGCAATGGCAGCAATAGAGGGGACCAGCAACCCCAGTCCTGCTGGGGAACAGACAGAGCGGTACACATCCATAACGCAATAGCAGACAGACGGCAGACCTGGAAATGCTCAGCTGCCCCCCACCACTATCTGACATTCTCCAGCAGCAAGCCTCCAGCCGCTGCACCCTGCAAGGTGTTCCAGCAAGACACATACTAGCTGCAGACAGTCCGCCAGCTAGTCCATAGTGTATGGTCCTGGAGGAGATGCATGTACCCAGAACGGGGATGTCAGCATACACACCAAGCAGATAAGTCAGTGATTGGGCCCCAAAATGAAACCCATAAATATCACATGAGAGAAATGCTATATAGCACTATGGGGGAACCTAGCCATGCCATGGTCACTGCTCAGTCAGGGTGAGAGTGACCTCCCAGCAGGACATGCTATGGCCACCCTGTCCGTGCAGGTGGTGACCAGGCACTACAATGTCTGAGCCATTGCCCTATGTCATGTGCAGATGCATCCAGGCCAGGCCACCCTATCCAGGCTATTCCCACGGTACCTTGCTCCTCATTATGCACATTGGCAGGCCAATACTGGCAACAATGCTAGCAGCGTGGGCTGTGGAGGGTGTTGGCAGCCACCACACACTGGATAGACAGACACACACTCCCCACACCTATGCCAGCATTGTGCAACTATAGAGGTGTTGGGCAGCCCAGGCCACCACACAAGTCCTGGGCACAGTGCAGGCATGGCTATGGTACACAATACTGTAGGAGTCACTCCCCAGGTTGGTGAGCACTGTCAGGCACAAGACCTGTAGCACACTCCACAGACATCAGAAAGGTTGCTATGATGCAGCTCACTCAGAAAAGTGTACTTAACCTAGGAATTGCTATCTGCCAGTACTCATAGCAACCTTTTGATAGATGTGTACCATATGCCCCGGTTTAGGGTGGCATTACTAAGGTATGCAAGTGCTAGTATTGGGAGATGCACGCAGAGCCCAATGTCCTGCCTCCCCAGGAGGCTTTGGATAATGGGGCCTGTGGGTGCGGGTGTGTCTGCCCCTGTTGGCTGCTGCTTTACGGCAGAGGTTCCCAACTCCAGACATGCGGTGCAAAACACTGTTCGGGTTTTCATGCTGTCCCTCATGAATATGCATGAGATACATCTGCATACCATGGGGGGTGGCGCATAGAAATGCAGCACAGGCATCTTTATCAGAGGCAGCATGGAACCGGAATGGTGTTTGGCCCTCCAGGACTGCATTTGGGAGGCTCTGCTCTAGGTAATGTGCAAGTTTATGGTGTCTGTGCTCTGTAGGGTAAAATATAGCTGTCTTGGGCATGTTTACGTCATCTGCAATAAAGGTGCTGTCTGTATTAGCACATTGTAGCAGTGGGTAAAATATGGGGACTGGGTTGGCAGGAACTACAGCTGGGACTTGAACCTGTGACCCTCTGCTTCTGAATACACTGGTTTTGTGCACTGTACCACCTTGTTGTCACAGAGTCAGTACATTCCTTGGTGATACCATGACTGTTCATCAGACAGGGCCCATCTGTTGCAGTACACGGCACCCACCTACACAGGGCTAGGCCACGGTCTGCTCTGGGCAGCTACCACTGCCCCCTCCACCACCAGTATCCCTCAGCCACCATGCTAACATGCCCTTCTGCTGGTGGTGCTGGTAGTGCGCAGTCTCAGGCCATCCAGTGTGCAGGTAGGCGGCTGCCTATGGTGCGGGTTCTGGGGTAGGGGTGCCTGCATAGGTGTCCACGCTTCCCCCCAGCACCGCCTGCCAATGTTTCGTGCCCTTGGGGGTAGCTGCTGGGTACTATCCCCTGTGACACTGTGGGAAACACAGTCGGGCCCATGTTGGGCCTTCAGCAGTTGCTGTCTGGCTGCTCTGCTGCTTCAGCATTCGTATGGGCCACCTAGGCATCGCCCTAGTCCGCACTGTGGCCCAGCTGCACCACAGCATGTGCCGCCTGCGGCCCTCTGTATCCCCTTCTCTGGCATCTGTCCAGTTGCCGTTCCGACATGCCCGCCCTGATGTTGCGGGACATGTGCATGCCATAGGAACCCTGTCCGATGCTGGGGAAAACCCTGAGCAGTGCTATTTCACTGTGGGCTCATTCACCTTGTATGGGGACGGATTATAGACCCTTCCACGATTTATATCTGTTCTATGGAGCTTACTCGGGAGGGGAGGGGTTGATGTTTCTCATTGATACCACTATTGGCCAGCTTGGTTATGGTTTTTTTCCAGTTTGTTGGGGTCATTTTCAGTGTTTATGTGCCCTTTTGTTCTGTGCACATGTATCACACTTATCACTTTTTTTAGGTTTCCCTGCCTTGGCTGTACATTGCTGACACTGAAATGGTTTCTCTCCCCTGTAATGTGCATTTAACGGCAGGTTTTCATTCGCGTTGGAATTGAGCTCTTCAGATCAGCACGTTAGTGTGAAGGGAGCCTCTCCCCGCCCACTCTCCGCCCATTGACCCCTTCTCTCCACCCTCTCTCCACCTTCTGCAGTGTTTTACCACATCGCAGGGCATTACGATCGTTAGCGCATCATAATGCACATTATGTAACGTTAATGATTGTAAGCGCAGCATAACACGTGTTATGATGCGCTAATGATTGTTAACGTTACATAACGCGCGTTATGTACGATTACTGCAGTTTAGTAAACATACCCCAAAGTGATTTTATTCAAAAGCTTTTCATGCTGAACAATTAGAATCACATCCCAGGTTTTAATAATAATTTTAACTCTTCAAAAGTGATCAGAAGTTTATTCTAGTCAATGGTTTGCATATGAAGTGCTCCTTTTCTTTGGAGATAAGGATAAGCCCAGAAAGCGCAAACACATGGTGAGTGATTTATTTATTTATTTTATTTATTTAACATATATTTATAACCCGCAACTTCCAGAGTTCAGTTGCGGTTCACAATAAAACAACAATCTACAAAGCATAAGCTTAGTTTTACATCGAACATTTTGTAACAATAAAAGTAATGGTTAACAGCATGAACTAGTGCAAAATAGCAAACTGGCTTGTAAACTATGTACAAAAAACTATATACAAATACATGTTGTGGGTACTTTGGAATTGGATCATAGTGTTTTTATAATAGTGTATTGTCTGTTAAATTGTTGGGATTAGTATTACTCTGTCATAATTTTTAACCTTTATCTGAGTGTATCCAGGGGTTATCTATGACAAGATAATTAAGCATATTCATGTTGCCATGATATAACGCCTCCTTTTATACAATAATCAGCTAGCTCATCTCTTATGTCATAAAGAAAAGCAGGAGATCTTCTAGATATATTCCTCAGGGGCAAAATGGAACCTATATTTTGATTACTGCACCAGGAACCTTCCATAAAACTCCATCTTGTTCATAGTCCAGTGATCCTCGTGGCGTATAAATTTTGCGTGAATACCTTCTAAGATAACTATGTAAATGAATAATAGCCATCACAACTGATTCTGCTGTCTCGGGTTCCAAAAGAAATGGTTTTTGTAAAATTCTAAATACCACACTTATTATGCCAAAAGCATTCTCCACCACTCTGCGAGCTCTGCTTAATCTATAATTGAATATTTGTTTAGTAGATCCATGTTCATAATCTCCTGGGTATGGTTTCATGACATTTTCACTAAGTGCAAATACACTATCCGCAGCAAAGAAATAGAGCAATTTTGTGTGTGTTGTCCTCAAAGTTCGTCAGGTGGAGGCAATCCCCAGCTGCTATTTTGGATCATGTTATGTAGTTTAGTGTCTTTAAAAACACCACCACCTGAAATTCTTCCTTGACATACTGCATCTGTAAATAAGAAGTTGTAATTTCCTTCAAACAATGCAAATAACACAATACTAAATTGTGCTTTGTAAATGTAAAACTCAGTACCAGTATTCATTGGTGTCTGTAACACAACATGTTTTCTATCCATAGCCCCAACACAGTGAGGAAGATGCCAGATGTCCTCAAATATCTTGCTTATTCCCATCCAGGCCATGGGAGTAGTAGGAAGCTGAAAAAGCAAAAAACACAAGGGTTGCTCAGAGAGTAATGCCCCGCATGTTTTTCTCAGTCCAGAATGAAGATAGAGGTGTGAATTGAAAGGGTAGTAACTTGGAACTTCAAAGGATACATGTGTGTAATTTTACAGTCATCCGACAAATAGTGAGGCGGTAGTGATCCTTCAAATGGCATCTGTGAGTGACACACGGTACAGACAATGAGCTGTAATTGAATTTTTGGTGGAGGAGAAAAAGTGTGAGAAACATTCACAAACGGTTGTATGCTGTGTATGGAAGTTCTGCGGTAGATAGGAGCACCGTTGGATGATGGGTGAAGAGAGTAAAGGCTTCAGGAAGTGGTAAAACGGAACTGGAAGATTGGCCGCAGTCTAGGTGTCCTGCCTCAGCCACCAGTCCAGACAAGTTGCAGCGCGCTGATGACATTATTCATGCGGATTGGCAAATCACGAGTCGGGAATTGTCCGTACAGCTTTCCGTCAGTAGAAGTAGTGCAATAGCAATTATTGACTCTTTGGGATATTCAAAGTTGTGTGAAAGGCACACTGCAACAGCTTACAGTATTTTAATGCCCACTGGCAGCTATCGCAGGGCGCTGCAACTTCTCTGGACTGGTATGCGCAAAACGAATGAACCCATTCAGGAAAACCACCCGAGTACAGCTGTCTATCTCTGGTCCAGATGCAGTGGAAGTGACACTCTCATCTCTAGCCCCTGCAAGGCAACATTTATCCACTATCTGATCTGTGCAAGAAGAATTGGTACAGTCATCTTTTTCCTCCCTTCCTATCCAGAAAGGCTCCAGACACTAGGCCGTAAAGCAGTGCGCCCCTTAAGCCTTCTCACAACATGCTAAGCAGGTATGGTCCCTTCCTCCTCTGATGCGGCATCAGAGCAAGGAGGGACAGGTCTGCTTAGCACGCCAGTGACTTGCACATCAAGTGCACCTCTTCTCTCCTGCCGCCATCCAGAAAGTGACTGGATGGGGGGAGCATGTGCCCGATGTGCAAGTCACACAGGGCATAATTCACGCTTGGTACCACCCTGATATAGTATATCTGGATTTTCAGAAAGCCTTTGACGAGGTCCCTCATGAAAGATTGTTGGGGAAATTAAAAAGTAATGGAATAGGAGGCAATGTGCTATTATGGATTAGGAACTGTTTGAAAGACAGAAAACAAAGTAGCGCTAAATGGACAATGTTCTCAATGGAGAAAGGTGAATACTGGAGTACTTCAGGTATTTGTGCTGGGCCCCCTGTTTTAAATATATTTATAAATTACCTGGAATTGGGAATAATAAGCAAGATGATCAAATTTGCAGATGATACAAAATTATTCAAAGTTGTTAAAACACAAAAGGATTTCGAAAAATTGCAAGAGGACCTTGAAAAATTGGGATACTGGGTGTCCAAATGGAAGATGAAATTTAATGTGGACACGTGCAAAAGTTATGTACTTAGGGAAGAACCCAAACTACAATTATACAATGCAAGGTTCCAAATTAGGAATCACCATGCAGGAAAAAGATCTGGGTATCATCATGGATAATACGTTAAATACTCTGCCCAGTGTGCAACCATGGCCAAGAAAGCAAATAGAATGCTAGGAATCATAAGGAAAGGAATGGAGAATAAAACCAACGATATTATAATACCTTTGTATCGTTCCATGGTGTGACTGCACCTTGAATCTTATATGCAATTCTGGTTGCCATATTTTAAAAAAGGATATAGTAGAATTAGAAAAAGTACAGAAAAGAGTCACCAAAATGGTAAAGGGGATGGAAGGATACCCCTATGCGCAAATGCTTAAAAGATTAGGGCTCCTCAGCTTGAAAAATAGACGGCTGAGGGACGATATGAAAGAGGTCTATAAATTAATGAATAGAGTGGAACAGGTAAACGTAGATCAGCGGTTCTCAACCTGTGGGTTGCAACCCCCATGGGGGTCACCACAGGATTTAGCGGGGGTCACCTCACTCTGCCGTTAAAAAAAAAAAAAAATAGCGCACAAGTTGCTGCCGCTGCAGAGTCCGCTTCTCGGCAGCGGCAAACTCACCGCTTCCCTTCTAATGCAGCCATGGCTCCCTGTCTCTTAGGGAACTGCGGCTGAACCTGTGAAACCGTTGCAGAGCCATCCAGTCTCTCGACGGGCTCCATGCAGCATTGTCCCGCCTCCAAAGGAAGTTGTTTACCACTTCCTTTGGAGGCGGGACAATGCTGCACAGAGCCCGTCGAGAGACAGGAAGGCTCCGCAATGGTTTCACAGGCTCAGTCGCGGTTGCCTAAGAGACAGGGAGCCGTAGCTGCAGAAGAAGAACAGGGCAGTAGCAGGCAGACAGGGAGAGGGAAGGAGGGGGCAGGGAACCTGCAACGGGGCTGACATGGAGGGAGGGGTCTGATATGGAGGGAAGGATGGAAGGGGGGAAGGAGGGGGGCTGACATGGAGGGAGGGAGGGCTGACATGGACAGAGGACTGACAGGGAGGGATGGAGGGAGGGAGGGATGGGGGCTGACATGGACAGGGGGGCTGACATGGAGGGAGGGAGGGGGGGCTAACGGACAGAGGGGGGCTGACATGGATGGAGGGAGGGAAGGAGGGGTGGCTGACATTGATTGATGGAGGGAGGGAGGGAAGGGGGCTGACATGGACGGGGGGGGGGTGACGTGGATGGAGGGAGGGAGGGGGGCTGACATGGACAAAGGGAAGAGAGAGGGGGACATACTGGACAGACGGGGGATAAATGCTGGACAGAGGGGAGAGACAGTGCGGGTTAGGATTATAATGGACAGATGGGCTCCTGTCGGGGGCGTTTCCAAGATGGCTACGGCAGCAGCCTGCGCTGTAGGGTGGCGTTTGTGAATGGGGAGGAAGCGCAAGGGGAAGACGGGGCCGTTGCCCTCACAGCCCGTTGGTACCTCCACGCCGAATTTACCTTTATTTGGTCCTTTGGATCCTTTCCTTGTGCGCACCATCAGGGCTTCGGAGCAAACGGGAGGAGCTATGCGACTTGCTGACTCACCGGAGACGGAGTGCCCGGTGTCTGCGTCGCTTTCATCTGTCTCCCCCGTATTGAGTCCTGCACCTCCGTCAACTCGTACTCAGCCCTTGCCTTCTGGGTTCCTGGAGCTGGCTTCTCCTCCCTCTGTGGAGGGGGTGGGGAAGTCCTCACGAGGGTCAGGTTGGGCTGTTTCATCAGAGTCGGGAGCGGAGCCCTCTGGAGATCTGGGCTCACGAAGACCTACGGCGGTGTTGGGAGAGACACAGTTGGAGCAGCTGTCTCTCTCTTCGAGTGGTGACCGACCTTGTGCATCAATGGAGCCTGCTGTGCCCCCTCCCTGCTCAGGTGAAGTTTTTTCATTAAGGAAGCCACAGAACTTTACGTTGGAATCTATCTGGAATGCGATTGTTTCTCTTGGAGAGGCCCTGCTACCACAAGTTTCCCAGTTGGCTAATAAGGTAGACTCTTCTGCAGTTTTACTGACTGAGTTGGAAGGAAAGGTTTCTACGCTCCAAATGGAGCATACTGCTGTTTCTAGCAAAGTTGAAAGCTTGGAAGAATATTCGGATGGCCATAGGAAAAGTGTAATGTCATTACAGATGAAGATGGAGCATTTAGATAACTTGACTCGAGTGAACAATTTAAGAATTATAAACTTCCCCAAGGTGTCTTCTATCTCTCCCCGAGATATGTTTGCTAAATATTTAGTTGAGATACTTGGGGTTTCCCCTGACCTGGTTCCCCCCCTGGTAAAAATTTACTATCTGCCCACTGCTAAACGGGTTTCGGCTCCTAGTGTGTCAGGGGTAAACCAGAGCCAGAGTGATGTATTAAATCTTACAGATATTATTGAAAATTCTGGTTTAGAGTCACAGGTTCCTGCTACACTGTTAATTACCTTTGCTTTACTATCCGATAAAGAATGGTTATTGAAATTGTTTTTTCAGAAACGGAAACTTTCGTTTCGAGGTCTTTCAGTGCGTATTTATCCAGACCTATCAAGAGAAACGCAAAAGAGACGTAGAGAGTTTCTGTTGCTTCGACCAGGGGTATTACAACTGGGGGGCTGTTTTTTCTTAAACACCCGTGTAAGTGTCTGGTGAAATTCCAGACTTTTTCTTATATTTTCTTTGAGCCCTCCCAGTTGTTGGCTTTTATTGGTGCCAAGCGTCTGGAAATCCCCTCTGACTCATAGTTTAGTCTCCAGGTTTAGGGGCTGCATGCATATTTCTTCTTATATTGTGTATAATTTCTATGGAATTCCCCCCCATTGTGGGCTAGAGTGAAATAGGCAATTTGTTGTATGTTATGATTTTTTTCTTTCATTGATTCCCGGTTGTGGGGATTTATTTCTGTTGCCTTTCTATTACTTCATGATTGGTGTTGTAACCTTCTTGTTATTTTTTGAAAATTGCATAATGGACAGATGGGGGGGCTAGGACTGGTAATGGGGCCGATTAGGGAAGGCTAGGACTGGGAATAGACTGATCCAGGGGGGGTTGGGACTGGAAATGGGCTGATTAGAGGAGGCTAGGACTGGTAATGGGCTGATTAGGGGAGCCTAGCACTGGTAATGGGGTTGAGGAGGGACTAGCACTGGAAATGAGCTGATTAGGGGAGGCTAGCACTGGTAATGGGGTTGAAGAGGGACTAGCACTGGAAATGAGCTGATTAGGGAAGGCTAGCACTGGTAATGGGGTTGAGGGGGTACTAGCACTGGTAATGGAGTTGAAGGGGGGGGACTAGCACTGGTAGCAAGCTGATTGGGGGGCTTCGACTGGGAATGGGCTGATTATGGGGAGGGGAGGATAGAGCCCTGGAAGAAAACTGGGGGCTAAGGCTACAAATGGGCTGATACGAGGGGATGGGAGAATGGAACTGGAAGGGAGTGGATCTGAGAGGGGCTGCCATGGTATTTGTACTAGAAGGGATTGGTCAGTGGGGAAGGAGGGGGACTGGAAGGGAATGGACACCAGTGGCAGTCATGGGAATACAAGTTGACATTGGAAGATAGTGGGAGTGAGGACTGGAAAGGGGCTGATACTGGGGAGGGTTACTGGGACTGGAAATAGGCTGATGGAAAGAAGTGAAGAAAACAAAAGAAGAGATAAGAAATGGCAGATGGACCATAGACCACAGAAAGAGAGCTAAGAGAAGACAGGAAAGCAGAAGCCTCAGATCAGGACCAGCATGATCAGAGAATAAATTGGTCAGACAACAAAGGTAGAAAAAAATCATTTTATTTCATATTAGTGATTTGACTACAAAATCATCATAATTTTGAAATCAAATATTGTTACTTGTTGTTGTGATTAATTATTGTGGTTTAAATAAAGTAAATTTTATAAATAAAAACATTGCAAAAGCCTATAATATATTAATAATTCAACAAATGATTACAGTGACAATGCGTTAACAGTAAAGAGAGAGATGCATTTGATTTTATCATTGGGGGTCACCACAAGTTGACCAATGGTAAAAGGGGTCACAGTACAAATAAGGTTGAGAATCACTGACGTAGATTGATTGTTTATGCCATCAAAAAGTAGAAAGACTAGGGGACATGCAATGAAGCTACAATGTAACTAACTTAAGACTAATAAGAGAAAATATTTTTCACTCAACACATAACCAAACTTTGAAATTCGTTATGGGAGGATGTAGTAAAAGCTATCAGTGTAGCTGGGTTTGATACGTTACTAGAGGAAAGGTCCATAAGCCATTATTAAAGAGGACCCGGGAAATCCACTGCTTACCCCAGGAAAAGCATTGTGGAACCTATGTGCCTTTTTGGGAACCTGCCAGGTTCATTGTGAACTGGATTGGCCATTGTTGGAAACAGGATACTGGGCCTGATGGACCTTGGTCTGATCCAGTATGGCACTTCTTATGTTCTTATGTTTTTTAATCCTTCAAAAAATAGAAAGAATAGGGGACATGCAATGAAGCCACAGTGTTATAAATATTAAATTTAAAAAAATGTGTAAGTTTCAACATACATATCAAGAATACATTCTTGAAACTGAAACTACTACTACTACTACTATTTAGCACTTATAAAGCGCCACGCACGCAGCGCTGCACAGCTAACCTACAAGAGGTAGCCAACATACAAGAGACAGTCCCTGCCCGTCAGAGTCATGCTAGTTAGAACAGTACAGAGCATTAGTTAGTTCTGCGGAAGGTACGGTGTGGTATAGTTGGTCTAAGGTTTGGTCGTAAATGTAGACGGGGGTCAGGGTAAGACAAGGATGGAAGTCAGGATATGAATGCAACGGTGAAGAGGTGAGTCTTCAACCTGGATTTGAAGAGGGCCAGGGAGGGCGCCTGGCGCACAGTCGCAGGTAGGCTGTTCCAGGCGTATGGTGCAGCAAGGTGAAAGGAGCGCAGTCGGGAGTTCGCAGTGCAGGTGAAAGGCATTGATAGAAGTAATTTGTTGGCGGAGCGCAAATTTCGAGCGGGGACATAGGGGGAGATAAGAGATAAGAGGTACTGAGGGGCCATAGAGTGAATGCATTTATAGGTCAGCAGGAGAAGCTTGAATGCGGAATAGGACAGGGAGCCAGTGAAGTGATTGAGAAGAGGAGTAATGTGGACATGGCGAGGCTGGCAGAAGATTAGTCAAGCAGCATGATTTTGTATAGATTGAAGGGGAAGGAGGTGGCTCACGGGGAGACCAGAGAGGAGTAGGTTGCAGAAGTCGAGGCGAGAGGAGATTAAGGAGTGGATAAGTGTTTTGGTAGTGTGTTCAGAGAGGAAGGGGCGGATTTTGCTGATGTTGTAGAGAAAGAAGCGGCAGGTTTTAGCTACAAGCTGGATATGAGCGGAGAAGGAGAGAGAGGTGTCGAAGATAACCCCTAGATTGCGGGCCGAGGGAACAGGAAGGATAGTAGATCCATCAACCTGGATTGAGAGAGGGGGAAGGGGGGAGGAGTTGGGTGGAAAGACAAGGAGTTCAGTCTTGGCCATGTTCAGTTTCAATCGGCAATGAGACATCCAGGCAGCGATGTCCAGAAGACAGGCAGAGATCTTGGACTGGGTTGCCGGAGAAATGTTAGGTGTAGAGAGGTAGATTTGTGAGTCATCGGCATAGAGATGGTACTGAAAGCCATGGGAGGAGATAAGCGCTCTGAGGCCTTGGGTATAGAGAGAGAAGAGGAGGGGGCCCAAGACAGATCCCTGAGGTACACCTACCTGGAGCGGGTTAGTGGAGGAAGAGAAGCCACCAGAGTGTACACTGAATGAGCGATGGGAGAGGTAGGAGGAGAACCAGGATAGAACGGAGTCTTTGAAGCCAAGCAAGGAGAGGGTGGTGAGGAGAAGGTAGTGGTCAACGGTGTCAAAGGCAGCAGAAAGGTCAAGAAGGATGAGAATGGAATAGAGGCCCTTAGATTTAGCCAGTAACAGGTCGTTGGTGACTTTAGTGAGTGCCGTTTCAGTAGAGTGTAGGGGACGGAAGCTGGATTGTAGTGGGGCCAGGAGGGCCTGGGAGGTGAGGAAGTCGAGGCAACAACGGTGGACTGCTCGTTCTAATAGTTTGGATGTGAAGGGAAGGAGGGAGATGGGTCGATAGTTAGAAGGGCATGTGGGATCAAGTGAGGGTTTCTTGAGGAGGGGTGTGACAACAGCATGTTTGAAGTCAGCGGGGACGGTTGCAGTGGAGAGAGAAAGGTTGAGGATGTGAGTGATGGAGGGGACAATGGTGAGGGAGATGGAACGTAGGAGATGGGTGGGGATAGGGTCTGATGAACAGGTGGTGGGTTTGGAGGAAGAAAGAAGGAGTGCGGTTTCTTTTTCAGAGATCGGAGGGAAGGAGGAGAGGGTGGTGGGGGGAGGATGGATGAGGGAGGAGAATTGGGGAGGAGGGGAGGTAGATGAGGGGGTAGGGAATTGGAGGGTAATTTTGTGGATTTTGTCGTGAAAGTAGTCGGCTAGGGTTTGGGAAGAGAGGGAGGGTGGGATTGGGGGCGGGGGGGACCTTGAGGAGAGAATTGAGGGTATTAAAGAGACGGCGAGGATCAGAGGCAAGGGAATTGGTCAGATGGATGTAGTAATCTTGTTTGGCAAGTGCCAAAGCTGACTGGAAGGAGCCAAGCATGAATTTGAAGTGTAAAAGGTCGTCCAGGGAGCGGGATTTGGACCAAGCTCGTTCGGCAGAACGGTCGCAGATGCGTAGGTAGCGGATTGTGGGTGAATGCTAGGGTTGGGGAGTAGATAGTTTTACAGGACGTGGGGTGGGAGGGGCAAGAGTGTCAAGGTCCCTCTGGTTTCTTCCTTTCGCTATCTCGGTGTGGTTCTTGACTCCTCTCTATCCTTTCGGGAGCACATCTCCTCAGTAGTTCAGCGGTCTTTTTTCTCACTCAAACAACTACGAGCTGTCCGCCCTTTCCTTTCTTCTTCTGCTTTGGCCACGCTACTACTTTCCTTAGTTATATCCAAGCTTGATTACTGCAATGTCGTCCTGGCCGGTCTCCCAAAGTCTCAAATCGCTCGCATCCAACGTGTTCAGAATACCGCAGTCCGCCTCTTAACTCACGCCTCCCGATTCGATCATGTCACTCCTCTCCTTTTACAACAACACTGGTTACCGGTACCCTTCCGCATTCACTACAAGATCCTAATTTTTGTTCATAGGGCCCTCTTCACAGGTATTCCTCTCTATCTTGCAGACCAGGTTCACTTTCACACTCCTTACCGTTCCCTTCGTTCTATTCACCTCAATCGTATGTTCCTTCCCCCTCCTGCACAAGCCCACCTGGAATCCACCCGTTCCTCGGCTTTCTACTTCTTGGGTCCCCGACTTTGGAATTCACTCCCTCTTTCCCTCCGCACTGAAGCATCCTTCCACCATTTCAAAGCAAAGTTAAAAACCCATCTATTCACCACGGCATTCAACCTTCCCCCATAGTCTGCCCTTTGTTTGTCTGTCTCTCTTGCTCTCCTCCTGTCCCACCCTTGTAGTCATGTCCTTGTTTTATTCTTGTTTCTGCCTTCTTTCCTCTTTACTATTTTAATAATGGCGTTCCTTTCCTGTTTTCCGCAGCCATGTAATTTTAATTGTAAACCACCCAGACACCTTTTTTGGTATGGGTGGTATATCAAATTTTAAATAAACATAAACATAAACATAAGGGCTGAGGATAGTGTAACATTATATGAGGATAGTGCCTCATCGACAGACTCGGATGATAAAATGGAGGAAAGAGATGGAGAAATGGTGGAGGAGAGAGTCAGGGGATCAATATTATTAAGGTTTCTAAATAGGTCAGAGGAGACAGGACGAGGTTGGGATGGTGGAAGCTGAAGAGTAAAATGTCAAGAGATGGTCAGATGAGGGAAGGGCTTGGCCCTTGTGGAATGCACCCTCAATCCTGATGGCACCGGCTTGCCCTTCAAGGTGTGCATCGACACAATTGCCTCCCGATCCACCTAGACATGAAGGCCTTTGCTGCCGCCTCAACTCTGTGTGGCCCCCCAAACAGAACAAAAAGCCGATCAGTCTTTCAAAGCGGTTTGGTTCTCCTCAAATACTTTTTTTTTAAAATTTATTTATGAATTTTGATCAATTAACAATAACAAAAAAAGGTAAAGGTTAATCAAACATATAAGAAACAATATACAACATAACAGTGCATTACAAAATAGATAAAGTCTACATTAAGGGGCCCAGCCAGGAAACATTATACAAAACAAGCAAAACAAAAACAAGCAACTAAGGCAAAAAAGCTCATAATTAGGAGGCAAACTCAAATACTTTCTGAGGGTTCTTTTCACAAACAGCGCAACTGCCGTGTGACCGGCCCCTCCGTTATCTAGTGCCAGCAAAGAGACTTCTTGGTTCACATGAAAAGCCGACACTACCTTAGGTAAAAAGGAAGGTACTGGCCGCAACATGACCTTCTCCCTAGAAAAGCAAAGAAATGGCTCCCTGCAAGATAAGGCCTGAAGCTCTGAAATCCTGCACGTCGAACAAATTGCCACTAGGAAGACCATCTTTAGCGTCAGATCCTTTTGGGAAGCCCGCCCAAGGGGCTCAAATGGCTCCCCTGCCAAGGCATTAAGTATGAGGTTTAGATCCCAAGAGGGCACCACCCCCCTCCGCGGAGGTCAGATGTGTCACAGCCCTCAAAAACCTAAGCATGTCAGGATGCAAAACCAAGGGCACCCCATGGATCTTTCCCCAATAACAGGTAATCACCGCCAGTTGTACGTGCAATGAGCTAGCCGCCAGGCCCTTGTCAAAGCCGGCCTGCAGGAAGGCCAGGATGTCCGGTATTGAAGCTGTGGACGGACGTGTCTGCCTATCCTGGCACCAAGACTCAAAGATATGCCAAACTCGGATATACGCAATAGATATGGACCTCCTTCGGGCTTGCAACAGGGTCGCTATCACCGCCCCTGAATACCCTCTCTTCCTCAACCTTGCCCGCTCAAGAGCCAGGCCGTAAGCGAGAATCGGTCCACCTGGGGCATGAATACCGGGCCCTGTTAGCAGGTCCTTGCGCATCGGGAGTCGCCTTGCTTAGGCCGCCAGGAGACAAACCTGCATACCAAGGGCACCGGGACCAAATTGGGTGGTGACCAGAACTACCAACCCCCGGTGCGCCTCTATCCGTTGCAGCACTCTGCTGATGAGCGCCCACAGGGGGGAACACGTAGGGAAGCCTCCCTTCGGGCCACCTCTGAATTAGGGCATTGAGTCCCTCTGACAGTCGTTCTCTTCTCCTGCTGAAAAACTGTCCGGCCTTGGCCAAGTCGAACATTGCCATCAGGTCCATGACTGGCTCACCCCGGCATTTCACCACCTGCCCAAACACCTCCTGGTTGAGGCACCACTCTCCGGGGTCCACCCAAACCCGGCTGAGATAGTCCGCCTGCACATTCTGGACTCCCGCTAAGTGTGCCGCCGACACTGCCTGCAGCTGTGCCTCCGCCCAACCGAACAGTCTTTCGGCCTCTTCCTTCAGGGCTAAACTGCCTTTGCCTCCCTGCCAGTTTACATACGCTACCGTGGTCGCATTGTTGGAGAAAACCCGTACTGCTTTTCCCATTAAGAAGTCTTCGAAGCTGCACAGGGCCAGGGCCAGGGCCAGGGCCAGGGCCAGAGTCACTGCCCACATCTAGAGCCTGTTGATTGACCAACGAGCTTCCAGAGGGTCCCACTGTCCCTGGGCAAAGTATCCCTCGCAATGGGCCCCCCAACCAGACAGACTGGGATCCACCCCGGGGCTTCGAGGGGCATGCCTCTCTCCAGGTTCCCCAGGCGCAGCCACCACCTGAGAGATTTCCTGGCCTCCGGTGGACAGGAGAGAACCTGGGTCAGAGGTTGGCTCTGGTGGGACCACCGACGGAGCACTGCCCTCTGCAGCGGATGCATATGCCAACCTATCGTGGCCGCCATGATTCCCAGAACTTGCAAGTAATGCCAGGCCGACAGGCTTGTCAAGCCCAGGTAGTGGCCTATCAAGTCTCACAGCCCGTGCGCTCGTGCCCCTGGCAGGAACACTGCCCGCCCGAGTATCAAAGCGTGCCCCAAGATACTCGAGATCCTGAGTCAGACTCAGATGACTCTTGTTCAGATTGACTTCCCAACTGAGCCTTTGGAGGAACTCCACTACTCTCCTTATCGCTTTCTTCCCTGGACTTGGCCCGAATCAACCAATCGTCGAGGTACGGGTGCATGAGAATCCCTTCCTTGCGAAGTGCAGCTGCCACCACCACCACCACCATGACCTTGGTGAAGGTGCGTGGTGCTGTTGCCAGCCCAAAAGGCAACGCCCGAAACTGGAAGTGACCCATTGGCACCACAAAGCGAAGGAACCACTGGTGATCTGGTCTGATGGGAATGTGTAGATACGCATCTGTGAGATCTAGAGACGTCAAAAATTCCCCGCTCCTTACTGCCACTAATCACTGACCTCAGCATTTCCATGTGGAAATGCGGAACCTGCAGACAGCGGTTGATCCTTTTGAGGTCGAGGATCGGGCGAAAAGAGCCTTCCTTTTTGGGCACCACAAAATAAATGGAGTATCAACCGCACCTGTGCTGGTCTGGAGGCACTGGTTCGACGGCCTGCAGCTGCAAAAGATGCACCAAAGGTTTCCCTTACGGCCGCCACCTTGCCCAGAGCCTTGCAGGAGGACTGGATGAAAAATTCCCTTACTGGATGGATCCATTCCAGGGCGTAGCCCTTTCTGACCACCTCCAGGACCCATTGGTTGGATGTGATCTGGGCCCAAGCAGAGTAAACCTCCCATAGCCGACCCCCCCCCATGGCCAACACCCCTGCCTGAGCCCCCCTCGCTTCATTGTCCTTTCTTGAGCCCCAAAGTATCGGCAGCCCCAAAGCCTCTTCCTGCCCCTCGGAAACCCCGAAAGCCCTGTCCTCTGGCAGAGAATCTTCCCCTCTGGGTCTGGTTGAAGCGAGAGGTACGAAAACGCTTAAACTCTCTCGGCTAACTTTGAGCCGAGGAAGTACTACGGCTCTGCTTCTGCTTGTCCTCAGGTAGCTGACCCCCTTTGGACACTCACAAGTCCTTCTCCACGTCCTCCCCGAAGAGAAGCTTCCCCTTAAAGGGAAGCTTACTAAGCCTGGCCTTGGATGAGCTGTCTGCTGCTCAGTTCCTAAGCCACAAGTAACGGCGGGCTGCATCATCGAAGTCATGCTCTTGGAAAGGCCCCTGATGAGGTCATAATGGGTGTCCACCAGATAGACCGCTCCCGACTGCAACTTCGCCGCTTCTGCTGACATAGCGGTCTCCGAGTCCCCCGAACTCTGAAGTCTTTGCGACCAGCGGAGGCAAGCCCTAGTCACCCATGCCCCGAAGATGGAGGCCTGCAGGGACAAGGCAGAAATATCAAACGCCTGCTTCAACAGAGTATCCAGCTTCCTATCTTGGGCATCCTTGAGAGCCGCACTCCCCTCAACGGGGATCGTAGTCTTTTTAGTAACTGCAGACACTGCCATGTCCACCTTCGGAGACCGCAGGAGCTCATGCTCTTGCTCCAGCAGGTGGTAAAGGTGCCCCTGAGGCCAGCTTCTGGCAGATCCCACTCCTCCTGTATCATCTACCTGACCGCTCTGTGCACTGGAAACACTGCTTGCGACTTCCAAATCGCCTGGAGCAGAGGATCCTCCAAAGTCTCCTCCTCCGCCGGGAGACTCGTGGGCATATTCAGTATCTTTAAGGATTCTGAGATTAGCGCCGGGAGCTCCTCCTGATGGAACACTCTTACCAATCTGGCTTGATCTTCCATCTCTGGAATCTCACCTTCTAACTCCTCTTGAAGGTCCAGATCCATGTTCGTCTCCCTCTGGATCTTCCAACTCTGGCGAGGGGTGCCACTCCTCAGGGCCCCTGGCCCTCTTAGCCGGGACCTCCAAATTGCCATCTGCTGTGCTCACCGCCCTCTTTGACCCCAATGCCGACGAAGAAGGGCCACCCGCCAAGCCTTGCTGGGGCAAGCAAAACACTCCATGTAACAGTAACACAAACTCCAGCGAAAAATCCCCCGGGAGGCCGGTTACCTCTCAGGGGAGAGATGCGGAGGGTCCCAGAGTAGCTGACGGACTGCGATCTCCCCCAGGCAGCGAAAGAGCAGAACCTCCTCCCTCCTGCACCAGGGCGGGGGTTCCCAGACTCGCCTTGTCTTATTTGTCCTGCTCCAAGGAGGTAGCTTCCTGTGTGCACCCTACACATACCCCGGCCTCCTAGACCGCCCCCTGGCAGGTCCCGCAAACCAGGCATTGAGGCCTTGCTGGCATGGTGCACCCTGCTAAACCAGGGAAGCAGCTCTCTCCCCCAGCTGTCCTTCCCCTCAATTCACCTCCTTCCTTGTTCTCTCTCTCTTCTTCTTTTTTTTTTTCCTTTTCAAAAACTGACTCCTCCAATTCCTGCTCAATCAATACATAAGCAGACCCTGAAAGAGAAACCATGACTAAAGAACACCAACTCCAACTAACTTAAATTAAATTAAGATACATAAATAAAGCCAGAAAAGAAAAAACAAAAACTGCAGTTTCAAACCACCACTACAACTAGCCGCGGCTTCTGCCGAAAATCAATGAACTTGGCCCAATGAAGCCTCGCACATTCTGTGCGCCAGCGGGAACCCGACACCATGTGTTCCAGGCCTCCATCTTTCTGACGTGAACTGTGTTTCTCTCCCCAAGGCGGAAAGACATAAAGAAGACCGGTCGCCGGCCAAGGCTGAACTAAGCCGTCGAGCCCCTCCGACATACGCTCCATGCGCCTGTGAAAAACCAATGCACCTTGGCATTGTCAAAGGTGGCCATCAAGTCCATTACCGGTTGACCCCAATTCAGAGTCAAATCGTGAAAGACCTCCGCGTTCAGCTCCCATTCGCCAGGATCCACTACATGCCGGCTGAGGAAATCTGCCTGTACATTGTCATGCCCGGCCACATGCGCCGCTGAAAAGGCAACTAGATGCGATTCCGCCCAGGCCATCAGCTGCTGACTCTCCTCCAACAACACCGCACTGCCTGTTCCCCCTTGGCGGCTGATATAAGACACCGCCACCACATTGTCCGAGAACACTCGCACTGCCTTGTTCTCTAGCAAGGGAAGAAACTCTCGGAGGGCCAAGGAGACTGCTCTGAGTTCTAACAGGTTTATGGAACAAACCTGCATCTCCGTCGACCAGACCCCTTGCACAAAGCTGGCCTGGCAATGAGCCCCCCAGCCTACTAGACTGGCATCGGTGGTGACTAGCACCCAGTCCGGCTGACACAAAGGCACCCCCGCGCGCAGGTGAGCTGGATCCAACCACCACTGGAGGCTTGCTGAAACAGTGGGTAAGCTGGGTAACCTGCACTGAAGAGGATGCTCCTGAGGAGACCATCGGGAAAGCAAAGCCTGTTGCAACGGCCGCATGTGGGCTCTCGCCCACGGTACCAGATCCAAGGCAGCCGCCATGGAGCCCAGGAGCTGCAGATAACGCCACGCTGTTGGCACCTTTAGGCGCAAGAAGCTTTTTACTTGCGACAAGATCTTTTGCACTCTGCACTCCGGCAGAAAGACCGCCCCTAACTGGGTATCGAAGACTGCCCCCAAGTACAGAAGACGTGTGACTGGCTGTAATTGGCTCTTGGCTTGGTTTATCACCCAACCCAGCCGTTCCAGAAGATGTACCACCCGTGCCGTGGCCGACAGAGACTCTGACATGGACGGTGCCTGAATCAGCCAGTCGTCGAGATAAGGATGCACAAGCACTCCCTCTTTCCGCAACGCCGCCGCCGCCACAACCACCATGATCTTCGTGAAGGTGCGCGGCACCGTCGCCAGACCAAACGGTAAGGCTCGAAACTGGAAATGACCCAAGTGTATCGCAAAACGAAGAAACCTTTGATGCTCCGGCCGTATTGGAATGTGAAGATAGGCCTCCGTAAGATCTATGGACGTTAACACCTCCGCCGGTTGCACAGAGCAAATGACTGAGCGAATGGTCTCCATGCGGAAATGTGGAACCCTCAGACAGCGATTTACATGCTTGAGATCCAGAATAGACCGAAACGTCCCCTCCTTTTTGGGAATGACAAAATAAATGGAGTATCGACCTAATCCTAATTGGTCTGGCGGAACTGGAACAACCGCCTGAAGCCGCACTAACCGTAGAAGAGTCTGGGTTATCGCTGCCTGCTTTTCCACCGAACCACATGGAGATACCACGAAAGCCTCTGATAAAGGATGAGCGAATTCGAGAGCATATCCCTCGCGAATAATTTCCAAGAACCACTGGTCGGAAGTTATGTTGGCCCAGGCCGACAGGAAGACTTGAAGCCGCCCCCCCCCCCCTACCGGGAAATCCGCCTGGGCCAGCCGCACTTCATTGTGGCTTCTTGAAGGCATTTTGTTGGACTCCGAAATAACCTCTTCCGAAGCCTCTGGTCCCTCGAAAGGACTGCCCCCTGGCTGCAAAACGCCCACGCTGATATGGAGCAAAACAAGAACCTCGGAACCTTCGAAAATCCCGAGAGGTGTCTCTGTGCGAAGGGACAGGCTTTTGAGTTTTGGGCCGGTCCTCAGGAAGACGACCGCCCTTAGAGTCCCTGAGATCTTTTACAATCTTTGCAAGGGCTGCTCCAAAAAGCAGCGAACCCTTGTACGGAAGCTTACTGAGCCGAGCCTTGGAAGAGGCGTCCGCCGCCCAATTCTGTAACCAAAGAAACCTTCGAGCTGCAACTACCGAAGCTATGGATTTAGCTGAAATCCGCACGAGATCATAGAAGGCATCCGCCAGGTAAGCCGCCGCCAACTCCAACTTAGCGCCTTCGTCTTGCCCGGATCGGGAGGGCGAAGCCCCCTGAATCCAACGAATGGAAGCCAGAGAAACATAGGCTCCACAGATAGCTGCTCGCAGAGATAGGGCACAAAATTCGAAGGTTTGTTTTAGCAAGGCCTCCAGCTTCCTATCCTGCAAATCCTTGAGGGCTGCACCGCCCTCCACCGGAATAGTGGTTTTCTTAGTGACAGCGGAGACCAAGGCATCCACCTTAGGCATTTTCAATAACTCTTGTTCCTCCTGCGGCAAAGGATACAACCGGCTAATAGTCCGAGCTCCTCGCAAGGAAGCCTCTGGGCATTCCCACTCTGACTCCACCATCTGTTTCATTACTCCGTGCACAGGGAAACACTTTTGCTCTGTCTTAAACCCCTGAAGCAGGGGATCCTCCAACGGCTCCTCCTGTGCCGCTGGCAAGGCAATGTTCAAGGCTGATAAGGTCTGAGTGATAAGAGCCCCTAACTCCTCTTTCCTAAAGACCCTAAACATATCGGGATCCTCACTGGACCCGAGCTCAGAATCCTCGAACTTGTTAGTCCACTCCATACCTGAATCAGAAAGGAGCTCACCTTCCTCCACACCTGGAAGCTCCAAGATGTGCTGACTGGCCTTGTCTGCAGGACTTTCCACCCCAAGAGAAATTTTGGAGGGACCCTCACCTGGATCCGACCCAGAAATCGTAGTCTCTAAAATCTGCGTGGCCCCCTGGCCCGTAGCCTTCTCTTGGGCCTGTTGCCACTTCATACAGTACGCCTGACGGAGAGTCAAAATAAAATCAGCAGAGAAAACAGAGTCTAAACCCTTTTTCACCTCAGACAGGGAAGATGGAGGAGCTTCCCCCACTTGATCCCGTCTCTTAGACTTGGCCTTCTTTTTTGCAGGCTTCTCCTGAGACAATAAGGGAGCTGTAGCTGAACCTGAAATGGCTGCCATTTCCGCCAAAACTAAATCGCCCTGAGGGCCTCCTTCTGAGGAACTATCCATAAAGGAAAACTGCAATCGGAGCCGCGCTATCCTCAGAAGCCAAAAAGCAGCGAACCAGAGGAAGAACCCCCCCCCCCCCCGCACAGAAACCGCAGCACAAAAAACAAAAAAACGCAAGGGAACCCGGCCCCGGTATCCCCCACAGCGCGAACCAAAAACAAACCGCGTTGAAAAGAAAAACCGGCGAACACACCGCAAGCCCCGGAGGGTTTAAAAAGCTTTCCACATACCTGCTTGAAGGCGCTAAAGTCGTTAAGCTACGAGCCCACACAGCTAGTGGGAGAGTAAACTCAACGTCGAGGGTAGCAGGATAAACTCTGGGGCTCCCAGCACTATTCTGCTCCCTCCTGCAATAAACGAAGCTATTAAGAAGGCAGGCTCTGCCTCACTCGCTCCGTGTTCCGTATGCTGTCAGCACGCGATTAAACCAAATTGAATTTACCCAAAGTGGTGGAGAACCCTGCTAGAGTCCTTTCCACATAATCACTGCTTTTAAGCCAAATAAAAAAAAGAGAAAGGAAAAAATCTCTAAACTTGAAGGGTTTACTCGGAGCCAGCCAGGAACCCGTCCTTTCCAGCTGCTGAGGACTGAAAGACTAAGGAACGACCAGCAGGGGGAGCCAGATATCAGGTCTACAAAACTTCAGATTTCAGTCCTCAGTTGCTGGAGAAGATTGACAACCCTCTTGTTCCTGGACTGGCCCGGAGAGACGAGCAGGAATTGCCATTGGTTTTGAGACATAAGATATCGGAAAATAACACTTATTACCCAGAACTAAGAAAAAGTAAAAATTTGTTACACAGTGTTTATCTGCTGGAGACAAAGAAATACTGAAGGACCTCTGGTGGCTAAGGCTAATAGACGATGAGAATGAGGTCATTGAAACCTGGGCTTTTAATTGGTTCTTAGTCTCCACCAACCTGCTGGTAGAGGAACACAACCCACTTGTCTGGATTGGTCTTGCAGGCCAATATGGAAACTGGATTAATAAAGAGAAATTAGACTTACCTGGTAATTGTTGCTCCTTGAGGAGCTCCAGTCCAGTCCTGCACCTCTGGGTAGTGTACCTCTTCCAGCAGCTTGGAGACTGAGCAAGTCATCTTTTTGATGACACTAGCATACATGTGCAGGTGGCACACCTACCAGCCCCAGAAACTATTGACAGCAGACTCAGAGGAGCAACAAATAAGTAGTTAAACATGCAACAAACACTTCTATGTCTAAATAAACTAGTACCCCCCTCCATCCCCTGGGAAGGATAACATGTCCCCCCACCAGGATGGGGAGGTCTACCTGTTGAGCGCCTGAGCAACTCCAACCAGCGGGGAGCAAGCAACCGACAGCTCTTCTGGTCCGCCCCCCTCCAAAACGCTGATTACACCCCCCTCCCTGGCTCCCCCTGGCCACTTCCTCCACCAAGGGAACCAGCTTCAGAACCGGGATGTGCACAGATTATCACAGAAAGCACTCAGGGAGGGTTCCGGGACTGGACTGGAGTTCCTCAAGGAAAACAATTAGCAGGTAAGTCTAATTTCTCTTTCCTTATCATCCCTCCAGTCCAGTCCCACGCCTCTGGAATGCGTCAGAGCAGTTAAGCTAATGGGTGGGACCCGCACAATCAGCCTGAAGCACAGCCAATCTGAGACGAGCGTTCTCCGCCACCTGGACATCCAGGCAAAAATGCTCAGAGAAACGTATGCCACCCTACAGATCTCCACTGGTGGAACTAAACTATACTCTGCCCACGAGGCTGCCTGAGCCCTCATGGAATGCACCCGTAATCCCGCCGGCACTGCTTTACCCTTCAAGACGTATGCCGACATGATTGCCTTCCTGATCCATCTGGAAATGGAGACCTTAGCTGCCGTCTCACTTTTGTGTGGCCTGCCACACAGAACCAACAGACTATCCGATCTCTGAAAGGATGATGCCCTTTTCACATACCTTCGCAGGACTTTCACCATCCAGGTGGCACAACTGTGGAGTGGCAGGGCCCATATCCCCTCTCACTCACATCTGTGCTTGCCAGAGCCAGTAAGGAAACTGCCTGATTTATATGAAATTCTGACACCACCTTGGGCAAAAGTGAAGGTACTGTGCACAGGATCACTTTCTCCTTGGAGAAGAAAAGGAATGGCTCCTGGCATGACCAGGTCCGAAGCTCCGAAATCATGTGGGCCGAGTAAATCGCCACTAGGAATGCCATTTTCAGAGTCAAATCCTTCAGGGAAGCTCAACTCAGTGGCTCGAAGAGTTCCCCAGACAGCGCCATCAGCACCAGATTGAGATCCCAAGGTGGAACCACCGCCCTCTTCGGCAGATGGAGGTGGATCACTGCTCCTAGAAATCTCAGCACGTCTGGGTGTGTACCCAATGGCACCCTGTGGACTTTCCTGCGATAACTGGACATCACTGCCAGTTGCACCCTCAAGGAACTGGCGGCTAGGCTCTTATCAAAAACGGATTGCAAGAACGCCAAGATGTCCGGGATGAAGGCAGTGGAAGGACAAGCCTGCCTCTCTCCGTACCACGATTCAAAGATGTTTCCTTACGCAGATGCACGCCAGTTTCGTAGACCTCCTCTGGACCTGTAGCAAGGTCGCTAGCACCAAGCCCGAATATCCTTTCTTCTTCAACCTCGCACTTTCAAAAGCCATGCCGTAAGCGAGAATTGATCCACCTGGGGCATGCGAAGCGACCCTTGCGTCAAGAGGTCCTTCCGAACCGGAAGCCACCACAATCAATCCACCAGTATCTGAATCAGGTCGGCATACCATGGGCACCTCAGCCAGTCTGGTGCCACCAGAATTACAAATCCCTGGTGCGCCTACATCCATTGCACTAACCGGCCTATGGGTGCCCATGGGGGGAAAACAGAGAAGACCCTCTTAGGGCCACTGCTGAATTAGAGCATCCAGGCCCTCGGACATCCTCTCTTCTTATGCTGAAAAAACAGCAGGCCTTGGCCGGCTCGAACACTGCCATTAGGTCCATGACCGGTGTGTCCCATTGGCGGACCACCTGCTCAAAATCCTCCTGATTGAGCTGCCACTCTCCAGGGTCCACACGCACTCTGCTGAGGTAGTCTGCCGTCACGTTGTCGACTCCCGCTATATGCACCGCCGATAACACCTAGAGACGAATCTTTGCCCATCCAAACAGCCTTTCGGCATCCTCCTTCAGGGCTGCACTGCTCGTGCCTCCTTGCCGGTTGATGTAAGCCATCATGGTTGCATTGTCTGAGAGGACTTGGACCACCTTCCCCTGCAATCATGGCTCGAAACTTTCTAGTGCCAAGGTCATCGCTCGCATCTCAAGCCTGTTGATTGACCACAGGGCCTCCTGCAGACTCCTGTCCCTGAACAAAGCATCCTTCGCAATGGGCTCCCCAACCTGAAGGCTGGCATCAGTCATCAGTGGAACCCACACTAGGCACTTCTTTCAGGCTCCCCACATGCAGCCACCAACCGAGGGCTCTCCTGGTGTTCCTCAAGCAGGGAACTACTTAGGACAGGGGTTGACTCTGATGGGACCACCGATGGAGCATAGCCCCCTGCAGCTGTCACATGTGCACCCTTGCCTATGGGACTAGCTTGAGAATGGCTGCCATGGTCCCCAGAACCTGCAGATAATGCCACGCTGATAGTCTTGCCATCTTCAGTGTGACCAGCAGGGGCTGGACTGTGGCTAAGGCTAACAGACAGACTGCTGGGACTGACCCTCTTTGTAGAAAGTAGTAGTTGTGAGTCAAGTGGTCAGGTTTTCAAAAAGGATTTATTCCCTTCCCGGGGTTGGATTCTCAAAAGTATAATATACAAACAAAACTTAGGACAAAACCATATACTCTGGTAAGGAACTGAAGAAACTCAAATATAGCATTTTGCTTCTTAAAGGAACTATCAGTGGTACTATTTTATACAGCATACAGCTCATCTGATATTCAGCAGTCTCTCCTCTGCTTCAAGCAATACTCAAACTTTGGCTTTAGCATAGAGAAGAAATCTTATCAGACAAAATTAGCGTACAATCCATGGCTTCCTCAATAGGAGATTCAACACAAGCATCTAGTATCATAGGTTCTAGCTGTGCTCTTTCATTACAAACATCTTCTTTGAAACATGAAGTTTGTACATTTCTCAGACCCGTCTCTTCGGCAGGCTCATCTAGACAGCCTCCTCTAAAGCAGGGTAAATAGCTATCGTATGACTCATAATAGCAGGGAGAAGAGACACACTTCTTATGATAGGCTTTTCCCTTAAAGCTTCTGCCCAACTTTTCCCAAGTTGGACTGGGAATCACAGAACTGTTCTCTTCTACCGTGGGAGGATTTCTCTCTAGGAAGTTTCCTTCAGGGTTTAACTGGTAAGAACTCTTCACCCTCAGACATACAAATATCTTCAACTGCTTCTTTCTCCCTTTCTAGGGCTTGTACTTGCTTTAAACTGCCACACTTTTCAGATACATACGGTTTTCCTTTCACTGCTCTCCATTCACTCTGCACAGCCCGGTGCTTTGGCAAAACAAACTACGTCACAGGAAACAAATCCTTACAGCTGACCTCTCTGTGTGAATTTCTCTGCAGCTTCCTGCATAAACTTTCCTGCAGCTCTGCATCGGTGTCTGTGTCCTCTGAATCTCTGGAGTCTCCTGAGTCTCCAGAATCTCGGGAGTCTCTGCAATCTCCTTCCTCTCCCCCTGAGCCACGTGAGTCTAACTCTGACTGCTCTAAGCATTTTTATACTGTTTCCTGGGCATTCCCTTACACAGGTGAAAGCCGTTTGAGTCAAGAGCTGGTGAATGCTTTCTAGCTGGGCGGGGCTTCAGACCTCGTGTCTGAGTCTGTCTACGTTGCCTATGGTAACTGGGAATCATGTGGCTTGCCTGTCTGTCAGAATCTAAGCTGAAGCTAGCAGATTTCTGTGCTCTTGAGGCAAGGGACAGATCTTCCTCGTTACATCAGGAACTGCCATATCCATTGACGTAGCTCCTGCGCCCGGCAATCTGGCAGGAAAACCCTGCCCTTGTGGGTATCAAAGCAGGCTCCCAAATACTCTAGCTACTGGGATGGCTGTAACTGACTCTTGGCCAGGTTGACCCACCAACCAAGACTTTGAAGGAACTCCCCCACCCGCGCTATTGCTCTTTCGCTATCGTCCCTGGCCTGGATCAGCCAATCCTCTAGGTATGGGTGGCCAAGAACCCCTTCCTTGCGGAGACCTGCCGCCACCACCAGCATAACTTTGTTGAAAGTATGGGAGGCAGTCGCCAGACCGAAGGGCACTGCTCAAAAGTGGAAATGGCCCTTTGGCACCGCAAAGCGGAGAAACTAGTGATGTTCTGGATGGATGGGGATGTGCAGATATGCCTCCATGAGATCGAGAGATGCCAAAAACTCTCTGCTTCCTACCACCACTATTACTGATCCGAGCATTTTCATGTGAAAATGCGGTACCCGGAGACAGCGGTTCATGCCTTTGAAGTTGAGAATCGGGCGAAATGAACCTTCCTTTTTGGGCACCACAAAATACATGGAGTATCGACCGTAGACGTACTGGTCTCGCAGAACCGGTTCCACGGCTCTCAGCTGCAGGAGACAAGTCAAGATCTCTTCTACTGCTGCCAACACCACTGCATCCACTTTGGGCGATCGAAGGAGCTCTCGTTCTTGCTCTGGTAGCGGGTATAGGCACGTCATAGTTTGCACCCCTTTAAGACCAGCCCCCAGCAGATCCCACTCATCCTGAATCATCTGTCCTACTACTCATGTACCGGGAAGACTTGCTTTGATTTCCGTACCACCTGGAACAGCGGATCCTACAGCGCCTCTTCCTCTGCCGGGAGGTTAGCAGGCATATTCAGAGCCTTAAGGGAATCCAAGGTATACATAGAATGTGAGTTCTTTGGGGACAAGGGATTGTATCAGTACCTGTTTGTAGTGATTGTAAACTGCTTTGATGCCCTTTGGCCTGGGCGGTACATCAAGAAATTGCATAAACAAACACAAACATAAGCATAAAGATGAGCACTGGTAGCTCCTGCTGGCATAAAACCTGAACAATCCAGGTCTGATCCTCCTGTTCTGGGCTCTCTCCTTCTTCCATATCCCCCTACAGATCTAACTCCGTGTCAAGGTCTTCCCCATCCAGCCCCTCCGACATCGATTACTGCCACTCGTCTAAGCCTCTAGCCTGCTTAGACACCACTGTTCCTGACTCGTGCTCTTTTGTGTCTGACCCCGTCTTAGCCCTGTGTTCTGGGGCTGAGGAGCTGCTTACCAAGCTCTGTTGACGTAGGCAAAATACCTTATGCAAAAGTAAGACAAACTCCAGTGAGAACTCCCCCGGGAGCCCTATTGCTCCTTGGGCTTGAGGGGTGGATGGTCTGGGCATCGTGCAGGGACCGGGGGCCGGATCCGTTGAAGGTAACAAGGCACCCCCTGCCTCCAGTTTCTCTTCCAACCAGGAGGAATTCTCCTGCCTCGTCTCATCCTGCAGGCCCTGCTCCAAGGACTTAGCCTCATGCATGCAGTCTAGGCAGACGCCTGCTTCCAAGACCACACCCCCTCGGGGACTACATATCTTGAGGATTTTTAGACTGCACTGCCGTGTTGTATGAGTACAGCTTCCCTTGCAAGCAACATCACAAATTTAATAGGTACATAATCTGGGCTAAGAGACAAGGGATGATCATGTCAGGTTACTCACTGACCCTTGACAGATGGAAGGATTTAATTTGCCTCCTATACAATGACTGTGACTATCTTTCAAGTTACATACATTTCTTGTATGCAGGTACTTCCTGTTTTCTACAGACCTGTAGCTGCTACAAACCTATATGCAGCACCCTTTTCCTCATTTATCTTTCATTTATTTCTGTCTCTGACTTTTTATCTGACCCTTCTCAGGAGGGAATCACAATGTCTCAACCAACTGTCACTTACACTACCTGATCAGGCACAACAGCACTCTGAAATCTGCCCAGCAACAACGGCATATCTAGTTAGGCTTTTCCCACAGGTCTGCATCAAGTCATTGTGCATTGAATAAGTTTTGAGCTGTATAACACAAGGAATGCTTAAGGATTAATGGGGTTCACCCCCCTTGATACCATCCTATACCAGGCACTGCGGTCTGGCTGGCATGGTAGGAAGGGCTGGGGGTACTCCCCAGGAGCACCCTCAATCCCTAGCATGGGCTCAGGCATGGAGCACTAGAATTCTTGAACTAAAATAAAATAAAATCAAGTTACTGAAATCTAATTAACTAAAACTAAAATTAAAAAGAAACTGCAAATAGCCCCCTAGGAAGAAGCTGCTCTGTCCTGCTATATTCTCTGGTGGCTGCCTCTCCCTGTCACCCAAAACGCAGGAGGGGGGTAAAACACATGAGGGCCTGAATAAGAAGAAAGTGCGCCTAAACACAGCGCGGGGGGGGGGGGGAGTTTCCCACGCCACTGCAGGCTGCTCTCTGTCTCCTTGTGTTCTGGTGGTTGCTAGGGGTTCCCACTGTCCTCCCCCTCCCCCACCACTCTTACCTTGGAGCCTCTTTGCCGTGTGGCTTTTCTACCCCTCTTGCCCAGCCTTCCTTCCTGGCTTCTGTGCTGAGGGGAGCAACCAGTTTTCACTCCTGTCAATCAACTGCAGCCCCCACGGCGTCTCTTCACCCAATAACAGATTTGGGAGCCGCCAGAAGTCTCTGACTGATGAAGGCCCCCATCGAACAACCCCCCGAAATCCTGGGGGGCAGAGGGGGAATATCCTCCCCTCAGCGCTGTTGTCCCCCAGGTTCTCTCTGTTCCTTCCTTTTTTTTTCACTCCTGCCTTTAAAAACAAAGAAACCTGCACCTTAACAGGGGAAATAAAAAGCAAACTCTAACTAAATCTATCTCCTTAGTTGCCCCTTCAGTGAGTCCAGCACCCTGGCTCACTACCTTCTCCAGCTGTTTGGAGACTGAGCATACTGGAGCTGGTAGATGGTGCCAGCTGCATATGTACACTGATGTCATCAAAAAGATGACTTGCTCAGTCTCCAAGCTGCTAGAAGAGGTACACTAGCCAGAGGTTCGGGTCTGGACTGGAGGAACGATAACAAGCCTGTCTTTAAACTTATTCCATGACATTTAACATACCTGGGGTACCATTAACTTATTGTGGTACTGAATGGAATCTGAGGGTATCTTATGGCTATGGGCTGGTTGATTAGTAGGGGTGGGTGGAATTATAGTTATGTAAGTGGCCCTGAAGATCTGGCTATGCTAGTGATCACTTCCACTACCCCCATAACAGTGATTTAATTAAAATATTCTAAAAACCTGGTTCATAGGTGGCTCTTGAGGACTGGGAGCAAAGATTAAGGAACTAATATGTAACAGATTTAAAAGAAACAAGAACAGGTTTTTTTTTTTAAATTTGTTTGTAGCAGATGGGTTAAAAACAGTTAACACGACTGGCTTTAAAAAGTATTTAGACCAGTTCTTGGAGGAAAGGGCCATAACCCATTAGTACGCAGACTTGGGAAGGCACTGGGTATGAATAACAGGAAAGTGGACCGCTGCCGTTATCCTGCTGAGCACTTGTAATTGGCATTGCCTACTGTCAGAAACAGGGCTCTGACTCTGTACAGCACATCTTATGTTATATCGTGAAACACTTAGAAGTATGGCGACAGACGGTCCCTAACTATATTAAAGAACTTGAAAGGTTCGTATACAAGCAAACAAAAGTTTACAAAACAAATGCTAGAAGTGGTGAAGTGAAAAATAAAAATCCTAAAAGTTTTAACTATAAACACCAAGCAGCCTAGAGAATCCAATTATAGTTAACTGACCACCCCTAGAAAATAAATAAAACAGAAAACAACTTCAGAGCATTTTAAGAACCAAGCCCTCTAAATCTGGAGGAGCACCCGCCTCATACCAGCTATCTCTCGGGCCGGTTTCTGCGCTCCTAGTCCCGGCCTTCCTCCTACACAACCCCCCCGTTGGTTGGCGGTGGTGCTTTTCCCCACAATGCCGCGCATGGCGCGTCATTGAAGAGAGACCATCATGGCGGCTGTCGGTGCCCCAGCAGAAGTAATCATAGAACTGGAGAACGCGGCTAAAGTTTTGATGGTAAGATGGGGTCGGGACGTGTCTGCACGGGTTCTAGTTGCTGCCGTTGTTTAGGCAGAGCTCTGCAGCGAAGGGCTGTGTAGGGAGCGGGACGCAGAGGCAGAGATTTTGCTTCTCGGTTTTAAGTTAGGTCTGCAGGGACCGGGATTCTTTGCCCGGAACAGGGCTGCGTGTACCTGCCAGCAGTTCTCTGCTCGTCGCGCACACCTTGGTTGTCCGCGCTTTTCCTCTCTGTCCTTTTCATTACTATTCTCTCACTCTTAAACGCACGCTCCCTGTCTCTGACTTTTACTCATCGCTTCGGTGCTTCTCCTGCTTCTTTACACATGTTTTCTCACCTCTGTTCTCTGCAGTGCTGAAGATCATGGTTTCACATTTTGCTCTGCATAGCAATGGGGTCATTTTATAAAGTATTTAACAAGTGAAAGGCATGTCTTTTATGCACTCAAAATGGCAGTTGTAAAATCGGGTGCAGGTATGCATGTGTTAAAAGTAAGTACATCATAAAATTGCACCTATTTTATACGATCTGTGCATAGGAGCAGGGCCAGAGCAAGGAGATGAAGTGCACTTGGCAAACCTCATCCCATGCGCATTTCCCTGCTCCCACCCCAGTTACCGCGACTGCTACCCTTCTCCGGGACCTGCAGTGCTTGTTCCCAGAGAGAGATGACCGCAATGGGTTGCCCCTGGACCATTGACGCATGAGGCAGCTGCTTAGTTTGCCTAATTGTTGCGCAAGTTCTGCATAGGTGTTCTTTGGGTGGAGTTGGGATGTGTGCGTGTATTTTATGTGATACTTGTAAACATGTTCACCATTCATGAATTAATTTTCAGAGCAGCTGTACAATTTCTGCCATATGGGAGGGTCATTGTACAAGCCTATTTTGAAAGACAAATAGGTGCCTATATTGCATTTATAAAATAAAATAAATATCCCAATCCCTTAATTTTTAGAAGGCTGTTAAATTGCATATAGAATGTTATAAAGACATAACCATTACGTGTGTTATCTGTCCAAAATAGAATTTAAAAAAATAGATAGAGATCAATAATTATTTTCAAAGCTACAGTTCACCCCAAAACATGATGAATTAGTATGGGCATTTATCGCTTAAGAGTAGTCCTTTCTATGTGCACCAGTATATTCAAAAATCACACATAATGCTGATCAAAAAATGTATAGCATTCTTTGCTCCACCATATTCCAACATATCATGTTTCAAAAAGTGCTACCTGAAGCAGAACTACAATCTTCTATTCCATTGCTCTCATTTCTCAGTCTCGTTTATCAAAAAGGCATCAACTGTCCATAGTAGTAGCAGTAGTCGGGGTTGCTTTTACCTATGGGCAAAAGGGGCAGCTGCCCCGGGTCTCTACACAATGGAAGCTCTGGATTAGTGCCTGTCTGGGGAGATGATGATGATGATGATTGTAGCTCATGTTTGGGCGCCACTTGTGTGATTCGAGTGGAAAATGAAAGCGCCGACTCAATGGCCGTTACGCCTCCTGCGTCACCGCCACTGGTGGTGGGAGGTGGAACAAAGCAAGGTGTGCTGCAGATTGTGCAAAAGCGCAGTACCTCTCTTCTACTTCCTCAGGCCGCTTGCAAGAGAAGTGAACAGTGCCTTAGTGAACAGACCAATGACTCCCTACTTCGCTGAAGTGCTGCTCATTTCTATTGCAAGCGGACTGAGAGAGCAGAAGATAGGAACAGGGCTGCTGATTGTGTTGCTCCAGGGGAGGTCCTTTCTACAAAGTTTACCCAGGGTCCCATAAGAGGCTGAAGCGGCCTTGGTGATATTCAGAAAAAAAGAAAATGGCACCTGGCATTTAAATCCACACTCAAGTGATTTAAAACACCAAACACTTTTGAGTATGCTGGAGTACACAGGATGAATTAATATGTGAATTTATCTCTTAAAAAATAGTCCAGCATGTTTTGGGATGAGCTGTGATTTTGAAAATCATTGGTCCAAAATAGACTTTTCCTTTGCATCCCTCTAGTCCAGTCCCGGAACCATAGAGTTGTGAACCTCCACCAGCAGCTTTGGAGACTGAAAGATGTCATTGCTTTGATGTCACTGGTATATCTAGGCAAACACCGCCCCTTTCCACCAGTACTTTCAGTCTCCAAGCAGCTTGGAGGTTCTGAGCCCAGGGCTGGGCTCAGTGAGAACAAATAAGCAGAGCTTGGGTTTTTGAAATTTACTCCTTTTGGTTTATTTTCCCTGTTTGATTTGGTTACTTCGTTTTCTTTTATGTCAGATCTGCTGCTGTAAGGGTTCCTGTGTCTGTGGACCTTTATTTTTTGTTTCTAAAGGATCAGGGAGTTCTTCTAAACGAGCACAGGGGAGACAGTGCTGATCCGTGGCCTTCCTGCTCCCGAACCTGCGTTGAAGGGGTGAGGAGCAGGTGGAAGGCGGGCAGTTGCAGCAGCAGCGATGCAGGGGCTGAGAAGCCTGTGAAGGTTGTGCCCAGATCCAATCAGAGCAGAGAGCCGCCGGAGCTGAAGCCGTTAAAAAGGCTGTGCTCCGGTGTCCTGTTGGCTCCTTTCCCTCACTCCCCTCCCCCTCCCCTTCCCCCCCCCCCCGGGATCGGCGGCGGTGGTAAGTACCCACGCAGATCTGCTTTGGGGAGCTGGTTTAAACTGGGAGGGGAGGCTTTGCGGCGGCTCCCAGGGTTGCAGGGTGCTCGGGGCCTTGCCGCGGGGGGTGAGAGAGTGTGCTTTTATTAGTGGGAATGCTGGCAGCGGCCATTTTGAGGGCCGCGTTTTCAACGGCAGGATTTATTTGGTTTGGTAGACAGCCTTGCTCCTGGGCTCACTTGGGGGGAGCAGATAAGGAGCATTTAGTGTGCAAATTCTAGTCTGATTTTGATTTTTGCCTTTAATTTACTTTAACTTTTATTTTTGATTCAGTTGCCTTTGATTAATTGGCAACCGGGGATTAGTTCCTTTTAGTTAGGAGCAAATATCCTTATTTACAGTGATTTTAAATTTGAGCCGGCCTCTTTAGTTTTGTAGCAGCTCTTGCCTTCCCTCCTCAATTATTTTTGCTTTCTGCAGGCATTTGCCGGTGCGGATCTCTCTCCCTTGACTAAGGGAGAGAGCTCCGGGACCCGTACATCCGCACTGCAGCTGTGTGAGACGGAGTCTCTCCGTTGCTGCGTGATTTAATTTTACACTGTGGAACCGGCTGAGCGGTCCTCGCTGCAGCTGCCAGGCGCATCAGCGCGGTTTGAGGATCGGAGCACTTCAAGGTGGTAGGAGCAGGCAGTGTGGCTTTCTGCCCTGCAGGTAAGGCCTTCGGGCTCTGTCGGTCTGCTGAGGCCTCCTTTTTTGGGGCCATTTTCTCTCTGGGTGTTTGGACCGCATGGCGAGTTGCAGTGAGATGCCTGTGTGAGGAAGACAACAGGCAGAATAGCTAGTTTTTTGGGCCTAGTGTTTGTTTCTTTTGTTGGTAGGTTTTTTGAGGCTCGTGGGGATTCCTCAGCTTTCAGGGGACTGTTGTCAGACCTCTTTATTTTTGAGTTTGTTCTTAGTTTATAGGACAGCAGTTGTGGCATTGATTCCACATGTTCTTTCTCTTCTAATCATGTTTCTGAGGAGCATCTGTTAAGTCCCAGGATGTTAGGCAAATTGCCAGTTTTAGGTTCCAGAGCAGAGCCCTAACTGGTATTTGTAAGGAAGGACAGGCCCAAAGGCCTGTGTTTCACAGGGACAGGTTTAGGAATCCTTAGGATATAAAGAAGTATATAGCAGTTACCTGTCAATCAAGGAGTGCCTGGGCTAAGGTCTATGGCCACCAGAGGGCAGCGGATGCACTCAATGGGGCCTTTCTGACTGTGTATGCAGCAGTTTGATTGCTTATTCTCTGTAATGCTGCAACTCCTGTTTATATAACCAAGATTGCAGCTCTTAACTTCTGTATCGTTTGTTGGTCTCTGTTGCCCTAACAGCCACAGCTGCTCATGCTTCACATATAGTATTCAGGGCCCCCATCCCTGGGGGGGGGGGGGGGTGGTACAATACGAAATTGTGTTACTCCTTAGATTCACACAGGCAGCAACCTATAAGACCTCCATTTGCAAGGTGCCTGGGTGTTTCCTAGCTTAAGGGGGGATCACTTATCGTGCCCTTCCCCGGAAGTTCTCATCTATTTCTAGAGCAGGATTTCAAAAGGAAAAAGAAACTCTCTAGTGAGAGAGAGCCTTGTTCATTTTGAGCGAACACGGTTGATTTATTCGGGGGCTTTTGGTGCCCTGAACCCCACGAGCTGGACGCTATTTGTTTACTTCCAGGAGTTCTGCTCTCTATTTCGCTCTTCAGCTCCCTGGCAGACGTAGCAGGCTGGCAGGGGGTGAGCAACGCCTCCTGCAACGGTGAATCCCTCAGGATAAGGGGGAAGGAAAGCGGGGTGCAGCGGGGCCTGGTAGCTTTTGCAAAGCTATAACAGCAGTTCGGGTAATTTTAACTGATCTGCTTTGATTTCATTGGAGGTGGCCGGAGCTTGATTTTTGGAGTCCTATACATCCTTTCCCGGCCGTGCCCAAAACTCTTGGGATCCCAACTTCTGACTACATATTTCTATCAAATGGTAGTTAGTAAGTGAACATAGCAGACGGAAAATCACTATTTGAACAGAGTGCATAGGATGGGTGCAATTTCCTGAAATGTGCAAAAAAAAAAATTTTAACCCAGCTGCAGAGTATGGATTAAACTTTTTCAGTAGGCCTTCAAAGGTCGTTAAAAAAAAAAAAAAGAGGGGCCTAGCTATGTTGGTTTACAAGAATTTCCTTCCGCTGTCCATAGCAGGTCCTATAAGGCGTTAGTCGGTTGATATGGCAGGGTAATATTTGGGCTTAGCTGCTGTGATATAGCGCTATGATCCGCTGTACACATATTCAAGTCAAAAGGAATTATGGTGGTAGCTCTCTTGGACAGTTCTAAAAGGTGCTTGGGTGAGCGCCTTGGCCAGGCCCCAGGTGTGGAATGCTCTGCCATACGCATTATGTTATGAGAGGGGTTCTGTGGTTTCTTGAGGGCCAATATTCCCGTTTAGTTTGGCTTTGTCTGATTTATAAGGTTTGGCGGTAGATTTGTAATGTCTTCATTTTGGCTATATGTGGTTTCTTTTCCTTCTGTAAAAGGCGGCTCAGCGGAGAGAGGTCTCTGAATAGGACTCTGGCCATTGAGGCTATTTTGGCTCCCATTCCATTTATCAGAGGTTCTCCAGTACAGAGAGTATCTGCTAGTGTTCAGCGCCTGTCTTAATGGGGGCCAGAAGCGCACAGCCAGGCTAGTTCTCTCGCAGCACTAGCAGCAGCTCAGATTCTGGAAGGCATACATCATATGCTGTGTTTGCGGGATGGCTTGCACGCTGCTTGGCATTAGCCTTGGAGCTCCATCAGCCTGTATTAGATTCCTTTGTCCAGTCCTCCTGCAGAGCTCCGCAAAAGTTTCTGGCGGTCGCAGGAACGCTCCAGCGGCCGCTTCAACTTAAAGCGGTGGTGCCGGTGCCGGCAGCCCAATACGGTTGATACTCCCTCTACTTTGTGGTTCCAAAGAAGGAAGGCTCATTTCACCCGATTCTGAATTTTAAAAGGGTGAATCGGTGTCTGCCCAAAGAATTCTCCCGGAGCATTCCTTAAATCCCGAAAGAAACCGTACTGACATACATGATAAGTTCGATCAGCTACTGGCAGGACACAATGCACTCTTGCATGCTATTTTGCTTCATTGGTCTAGAAGTGTAGTCTTTACCAGGTGGTATAATGGGAACTTTGCTGCAGGTTCTCGGCTTCTTCTTTGCTGACTCAATTGCCACTGCGGAATGGGAAAGCTGTATTTTCTAACACCAGGGGCTAGTTGACCTTAAAAAAAAAAAAATGGAATGTCCAGCTTGGTGCAGGCAGACGGAATGGGGCGTTCCTCTAGCGGGAAGGCTGTGGATTTCTATGCCTGTCATAGGGAGTTCTTTCTGCTGCATTGTGTTGGCGCGGAAATAGCTTCTCAACATCGGCTGAAGGAATTTTTGGTTAAGAGATGTCTTTGTCTTTGTAAAAAAAAAACAAAAAAACGTATTCAGCTGTCCTGAATTGGCCTGTTCTTGATTGACGTTTTGAGACTAGGCAGGCGCAGGCCTCGGTACTACATGGGTGGGTGCACACCTTGCACTTCCAGGAGGTGTGGACTCACTGTCTGGAAGAGAGCCCTAGCGATCTTCTTTAGCGCGCGATAGGAGAGTAGGTGGTTCACTGAATCGATCGTTGGGGATACTGCTCTGTCCTTACAGGCTCCCATTGGGGGAGTCTGGGGGGACGAGAGCATGCTTCCGGTGGTCACAGTATTTACGGCAGTCTACTCGCCTGGAACAGGAAAGGATCAGGGAGTTGAAGTGACTAGAGTCTGTTTTGCTTTATGTGGCAAATGTGCATTATGGTGTGATTCGAGTGCTGGCAAATATAATTGGCTTCTTTGGTGTTCTCCCGGAGGTCTCTCTGGTGGGGGAATGGGGCGGCTGACGGTTCGTCCAAGTCAAGGCTCAGTAAGCTCCCAGTTAGTAGTCTTTGTCTTGTCCTTTCCCCCGCTGGTAGCCTTTTGCTCCGCTTGGAGGAGTTCAGTGTTGCAGGTGCTGTCTGGTAAGGAGCCGTATTTGTCCTTTTTCAGTCGCAAGCTAGTGTTGCGCACGATCCCAGCTTTTTGGGCAAAGGTGGTTTTGGTTTTTCACGTCTCCAGATGGTTTCTCTTCCGGGGTTTTCGGTTACATCTTTTGGACGTTCGACGGGTGCTTAAGAAGTATCTCTGTAGAACGGCGTCTTTCAGGAAGTCCGACAGGTTGTTTGTCGCCTTTGGAGGCCCGCGGAAGGGAGAGGCGGCGACGACGAAGCCCTCGTTTTCGCGGTGGCTAAAGGAGTCTATTGCATCGGCCTACCGGTAGAAGGGTAAGGTGGTTCCGGTTGGTTTGTGTGCGCATTCCACCAAGGTGCAGGCGGTGTCTTGGGCGGAGTTCCGTTTAGTGCCGGTCGAGGAGATTTGTAGGTTGTTGGGCGGCGACTTGCTACTCGCTGCATTCCTTTGCGCGGCACTTTCAGTTTGATGTGCAGGCGCAAGTGGATGGACGTTTTGGGTTCCGCAGTACTTCAGGCTGGGCTTCAAGGTCCCTCCCGTTGATATTCACTGCTCTGTTACATCCTCTATGGTTCCGGGACTGGACTAGAGGGACGCAAAGGAAGGGAAAATTAGACTTACCTGCTAATTGTTGTTCCTTTAAGGCACTCTAGTCCAGTCCCGGATCCCTCCCAGTATATTACGCGGCGTGCAGCCTGAAGTTTAAAAAAAAAAAAAAAAAAGGAAAGGAAAAGGACTACAGAAATCTGGACGACAGGGAGATGGATTGAGAGACAGGTTTTCAAAGAGAATTTGTCCTGTCCTGGAGGTACACGGGAAAGTCACCAGGTGACCCTTTTTTGCGCAGCAGTGCCCTGTAGGCTCTGGAGCGTGGTTATTCCGTCTTTAGGAGCTAGACGTTTTTGGCTGAGTTACGGGGACGTATTGTTCCTGGGCAGTTTTAACTACTTCTGTTCCGTTATGCTTAATTCGGTAGCTACTTATTGGTTGCTCTGCTGAGTCTGCTTTGTCAGTAGGTACTGGTGGAAAGGGGCGGTGTTTGCCTAGATATCCAGTGACATCAAAGCGATGACATCTTTCAGTCTCCAAAGCTGCTGGTGGAGGTTCACAACTCTATGGTTCCGGGACTGGACTAGAGTTCCTTAAGGAACAACAATTAGCAGGTAAGTCTAATTTTCCCTTAAAAACAATACAATCAATAAAGAAGCAATAGAGGGCTATATGTTTGCTTTTTAAACATTGATTTGAGGTCCTTCTAAAATTAAAGGATTAGTCTATTTCTTTTGTTTTATTTGAATGGCTTTTCCTTTGGTAGATTATAGGACAGTAGCATCAGAATAGCCTTTATAACATAGATCCCTTTTTGGACATTTTACATAGTTGCCCTGTTAAAACATGCAAGAGAGAATTTCTTAATACATGTATACCCTGCCTTATCCAGCTTCAAGGATCACCCAAAGCAGCTTACACAGCATGCTTACAAGATAAGAGCACAGATCTGGTTAATGACTGAAGCACCAGTAGATCCCCAAACTTTTCAGGAGAAGGCCAATTGAGGCATTTTAATGGGAGTCTTCTGAGTGCAGTGGAGGCTCCTTCTTGAAGACTGCAGAGGTTGTTGCTATGCCATATTATCATTGGCTTCTTTGTTTGGAGACTGGGAACCCTACCAGTCTTTGCCGTGTTTGCCACTGTTGAACATGGAAAAAATCCTGAACATTTTATGTGGTCTGGATTCAGCCACAAATGGGAAATGTATGGCTGGTCATCAAAATGAGCTCCATGGGCCACAGTTATATTCCTACTCTAGGACCTGGTAGCTGGTTGGCAGTTAATGACCTTCATACTCCTTAGTGATCTAAAGGGGAGACATGAACTTCTGAAATGAGACTTGTAAAAGATGTCGAAGTGGAGCAATAGACTGTCTCTTCCCCCCCCCCCCCCCCACCTTGAGTTTCCATGCTTAGAGGGAAGATATTGTATTGTGTGGCTTCATGTTATATATATAGTTGTTGGTATGTAGCTGGCTGAAAACAAATCACATTTTCTGTTTCTGAATTCTGTGCTTTAATTTTTTTTCTCAGTTAGGTGGGTAAGACAAGCCAGTGACCTAAACAGTATTGTGTGCTTTTGTTTCAGACATTTGGTGATTTTCGTCTTGATTAGTTTGTACATCTATATGTACAGTGCTGCGTATGTCTTGTAGTGCTATTAAAATAAGTAGTGACATAGTATATGATGGCAGATAAAGACCAGTAAGGCAGCAAGAGTAGGTGCACCTGCCACTCCTTGCAGGTCACCCCTCCCCTCCCCTCCCCATGCTTTTGTTTAGGGGTGTACCCACCACTCTGTGTAGGTCACCCCTATTCAGATATGAGAGATAGTTATGTTTATTTTGATTTTATCCTGTTGACTGTAAAGGGATCCACTGTGTCTGTCCAATGCCATTTTGAATTCTGTCACTGTATTTGTAGTAGGTAGTACACGTCTTTTGAGCGTTTTAAAACCATTCCTAACTCTGTTTTGTGTCTGCATGTAAGATGCATGCAAGACATTTTTTATGCTCAGAATTAATAAACAATATGTAGTACTATACACTAGCTTTGTAAACAGGGGCGGCTCTATAATGAGGCAAAGTGAGGCGGCTGCCTCAAGCGGCAAAGTTTTGAGGGTGGCAAATGCCCCCAAAACAGCTGCCTCACTTTGCCTTCAAGCTTAAAAATAAATAAATAAGCACACGAGTTGCTGCCAAGACCGATTCTCAGCAGCGGCAAACTCACCACCTCCCTTCTAATGCAGACACAGCTTCCTGCCTCTTAGGGAACCGCGGCTGTGCCTGTGAAGCCGTTGCGGAGCCTTCCAGTCTCTCGACGGGCTCTGTGCAGCATTGTCCCGCCTCCAAAGGAAGTGGTAAACAACTTCCTTTAGAGGCGGGACAATACTGCCCGGAGCCCATCGAGAGACTGGAAGGCTCCGCAGCGGCTTCACAGGGAACCGTGGCTGCAGAAGGAGGCGGCACAGGGCAGTAGCAGGCAGACATGGGGGAGGGAGGGGGGCTGATATGGAGGGAGGAGGGGGCTGACAGGGATGGATGGATGGAGGGAGGGGGCCTGGAAGGGAACTGACAAGGGTTCTCTCACATCCAGCAGGAATAACCGGCATCGAACAAATCAGCCTGATCGCTGGAAGCAATCAGGCTAATTTGTGCGGCGGCGGCACTCCGGTTGTTTTTAATTTTAGATTTTGCCTCCTCTGCCCTGCCTCTGCCTTCCCGATGCTCTTTTTCTCTTTTTTTTTTTTTTTGCAGCGGGAAGGCAGAGGCAGCAAAATCTAAAATTAAAACAGCCAGAGTGCTCCTGCCATCGCCGGATGAGAGGTGCAGGTGGAGGGAGTGGGGACAGGAGGAGGACAAGGAGAGACAAAGGGGAGAGATGGGGGGACAAAGGGGATAAATGCTGGACAGAGGGGAGAGACAGTGCGGGTTAAGATTATAATGGGCTGATGGGGGGGGGGGCTAGCGCTGGTAATGGGCTGATCGGGGAGGCTAGGACTGGGAATGGACTGATCAATGGGGGGGTTGGGACTAGTAATGGGCTGATTAGGGGGAGGCTAGCACTGGTAATGGGCTGAGGGGGGGGCTAGCACTGGAAATGAGCTGATGGTGGGGAGGGGAGTATAGAGCTGCTGGCCTTGGAAGAAAACTGGGGGCTAGGGCTACAAATGGGCTGATGCGAGGGGATGGGACTGGAAGGGAGTGGATGCTGAGAGGAGCTGCCATGGTATTTAGACTAGAAGGAGCTGGAGAGTGGGGAAGGAGGGGGACTGGAAGGGAATGGACACCAGTGGCAGTCATGGGAATGCAAGTTGACATTGAAAGGAACTGGGAGGGAGGACTGGAAAGGGGCTGATATTGGGAAGGGTTACTGGGACTGGAAATAGGCTGATGGAAAGAAGTGAAGAAAACAAAAGCAGAGAAGAAATGGCAGATGGGCCATAGACCACAGAAAGAGAGCTAAGAGAAGAAAGGAAATCAGAAGTCTCAGATTGGGACCAGCATGATCAGAGAATAAATTGGTCAGACAACAAAGGTAGAAAAAATAATTTTATTTTATATTAGTGATTGGACTTTGTGCTATCTTTATATTTTACACAGTATTGGGGAACTGCATCTCTTATTTATCTGATGTTGCACTGCATGTGGACTCTGGCTTCTTGGGGTTTCAGTTTAAATTTTGTCTACATATTTTTATTTTTACTTTAGATTGTGATTACTTATTCTGTACTTGGTGAGGGTCGATGTTGTGAGTGTGTGACTGAGGCCAGGTGTTCTGTTAACATGGAGTTTATCCATAAAGATCTGTACTGTAGTAATTTGACTTCTTCAGCTTTTCAGATAGGTGTATGGATGTTCCAGGGCCCACTGTAGTATGTGAGTTTTGGAAGTTTGTGCTGATATGGTATGTTATGGTAGGTTTGCTCTTTGTAGGGTTTTGTGTTAGTTCACAATATGCCTGGTACTGGAGAATAGTGGTGGTGGTGGTGGTGGTGGTGGTGGTTGTTGTTGTTGTTAGTGAGATGCTCAGAATCAGAATTTTTTCTTTTTAAATATTGAGTTCTGTGGGTGAATGTCCTGGTTCTTCTCTGCATACACTGTGGATGCAAAATATATGTTGAAAAAGAAAAAGCAAGAACCATAACGCAGTTTATAACAAAATAAAAGTGAGTTATAATTTAGTTTTATAAACTGTGCTGTTAATTCTTGCTCTCTTTAAGTTCCTTGGTGTGCAAACAGGACCTTACCTAGCCCTGTGCAAGTGGTGCAGCTGCACAGGGCACAAAGGCTTGGGGGGCGCATTTCGACTGTCTGCTGCTGCCACTGGCAAGACAATGTGTATACACTCCAAATATATCACCAATCTTGTTGAAGATATCAAAAGTTCACTTCAAATTGGTGCTAAGGCAAATGATAATGCACTTGTGTATTCAAACCCACAGGTCTCAGATCAAAGGGACAAAGGTGGCCAACAATGACCAACCATACTCCCATAATGACATCAACGACCTGATTTATATAATGTTGTGCATAAATCACTTTTCCTTTGCCCACTTGAAGATAATAGTAAACTAATTATCTTCAAGTGGGCAAAGGAAAAGTGATTTATGCACAACATTATATAAATCAGGTCGTTGATGTCATTATGGGAGTATGGTTGGTCATTGTTGGCCACCTTTGTCCCTTTGATCTGAGACCTGTGGGTTTGAATACACAAGTGCATTATCATTTGCCTTAGCACCAATTTGAAGTGAACTTTTGATATCTTCAACAAGATTGGTGATATATTTGGAGTGTATACACATTTTTTGAAGCATTGTTGCACACTCTAGAAAAAATACCCTTGTGATTTACTGGCAAGACAATAGCAGGCAGCCAAAATGTACCTCCCAAGTCTTTTCGCAGCACTTTTAGCGGGTCATCCCTCCCTCCTCCGACGCGATGTCAGAGCAGGGAGGGACAGATCTGCTTAAAGTGCTGACGCCTTTCAGATCAGGCGCATGCCCCCCTCCTCCCCATACCTCTGTCCAGCGCTGCCTGCTCTTTCCCTGTTGCCAGGGCCGCTGTGAAAAAAACAGAGGGTGGCAGCAGCAGGGAAAGAGCCGGCAGCACTGGACGGAGGTATGGGTGAGAGGGGGCGCGTGCCCAAGCTGCAAGTCGCACAGGGCGCGATTGCAGCTTGGTATGGCCCTGTGTGCAAATATCTTGCATTCCCTCCATATAATCTAATTGGCTTTTTGATTTGGTTCAGTCCTTGATTGGAGTTCTGAAAAAGCCCCGCCCCCCCTCTAAGGTGGGGGGGGGGGGCACCATCTCATTCTTAGCCTCAGGCAGCAGATTGCCTTGAGCCATTCCTGATCATGAACGTATTCGTTTGATTGTAATTGGTAATAGTGAATATACCGCTGCTTTGTACTACTGATATAATAAGTGTTAGTGCATAGCACTTACGCAATTTGTTATTCACGGCCTGCTTGATGCTGAAATGGTTCGTATATCCCCGGCCTAGATTCTTGTTTTTGTCTGTCAAGTACTGACATGGTTAAGTGGCTAGCGTATGAACAGAGGGGAAGCGTCACGAACCAGGCTCCAGGGTAAGCGAATTTCGCATGGCAGAGGAAGACTCTTCCCCCACCCCTCTCCTCCTCCTCCTCCTCTCGCCTTTCCTTGGTCTCCCAGCTCGGCCTCCTCTTGAAGGTGTTAACATTTCCCGTTTGGCAGGGGAAGAGGCCAGCTGGGGGGGTTTGCTGGGAGACTGAGGCGGAACATCATGTTATCTGGTCTGGTGGGTAATACCATTCTGCTTCTTTGACTTGCCGGGGTGTTTTTTTTTTTTTTTTCTCATTTCGAGTAAGGTTTGCCTCTGCCTCACCACTTTTTTTTGTTGTTGTTGCTGCGCCTGTGCACACCCTCTGGGCCTCTCTCTCTCTTCAGTCCTTTCTGGGTACTTGATACCGCTTCTGCTGGTGGAGTCGAGAAGCTGGTTTAAAGCGGATGTGCTGCTCCCCCCCCCCCCCCCCGTCAAAAACGCGTGCATGATCGGTGAATATGCTGTTGGGGTAACCTCTTGCTCTCTTCAGAATTTGTCAGGGTGGGAGGCGGTCGGTGATGTGTCACAAGTAACGGGCTAGTATGTGTGCCCAGCCCGCAGATGAGAGTGGGTATGAGTTGCTTGGGGCACGCATACCTACACAGAAACCTGGTATTTATAGAGGTGGGGGGAAATGTGTTAGTGTCGATGGTAAGTCCTTTTTAGAGAACTGTGTTCAGCAGGGGCAGCTCAAGACAATCTGCTGCCTGATGCAAAGAATGAGATGGCACCCCCCCTCACACACACCTTAGAGGGGGCGGGGCTTTTTCAGAACTCCAATCAGAGACTGAACCAAACCAAAAAGCCAATTAGATTATATGGAGGAAATGCAAGATGTTTGCATACAGGGCTGTACCGAGCTGCAATCGTGCCCTGTGCGACTTACAGCTTGGGTGTGCGCCCCCCTCCTCTCCCCCCCATACCTCCGTCCAGCGGTGCCTGCTCTTTCCCTGCTGCTGCCCTGTTTTTTTCCACTGCGGCGCTGGCAGCAGGGAAAGAGCAGGTAGCGCTAGATGGAGGTATGGGGAGGAGGAGGCAGGGCATGCGCCTGATCTGCTTAAAAGTGCCAGTGCCTTTTAGATCTGTCCCTCCCTGCTCTGACATCGCGTCGGAGGAGCGAGGGACCAGGCCTGCTTAAAGTGCTGCGAAAAGGCTTGGGAGATACATTTCAGCTGCCTGCTATTGTCCTGCCAGAGGCGGCAGGGCAACAGCAGACAACCGAAATGCGTCCCCCAAGCCTTTGCGTCCTGTGCAGCTGCATAGCTTGCACCGGGCTAGGTATGGTCCGGTTTGCACACCAAGGAACTAAAAGAGCGAGAACCAACAGCACAGTTTATAAAACTAAATTTTAGCCCTTTTTTTTGTTATAAACTGTGTTATGGTTCTTGCTTTTTCTTTTTAAACATATATTTTGCATCCACAGTGGGTGCAGAGCAGAACCAGGGCATTTACCCACAGAACTCAATATTTAAAAAAAAATCTGATTCTGATCATCTCACTAACAACAACCACTATTCTGCAGTATCAGGCATATTGTGAACTAATACAAAATCCTACAACAAAGAGCAAACCTACCATACCATATCAGCACAAACTTCCAAAACTCACATAAGGAGCCCACCCAAAAAAGTGTCACTGTAAATACTACAGTGAGCCCTGGAACATCCATACACCTATTTGAAAAGCTGAAGAAGTCAAATTACTACAGTACAGTATAGATCTTTATGTATAAACTCCATGTTAACAGAACACCTGGCCTCAGTCACACACTCACAACATCGACCCTCACCAAGTACAGAATAAGTAATCACAATCTAAAGTAAAAATAAAAATATGTAGACAAAATTTAAACTGAAACCCCAAGAAGCCAGAGTCCACATGCAGTGCAACATCAGATAAATAAGAGATGCCGTTTCTCAGTACTGTGTAAAATATAAAGATAGCACAAAGTCCAATCACTAAAATTAAATAAAATTATTTTTTCTACCTTTTGTTGTCTGACCGTTTTATTCTCTGATCATGCTGGTCCTGATCTGAGGCTTCTACTTTCCTGTCTTCTCTTAGCTCCTCTTTCTGTGGTCCGTCTGCCATTTCTTATCTCTTCTTTTGTTTTCTTCATTTCCTTCCATCAGCCCATTTCCAGTTCCAGTAACCCTCCCCAGTATCAGCCCCCTTTCCAGTCCTCCCAGTACCTTCCACTGTCAACCGCCTTGCATTCCCACGATTGCCACTGGTGTCCGTTCCCTTCCAATCCCCCTCCTTCCCCACTGTCCAGCCCCTTCTAGTCCAATTACCATCCCAGGTATCAGCTCACGTCCACTCTCGGTGCCACCCCCCCCAGTCAGCTCCCTTCCAGTCACCCTACCCTCTGTCCATCCCTCTTCCAGTGCCATTCGCACGTCAGCTCCCTTCTAGCCTCCTCCCCATTACCTAGCCACCTACCACTCCCATCCCCAAGTGTCAGGTCCCTTCCAGTCCCCCTTCAGTACATCCCAGGTGTTGGCTCCATTCCAGCCCCCTTCTTTCCGCATGTCAGCTCCCTTCCTGCCCCCTCCTTCCCATGGCAGTCCCTTTCTCCCATTTAATCCCCCCCGATAGCCCATTACCATTCCTAGCCCCCCTCCCGATCAGCCTATTTCTATTCTTAACCCCCCGTCAGCCCATTTCCAGTCCTAGCCCTCCCCCCATCAGCCCATTACTATATCCTGACCTGTGCTACCCCCCTCTCAGCCCAGCACGACCTTCTGAAGTGAAATTGAAAAATAACAAAAAAAAAATGGTTGCAGAAGCTGCTGCTGCAACAGCATGAAGTGTCCCGCGGCTGCCATCTCCCCGAAGAGCCCTTACAGCTGCCAGTCTTCTCCCCCCCCCCCCCCAGCCCCCTGTGCCGGCTCATCTTTGTAGAGCCGTGCAAAGGGAGAGTGTTTGTTTCCCTTTCCTGCGACTCTGTTAAAGCTGAGCCCCTCTGCACTGATGGGAAACAGGAAATGCTGGCACGGTTTTTTGGGGGCAATTTTTGCTGCCCCCAAAAAGTTGCTGCCTGAGTCTACTGCCTCACACGGCCTCATTATAGAGCCGCCCCTGGTCGTCAGTAAAACCTGAGAAAAGTTCCGGGGGGCTATAAGCTGAAGAAGCAGGCATAAATTCCTCACCAGTACTGGCCTTAACCGATGAGCTAACCCTTAACGCCTGTTCAGGTCTTGCGTTAAAATCGCCACCTTGAGCTCAGCCTTTCTGGTTTTCTGCAGTTCTCTGCATTACTAATTACTTCATCATCGTCATCAATTTACAGTTTTTATGGCTTAAATGCGTGGCACGCTGCTCTTAGTGCATAGATTATTTATGTCAGATTTGAGGCCGGTTCAAGGGTTTGAGGCACACTAGTTGGTCACCCCTGCTGCTGCTGCTGCAGGCCCTGGAGAGAGGCAGCAGCGGCCCCCAAACGCGACGCAGAGCCCACTTAAACATGCTTGTGCTGCAGTGCGGTTTCTTTTGCTTTGTGTCTTTCGCTTCTGCCTTCCTCCAGTGTACACTCTTGGATTGCATAAACCAGGGGATGGTGCTCTAGGCGACCACTTAGTTCACCTAATGGCAGAGCGGGCCCCGGTTAGATGCCTTCCCACATTCTGTACTGCTAATGCAGAAAATTCTTTGCAAATAACGCAGTTGCCTACGCTAATGGCAGCATGCTTTGCTTTATCAAGCTATTTGGTATTGGGAAGTTTGATAACATGTAGGGCTTTTTTCTTGGTTCTGAGGCTGTGTCCACTCTGCGCTGGGTCCTTCTCTGGGTTGTGGATGATGATGATGCTGGTTTTATTTATTTGTTTTTATATACCGCGCTTTTTGCAATCAGTGCGGTTTTACATATAACATAAACATAAAGGACCAAATATGAAGAAAACCTCACCAAACAGCAAACTACTAATACTTGGAGATTCCATCATCAGAGGCACCAACTTGGGAACACAGTTCAGTGGAGAGAAGATAGTCAAGTGCCTCCCAGACTCTTCAGCCAGCAGGAATACAAACCAAGTTGTTGTAGTACTTAGAGCAGAAAGTGAACACAGATGTGGAAGGTCAAGCTCTGGACATCACCCCCTGCAAAAGCAGAATAACATCAGAAACAGCCACACTTTTAAACCACACATCAAAAACAAGCGGGAAGATGTGGGCAGAACAAAAGCAATGCAAAATACACACAAGCCAGTTAAATCCTGGAAAGCAATGAGCACTAATGCTCGAAGTTTAGCCAACAAAGTTCCGGACCTTGAAGCCCTAATGGTGGAAATGGATTTGGACATTGTGGCCATTACAGAAACTTGGTTAAATGAATCACATGATTGGGATATAGCCATAGCTGGCTATAATCTATTCAGAAGAGACAGAGAAAATGGAAGAGGAGGAGGAGGAGTAGCCTTGTATGTCAAGGGCAATATTAACTCCAGACCTGGTCGTTCTCTGAGCAATATATAACACAACTAGTAGAAAATGCTCAATTATAACAATATCATCTATTTATTCCGTGCGGTTATACCAAACCATTAGATCCTATTTTTTTCTCTTCATGGAAGGTCTCAGACTTATTTGGCACACTTCCGGACTGATAACTTGTCCAAACTCATCGACTCATCAACGACCTTCTACAAACTTTTTCAAGTATTTTTTTGTGAAAATGAAGGGACACTCTTATTGCTTAAACCGATCGCATAAGTTTTTGTTCAAGTGGAAACTCTACTTTTCAGATGTTATATTCAGGCTTCAATAAAGGGTTGGATTTGGGAAGTCCGCATGCGCAGCGTTTCTTATGAAAGTGATGAAGAAAGCTAGAAAAAATACTAACACTACTCAAAATGAATTACACGTATGCAGCATCATCTCTATTTGTCAAGTAAGTGATCTTCATCTACATTGAGATACATGAGTATTGAGGAAGTAAGGCATAACAGTGGTTATATTGCTGAATTTCATTTTTTAGAAATAATAGTGAATGTGGATCCCCTGATGAAACGATAGTGAAACGCGACGGAGGCGCCTGAGGGAGGCGTTGGGATCGGAGAATGAGATGGGAACATTCTGAAGAGGCTTCAAATATAAGTTAAGTGTTTTATTGAAGCCTGAATATAACATCTGAAAAGTAGAGTTTCCACTTGAACAAAAACGTATGCAATCGGTTTAAGCAATAAGAAGAGCGTCCCTTCATTTTCACAAAAAAATACTTGAAAAGGTTCGTAGAAGGTCGTTGATGCAAACAGGCACTTGAGTTTGGACAAGTTATCAGTCCGGAAGTGTGCCAAATAAGTCTGAGACCTTCCACGAAGAGAAAGAAATAGGATTTAATGGTTTGGTATAACCACATGGAATAAAGGGCAATATTAATGCTACTGAAATGCAGGGGGCATGGGGAAAAGAAGAAGCGCTCTGGATTGTGTTGGAAAGAGGAGATGACACTGTTATCCATACTGCTGTAGTATACAGACCTCTGACACAAACTGAAGAGATAGATAACAAATTGATTATAGATATTGCCAAGATAGCCACAAAGGGAGAAGCGATCATATTGGGTGACTTTAATCTACCTGAGGTGGATTAGATTATTCCTTCTGCAAATCTGGAAAGAAGCAGAAAAAATTGTGGATGCTCTCCAAGTCGCATTACTTAGACAAGTGGTGATGGAACCAACCAGGGAAAGCTCAACGCTGGATTTAGTGCTCACCAACGGTGATAGCGTGTCGAATGTCTGCGTGGGTGCCCCTGTGAGCTGCAGCAATCATCACACGGTGTGGTTTGAGATAAAAGCCATGGTACAGGCCAATCATAGCAAGCTCAAGGTCCTAAACTTCAAAAACACAGACTTCAGTAAAATGGCCGAGTACCTAAAGGAGGAGCTGACAGGGTGGAAGGAGATAAGGGAAGTGGAATTGAAACGGGCTAAACTAAAGGTGGCAATAAAAGGGGCAACGGATAAATATGTAAGAAAAGTAAACAAAAAAACAAGAGGAGAAGAAAACCTATTTGGTTTTCAAAAGAAGTGGCTGCTCAAATAAAGGCAAAAACCACAACTTTCGCAAAATTCAAAAGCTTGCAAACAGAGGAACATATAAATGAATACAGGATCAAACTCAAAAGAGACAAAGAGAGAAATAAGGATAGCAAAATCAAAGGCAGAGGAAAAGATGGCTAAAGATGTGAAGTGGCGACAAAACTTTCTTCAGGTATATTGGGGAAAGGAAGAAGATCAGAGGTGGAATTGCAGGACTCAGAAGTGCTGGGAACGCACTCGTGGAAAGTGACATTGAAAAAGCGAAATTGCTAAACGAATACTTCTGCTCTGTTTTTACTAAGGAAAGTCCTGGAGAAGGACCACCTGTGACTCCCAAATATAAAACTGGGAATGAAGTAGATACCACACCATTCACAGAAGATATGTTAGAACAACTTGCAAAGCTGAAAGTGGACAAGGCCATGGGACCGGATGAGATACATCCCATTAAAAGATGTTTTCAACAGATCCTTGGAAACAGGAGAGGTTCCTCAGGACTTGAGAATGGCTGATGTCGTACCTCTACACAAAAGTGGTGACAGGGAAGAAGTGTCAAACTACAGGCCTTACCTCAGTGGTGGGAAAAGTAATGGAGGCACTCCTGAAAGAGCAAATTGTGAACTTTCTCAAAGCCAACAGGTTGCAAGATCCGAGGCAACATGGTTTTACCAAAGGATGATCTTGCCAAACAAATCTGATTGAGTTCTTTGACTGGGTGACCAGGGAACTAGATCAGGGGCATGCGATGGATGTCATCTAGCTGGATTTCAGCAAAGCCTTTGATACTGTTCCTCATAGGAGGCTTATCAATAAACTCAGTAGTTTGGGCATAGATCCCAAGATGGTAAATTGGATCAGAAACTGGTTGACTCAGACGACAGAAGGTGATGGTACAAGGAGCTCACTCAGATGAAAGGAAGGTGATTAGCGGGGTGCCCCAGGGGTCAGTCCTGGGCCCGGCACTGTTCAATGTATTTGTGAGTGATATTGCTGAAGGACTGCATGGAAAAGTCTGTTTTTTTGCAGATGACACAAAAATTTGAAACAGAGTGGACACCCCTGAGGGAGTGGTTAACATGAGGAATGATCTACAAAAGGTGGAAGAATGGTCTAATGCTTGGCAATTAAGATTTAATGTGAAGAAGTGCAGAGTCATGCACTTGGGAAGCAGAAATCCAAGGGAAATGTACACGATAGGGGGCGAGAGATTGGTGTGTACGGATCAGGAGAAAGACCTTGGAGTGATTATTTCTGAAGATCTCAAGGTAGCAAAACAGTGCAACAAGGCGGTGGCAAAAGCCAAGAGGATGTTGGGTTGCATACCAAGAGAAATTACCAGCAGAAAGGAAGAGGTACTTGTGCCACTGTACAAGTCGCTGGTGAGGCCTCACTTGGAATACTGTGTTCTGTTTTGGAGACCATATCTTGCAAAGGATGTAAAAAGATTGGAAACTGTTCAGAGGAAGGTGACCAAAATGATTTGGAGCCTGCGTCAGAAGCCTTATGAGAAGAGACTTGAAGACCTAAACATGTACACTTTGGAGGTGAGGAGGGACAGGGGAGATATGATTCAGACCTTTAAATACTTAAAGAGAAATAATGAACAAACAAACCTCTTCCAAAGACGGAGAAGCTGCAAAACTAGAGGGCATAACATGAAGCTACAAGGTGGTAAATTGAAAGGCAATGTCAGGAAATACTTTTTCACTGAAAGGGTGGTGGATGCTTGGAATGCGCTCCCGATGGAAGTGGTGGGGGCAAATACAGTGACGGAGTTCAAAAGGGCATGGGGACAGACACAGTGGACCCCTTTTTACAGCAACAAGAAAATATCTAAATAATCTGAACCATCTAATTCCTTAACAAATAGGGGTGTCCTACATGGAGTGGTGGGATCGCCCCTAAACAAAGACATGGGGAAGGGGGGCCTGCACAGAGCAGCAGGTGTACCTACTCTTGACACCATACTGGGCAGACTAGATGGACCATACTGGTCTTTATCTGCCGTCATTTACTATGTTACTATGTAACCAAACATTTTACATAGAACCGGAGATAACAAGAACAAAGACAGTGGAACAGTTACATGGAACAATTTTGCATAGAAGAAATTAACTTTAACTAAAATCAGAAGAACAATAGGAAAAAATATAATCTAGTTAAATGTTCTTAACCATTGTGAGGTGTGATGAGCAAGGATGGGCAGAAAATAGGAGACCTTGTTTAGGTTGGTTGGTTGTAGACTGATTGGAACAAGTATGTCTTTAATGCCTTCCTGAATGACGTCAAATCGCTAGTGATGTCTGCTGCTGGGTCAGATCTTTTGTTGGGGTGGTAAGAATGTGTTTAGATCTGGCAATTCTGATGGGTTGGGGAACTCCCAATCATCACTCTATTTTACATGACACTATACATGGCCAATGCAAGGGTATTCAAAACCCTAGGTGAAAATTCAGCCTTGGGCCCCATCATTATTAGCTTTTAGCTCCTAGGGCAACAGCCCCCCTCCCCAAGATTTTGATTATCAAACTTAATTGTAGTAATCCTGCCAAGAACAATTCTATAAAAATGCATATTTGGACATCATGCTTTTAAATGTTAAACTTTATTTTGTAGATATGGGGGAATATTTGTGGTTTGCTCATTTTCTTGCAGGCAAAAGTAGCACTGTGCTCTCATTTGTGTGGCTGCCAGGACCCATTGCTTTAGGTTGCTTGTAGCTGCTGCCCTAGATGATTGCCTAGTGGATGTGCCAACCCTGACCCTGTGCTCATACCATGCTTGGAATAAAATTTGTGCATCCTTGTTTGTATTCTGTGGTCTAACTCAGTGGTTCTCAAACTTGGGGTCGGGATCCCAAATGGGGGTCACATAAAAGTGGATGGGGTCACAGAAACATGGCCATTTCTCTTCTCTTTCTCTGGATGTTCACTGTGATCTATGCCAAATAGTAGCCCTCACCAGTCCAGCATGTGGCCTGTGAACCAGTGAACATTCATAGGCTCTTATCACCTCATATTAGACTGGAAACCCATGCTGAGTAATGGGGTCTGTAAGCACACATTGACACAAGGGAGCCTGTGCTGTTGCCACTACTGTTGCTGCGTCTTCCTGTTTTAGATGAATGGAGGGAAGGGAAGGAGGCTGGAGAAATGCTTTTATATTTCATCTGGGGTCACGTGAACTTTCATTTTTTAAAATGGGGTCATAACAGATAAAAATTTGAAAAACGTTGGTCTGATTAATGCCTTTCATATGTGAGGCTTCTGTTTGTCACAGGTGCTACACAGTAAAGATTAATGGACTTAACAGTGAAAGACCATGAGAAAAATTAAGCCTCTGTCTTAGAGCAGTTCTTGTTTTGAGATCCCCTTTGCAACTGAGTTTGAGAAAATAGGGGTTGTGAGGGCACATCTAGAAAATGAGACACCACTGGTTCCTTGTGACTTAGCTTTGGAGGAGGCCTCTCTTCTCCCCCCCCCCCCCCGACACCACCTGCTTGGGCAAGTTGAGTGGAGAAGGGATGGGAAAGGAATTCTATAGATTGTAGATGGGGGGTGGGGGAGCAATGTTTTGACCTTTTTAAGTGGTAGGGCTGTGGAACATACTATGAGCATAATTGGCACTGTGGTCAGGATAAATCGGAGGAATGTAATTTTTTTTTTCTGGTGACTGTTTGACTGAGGATTGCTCTGAGGAGGTGGTTGGGGGATCCCAGCTTGGCCTTTAGTTAAGGTTCATATAGCACTGGAGTGGTATAGTGGCTGATTGATACTGACATGGTCTATGGAATGCTGGTTTTAGGTTTCCCTTGATAGATTGCTCCCTAACCTTCTTCAACCACATAAGAAAACCACTAATGATTAGGATTAGCACTTTTACTGCTGTGGTCTGGGTTTGATGTCCAGCCAGGGAACTCTGCTTTGGGAGGACTGTAGCTCAAGTTTCAGTCCCCAGCTATAGCTGTAGGTAGGATAGGGAATATCTCTGGCTGGACCTCAGAAAATATTGTCTGTATTGTACATTCATTTGGGTTTTGAGAGAACCACTGCTTGCGCTTGTGCATAGATAGCATCTGATGATCATGCACATCGTGATTTCGTGAATGCTTGTGGCCAGAGTTGAGCACTGTGGGAGACAGTGAACTGAACTTTTCCTGGATGCAATGTTGCTCTTCTTACCTTTAATGTTCATTGTTCAATGTTTTTTGTTTTGTTTTAAGCTATCCAGCTCCTTGGTTCAGTGGACAGCATGGGAGGTGGCCATCTCAAGGAAGCATCATTTTCTGTTCTTGGCACCTGTCAGCTTGCTAGCATGGTTGTGAAGGGCTGGATCTCATTAGCATGAGAGAAAACAGAGGGTGCTCTCTTTCCATTGACATTGCAAGGAATATGCCTGGTCACTCAGCATTTGCTGATAGATGTGACTTGGGGGGGGGGGGGGATTAGGCCAGAGTGTGGGAGGACCTCATAAGGCATAGAGTAGGATGAGCTGCATTGAACAGAAGATACAACTCTAGTCACTTCACTTTACTGGGCAGACTAGATGGACTATATTGATCTTTATATGCTGTATGTTAATCTACATGAGTACTTAAAAAAAATCTAGGTGTAGACATTTAGCCCTGCATTTTGAACAGGTGTAAATGCCAACATCTGCAATGTAAGTGCAATTTCTTTTACCTTTTTATGCTAGTATTTTATGAAGTTATAAAGTGGGCCTTGACCAATTTTGTTTGGATTTAGAAGTGAGGCCAAAATCTTAGGAGCCAGTGTCTGACCCCTTTGCGCCTCCATTCTCCACTGATCTTCCTCCATTTGCAAACTCATACATGACTGGGGAGGATGGAAGAGAGTTGATAGTGTGTCTTATGTATCATGGGCTGTATGAGGCATCTTTAGACAGAAATATAGAGGCAGCAAGTGTCTTATGTGTGGTGGCTTGTCTGTGTATGGGATGTGGCAGTGAGATGCAGGGCTGTGGTGCATGTGTGCTGCAGGGTTGGGGAGCCTATGTGTGTTTGCCTGTCATGTGAAGGTGGGGTGACTGTATGTGGATGCATATGTAGTGTGTTGGTGGGGAGTTTGTGTGTGTTTGGGGGGGGAGGAATCTACCTTTTTGGCTATACAGATTGGGAACAAAAGGATACAAACACCTTGCACTCTTCCCTTACTACTTCTGTTCTGTGTTCACAAATGAGTGAACGGCCAGGAGCAGGACCTCAGAAAAACACCCACAAATAGGAACAGAAGCGACAGGGATCTTGAATGATTTTCAGAAGACGGTGTTCGTGAGGAACTAGCTAAACTAAAAGTAGACAAAGCAATGGGACTGGATGGATTACATCGAAGAATATTGAAGGAACTTGGGGACGTTCTAGTGGCTCCACAACTGAACTTTTCAATGCTTCTTTAGAGTCAGGAGTGTCCCAGGGGACTGGAGAAAGGCACATATGGTCCCTTTACACAAAAGTGGAAGTAAGAATGATGTGAGAAAACTACAGGCTGGTTAGTCTAACCTCTGTGGTGAGTAAATTATTGGAAATGATGCTAAAAGAATAGTGAGGTTTCTGGAGTCCAGTGGTTTGCAGGATCCGAGGCAGCATAGGTTTACCAGAAGCACGTCTTGTCAGACAAATCTGATTTCTTTGACTGGATGACCAGGGGGTTGGAGCCTAGATGTAGTATACTTATATTTCAGTAAAACCTTTGACATGGTTTCTCACAGGCGACTTGTAAACAATTTGAGTGACTGACTGGGTTAAAAATTCATTGAGGCGACAAAGAGTACAGGTAAATGGAACTCATTCTTAGAAGAAGGGTGTTACCAGTGGTGTGCTGGGATCTGTCCTTGGTCCGATTTTTTTTTTTTTTTTTTTAACATCTTTGTTAGTGATATTGAGGAACAGCTACCATGTAAAGTTTGCCTTGGAGAACTGCTGTACTGTTAGGAATGGGAGCAAGCTCTTCCTTGCCTTGTTTCATCTGCCGGGTTTAAAAGTCAAATGTGCTTAAGGCACGCTCGAGCCTGAGGGCCCTTAGGCGGGGCACGAGGTGGTGAGCTTGGCATTTTAATATCTTTTGGCAGCGGTTTCTTTAGGAGGATTTAAGTTCATGTTGGAGTAGTTCGTCCTGGCCTTTGCTTCCATTGGTTTAGTTTTTCTAGATGCCTAAACGGAAAGCTAAAAGTAGGGGAGGTATTTTCTCAATTCTTGTTGTTATGCCAGTGGGGCAATGTGCCATCGATGATTTTGTACAGGCAAAGTGTTTGGGCAAACCGTTGTCAGGGTTAGGGAGAGCCCCGATTTTGGGCAGCAATGTTTTTTGCTGAGCCCACTTGGCCCTTCCACTCCTCCTGCCCCTGGGGATGCTGAGGGTAGAGCACCTGGTGTGGTTTTGAATGCGGCTACTCAGCAGTCCTTGGCATTGGTTGTGCTGGTGGCTAGTGGTAATGGGTCCAACTGCCCCCGGGTAGGGGGTTTACCCTCCATTTAGGAGAGTATGATCCAGGATCTTCCTCTGCTTGTGAGACTAAAGGAGTTGACTCTGGACTCCGTTTGGGATGCAATATAGTCACTTTATTGGGTTTGTGCTGGGACATTGCAGGCTTCTGCTCCCTTCGCTCCTAGATTGGAAGGGATGGAGGTGAAAATGCATGATTGCTTTATGTTCTTTTGTGCTTATTTTTTGCTTGTGCTTGATGGATTGCAATATTCTTTATGCAAGGTTCTTGGTTTATTGTAAAACTTAATTAAATATAAAATAAGTTTTAAAAAAGTTTTTTGCCTCTTTGCAGAAAGAAAAATCTGCAATAGAGTAGACATCCAGGAAGGAGTAGATAACATGAAGAGGGATCTAGCTAAGCTTGAAGAATGGTCAAGAATTTGGTAGCTGAGATTTAATGCTGAAAAATACAAGGCATGCATTTGGGCTGCAAAGTATGGGGTAAAGTACTTCAGTCCATGAAAGAAGAGTGGGACCTGGGCGTGATTGTTTCTAATGATCTTAAAGTGGCTAAACAAATAGAAGAGGTGATGGCAAAAGCCAGAAGGATGCTAGAGTGTATAGGGGGAGGAATGGCCAGCAGAAAAAAAGGATATAAACAGGAATGGTTAATGGTCTTCATTATAAAGCATATGAGGACAGTTTTAAAGATCTTAATATGCATATGTTAGAGGATAGAGGAGATATGATAGATGTTTAAGTACCTCCATGGCATAAATGCACAAGAGAAGAGCCTCTTGATTGAAAGCAAGCTCTGCTATGAGGGGGACATAGGATGAGGGTGAAAGGGGATAGACTCAGGTGTAATATGCGGAAATATTCCTTTACAGAAAGGGTGGTAGATGTGTGGAATAGTCTCCTAGTGGAGGTAGTAGAGACGAAGACAGTATCTGAATTCAAGAAAGAATGGGGCAAACGCAGAAGATCTCTAAAGGAAAAAAGGGGACTATTGTGGTTGATATGGAAGGGCAGACTAGGTAGGCCATGTGATCGTCTTTTTTTTTTTTTCTGCCATCATGATTATGTGTTTATAACCTCTCTCCACTGTGTTTCCCTTCCATGTTCTTTCCCCTTTTCTCTCCCCCCAGCACTTATTAACCACTCGCATCTGCTTCGATGCCTGCATGATATTGGCATTAGAGGTAATGTACTGAAATGGCTGTCCTTGTTTTTACAGGATCAGTTTTACTGTTCACGTGACCAGGTTTCTAGCTTCTGTTCCCTGATCCCTCCCTTGTGGGGTCCCTCAAAGCTCTATTCTCTCACCCCTGCTCTAACATCTTTCTTGTCCACGCCCACCTCGACCACTTTAGTTCAAGATCCTGGGATTCTCCGTGGACAAGCAGGAATGAGCCCTCACTTATGGGTGACATCCTCTGACAGAGCCTGTGTGAGAATGCTCCCCCGCTCCTATTGGAAGCTTTTGGGAGGCTCCACCATGCCTGTGTGCCTTCTTCCTATCTGCTATGGTGGCGCCATCTTGGATCAGTCTTCGTTTTTCTTCAGAGCCCAACGGACACATTCGTTCATCCTCTGCTTCATAACTGATTTTTCGCCCCTGCAGGGCTACTGTGGGTGGAATAAGGAATTTTTTTTTTGGGCTATGAATTAGCTATGTTCACTATTGGGGCAACGGTCCCAGTTGATTTTCAATGCCAGAGAGGGTAAGTCTTCGTGGCCCTGTGTTTATTTGACCGGTTTTGTCGTTTCGGGACGACGGCCGGGGGATGGTTAGCCCATAGAGTTTCTTTTGTGTGGTTTGGATTCTGGTTTTGCGGTGTGCTTGTGTATAAGGCTTTGCCTTTTTTTTCTGCTTATCTTGCAATTTGAAAGATTTTGGAGTTTTTGGAGGGCAGTAATCCACTAAAGGAGCAGTGCGGCTTTTTCTAGTTTTTAGGTGGGAAGCCACCATTTACTTGCTGTTTGCAGCCCAAGGCTGAGTACGAATGGGGAGTAACTGATCTCCAGGAACAAGCAGGAATGTAGTCTTCCTTATCGTCACTCCAGTCCAGTCCCTTACTACAGGGTTACGCAACCCTTCCAGCAGCTTGGAGGCTGAGCCCAACCTTTTTGGGGTGGAGCGGTATATATACCACTGGTGCCACCCACCAACTCCAGTATACTCAGCCTCCAAGCAGCTGGAGGGTCCCGTAAGCCTAGGGCTTACTGGAGTCCTTCTTTCCTCTTAAATTCCTTTTTATTTAATTTTAATTTTAGTTGGATTTGATTTATTTAATTCATTTGATTTACAGGATCTTTGGTATCCTATTTGATTCTCTCCGGAGTACTCCTTTCCCCCCCCCTCCCTCCCTCCCTCCCTCCCTCCCCGCAGCGTACTGAAACTGATTCTCTGCGGATCGGGCAGCAGCGAGGAGGAAAGTCCAGAGCTCCTCTCACTGCCCGTGCTGCCTATTCTCCGGTCTGCCTGCCTCAGATCCGGCCCGTCCTCGTGCCGAAGCCCAGCTGGCGGCTGAGCGCTGGAGGACGCGCCGTACACGCGGGGAGAGCCGAATCCTCTTCAGCCCCCCTTCTCTTCTTACGGCGACGCGCTGTTTCAGCGGCGGAAGAGAAGCGCGGCGGGCAGCGTGAGCTCCGAAATTGTTCGGGCTTCAGTTTCCTCTCTCCCCCTTACCGCCGGAGCGCGGGGGACAGCAGAGGCCAGCGTTTGCAGGCGATTCATCTAGGGCTCCACGTGGCTGCGGCCTAGCACGTGTTGAGCCCCTAAGGAGAATGGCGGTCTCGGGCCTGGAACTGAAGAGCTCCTGAACCGCAAGTATACAGCTTAAGCTGTTAGCAAATTTATAGAAGTTTTCCTGCTACAGCTTTTCTTGGCGTTTAATGAGATATTGAGGGGGAAATATTGCAACATAGCCCCCCCAGCCCCGGAGAACTTGCTGGGTCTAATATTGTAAGGGGGGGGGGGGCCAGTTATTAGCCTAATTTAGTTTAGTTAATTTATTTTAATTTATTTTAATGTAATTTAATTGGATTTAATCTTGTTTATTGATTTTGTTTAGTCTGAGGGGGAACAGTATCTTTTTGTTGGGGGAGGCAACTAGGAGATCTCTCCCAAGAACATGACGGGCAAACCGAGGTGTCCCTCTTGTGGCACTAGAAGGGGCACTGCATCTGAGGCAGGGGTCTGCAGGGGCTGCGCCGCTGTCGCTTCCTCTGTGGAACAGGAAATCAGCCTGGTCATGTCCCAGGCCTCGCAGGGGTCTTCTGATCCCTTAGAGGGAGAAGCAGCGCCTCAGCTGTCCCCTCCCTCGCACTCAGAGACCCTCCTTCCCCCAGCTCCTTCCTCCTCCCTGCCGGCAGGAGAAGGGGGAGCAGGGGACTTCTTCTCCCCTGATTTCATTCTCCTGCTGCACCAGGCCTATTGCCTGCGTAAGAGGGGTCTTGGCCCAGGGGAAGCGGGTCCGTCGTCTGAAGGCAAACTGGTCAGACCCATGAGATCTAACTCCCAGGACTCGGGGATTTCCTCGAAGCGTCCCAGGCTGGCAGTTGAAGAGCCCCTCACTCCACTTTCCCAGGACTTGCCAGAGGAGGAGCCCTCGGAAAAGGAGGAGGAGGAAGAGGAGGAGCTGGAGGAAGGGGAGATCCCAGAGGAGGACCACTCTCGCATAATCAGAGTATTCAGGCAGGAGGAGTTGCCCGCCTTAATTAATGACTCCCTGAAAGCTCTCAACGTAGCCTCGGATACTCCCGCAGAGGAGGAAGCCTTGGAGGATCCCTTGATTCAGGCCGTCAGAAGGTCCCAGAAGGTCTTCCCTGTCCACAGAGTGGTACGTCAGATGATTCAGGAGGAGTGGGATCAACCAGAGTCAGCGTTGAGAGGAGTCGGGGCCATGTCTCGGCTCTACCCTCTCCCTGAGGCAGACAAAGAACTTCTGAAGTCCCCCAGAGTGGATGCGGCGGTCTCGGCAGTAACGAAGAAAACCACCATCCCAGTGGAGGGCAGCGCGGCGCTGAAGGATGCCCAGGACAGAAGATTGGACACGCTCCTTAAGCAAGCCTTCGACGTGAGCGCTCTTGCCTTACAAGCCTCAGTTTCGGGAGCATGGGTGGCACGAGCATGTTTGAGGTGGTCTCAGCAACTCCAGGCGGAGGAGGGTTCCTCCGATGGGGTCCTAGCCACCTCGGCAAGGTTGGAATCAGGTACGGCCTTCTTGGCAGATAGCCAGTATGACCTCATCCGGAGCTTAGCAAAGAACATGGCCTCGGTGGTGGCAGCCAGACGCTACTTGTGGCTCCGGAATTGGGCCGCGGATGCCTCCTCCAAAGCTCGCCTGAGTCGCCTCCCCTTTAAAGGGAAACTTTTGTTCGGAGAAGACTTGGACAAGTTGGTAAAGGACCTGGGCGAGTCCAAGGGCGGCAGACTTCCGGAGGACAGGATCAAGCAAACACGATCTTCTGCCCCTTCTCGGAACCAATCCAGAGAACCCCGGAGGTTCCGCTCGAACAGACCTAACCCTTTCCTCAGGGGTCGTTTTAACGCTAGGGGTCAAGTGCCAGAGGGTTTCGGGGCAGAGGTTTCTCATCCTCTTCCTCCTCGGGTCCCAGAAAGCAACAATGAGATACAGGGGGTCCGGGAGGACGGATTGCCGGTAGGCGGTCGCCTGAGGCAGTTTCTTCCCGCCTTGGTCCCGAGTCACGTCCGATCAATGGGTGCTGGAAGTGATTCGAGAAGGATACTCCCTCGAATTTGCAAAGCAAATACTCCCAGCTTTTGTTCAGTCTCCCTGCGGCTCCGCAGCAAAAAGAGAAGCCGTGGAGTTGACACTTTCCCGCCTCATAGCTCTCAAGGCCGTAGTCCCGGTGCCCCCAGACCAATGCGGTACGGGTCGGTACTCGATTTACTTCGTCGTCCCAAAAAAGGAGGGATCCTTTCGCCCGATCCTTGACCTAAAACAGGTCAACCGCTGCCTCAAGATACCTCACTTCCGGATGGAGACCCTAAGGTCAGTGATAGCGGCCGTGAGGGCCGGAGAGTTCCTAACATCGCTGGATCTGACAGAAGCGTACTTACATATCCCAGTCAGAAGGGCCCATCAGCAGTTCCTCAGATTCGCGGTACCTCGAGGTCATTTTCAATTTCAGGCGCTACCCTTCGGGCTAGCAACAGCGCCCAGAACCTTTACCAAGGTGATGGTGGTAGTAGCGGCCGCCCTACGAAAGAAGGGAATCTTAGTGCACCCCTATCTGGACGACTGGCTGATCCGGGCAAAGTCAGAGGAGGAAAGTCGCCAAGCAACAGCCGAAGTAGTTCAAGTTCTGGAAGAACTAGGATGGGTCATCAATCGAGCAAAGAGCAGTTTGGTTCCATCACAGGAGCTCGACTATCTCGGAGCAAGTTTCCACACAGGCAAGGGCAGGGTCTTTCTGTCCAGCTCAAGGCTAAAGGACCTGAGAACTCTAGTCTCTCACAGTTCATGGTCAGACGGCTTCCTTCAGCGAGGCATTACCTGCAATTGTTGGGTACCATGGCGGCGGCAATAGAAGTCGTTCCGTGGGCCAGAGCTCACATGCGCCCCTTACAGCGGTCTCTATTGAGGCGGTGGTCTCCGCAACAGCACCCCTTGTCTCGACTGCTCCCCTGTGCTCCTCGGACCAGACACTCTCTTCTCTGGTGGAGGTGCCCAAGGAACTTGAGTCGCGGAATGCCCCTAGAGCCTCCTCAGTGGGTACTCTTGATGACAGACGCCAGCCTGGCAGGCTGGGGGCTCATTTCGAGGACCAGTTTGTCCAGGGGCAATGGTCGGCAGTAGAATCCCTTTGGCCTATCAACCGCCTGGAATTGAGAGCGGTCACGCGGGCGCTCAGGGCTCTTCAGCCTTCAGTGCGAGGGAAAGCGATTCGCGTCCTCTCCGACAATGTCACCGCCGTGGCATACATCAATCACCAGGGGGGCACCAGCAGTCCGGCATTGGAAAAGGAGGCGGACTCCCTGTTCAAGTGGGCGGAAGTCCACCTGGAGGCGCTCTCAGCACAGCACGTGGCAGGTACGGACAACATCATGGCCGATTTACCTCAGCAGGTACAAGATAGATCACGGCGAGTGGGAACTGCATCAAGAGGTCTTCGACCAGATAGTGGCCCGGTGGGGTCCCCCAGTAATGGACCTCATGGCACGGTTCACATCCGCCAAAGCAAGCCGATTCTTCAGCAGGAGAAAGGAAAGGATGTCCGAGGGCCTGGATGCCCTGTCTCAAAAGTGGCCCACGGAAGGGCTCCTTTATGTCTTCCCCCCTTGGGCTCTAATCGGGAAGGTCCTCCAGCGGGTGGAAGCTCACCGGGGTCTAGTAGTCCTTATTGCCCCGGATTGGCCTCGCCGTCCTTGGTATGCGGATCTGGTAAGGATGATCGCCGACCGACCATGGCACCTTCCGGTCAGGAAGGACCTACTCAAGCGAGGACCGGTTCAGATGCCACACGTGGATCGATTCTCGCTTACGGCATGGCTATTGAAAGGGCGCGGCTCTTGAAGCGCGGCTACTCACCGGCAGTAATCGCGACCATGTTGAGCGCGAGGAAGCGCTCCACCTGTCTTTTTTACGTAAGAGTCTGGCGTATCTTTGAAGCATGGTGTACAGAACGCCGGAAGAATCCCCTGTCGGCCTCGGTCCCGGAGGTGCTGGAGTTCTTGCAAGCGGGCCTCGACAAGGGTTTAGCTCACAGCTCCCTGAGAGTACAACTGGCGGCCATCGCGTGCTATAGGGGCAAGGTGGGCGGAAAAGCCTTGGGAACAAACGCGGACGTTGCAAGGTTCTTGAAAGCGGTCAAGCGGCTCCGACCACAACGAAGATCGGTCATACCCCCTTGGGACCTTAACCTAGTTCTGAATTCCCTAGCCACGGGTCCGTTTGAGCCTTTGAAGAAGGCCTCCTTGAAGGATCTGACGCTGAAGACGGTGTTCCTGGTGGCCATTTGCTCAGCCAGACGAGTCTCCGAACTACAAGCCCTGTCTTCTCGGCCTCCCTTTCTGTCCTTCCTCAGGGATAAGGTAGTACTTAGGACGGTTCCTTCCTTTTTGCCTAAGGTGATCTCCCCCTTCCACGTCAACCAGTCCATCTCTCTCCCGACTCTCCGACCGGAGGGGGCAGTAGGGGGAGACAGTAAGCTCCATCTGCTAGACGTCCCCAGAGCCTTGAAGCGCTACCTCTCCCGCACGGCGCCCTTTCGGAAATCCAAACGACTCTTTGTACAGTTCGGAGGGCCCCACAAGGGTGAGGCGGCAGCCAAGGCCTCAATTTCCAGATGGATCAGGGAGGCGATCGCTTCCGCCTATATCCTCAAGGGGAAACAGGTCCCAGGGGGCTTGCGCGCTCACTCAACTCGAGCACAGGCTACCTCTTGGGCGGAGTTCAGTCTAGTACCTCCTCTGGATATCTGTAGGGCAGCGACTTGGTCCTCTCTGCACTCCTTCACCAAGCACTACAGGCTGGATGTGCAGAGCTTGTCGGACTCTAGGTTTGCACAGGCAGTGCTACGTTCCGGAATGGTGGATCCCGCCCGGGCTGGTACTGCTCTGGTACTTCCCTGTAGTAAGGGACTGGACTGGAGTGACGATAAGGAAGAGGTAATTAGATCTTACCTGCTAATTATTGTTCCTGAAGGAACGACAGTCCAGTCCCTACTACCCTCCCTAGTTCTGTAGCCATTCCGGCCGTTCTCTTTGGTAGGGGTCTGCGGCCTGAGGGCGGTTTCAGGTGTGTTGGTGGGTCAGGCTGGAGAAAAGGCACGCACCATGGCAGTTCTCCTACCTTCTCCCTGGACCTCCTCTCCTACTAACTTCTCCTGGTTAAAAAAAAAAAAAGAAAAAGAAAAAATTACTTAGATTTGAGTTTGTTTACTTATGTTTTCTGAGTTATCTAGGTTGGTTATATCTGCTTTGACAGTCGTTTACTGGAGTTGGTGGGTGGCACCAGTGGTATATATACCGCTCCACCCCAAAAAGGTTGGGCTCAGCCTCCAAGCTGCTGGAAGGGTTGCGTAACCCTGTAGTAAGGGACTGGACTGTCGTTCCTTCAGGAACAATAATTAGCAGGTAAGATCTAATTACCTCTTCACATATGGGTGACATCGGTACCAACGAAGCTCGCGCAGGAACCTTCCCCAGCATCCAATAGGAAACCTTTTGGGAGCATCCTACTGCGCCTGCATAGCTGTCTTCCCGCCTTTCCAGCTCTCCCTCCTCAGTTCTTCGTTTTCCACAGAGCTGACAAAAGCAATTCCTGTCGCCGCAGAAAATTTAATCTTTTTCTTATTTTTTGTGGTCGTGTCTGCCTTCCCGTCGACGCTGGTACCAACCCCCATTGGTACTTTTCTTTCTTTAAAAAAAAATCTTCTGTGAGGGAAAGAATTATTTCTTTCCTTCAGGCGCATCGATGCCATCTTTGGCTTAGGCCTCCCCTTTTGTCACAGACAAAATGGAAAAACCATCCAGTGGTTTTAAGAAGTGTTCCAAATGTGGCAGTACCATTTCATCCACAGACGCCCATGACTGGTGTCTAAAATGCTTAAGACCGGATCATCAACTGTCAGAATATCCTCTTTGTAGGAAGATGACAAAGAGAGGCCTACAGAATTGAGTTGCAAAGCTGGGCACCCTCTTTTGGCTCCGATGTACTAATTTTAGCATCGACGTCATCGAGAGCTTCATCTTCCTCCCATGGATCTCGGGTATCAAAATATCGAAACCTAAGTCTTCATCAAAGACTGGCTGGCCCTTCAAGGATAGATCTCCTTCTAAGCATCGAGATGTCTCGGGCATTGCCCTGGAGGGGAACACACCAGCCAAACAACCCCGGCGGGAGGACCTTTCCTCCAAAGCCTTAGTGGGGTCCCAGGATGCTCCCGAGGTCTCCACCTCTGGAGAGCTTCTGGTGCCATCCTCAGGGATTATGGCCCGCAATTCTGGTACCAATACCCAAACATCGGCAAACTCCATGGATCAACATTGTGGAGGAGTGGCCTAGTGGTTGGGGCAAGGTACTTCGGGCCGGAAGGTCGGGGGTTCAAATCCCACTAGAGGACAGCAACCTTGGGCCGGAAGGACTGGGGTTTCTAGTCCCACAAGTGCTCCTTGTGGTCTTGGGCAAGCCACTTAACCCTCCATAGCCCATGTTCCCTGTAAAATAGTTCTCTGTGTGCTGTGCTTTCCTGTCTAATCAATGGGTTTATACCTCAAAAAAAAAAAAAAAAAAAAAAAAAAAATTTCCTGTCATGATTTGACAATTTCCAATCGGTAATCAAAACCGCTGCTGATCGCTGGAAGTAGCGGTATACAAATGTATACTAAATAAATAAATAAATATCCTGGCCATCGAGTGGAGCTTTAGTGGCCTTACTGGTGGCCTCGGTACCAATAAAATATCTACAGTCGATTTTGCAGTCCTCGATACCAGCTCCGGTACCAACACAACTGCCGCTTACCACGCTACTGCCCATGCTGGCCCTCGAATCTGTTTCCGGTACAGAGGTTCTGGCACCGCAAGCCTCATCTACCAGTTTTTTGATCAGTACCGAGTACGTGCAGAGCAGATACTTTTTGATTCTTCAGATTCCGATTCGTTGTATGATGAATCGGCCGATACCTGGGACATGAGAACTATCCCAGAAGACCCATCTCCATCTCCACAACGTCGCATGTCCCCTCCAGAGGACATGTCTTTTCAAGACTTTATTCACGATGTTGCTCGGGATCTGTCTATAACAGTGACATCTGAGAGAGCCTAGGGCTGAAATTCTTCAATACCCTACAGTCCCGAAGGAGGCTGCTACGCTCCCTATCCATCGCATACTTCATGACGTTATTCTTAAGATGTGGGAGACACCCCTTACCATCTCTCCCCATACCCGGCGACTCGATACCATGTACTGGGTACCAGAGTGTCCCGGTTTTCAAAAGACACAGTTGCCGCACCATTCCATGGTGGTGGAATCGGCAGTGCGTCGAATAAAGAGTGCTAAGACATATTCCTCGAACTCTTCAGGTAGGGAATCGAGAACCCTCAAAGCCTTTAGTTGATGTTAACATGGAGGCATGAAATCGGCCAGGATCAGTTCCTACATATTCTATATGGGTATGTTCCTTTTAGAGAGGTGGCTAAGGATTTGGAGTTAATCTGTTCTCTTGTCATCGGGGAGAAGAGGAGCCATTATCTCACCCTTGTAAAGCATGCTCAGAATGTTTCAAAGTTTATTAAGAGGGCAACTTTTGACTGTTTTGAGTGCATCAGCAGAACTTCATTCATCTGCATCAGTGCAAGCAGGATTGCTTGGCTCCAAGCATTGGATCTTTAATAATGGGTTCAAGATAAGCTGGGTAATATCCCTTGCACTGGTGAAAACCTTTTTGGCAAGGATTGGCAAGACAAGGCCTCTCAGTTAGGCTATTGAAGATAGTGTTCTCAGATTCTATCTAGATTTACTGTCAACCCAGCTAGGTAAAAAGCTGCAAAGAGAGCTTTTTTTGAATAATAAGTACTATCCTTCTTACACCCCTGCTGTACAGTGTTAACACCATGCTCCTCAGAAGGGACAGCAACCATCAAAGCAGCAAAAGAAGGCTCAGACTCCTAAAGTCACAGCCACCTCAGCAGACCCAGCCTCCTAGGGGTCTTTGACTCCTTTCTAGAGGACACAGCAGCTCTGCCTCTGGAGATTCCAGATCCCGTTCACATCCCCGGCAGACTCTGTCACTTTGCCCACAGGTGGCATCTTATCACATCAGAGCGGTGGACAATGTCCATAGTACAGGAGGGGGTACAAGCTTCATCTACGAAGTCTACCCCCCTGGACTCCTCCAAGAGTTCTGCTCTCAGCCTTCTCTCGCTGCTCTGTTGCTACAAGAGGTCACCTCCCTTCTCTTAAAGGGTGCAATAGAGGAGGTTCCTCCATCCCAGCAGGGAATGGGCTTTTATTCTCCATACTTACTCATTCCAAAGAAAACAGGAGGGTACAGGCCCATTCTGGACCTCAGAGAACTAAACAAATACTTACTACGGGAGAAGTTCAAAATGATCTCCCTAGGGGTCCTTCTCCCCTATCTCCAGAGTCAGGATTGGCTCTGTTCTCTAGATCTAAAGGAGGCATATATTTATATCCTTATTCACTTATATCACAGAAAGTTCTTGCACTTCATGTTCCAAGGGAGACATTATCAATACAGAGTCCTGCCTTTCGGCCTCGCCTCTGCCCAAGAGTCTTCACAAAATGCATGGTGGTAGTAGCCGCATTCCTAAGAACTCTCGGGATATTTATCTTCCCTTACTTAGACGACTGGCTCATTCAAGCAAATACCTCTCTAGAGGCCAGCCTTTCTCGCGTACCATGCAGGTGCTGCAACACTTTGGAAGATTTATTACAAATCCCAAGTCCCAACTCGTCGAAGGACTAGAAAGGGGGACTGTTACTGCTGGAGAGAAATCTGCAACTGTGAGTATATACTTCTGGTAATTTTCTAAAAAGAATTCTTTGTATTAAAGCTACTTAATCTGTGAACCCATTGTTTTTTTTGTTGGATCAGTTAGGGCCTAGTAGCAGCAATTAAAGTTTGAATTTAAAACACAGAGGAGAGCTTTCTGGTTACATTTCATACCCAACAGAGAGCTTGTAGTTTAAATTTAATAGTCACTTAGGGCCAAGTAACAGCAAAGTACTATTAGTTTAAATTTAACACACAGAAGAGAGCTTTCTGGTTAAATTTAGTACCCAGCAGAGAGCTTGTAGTTTAAATTTCATAAGAAGTTAGAGCCTAGCAGCAGCTAAGAGCTATAATTTAAATCAAATCAAAATTTAGCTTACCTCAGCAGCACAAGACAGGGTACTGTGTAGCAGCCCTCTTTTAATAAGTGTTATTTCCCTCCCACCCCTGGGATAATCATAGCTTTATAGGTACTTACACATCTTAAAAGACAGGAGGTGCTTTCAGGTGAAGCTCATTACCCAAATCAGTCATACACTAAGGACCTGAGATTAATTAAGCTTCAGGTGAACAAGGTATATTAAACGTATTAGGTACAGTTTTATTGGTATAAATACCCATAGCAACCCCTAGTAAGTAAGAACTTAAAGATCTAGACACAAACTTAAAACTAAGATGCAGACAGCAGTCTAGCAGCGGGATGGGGGCTTTCCAGTCTTTTGCATTGAGTGTCACATGTATGATTTTCTCCCAGTTGGTGAGAGGTCTTACGTGTGCACTAGGTGCAAGGAGCTCTTTTCTCTCAGGGAACAAGTCCGTTCTCTAGAGGCTAAAGTAGCAGACTTGGAAAACATAAGACAGACAGAGAGGTACATAGACGAGACCTACAGGGATATAGTCCTGAAGTCGCACCTCCAGTCTGGCAGCACCCCTGTTGCCATGGAGGAGAGAGGTCACGTGACAGAGCATCACCCTGGTGTGGCAGGAAGTGATCCTGTAACTAAGACCTGTCCTCCAGGTGATGTAAAACCCTCTTGTACCGAGGAAGTTTCTCCAGGGCCATGTGCCCATGAGGGAAGGGTTAGGACAGCCGTTATAGTTGGTGATTCGATCATTAGGCATGTAGATAGCTGGGTGGCTGGTGGACGTGAGGATCGCCTGGTAACATGCCTGCCTGGTGCGAAGGTAGTGGACCTCACGCGCCACCTAGATAAGGTCTTAGATAGTGCTGGGGAGGAGTCTGCTGTCTTGGTACATGTCGGTACCAATGACATAGGAAAATGTGGTAGGGAGGTTCTGGAGGCAAAATTTAGGCTTTTAGGTAGGAAGTTGAAATCCAGAACTTCCAGGGTAGCATTCTCCGAAATGCTTCCTGTTCCACGCGCAGGACCCAAAAGGCAGGCAGAGCTCCGGAGTCTCAATGCGTGGATGAGACAATGGTGCAGAGATGAGGGTTTTGGATTTGTTAGGAACTGGGGAACATTCTGGGGAAAGGAGGGGCTCTTCCGAAGGGATGGGCTTCACCTTAACCGGGATGGAACCAGGCTGCTGGCATTAACCTTTAAAAAGGAGATAGAGCAGCTTTTAAACTAGATATTAGGGGAAAGCCGACAGTCGCCCAAGAGCGGATGGTTCGGAAGAATGTATCCTTGAAGGATACTACCAAAAGCAGAGAGGTTCCACAAAAGAGTAAAGTAGCCCAAATGCCCTCAAGTATGGAGCAGACAGAGCTTAAAGATCCCAATTTACCCATGTCTAACAATAGCCAAATTAACATGAATAAAATACATTCTCTAAAATGCTTGTATGCAAATGCTAGAAGTCTAAAGAATAAGATGGGAGAGTTAGAATATATAGCACTAAATGAAAGGTTAGATATGATTGGAATATCAGAGACATGGTGGAAGGAGGACACCAGTGGGACACTGTGATACCTGGGTACAAACTATATCGTAATGATAGAACTGATCAAATTGGTGGAGGGGTTGCGCTCTGTTAGAGAGGGCATTGACTCAGAAAGGATTAAAGTTTTGCAGGAAACAAAATCTGCTGTAGAATCTATATGGATTGAAATTCCATATAAAAGGGGGAAGGCAATGGCAGGGCGGGTGTACTATCGAGCACCTGGGCAGAATGACCAAATGGATGATGAAATGCTCAAAGAAATCAAGGAAGCTAACAAAAGTTACAGCGCAGTAATAATAATGGGTGATTTCAATTACCCCGGTATCGACTGGGTCAGTGTCACGTCAGGACATGCTAGGGAGATAAAGTTCCTAGATGAAATAAATGACTGCTTCTTGGAGCAGCTGGTTCATGAACCAACCAGAGGGGAAGCCATATTAGACCTAGTCCTTAGTGGAACACCAGATCTAGTGCAAGAGATAAGGGTGTTGGGGCCACTTGGCAATAGTGATCATAGCATGATCACCTTTGATTTAATTAGTGGAAGAGAGATAGTAAGGAAATCCACAGTACTACCTTTTAACTTTCGAAAGGGAGACTATGATAAAATGAGGAAAACAGTTAAGAAAAAACTAAAAGGAGCAGTTGCGTAGGTTAAAGACGTACATCAAGCTTGGGTGTTGTTGAAAAATACTATCTTGGAAGCCCAGACCAGCTGTATTCCACGCTTTAAGAAAAGTGGAAGGAAGTCCAAGAACTGCCAGCATGGTTTAAAGGTGAGGTCAGAGAGGCTGTTGCCAAAAAAGCATCTTTCAGGAAATGGAAAAAAGAGCCAAACGACGAAGTCTGGAAACAGCACAAGCACTGGCAAGTCAAATGCAAGGCATTGATAAGGCAGGCAAAGAGAGAATTTGAGAAGAAGCTTGCTGTGGAAGCAAAAACGCGAAATAAAGACCTTTTCAAGTACATTCGTAGCAAAAAACCTGTGAGAGAGTCAGTTGGTCCATTAGATGATAAAGGGGTTAAAGGAGCACTATGAGGTGACAAGGCGATAGCAGAGAGACTGAATGAATTCTTTGCTTCGGTCTTTACTGAGGAAGATGTAGGGATGTTACCCATGACTGAAGTGGTATTTAAAGGTGCGGAAGAATTGAAGGAAATATCGATACATCGGGAAGATGTATTACAACTATTAGATAAACTGAAGAGTAGCAAATCACCTGGGCCGGATGGTATACATCCAAGGGTGTTGAAAGAACTGAAATATGAGATTGCAGAACTGCTATCAGTAATCTGTGAACTATCATTAAAATCATCTGTAATACCTGAAGATTGGAGGATCGCCAATGTAACACCAATTTTTAAAAAGAGTTCCAGGGATGATCCGGGAAACTACAGACCGGTGAGCCTGACATCAGTACCGGGAAAAATGGTAAAAACCATCATAAAGAATAAAATTACTCAGCATGTAGATAGTCACAACCTAATGGGAGACAGCCAACATGGCTTTAGACAAGGAAGATCTTGTCTTACTAATCTGTTATGGTTTTTTGAAGGAGTGAATAAACAGGTGGACAAAGGTGAGTCGGTTGATATTGTGTATCTGGACTTTCAGAAAGCCTTTGACAAGGTCCCTCATGAGAGACTTTTGGCAAAACTAAAGAGTCATGGGATAGGAGGCAGTGTACTATTGTGGATCAGGAACTGGTTAAAAGATAGAAAGCAGAGGGTAGGGCTAAATGGCCAATTTTCCCAATGGAGAAAGGTGAATAGTGGTGTACCCCAGGGATCTGTGCTGGGTCTGCTGCTTTTTGACATATTCATAAATGACCTGGAAAGTGGAATAACGAGTGAGGTTATCAAATTTTCAGATGACACAAAACTATTTAAAGTTGTTAAAACCCAAGAGGATTGTGAAAAATTGCAAGAGGATCTTGATAAATTGGAAGACTGGGCATCAAAATGGCAGATGAAATTTAATGTGGACAAGTGCAAGGTTATGCACCTAGGGAAGAACAACCCAAACTATGGTTACACGATGCAAGGTTTCACATTAGGAACCACCACCCAGGAAAAAGATTTAGGCGTCATTGTGGATACCATGTTAAAACCCTCCGCCCATTGTGCAGCGGCGGCCAAGAGAGCAAATAGAATGCTAGGTATGATAAGGAAAGGAATGGAAAATAAAACAAAAGATATTATAATGCCTCTATATCGTTCCATGGTGAGACCGCACCTTGAATACTGTGTGCAATTCTGGTCGCCGTATCTTAAAAGGGATATAGCGATTTTAGAAAAGGTACAGAGAAGAGCCACCAAAATGGTAAAGGGGATGGAAGGATACTCCTATGAAAGGCTAAAAAGGTTAGGGCTCTTTAACCTGGAAAAGAGACGGCTGAGGGGAGATATGATAGAAGTCTATAAATTTAATGAACGGAGTGGAACGGGTAAACGTAGATCGATTGTTTACCTTATCAGAATATAGAAAGACTAGGGGACATGCAATGAAGCTACAGGGTAAACTATTTAAGACTAATAAAAGAAAATATTTTTTCACTCAACGTGTAATCAAACTCTGGAATTTGTTACCGGAGGATGTAGTAAAGGCTGTTAGTGTAGCTGGGTTTAAAAAAGGTTTGGACAAGTTCCTGGAGGAAAGGTCCATAAACCATTATTAAGAAGTGACCGAAGATATCAATGCTTGACCCAGTACAAGCATTGTGGAACTTGTGTCTCTTGGGGAAACTGCTAGGTACATATGACCTAGATTGGCCACTGTTGGAAACAGAATACTGGGCTTGATGGACCTTGGTCTGACCCAGTATGGCATACATTATGTTCTTATGTTCTTATACGTCCCCTCTCAAACTCTAGAGTTTATAGGGGCTCTTCTAGACACTCAGCAATCAAAGGCATTTGCCCCATCTCCACTGTTCTTGATTCAATCAGTTAGCATCTCAGGCATGCGTCAACGTTCTCACTGCTTGAGAAATGCTACAACTTCTGGGTCATATGGCATCAACGGTGCATGTTGTTCCATATGCTCATCTACATATGCACGCAGCTTAATGGACACTGACTTCCCTGTGGTCTCGGGCATTGGGTCACCTGGGAGACAAATAATGTTTTCTACCCACCTAATCTCGTCTCTCCAGTGATGGCAGTCTCCAGAAAACCTCCTGGTAGGGTCACCTTTTCAGATGCCAGCACATCAGTGTACCCTGATGACGGACGCATCCAAATTGGACTGGGGAGCTCATCTGGACGCACTCTTCACTCAGGGGCTCTGGTCTCATCAGGAGTCACAGCTCCACATAAAATCTGCTGGAGCTCAGAGCATTCACAATGCTCTCAAAGTGTTCTTGGACCATCTTAGATTCCGCACAGTTCTAGTCCAGATGGACAATCAAGTAGCCATGTTTTACTTGAACAAGCAGGGCGGAACAGACTCTTGGACCCTTGGCAGCGAGGCCCTGCATCTGTGGTCTTTTGCCATACAACATCGCATTCACCTGCATGCGGTGTATCTTCCGGGCAAACACAGTGTCTTGGCGGATAAACTGAGTCGAGTCCTTCTACCCCACGAGTGGTCTCTCCATGCAGACAAAGTCACTCACATTTTTCAGATCTGGGGAACCTCAGAGATAGACCTGTTCGCAAGTCCTCAGAATGCCAAGCTTCCTTGCTTCTGCTCCAGGACTCCTGCATCAGCAGGTGAATGCTTTTCATCTCCACTGGGGTCAAGGCTTTCTATATGCCTTCCCTCCCCTCCCCTCATTCCCAAGACTTTTTTCAAACTCCAGAGAGACAGGGGCTACATAATACTCATAGCCCCACGCTGGCCACGACAACCGTGGTATCCTATCCTTCTACGTCTGTCTCAGACTCAACCCATAGATCTAGAGTCTGCTTCAGATCTCCTCTCTCAGGAGGAGGGGTCGTTGCTCCATCCCAATCCACAGTCCCTCCATCTCGCCGCATGGCTGCTGAGGGCTTAGCCTTCCAGGACGTTAATCTTTCCCAGGAGGTTAAGGACTTCCTCTTGGCTTCTAGGAAGCCATCCACCAGGTGCTCCTACACCTTCAAGTGGTGAATATTTGCTCTCTGGTGTTCTGAGAGGGATCTTAACCCCTTCTTTATTTATTTAAACAGTGGAGGCATTACTTGAGTATCTTCCGTACCTATCTTCTTCTGGACTCAAAACCAATTCTGTAAGAGTACACCTAAGTGCAATTGTGGCCTCTCAAATGCCCTTAGATGGCCAGCCGATCTCTTCTCAGCTGCTTGTAGCATGCTTTATGAGGGGTCTTATAGTAAACAAACTTCCCATTAAACCCCCTCCAGTGGCATGGGATCATAATGTTTTAGGACAGCTTCTCAAGTCTCCCTTTGAACATTTGGCCACTTCCTCACTAAAGTTTCTCACGTGGAAGGTCACCTTCCTTATCGCCCTGACTTCAGCAAGATGCATTAGTGAGCTCAAGGCATTGGTGTCTGACCCTCCTTATACACGATTCCACCATGATAAGGTAGTCCTTAGGACTCATCTTCACTTTATGCTGAAGGTGGTCTCGCCCTTCCATTTAAACCAGTTAGTCTACCTTCCTGCCTTTTTCCCTAAACCTCATTCCTCTAGGGCAGAGGCAACCCTGCACACTCTGGATTACAAATGTGCCTTGACTTTTTATCTCCAGAGAACTCGAGAGCACAGAAAAGCTTCCCAACTTTTCATCTCCTTTGACTCGAGTCACCTGGGGTTGCCAGTATCCAAACAAACTCTTTCCAGGTGGAGAGCGGACTGCATCTCCTTTGCTTATGAAAAGGCAGGACTCTCTCTCTCGAGGGTCACGTCACTGCACATAATGTTCGGGCCATGGCTGCCTCTATGGCAAATCTATGTTCTGTAGCGATTGAGATATGCAAAGCAGCAACTTGGTCTTCTGTCCACACTTTTATTGCTCACTATTGCCTGGACAAGGACTCCCGCAGGGATGCCATGTTTGGCCAAGCTGTTCTCTAGCATCTCTTTCAGACTTAGAGCAACTCCTACCCTCCATCACAGGTTTCGGTACCAGACATCCTTGGAGGATACATGACCCTCCGTAGTTATACCTGTGATTCACAGTTGACTCTGAGGTCATCTCTCTGGCATCTCCTAGTTAGGGAGTCCCATATGTGAAGACTACATTCCTACTTGTTCCTGGAGATAGCGTAGTTACTCACCTGTAACAGGTGATCCCCGAGAACAGCAGGAATTTTTGTCTTCACATCCCATCCTCCTCCCCTAGGAGTTGTAGTTCTTCTTCTTCTCCTTCTCTCCTTTTTTCTCAGCTACAAACTCAACTGAGGAGGGAGAGCTGGAAAGGTGGGAAGGCAGCTAAGCAGGTGCAGTGGGATGCTCCCAAAAATTTTCCTATTGGACACTGGGGAGTGTTCCTACGTGGGCTCCATCGGTACCGACATCACACATATATTTATTTGTTTATTTATTTAGCTGTATTCATATCCCGCTTTTCACCGGGTCAAAGCGGTCAATTGGGGGATACATTTAACATGAGGAGATATGAGACACATACGCTAATACTTACAGGGAACATGGGCAATGGAGGGTTAAGTGGCTTGCCCAAGACCACAAGGAGTGCCTATAGGACTAGAAATCCCAGTCCCTCCGGCCTGAGATTGCTGTCCCAGGTGGTACTTGAACCCCTGGCCCTCCGGCCTGAAGTACCTTGTCCTAACCACTAGACCACTTCTCCTTGTCCTAACCACTAGACCCTCCTCCCACTCCTCCACCCATATGTAGACTAAATTCCTGCTGTTCCCGAAGATCACCTGTTACAGGTGAGTAACTACACTTTCCTGCCCCTGAGAGCACTTTGTTTTGGCATCACTTGATCAGACCCTTGTTTCCCTTTATCGTGAGGGGTTCGGAGGAAGGCATTTGCCTCTTCTGTTTTAAATAACTAAATAAATGATCAGCACAGATAGTTCTGTGATTCCCCGGGAATGTGAGGTAGTATGATCTTTTTTGGCGTGAATGGCCACCATCTCTTTTCAGTTGTGGTTTGGTTTGTTCAGGATGTTTACTGTCACTAGGCAGTGGTACCCAAGGCTACGGCACAGTCCAGGAGGTCTCTGCCCCAGTTTCTGTTCCCTGCTTGGGGCTGCAGTATTTGTTTGAGGTTTTTCCCTACCCTGCTAGTATTTTGGGATGTCTTGTTTTGTGGCTGTGAGGAGTGCTCTTATGGTCTCCTCCTTGATATAGGGTAAGTATGTTTCCCAATAGCAAAAAAAAACGGTTTGGTTTCGTTCAAGGACCTCTTTGACAGAGTTTGACTGCGGAACATTGCTCTGTTTACTTATGTCTGATATAGCTTGCTGCTGTTTGGTGGTCAAAACCTTGATCTTTTCTGCTGATCTTGGTCGTGGATCTGCTGGCTGTATGCAATGCTGTAGTTGAAGGGGCAGTCTACTTCACTCAGGATTTGTGCTTTTCTGGTGTGGCTACAAAAAAAAAAGAAAAATGAATGCAAAATCTAAAAAAAAACATCTAAAGTCTGAGGACTTGAGTAGGGGTCACAATTATGTTGCTGAGATCATGTCTGTGGGAAGCTTAAGGTCTAGTTGAGTCTAGCGGTACAGCTCTATGGATTTCAAACCATGTATCATCTCTAGCAGAAAGCAGGTATGTCAGGGGTGTCAAACTCAAATACACAGTGGGCCAAAATGTAAAACTTGAACAAAGTCGCGGGCCAGCATTGAACAAATAAACCTTTTAATATGGACCCAAACAAGATTTGCTTTAACATTGAATATGAAGCAACACTTATTACTATACAATTTATAACTTAATAGTTCAGATATGCAAAAACCAATTTCAAATAAAAAAAAACATCAATGACATTCATTTATTAAATAAGATTTAAATAATAATAAATAATTTTTAAAATAAAATAACAATAATAAAATTAATCAACCATTCAAGCCCATGTCTTGGAGTAGCAAGAAAAAGTGCATAAAGAAAACGTTAATTATTGCTCAGTTTGCTGCACACTAATCTAATCTGATGTGCCCAAGCCAGATACCTGGCATCTCTTCTTGGATGATAGTTCATCAATGTCTGGGCTCAGGCTTTGAGCTGAGGAAATCCTCAGTATCGAGCGAAGGTGTTCATCAGTCAGACGTCTCCTGTGAGATGCTTTGGTCATCTTCATCGAGGAGAAAAGTTGCTCACATAGATAAGTGCTGCCGAACATGGAGAGCATCTGAGCAGCTTGGGTGTGGAGCTGAGGCATTGTGTCAGGGATGAACTGTGGAAACTGGGCGGCGCCCACAGCATCATACTTTGACTTCAGCGTGTCATTACACTGGAGTTCAATTAGCTCCATTTGGAGGTTGGTTGGTGCGTTTTCCACATTAACTGCAAAGGGATTACTGAGCAGTTCAAACCTACATTTCTGGACATCAAAGTCGGCAAATCGCCGGCTAAACTCAGCGCCGAGTACACTGAGTTTTTCAGCAAACTGTGCGCATGGGAACAAGTTGGTAAAGAACTGCGTTTTCATGGTTTGGCAGCAGGGAAAATGGCCAAGGTTTCCTTGCAGCATCTGATTCTCCCACAGGCACAGTTTAGTTTTAAAAGCCCTCACTGCAGCGTACATGTCTGTGATGATGCGCCCCCGCCCCTGAAGCTGCAGGTTCAGCGCATCGAGATGGCTCGAGATGTCACACAGAAAGGCCAGCTCACACAGAAACGTTTTCTCCCGAAGCTCTGCTGTGTCCTTCCCTTTGGTTTCCAGAAACTGACATATTTCCTCATGCAGCTCAAAACATCTATTCAGTACTTTTCCTCGGCTTAACCATCTCACCTCTGTGTGATACGGCACGTCTGCGTATTCCGAACCACACTCCTCCAGAAAAGACTTAAACTGGCGGTGATTCAGACCTTTGGCTCTTATAAAGTTAACTACTTGTGTTACTGTGGTCATAACATGTTCCATCTTTAGGGCTTTGCCACACAATGATTCCTGATGTATGATGCAGTGATAAACAGTTAGTTCACCTGCACAGTTCTCTTCCTGCATCTTCTCCCGGACCCTGCCCACCAGTCCACTTGTTTTACCGCACATCGCTGGTGCACCATCTGTCGTTAATCCCACGAGTTTATCCCACGGCAGCTTTATTTCAGTTACGCATTTGGAAACCTCCTCAAAAATTTCCTTTCCTGTGGTTGTGCCATGCATTGATTTGAATCCCAATAGCTCCTCCGTAACGCACATATTTGAGTCCACTCCACGGATGAAGACTGACAGCTGAGCAGTATCAGATGCGTCGCTGCTCTCATCCACAGCAAGGGAGAATGCAACGAAATCTTTTCCCTTTTCCAAAAGCTGGTCATACAGATTGGTGGCAAGATCACATGTGCGATCAGCTACTGTGTTTCTGCTCAGGCTCACGTTTGAAAAGGCTTGCTTTTTCTCTGGGCACACGATGTCACAAACTTTCAACATGCACTTTTTCACAAACTCTCCCTCATTAAAGGGCCGGGCTGATTTTGCGATCTCTGCTGCCACAATATAACTAGCCTTTACAGCAGCCTCACTTTGTGATGTGGCTTTTTTGAACATATTCTGTTGTGAAACCAAACTTCTTTTCATCTCCTCCACTTTCTGGCTCCTTTGAGTCATGTCCAGGTCCTTGTACTTGTCATGGTGTTTTGTTTCATAGTGTCGTCGAATGTTATACTCCTTAGTTATAGCCATGTTGACTCCACAAATCCGACAAACAGGTCTGTCTTTTACATATGTAAACAAATATTCTGTCTCCCACCTGTCCAGAAAGTTCCTGTTGTCTGCCTTTCTTTTTGCCATTTTTGGGAAGGGGTTCCACAGTGACAGTTGTAGCTTGAGATCGCTATGACTTCTGTCACACAGGAGAGGGCGTTTCTGGGACCTGTCCTGATTGATGCGCCAAAACAACAGCAAGGCATTATGGGATTTGTAGTATTAGCGATGAATGAATGCGCTGTATAATACCGGCGGGCTAGCTCTAGTAGTCATTTGGTATAGCCTCGCGGGCCAAATATAATTACACTACGGGCCAAATTTGGCCCGCGGGCCAGAGTTTGACACCTATGAGGTATGTCCTTTGGCACGTGTGTGGTGGACGGGGATCCTGCAAGGATCAGCAAGGCGCTGGTGAAGGTCCGAGTAGTGCAGGACACTCAAGGATCCTTCACTTGGAGGCAGAGATGCTCGTCCCGTCCGACCAGTTTTGGTCTGGGTTGGTACTCCAGTTTCTTTGTATTGCCAAAGAACGTGGGGTCTTTTTCACCCTATTTTGGATCCCATCTGCATCAACAGGGCTTTTCGGGTTCCCCACGTCTCCATGGTGACTCTGTGTTTGGTTATTCTAGCCGTCTGAAAAGGGCGAGTTTTTGACTGCTCTGTATCTTACAGAGGCATATCGTCACATCCTAATGTGCCGGGCCCACCAGAGGGTTCCTAAGGTTTGTAATTCCTATGGGTTACTTTCATTCGGTCTAGTCACAGCGCCTCAAACTTTCACTAAGGTGATGGTGGTAGTAGCAGAGCTCCTGCAACAGGAGGGTATATCCCTATCTTGGTGACTGACTAAGCAGAGCAAAGTCTGAGACTGACAGCGACGAGGCTACTCTCTGGATGATAGCATTTCTCCAGTTGAGTGGTCATTGTGGCCACGAACAAGCTACAGCCCTCACAGGACCTTGGTTTACCTCAGAGCCTGCTTCCTGACGGAAATGGGGCTGGTGTCCTCCATCTGAACAAGCCAGGAAGATTCAGGAGCACGTGAGGTGTTTATCTGCGGATATCAGCACTGTCTGCTTGGCACTATCTATAGTTTTCTAGGTTTCATGGTGGCTACACTGCAGCTGGTGCCATGGGCAAGGGTGCATATGAAATAGCTACAACAAGCCCTGCTCTTGGGATGGTCACCACAGCAACCTTTCTTGATGGGACTCTTGAGATGCCCTCTGTAGACTAGGGTTTGTCTGCGTTTGGTGATTGCAGTCAGAGCACCTTTTGGCGGGGGTATCCCTCTAACCTCCTGACTGAATCCTAGTCGCAACAGATGAGTCTGTCAGGCTAGGGGGGGGGGGGTGCTGTGGGTTGCAAGTGTTGCAAGGCACTTGGTCGCAGAACAAAATCATCTGATCCACCAATCAATTGGAGATGAGGTCAGTGTTTCTAGTTCTGCAGTTCCTTCCTCCCCTAGTCTACCAGAAAGCAGTGAGAGTTTGTTCCGTCAGCGCCACCATGATGACGTACATCAATCACCAGGGTGGCAAGGGCAGTGTACCTCTGTCGAATGGGATTCAGACATTGTTGATGTGGGCAAACCTCCTAGCTCTACCTGTGGCTCAGGTGTCGAGGAAAGGAAATGTACAAGCTGAATTTCTCAGGCGATACATATTTATTTATTTTATTTAGACAGTTTTTGTATACCGCCTTATCCTTCAATCAAAGCGGTCACAACACAATTGGGGGATACATTTAACACGCGGGGATATGAGACACATACACTAATACTTACAGGGAACATGGGCTATGGAGGGTTAAGTGGCTTGCCCAAGACCACAAGGAGCATCTGTGGGACTAGAAACCCCAGTCCTTCCGGCCCAAGGTTGCTGTCCTCTAGTGGGATTTGAACCCCCGACCTTCCGGCCTGAAGTACCTTGCCCCAACCACTAGGCTACTCCTCCCTACGTCAAGATTTGGCTCCCATTCCACCGGGCCCATCGGGGTTTCATGTCATCACTCCCTGCTGGGACAAGCTGATCATGGTTCTTGTGGCTTCCTCCGGGAACGCCAAGGCAAGTTGCTTCTTCAGCAGATGCAGGGAGCATATGTTCAGAGGGTTCGATGCCCTGGTGCAAGGATGACAATCAGAGGGGCTTCTGTATGTGTTTCCTCCGAGGCCCCTCACAGGTCGTCTTCTTCAATGCATAGAAGCCCACTGTGGTCAGGTGATCCTCATTGCTCCCAACTGGCCCCACAGGCCATGGTGTGCCAATCTTCTCAGGCTATTAATAGCACGTCCATGACGTCTTACGAACAGAATCAACCTGCTCTCTCGGGCCGCAAGGGCATGGATTCTCGCTTATGGCCTCATTCTTGAAAGGGTGAGGTTAAAGCGGAGGGGCCATTCGGCAGCTGTAGTGGCCACCTTATTAAGAGTCCATAAACATTCTACCTCCTTAGGGTTTGAAAATTAGTGTGATGACAATGGGCTCCGAGCCCTTTTGTCCTTGCAAACTGGGCGTATGAGTGCTTTTTTCCAGTCAGGGGGAATTTGAGCAGAGAAGATGTTTGCAATGATGGACTGGACTCTAGGTAGTAATTCTATGGACTGTTCAGAGTCAGTAAGAGGGGATGGGGTCTAATGAGCTTGTGGTTTTCTTAATTGAAGATAATCAGATTTCTTAAAGAAACCTCTGTAATAGAGGTGAATTCTCCAGGAACAAGCAGGAAGTCAGTCCTCACATATGGATGATGTCAGTGCCGATGGAGCCCTCGTGTGGAACAATTCCCCAGCTTTCAAAGAAAGCCTTAGGGATTGCATTGCGCATGCGCGGTCCCCTTCCCGCCCAAGGGTGCCATCTTGCTCAGTCTCCCTTTTTCCGTGGAGCCCAACGGATGTGGTCCTAATTCCCTCGTGGAAAAAGTGCGTCAAATCTCCTGAAGATTCTTTTCTTCGGCCCAGTTCGACGCTGGTTCCTCTTCCCGCCTCAGTTCAGTACACCAGTATCGAGTCCGGTCAGTATTTTTCGGGTTTTGTCCTTAGTGACTAGCGTTTGCGCCTTTTTTCTTTTTCACTGGCAGCCCAGTCATTTGACCTCTCAGGGTCCCTTTTTCCCCCACTGGCTGCCAGCGGGTTTAAGAAGTGTGATCGGTGTAAAAAGTTAATGTCCCTCACTGACACACATGACTGCTGTCTCTGCTACCTCGGGGCCGACCATGACCCTGTGGCCTATGCGGCAAGATGTCTTCTAAGGCACTCGGAGTAGGCAGCAGCAGCGTGAAAGGATTTTCTCCGAGTCCGCATCCACCTGGATCCAGACCTAGTCAGAAGCCTCGACGTCCCAGGAGCTGTCTGACTCCGAGCATCGTTGGGAGTCTTCTGAACGGGGGTCTCCCTCGAGGGAACACCGGAGGAAGAAGAAGCTCGCGAGGGCGGCATTGTTGGATGCCTCTGATAGGCCTGGGTCCTCACGGGCCAGGTCGCAGAGTCACGACCGCCGCCCCGGGTCCTCGGCGTCGTAGCAGCCTGCAAAGGTACCTCACACGGAGCCAGAGACGCTGAGGAAGGTAACTGCTGTTGTCTTCGTTGACTCTCCTCTGGGAGAATTGGCATTGAGCCCGATGGCATCGGGACCCAGGCTGGAGGCTGCGGAGCCTTCTGAGCTCGGTCTCAGAATGGTGGCCTTGGAGCGCAGAGTGTCTGCCTTCATGGAGCAGCAGTGGGTGTTTGATGACTGGTCTCACCGGTCCATCTGCCCCGACCATTGGGACCTCGACGTCCAAGTCGACCCCGGAGGCAGAGCCGATCCTCGAGACTCTTTGGACTCGAGTCGATCCTCGGCTGAGGTCTCCCTCGACCTCCCATTCGGGACGGAGGTCATTGAAGCCAGTGGCATCGGTGTCAGGGCGGTCGAGACCGAAGCCATCACGGCCGGAGCCCATCGATTCATCCTACGTTTCCCATGCCAAGTCCTCCTCCAAGGAAGAGTCCCCAGACACCCACCGGACCTGGTGTGTCCCATCGGACTCGCCGGGGTCCGAGCCTCTAAGAAGGTTTCCCCCCGGAGGACACCCGGTTCTCGTAGTTCATCAGGGACATGGCCAAGGCTTTGGCATTCCCGGCAGACACAGAGGAGGAGCCCCGAGCCAAGGAGCTCGAGGCCCTCCAGTATGATTTTTTTCCCCCTCGGGAAGCTCTTACGGTACCGGTTCCTCCGATGTTGGAACGGCTGATGCTCCGCATTTGGGAGTCACCGGCCTTTATGCCGGTTCTCAGCAAGCGGGTCGATTCCATCTATCGAGTCCGCAAGAGCCCTGGGTTCCAGAAGGCACAGCTGCCGCACAACTCCATGGTTGTGGAATCGGCCATGCACAGGCTCAAGAGCCAAAAAATGCACTCCTCGGTGCCTCCTGGCAGGGAAGCCTGGAACCTGGACGCCCTCGGCAAAAAGTGCTACCAGGGCTCGATGCTGTCCTGCCGTGTCCAAACATACCAGCTGTACATGGGCATGTACTTGCGGGACCTGGCAAAAGAGCTTGCTGAGTTCTCATCTGGCCTCTCCGAGGAACCCTTGCAGCAGTTCAAGGCCTTGTCCACGGGGATTCGAGAGTGCTCAAAGTTTCTCGGGCAGCCTATGATGGCTTCGAGGCTTCGGCCTGAGTAGCCGCAGCTGGCATCAGGGCCCGATGCCAGGCTTGGCTGTCATCGTACCTAGAGCCATGGGTACAGGACAAGTTGGTCGATGTCCCATGCCGAGGTGACAACCTTTTCAGCAAACCCATGACTGAAAAGGCTGCCGAAATCGAGTCCGAGTACTTGACCCAGACAAGACTCTCCAAAAAAGACTTCTGCCCCTTCCAAAAAGAAGGGTAAAAAGCCATTTTTCCCAAGGAAGGGTGCTGCTTACCGCAACTACCCTACTCACCAGGCCTCCCCGGCTCTCCACCAGGGGCAGCAGGCCAAGGGACAGGGGCATGGCCCACGTAAGCAGAAGACCCCCAGGCACCAGCTCCTTCCCAGCCGGTAGGAGTTTTTTGACAGCCACAGCATACTCTCTCCAGCCAGGGGTGAGACTTGGCACAGGAGGAAGGCTGGCCCTCTAAGCCCACAGGTGGTCAGCAATCACTAGAGATGCCTGGGTCCTACAAATAGTCCAGAAGGGCTGTTTGCTCCACTTCAACCAGGTACCTCCCTCCTACTTCCCAGGGGAGCCTCTGACCCCCTCTACACAGGAACTTCCTCTTACAGGAGTTGGCCGGTCTTCTAGAGGATCAGGTGGTGGAGCCGGTGTCCCACCGCCTACAAGGGCAAGGCTTCTACTCCAGGTATTTTCTGATTCCAAAGAGAACAGGAGGCCTCAGGCCCATCCTTGACCTGCAAAACTTAAACAAGTTCCTGGTGAGGGAAAAGTTCAAGATGTTTTCCCTTGGAATATTGCTGCCTTACCTCCAACAGGGAGATTGGCTATGCTCCTTAGACCTGACACTCACATCCTTATACATCCAGACCACAGACGATATCTCAGATTTGTAGTGGGAGGAAACCATTTTCAGTACAGAGTACTTCCATTTGGCCTAGCCTTCGCCCCCAGAGTGTTCACCAAGTGTCTGGCAATGGTGGCGACGGCCTTTCTCAGGAAGCAGGGAATCTTCGTCGTCCCGTACTTGGACGACTGGCTCATCAGGGCCCCGTCGCCTCAAGAGGCCCAACAGGCCACAGCTGGCACTATCAACATACTGCAGCATCTAGGCTTTGTCATAAATCAGGCAAAGTCCACCTTGCTCCCCGCACAGAATTTATTCATAGGGGCAAGGCTGAACACCATTCAAGCAAAGGCTTACCTGCCAGAGGACAGGGCACAGAGGCTTCTGGAGCTAGTACACCAAACCAGCCACAAGTCTTAGATATGAGCGAGGCATTTTCTGCGCCTTCTAGGACACATTACCTCCATGGTGCATGTGACCCCGAACGCCCGTCTCAACATGAGATCAGCTCAGTGGTGCCTCTGGGATCAGTGGACGCAAGCCACAGGGTGACTCTGAGACAGGATAAGGGTGTCCAAACGACTGCTGAAGTTGTTGGCCTGGTGGCTTCAGCCACCCAACCTGCTGAGAAGAGTGCCTTTTCAGCCTCCAGCGTATTCAAGAGTCCTGACGACAGATGCATCCCTGCTGGGCTGGGGAGCCCATTGCCCGACTCATGTACTCAAGGGTTGTGGTCTCCTCAAGAGGACACAACAAATCAACCTCTTAGAGCTGCAAGTGATATGCCTAGCTCTTTGAGCCTTCTGCCATGTTCTCTCCCATCAGTCTGTTTTGGTGCAGACAGACAATCAGGTGGCTGTGTTCTATGTCAACAAGCAGGGAGGGACAGGGTCCCGTATCCTGTGCCAGGAGACACTGGACCTCTGCTCCTTTGCCATCAGACAGGGTATGTTTCTCAAGGCGGTTTACCTGTCAGATCAAGAGAATGGTCTAGCAGACAAACTAAGCAGAATTCTTCAACCTCACGAATGGCAACTGAACCCAGAAGTGGCCCAGCAGATCTTCCTCTGCTGGGGACATCCATCCATAGATCTCTTTGCCAGCCCGTAGAATCATCAGTTGCCCAAACTTTGCTCCAGACAGCCACATCCCCAAAGGATTGCTGCCGATGCTTTTCTGATCTCCTGGTCTGTGGGCCTCCTGTATGCGTTTCCTCCCACGCCTCTGGTGGACCGAACTCTGTTCAAAATCCTGCAGGACAAGGCCTCGGTCATCTTGGTAGCCCCCAGATGGCCAAGACAACCTTGGTTCCCGCTTCTCCTCCAGCTGGTGGTGGAGACCCCACTCCCTCTGGGGACAAGACCCGACCTCCTGTCCCAGGATCAGGGCTCTATCTTACATCCCAACCTCAGGTTTCTCAACCTGATGGCATGGCTGCTGAAAGGGTAGTACTGGCTCCTCTCCTCCTACCTAAGAACATAGAAGTGTTACTGGCCTCAAGGAGGCAGTACACTAGGAAAACCTATGCCTTCAAGTGGCGGAGGTTTGAAGTGTGGTGTAACCAACACAATGAAAACCCTTTCTCTTGCCTTGTACCAGTGGTGTTGCAGTACCTGCTTTACCTCTCTGACTTAGGCCTCAAGTCTAACTCTGTCAGGGTCCACCTGAGTGCTCTGTCAGCACATCACTCACCAGTGGAAGGACAACCTCCTTTCGGTTCACTCCTTGGTGTCCAGGTTCCTCAGAGGTCTACTTCTGCTAAAACCCCAGGTTCGTCCTCCGGTGACCGAGTGGGATCTGAATGTGGTCTTGCAACACCTTACTCACCCACCTTTTGAGCCGATGTCCGCTTGCCATCTGCGCTTCCTCTCCTGGAAAGTACTCTTCCTGGTGGCACTCACATATGCCAGGTGAGTGAGTGAGCTATAAGCTCTGGTTTCAGAAAGACCGTACATATGGTTTTATAGGAACAGGGTGGTCCTACGCACCCACCCCAAGTTTCTCCCGAAAGTGGTCTCTCTGTTCCGCCTCAACCAAGAGTTGGTTCTTCCGACATTCTTTCCCAGGCTGCATGCTAGCTGGGCAGAGGCAGTTCTGCATACCCTTGATTGTAAGAGGGCATTAGCCTTCTACTTGGAGCGTACGCAGGGGCATCGAAGGGCTCCTCAGCTCTTCGTCTCTTTTGACCCCAGTAAGCTGGGGATACCTGTCTTCAAGCGCACGTTGTCCACCTGGGTGGCAGACTGCATTGCTTGGGTGTACAGGGTGGCTGACCTCCCATTGCAGGGTCGAGTCATGGCTCACTTCCGCTCTGTTCTGCTGGCAGACATCTGCTGGGCCACTACCTGGTCTTCAAGCCAGACCTTTGCAGCCCATTACTACTTGGATGGAGAGTCCCAATGAGACAGTGCTTTCGGCCAGGCGGTACTCTGCAACTTATTTCAGGTTTAGGCAACTCTACCCTCCGGCCCTCTGGTGTCAGGCTACTGGGGGTGTTGTATCTCCACAGGATTCCTATCACAGCTGCTGCGGCTCTTCTAAAGGGAGTCATTTTTCAGCTATGGGTTCTCGATAGCCTATAGCTAGGGAGTCCCATATGTGATGACTGACTTCTGCTTGTTCCTGGAGAAAGCGTAGTTACTGACCTGTAACAGGTGTTCTCCAGGGACAGCAGGAATCAGTCCTCACGACCCTCCCTCCTCCCCTGGACTTGCAGTCCTATTATTGATTTTGTTCTTTTTGCCGTCTTTTTAGCTATGTCATTAGACTGAGCAAGATGGCACCCTTGGGCGGGAAGGGGACCACGCATGCGCGATGCAATCCCAAAGGCTTTCTTTGAAAGCTGGGGAATTGCTCCACACGTGGGCTCCGTCGGCGCCGACATCACCCATATGTGAGGACTGATTCCTGCTGTCCCTTGAGAACACCTGTTACAGGTGAGTAACTACGCTTTCTGACCAGGTATGTGGGAAGGGTTGGGGTAGGGTATCCTGGTAGAATAAAAGGGGTGGAATGAGTCAGGTTTGATCTAATGGTAAGGATTTTATCTGAAAGTATTTGGCCAGAGAGCCTCATGGAGGGTCATTCCTATGGTATGCTTGGGGCCTAGTGTTTGAGAGAGCTGAGTGACGATGGAGAAAAATAGTTTTTGGTGCTTAAGCTGCTTTTTGAACCAAAGATGATGAATAATCTTTTCTTTGCTGCAAGAACTTGATCTCGGTAGTCGGAGTGGCAGTGTTGGATTGCCGCTAAAGCAAAAGGTTATTTAGTTTTCCTTGAGGCTTTCAGTTGATCATAGTTGCTGTGTGAGCATGAGGAGACCTGGGTGGTACCATAGGTGAGACTTCCTGTAGTGGGTGGAATAAGGATTTTTATTTTCAGAGTGGTGTCCTCTTATGCCTCTGAGAGAGTGTCAAACCAGAGATCTGTTTGAACATCTAGTGGTAAGGAAATAATCAGTGGGGAAGAATTTATCTGCCTTGGGAAACTGGTCAAAGGTACTTGAGGTTTTCCGTCGATTGGTAAACAGTCTGGATATTGGAATCTATGTACAGAGTATGGTCTACTGTGGATAGAGAGAAACGGATTAAAACATGGTCAGACCAGAGGTGGCTTGTAGTGGGCAATGTAGGGGTGCAACAGTGACTTGGTCCAGGCTGTGACAGGCTGAGTAGGTGGGCTTATGAACATGTTGAATGAAATAATGATTATTGATTGAATTGGACAAACTATTTACCTCAAGGTCTGAAGGGATTGTCATAGTGGACATTGAAGTCTCTGAAGATCAGAAGTTGTGATGTGGTGGTAGTAACCTCCAAAGTTGATTGTTGTACGGCATCTCATGAAGCTGTCTACAGTGAAGGTAGGCAATAGAGGAGAAACAAATGAAGTTGGAAAGGGGGACTGATAAGATACAGGTTCTAGACCATATTGGTGATGTTTTGGGGCATTCCAATATAGGGCTAGAATTTTTCTTTAAAAGGAGGGCTGCTGCTCCTCCTTGGCAGGTTATCTGAGGCTGCAAGAGGGCTGAGTATCCTTGTGAGAGACAATGATATAAAGGTCCTCTCCCTGGCGGAGCTTAATTTCCATAAGATAGAGGATATCTAGATCATGGAGGAGGAGGAGATCTAAAACATTACACTTGGATTGATTGACATGTAGTTGAGTGCTATGTGTAGTACAGGCAGAGGGGCTGAGGTGCATGGTTGTGTTAGGTTGCAAGGGGGTACAGTAGGTTAAGGTACTTGCCTCCCTTGGGGATGTGGCTGATACCTAAGAGGAGGACACCAGATCCATAGGACTGGCATTGCAGACATGCCTCTCTACAGCCCCTGCTACTGTAAGAAGAAGACTGGGGGGAGGCATGGGGGGCTGATTGGCTTGCAGAGGCTGGGGAGACGGACTGGATTATAGGGTAGAGATGGGGATAGACTGGGGGGGCTGACTAAATTTCAAGAGGTAGGAGCTGGGGGTGGCTGATTATTTTATTTATTTTTAAGGGAGGAGTGAGACTGGGTGAGGAGGGGAGGGAGGGTCATGACTGGATGGGAAGGGAGAGAGATTGAGTGGTTGACAACAGGGTAACAGAATAAGTTGGAGCAGGGGGGCTGCCAGCTGTATATTCTACCAGTGGCCTGCAGGACTGCATTTAAGGACCTGATTTACTAAGCTTTTTTTTTTTCTCCCTTGGAAATAGCAAAATAGACCCAAAGGAGATGTGGTAGATCTCCTCAGAGGAGATTCATCCCCCCCCCCCCCCGCCTTCTGAACGTGTGGAGAATGGAGACAAAGTGGAGCGGGGCTGAGGAGGTCTCAGTCACTGGCTTCTAAGATTTTGGCCTGGATCCTAAATCCAATCAAAATTTTGTCAAGGCCTGGTATAGCTACTGTTGGGTCGTTAGGAGTCAGCATTGACTTGGCATTAGAAACACACACACAGCACTAAGGGAAGCCAGTATTTGTCTTCCTTCAGAAAGTGGCAAGATGGTTGGATTGATGTAGCAGTGCAGATAGGCCTGTCTCCCTTGGCCAGAATATGGTCCTGTGGACCTGTGTGTGACTACTAGACCCATAGCCTTAGCAATGCTTGGAGCTTGCGTATGCCCCTGTCTCCTGGAACTGATAGCTTGTTCTATGGCCAGTGCTGCTACTTACAAGTTTATAGTTCTTAGTGGACCAGAGGGTAGGTAAGAAGAACGCATGGGCCCTCTGAACGGGGGTTGGTAAAAGAGGCCCAGGCTTTTTTTTTCTGAATTTTGTTTTTTTCCTCCATTTAAATTAAATGGGTTGTATTTGGCTCTCTTGCTGCTTGCAATAAAACTGCTCTAAATTAAAAAAACAAAAAAAACCCCTTCCTTATCGTCCCTCCAGTCCAGTCCCGCACCTCTGGGTAGTGCACCTCCTCCAGCAGCTTGGAGACTGAGCATGTTCAAATTTGAAGTACGGCTGGCACCACCCACCAGCTCCCAGTAAGCTCAGTCTCTAAGCAGCTGGAGGAGGTAGTGAGCCACAGTGCGGGACTCACTGAAGGAGCAAATAAGGAGTCAGTCAGGGTTTAATTTGTTTTATTTTGGTTGGTTCTCCTTTAAATTTCTTTTCTTAGTTTGATTTAAAAAAAAAAGGGAGAAAGGGGAAGCAGGCTCCAGTCCCAAGGAGTAGGGCTTTGTGTTGAGGAGGATTCCCCCCCACACCTCGTTGGCTATCCGGGGGAGTGTGGAGGCGGCTGCCGGGGATCCGGGGCTGGAGGGCGGCTCCCGATCCGCGAATGGGTGAGGAGCCGTTGGTGCTGAGCTGCGGTTGGTGAGTGCTCCTGTTTCTCCCCCTTGACGCCAAAGTCTCGTGCAGACTGAACATGAGAAGGGCAATCGGGCTGGCAGAAGTGCAGAGGACTGCCCGGCAGCGATAGAGGTGAGGTCTGGGGCAGTCAGAGAAGGCCGTTTTTTCCTTCTAGCGTGGTTTCAGGTAGGAGGATTCCTGGGGCGCTATGAGTTTCAGCGTGAAGAGGCTTTGCCGGGATTCGGTTCTAGCCCCTTGTGTTTTTTTGCAGCGGCTGCAGTAAGGGAAGGCAGGTCTGCTCTTTCTCCCGCACATTCTGTGACATTTGGAATGGCCCGCTCTGCCACCAGGGGTGCGTGACAGCTCCAGTTTGGGGCTTCTTCCTGTCCTCCTGTGTTTCTCGTTTCCTTTGTTAGTTTAAAAAAAATAAAAAAAAAAAAAAATTGAGGCGGCAGGATTTTTGCACAGCCGGTAGGATAGGAGGCTTCTGGCCTTTCCTGTCGGCGATCCGGGGGTAGTGGGCTGGCTCCCATGCTGTCGCGTCTTCAGTGCCTGGTCTGCGGAACCTGGCGAGGGACCATCTCAGACGAAGGCGTGTGCTGCGGCTGTGCGGCAGAGGCTACCATATGGAGCAGATGATGCAGGACAAGGCGTGGGAGTCAATGTCCGTCCCTGTCCAGGAGGCTCAGACCTTGCTGGATCCTCCTTCCTCTCCGTTGGGGGCAGTTTCCAGCCCCTTGACTTCCCAGGGACTGGGGGTCGCAGGGGCTCTGGGAGGATTCTCTCCAGAGTTTGTGCTCTTGTTGCACCAGGCTTTCTGCTTATGCCAGCAGGTCGCAACGGGTGACCCCTCCCTGGCGGGGGTCAGTGTGAAGAGAGGCTCCACAGGGAGGGGAGAGGCTCCTGGTGCAGTGCCGGTTAAGAAAGCCAGGCCTTCAGAGATATGGCCGGAGCCATCTCCTGGGTCCGATGGACTGGAGGGGGACGAGGTGGAGAGAGAGCCGGACCTAGATGGCAACGAGCTCAAGGAGGGAGAGATCCCAGAGCCAGAAGATCAGGCTCTGATTGTGCGTGTGTTTCGGCATGAGGAGTTGCCTGCCCTGATCATGGAGATTCTTAAGGTCCTCAATTTGCCTGCGGGCCCGGCAGCGGATGAGGACTCTCTGGAGGACCTGTTAATTCAGGCGGTGCAGAAGTCTGTCGGTCTTCCCTGTGCACCGGGTGGTCAAGCAGATGATTCAGGATGAGTGGGACCTGCCGGAAGCGGGTCTTAAGGGAGCCAGAACAATGTCGCTTCTCTATCCCCTGTTGGATCATGAGCGCGAGGTGTTCCGGTCCCCACGAGTGGATGCCGCAGCGGTTATGAAAAACACCACCATCCTGGTTGAAGAGGCCAGGACAGGAAGCTTGACATTTTGCTGAAGCAGGCATTTGATGTCAATGCCGTTGCCTTGCAGGCCTCCATCTGTGGGGCCTGGGTGGCAAGGGCCTGTCTGCGTTTTTCACAGCGTCTGCAGCAGACGGAGGACTCCATGCTGGAGCAGGGGGGTGAGGTGGCCAAGCTGGAGTCTGGGGCCGCCTATCTCGCCTATGTTCAATATGAACTTATTTGTGGGCTCACCAGAAGCATGGCATCGGTGGTAGCCACCCGTCGCTATCTCTGGCTGCATAATTGGGCTGCAGATAGTTCTTCCAAGTCTTGGCTGAGTAAGCTAGCCTTTAAAGGGAAGCTTCTCTTCGGGGAGGTCCTGGATAAGTTGGTGAAGGACCTGGGTGAATCTAAAGGTGGGCGTTTGCCAGAGGATAAGCAGAAGCATGGTCATAATTCGGTGCCATCTCGAGGCCAGGCCCATGACTTTCGGCGTTTTCATACATCCTGCCTGGGTTTCTTCCAGAGGGGTAGGTTTCCTGTTCGGGGGCAGGGGTTTTGAGGTTTCTGAGGGGCAGGCAGGGGTTTCTCTGCTGCCTCCACCTTGGGGTTCTAGAAGCCCCAATGAAACAAGAGGGGTCCAGGAAGAGGTGCAACCTATGGGGGGTCAGCTACGGGAGTTTTATTCTGCTTGGGCCCAGATTACATCCTACCAGTGGGTCTTGGAAATCATCCGTGAATGCTATGCCCTCGAGTTTGCTCGGCCAGTGACAGAGTCCTTCATCCGGTCCCCCTGCAAGGCTCCATGCAAGGCAGTGGCCATATTGGATACCCTGTCGTGGCTACTTCAGCTCGGGGCGGTGGTCCCTGTTCCCTGGGAGCAGTGCAGCTGTGGTCGATAGTCCATCTATTTCATGGTCCCCAAAAAGAATGGGTCCTTTCACCCGATTCTGGATCTCAAGCGAGTGAACCATTGTCTGTGGGTTCCGCATTTCCAGATGGAAACGCTGCAGTCGGTGATGGTCACGGTGAGAGAGGGGAGTTTCTGACATTCCTTGATCTCACAGAAGTATATCTTCATATTCCCATCAGGTCGGAGCACCAGCAGTTCCTGTGTTTTGTGGTACCAATGGGGCACTTCCAGTTTCAGGCTTTGGCGATGGCTCCCTTCACCTTCACCAAGGTCATCGTGGTGGTGGCCGCTGCACTCTGCAAGGAGGGGTACTGGTGCACCCTTATCTTAATGACTGGCTCATTCGGGCAAAGTCCAGATATGAGGGTGAGTTAGCAAAGTCACGGGTTGTGAGTCTGCTCGAAAGCCTTGGCTGGGTGGTCAATACACCAAAGAGCCATTTGGTCCCGTCGCAGGATCTGGAGTATTTGGGAGCAAGGTTCAACACTCGACAGGGTCTTGTCTTTCTGCCAGAGCAGAGGGCTCAGACTGCATCAGTTGCTGCGTCACTTTCTGGGCCATGCAGAGACCATGGCGACTACCCTGGAGATGGTGCCATGAGCAAGAGGATATGTGGCTTCTGCAGAGGGCCCTGTTCCGGCGGTGGTCGCACCAGACGGACTCCCTGTCCTGGAGACTCCTTTTGCCCGTGGGAGGTCAGAAGGGTGCTCCAGTGGTGACTGTCTGGAGCACTTGGCTGCAGGCATGCCCTTCGAGGTGCCGCAATGGATTCCAGTGATGACAGATGCCAGTCTGGCAGGTTGTGAGGCCCATTGCAAAGGGTCCTTCGCCCAGGGGACCTGGAGCGCACAGGAGGGCGCGGTGGTTGATCAACTGGTTAGAGATGTGTGCAGTGGCCCGGGCGCTCTGCGCCTTTGAATCAAGTCTCTGAGGAAAGGCGGTCAGAATCCTTTCAGACAACGGTGGCCTACCTCAATCGTCAGGGAGGCACGGGCAGCGTTGCTCTAGAAGGGGAGGCAGAGCGGCTGTTTGCTTGGGCGGAACCTTGCCTTCAGGCGCTCTTAACGGCGCACATTGCCGGAGAAGACAATGTGACGGCAGACTATCTCAGCCGGGTGCATGTGGATCTGGGGGAGTGGTCCCTCCAGGCGGAGGTTTTCGTGCAGTTGGTGCGAAGGTGGGGAGCACTGGTCATGGACCTAATGGCCACGTTAGAGACCGCCAAGGTGGGCCGGTTTTTCAGCAGAAGACAGGAAAGAATGTCCGAGGGTCTGGATGCTGTGCTACAGCAATGGCCTGCGGAGGGCCTATTGTATGTTTTTCCTCCTTGGGCGCCAATTGGCCGAGTGGTGCAGCGTATCGAGGCTCACATGGGACAAGTCATTCTGATAGTCCCAGACTGGCTGCGGCATCTGTGGTATGCAGACATGGTTCGGCTTCTGAAGAACCGGCCGTGGTGCTTGCCGTCTTGGACTGATCTTCTGGTGCAGGGTCCGGTCATAATGCCTCAGGTGGATCAGTTCTCGCTTATGGCTTTGCCCTTGAAAGGACGCGGTTGAGGAGGAAAGGTTATTTGGGCCTAGTGATTTCTACCTTTGTTGAAGGTGCAGAAGAGGTCTACCTCGCTTAGGTTTTGAGGCTTGGTGCATGGAGAAGCAGGCGCAGCTAGTAGCTAGCTTGTTGCGGGTGCAACTGGCAGCTATTGCCTGTTATCGTGGAAAGGTGCAATGGGTGCCGTTGGGCTCTCACCTGGACATGTTACACTTCTTGAGGGCGGTAGCTCGCTTGCGGCCGCCGCACAGAGCGGCGGTGCCACTCTGGGATCTCAATACGGTTCTCTTGGCACTCACTAGGGCGCCATTCGAGCCCTTGAGCCACGCCTCGCTGAAAGACCTAACTCTGAAAATGGTTTTCTTGGTAGCGATCTGCTCCGCATGCAGGATCTCGGAGTTGCAAGCCTTATGTCGGGAGCCATACCTTTCGTTTTTCACGGAAGAAGGTAGTTTTGCATCCTGTGCCTGCCTTCCTGCCGAAGGTGGTTTCAGCGTTTCATGTCAATCAACCCATGTCCCTTCCGGTCCGGGAGGGCTCGGGGTCTGATGCTGCTAGCCTCAGCTTGCATCTCTTGGATGTGCATAGGACTCTCAAGGGATACCTGAAGGCAACAGCAAATTTTTGCAAGTCGGATCGCCTGTTTGTGCTCTTTGGGAGTCCGCACAGGGGCAAGGGGGGCGGCTAAGGTCTCGATCTCCAGATGGATTCGTGAGGCGATCGCTTCGGCGTATATTTTGCAGGGACGTCTGGTCCCGGTGACCCTGCGTGCTCATTGCACAAGGGCTCAGGTGGCTTCTTGGGCGGCGTTTAGCTTGGTGCCGCCGGTGGAAATCTGCAGAGCGGCGACCTGGTCCTCTCTGCATACTTTCAGTAGCACTACCTGCTAATTGTTGTTCCTTGAGGAACTCCAGTCCAGCCCTAGATCCCACCCAGGGTTTTTGGTGAAGGTCTTTGCGATCAGTCTGTCTGCTTAGTTGCTGATTGGCATCAGAGGTGCCGAGATAGCAGCAAGGAATCGCCTGTGCTTCAGCATGCCAGGGCGGGCCAGGAGTGCTTTATCTCTTTGCCAGCTCTTCAGTGTTGGAATTCCTCAGGCGGGCCTTTTCCTCTCTTGCCCTCTCTTGTGGGGGGGTTGACGAAGTTCCTCCTTGGGGCCGGGGAGGTGGAAGCGCCAGTTAAGTTTAGTTTAGCCACTTGTTCTGTTTAACTACTTATTTGTTGCTCCTGTGAGTCTGCTTTGTCAATAGGTTACTGGGAGCTGGTGGGTGGTGCCAGCCGTACTAGTACTGGTGACTTCAAGTTTGGAATTACTCCAAGCTGCTGGAGGAGGTGCACTACCCAGACGTGCGGGACTGGACTGGAGTTCCTCAAGGAACAACAATTAGTAAGTAAGTCTAATTTCGCTTTTTGGTTTTTTTTTTCTTGGCAACTGGGCCTCCCAGACCTGCATGGACATCTAGGGCATTCGTGTTTGTTTCCCCAGTCAGCCTGGCAGGTGCAAGGATTCCATTTTTGCCATGGTTTTTACTCCCCTTTTTGGTGGTTGCCTCTTGTCGTCTTTTTTCCCTTTGCTGCTGCAGTGCTCCACTTCACAGACCAATGCAGCCTGTGTCCCCCTACCCCACAGAAGGTTTTACCTATGAATGCTAGTTTTGCTGCAGTTGTGGCAGGAATTCCTGGGCCACTTTTTTGGGCATGTTGGGATCTGATGCCATTTCTGTGATTCCTGCTGTACTTTCTCTATATTCTCACTGGTGGACACTATGGCTATTTGAGATGATTTTTTGGCCCCTTCAAAGGGGGAATCTGGCGGGGTGGTTATAACCTCGCGTCCATTGGCCCCTGGAGGCCCTCTAGGGGCCCTCTTTTTCAAAAGACTTGTGCGGCAGCTCCTGAAATAGCTTATGGGCTATTTTCAGGTTCTTCTAGCTGCCTGAGAGCCCATTTGCAGGGGCTGAGGCCCATACCTCCCCTCTGTCGCAGGTGGTAAAGTGGTTAAATTACCCTGCTTCGCCTTTTAGCTAGTCTCTTCCCTCTAGGAACTCCACCTTATCCTCTGTGGGGTTTGGTTGGGTTTCTGTAGAGAATTCATTTTTTCTCCAGAAGGTAAGCCTGAGGGGGGACAGGGTGATTTCCTTATTAGAAGGCTAGGATCTATGTGATCTGCTTGATTCACAAAAGCGACCTGCCCATGCCTTTTCAGGATGTTGTCTGCGTGGTGTATAGCCTGCTTTCGATTGAGATTAGCAGTAGGTATTCTCCTGAAGGGTATCTAGCCGCCTTCTGCATTAACTCTTCTACCTGATCCTATATGGCAGCTTGCGGAGAAAACCCCGGGCCGGGCCCTAGAGGCCTTGAGGTCCTATCTCAGCTGTACCCTTGGCCCCAGGATGAGCTGGATCAGCCTTTTGGGCTCCCATGGATGGATACTCTTGTTACAGCAGTGACAAAGTGCACAACCAAACTGGTAGAAGAGGGTGGTGTGCTCAATAAGTTTTGATAGGTGGGTAAAGGCCTGCATTAAGACTACTTTAATGGCTTCTATCTTGAGTGGCCTTGTGTACAGGCCTGGTGGCTCGAGCCCTCTCATGCTGGATCCAACAGCTTTCAGAGATATACCAAGTTATAACATCACTGAAAGATGCTCAGATCTGCCCACTTGTCTGGACTGGTCTAGCAGGATTCAAGAAAGTCAATTATCAGCCACAGATCTATTAAATAAATCCATAGTGTTACTGCATCTTGAATATTGTATGCAACTCTAGTCAAACCATATCAAAAAAGATACAATAGATCTTGATAAACTACAGAGAAGGGCAACCACTCTGATAAAGGGAATGGAACAATTCCTTGAGGAAGAAAGGCTGTACAGATTAGGGCTCTTCAGATGGGAGATGATGACTGAGAAGGGGTATGATGGAGGTTTACAAAATCATGAGTAGAGTGGAAGAGGTAAATCAAAAGCAGTTTGTATTTTCAAACTCTAGGAGGCTGTTCCATGACATTAACAGATTGCAAATATCAAAACAAATTGGAGAAAGTGGCCATTCAGTGAAAAAAATGAGATTCGGAATTTGCCACAGAATGTGGGCAAGGCAATTAACATAGCTAGGTTTAAAAGGATCTAGGACAAATTCTTAAACCTTTTGCAAACGATTATTGGTCAAATAGGTATCTGAAAGCTGCTGCCCATACCTGGAATTTCTAGATATTTCTAGTGACATGGATTGTCTATTGTCTTCGATAGGATGCTGTGCTTTATGTACTTTGTGTGATCCAGCGTGGCATGTCTTTGTAGTGGCAAATTATGTAAGCTTTATCTAAGAATGTTTCTGCAAATGTGGTAATTGTGACAATTTGTCTGTGGCTGCAAAATTGTGGCAAATTTATCTCCAATCCTTCAGTCACCATAGCTGCTCTTTCTCTCCAGTAACCAGTCCACATACTACCACTATTTCACATCTGGCATTGAGGCTGCTGCTGTTCTTGTTCCATTGCCCCAGCTATGGCTGACTCTGATGGATCCCGTTGCTCTTTCACCTGCCGCTGAGGCTCTTGCTGCTTCCCACTCATCTCTAGAACTCTGATACTCTTCTGCCAACTCTGAGGCTGGCCCCAGAAGCTCATGCTGCTCTTCCTGCTTCTTTGTAGATCCTGGTAAGCAGAGCTTGTAGCTTCAAAGGTAGGGGGGAGGTAGCAGTTGGAAGGGATCTAAAACATATACAATTGTGGCCAACATTATTGGCATCCTTGCAGTTCAACCCCTTAATGTTCAATATCTCCTTTAAAAAAATGTGGCCAGTGAAATGGCTTTGGATTATATATGTACTCATATTTGACACATAAAAGAATCAAATAAAACAAGATCAATTAAAAAAGAAAATAGTATAAAAACTGGGACGTTGGCAGGACATAATTATTATTGGCACCTTTTATAAGCAATTCAAATCAGTTTGAACAGAAGAACCACATTCCCATTTCAGTAAAATTACACACCTGTGATCAATGGTCAGTACTCACATGGCTTGAATCAACCAATGAATGATGGCTCTAATGTTTAAAATGGACACATTCAATCCCTGTTCCATTTTAACAATGGTGAAGATAAGAGAGCTGCCTGAGACAGTCAGAAAATCTATTATTATCAAACTTCAAAGGGGGGGTACAAGGCCATCTTCAAAGACCTTGGGATTCCTGTGTCTACAGTTTGCAATGTTAAGAAGTTTTTTGCTCATGTTAACTGTCAAGAACCTCCCAGAACGTGATGGGAAGAGGAAAATTTAATCCAAGAAGTCTTTGAAGGTTGGTGTGAACTGTTAGAAAAACGCCACATAAAACATCCAAAGAGCTTAAGGCTGACCTGGAGCAATCTGGAGTGGTGGTTTCAACCCACACCATACACTGCGCACTAAATGAAGGAGGACTTCTGGATGAAGGCCAAGGAGGACTCCACTACTCAAAGACAGACATAAAAAGGCATTCCTGATCTTCGCCCAAACCCACCTTGAGAAACCACAATCCTTCTGGGAAAATGTTCTATGGACAGATGAAACCAAACTTGAGCTCTTTGGCAATACAGACCAGCAATACATTTACAGGTGGTGAAAAGAAGCTTATAAGGATAAAAACATCCTTCCTACAGTTAAATATGGTGGAAGGGAGGAGTGGTCTAGTGGTTAGGACAAGGTACTTCAGGCCAGAGGGCCGGGGGTTCAAGTCCCACCTGGGGACAGCAATCTCAGGCCGGAGGGACTGGGATTTCTAGTCCTATAGGCACTCCTTGTGGTCTTGGGCAAGCCACTTAACCCTCCATTGCCCATGTTCCCTGTAAGTATTAACGTATGTGTGTCATATCCCCTCGTGTTAAATGTATCCCCCAATTGACCGCTTTGACCTGGTGAAAAGCGGAATATAAATACAGCTAAATAAATAAATTCCATAATGTTGTGGGGCTGTTTTGCTGCCTCAGGAACTGGAGGCCTGGAACGTCTTAAAGGAATCATGACGTCAGGACTACCAAGGTATTTTGGACCAAAATGTGCTACCTAGTGTCAGAATGCTAGATCTGGGTCAAAGGTCATATGTCCTCCAGCAGGACAGTGACCCAAACATACATTCAAAAGTACAAAATAATGGGGGGAGGAAGTGATGTCACCGGAGCCGATGGCGGCTTGAGAGAGCTGCTCCGGCACCGACCCACCATTGGGAGGAAAGCGCAGCCCCCCGGAGGTGGAAAACAGACACCCCAGGTGTAAGATGTTGTCGGGAGGCGGCGGAGTTCGGCGGAAAGCCGGTGGCCGCAGAATATAGCGGCAGAGAGCAGTAATTGCGGGAGCGGAGGGCAGCCGCGTGTGGAATAAAAATGGCGCCCGGAGTGACGGTGGGGTCTGCATGAGAGGCAGGAAGTTTGCAGCGAGGAGCAGGAGTCCCACGCTCTCAATAACATAGAGCACACCAGGCAGTAAAGCTGCAGAGGAACCGTGGTGCTGGAGGTGAGAAGGGGCTGAGGAGTGTAGCCCACAGGCATTGTGCTGGCAACTGGAGCTGGGAGTTTGCAGAGCAGTGACCAGAGGGGAGTGCTGTGAGGTCGGAGAGAGACCCTTGGAGGGACAGTGAGAAGACCTGGAACCATCCTAACGAAGGCAGGGGAGAGTGTGCTCTGGTGGAGTGAGAAAGGACAGTAAAAGTTTGAGCACCGTGCTTGTGAGTCTGTGAACAGGGAGGCCAGTTCAATAGTTGTGGCAAACGTCGGTGCAGTGATGACTACCAGAAGAAAAGCAGCGGACCTCGGAGAATATGTGTACTCGGGGTCGCAAGGCGGGAAGAGTGATTCAGGGCAGAATGAGAACAAAAAGCATCAGGAGGGGCCAGGTGAGCAGGAGAAGTGGAGATGGAGAATGTGAAAGCCCCTGGAATGGACCCTGTGCAAAATGTCACCAGAGCGGAGCTCAGAGATTGCACTTCATTTTTGATTTCAAGAAACCAATCTGTGAAAAGTGAGCTGAATGAGCTGCTGGGGCCCCTGAAGGAAGAAATTGGAGAGCTGATGTGCAGAATGGGAGATCACAAAAGTAGGTTTCAAGAGCTTGAACAGCTGCAGGCAGGAGAGGCACAGAGGGGTGCAAAGTTGGGATTGCAATACGAGGCCCTACTGTACAAGCTGGAGGCTTTGGAAAACCGATCGCGTCGCAATAATTTGAGAATCCGTGGAATTCCAGAAGAGAGAATTTCAAGATAGTGAAAAAGTGGCAAGGTCTGTGTGTCTTGAGGTGCTACAGAAAGGTGGTGAGGAGGTGGCAGCTGTGGACATACAACTTGAAAGGGCGCACAGAGCACTGGGGCCACCAGTTGGAAACAGGCCTAGGGATATTATAATTTGTTTGACACGATATGAAACAAAGGAGAAAATTGTCAACAAAATGAGGAGGGGTGGAGCCCTAATATGGCAGAGGTACCCAGTGAATATATATGAGGACCTCTCTGCAGGCACATTGCAGAGGAGGAGGGCAATGCAACCAATTACACAATTATTGCGGAGAGCGGAAGTTAAGTACCGGTGGCTGCACCCATTTTGATTATCATTTACCCCCTTAAAGGGCGGACATGGAGGACACAGACACCAGAGGAGGCGATGCAGGTCCTACGGGAAGCGGGCCTACGACCCCAGGAGATATCCCTGGGGACAAGACCATCAACAGGAAGGTGGCAGGAGCAGCGCGGAGATAGCCAAGAGAGAAGGAACAAGCGGGCGGTAGGACAAGGGCAAGAGCTGCGAGATGATCGGCTGGTGGAAGAAACCTGAAGGAAACTGTGGACTGCGAATTTGCTGGTTATGCACAGAGGGGTGACGGGGGAGTGTTTTGTTTAAGAATGTTTGTTTAAGAGTTATATGTGTAGTATGCAAGGCAATGTTGGGTGAGGAGGGTGGGGGGGTAGGGAGGGGGTGGGGAGAGGGTGTTGGAGGGAGTAGGGAAAGGAAATGGGAAAAGAAAGAGGGTGGGAAGTTGAATGAGATGTGGATGGGGGAGGGGAGGGAAATAGGAGGAAGGGGGTAGGAGTGCAGAGGAGGGGGAGGTGGGGGAAGGGAGGGGGTGTCTGAGTACGGGCTGGTGGAGGAGGGTGGGGGGAGAGGAGAATGGAGAGAGAGGGGAAGAGGGGAATGGGTTTGTGAAAGTACAATGGCTGGGGAAGGTAGGGGGCGCACTACTCCTGAGTTATCCTCTGGAAATGAAGGAGGATGAGGGGGGGATAGGGGGGAGGGGAGGACAGGTGGGGGGACAGCAGGAATTGGGGAGAAAAGCTGGAATTCGTAGTAAGGGGAGGGGGTGGGGGAAGGGGGAAGGAGGGGGTGGAAGGGAGGGGGAGAAACAGGGGAAGGGGTGTGGGCAGAGGAGAAGGTTAATGATTGCGACATTGAATGTAAAAGGGTTGCGTACGAGACAGAAAAGAAGTTTGGTGGAGATGGAAGGTAGAAGAATGGATGCGGATATTATGTGCATACAAGAAACCCACCTGCGGGTGGGGCAGGAGTATTTGTTGGAGTCTAGGCAATACCCCAAGGTGGTTTTGGCGGGTCAGAGAGTAAATCCTAGGAAAGGGGGGTCGGAATCTTGGTGGGGGGGGGGGGAATACCACAATATGGTGAAGGGGATTAGGCGGGGGAAAGGAGGTAGATGGGTGGGGGTGTTATTGCAAATTGAGCGGGAAGAGGTGTGGGTGATAAGCTTATATGGCCCAAATGAGAAGCAGGGGGAGGCGTATGAGCAAATTTTGAAGGAGTTGGAGGGATTTGGGAATACCCCAATAATCTTGGGGGGAGGGGATTTTAATTTGACATGTAATCCCCGAGTCGATACTAGTGGGGGGCAGGGGGGAGGAGGCCGAGGGGATAGGCGAAGCCTGCACAAAATGCGGGAGAGATTGGGTTTAGTAGACGTCTGGAGAAGCTGGCATCCGAGAGAACGGACGTACACATTCTACTCCCCCGTACATGGCACCTACAGCAGGTTAGATATGATTTGGGGGGGGGGGGCAGTAATTGGGTGGAGAGAATACAGGAAGTGGAACATGGCTCAATTACCTGGTCAGACCATGCTCCAGTGAGCGTTCAATTTGATGTGGGTAGAACAGATGAAAGTCTAAAATTCTGGAAACTCAATGATTCCCTGCTTGAGGAGGAGCAGCACGTGGGGAAGATTAAGGGTAGTATAAAAGAATACCTCCGGTTAAATGACACGGGGGAGGTGCCCTTGGGGGTGGTGTGGGATGGCTTAAAGGCGATAATTCGGGGACAGTTGGTCAGTTTGGGGGCGTGAGTAAAGAGGGAAAAAGGGACAGTGGAAACTGAATTATTACGCAGTTGAGAAGTTTGGAGGGTGTGCATCAGAGAGTGTCGGATCCGCATATTATTGCGGGGCTCATTAAGGTAAGAGCGGAGCTGAGTAAATTGCGGGCCCAAGAGATAGCGTACCAGCTAGCGGTACTGAAGCAGGCCCATTTTGAAGGGGGAAATTGGGCGGGGAGGTTGCTGGCCAGCCGTCTTAAGGGGAGGAGGCAGGCAGCGCATGTAGAGGGCATTCGTAATACTAAAGGGGAATTAGTACACCAATCTAAGGGAATCGGGGGATATTTAGGGAGTTTTATGAGAAATTGTATAAAAGTGAACTAAAGGACTTCCAGTATGGCAATGAGCTGATCGGCCGTGTGGTGGTCGGCTCCGGGCACACTACCCCAGAAATCAGCATTTTTTCTTGCCTAAACAGTTGGTGAATGCCCTCAAACCCGCTGAATATTGGTGGAGAGAGTACACGGAGAGTGGCAGTGAACACCCCGGGAGCTTGGAGAAGCCCAATGGCTGCTAAACCATCGAAGAGGGAGAAGGTTTGGGTCCCGGAGCTAAAGATGGCGGAGGGAGCGCCTAATAGCCCGATCTCAGACTGCACTCAAGCAATGGTGGCAGATGTAAGTGCCGCTGTGGTGCGGGCCCTTGATGATCGCTTTCGGGAGCTAGCAGATCAGCTACACTCAGTTGGTCAGAGCATCAGCGAGTTTACTGGGCGTATGGAGCGGGCAGAAACAAGGATATCGGACCTGGAGGATACCCAGCACTCCCTAGTAGCAAAAGTAAAGGCCATGGAAGCTACGGTGAAACAACAGGGTAATAAATTGGACGATCTTGAAAACCGAGGGTGCAGAAAAAACCTCCGCTTCATTGGAATTGAGGAGAGTGTGACGGATGGCGCTCTCGTGGATTTTTTGCGTACTTGGATTACGAAGACTTTAGGTGGTGGAGTCGAGGGCCCCATCAAGTTGGAGCGGGTGCATAGATTGGGCCCAAAGCGTGTTCAGGCGCATCGGCTGCGTGCAGTCATTGCGAGATTCTTGGATTACCGCCAGAAGGAAGAGTTGCTCGTGCGGCTCGCAGCCGCAAGCAACAAGCTGGAGACTCCGCACCGATCCTAGTATTCCAGGATTATTCTCTCCTGGTTAGCCAGCAGAGGCGAGCATTCTCCGCTGTATGCGCCCAGTTGGTAAATAAGGGGGTGCGCTTCTCGTTGCTATATCCGGCCTGGTTACGAGTGGAGCACCAAGGGCAGACTCACTACTTGACGTCCCCCGCTGAGGCCCAAACTTTGCTGGAGCGATTGACGGGAGCTGCCTCCGCGGATCCATGATGGTGGAAATGCAGAAATGGACAGCGCTGATGTGATTGCCTTGCTATAGATAAGCCTGAAGGCCTGGATTTCTGCTTGCTTGGGACTGGCTTGTATTATCGCTGCTTAGCTGCAATGTGGGTTATTGTGCGTGTATGTTGGTGGGGCTGAGTGTTTTTGTGTATGCTTATGTGGGTGTTTGGTATCTTTGTTCGCCATTAGCCTGCAGGGGTTGTTTATAATTGTTTTAAAATTTTTATAACTTTGCGATGTAACTCATTTCCCGGCTGAGCATGACAGTGGTGGGAGGTGTTATGGCTAGGCTGATTCCGACAGCGAGGTGGAGTTTGAGGTTTAGAGGGAGCAATGGCTCCGTGTGCTCCCCTGTCCGGCCTGCTGTGCTGAGTTAGGAGGGGTCCGATTCTTAGTATTTGTTTGGGCTCCCGGGATATGGGCTGATTTGAGGACCCCCCCCCCGGGTCGCTGTGATAGATGTCCTCCCTCCCCTAGAGGGTGGATGGGTAGTTGGTGGCTGAGCCCGGTGGTGGGGAGGTTGGAGGGGGACCATGGCTTATGGAGCGGTTGTTTATGTTTGTGTGGGGAGACCCAGGGATGGCTATGTGGTGGAGGTTGTTATTCAGGACTGCCCATATCCCTTCCCCTTTGGTAGCCCTGATATGGGTTGAGCACAGCCCTCTAAGTGGGATTTGGGGAGCGATATTCTTGAGGACTATAATGGAGAAGAGGTGCTCGGGATCTCTTGGGGGGGGGGGGGGGGAGAAGGGTAGATGGGGTGTGTTTCTCCGAGGCAGTGGGGTTGCTTTGGGAAGATGGGGTGATTTAGGGGGTTGGTGATGGCGCAGATATTTAGTGGAGGGGTAGGTCCGAATGCCTCTAACCGGAGGGCCAGCCTTGTGTTTAGGCTGGGTGCTGCTGGCAGAGGGAGGAGGAGGGTGGGGACTTGGGAGGGGGGTGGGATGGGGGATGGGACTGGAGAGGGAGTTTGGGGGATGGGGGGGTGGGTAGGGAATCGAGTAGGTTGGAGCTGGGTGGGTTTGGAACTCGGTTATCCTGGGTACTGGAGAATGATGTATGGGAGCATGCTACTATATAGGGGAGGGCCCCAGGCTGGGGGGGGCCGTCCTTCTTTTGAGCGGCATTTTTCTGCAATTAGGTCTGGACTTCTCGTCAGAACTTGAAGATTATATCTTGGAATGTATGTGGGGTAGGCAACCCTGTCAAGAGATATAAAGTGCTACAAGCGTTGGCTTGCTTAAAATGTGACATTGCTATGTTACAAGAAACACATCAGACAGTGGAAGAATAAGTTGAAACGTGATTGGGTGGGGCAAATATTGGGAGCTCTGGCTAAAGGGAAAAAAGGTGGAGTGGTTATTTTGATAAGCAAGCGACTTCGCTTTGACATGGAGAAAGAGTACGCTGACCCAGATGGTAGATATTTGTTGCTCTATGGGAGGGTGGAAGGGAAGCCCGTGATTTTGGGGAATCTTTATAGTCCCAACGTCTTGGATCGGGCGTTGTACGCCCGGTTGGCCTCTCGAGTTGAGCAGTGGCCTGATGTTCCCCTGATATTAGCTGGAGATTTTAATGGAGTTCTTGACGTTGAATTGGATATTGGGGGAGGTGGGGGGGGAGGGCTTGTGCTTTGACCACTAAGGCACTGCAGGCGCTGCGCCGTAGGTTGGGGGTGGTGGATCCTCAGCGCTTGCTTCACCCCACTGAGAAGGATTTTACTCATATATCTAGGGTGCACGGTACAAGTGCGCGACTTGATTATATTTTGGTTTCTGAGAGCTTTTTTGCACTTGTGGGCGAGGCGCAAATTGGGCCAATGGAAGTATCGGATCATGCGCCGGTCTGGGCAACTCTTGCATGGGGTGTTCAGACTCCTCGGGCTAAGATTTGGCATTTTCCTCTGGAGCTCTTTGGAGATATGAACTTTCATGTCTATTTTAAGCAGCGCTGGGTAGAGTTCCAGAGTAATCATGAAAAGCATGTGGATGACCCCGAACTGCTCTGGGAAACAGCGAAGGTGGTTTTGCGGGGCGACATTATCTCCTATGTAGCTTGGAGGAGAAAAATGATAGCAGCGCGGATTGTTCAATTGGAAAAGCAAACGGTGAAAGAACGACGGAGGTGTGCGGGTGACCCTTCGGCACCCAATAGGAGATGGCTCTGGGAGGCTCAGGTGTCTCTCAATGAGTTATTGCATCAAAGAGCTAAGAAATCGTATTTATACTATCGATACCAGTTATATCGCTTTGGCGACAAACCTGGGAAACTCCTGGCGCGGTGCCTGCAGGGGAGCAGAGGGGGCCGGTCGATTGCGGCACTACGGGATGAGCGTGGTCAGTTACATCAGGATAGCTTAGCGATAGCCCAGGTACTACGCACTTATTTTCAACAATTGTATTCTAAGCGAGAGGGGTCCTGGGAGGAGATGGTGAGGTACATTCGAGAGGTGAGCCTGCCCAAATTGACACTGGATCAGCAGATCCAGTTGGATGCTCTGGTGACAGTGGAGGAGGTGCGTGGTGTTATTCATAGAGCTCACCGTTGCCGTGTACCGGGCCCCGATGGTTTTGAGGCAGAATTTTACAAGCTATTGGGGGAACAGGTGTCTCCCGCCCTAGTGGACATGTATCTTCGTAGGATAGCTCAGGGTAGATTTGGTTGGGGGACGAATCATGCTCACATTACTCTCATACCAAAGCCGGGGAAAGATCTGACGCAGGCTTCTTCCTATAGACCTATTTCTTTATTAAATTTTGATTTGAAAGTGCTAGCAAAAATTATGGCGGAGCGGCTTGCGCCCTTGCTGGGTGACCTGCTGCATGAATCGCAAGTGGGATTTGTGCGGGGGCGATATGCAGTGCGTAATCTGCGTAAAATTATAGCCTCGATTGAGTGGGTTCGGGAGCGGAATCTACAGTCTCTGTTGGTGAGTTTCGATGCCGAAAAGGCGTTTGATTAAGTCAATTGGGACTATTTGAAGTTTATATTGCCCCAATATGGTGTTGGAGCGGCATTTTGTAAAATGGTGGAGTTGCTGTATGCGGGGCCTACAGCGGGAATCCTCTGCAATGGTGTGTCATCGGCTGACTTTAATCTTGAGGGGTACGCGTCAGGGTTGCTCTTCGTCCCCCTTACTTTTTGTGTTGGCCTTAGACCCTTTGGTGCGGAGAATTGAAGAGGCCCTGCATATCGGCGGGGTGCGGATTGGGTCGCAAGGGTTTAAAATGGCGGCCTTTGCTGACGATATACTGGTGCATGTGTTATCTCCCCAATGTTCGTTGCCTAATTTACTTGAGGAATTTGCCTTGTTTGGGAAATTTGCCGGTTTGCGTATAAACATGGATAAATCTGAGGCCTTAGATGTGGAGGGTTCGCTTCGGGGGCAGTGGCAAGGGGTCTTTCCACTTCAGTTGGCGGGCGGCTCGTTTGTTTACTTGGGCATCGTGTTACCCACGGACCCTACGGTGTTGTATAAACTAAACTTTGATAGTGTTTTTTTTTTTTTTTGAAACTCTGGGCGCAATTACAGGCTTGGGGCCCACTCCCGTTATCCCTGTCGGGTAGAGTGGCGGCCTTGGGGATGATTGTCTTTCCGCGTTTGCTGTATTGGTTGCAAATTTTACCAGTGTGGTTGTTGTGCCGGGACATTCACCGCATAGATAAAGAGATTCAGGGGTTTCTCTGGAGGGGCATGAGAGCAAGGATTCCCTTGCACCGCCTCAGAGGTGGGTGGAAGTCCGGAGGGATGGGGCTCCCTGATTTATGGAAATGTTCTCTGGCCTGTCAGGCAAGACATTTTGGAGATTGGTTGGGGATACGGATGTTTATACTCCTAGGGCTCTTGAAGTGGCCTTTTTGGCGCCGCATGCATTAGCTGCAGCTGTGCAGTTAAATCGTGCATTCTTGCCACATTGAATATTGGATTAGCGTGCTGGTGGTCCCCCTTCGCCGCACTTGGCAGCAGCTTAATAAGATATGGGGCAGTTCTCCAGCGGTTTCATGTTGGATGTCCTTACAAGGGAATAGTAGTTTTACCCCGGGAACGGACTCTGCTCTTTTTCGTCAATGGGCGAGGCAGGGGATAAAGTGCCTCGGGCAGGTGGTTACTCTGGAGGGGAGATGTAAGTCCTTGGAGGTGTTGTGCGGTGAATATGAACTCCAATAGAAGGCGCTCTTCTTTTGCGTATATGCAATTATCTCATTATGTAGGCACCTTAACTCAGAGAGATCTGCAAGGGGACCGATTATAGATTTTTTTTGCTTTGGGGAAGGACTTCCCTCCTACGATTGCCGAATTGAAGCGTAGGTTGGATGAGTATAGCGCCTCCCCTGATTACTCGGCGGAGGAAGTTGCCTGGGCGAAGGAATTGGGATGTGTGATCATCCCTGGTTCGATCAGGGCTGCTTTTGGTCGCCTGGGGTGGTTAACGGATGGGGTTAGATGGCGGGAGGTCCAACTCAAATGTCTCATTCGGGCCCACTTTTCTCCGCGGAGAGCATTGCGAAGCCATCTCACTGAACATGGGGGTTGCCGTAAGTGTTCCTTCCGTTGGCAGATTTAGGACATATGTGGTGGGGGTGTGTACGTATTCGGCGCTATTGGATGACAATCGCGGCATATTTAGGTGATTTATTGCATCAGCAGGTTTATTGGTCGGGTCCGCTAGTAGTGGTAGATTATTTGAGACCACTCCACCCGAAGGGTCGATGGGAAAGAATCTTAGTGCGAAAGGCTTGTTTGGTTGGGAAAGGTCCGATCCTCCATAGGTGGAGGGAATCGGTGGCTCCTACCTTTTGGGAGTGGCGCAATAGTTTTCATCAACTTAATGCTTATGGAACAGCATGCGGCGAGGGGACATCCTCAACACTGGGCATCGTTTCTCTTGATATGGTTGCCTTACATTCAATGCCTGGGGCCCAAGGTTTGGAGTGAAGTGCTAGCAGTGGGTTGACTATTGGGTTGTGTTAACAGGTCTGGCTTGAGGTGGGGTGGGGGACTATTATGCACGGTTAAGCGGTTCCCAGCTCCTAGGGGGTCTAGGGTACTAGCTCTGATTCGGGGGGTGGGGAGGCTGGGGGGGGAGGGGGGAATAAAATGTTTAGGATGTTTTGGAGTTCTTTATTGAACATGTTTAATTTGTTTGTTGAGAATGATGTATTGCCCTCGGGTGGTGGACAAGAACCCGCCCTGCCTGAGGTGTGTGGATTGTGGAAGGAGTTCCTAATGAAAAAAGAAAATATTATTTATTTGTCTGCTGTTTGTTTGGTCATGCTGTTTCAATAAACAGATTTGTCAAAAAAAAAAAAAGTGAACTAAGGGCGGGGGGGAGGAGATTGCAGAGTTTTTGGAGGATTGTGGCTTACCGCAAGTTACTGGGGAGGAACGGGAGCGTTTAGGGCGGGAGATACAGGAGGAAGAGGTAAGGAGGGCTATAGCTACTTTGAAACTTGGAAAGGCGCCGGGATTGGATGGGTACACGGCAAAGTTTTATAAGGTAATGTCGGAATATATCACGTCCGTCTTTACTAGGGGTTCTTCAAGGGGAGGGACTCCTGCAGACAATGGCGGAGGCTCTCCCGCAGACAATGGCAGAGGCTGGCATAACGGTTCTACCGAAACCAGGTAAAGATAAGGGGGTATGCGGCTCTTATAGACCCATATCCTTAATAAACTTAGATGCAAAAATTTTGGCAAAGGTACTGGCAAATAGGATTCAGGATGTAGTGCCGCAGTTGATACATCCTGATCAGACGGGTTTTGTAAACGGGCGGCAAGGCAGTGACAATGTGCGAAAGATTTTGAATATTATGTGGCAACGTCAGAGGACTAAAGAATCGGCAGTGATGATTACTGTGGACGCGGAAAAAGCTTTTGATTGTGTGGAGTGGCCTTTTATGTTTCAGGTTTTGGAGAAAATGGGGTTCGGAGGGCAGTACATCAGATGGATAAGAGCTCTATATCAAGGGCCACGAGCTAGAGTTAGAGTAAATGGTGGGTATTCCGAGAGCTTTGAGCTCCATAGGGGTACCAGACAGGGATGCCCATTATCGCCTTTATTGTTTGCACTTGCTATTGAGCCGCTGGCAGCATACATTAGACGTGCGGTGGATATCAAGGGAGTAAGGATACGAGGGAGGGAGGAAAAGATTGGACAGTTTGCGGATGATGTTATATTTACCTTGACACAGCCACTTACACTACCAGTGTTGATGACGGCTATTCAAAGGTACAGCCGGATAGCAGGGTACAGAATGAATCAGGGTAAAACTGAACTGTTGGGATTTAACTTAGTGCCTAGAGTGGAAGAGAGCCTGAGACACCATTTTAAGTTTCGGTGGGTGGTAGGGCGCTTTCGATATTAGGGGATCCAGTTGGGGATCCCTTTATTCAGGATCAAGCAATGGAATTATCAGGGATTGGTGGAGATTTATCTCGATGGAGGGGGTTGTATCTGTCCTGGATGGGCCACATCGCAGTTGTGAAAATGAATGTTCTCCCAAGGTTGTTGTTTGTATATATGTCCCTGCCGTGTCGGTTGGTAAGAAAGGAAATAGATAAGATGCAAAATCTGCTCTTGCAGTTTATTTGGGATGGAAAGTGTCCGAAAGTAGCTAGGGCTACCATGTTTAAGACGAAGGAGGAGGGGGGCTGGGGGTCCCATCGTTGCTCCGATACTATGAAGCGGCGCAACTTCGGGCATTGTTTGCGTGGAAGGAGGGGGTGGAGTGCCCAGGGTGGGTGGGCATGGAAGGGGAGGAGGGGGTAAGAGCAGGTGCTTGGATCTGGGATCCTGGGGTGGGAAGACGGGGGAAGGCGGAGGAGAATCCGTATAGAGAACTTACGAGACAGGTTTGGGTGAAATGGAGGGGGTATTTATTAGGGGGGAAGCAGCACTCTAGGGAAACTCACATTTAGACAGTAATGGAGAGTAAGATGGGGGAGGCGGCAGGGGTTTTTAGGAGGTGGGGGGAGAAAGGGTTGTGGAAAATTGGTCAACTGGTGGGGAGGGGGGGAGGGTCAGGAGATTTGAGGAGCTCCAACAGCAATATCACTTGGAGGAGCGGGATAGATATGCGTATGTTAGTCTGTGGTATTGGCTACAGCGGAGGGAGGTGAAAAAGGACTGGTCTGCGAAACTTACACCATTTGAGGAGATAATGGGAAGTAAAGGATTGCCTACTCGGATAATATCAAAGTTATATAAGCTCTTGGGGGAATTTAAACAGGGGGCCATACATGGGAGGAGGAGTTGGGAGGGCAGTGGGATTCCAAGAGGTGGGCTAGTATTTATATTCGGACTTATACATTAGCCCCAGGGACAGCAATGCTGGAAAATAGCTATAAATTAAGGTTGAGAATGTATTGGACCCCGGTGTGGCTTCATGCATTGTACCCAGACAGTCCGGACCATTGCTGGAAGGGGTGTGGGGCCAGAGGGGATTTGTTGCATATGGTTTGGAGTTGCCCTATTGTACGGGATTATTGGATAGGGGTGGAAAGGCTTACGGTGGATATTACAAGGGTGAAGGTGCAGTTCACTCCCAGTATGGTAATACTAAATGAGGGGGGGGGGGAAGGGGGAGAGTTAGGAAGACTACAGGGGTACTGCGTAATCGCGGGCCGGATGAGTCTTCTCCGGTGGTGGAAGAAAATGGATGTTCCCCCGCTAGTGGAGGTGGTGGGGAGAATGGAGCAGCTTTGGAGCTTCTGTGCAATTGAAGCACATCAAAAACATACTATTAAAAGGTATAACAGGGTTTGGGGGTGATATGAGCAGTGGAGGGGGGGGGGGGGTGGAACAGTGGTATGAGCAAGTGGAGGGGGAGGGGTTAGTACGAAAGTAAGGTTTTGGATTATACGTCTACTCATTTAACTCAATTGTATAAGTATGGGGATGGGTATTAATGTTTACATTTTGTTACTTTTGGTGAGTCCCTATAGGGATTGAAATGTATGTATGATATGCCATGATTCCGGTATAGAGTTAAGGATTTATGTCTTATGTTGTAAAGTGTTATTGATGGGAGGGTGGTAGTGTGTGAGTTTCTACATGGACGGTGGGGGAAGGGGGGGAACGTTTAGTTCTCGTATACTTGTGTTTATAGCTCAGATGATTATCAGTTAGGTTGGAAGATGCTAGTTTGTTAATGTATGGGGGAAAATCTCAGAGGCTGGTGGGGGTCTTCTGACGTGCAAATGTAGGTTGGTGGTGGAAATTGCATAAAGTATAAATGGTAGAAAATAGGTTACACACCGAGAGAGGGGATCTCAAATTTGTAGATGAAGTATGGAATGTATAATGGTATATGCCGGGTGGGGTTGTGGCTATATGTTATATGTTGTGTATTTTGATGTGTGCTAATAAAAATTTAAATTACAAAAAAAAAAAAAGTACAAAATAATTATTAAAAAGGAACAAATAGACTGTTTTAAACTGGCCAGCAATGAGTCCTGATCTCAATCCTGATCTCGAGAATCTTTGGAAAGAGCCTGATATCTGTCATTGGTAAAAGGAATCCTGGAAACATTCATGAGAAACTACCAGCAGACTAGGCTTGCCAACTGGCTCCAGATGCGCTCGACAGGCTTGATCCAGTCTTGGGTTTAGCATACTGCATATAGGGATTTGTAGTCTTGCTTTTCTTGTGGATAGCAATAGGAATCGGAACTACATATCCCCATGTGCAATGGGGTGAACACAGGATTGAATAAAGCTTGCCGGGTGCATCTGGAGTCAGTTGGCAATCCTACAGCAGACAGATGTATGAAACCCATAGATGGCTATAAAACGTTTGGAGGCTGTCATCACTGCCAAAGGTTGTGCAATCAAATATTAGTGAAATTAATCCTGTCTAGGTCATAGTTTTGTGTTTTTTAAATCAGAAATTACTATGTCTAAGTTGCACACACATCCTTTTTGTTGTTGTATACCTTTTGAGCATATTTTTAAAATATTATGGTCAGACACAGTTGGAATATTTCTAATTTCTCAAGATATTGCACACAACTTACTTGAAATGCATGGGTGCCAATAAGGTTGACCACAGCTGTATGATGGATGACAGCTGGGGGAAGGAGGAATAACTTTGGAAGTAAGAAATGGGGAGGACTAGAGGTTGGAGGAGGGATGAAAGAGGAAATGGGAGAAAAAGATAAAGGGGGAAAATGAAAAAGTGGGAAAAAGACATGCGAGTAGAAATGTCTATTTGAATATTAAACAATATAAATTGTATTTAAATGTGTAGCAGAGTTTTGAAAACTTTGCAACAGGATTTTCGAATATTTGCTGCAGGATTGTTAATTTTGCACAACATGGGTCATGTTTTCTAAGCATTAGGGCATGTTCCTTATCATAGAAACATAGAAACATGATGACAGAAAAAGACCACAAGGCCCATCTAGTCTGTCCTTCCATAACAACAACTACAACAGTCCACTTTTTACCTTTAGAGATCCTCTGTGTTGGTCCCATGCTTTTTTGAATTCAGTTACTGTCCTCATCTCCACCACCTCCACTGGGAGACTATTCCACGGATCCACTACTCTTTCCGTAAAGAAATATTTCCGCATATCACTCCTGAAACTATCTCCTCCCTTCACCCTCATCCCATGTCCCCTCGTAGCAGAACTTGCTTTCAATTGAAAGAGAGTCTCTCCCTGAACATTTATGCCACGGAGGTATTTAAACATCTCAATCATATCACCTCTATCCCGCCATTCCTCTAAGGTGTACATATTAAGATCCTTAAGTCTGTCCTCATATGTTTTATAATGAAGCCCATTAATCATTTTAGTAGCAACCCTCTGCACCGACTCCATCCTGTTAACATCCTTTTGAAGGTGCGGTCTCCAGAATTGCACACCATACTCCAAATGAGGTCGCACCAAAGACTTATACAGAGGCATTATCACCTCCTTTTTTCTGCTAGCCATTCCTCTCCGTATGCACCCAAGCATCATTCTAGCTTTTGCCGTCGCCTTTTCTACCTGTTTAGCTACTTTAAGATCATCAGACACAACCACGCCTAGGTCCCGCTCTTCTTTAGTAGACAAAAGTACTTCACCTCCTATACTGTATTGCTCCCTTGGATTGCTGCAGCCCAAATGCATGACCTTACATTTTTTAACATTAAATCCCAGCTGCCAAATTCTAGACCATTTTTCAAGCTTAGCTAGAATCCCTCCTCATGTTATCTACACCTTCCTGGGTGTCTACTCTATTGCAGATTTTGGTATCATCCGCAAAGAGGCAAACCTTACCCGACAGCCCTTCCGCTATATCACTAACAAAGATGTTAAAAAGAATCGGACCAAGGACAGATCCCTGGGGCACACCACTGGTAACATCCTTCTCCTCAGAATGAGCTCCATTTACTTGTACTCTTTGTCGCCTCCCACCCAACCAGTTTCTAACCCAAGCAGTAACTTTAGGGTCCATCCCTAGGGTGCTCAGTTTGTTTATAAGTCGCCTGTGAGGAACAGTGTCAAAGGCTTTACTGAAATCTAAATACACCACATCTAGAGCTCTCCCTCGGTCCAATTCCCTGGTCACCCAGTCAAAGAAATCAATCAGATTTGTCTGACAAGACCTGCCTCTGGTGAATCCATGCTGCCTCGGATCCTGTAATCCGCCGGACTCCAGAAACCTCACTATTTTCTCTTTCAGCAGCGTTTCCAATAATTTACTCACCACTGAAGTTAAACTAACCGGCCTGTAGTTTTCAACCACATCCTTACTTCCGCTTTTGTGTAAAGGCACCACATGAGCCTCTCTCCAGTCCTTTGGCACCACTCCCGACTCCAACGAGGCATTGAAAAGGTCAGTCAGTGGAGTTGCTAGAATGTCCCCAAGTTCCCTCAGTATTCTAGGGTGTATCCCATCCGGTCCCATCGCTTTGTCTACTTTAAGTTGAGCTCGTTTCTCACGAACAGTCTTCTGAAAATTGTTCAAGATGTCCCTCGCTTCTGTTCTTATTTGTGGGTGTTTTCTGAGGTCCTGCTCCTGGTTCTTCATCTGTGAACACAGAACAAAAATATTTGTTAAGCAATTCCGCTTTATCCTTATCAGCTTCTACATATTCCCCCCCTGCACCCTTGAGTCTGACAATACCACTTTTGCCCTTCCTCTTCTCACTAATATATCTGAAGAATGTCTTATCCCCCCATTTTATTGCATTGGCTATTTCCTCCTCCTTTTGAATCTTTGCCTTCTTGACTACTTTGCTAGCTTCTCTAAGTTTTTCCAAATACAGATGCCTGTCTTCCTCTCTCTGTGATCTCTTGTATTTCATGAAGGCCTCCCTCTTTTTCTTCACTTTTTCAGCTACTTCCTTCGAAAACCATAGCGGTCTCCTGTTCCTTTTGCCTTTATTTACCATTTTAACAAAAAGGTTGGTTGCCTTTAAAATTTATTTTTATTTATTTATTTAGCTGTATTTATATCCCGCTTTTCACCGGGTCAAAGCGGTCAATTGGGAGATACATTTAACATGAGGGGATATGACACACATACGCTAATACGTACAGGGAGCATGGGCAATGGAGGGTTAAGTGGCTTGCCCAAGACCACAAGGAGTGCCTATAGGACTAGAAATCCCAGTCCCTCCGGCCTGAGATTGCTGTCCCCAGGTGGGACTTGAACTCCTGGCCCTCCGGCCTGAAGTACCTTGTCCTAACCACTAGGCCACTCCTCCCCCCTTTCAGTTTTGCCCACTGTTTTTCTACATCCCCCAGCTGTTCCCATCCCACTAACGACTCCCTGAGGTATTGGCCCATCTTCGCAAAGTTAGTCTTCCTAAAGTCTAAGATCTTCACCTTGGAATGGATTCTAACAGCCCTAGTCCTAATACTGAACCACACCATCTGGTGATCACTGGATGCAAAATGATCTCCCACTACAACATCAGAAACACTTTCACCATTGGTAAGCACCAAGTCCAGTATGGCCCCTTCACGTGTGGGGTCTGTTACCAATTGCCTGAATAGTTCTCCCTGTAGAGAATCCATGATCTCCTTACTTCTAGATGATACTGCAGCAGGAATGTGCCAATCAACATCTGGCATATTGAAATCTCCTATCAGTAGCACTTCCCCTTTCCTAGCAATGCTGCGTATGTCTTCAATTAACTCTCTGTCCACCTCTTCCTCTTGTGAGGGAGGTCTGTATATCACACCAATGCAAATAGATTTCTCTTTCCCTCTTTCTAGTTTAACCCACAATGCCTCCTCTCTCCCTTTTAAGCTCTGGAATTCCAAAGCTTTAATAGTAGTTTTTACATATAGTGCCACTCCTCCTCCCCTTCTTCCTACCCTGTCCTTTCTGAATAAAGTATAGCCAGGTATAGTTACATCCCAGTCATGGTTTTCTGTGAACCATGTTTCTGTAACTGCCACTAAATCCAAGTCAGCCACTCCCACCAAAGCTTCAACTTCAGGGATCTTATTTCCCATGCTACAGGCATTAATACACACTGCTTTCCATATGTTACCCCTGTTAGCCATTTCCATAAAGGTATTTATTGTATCACCTACCTGGGGGCTTTCACTTACCTGGGGGCTTTCTTCACCCATCCCCAACGAATCTAATTTAAAGCCCTCTTCAGTAGATTAGCCAGTCTACTACCAAAGATGCGTTGACCTTTCTTGGACAGATGGATGCCATCTCTGCTCTGCAACCCTTGGAACAGCATCCCATGGTCTAGGAAACCAAAACGCTCTCGAAGACACCATCCACGCAGCCATGCATTCATCTCCAGGATGCGAGCCTCTCTGCCTTGGCCTTTACCCTCAACAGGGAGGATTGAAGAGAACACCACCTGTGCACCTACCTGCTTCACCCTCTGTCCCAGAGCCATGAAGTCACTTTTGATACATTCCGAGGTATACCTGGCAGTATCATTTGTTCCAACATGGATTAGCAACATTGGGTAATAGTCAGTGGGCTTGATGAGTCTCGGCAAACTCTCCGTAACATCTTGGATCTTGGCACCAGGCAGACAGCATACCTCTCTGGACATAAAGTCTGGTCGGCAGATGGACGCCTCAGTACCCCTCAGAAGAGAGTCTCCAACGTTCCAGTCCAGTCCCACACCTCCAGGGTAGTGTACTTCTTTCAGCAGCTTGGAGACTGAGCATGTCGCTCCTTGGTGACACCAGTAAAAATACCGTAGGAACCTCCCATCAGTTCCAGTAAACTCAGTCTCCAAGCAGCTGGAGGAGGTAGTGAGCCAGGGTGCTGGACTCGCTGAAGAAACAACTACGGAGGTCTAGTTAGCTTAGGTGTAGGAGTTTTATTATTCTTTGGTTTTGGCTTTGAGCCTTAGTAGTTTCTTGGATGGAGTGCTGATTTTTTTTTTTTTTAAAAGAGGGTTGAGGAGTTGGTTGGAGCCCGGAGGATCGAAGGAACCCTTCTTTCTCTCTCACCCCCCCACCCTGTTGAAGGGGGGGGTGCAGTGGAGATATCTGCAGTTGACTGGGGTTAAAGCATCTCCCTATCTGGGAGAGAGGTGAGGAGCCGCATGCCGGTGCAGCAGACAAGCCGGAGCCAGCAGTATCCCCCGGAGGCCCTCCTTGGCGCCGAAGCCACAATCGGCTGAGCTCAAGGGGAGAGAGAGCAGGAAGGAACAGGTGGTTTTTTTTTATTTTTATTTTTTCCTTGCATCGGAACAGGGAAGCTCTTCTCTGGAGACCAGCTCAGCAGTTTTCAGGTACTGCGCAAAAGGGAAACGGCTTGACAGTACCGGGAGAGAGAGCATGCGCTTTCAGACTTTAGGCCTTGCTGCATGGTAAGCGGCGGCATAGCAAGCCAGGGGGCGGGTTTCTAGCTTTCTTGCTCAGTCCGAGTGTGTCTTTGGTGCTCTCTGGTGCCCACGGTGTAGGCCCTCGTTTGTCTTGAGGGTTCCAACAGCCTGACAGTAAAAGCCTTAAAAAAAAAAAAAAAAAAAAGGAAACATAGAAAGATACCAAAGGCTCCATAAAGAGGCAAGGGGTTAGGGGAGAACAGAGGCTATCCTCCTCCCCCTTTTTTCCCCTGCAGTTCGGTCTCCTTGGCGGAGGGGGGCTACCTTCTTGAGTAGGTTGGAGGAGGGTAAATCCCCTCGGGGACACGGACAGGTGCCAGAGGGCAAGTATTAAGGCATCAGGAACCTACAGGCCTAGTTTGCCTTCGCGATCTCAGTGCCTGGTATGTGGGACCCGCCGAGGGGAGGTGTCAGAGGGCGGTATGTGCAGGGGTTGTGCACAGGAAGCGGTGTCTATGGAGCAGGCGTTGAGTGATTGCGGAACGCAATTTTTGGCGCGTTCGCCCTCTAGAGAGGCGCAGGAAGCAGCAGTTTGCCCTTCGGCCATGCCAGGTCCCTCCACCTCCCAGGGGCAGGGGGAGGCAGGGATCCCAAGAATGTTTTTGCCAGAATTTGTTCTCATGGAGCACCAGGCGTTCTGCCTTCACAAGAGAGCACAGGCCTTGGGCCCTGTGGGGCCTCAGAGCAGAGCCAAAAGGGCGGGGAGTCCTCTGGATAGTAAGCCAGGGGCTCTACCTATGAAGAAGCCCCAGCCCCAGGAGGAGGTTTAAGTGGACATTCCGGTGTCTGAAGGGCTGGAAGGCAAGGAATTGGTCGGGGACCTCGAGGACAAGGACCTGGAAGAAGGGGAGATTCCCCAACAGGAGGAGCAGGCACGGATAGTACGTGTCTTCCACCGGGAGGAGCTGCCGGCACTAATTGTGGAATCTCAAAGCCCTCAACATGCCCACTAGTAGTCCTTCGGAGGAGGAGACGCTGGAAGACCCCTTATTGCAGGCGGTTCGCAAGTCGCAGAAGGTTTTTCCAGTGCATAGAGTGGTACGGCAGATGATCCAGGATGAGTGGCATCTGCCAGAAGCCAGCTTCAAAGGTTCAAGGCTATGGCATGCCTCTATTCACTGTCTGACCAGGACCGTGACCTCTTTTGTCTTCCGAGGTTTGACGCAGTGGTCTTGGCAGTTACTAAGAAGACGACAATCCTGGTGAGTGCGGAACTCAAGGATGCCCAGGATAGAAGTTTGGACACCTTGCTAAAGCAGGCCTTTCATGTCAATGCCCACTCGCTCCAGGCCTGCATTTGCGGAGCCTGAGTGGCTACGGTCTGCCTCCACTGGTCTCAACAGGTTCAGCAGCAAGAGGCGACGACAGCGGACGCCAAACTAGAGTTGGGCATGGCATATTTGGCAGGCATCCACTATGACCTCATTAGAGGATTGTCGAATAGCATGGCCTTGGTAGTCGAGGTTCGTCATCTCTGGCTGCACAATTGAGCAGCAGACAGCGCCTCTAAAACCCAGCTTAGTAAACTTCCATTTAGGGGGAAACTGCTCTTTGGGGAGGATCTGGAGAAGTCCAAGAGGAGTCGGCTGCCTGAGGACAAGCAGAAGAAGAACCGCCTCCCTGCCGTGCCTCACAGCCAGCTGAGGGAATTTAGGTGTTTTTGTACGTCACACTTTGCTTCCTTTCAGAAGAGTAGGTTTTCCTCCAGGGGGCAGGGGTTTCGAGGCTTCCGGGGGGCGGGCAGAGGATTTGCTGCTTCCACGTCCTCTGGGCCCAAGAAGTCACAATGAAGCAAGGGGGGGGGGGGGTCTAGGTGGAGGTTTTACACCGCCTGGGCCCAGATCACCTCTGACTAATGGGTACTGGAGGTTATTCGGGAAGGGTATGCCCTTGAACTGTCTCGGCCAGTGGGCAATACTTTCGTTCAGTCCACGTACAAAGCGCAGGCCAAAGCATCAGTAGTTCGGAGCACCTTAGAGCGCCTGCTGCAGCTCAGAGCCATGGTGCAAATACCCCGAAACTTGTGCAGTTGCAGTCGATACTACATTTATTTTGTGGTGCCAAAAAAAGAGGTCTCTTTCTGACCAATTCTCGATCTAAAGCGAGTGAACCACTGCCTGAGGGTCTCGCATTTCCGTATGGAGACTCTGCGCTTCATCATCATGGCAGTCAGAGAAGGGAAGTTCCTGACCTCGCTAGATTTGACGGAGGCATACCTGCACATCTCTAAACGACTGGAGCACCAGCAGTTCCTCAGGTTTGCGGTACAAATTGGGCATTTCCAGTTCTGCACCTTGCCGTTTGGTCTCGCAACAGCGCCACGAACATTCAAAAAGGTCATGGTTGTTTTGATGGTGGCTCTTCGCCGCGAGGGGATTCTGGTGCACCCGCATCTCAACAACTGGTTAATTTGGGCAAAGTCCAGGGAAGAAAGTAAGAGCGTAATGGTTTGGGTAGTTCAGTTCCTCCAGAGTTTAGGGTGGGTTGTCAACTTGGCCAAGAGCCATGTAGTTCCATCCCAGGAACTCAAGTACCTGGTGGCACGATTCAACACCCACTCGAACAGAGTCTTTCTCCCGGTGCAACGAGCTTGGGGGCTGAGGGCCCTGATGCACCGGCTTCTGGAAAGGAAGGAATCAACAACAACCTGGCAGCATCTACAGCTCCTAGGGACCATGGCAGCTACCCTTGAGCTGGTACCATAGGCCAGTTGGGCGATCAACAGGCTGAAGATGAGAGCGGTGCTCCTGGTGCTCCAGAGTTTCGAGGCCCGGTTGCAGGGAAGGGCGGTGAGAATCCTTTTGGACAACACAACCACGGTTGCCTACATCAACCGTTGGGGGCACCAGCAGCACAGCCTTAGAGGAGGAGGTCGAAGCGCTGCTAGGTTGTGAAGTCACCTTCAAGCTTTGTTGGCAGCGCATGTGACGGGGGTCGACAATGTGGTGGCAGACTATTTGAGTCAGGTGCGAGTGGACCCAGGAAAATGGGTGCTCTACCAGGTGTTTGCCTGAGTGGTGTGCTGCTGGGGAGCTCCGGTGATGGATCTGATGGCGACGTTCTGGTCTGCTAAGGCAGGCTGCTGCTTCAGCAAGTGGTGGGAAAGGATATCGGAGGGGTGAGATGCTCTGGTGGAAAGATGGCCCGAACAGGGTCTCCTGTATGTCTTCCCTCCTTGGGCTCTGATAGGCTGGGTGGTGCACAGGATCGAGGCACATCCGGGTCTGGTCATCCTGATAGTTTCGGACTGGCCGAGACGTCTGTGGTACACAGACTTGGTGCGGCTTCTGGCGGGTCATCCGTGGCGCCTACCGACTCATGAGGACCCGCTGCTTCAGGGTCCAATTCAGATGCCTCAAGTGGAACGGTTCTTGCTTACGGCATGGCTCTTGAGAGGGTGAGATTGAGACAGAAAGGTTATTCTCAGCATATACTTCTATGTTGCTGAAGGCTAGAAGATGCTCGTGTCACTCGATTATGTTCGGGTTTGGCGCATGGTGTGCAGATAAGCAGATTCGGCCTTCCAAGTCTTCAATTCTGGATATCTTAGCCTTCTTGCAGGCCGGATTCGATGAGGGGTTAGCAGCCACTAGCTGCACTCTCAAGGAGCTAGCTATCTCCTCCTACCACAGGAAAGTGCAGGGCGTTTCCCTGGGATCTCACGCGGATGTGGCAAGGTTTCTTAAGGCAGTGACACTTTTGAGGCCGCTGTGAAGGTCGGTGGTGCCTTCGTGGGACCTCAACTTGGTTTTGTCAGTGCTGTTAGGCCAGCCTTTTGAGCTGCTGAGCAGGGCATCGATAAAAGACTTGACGCTCAAGGCGGTGTTTCTAGTGGCCACCTGTTTGGTGCGCAGGATTTCAGAGCTTCAAGTGTTGTCTTGCCCGGAGCCGTTTTCTCCCCTTCTCTAGGGAGAGTGTGGTTCTGCGGCCTGTGCCATCCTTTCTTCCCAAGGTATTCTCGGCCTTTTATTTGAATCGGGCTGTTTCCTTGCCGGTCTTCGACACACTGGAGGAGCCCACTATGGGGTCCCAGTTGCACCTTCTGGATGTCAGGCGCATCCTGCGGTGTTACCTCAAGAGGACCACGTCATTCAGGCGGTCCGATCACTTGTTTGTTCTCTTTGGCAGACCGCGCAAAAGGGAAGTGGCAGCTAAGGCCTCCATTGCAAGTGGATCAAGGAGGCGGTCACGTCGGCCTACATGCTTAAGGACAAGAAAGTGACGGAGGGGTTGCATGCGCATTCTACAAGGGTACAGGCAGCCTCATGGGCGGAGTACACCTTGGTACCGCCGGTGGAGATTTGCAAGGTGGCAACCTGGTCAACTATTCATACCTTTGCGAAGCATTACAGTCTGGATGTCCAGGTGACGAGGGATGCCTGTTTTGGTTCAGCGGTTCATCAGGCTGCTTGGTTAGGTCCCTCCCAGAAGTTGGTACTGCTCTGTTACATCCCCAGAGGTGTGTGACTGTACTGGAGGGACGATAAGGAAAGTGAAATTAGACTTCCCTGCTAATTGCTGTCACTTTAGGAACTCCAGTCCAGTCCAGGATCCCTCCCTAAGAACTGTGTAGCCGAACTCCGTGACCTGAAGGCGGATTCTATAAAGTCTGGTAATGTAGTGTGGGCGGGGAGACCGCTGGTGGCCCAGTTTCGTGCTCAGCGAGTTCAAACTTCCCCTGGTGTTCTGTGGATGAGTCTCCGCGTCTCTTGTGAGGCGGGGGGGGGGGGGGAGGTGGTATCCTCCCTCCTTGGGGATAGCTGATAGCAGTGTTTTCAGGAAATGGAAGTTTTGAAGGCAGGTTAACCACTTATTTGTTGCTGCTCCTGTGAGTCTGCTTTGTCCAGTAGGTTACTGGAACTGATGGGCTGTTCCTGTGGTACTTATACTGGTGTCACTAAAGAGTGACATGCTCGGTCTCCAAGCTGCTGGAAGAGGTGCACTACCATGGAGGTGCAGGACTGGACTGGACTTCCTCAAGGAACAGCAATTAGCAGGTAAATCTAGTTTCACTTTATTTGCCACTGGTCCTGAAGGAATAACATGGTGCTGCAGCAGATGGCCATGTTTTACTAAATGTTAGCATTCGCTATAGTATGTAATAGTGACCTGCAATGATAGAAACATAGAAACATGATGGCAGAAAAATACCACATGGCCCAGCTAGTCTGCTCTTCCATATCAACTATAGTAGTCCCCTTTTTTTCTTTTTAGAGATCCTCTGTTTGTCCCATGCTTTTTTGAATTCGGATACTGTCCTGGTCTCTACCATGTCTACTGGGAGACCATTCCACGCATCTATCACTCTTTCCGTAAAGAAATATTTCCGCATATTACTCCTGAGTCTATCCCCTTTCACCCTCATCGTTTGTCCCCTCGTAGCAGATTGCCTTCAATTGAAAGAGATTCTCCTGTGCATTTATGCCATGGAGGTATTTAAATGTCTCTATCATATTTCCCCTATCCCGCCTTTCCTCTAAAGTTTACATATTAAGATCTTTAAGTCTGTCATCATGTGCTTCAAAATGAAGACCGCTAACCATTTTAGTAGTCACTCTCTGCACAGATTTCAACCAGCTTATATCCTTTTTGAAGGTGCGGTCTCTGAAATTGCACAAATTACTCCAAATGAGGTCGAACCAGAGACTTACACAGAGGCACTATCACTTTTTTTTTCTCCTTATACACCCAAATGTCCTTCTGGCTTTCGCAGTCGCTTTTTCTACCTGTTTAGCTACTTTAAGATCGCCAGACACAATAACGCCCAGGTCCTGCTCTTCTTTTGTGGACAGAAGAACCTCATCCCCTACACTGTACTGCTCCTTTTGGATTTTTGCAGTCCAAATGCATGACCCTGCATTTTTTTAGCATTACATTTCAGCTGCGAAATTCTTGACCATTCTTCAAGCTTAGCTAGATCCTTGCTCATGTTATCTACTCCTTCCTGGATGTCTACTCTATTGCAGATTTTGGTATTGTCTGCAAATAAGCAAACCTTACCTGACAGCCCTTCCGTAATATCAGTAACACAGCTGTTAAAAAGAATCGGACCAAGGACAGATCCCTGCAGCACACCACTGGTAACCACCACCTCCTCAGAGTGAGCTCCATTTACCTGTACCCTTTGTTGCCTCCCATTCAACCAATTTCTAACCCAATTAGTAACTTTTTAGGGTCCATCCCTAGGGTACTCAGTTTGTTTATAAGTTGCCTGTGTAGAACGGTGTCAAAGGCTATCTCCAGGAACAAATAGGAATGTAGTCTTCACATGTGGGTATCGTCGGTACCGACGGAGCCTACTCGGGAACGCTCCCTAGCGTCCAATAGGAAAGCTTTTGGGAGCATCCCACAGTGCCTGCGTGCTGCCTTCCCACCTTTCCCAACTGTCCCTCTCCAGTTCTTTGTTTTCTGCGGAGCCGACAGGTCGCACATCCTGTCACCGCAGGAAAAAATCCCTTCTATTCTGTTTTGTGATCGTGTCTGCCTTTCCTCGACGCTACACTGGTACCGCCGGTGGTTCTTTTCTTTTCTTTTTAAAGTTTTTTTTTTTTTTTTTTTTTCCTTCTGGAGTCTTTCCAGTAATTTTCTCTTCAGGTGCCACGTGCTATTTTGGGCACTAGGCCCAACTTTTTCTTCAAAATGGAAAAACCCGCTTCGGGTTTTAAAAAGTGTTCTTAAGTGTGGCGGTACCATCTCCGTCACCGACACCCATGAGTGGTGCCTCAAATGTTTAGGTCCTGACCACTCTACTTCTGAGTGTGTTGCCTGTGGGATGATGTCGAAAAGGGGCCGGAAAAACCGAGCTGCTAAACTTAGCAACCTTTTTCCCTCCGATGCAGCCTCCGTGGCATCAACGTCTTCCAGGGCTTTGTCTTCCTCCCATGGATCTCAGGTAACTAAACATAAATCTAGCTGGTCCTCAAAGGGTAGATCTGCTTCTACACATCGAGATGCCTCTGGCGTTGCCCTTGAGGGACTTTCACAGGCAAAATTTGCTCCGGCGGGAGGCTTCAGCTTCCAAAGCACTAACGGGGCTCCAGGATGTGTTTTGAGGCTTCTACCTCGGCAGAACTACTGGTGCCATGCTCTGGGGTACCGGCCGCTTCATCCGGTACCGATGCCCAAGCATTGGCAGTGTCGATAGACCAGAGATTCTTGGCTATTGAACGCAGTCTGGCGGCTCTTCTCACGTCCTCGATGCCCCTGAAACCGCTTCAGACAATTCAACTGGTACCAGCACAGACTCCGGTGCCGGTACCGACTGCATCGACATCAGCAGGTATTCTACTGGGACCGAGTCATGAGTGTCTATCCAGCATCAACAAGTTGGTACCAGACCACTTCGATCGGTACTGGTACCGTGCCTTGCACGATCACCCGGATTGGAGATACTTCAAATCCTCAGATGAGTCTGAAGACTCTGAAAGCTCTGCCGATACCAGAGTACTTCTTCCTGAGGATTCCTCTTCTCCTCAGCATAGGATGTCTCCACCAGAGGATATGTCCTTTCAGGATTTTATCCAAGATGTGGCCCGAGGTCTTTCCATCACAGTGGCTCCTCAAAAAGAGCCTAGGACAAAGGAATTGGAAATCCTGCAATACCCTAAAGCTCCCAAGGAGGCAGCTACCTTACCTATTCATGAGATCTTGCATGATCTCATGTTAAGGATGTGGGAAACACCTCTAACCACATCTCCTCACTCTCGAAGACTCGACACCATGTATCGAGTCATCCTTGTCCTGGGTTTCAGAAGACTCAATTACCACACCATTCCATGGTGGTGGAATCAGCTATGAGAAGGATCAAGAGTGCAAAAAGGCATGCATTTAATCCTCCAGGACGTGAGTGTAGGACTCTTGACGCCTTTGGACGTCCATATAAAAGGGGGAAGGCAATGGCAGTGGGGGTGTACTATCGAGCACCTGGCCAGAATGACCAAATGGATGATGAAATGCTCAAAGAAATCAAGGAAGCTAACAAAGGTTACAGCACAGTAATAATAATGGGTGATTTCAATTACCCCGGTATCGACTGGGTCAGTATCACGTCAGGACATGCTAGGGAGATAAAGTTCCTAGATGAAATAAATGACTGCTTCTTGGAGCAGCTGGTTCATGAGCCGACCAGAGGGGAAGCCATATTAGACCTAGTCCTTAGTGGAACACCAGATCTAGTGCAAGAGATAAGGGTGTTGGGGCCACTTGGCAATAGCGATCATAGCATGATCGCCTTTGATTTAATTAGTGGAGGAGGGATAGTAAGGAAATCCACAGTACTACCTTTTAACTTTCGAAAGGGAGACTATGATAAAATGAGGAAAACAGTTAAGAAAAAACTAAAAGGAGCAGTTGCAAAGGTTAAAGACGTACATCAGGCTTGGCTGTTGTTGAAAAATACTATCTTGGAAGCCCAGACCAGCTGTATTCCAAGCTTTAAGAAAAGTGGAAGGAAATCCAAAAAACTGCCAGCATGGTTTAAAGGTGAGGTCAGAGAGGCTGTTGCCAAAAAAGCATCTTTCAGGAAATGGAAAAAAGAGCCAAACGACGAAACCTGGAAACAGCACAAGCACTGGCAAGTCAAATGCAAGGCATTGATAAGGCAGGCAAAGGGAGAATTTGAGAAGAAGCTTGCTGCGGAAGCAAAAACGCGAAGTAAAGACCTTTTCAAGTACATTCGTAGCAAAAAACCTGTGAGAGAGTCAGTTGGTCCATTAGATGATAAAGGGGTTAAAGGAGCACTAAGAGGCGACAAGGCGATAGCGGAGAGATTGAATGAATTCTTTGCTTCAGTCTTTACTGAGGAAGATGTAGGGATGTTACCCATGACTGAAGTGGTATTTAAAGGTGCGGAAGAATTGAAGGAAATATCGATACATCGGGAAGATGTATTACAACTATTAGATAAACTGAAGAGTAGCAAATCACCCTCCTTCACAAGGTTTATCACACTGGTACTCCATCCTACCTGTCGGACCTTCTATCCTTCCACTCCCCTCGGTACACACCCCGTTCTTTTCACCTTAATCGTCTTGTTCTTCCCTCCCCCTCCCATGCCCATCTCCAATTCACACGCTCATCTGCATTCTACTTCGCTGGCCCCGCACACTGGAACTCCCTCCCTTCCTCCCTCCGTCTGGAACCACAATTCTCTATCTTTAAGCAAAATCTCAAAACCCATCTGTTCTCCATAGCCTTTAATGTTCCCTCCCCATTTGTGTGAGTTCTTTTCCACTGTATCTATCTGCCTTTTGTTTCCTGTCCTGTGCTCCCCTACTTTCACTCTTCTGTCCTTTATAAAATATGTACATTTCTTTTTCCTTTTCTGGCTTTGGCCATCGTTTTTATGTACTATGTATTGTTTATATGTATTTTGTGATTTATACATTTTATGACCTTTTTATCTGTTTCACCATTGGTCACAGTTTTTATGTACTATGTACTGTCTATACGTATTATGTGATTTATGTATTTTATGACTTTTTATGTATTTTATTATTGTGCACCGCCTTGATTGCTTTGAAAGGCGGTTTTTATCAAATTATTAAACCTTAAACCTTATCACCTGGGCCGGATGGTATACATCCAAGGGTGTTGAAAGAACTGAAATACGAGATTGCAGACCTGCTATTAGTAATCTGTGAACTATCATTAAAATCATCTCTAATACCTAAAGATTGGAGGATCGCCAATGTAACACCAATTTTTAAAAAGGGTTCCAGGGGTGATCCGGGAAACTACAGACCGGTGAGCCTGACATCAGTACCGGGAAAAATGGTAGAAACCATCATAAAGAATAAAATTACTCAGCATGTAGATAGTCATGACCTAATGGGAGACAGCCAACATGGCTTTAGACAAGGAAGATCTTGTCTTACTAATCTGTTATGTTTCTTTGAAGGAGTGAATAATCAGGTGGACAAAGGTGAGTCGGTTGATATTGTGTATCTGGACTTTCAGAAAGCCTTTGACAAGGTCCCTCATGAGAGACTTTTGGCAAAACTAAAGAGTCATGGGATAGGAGGCAGTGTACTATTGTGGATCAGGAACTGGTTAAAAGATAGAAAGCAGAGGGTAGGGCTAAATGGCCAATTTTCCCAGTGGAGAAAGGTGAATAGTGGTGTACCCCAGGGATCTGTGCTGGGTCCGCTGCTTTTTGACATATTCATAAATGACCTGGAAAGTGTTTGCAGATGACACAAAACTATTTAAAGTTGTTAAAACCCAAGAGGATTGTGGAAAGTTCCAAGAGGATCTTGATAAATTGGAAGACTGGGCATCAAAATGGCAGATGAAATTTAATGTGGACAAGTGCAAGGTTATGCACCTAGGGAAGAACAACCCAAACTATGGTTACAAGATGCAAGGTTCCACATTAGGAACCACCACCCAGGAAAAAGATTTAGGCGTCATTGTGGATACCATGTTAAAACCCTCGGCCCAGTGTGCAGCGGCGGCCAAGAGAGCAAATAGAATGCTAGGTATGATAAGGAAAGGAATGGAAAATAAAACAAAAGATATTATAATGCCTCTATATCGTTCCATGGTGAGACCGCACCTTGAATATTGTGTGCAATTCTGGTCGCCGTATCTTAAAAAGGATATAGTGATTTTAGAAAAGCTTCAGAGAAGAGCCACCAAAATGGTAAAGGAGATGGAAGGATACTCCTATGAAGAAAGGCTAAAAAGGTTGGGGCTCTTTAACCTGGAAAAGAGACGGCTGAAGGGAGATATGATAGGAGTCTATAAATTAATGAACGGAGTGGAACGGGTAAACGTAGATCGATTGTTTACCTTATCAGAATATAGAAAGACTAAGGGACATGCAATGAAGCTACAGGGTAAACTATTTAAGACTAATAAAAGAAAATATTTTTTCACTCAATGTGTAATCAAACTCTGGAATTTGTTACCGGAGGATGTAGTAAAGGCTGTTAGTGTAGTTGGGTTTAAAAAAGGTTTGGACAAGTTCCTGGAGGAAAGGTCCATAAACCATTATTAAGAAGGGACCCAGGATATCAATGCTTGAACCAATACAAGCATTGTGGAACCTGTGTCCCTTGGGGAAACTGCTAGGTACGTATGACCTAGATTGGCCACTGTTGGAAACAGAATACTGGGCTTGATGGACCTTGGTCTGACCCATTATGGCATATCTTATGTTCTTATGAACCTTCCAGGCTTCCATGCTTTCTGCTAGGATCAGTTCCTATATCTTATATATGGGAATGTTCCTTAAGGAGGTCACTGGAGATTTAGAGCTTATGAACCCTCTCCTTCCTGATAAGAGGCAAGATTACCTCGCCGTTGTCAAATATGCCCAGGATGTTTCCAAGTTTGTGAATCGTGCAGCCTTTGACTGCTTTGAGTGCATAAGCAGAACCTCTGCCATTGCCATAGGTGCACGTAGGATTGCCTGGCTCCAGGCATCTGACTTGGAAATTTGGGTACAGGATAAACTAGGGAATATTCCTTGCACAGGAGAGAATCTCTTTGGCAAGAATTGGCAGGAAAAAGCTAATGAGATAGATGCTGACAGTATCACTTTGGATAGATTGTCTAAATCTACAGCTGATCCTGCTAGGAAAAAATCCTATAATAAACCATTCTTCAGTAAGACGAAGTAGTTTTATCCCTCCTATATCCAGCAGGGGCATCGTTTAGGTCAGTCTGCCCAAAAGGGACAGCAGCAACAATCTAGACAAAGAATGACAAAAGCAGCTAAGCCTCAACCGGCTCAGCAGACTTAGCCTCCACAGGGGCTTTGACTCCTATCTAGAGTACTTTGCCTTCCTGGCCCTGAACGGCCCAGAACCCTCCACCATCCCAGGAAGGTTATATCATTTTGCCCCCAGATGGGGACAGATAACAGCAGAAAATTGGACTCTGTTGTAAGAGAGGGGTACAAGCTTCATTTCCTCAGCATGCCCCCTCCTACAATGGTAAGACAGTTCAATTCTCAGATCTCTCTCAACGACCAGTTAGGTCAAGAGGTCACTATGCTCCTTGCTCAAGGGGCAATAGGTACCCATTCCTCAACAGGATACAGGGTTTTACTCCCCCTATTTCCTTATTCCAAAGAAAACAGGAGGACACAGACCCATTTTAGACCTCAGAGAATTGAACAAATTCCTGTTCAAAGAGAAGTTCAAAATGATTTCTCTGGGAACTCTGCTGCCATACCTTCAGAGTCAGGATTGGCTTTGTTCTCTAGATCTCAAGGATGCGTACACTCATGTTCTCATCCATCCAACTCACAGAAAGTTCCTTCGCTTTCTGTTTCAAGGGAAGCACTACCAATACAGGGTTTTTCCCTTTGGCCTGGCCTCTGCACCAAGGGTATTCACAAAATGCAATGCTGTGGTGGCAGCATTTCTCCGCACCCTGGGAATATTCGTCTTCCCTTACTTAGACGACTGGCTCATTCGAGCCCCTTCAGAGCCAGAGGCCAGGGTTGCTCTCTCTCGCACAATGCGCATCCTTCAGTATTTGGGACTTGTCATAAACTTCCCAAAATCCAACCTTGCTCCCACTCAGTCCCTAGAGTTTATAGGAGCTCTGCTGGATACCAGATGGACAAAGGCCTACCTTCCACAGCCCCGCTGCCTTCACATTGTGCAGTTAGCTTCCCAAGCAGTGTTAAAACCTCATCTCACTGCTCGGTAAATGTTACAGTTGCTAGGCCACATGGCATCCACCGTGCATGTGGTTCCTTATGCTCGCCTCCATATGAGGGCAGCCCAGTGGACTATATCCACTCAGTGGACTTGGGCGTCAGGTTGCCTGTCAGACAAAATAGCAAACTCAGATCGCCTTGTTTTGTCCCTCCAATGGTGGCAGTCACCCCAAAACCTTTTGGTGGGGTCTCCTTTCAGCAACCCCCACCCCAGGCCACTCTAAGAACAGATACTTCACAGGTGGCACGTCGCATCAGTGAATTGCAAGTGTTGGTGGCTGATCCTCCTTATACAAGGTTCCATCATGATAAGGTAGTCCTTAGGACTCATCCACACTTTATGCCAAAGGTGGTGTCACCTTTTCATTTAAACCAAGCGGTTTACCTTCCTGTATTCTTCCCAAGGCCTCACGCCTCAAATGCAGAAAGGACTCTTCATACTTTGGACTTCAAAAGGGCTTTGGCCTTTTACTTGCAAAGGATACAGCAACATAGAAAGTCCTCTCAACTTTGTTGCTTTTGATCCTAGTCATTTGGGACTTCCAGTCTCCAAAAGAACACTGTCCAACTGGATTGCACAGTGTATATCTTTTGCCTATGAGAGTAAAAACCTTCCTCTTGAAGGCCATGTCACAGCTCACAATGTGAGAGCCATGGCAGCCTCTATGGCTCATCTTCACTCTGTGTCTATCGACGATATCTGTCGAGCAGCTACTTGAGCTTCGGTTCATACCTTCACAGCCCATTACTGCTTAGACAAGGACTCCCGCCGGGATGCCTTGTTTGGTCAGGCTATTCTTCAACACCTGTTGCATACTTAATCAACTCCTACCCACCATCCCTGGTAGGATGCCAGAGATCCATGGGGGGAAGTGGAGCCCTTTCACAGGGGCACACAACTTCTGGGGCCTTCTCTCTGGCATCTGCAGCTAGGGAGTCCCTATATGTGAATACTACATTCCTGCTTGTTCCTGGAGATAGCATAGTTACTCACCTGTAACAGGTGATCTCCGGAAACAGCAGGAATTTAGTCTTCACAACCCACTCACCTCCCCTAGGAGTTGTATCACTCTCTTTCTCTTTCTCTTTCCCTCTCTCTTTGTCTTAGCTTTAAACTCAATTGGAGAGGGAGAGTTGGGAAAGGCGGGAAGGCAGCACGCAGGCGCTGTGGGATGCTCCCAAAAGCTTTCCTATTGGACGCTGGGGAGCGTTCCTGTGCAGGCTCCGTCGGTACTGACGATACCCATATGTGAAGACTAAATTCCTGCTGTTCCTGGAGATCAACTATGCTTTACTGAAATCAAAGTGCATCACATTTAGGGCTCTCCCTCGCTTCAACTCCCTAGTCACCCAGTAAAGAAATCAATCAGATTTGTCTGACAAGACCTGCCTCTGCTGAATCTATGCTGCTTCTGATCCTGCAATCTATTGGACCCCAGAAACCTCACTGTTCATTCGTTCTTTTAGTAGCCTTTCCAATAATTTACTAACCACAGAGGTCAGACTAACTGGCCTGTAGTTCTCAATGTCTTTATGTCCTCTTTTGTGTAAAGGGATCAGATATGCCTTTCTCCAGTCCTCTGGCACCACTCCCAACTCCAAAGAGGCTTTGAAAAGGTCAGACAGTGGAGATGCTAGAACGCCCCAAGTCCCCTCTGTATTCTTCAATGTATCCCATCCAGATCCATTGTTTTGCCTACTTTTAGTTTAGCTCATTCCTCACATACACAGTCTCCTAGAACATAAGAAATTAAGATATGCCATACTGTCCTATACCATGGTCCATCAAGCCCAGTATCCTGTGGCCAATCTAGGTCATACGTACCTAGCAGTTTCCCCAAAAGACACAGGTTCCACAAGCATTGATATCCTGGGTCCCTTTTTTTCCCCATTTTAAATTTTTTTATTATTAACAACTGCACTACGAGTTACATCATGCTTTGTACACAACATTAGGCGGGTTCCACCATACGCTAACATACATTGTACTCAACATTATACCCCCCCCATGTTGTACCCGGCATAACATCTTATTCCCTCCCCCTACTAGTACCCCCTTCCTAATCCTCTCCCCCTATGTGTTCCCTTCCTCCCCTTCCCCCCCCCTCCCCCCGGTAGTTGTTCATCAATCATACCATCATCTCCCACTCCACTTTCCACTGGTATGTGACTCACCCCTTCTGCTCCAGTTCACTCTAAGTCCTGACCATATGCCATACTTCCAATCTGACTTTCCTCAACTACACCCAACCTTCCTTCCGCACCCTCTCATCCTCCTTCCAGGCTTCCAACCACTTCCACACCCCCTTCCATTTTTCGGCAATCCTCGCCCCTTTCCCCGTCTCAGTTCTTTCAGTTTATACATCAAACTCACCTCAGCCACTCTTCGGACAAATCCAGTCGGTTGTGGTTCGCTCAGCGCCCTCCCCCTCCCCAGTGTTGAGCTATCTCACATCTGGCTGCTACAATATAGTGGTGCGGCATCCCCCTTCCCGTCTCGGAATATCTTCATCCAGTTGGTGCAGCAAACATGTCTCCGGTCTTCTCTGCAATCTACATCCTGTCATGCCATGTATCATCTCTATAATCTTTACCCAGTAGACCTGTATCCGTTCACACTTCCACCACATATGTAACCAATCCCCCCTCTTGTTACATCCCCTCCAACGTAGGTCATCTAATCCCTTTCCAGCTCTTTTCCTACGTACTGGCGTCCAGTACCATCTAAATAACACTTTCTAGGCATTCTCCTTTATTTGTGTAGCAATAGAGATATTGGCTACCGTCTGTATTATCTTATCCCACACCTCCACATTCCAACTCACCCCCAAGTCCTCCTCCCATTTCAACATATATCCCAATTTACTCTCCCCACTTTCCATTAAGCTTTTCTAAATTCTGGACAAAACCCCCTTGGAACCCAGAGGACCTGAGCACATGGCCTCAAACATCCTCTTTTTTTTTTTCCCATAGATCGGACCAAACTTTCGGTTGTCTTATGAAGTAACTAAGTTGTAGATATGCATAATAGTCACTGTCCTTTAACCCATATAGGTCCTTAATGCCCTCTAACTCATAGACCCCCTTCATATGTATTATTTGGTGGATATGCATCAGCCCCGCTTTGGCCCAACTGCGTAGGGTGTGTACCCCGGGCCCCTGTCCCCTATCAAAACAGGCCTCTAGGGTCATTCCCTGTGTATATTCTTTATCATAAACTAACATTTTTTTTATTTTTCTTCCAAACATTCAAACTTTGGATAACCATGGGATTTAAAATTTGAATATCAGAACCTTTACTCCCCCTCCATATTGTTCTTTCCAAGGCCTCTCCCCCTAGCATCTCTTTCTCCATTCGGACCCACTGTTTCTGTGTTCCTCTGAGCCACTCATAGATTGTTTTCAGTTGCGCTGCCTCATAGTATTTTCTAAAATTTGGGACTCCTAACCCCCTTCTCCCTTGGCTCTTTGTATTACAGTCTGCGCTACTTTCAGGCGCCTCTTTACCCATATGAATCGATTTACAAGTCTTTGTACCTGTTTCAATTTATTTTGCGATACCCTTATTGGGAGCGTCAGAAACAGTAACCGTGGCACTAACATCTTTACAGTCGTTATGTGTCCGAACCATGAAAGATATCCCCGCCCCCACCCATCTAGCCAGCTCTCGATCTGTCCAAATATCTTCAAATAATTTAATTTATATAAAGCGTCCAGCCTACTGCTGATATGGATGCAGAGATATCTAATGCTCTCCCTAGCCCATTTAAATGGGTATTTCTTTTGCAGTATGTCCTTCACATCCCCTGGCACAGCTAGGTTTAGAATTTCTGATTTTGCCCAATTTATTGTACATCCTGACATCTTGCCATATTCTTCCAACTCCCACAAGATTATTGGGATACTTACCCGAGGTCTCGCTACGCTTAATATGATATCATCAGCGAACATGGATATTTTATATGCACTCCGCCCCACTTTTATTCCCATTATATCAGCCCATTCTTTCACCCGCTGTGCAAATGGCTCCACGGATATTGCAAATAGCAGCGGCGAGAGGGGACACCCCTGTCTCGTTCCCCTCCCCTGCTCTAAAAAAAACAGAATGGGCCCTGTTCACCCTCACACAAGCTTTTGGTTGATGATACATTGCCCTCACCCAATTTGTGAACTCCTTCCCCAGCCCCATTCTCTCCAGTATCTGAAAGAGAAAAGGCCACGACACCTGGTCAAAAGCCTTTTCTGCAGCCAGTGACAGAAGTAATGCCTCCTCCCCGCGTTGTTCAGTGGACCAGATCATATTTAATATCTTTCTGATATTGTCCGCTACTTGTCTACCGGAGATAAATCCCGCTTGGTCTTGGTGAATCAGCTTCCCTATCATCTTATTTAAGCGCGTAGTGAGTATTTTAGCTAACAATTTAGCATCTAAGTTGAGCAGCGAAATGGACCTGTATGATGAACAGTCTTGCAGGTCTTTTACTTCTTTATGTATTACGGTAATTCCCGCCCACCCCATCGTACCCGCTAACTCCCCTCCCTCCCTCCCTCGGTAGATTAAATAACTTCACTAAGGGTTCCGTTAGTATTTCCCCGAAACTTTGATAAAATCTCGCTGTGAGCCCATCCAATCCCGGTGCCTTATCTAATTTTAACTGTTTAATTCCCCTCTGCACCTCCTCGCCTTGTATGGGCTTATTGAGTTCTTCTTGCTCCCCCTCGGCTAGCTTAGGTAATGTTATGGAGTCGAGATAACTTTGTACTCTCTCCCTCTGTGGATTTTCCCTTGCTTTGGTACAGTTCCTGGTAGTATTCCCGAAAGGCTTCTCTGATCTCCCCATCCTTAGTTACTAACTCCCCTCCCCTCTTTTGAACTCTCATTATGTGAGAGCGCAATTTCCTTTGTTTCAACTTCTGCGCTATATATCTCCCCGCTTTATGACCTCCCTCAAAAACCTCCTGCCTCAAAAGCTGCATCTGATGCCGTATCTTTTCTGCCTGGATCTCATTTAGCTGCGCTCTAAGAGCCAGCACCGGCCCTCTATAAGTTCCTGTCTGTCCCTGCCCATCCAAATCTTCCAGTTCCAACAATTGTTCTCTCAGAGCCCTCTCTTCCCTCTCTTTTCTTCTTTTTTCGTGCCCCCCATTTAATTATGGTGCCTCTCACCACTGCCTTGTACCCATCCCACACTCCTCCCCATGCCACCTCCCCATTATCATTCCACTTAAAATATTCCCTCGTTTCTCTCTGTGTCCTCTCTGACCCGCCCATCTTCTAATAAGGATTCATTAAGCCTCCAAAACTGCCTGCCTTTCCCCTCGCCCTCCATTATCAATCTGACCGCTACTGGTGCATGGTCAGACCACGTAATAGATTCCATTTCCACCCCCTTAATCCTACCCCCCACCTCCTTCGAGCCCCAAATAGCATCTGTTCTTGAATAGGAGCCATGTACTGGCGAGAAGTAAGAGAATTATCTCTTCCCTGGGTGTTGTAGTCTCCAAGCATCTACCAAACAATGCTGCAATACAAAGTTACGATACTATTCCTATCCGCCCTTTTGCCCTCTCTTGCCCCTGTAGCATCCCTCGCCGGATTCCATGTGAGATTGAAGTTGCCTCCACATATGAGTAGTCCCTCCCCCAATTTCTTCGTTCAATTTTGTCTAGAATTCACATTGTGCTTCTGTTGGTGCATATACATTCATTATACAGTACCATTCATTCCCCACCTTCAGACGTTTTGTCCCGCACAATAGATTGCAATTGCATCTTTAACCTGGCAGCAATCAATATAGCAACCCCTCCCTTTTTTCTTTTCTACAGTGTTAGATGCATGTATACATACTCCATATCCCCTGGGCTTAACCAGGTACTCTGTCGCTCTTGTCAGATGCGTTTCCTGTATCATCTCTATCTCTGCTTTCTGACGGGTGATTTCTGTATACAATTTCTGACGTTTGAATGGGGAATTAAGCCCCTTTACATTGAGTGAGACAATTTTTAACTCACCTTTTTTTGTTTCCTTTTTCCCCCCTATTTTCTTAGCCCTACCGTGTATGACCCTTTCCTCTCCCCCCCTTCCTTTCCCCCCTTCCTCCCCTCCCTTCTTCCCCTCCCTTCTTCCCCTCCCTTCCCCTTCCCCTTCCCCCCTCTCCTAAAGAGAGATTTGTCTTCCATTATGGTGACTACTGATCAGGCCTTACCTGTCCCTACCCCTCCATTCCCCATCCCCCCTGTTTCTCTATACCCCCCTCTAAGAACCCCCTCTAACCCTACCCGTTCCTCCTACTCCCTTACGCTTAAACCTTACTACCTCCTCTCCCCTTCCCCCCCCTAGTTACCGTGCTGAATCTGTTTCCCAATCTGTCCCTTCCACCCCCTGCCCATCCCCCCTTACCCCAATTATTGAACGACTAACATTTCCCCCCCCTGTTTCATTTCCACTTCAGTATCAATAAAGTACAGAGTCCTCTAGTTCAACGAGCTCCTTTCTCTGCCTCTTGCTCTCCTTGGTTCTCTCTGTTCCGTCTCGCCAATCTTCTGCCTGTCTCGGGTACTCTGTGCCAGTGCTGGTTATTCCTCTTTGAGGTGGATGGGGCTGTGGTTGGTATTGTCATACCTGCCGATGCTCTCTCCTCCTCCGGGGGAGTAGTTAGTCCCAGTTCTTTAAGTGCTTTCCAGGCTTCCTCTCGGGTCTGCACCCTTCTCGACTTCCCCTTTACTGTCATCAGTAGACCAAAGGGAAACAGCCATTTATATCTTATGTCTTCCCTTCTCAAATAGGCTGTCACCTCCTTAAGGTTTCTTCTGCACAGTAACGTTCCTATGGAAAGATATTGGAAGTGTTCCAGCTTTTGCTCGTCCCCGGTGAACTGTCTCACTTTCCTCGCCGCACTCAAAAGCCTTTATTTAGTTTTGAATGTGCTGAGGCACACTACTATATCTCGTGTTTTGTTGTCTGTTGCGGGACCCAAGCCTCGGTGTGCTCGCTCTATTTGCAGGGGCCCTACTGTACCACCATCCTCCGGGTCTGCAGTTGCTAGTAGTGACCTGAGTATTTTAACAATCACTTCTTCGCAGTTTTTATATTTAGGTTCCTCTGGGAGACCCCGTACTCTTACATTACATCTCCTGGATCGGTCCTCCAGATCCACTACTTTCATCTGCTGCTCATCTTGAGCACGCCATAAGTCCTCCCAGCCTTTTTGCAATTCCTCTATTTCTTCCCCTTGCTGCTCCATCAGGGTCTCCGTTTCTTCCACTCGATTTCCCAGGCCCACAATGTCTTGGCGCAAGGATTATATGGTCTCTTTTAGTTCATTTTTCACCCCACCTATTTCCATCTTAATTTCTTCTTTCATCTCAGTTATCCATGCCTTTGGCATCGCTGCTACTCCTGGGCTGCAACCCCTCTCCATCTCCTCCTCCGGGGCATTTGACTCAACAGGCTGTAATCCGGCCTCCCTCTCCCCCTCTTTTCCTCCTTTGGATGTTGCATATGGAGAGCGGAAGTCAGCCAGCTTCTTCCTTGCTGCCAGTCTGCCTTTATTTTTATCCATACTATCTCTAGGATGTAGTAAAAGCTGTTAGTGTAGCTGGGTTTAAAAAAGGTTTGGACAAGTTCCTGGAGGAAAGGTCCATAAACCATTATTAAAAAGGGACCCAGGATATCAATGCTTGACCCATAACAAGCATTGTGGAACCTGTGTCTTTTGGGGATACTGCTAGGTACGTATGACCTAGATTGGCCACTGTTGGAAACAGGATACTGGGCTTGATGGACCTTGGTCTGACCCAGTATGGCATATCTTATGTTCTCTTGTTGCCCCCAAGCTGTCGTGGTAGGTCTGCTGAGCTGTTCCTGAAGTGGCTCTCACAGCTGTGACCTCTTGCACTGTGTTTCTCTGCCTCCCTCTTGGGATGCTGTCTTGGCTAGGCAATACGACTAAGACAGAGGGGCAAGACCACACAGGCCCCCCTTCTCCTGTAGTCTGTGAGGCTGCTGCAGACTCCGCTCCCTTTGTTTTCTATGACCCGATGTCAGCTCCCTCTCTGCTCTCCCGCTGTTAGCCATCATCCGCTGCTATCCTGCACGGGCTGTGCCTGCCGCGGTCCGTCTCCCCATACTCTCTTAAAGGCGCTTTATCCCCAGCCGACTCACACTGGGCCTCATTAGCTCTCTCCACTGCTGCTGATGTCCCACCGCAGCTGCTCACCGCCTCCTCGCTGCCCCTCTGTTCGATTTCTCCTCTTCGGATGTGAGTCGTGCTCCTTTGCTCACCCTCCTGCTCTGCCAGACGCTGCCTCTGCCGCTTTCCCTGCACACTTTGTCCCGCTCGGTGACTCACCGCGCTCCCGATCTTGGCTCCGGCCCTCCACGTGGTCTTCCGATCTGGCGGCTCACACTTAGTCTCCTCTTTGAGCAGCACACGTGCAGGGGCTTTTCGCTCTTTTCGCACCACTCCTTGTCGGGTTGGCACACTATTGCCTCCCCTCCGATGCCCCTCCCTATATGCTCATTTAGGGGTAGGTTTTCCCCCTTATTCCAGATTTAGGTGATGGAGCTCAAACTACACCGCCATAAGTCTCGATGACGTCACCGGAAGTCCCCCCTGGGTCCCTTTTTTAATAATGGTTTATAGATCTTTAATCCAGGAACTTGTCCAAACCTTTTTTAAACCCAGCTAAACTAACAGCCTTCACTACATCCTCCGGTAACAAGTTCCAGAGTTTGATTACACGTTGAGTAAAAAAATATTTTCTCTTATTAGTCTTAAATAGTTTACCCTGTAGCTTCATTGCATGTCCCCCTAATCTTTCTATATTCTGATAACGTAAACAATCGATCTACGTTTACCCGTTCCACTCCGTTCATTAATTTATAGACTTCTATCATATCTCCCCTCAGCCATCTCTTTTTTCCAGTTTAAAAAGCCCTAGCCTTTTTAGCCCTTCTTCCTAGGGGTATCCTTCCATCCCCTTTACCATTTTGGTGGCTCTTCTCTGAACCTTTTCTAATAACGCTATATCCTTTTTAAGATACGGCGACCAGAATTGCACACAATATTCAAGGTGCGGTCGCACCATGGAACGATACAGAGGCATTATAATATCTTTTGTTTTATTTTCCATTTCTTTCCTTATGATACCTAGCATTCTATTTGCTCTCTTGGCTGCCGCTGCACACTGGGCGGAGGGTTTTAACATATTATCCACAATGACGCCTAAATCTTTTTCCTGGGTGGTTGTTCCTAATGTGGAACCTTGCATTGTGTAACCATAGTTTGGGTTGTTCTTCCCTAGGTGCATAACTTTGCACTTGTCCACATTAAATTTCATCTGCCATTTTGATGCCCAGTCTTCCAATTTATCAAGATCCTCTTGCAATTTTCCACAATCCTCATGGGTTTTAACAACTTTAAAGAGTTTTGTCATCTGCAAATTTGATAACCTCACTCGTTATTCCCTTTTCCAGGTCATTTATGAATATGTCAAAGCAGTGGACCCAGCACAGATCCCTGGGGTACTCCACTATTCACCTTTCTCCATTGGGAAAATTGGCCATTTAGTCCTACCTTCTGCTTTCTATCTTTTAACCAGTTCCTGATCCACAATAGTACACTGCCTCCTATCCCATGACTCTTTAGTTTTGCCAAAAGTCTCTGATGAGGGACCTTGTCAAAGGCTTTCTGAAAGTCCAGATACACTATATCAACCAACTCACCTTTGTCTACCTGTTTGTTTACACCTTCAAGAAAACATAACAGATTAATAAGACAAGATCTTCCTTGTCTAAAGCCATGTTGGCTGTCTCCCATTAAGCTATGACTATCTACATGTTCAGCAATTTTGTTCTTTATGATGGTTTCTACCATTTTTCCCGGTACTGATGTCGGGCACACCAGTCTCTAGTTTCCCGGATCACCCCTGGAACCCTTTTTAAAAATTGGCGTTACGTTGGCCTTCCTCCAATCTTCAGGTATTGCAGATGATTTTAATGATAGTTTACAGATTACTAATAGCAGTTCTGCAATCTCATATTTCAGTTCTTTCCACACCCTTGGATATATATCATCCGGTCCAGGTGATTTGCAACTCTTCAGTTTATCAAATAGTTGTAGTACATCTTCCCGATTGTATCGATATTTCCTTCAATTTTTCCGCACCTTTAAATACCACTTCAGTCATGGGTAACATCCCTACATCTTCCTCAGTAAAGACTGAAGCAAAGAATTCATTCAGTCTCTCCGCTATCGTCTTGTCGCCTCTTAGTGCCCCTTTAACCCCTCTATCATCTAATGGACCAACTGACTCTCTCACAGGTCTTTTGCTATGAATGTACTTGAAAAAGTCTTTATTACACGTTTTTGCTTCCACAGCAAGCTTCTTCTCAAATTCTCCCTTTGCCTGCCTTATCAATGCCTTGCATTTAACTTGCCAGTGCTTGTGCCGTTTCCAGTTTTCGTCGTTTGGCTCTTTTTTCCATTTCTTGAAAGATGCTTTTTTGGCAACAGCCTCTCTTACCTCACCTTTAAAACATGCTGGCTGTTTTTTGGACTTCCTTCCACTTTTCTTAAAGCGTGGAATAGAGCTATTCTGGGCTTCCAAGATAGTATTTTTCACCACCACCCAAGCTTGATGTACATATTTAACCTTTGCAATTGTTTCTTTTAGGTTTTTCTTAACTATTTTCCTCATTTTATCATAGTCTTCCTTTCGAAAGTTAAAAGGTAGTACTGTGGATTTCCTTACCATCCCTCCTCCACTAATTAAATCAAATGCGATCATGCGATCATTATTGCCAAGTGGCCCCACACCCTTATCTCTTGCACCAGATCTGGTGTTCCAGTAAGAACTAGGTCAAATATGGCTTCCCCTCTGGTCGCTTCATGAACCATCTGCTCCAAGAAGCAGTCATTTATTTCATCTAGGAACTTTATCTCCCTAGCATGTCCTGCTGTGACACTGACCCAGTTGATACTGGGGTAATTGAAATCACCCATTATTATTACTGTACTGTATCTTTTGTTAGCTTCCTTTGATTTTTTTGAGCATTTCATCGTCCATTTGTTTATTCTGGCCAGGCGGTTGATAGTACACCCCCACTGCCATCGCCTTCCCTTTTTTACAAGGAATTTCAATCCATAAAGATTCTACAGCAAATTTTGTTTCCTGCAAAACTTTGATCCTTTCTGACTCAATGCCCTCTGCAACATAGAGCGCAACCCCTCCACCAATTTGATCACCTCTATCATTACGATATAGTTTGTACCCAGGTATCAGTGTCCCACTGGTTGTCCTCCTTCCACCATGTCTCTGAGATTCCAATCATATCCAACCTCTCATTTAGTGCTATATATTCTAACTCTCCCATCTTATTTTTTAGACTTCTAGCATTTGCATACAAGCATTTTAGAGACTGTATTTTTTCATATTAATTTGGCTCTTGGTAGGCATGTGTAATTTGTAATCTTTAAGCTCTGTCTGCTCCATACTCAAGGGCATTTGGGCCACTTTACTCTTTTTTGTAACCTCTCTGCTTTTGGTAGTATCCTTCAAGGATACATTCTTCCGAACCATGCGCTCTTGTGCGACTGTCGGCTTTCCCCTATCATCTAGTTTAAAAGCAGCTCTATCTCCTTTTTAAAGGTTAATGCCAGCAGCCTGTTTCCATCCTGGTTAAGGTGAAGCTTATCTCTTTGGAGGACCCCATCCTTTCCCCAGAATGTTCCCCAGTTCCTAACAAATCCAAAACACTCATCCTTGTACCATCGTTTCATCCATGCATTGAGACTCCGGAGCTCTTCCTGCCTTTTGGGTCCTGCGTGTGGAACGGGAAACATTTCAGAAAATGCTACCCTGGAAGTTCTTGATTTCAACTTCCTACCTAAAAGCCTAAATTTAGCCTCCAGAACCTCCCTACCACATTTTCCTACGTCATTGGTACCGACATGTACCAAGACAGCAGACTCCTCCCCAGCACTATCTGAGACCTTATCTAGGTGGCGCGTGAGGTCTGCTACCTTTGCACCAGGCAGGCATCTTACCAGGCGATCCTCACGTCCACCAGCCACCCAGCTATCTACATGCCTAATGATCGAATCACCAACTATAACGGCTGTCCTAACCGTTCCCTCATGGGCACATGGCCCTGGAGAAACCTGCTCGGTGCGAGAGTGTTTTCCATCACCTGGAGGACAGGTCCTAGTTATGGGATCACTTCCTGCCACACCAGGGTGATGCTATCCTGTCACGTGACCTCTCTCCTCCATGGCAACATGGTTCGAGATCCCCATCACTTCTTTTCCTATTTGTGGGTGTTTTTCTGAGGTCCTGCTCCTGGCCCTTAATCTGTGAACAGAGAACAGAAATATTTGTTAAGCAATTCTGCTTTATCCTCATCTGTTTCTTCATATTCCTCCCCTTTACCTTTGAGTCTGACAATACCCTTTTGCCCTTCCTCCTTTCACTAACATATCTGAAAATTTTCTTAGCCAAATCCAATAAAAATGCATGGATATTTTGTCGACTTTTTGTAACTTTGCTTTCCTGACTACTTTTTTGCAAATATAGATGCCTGTCGTCCTCTCTCTGTGATTTCTTGGATTTCATGACGGCCTCCCTCTTTTTCTTCACCTTTTCAGCTACTTCTTTTGAGAACCATAGTGGCCTCCTTTTACGTTTGTTGCCCTTAAAATATCCCCTTTCAATTCTGATAACTGTTTTTCTACATTCCCCTGCTGTTCTCATCCCGCTAATGACTCTTTGAGGTATTGTCCCATCTTTAGGAAAACTAACTTTGCAAAGTCTAAGACCCTCGCTTTTGAATGGATTTTATCAGCCCTAGTCCTAATACTGAACCATACCATCTGATGATCACTGTATGTGAGATGATCTCCCACTGTAATATCAGAAACACTTTCCCCCATTGGTAAGCACTAAGTCCATTATGGCTCCATCATGTGAGTTCTGTTGTCCGAATAGTTCTTCCTGTAGAAAATCCAGGATCTCCTTACTTCTAGATGACACCACAGCCGGGATGTGCCAATCCACATTCAACACATTGAAATCACTTATCAGTAGCACTTCTCCTTTCATGGAAATACTATGTATGTCTTCTATTAAATCTTTGTCCAATTCTAATCCCTGTGAGGAGGATCTGTATGTAACTCCAATGCAAATAGATTTCCCTTTCCCTCTTTCTGGTTTAACCCACAGTGCCTCCTCTCTTCTTTTTAAGCCTTGCAGTTCTATAGCTTTAATATTTTTTTTATTTTTTTAAATATTTTTAATAATATTTTTATAGTGCCACTCCACCTCCCCTTCTTCCTACCTGTCCTTCCAGAATAAGGTATAGCATGGTATAATTACATCCCAGTCATGGTTCTCCGTGAGCCATGTCTCTATAACTGCCAATAAATCCAAATCAGCCTCTTCCATTTAAGCCTCAACATCTGGGATCTTATTTTCTATGCAACGGTCATTTATACACACCGCTTTCAATATGTTGCCCCTTTTACCCCTTTCTATAGAGGTATTTAATGTTTCACTTACCTGGGGCCTTTCTTCACCCATCCCCAACTAATCTAGTTTAAAGCCCTCTTCAATAGGTTAGTCAGTCTGCTGCTGAAGACACTTTGACCCTTCTTGGACAGATGGACACCAACTGTGCTCTGCAGCCCTTGGAAAACCATGCCATGGTCAGGGCATCCAAAACACGCTCTGACACCATCCACGGAGCCATGTATTCATCTCCAGGGTGTAAGCTTCTCTGGGAACAAGCAGGAAGTCAGTCTTTACATATGGGTGACATCGGCACCAATTGAGACCTCGTGGAAGCATCCCCCCAGCTTTCAAAGAAAGCCTTTGGGAGATGCTCCCGCGCATGCCATCTTGCTCAGTCTCCTTTTTTCCGCGGAGCCCTTCAGGCATTTGTATGACTTGTCTCCAGAAAAAGTTAATTTTTCTCTCAGAGTTTCATACTATCCTCTGGAATCGCACCAGTACTCTTCCCACCACCCGACCTCGCTACCTTGGCGTCTAGTTTGGGTCTTTTTTTTTTGTAGTTTTCGGGTTTTTTCCAATATTCTGACGTCTTTTTTTTTTTTCCCAACTGGCAGCCCGGCGAGTCTCTGACCTCGTGTGGGTACTTTTTTTCTTGTTGTTTACCAGTGGCTTTAAGAAGTTTGATCGGTGCTTGAAAATTATGACCTTAACTGGCACACACGACTGCTGTCTTCGCTGCCTCGGGCCAGACCACGACCTGGCAGCATGCGATCTTTGCAAGAGCATGTCCAGCAAGGCTCTCAAGGGCCACCAGCAGCAGCATAATAAGTTGGGTTTTTTTCCCCCCTAAGTCCCCGGTTCCTCTGAAGGCCAAGGCCTTGTCTGAAGCCTAGGGCCTCATCTGAAGCCTTGACATCTTGGGTGGACTCTTCCGAGCCTGAATCCTAGCCCCAACCCAGCCAGGGGGGAGTTTTTGATTCCTTGAGCATAGCCTCTCTACCCCAATGAGATCAGCAGCCCACAGGGGAACATCGGACCCACTATGCCCAGAGGTGGTTGACCATCACCACCGACTCCTGGGCACTTCGGGTGGTAAGGGAGGGTTATCTCCTCCACCTGACTCAGACACCTCTCCCTTATTTTCCGGGAGAGTCCCTCAGGTTTCCCTTCAACCGGGACCTTCTACTGAAAGAGTTGGCAGGTCTTCTTGAAGACAAAGCGGTGGAACCAGTGCCCCACCATTTCAAGGGCAAGGGGTTCTACTCCAGGTACTTTCTCCTGCCAGAAAGAACAGGGAGTCTAGGCCCCTCCTTGACCTGCGTGACCTCAACAAATTCCTGGTGAGGGAGAAGTTCAAGATGCTCTCCCTTGAAACATTGTTGCTCTACCTACAGCAGGGAGATTGGCTATGCTCCTTAGACGTGAAGGATGCCTATACCCACATCCTCATTCACCCCAACCACAGGCAGTATCTGCGGTTCATAGTGGGGGCGGGCACTATCAGTACAGGGTGCTCTCTTTTGGTTTGGCTTCTACCCCAAGGGTCTTCATGGCTGCCTTCCTCCTCTTCCTCCAGGGGATCTTTTTCTTTCCCTACCTGGATGACTGGCTCATAAAGGGAGACACAGCCTCAGAGGTGCAGCAGGCACCGCACGCACCATCCAGGTTCTGCAGCACTTGGGCTTTATCAAAAACTGCCCCATCTCACCTCCTCCCAACACAATGTCTAGAGTTCATCGGGGCAAAACTGGACCCCAGTCAAAGGTCCTCTTGCCCAGTGACCGAGCCGACCGCCTCTGGCATGGGATATACAGTACCGTCCCCCTGTGCCTGCTTGGCTCCTTCTGCGCCTTCTTGGGCACATGGTCTCCATGGTCCACGTCACCCTAGTCACTCGCCTCCACATGAGGGCAGCTCAGTGGTGTGTCTGAGACCAGTGGACTCAGGCCACGGGGCACGTCCGAGACAGTCTCCATAACCTGTCAACTGACGGACACTCTGGTCTGGTGGAATTCCCCCCAGTATCTCAAGGCGGGCATGCCTTTTCAGGCCCCAAGCCCCTCAAAGGTCCTTACCACTAATGCCTTTCTGCTCGGCTGGGGAGCCCACTGCGAGAAGCTCTGCACCCAGGGCAGCTGGTCACCAGACGAGAGTACCTCCTGGAGCTGCAGGTGATATACTTAGCCTTGCGAGCATTTTGCCACCACTTGCGTCACCAGCCTGTGTTGGTCCAGATGGACAACCAGATGGTGATGTTCATTGGGAACAAACAGGGGGGCACAGGGTCTCATTCCCTCTGCCAGGAGGCAGTGGTCTTCTGCTCATACACAATCCAACAGGGTATTCTCCTGCAGGCAGTATACCTACCAGGCCAGAACAACCTGCTGGCCAACAGGCTAAGCAGAGTCCTCCAATCACACGAATGGCAGCTGGACCCCAGTGTGGCCGACCGGCTCTTCCAGGTCTGGGGGAGACCCGTGATGGACCTGTTCGCCAGTCAAGACAACTTCCAGTTTCCCCGCTTCTGTTTCTGGCAGGCCCATCCTTCCAGGATGGCAGTGGACATGTTCCTCATCTCATGGTCAGAGGGCCCCATGAACGCCTCCCCCCCCCATGCCACTGATAGCCAAAACCTTTTTCAGGGCCTCGCTTATCTTGATAGCCCCTTGGTGGCCCAGGCAACCATGGTTCCTGCTGCTCCTCCGATTAACGGTGGAGACCCTTGTCCCATTTGGGAACTCTCCGGGACTCCTGTCTCAGGAAGGGGGCTGTCTTCTGCACCCCAGCCTGGAGTCCCTGTCAGCATGGCTGCTGAAAGGGTGACCCTAGCCCTTTCAACCTCTTGGGTGAAGTAGAGGAGATCTTGCTGGCCTCTTGCAAGGCTTCTACTAGAAAGGCTTATGCCCTCAAATGGTGCAGGTTTTCGTCCTGGTGTGTCGAGCATGGGACTGACCCGTTCTCCTGCCTGGTGGGTTTGGTGTTACAGTACCCTCTGCACCTCTTGCAATCTGGGCTTAAGTCTAACTCCATCCGGGTGCACCTTAGTACCCTAGCAGCGCACCACCACCCAAAATCTGCAATAGAGTCTACACCCAGGAAGGTGTAGATAACATGAGAAGGGATCTAGCTAAGCTTGAAGAATGGTCTAGAATTTGGCAGCTGGGATTTAATGTTAAAAAATTCAAGGTCATGCATTTGGGCTGTAGCAATCCAAGGGAGCAATATTAGTATTAGGGGGTGAAGTACTTTTGTCCACTAAAGAAGAACGGGACCTAGGCGTGGTTGTGTCTGATGATCTTAAAGTAGCTAAACAGGTAGAAAAGGCAACAGCAAAAGCTAGAAGGATGCTTGGATGCAAATGGAGAGGAATGGTTAGCAGAAAAAAGGAGGTGATAGTGCCTCTGTATAAGTCTTTGGTGCAAACTCATTTGGAGTATAGTGTGCAATTCTGGAGACTACACCTTCAAAAGGATATAAACAGGATGGAGTCAGTACAGAGGGTGGCTACTAAAATGGTTAGTGGTCTTCATTATAAAGCATTTGAAGACAGACATAATATGTACACCTTAGAGGAAAGGCGGGATAGAGGTGATATGATTGAGATGTTTAAATACCTCAGTGGCATAAATGCACAGGGGGGAGAGCCTCTTTCGATTGAAAGCAAGTTCTGCTATGAGGGGACATGAGATGAGGGTGAAAGGGGATAGATTCAGGAGTGATATGCGGAAATATTTCTTTATGGAAAGAGTTGTGGATCCATGGCATAGTCTCCCAGTGGAGGTGGTAGAAATGAGGGCAGTATCTGAATTCAAAAAAGCATGGGACAAACACAGAGGATCTCTAAAGGAAAAAAAGGGACTGTTGTAGTTGTTGATATGGAAGGGCAGACTAGATAGGCCATTTGGTCTTTTTCTATCATTTTCTATGTTTCTAAGCCCCTCTCAGTCCAGCTGCTGGTGACCCACTTTCTTAGGGGTCTGCTTTTATCGAAGCCCCCAGTTCATCCTCCGTCAACCGAATGGAACCTTAACACTTTATTGGGGCAACTCACTCACCCACCCTTTGAGTCTCTGGCTACTTGTCACCTACGATACCTTTCATGGAAAGAGGCGTTCCTGGTTGCACTCACCTCCGCTCACAGAGTTAGCGAGCTTCAGGCCTTAGTGGCGGAGGCACTTTATACGTGGTTCTACAGGAAGAGTGGTGCATCGCATGCACCCTAAATTTTTCTGAAGATGGTATCGTCCTTCTGTCTCATCCAGGAGGTGGTGCTTCCTACCTTCTTTCCTAGACCTCACTCCAGTAAGGCGGAGACAGTCCTTCACACTTTGGACTGTTCTTCTTTATCCAACGCACTCAGGGCCACAGCAAAGCCACTCAGCTTTTCATCTCCTACGACCCCAGTAGTCTGGGGGAGTTGGTGACCAAGCGTATGTTGTCCACTTGGGTGGCAGACTGTATCGCCCTCGCCTATGAACAGGTGGGGATCCCACTGGAAGGCCGTGTTATGGCACACTGTGTCAGGCTATGGCAGCTTTGGTAGCAAACATGTGCTGTGTCCCGATGGTGGACATCTGGTGTTCAGAACATACCTTTGCAGCTCATTACTGCCTGGAAAGGGAGTTCTCATGGGAGAGTGCCTTCGATCAGGCTGTGCTCCGTAATCTTTTCGGGGTTTAGGCAGTTTCTACCCTCCGACCCTTCTGTGTTCAGGTTACCGGAATGCTAATTTTCATCAGACACAGGGGTCCTACTGTGGTCTGTGGGCACAGACTAAATTGCTGCTGCTTGCTGCTCCCTGTGAGGGAGCCCATGTTTTTTCACTATTGACTTTCAGTAGCCTGTAATTGGGGAGTCCCATATGTGAGGACTGACTTCCTGCTTGTTTCCGGAGAAAGCATAGTTACTCACCTGTAACAGGTTTTCTTCGGGGACACCAGGAAACAGTCCTCACAACCCTCCCTCCTCCCCTCGGAGTTGCTCCTTTACCATCTTTTATTTTGCCGTCTTTTAGCTATGTTATCTGACTGAGCAAGATGGCACCCTTGGGCGGGAATGGGACCATGCTTGCGTGGTAGCATCTCCCAAAGGCTTTCTTTGAAAGCTGGGGGGATGCTTCCGTGAGGGCTCAGTTGGTGCTGACGTCACCCATATGTGAGGACCGATTCCTGCTGTCCCCGGAGAGCACCTGTTACAGGTAAGTAACTACGCTTTCTCTGCCTCGGCTGTTACCCTCAACCAGGAGGATTGAAGAGAACACTACTTTCGCACCTATGTGCTTCACCCTCTGTCCCAGAGCTATGAAGTCACGTTTGATATGCTCAAAGGGAGACCTAGCAGTATCATTTATGCTGACATTGCTAATCAACATTGGATAATAGTCAGTAGGCTTGATGAGTCTTGGTAAACTCTCCATAACATCTCGTATTTTGGCACTTGGCAGAGAGCACACCTCTCTGGACATCAAGCCTGCTCGGCAGATGAGTGCTTCAGTACCCCTCAGAAGAGAGTCACTACTCTTCCTTGTGGGGACTGATTCTGCAACTTTGGGGTGCTCGAGCTATGTTTTTTTCTTCCCTTTCCTCGTATGCTTCCACGTCCAGGGCTGAATATTGATTCTTCAGTTCAAGGGCTGGAGGAGTTGGAGTGTTTTTGATACTGCAGGCTCTGGTGATTCTTGTCGAACCTTCTTCATTCTGTTTTCTCCCATCTTCACCTCTGTTGGAGAGGTCGGATGTTTCATGAAGCATCTCATCGATGTACTTTTTGTTCTCTCGAATGCTTCTCAGCCCCACCACCTGTTTCCTGAGATCCTCAGCATATAGGCATCCTGCACATGGAACCTGTCGTTCAGCTGGCATTGGGATCTCTGGACAGAGGCAGAAGCTGTTTGGGGGCAGCAGCTTTAGCAATATGATTTTTCCCAGCCATTGTTTAGTTTATGTAGCTTTGGTACCTGTTGAAGTAAAAGAGAGAGACCTACCAAAGTCCCTACCTGTTTCTCAGCTGTCCTTTAAGAGAAAAAGCAGTTAGCCTCTTAAGTGTGTTCTAACAGCACTGTTCCATGTCTCTGTGTGTAGCTAATTGGGGAGTTGCCCTATAAAGCAAGAATGCTGACATAGGGTGTTGGGGTGGGTAGGGAGGGATCTTAACACCTGATGAGGTCAGTGACTTCAAAGAGTTAGCTGTGAATGGGTAGCTGGAACAAAGACAATGAACTCTGACAGCTTGGCCCAACACCACATTCCTTCTTTGCAGTATAGCAGAAAAGACTTAGCTTTTAAAAATAAACATCAAAACCCCTTTGAGAGCTTTCAGACAGAATATTACCTTCCTTGCAATAAAGTCAGTCAGGAATAGCAGAATCTGAAAGGCCCTGTAGAAACTTATACAGCAGTGCCTAGCTGCTTAGTCGGCTAATCTAGAGCCACTAATACCTAATGAGATCAGTGGCTTCAAAAGGTTAGCTGTGAATGGGTAGTTAACTCTTTGAAGCCACCTCGTGATCTTTGTTAACTTTAATTTTATGCATACACTATTATAAACTGCTTAGATTTTGTTTGATAAGCAGTCTACAAATTAATAGATGTGCTCTGCAGTGAAATTAGTTCCTTTATTGGAACAAAAGGGTATGTGTTAAACATGATCTCCTCTCTTACTCCTTGCATTTCTTCTCTCCCGTTTACTCCATACTTGGATCCCTTCCACCTTTATTCTTATCATCCTCTTCTCCCCCAAACTGCCTCACTCTCATCTATCGCTCCCACCCCCTGCTGCATCAGAGAGCAGAGAAGTTTGGATAGCAACTTTTATCAGCCTTGGCTGGAGATGAGGAGACAAGGCGGTTCGTGACTTTCTTGGGGTCCTGGCACCATGATGCTACATGTGCCTGTCTATCATATACATAATGATGTTTCGCAGAATAGAAAAGTGTGTGTGTGTATTTTTTCTTAAATATGGAGTAAAAACAAATTTTCATGCTTATGTGCACAGAATAGTCTGCCTACATGCACTGCTTAAGTTCACAGGATGTGAATTGAGGTCATTTATGCCTATATGAAATAGATTTTGATTTCTATAAACATTTTAGAGTTCCTGATTTTTTTTTTCATGTTTTCAAATTTATAGAATGGTTTAGCTAGTTGTGCTGCAGTTTGTGATTTTTATGATATTTTGCTCTTCATACTCGAGATGGCAGAATATATTCTGACAGAAATAGTGGTAGTTTCCTGTTTACCATTGCTGTATATGGAATGTGCTACTGAGGAGTCTTTTCTTAATGTTGTGGAAATCCCATGCTTCCTGATTGGTCCAGGAATAGCCTCTCATTAGCAGCCCTATTCCTCCCTCTTCAGACACTCCACAAATGATGGAAATATATAATACTGAGCAACAGATCACAATGCATACAGAGAGAATCTAATAAAAGAAGACTAAAAGATCTTGGGTGCCAGGTAATTTATCTTTCTACCTCCAGATAGGATCTCGTTCGTGTATCATCTTAACATAACATAACATGGTTTGTGAAGACAGATAAAGACCAGTGTGGTCCATCTAGCCTGCCCAGTAAGGTGGCTAGAGTGGTTGTACCTGCCGCTCTGTGCAGGTCAACCCCTCTATTTATTGAAGTTTGTTTGCTTTGATTTCATCCTCTTGCTATAAAGGGATCCACTGTGTCTGTGCTGTGTATGCCATTTTGAATTCTGTCACTATACTTTCCCCCTTCACCTCCATCAGGAGGGCATTCCAAGCATCCACCACCCTTTCAGTGAAAAACTATTTCCTGATGTTGCTTTTAAGTTTACCACCTTGCGGCTTCATCATATGCTCTAGTTTTACAGCTTCCCCTTTTTTGAAAAAGGTTTAAAGTTTGTTCCTTATCGTCCTTCCAGTCCAGTCCCACACCTCTTCTCTAGCAGCTTGGAGACTGACCATGTCATCTTTTGATGACACCAGTATTAATACAGCAGGGACCGCCCAGAAGCTCCACTATACTCGGTCTCCAAGCAGCAGGAGGAGGTAGTGCACTAGCCAGTGTGCTGGACTCACTGAAGGGACAACTAAGGAGGTTTAGGTAGTTTGGGGTTAATTTATCCTTCACCCTTTCTGGTTTGCTTTGGAGCTTAAGTTCCTTTTTTTTTTTCCAATTTAACAATTTATATTTGTTAACTTTCAACACAACTTACAATCTATGACTCTGTTATTCCTTCTACACCATTTCCATATCTCATTGTATTACATTATTATATCATAGCTACACATCACTCTATAAACCTTTTCCACTTCTTTAGGCAATAATACTAATATATTTAAGATTACTAATAATAGTTATGACAATAGAAATACCATTACAATAAAAATGAGAGTAGAGACAATAGTAATAAGATTCTACTCGATTCTGTCCCCCTGGTTATGTGGCTAATTCCATCATAGATTTCTTTATATCTCCTCCTTCCATTCCTAAACTTATCCACCCAGAACTGTTCCCTCTCCCTCCCTCTTTATATCTCATTCTCATAGTACTAGTATCAAGCCTCCACTTAATCCTGAATTAACAACCAACAACTTATAGCTGCATGGAGGAGCAGCCTCATCAAGTTCTGTTTTCCCCTTATATCCCTTGTAGCCAGCAGTTAATTTGTTTAATTGTGTTATCTCCCCCTGCTTTAATTCCCCCTCCCCCTCCCCGACACCCCCTCCTCCAAGCGTCCTATTTCTTCATCCATTCTCTCCACCCTCTCTCCTGCCATTCTTCATAGGCTTGCCAAACCTCTACGTGCTTTGCTCTTTTATTGCATCCATAAGCCCCCACTGCGCTCATATGCCATAGGAACTCCAGCCTCCCAATAACCTCCTTCATGGCAGGTACCTCTGTATCTTTCCACCTTTGCATTATTGCCATTCGACCAGCTACCACACAATGGCTCAGGAAGGTATCTAACCTTATATTTCCCCCCCATCTCTCCCTCAATTAGAACTATTTTTGTTACCTTCACCCGTATCTGTACCCCTGTTACCTCACCTCACCATAAACCCTCCCCAACTCTTCCCATAGGCTCTGAATTCTTGGGCATCCCCAAATCATGTGTAACAAATCCCCTTTTTCCCCACAGCCCCTCCAACAATTTGCATTCCTGTCCTTGTTGATAGCTTGTATCCTAACAGGTGTCCACACCATCCTAAGTCTAATTTTTAGGCAATTCTCCACCATGGCCGTTCCCCATGCCAGTTTTCTTTCTTCCTCATAAATTCCCCTCCATCTTTCTTCCTCCCATTGACCTCCTATGTCTTTTTCCCATTGTTCCTGCCATTGGGCTTTCCCCTCCTGTTTGGCATTGAGCATCCTATACAGCTTTGAAACAAACCCTTTTACTGTTTCTTTCTTTTCCATTAGTTCCTCAAGTTCTGTAGGCCAGCTTTGTAACTACTTTTTTACCCTCTCTTGTTGCATAAAGTACCATAATTGCATATAAGCGTAGTACTTACTCTTTTACCCCATACGTATCTTGGAGGTCAGTATAAGCTCTCATCTTCCCTTTCTTATCAATCACTTGACCAACCCTTACCAGTCCCCTAGCCGCCCACTCTTTTTAAATACCCCTCCCAACCTCCCAGGAACAAAGTCCCCCATATTTTGCAAATGAGTCTCCCGGGATATTTGTCTCCCCTGCATCAAATATTTCCCCTACTTCCCCCAAATTTGTAACGTTAACTCCCTTTGAGGGTTCCTCATCTTTCTCCCCATCCCTTTCCCGAGACTCCCCCACACCATTGCCTCCAAATTCTCTTCTCGCTCTTTCTCCATCAGTACCCATTGCGGAGTCTCTTCTCTTTCCCTCCTTACAAACAAAGTTCTCAGCTGTGCTGCCTCATAGTAATTTGCTAGATTCGGAACTCCCAACCCCCCATCTTCCCTTGCCGTAAACATTGTAGTTCTTCCCACTCTTGGAACTTTCCCAGCCCAGATAAACCTCATTATCATAGCCTGTAACTGCTTAAGACATTTCCTTGAAACTTTACATGGCAAGGCCATAAAGACAAACAGTATCCTTGGCAGGACATGTTGCTTTCCTCCCCCCAACCAAGACAGATTTATCCCTTGCCATCTACCTAAATTGTGCCTTATCGTCCCCATCAATGGCCTATAGTTCCATTCATACAGTTTATCTACAGAGTTTCCAATCTGTATTCCTAGGTATCTAAAGCTACTATGCACCCACTTAAATGCAAACCCTACCCGCAATCTTTTTTCCAAGTCATCCGTCAGATTGAACCCCAAAATTTCTGTCTTACTCATGTTAATTTTATAGCCAGCCACTTCACTATATTCCTTTTATTGCCTTCATTAAATTGGGTAGACTAACAAATGGCTGACTTGGAGTAAAAGATCACATCATCCGCAAATAGGGCCACCTTACTTAGTAGTTCTCGCACCTCCACCCCCCCGAATGTCTGTCTGCCTCCTTATATAATCAGCTAGTGGTTCTATTACTAGGGCGAATAGTAAGGGCCACAACGGGCGTCCTTGAGGTGTTCCTCTACCCAGTTTAAAACTTTCAGAATAGCCTCCATTTACCCTTATCCTATCTGTGGGCCTGCCATACAAGGCCCTCACCCAACTCAGAAACTTTTCTCCTACTCCCATTTTTGCCAGCACTTGCAACATGAACTGCCATTCAACTCTGTCGAATGCCTTTTCAGCATCAACTGTTAGACTGCTTCTTTCCCGGTTTCTTGCAGTGACCATACAACATTCAGTAATTTTCTAATAATATCCCCTCCTTGTCTCCCCTTTATGAACACCGTCTGATCTTTATGAACTAACTTCTGCATTACCTTCTGTAGGCAGGCTGCCATGATTTTTGCCAGCACCTTAGCATCTAAATTTATGAGCTAAATAGGGTGATATGCCCCACAGGTGGTGTGATCCTTTCCTACCTTGGGGATTACCGTTATACCCTCTTCCGCCATTGATCCGGGTAGCTCCTCGCCCTGTAGCACCCCATTAAACACCTCCTTTAATAATCCCACTATATCTTCCTGCAGCAATTTATAAAATTTAGCAGTGTAACCGTCTAACCCCGGTGCTTTCCCCTCCTTGAAGGATTTGATTGCCACCTTCACTTCCTCTTGTTACCAGTCTCACCAGCTCCTCCGTTTCTACTTCTAGACTCTGCAACCTACAAGCTTCCAAGAATTCCTCCCCCTTCTTTCCCATCTCCTTCACTTCATTGCTATACAGCTTTTCATAATAATCCACAAATACCTTCCTTATTTCTGCTGGCTTGTATACCATTTTGCCCTGTTGACTGCGCATTCCCCCTATATTGGACTTTTGTTGTTTTCGCTTTCGGCCTACTGGCTAACCTCCTTCCCACCCCTGCTTTAGCTTTGCCAAATTGTGTGATGTCTCTACTGCCTGTAACTGGCTCAACTCTCCTCCTTAATTTTCATAGCTCTATTAACACCTGTGGCTTTGTTCTCTCTTGATGCTCCCTCTCCAACCTCTCAACCCCCTGCACCATCTCCTACATAGAAACATAGAAACATGATGACAGAAAAAGACCACAAGGCCCATCTAGTCTGTCCTTCCATAACAACAACTACAACAGTCCACTTTTTACCTTTAGAGATCCTCTGTGTTGGTCCCATGCTTTTTTGAATTCAGTTACTGTCCCCATCTCTACCACCTCCACTGGGAGACTATTCCACGGATCCACTACTCTTTCCGTAAAGAAATATTTCCGCATATCACTCCTGAATCTATCTCCCTTCACCCTCATCCCATGTCCCCTTGTCGCAGAACTTGCTTTCAATTGAAAGAGGCTCTCTCCCTGAACATTTATGCCACGGAGGTATTTAAACATCTCGATCATATCACCTCTATCCCGCCTTTCCTCTAAGGTGTACATATTAAGATCCTTAAGTCTGTCCTCATATGCTTTATAACAAGACCACTAATCATCTTAGTAGCAACCCTCTGTACCGACTCCATCCTGTTCACATCCTTTTGAAGGTGCGGTCTCCAGAATTGCACACCATACTCCAAATGAGGTCGCACCAAAGACTTATACAGAGGCATTATCACCTCCTTTTTTCTGCTAGCCATTCCTCTCCGTATGCACCCAAGCATCCTTCTAGCTTTTGCCGTCGCCTTTTCTACCTGTTTAAGAACATAAGAACATAAGAACATAAGAAATGCCATACTGGGTCAGACCGAGGTCCATCAAGCCCAGTATCCTGTTTCCAACAGTGGCCAATCTAGGTCATACGTACCTAGCAGTTTCCCCAAAAGACACAGGTTCTGCAGTGCTTGTACTAGGCCAAGCATTGATATCCTGGGTCCCTTTTTAATAGTGGTTTATGGACCTTTCCTCCAGGAACTTGTCCAAACCTTTTTTAAACCCAGCTATACTAACAGCCCTTACTACATCCTCCGGTAACAGATTCCAGAGTTTGATTACACGTTGAGAGAAGAAATATTTTCTCCTATTTGTCTTAAATAGTTTACCCTGTAGCTTCATTACATGCCCCCTAGTCCTTCTATATTCTGATAGCGTAAACAATTTATCCACGTTTATCCGTTCCACTCCATTCATTAATTTATACACCTCTATCATATCTCCCCTCAGCCGCCTCTTTTCTAGGTTAAAGAGCCCTAACCTTTTTAGCCTCTCTTCATAGGAGTAGCCTTCCATCCCCTTCACCAATTTGGTGGCTCTTCTCTGTACTTTTTCTAATAACTCTATGTCCTTTTTAAGATACGGTGACCAGAATTGCACACAATATTCAAGGTGCGGTCGTACCATGGAGCGATACAGAGGCATTATAATATCCTTTGTTTTATTCTCCATCCCTTTCCTTAGGATACCTAGCATTCTATTTGCTTTCTTGGCCGCCGCTGCACACTGGGCGGAGGGTTTTAACATGTTATCCACGATGACTCCTAAATCTTTTTCCTGGGTGGTGGTTTCTAATGTGGAGCCTTGCATCTTGTAACTATAGTGTGGGTTGTTCTTTCCTAGGTGCATAACTTTGCACTTGTCCACATTAAATTTCATCTGCCATTTGGATGCCCAGTCTTCCAATTTATCCAGATCCTCCTGCAGTTTTCCACAATCCTCTTGGGTTTTAACAACTTTAAACAGTTTTGTGTCATCTGCAAATTTGATTACCTCACTAGTTATTCCCTTTTCCAGGTCATTTATGAATATGTCAAAAAGTAGCGGACCCAGTACAGATCCCTGGGGTACTCCACTATTCACCTTTTTCCATTGGGAATATTGGCCATTTAGCCCTACCCTCTGCTTTCTATCTTTTAACCAGTTCCCGATCCACAATAGTACACTGCCTCCTATCCCATGACTTTTTAGCTTCGCCAAAAGTCTCTGATGGGGGACCTTGTCAAAAGCTTTCTGAAAGTCCAGATACACTATATCAACCGACTCACCTTTGTCTACCTGTTTATGCACACCTTCAAAAAAACAGATCAGATTAGTAAGACAAGATCTGCCTTGTCTAAAGCCATGTTGGCTGTCTCCCATTAGGCCATGACTATCTACATGCTGTGTAATTTTGTTCTTTATGATGGCTTCTACCATTTTCCCTGGTACTGACGTCAGGCTCACCGGTCTGTAATTTCCTGGGTCACCCCTGGAACCCTTTTTAAAAATTGGTGTTACGTTGGCGACCCTCCAATCTTCAGGTATTACAGATGATTTTAATGAAAGTTCACAGATTACCAATAACAGGTCTGCAATCTCATATTTCAGTTCTTTCAACACTCTGGGATGTATACCATCCGGTCCAGGTGATTTGCTACTATTCAGTTTATCAAATAGTTGTAATATATCTTCCCGGTGTAGCGATATTTCTCTCAATTCCTCTGCAGTATCACCTTTAAATACCACTTCAGTCTTGGGTAACACCCCTACATCTTCCTCAGTAAAGACCGAAGCAAAGAATTCATTCAGTCTCTCTGCTATAGCCTTGTCTCCTCTTACTGCCCCTTTTACCCCTCTATCATCTAATGGTCCAATTGACTCTCTCACAGGCCTTTTGCTACGAATGTACTTGAAAAAGTCTTTATTTCGTGTTTTTGCTTCCGTAGCAAGTTTCTTCTCAAATTCCCGCTTTGCCTGCCTTATCAATGCTTTGCATTTAACTTGCCAGTGCTTGTGCTGTTTCCAGTTTTCATCATTTGGCTCTTTTTTCCATTTTCTGAAGGTTGCTCTTTTGGCAGCAACAGCCTCTCTGACCTCACCTTTAAACCATGCTGGCAGTTTTTTGGACTTTCTTCCACTTTTCTTAATGCGTGGAATACAGCTGGTCTGGGCTTCGAGGATAGTATTTTTAAATAACACCCAAGCTTGCTGTAAGTCTTTAACCTTTGGAACCGCTCCTTTTAGTTTTTTCCGAACTATATTCCTCATTCTATCATAGTCACCCTTTTGAAAGTTAAAAGGTAGTACTGTGGATTCCTTTACTATCTGTCCTCCACTGATTAAATCAAACATGATCATACTATGATCACTATTGCCAAGTGGTCCCAACACCCTTATTTCTTGCACCAGATCTGGCGTTCCACTAAGGACTAGGTCCAGTATGGCTTCCCCTCTGGTCGGTTCATGAACCAGCTGCTCCAAGAAGCAGTCATTTATTTCATCTAGAAACTTTATCTCTTTAGCTTGTCCTGCTGTGACACTGTCCCAGTCGTGCTACTTTAAGATCATCGGACACAACTACGCCTAGGTCCCGCTCTTCTTTAGTGGACAAAAGTACTTCACCTCCTATGCTGTATTGCTCCCTTGGATTGCTGCAGCCCAAATGCATGACCTTACATTTTTTAACATTAAATCCCAGCTGCCAAATTCTAGACCATTCTTCAAGCTTAGCTAGATCCCTCCTCATGTTATCTACACCTTCCTGGGTGTCTACTTTATTGCAGATTTTGGTATCATCTGCAAAGAGGCAAACCTTACCCGACAGCCCTTCCGCTATATCACTAACAAAGATGTTAAAAAGAATCGGACCAAGGACAGATCCCTGGGGCACACCACTGGTAACATCCTTCTCCTCAGAGTGAGCTCCATTTACTTGTACTCTTTGTCGCCTCCCACCCAACCAATTTCTAACCCAAGCAGTAACTTTAGGGTCCATCCCTAGGGTGCTCAGTTTGTTTATAAGTCGCCTGTGAGGAACAGTGTCAAAGGCTTTACTGAAATCTAAATACACCACATCTAGAGCTCTCCCTCGGTCCAACTCCCTGGTCACCCAGTCAAAGAAATCAATCAGATTTGTTTGACAAGACCTGCCTCTGGTGAATCCATGCTGCCTCGGATCCTGTAATCCGCTGGACTCCAAAAACCTCACTATTTTCTCTTTCAACAGCGTTTCCATTAATTTACTCACCACTGAAGTTAAACTAACCGGCCTGTAGTTTTCAACCACATCCTTACTTCCGCTTTTGTGTAAAGGCACCACATGAGCCTCTCTCCAGTCCTTTGGCACCACTCCCGACTCCAACGAGGCATTGAAAAGGTCAGTCAGTGGAGTTGCTAGAATGTCCCCAAGTTCCCTCAGTATTCTAGGGTGTATCCCATCCGGTCCCATCGCTTTGTCTACTTTGAGTTGAGCTAGTTTCTCACGAACACAGTCTTCTGAAAATTGTTCAAGATGTCCCTCGCTTCTGTTCTTATTTGTGGGTGTTTTCTGAGGTCCTGCTCCTGGTTTTTCATCTGTGAACACAGAACAAAAATATTTGTTAAGTAATTCCACTTTATCCTTATCAGCTTCTACATATTCCCCCCCTGTACCCTTGAGTCTGACAATACCACTTTTGCCCTTCCTCTTCTCACTAATATATCTGAAAAATGTCTTATCCCCCCATTTTATTGCATTGGTTATTTCCTCCTCCTTTTGAATCTTTGCCTTCTTGACTACTTTGCTAGCTTCTCTAAGTTTTTCCAAATACAGATGCCTGTCTTCCTCTCTCTGTGATCTCTTGTATTTCATGAAGGCCTCCCTCTTTTTCTTCACTTTTTCAGCTACTTCCTTCGAAAACCATAGCGGTCTCCTGTTCCTTTTGCCTTTGTTTACCATTTTAACAAAAAGGTTGGTTGCCTTTAAAATACCCCCTTTCAGTTTTGCCCACTGTTGTTCTACATCCCCCAGCTGTTCCCATCCCACTAATGACTCCCTGAGGCATTGGCCCATCATCGCAAAGTTAGTCTTCCTAAAGTCTAAGATCTTCACCTTGGAATGGATTCTAACAGCCCTAGTCCTAATACTGAACCACACCATCTGGTGATCACTGGATGCAAAATGATCTCCCACTACAACATCAGAAACACTTTCACCATTGGTAAGCACCAAGTCCAGTATGGCCCCTTCACGTGTGGGGTCTGTTACCAATTGCCTGAATAGTTCTCCCTGTAGAGAATCCAGGATCTCCTTACTCCTAGATGATACTGCAGCAGGAATGTGCCAATCAACATCTGGCATATTAAAATCTCCTATCAGTAGCACTTCCCCTTTCCTAGCAATGCTGCGTATGTCTTCAATTAACTCTCTGTCCACCTCTTCCTCTTGTGAGGGAGGTCTGTATATCACACCAATGCAAATAGATTTCTCTTTCCCTCTTTCTAGTCTAACCCACAATGCCTCCTCTCTCCCTTTTAAGCTCTGTAATTCCAAAGCTTTAATAGTAGTTTTTACATATAGTGCTACTCCTCCTCCCCTTCTTCCTACCCTGTCCTTTCTGAATAAAGTATAGCCAGGTATAGTTACATCCCAGTCATGGTTTTCTGTGAACCATGTTTCTGTAACTGCCACTAAATCTAAGTCAGCCACTCCCACCAAAGCTTCAACTTCAGAGATCTTATTTCCCATGCTACGGGCACTTATACACACTGCTTTCCATATGTTACCCCTGTTACCCATTTCCATAAAGGTATTTGATGTATCACTTACCTGGGGGCTTTCACTTACCTGGGGGCTTTCTTCACCCATCCCCAACGAATCTAGTTTAAAGCCCTCTTCAGTAGATTAGCCAGTCTACTACCAAAGATGTGTTGACCTTTCTTGGACAGATGGATGCCATCTCTGCTCTGCAACCCTTGGAACAGCATCCCATGGTCTAGGAAACCAAAACGCTCTCGAAGACACCATCCACGCAGCCATGCATTAATCTCCAGGATGCGAGCCTCTCTGCCTTGGCCTTTACCCTCAACAGGGAGGATTGAAGAGAACACCACCTGTGCACCTACCTGCTTCACCCTCTGTCCCAGAGCCATGAAGTCACTTTTGATACGTTCCGAGGTATACCTGGCAGTATCATTTGTTCCAACATGGATTAGCAACATTGGGTAATAGTCAGTGGGCTTGATGAGTCTCGGCAAACTCTCCGTAACATTTTGGATCTTGGCACCAGGCAGACAGCATACCTCTCTGGACATCAAGTCTGGTCGGCAGATGGACGCCTCATTGTGGTGGAGTCTGCTATGAAGAAGAGAGAGTACAAAAAGGCACTCTTCTGCTCCTCCAGGAAGAGAATGCAGAACCTTAGATGCCTTTGGCAGGAGAATTTTCCAGGCCAGTATGCTTGTTGCCAGAATCAACTCCTATAGTCTCTATATGGGGATGTTCCTAAAAGAAGTTAGATCACCTGCAAACTTTATCTCCTTTTATTTCAGAAGATAAAAGGGAAGAGTTCCTCACCTGGCTCAAACATGCCCAGGATATTTCCAAGTTTTCCAACCGTGCAGCCTTTGACTCTTTTGAAGGTGCCAGCAGAGCCTCGGCCATTGCCATAGGTGCACGCAGAGTTGCTTGGTTACAAGCTTCTGATTTGGAACCCTGGGTTCAAGATGGACTAGGAAACCTTCCTTGTACAGGTGAAAACCTTTTTGGCAAAATTTGGCAAGCAAAGGCCACCCAGATGGATACTGAAAATTCTGCTTTAGATAGACTTTCAAAGTCTACTTCTGCTCCTTTTAAGAAAAGGTTGTTCAAAAAGGGTTTTTTTCCCAAAAAAGGGAAATATTATTCTGCTTATGGTCAGCAGTCATCTTCTGCAGGTCGTTTTGCTACAAAGAAACAGCAACAACTGAAACAGGCCAAGCCTTAAGGCTGCTAGGACTGCTACGGCCCAACAGCCTCAGCCTCCTCAGGGCCTTTGACTTACAACTAGAGAGCTTAGCTTTTCTGGCTCTAGAACATCCAGAGCCTCTCACCATTCCAGGAAGGTTGGCTTACTTTGCTCCCAGGTGGGAACAAATCACAGCAGAGCAATGGACCCTCTCCATCATAAGGGAGGGGTACAAGCTTCATTTCTTAAACCTTCCTCCTCACACCATGGTGAGATAGTTCAATTCTCAGACATCTCTCCTCGACCTTCTGGGTCAGGAGATTGCTACCCTTCTTGCCCAAGGGGCAATAGAAGAAGTACCCCTTCTTCAACAGGGCTCAGGGTTCTACTCCCCCTACTTTCTTATCCCAAAGAAAACAGGGGGCTACAGACCCATATTAGATCTCAGAGAATTGAACAAGTTTCTATGCAAGGAGAAATTCAAGATGATTTCTCTCGGTACTCTCCTTCCATACCTTCAGAGTCAGGATTGGCTTTGCTCTCTAGACCTCAAGGATGCGTACACCCATGTCCTCATCCATCCAACACACAGATGGTTCCTTTGGTTCCTTTATCAAGGGAAGCACTACCAATACAGAGTGCTTCCTTTCGGTCTGGCCTCTGCACCAAGGGTGTTCACAAAATGCATGGCAGTAGTAGCTGCATTTCTACGCACTCTAGGGATATTCGTATTCCCATATCTGGACGACTGGCTCATCCGAGCTCCATCCCAGTCAGAGGCCCAGACTTCTCTAACCTGCACAAGGCGTATCCTTCAGTATCTGGGACTTGTAATAAACATTCCAAAATCCCATCTCACCCCTACTCAGTCTCTAGAGTTCATAGGGGCTTTGCTGGATACCACAACTGCAAGGGCCTATCTTCCCCAGGCCTGTTGCCTATGCTTGGTGCAGTTAGCCTCACAAATTCAGTTAAAATCCCATTTAACTGCTCGAGAGATGTTACAACTGTTAGGCCACATGGCATCCACTGTGCATGTGGTTCCTTACGCTCGCCTTCACATGAGGACAGCTCAGTGGACTCTGTCCACCCAATGGACCCAGGCATCAGGTTGCCTGTCAGACAAAATAGCAACCTCCAGTCGCCTCTTTTGGTCCCTCCAGTGGTGGAAGTCCACTCAAAATCTGTTGCTGGGGTCCCCCTTTCAACAGGTGTTACCCCAAGCAACCCTTACAACAGATGCCTCTCCAAGAGGTTGGGGAGCTCATCTTCAAGATCTCTCCACTCAAGGCATCTGGTCTTTACAGGAGACATCCCTACATATCAACCTCTTAGAGCTCAGAGCAATTTTTCTAGCTCTGAGTCTTCCACACCCTGCTCAGCTACAAGACAGTCCTCATCCACACGGACAACCAAGTAGCCATGTTCTACGTGAACAAGCAGGGCGGGACTGGCTCTCTGTCGCTTTGCAACGAAGCTCTGAGATTGCGGGCCTTCGCCAGAGAGCATCAAATTCATCTCATGGCAATGTATCTTCCAGGGATTCAAAAACTCTTGGGCAGACAGACTCAGTCGAGTTCTGCTTCCACACGAATGGTCCCTCCATGGGGACCAGATAGCCAGGATCTTCCGAATTTGGGGAACCCCGGACATAGACCTCTTTGCAAGTCCGTGGAATGCCAAACTTCCCCGGTTCTGTTCCAGGATTCCGTGTCAGGGAGTTCAGGCCAGGGATGCCTTCCTCCTTCATTGGGGGCAAGACTTCCTCTATGCCTTTCCACCCATTCCCCTAATTCCCAAGACACTCTTCAAACTTCAGAGAGACAAGGGGTCTATGATCCTCACAGCACCACATTGGCCACGCCAAATGTGGTACCCTCTACTTCTGCATCTCTCTCAAGCTCCCTCCCTGGACTTGGGATCTGCTCCAGACCTCCTGTCCCAGGAGGAGGGAACGTTGTGGCACCCACATCCCCAGTCTCTTCACCTCGGAGCCTGGTTGCTGAAGGCCTAGACCTTCAAGATTTGCATCTTTCTCAGCAAGTGAAGGATATCCTTCATGCTTCCAGAAAGCCTTCCACTAGACGTTCCTATGCTTTTAAATGGAAAAGATTTACCATTTGGTGTGCAGAGAAGGGTCTTAACCCTCTTGCAATACCTCTGAATTCTTTACTAGAGTATTTGCTTCATTTATCCCATGCAGGCCTTAAAACGAATTCAGTAAGAGTCCATTTGAGTGCTATTGCAGCATCCCTTAAGCCTCTCAATGGACAGCCTATTTCCTCTCATCCTCTTATTGCAAGATTCATGAGAGGCCTTCTTTTAACTAAACCTCCCATTAGACCACCTCCAGTGGCATGGGATTTGAATTTGGTTCTTGGCCAGCTTATAAAGCCACCCTTTGAACCCTTAGCCACTACCTCCTTGAAATTCCTTTCCTGGAAGGTTATTTTTTCTCATTGCAGTCACCTCAGCTCGCTGTATCAGTGAGCTGCAAGCCTTGGTGGCTAATCCTCCTTATACAAGGTTCCATCATGACAAGGTAGTCCTCAGGACCAATCCACACTTTATGCCTAAAGTGGTCTCACCTTTTCATCTGAACCAGGAGGTGTATTTACCTGTCTTTTTTCCAGGACCTCATGCATCAACTGCAGAGAGGAATCTTCATACCCTGGATTGTAAGAGAGCACTTGCTTTTTACTTACAAAGGACACAGCAACATAGAAAGTCCTCTCAACTATTTGTTGCTTTTGATCCCTCTCATTTAGGACTTCCAGTCTCTAAGAGAACTCTGTCCATTTGGATTGCTCAGTGTATTTCCTTCGCCTACCAGAGTAAGAACCTTTCTCTGGAAGGCCATGTCACAGCTCACAATGTGAGGGCCATGGCAGCCTCTATGGCTCATCTAAACTCTGTATCTATCCTGCTTATCCACAAAGCCCTCCATCAAACGCAGACCTCTCAACTCCATACTCTACTACCCCAGCCTACCCTCAACAGACCAACCCGACAGACATAAGAACATAACATAAGATATGCCATACTGGCTCAGACCAAGGACCATCAAGCCCAGTATCCTGTTTCCAACAGTGGCCAATCTAGGTCATACGTACCTAGCAGTATCCCCAAAAGGCCATGAGTGATTTAACAAATACACTGGGTTCACAGATTAATCAGCTTTAATCAAAAGAATTATTTTTTCCCCAAGATTTAGAAAAATTCCCAGAAGTAAATACTTACAATTGTAGATCTTTCTCCAAAAGTAGCAGTCCCCTTTTGTAGTCCTTCAAGACCTGTGCATCCTGAACAAGTTCTTGGTGAGGGAGAGGTTGAAGATGCTTTCTCTTGGAACATTGCTGCCTTACCTCCAGCAGGGAGATTGGCTATGCTCCTTGGATCTGAAGGATGCTTACATCCATATCCTTAGTCACCCCAACCACAGGCAGTGCCTACGGTTCATCGGGGGGGGGGGGGGGAGGGGAGGGGGGGGGGTGGCACCACTACCAGACCAGGGTGCTGCCTTTCGGCTTGGTCTCTGCCCCAAGGGTCTTCACAAAATGCCTGGCAGTCATAAACTGCCTTTCTCCTTCAGGGGGTCTTTGTCTTCCCCTATTTGGATGATTGGCTCATAAAAGGAGGCATGGCCTCAGTGGTGCAGCAGGCAATTGCACGCACCATCCATGTCCTGCAACACTTGGGATTGGTGATAAACTACCCCAGGTCCCACCTCCTCCCGACACAGTGTCTCGAGTTCAAAGGGGCAAGACTGGACACCCCCCAGGCAGAGGTCTTTCTACTCGGACACCGAGCCGACCAGATGCATGCATGCTGTCTGCCTGCGGAGATCCCATCTCCTGCAGACAGACAGCTTGCACGTTCCGCAATCATGGCCTTCTCTGGGAACAAGCAACAAATCAGTCCTCACATATGGGTGATGTCGGCGCCGACGGATCCTGTGCGTTAATGTCTCCCCAGCTTTCAAAGAAAGCCTTTGGGAGATTTACCATGCATATGTGGTCCCCTTCCCGCCTAAGGGTGCCATCTTGCCTCAAGTCTCCTTTTTTCGCGGAGCCCATCGGACATGTGTCTGTTCCCCCCCAGAAAAAGTTGATTTTTTTTTCTTTTTCTTTTCTCAGGTCGTGTACTGGTTCCCACCTGATTCAGAGCGCAGGGGCATTGGGGCTGGGGCCTTAGAACTCTTCTCAGACTCTGGGTCTGACTGGGAGACCGAGGATAATAAATCCTTGGACACCCAGCTTCACAGGGATGTGCCCTCTGACCCTTTTACTCTGGGGGACTGGTGCTTGTCCCCACTAGAGGACCTGGCCTTTCTGGATTTTGTGTGGGACATGGCGAAGGCACTCACCTTTACCACTGAGTCAGAGGAGGAGCCTCAGGAGGAGGACGACTAGATCCTTCAGTATGAGGCTCCTCCAAGGATGCCCTTATGGTGCCTGTCCTATCCTGGAACAGCTGCTCTTCTGTATGTGGGAGACTCCGGTCTTTGTTCCCATTGTGAGCAGGCAGCTGGACTCGTTGTGCTGAGTCCACTGGAGCTCTGGCTTCCAGAAAGCTCAACTGCCCTATAACTCCATGGTGGTGGAGTCAGCCATGCGGAGGCTCAAGAGCCAGAAAACGCACTCCTTGGTTCCCCTAGGTAGGGAGGCCTGCACCATGGACACCCTGGGCAGGAAGTGCTTCCAGGGCTCGATGCTCATCAGCAGGATCCAGGCCTACCAGCTGTACATGGGCATGTAATTGCTAGATATGGCGAGGGAACTCACCGGATTCTCGGCTGGTCTCTCCTGAGGAAGCTCTTCAGCGGTTTCGGATCCTGCTCTCCACAGTCAGGGAGTGCTCCAAATTTATGACTCAGGCGGCCTATGACTGCTTTGAGTCGGCAGCTAGAGTAGCAGTGGTGGGCATTAGTGCCCTCCGCAATGCCTGGCTACAGTCTTCTGACCTGGAGCAATTGGTACAGGACAAGTTGATGTCCCTTGCCGGGGAGAGAACCTCTTCAGCAAACCCATGACTGACAAGGTTGCTTTGTTGGAGTCAGAGTTCCTGACCAGGACCAGGGTCTCTAAGAAGACCTCTGACCCTTCCCAAAGGAAGGCTTTGGGCAAAAAGCCCATATAATCGAAAAAGAGGAAGGTTTACAGAAACTACCCTCAGCACTCTGCCTTCCCAGCTCCCCAAAAGGGCCAGCAGGCCAAGGGACAAGGGAACTACCCTCGTAAGCCTAAGGCCCCCAAGCCCCAGACCGCGCCCCCAGTGCAACATGGGGGGAGCTCTTGACTCCTGGAGTTTAGCCTCTCTTTTTCCCTGGAAGGACCTGCCCCGCAGCACACCAGGGTGTGTCTGGTATTCTTCGCCGACTGTTGGCCCACCATCACCACTGACGTGTGGGCCTTGCAGGTGGTGAAGGAGGGGTTCTTCCTCCACCTCAGACTCCCCCTGCTATTCTTTTCAGGAGAACTCCTGATGCATCCACTTCATTGGGACGTGCTTCAGCAGGAACTCGCAAACCTTATTGCAGACAGGGCAGTGGAACCCGTCCCCCTCAAACTCAAAAGGCAAAGGGTTCTACTCCTGCTACTTTCTGGTGCCCAAAAGGACTGGGGGGGGGGGGGGGGGGGTTTCAGCACATCCTAGAACTGCGAGACCTAAACCATTTCTGGTGAGGGAGAAATTCAAGATGCTCTCCTTTGCTTCTGCACCTCTGGTAGAGAGACTGGCTGTGCTCTTTGGATCCACCCCCTCCACAGGCAGTACCTCCACTTCATGGTGGGAGGCTGCCACTATCAGTACAGGGTTCAACCCTTTGATCTGGCTACATTCTGAGGGTCTTCACCAAATGCCTGTTAGTGGTTGCCGCCTTTCTGCGTCTCCAGGTTTTGTTTGTCTTCCGATATCTGGACAACTGGCTCGTAAAGGGCAACACTGCCGGAGAAACCCATCAGGCGACGCGCCACACCATCCTCATTTTGGAACACTTGGGGTTTGTCATAAACTACTCAGTCCCATCTTCAGCCAACACAATGGCTGGAATTCATAGCGGCAATGCTGGATACCATCCAGGCCATGGCTTCCCTTCTCTGGACAGGGCCCACCACCTCCAGGCATTCACAGGGCACAACCATGGTCAGCCTTCTGCCTCTGCCCACCTTATTTATTTATTTGACTGAGCTTTTATATCACTTTTCCCCGGGTTAAAGCGGTGTACATAGAACAAATTTAAGCAATGTTTCCAGAGAACTATAACTATATACATTAATAGTTTAGCTAGGACATGTCATCATTAACTTATTTACAGAGCGAATGGGGGGAAGAAAGGTCAGTTGGGGGGGCAAGTCTGGGGTGATGGGGGGGTTAGGTGGGGGATCCAAAGTGTAGGGTGAACAGGTGGATTTTGAAAAGTTTGTGGAATGGAGGAGGTCTTTGGTGTTCCTTATAGGATTGGGGAGGGAGTTCCATATGGTAGGTGCGTAGAGTTCAAAGGATCTGGCACATGCTTGTTGAGTCCTTTTTGTTTTTGTGTGGGGGTGGCTTGGAGGTTCATAGTGGAGTGCTTTCTGGGTCTGTTAGTCTGGAGTGGATTGATGAGTGTTTGTAAGTGCAGGGACGATAGGTTATTGAGTGTCTTGAATATTAGCAAGAGTATTTTGCACTGAATTCTGCACTGTGGGGGGAGCCAGTGAAGTTGGTAAAGGATGGGGGTGATATGGTTGTATCTTGAGGCTCTTTGGATGATCCGGACTGTTGTGTGGCGAGCTGTCTACAGAGGAAGAAAGGTTGAGTGAGATAGTCTGTTAGATGGAGTTGCAGTAGTCTATGTGGGGAATGTTCAGGGTTTATCATGCTGAGCAGAATTCGGATGTATTGAGTAGCGAGCGAAGATGCTGTAGGGTTCAGATCTTGTAAGAGATTGTCTTTGCTGTGTTCTTTCTATCTCTTCAGGGTGAGGTGGTGATCTAAGGTGACTCTCAGGTATTTTACTTTGGATCTGACTTGAATTTCTGTGCTGTTTAGGGTGATGGATGAAGGGGGGGGGGGTGAATGAGTTGTTCTTGGTGATGGACATGGCTTTGGTTTTATTGAGATTTATGGAGAGGTGGTTTGTTGCAAGCCATTGGGAGACATCAGTGAAGCATTGTTGTAGGCCAGTGTAGGATGGTTTGTTTAAGTCAGAAGGCGTATACAGCATGATATCATCAACGTAGACATGATAGTGGATATTGTGTGATTGGACAGTTGCGCAGAGTTGTTACATGTAGATGTTGAAGAGTAGCACTGAGAGGGTGGATCTTTGGGGGACAACTCGAGTCTGACAGTAGGGGGTAGAAGACAGTGTACCGATCTGTATTGGAGCCTATTTAGAAAGGCTTTGAACCACTTTTGTACAGTGCCATAGATTCCTATTGCTTGTAGGCATTCTAAGAAGATGTTGTGGTTAATGGTGTTGAAGGCAGCTGAGATATCGAGGAATATTAATATGAATCCTTCTTGAGTGTTTTGAGTTCCTTTTATGAGCCTGTTCATGAGCAACGTTAAAAGCTTTCTACTTCGTGGTGTGGCCGGAATCTGTGTTGCTGTTGGTCGTGCATGGCGTTCATGGTGCATGTCACCCTGCACACCTACTTGTGCATGCAGCTGGCCCATTGGTCTTAAGCAACGGGACGCCTATGGGACAGAGTGGTCGTGACTCGCTCTCTGGCCAACCTCCTCAGCTGGTGGCAACAGCTCCAGCACCTGCAGACCGCGATGCCCTTCCACTCCCTTGCCTCCCAGAGGATCACCACAGATGCCTCCAAACTGAGGTGGGACACCCAGGACAGCTGGTTTCAGGAGGAGAGCCTCTAGCAGATCAACCTCCTGGAGCTCTGGGCAATAGCACTCGCCCTCAAGGCTTTCCAACATCACCTTCAACATCAAGTGGTCCTAATCCTGACTGATATCTAGCTGGTGGTGTTCTACATCAACAAGCAGGGTGGAACAGAGTCCTTCCTCCTGTGCAAAGAGGCAGTGAGCATCTGCTCCTTTGCCAGCAGCAGCAGGATGCTCCTGCGGGCAGTCTACCTTCTCTGCTAGGACGACGACCTGGCAGACTGGCTCAGTCAGGTCCTCCAACTGCATGAGTGGTGGCTGGACCTCAAAGTGGCCAGTTGACTGTTCCACCTCTGGGGGCTCCCGCAGGTGGACCTCTTCACCAGTCCATGTGAAGGAGCCATACTGGACTTGGTGCCTACCAATGGTGAAAGTGTTTCTGATGTTATAATGGGAGATCATTTTGCATCCAGTGATCATCAGATGGTGTGGTTCAGTATTAGAACTAGGGCTGATAAAATCCATACAAAAGCGAGGGTCTTAGACTTTAGGAAAACTAACTTTGCCAAGATGGACCAAAACGTCAGCGTGCCGTTAGCGGGGTGGGAACAGCTGCGGGATGTAGAAAAACAGTGGGCAAAACTGAAAGGGGATATTTTAAGGGCAACGAACCTTTTTGTTAAAATAGTAAAAGGAAAAGGAGACTGCTATGATTTTCGAAAGAAGTAACTGAAGAGGTGAAGAAAAAGAGGGAAGCTTTCATGAGATGCAAGAGCTCACAGAGAAAGGGAAGACAGCTTAGAGAAGCTAGCAAAGTAGTCAGGAAAGCAAAGATTCAAATAGAGGAGGAAATAGCCAATACCGTAAAATGGGGGGCTAAGACATTTTTCAGATATGTTAGTGCGAAGAGGAAGGGGAAAAGTAGTATTGTCAGACTCAAGGGTGAAGGGGAAGAATATGTAGAAGCTGATGAGGATAAAGCGGAATTGCTTAACAAATGTTACTATTCTGTGTTCACAGATGAAGAACCAGGAGCTGGACCTTGGGAAATGCCCACAAAAAGGAACAGAAGCGAGGGGCATCTTAAACAATTTTCAGAAGACTGTGTTCATGAGAAACTAGCTAAACTTAAAGTAGACACAGCGATGGGACCAGATGGGATACACCCGAGAATACTGAGGGAAATTGGGGACATTCTAGCAGCTTCCCACTGACTGACCTTTTCAATGCCTCGTTGTAGTCTGGAGTGGTGCCAGAGGACTGAAGAGAGGCACATGTGGTCCCTTTACACAAAAGCAGAAGTAAGGATGTGGTTGAAAAACTACAGGCTGGTTAGTTTAACCTCTGTGGTGAGTAAATTATTACCGGTAGAAGCACTGCTGAAAGAGAAAATAGTAACGTTTCTGGAGTCCGATGGATTACCGGATTCGAGGCAGCATGAATTCACCAGAGGCAGGTCTTGTCAGACAAATCTGATTGATTTCTTTGACTGGGTGACCAGGAAGTTGGATCAAGGGAGAGCCCTAGATGCGGTGTATTTAGATTTCAGTAAAGCCTTTTACACCATTCCGCACAGGCGACTTATAAACAAAATGAGCACCCTAGAGATGGACCCTAAGGTTATTGCCTCCCACTCAACCAATTTCTATTCAAAGCGACAAATGGTACAGGTAAATAAATGGAGCTCACTCTGAGGAGAAGGAGGTTACCAGTGGTGTGCTCCAGGGATCTGTCCTTGGTCCGATTCTTTTTAACATCTTTTTAGTGATATTGACGAAGGGCTATCGGGTAAGGTTCGCCTCTTTGCGGATGATATCAAAATCTGCAATAGAGTAGACACCCTGGAAGATGTAGATAACATGAGGCGGGATCTAGCTAAGCTTGAATATGGTCTAGAATTTGACAGTTGAGATTTTAATTAAAAAAAAAAATGCAAGGTCATGCATTTGGGCTGCAGCAATCCAAGGGAGCAATATAGTATAGGGTGAAGTACTTCTTTTCACAAAAGAAGTGCAGGACCTAGGTGTGATTGTGTCTGATGATCTTAAAGTAGCTAATCAGGTGGAAAAGTCAACAGCAAAAGCTAGAAGGATGCTTAGGGAGAGGAATAGCCAGCAGAGGAAAGGAGGTTATAGTACCTCTCTAGAAGTCTTTGGTGCGACCTCATTTAGAAAATTGTGTGCATTTCTGGAGACCGCACCTTCAAAAGGATATAAGCAGGCAGGAGTTGGTACAGAGAGTGGCTACTAAAATGGTTAGTGGTCTTCATTATAAAGCATATGAGGACAGACTTAATGCTCTTAATATGTATACTTTAGAGGAAAGGTTGGATAGAGGTGATATGACTGTGATGTTTAAATACCTCTGTGGCATAAATACACAGGGGGAGAGCCACTTTCAATTAAAAGCAAGCTCTGCTACGAGCGGACATAAGATGAGGGTGAAAGAGGATAGACTCGGGAGTAATAATGCAGAAATATTTTTTTACGGAAAGAGTGGTAGATACATGGAATAGTCTCCCAGTGGAAGTGGTAGAGATGAGGACAGTGTCTGAATTCAAAAAAGCATGGGACAAACACAGGATCTCTAAAGGAAAAAAAGGGGACTGTTGATATGGAAGGGCAGACTAGATAGGCCATGTGGTCTTTTTCTGCCGTCATGTTTTCTATGTTTCTAATGCTCAGCTCGCCCTCTTGCTCTAGACTGCCACACCTCTCACGGGTAGTGGTGGATGCGTTCCTCATCCCATGGATGGAAGGCCTCTTCTATGCCTATGTGCCCACACCACTGCTTGCCAAGACCCTGTTCAAGGTCCAGCTCGATAAAGCCACCTTGATACTGGTGGCTCCTTGGTGGGCCCGGCAGCTGTGGTTTCCGCTGCATGTCTGTCTGTCTCTCAGGTGCCCTGGTCCCTCTGGGTTGTGCCATGGGCCTGCTCTTGCAGGAAGATGGCTACTTCCTGCACCCCAACTTGGGTTCCTGTCTTTGACAACTTGGCTGCTGAAAGGGTATCCTTGGCCCACTTTGATCTCTCCAGTGAGGTGGAAGCAGTCTTTGGCTTCCCGCAAGCCTGCCACCTGCTGGGTCTACACCTTCAAGTGGTGAAGATTCTCGGGCTGGTGCACGGAGAGGCGGATTAACCCCTTCTGTTTGGTCCAACTGGAACTCCAGCCCCGCCTGGGACAGGTTGAGCAGGTACTGAAGTTCAACTCTGTCAGAGTTCACCTCTGCGTGCTTTCAGCACAACATCATCTTGTCAAGGGCAAGCCCCTCTCTGCTCAGCTCTTCGTAACTTAATTCTTGAGGGGCCTACTACTTTCTAAGCCACCTGTCCACTCCATGGCGGAGGAGTGGCACCTCAATGTACTTCGTTAAAAGCTCACTGCTCCACATTTTGAGCCCTTCAGCTCATGCCACCTCAAATATCTCTCGTGGAGTGTGGTCTTCTTCGTGGCACTCACTTCATTTCGCAGGGTAAGCAAGCTCCAGGCCCTGTTGGCTCAGCCACCTTATGCGAGGTTCTACAATAACAAGGTCTTGCTCTGCATGTACTCCAAGTTTTTCCCAAAGGTGGAGTCTCCATGCCACCTCAACCAGGAGATGGTACTTCCCACATTTTTTTTTCGCGCCCCACGCTCTGGATTGTAAGCAGGCCCTGTCCTTCTACCTGGAGTGTACTCAGGCCCACTACCGCTCCTCACAGCTCTTTGTCTCCTACGATCCGAATCGGCTAGGGACAGCGGTCTCTAAATGTACCCTCTCCACTTGGTTGGCAGATTGCATTAGCTTTGCTTATGAGCAGGCTGGTCTTTCACTGGAGCGCCTGATTACCATCCACAGCGTCCGGGCCATGGCGGCATCTGTGACTAACTTGCTCTCCGTCCCCTTGGCAAAGATCTGCCACCTGGTCCTCTCTTCACACTTTTGTAGCTCATTATTGCCTGGAGAGGGAGTCCCGCTGGAACAGCACCTTTGGCTACCGGAGAACTGGTTCCTCGCTTGTCACCTTTGCTGCTCGTGAGTCTGTCCCTCACTCAGTTGCTGCTTCTCAAGGCTCACCTTTTCTGGTCACTCGTGACTTTTGTAGGTGTTTTGGTAGCCTGTAGCTGGGGAGTCCCATATGTGAGGACTGACTTCCTGCTTGTTCCTGGAGAAAGCGTAGTTACTCACCTGTAACAGGTGTTCTCCTCCCGGAATGTAGGCATCAGTCCTCACAACCCTCCCGCCTCCCCGTGGAGTTGCTTCTTGCTGGTTTTTGCCGTCTTTTGTAATGATATCATACTGAGGCAAGATGGCATCCTTAGGCGGGAAGGGAACCACGCATGTGTGGTACATCTCCCAAAGGCTTTCTTTGAAAGCTGGGGAGAGGTTATTGCGTGGGCTCAGTCGGTGCTGACATCACCCGTATGTGAGGACTGATTCTTGTTCCCAGAAAAAAACCTGTTACAGGCGAGTAACTACGCTTTCCCCTTCTCTTCTGCCCGTGGGATATGGGATTTCTAGGGGCAGCCCCAGCCACGATCATGGCCTTTGGGGGTCTTCATGCTGCTGCACAGGTATTTAGAGCCTCAGGCACCATGTACGATTTTAGTTGCAATGGCGACCTGACACCTGGGATTTGTCAAGCCCTGCTCTAGGGAAACATACTGGCTCTCAAACTCTACTATTGTGTTTCTTTAGTCTTCTAATCTCCCCTCTATTTTTTCAACCCAATGGCCATCTTCTGCAGTGTCAGCACACAGTTCGACAGCTATTTCAGATCTTAACAGCTACAATCCTTGATTTAAGATTATAAAATAATTGCTGAAATTCAGCCACATTAGGCTGCTCTTTCCTATCTAGATCTGTATCACTCTCCTGGCCAGCATTTGCCTCTAAGCTTCACCCATGGCCGTATTGCTTCTCTCCTTGTCCATAGCAGAGGCACCCATAAAAGCTAATTAGTGGAGGTCCAGCTGCTGTTGCTAATTTTAGGACTGCACCCAGACCCCACATGCTTTGCGTTAGAGGGATTTTTGCGGAGCATACAACATGAGTTTCCATTCAGGTCGATTATGTCACTTCCTCCATGCCAGAGACACATTGTCTATTTTGCTGTAATGTGTTGGAGAATTATATGGTTATGTGCATCCTATTACATTTTTGTACAGAATTATGCATGTACATAATTCCATAATTCCCTAATCACAAAGGCCTGATTCCTTTCTGCTTCCAGACCTGGTACCCCTCAACAACACCCCCACCCCAACTTAACCCATGAGCCCCACTTTACTCCATTCCTCTTTTTAATCCCTACCCCTCCCCAGAATACATTTCCACAGCGCTTGTTTTTCTGATTCTCCTCCGAGGCATTCTATTCCTCATCCCTCCTCGCATGTGGTGATAAGTACAAAAGGAGGAGGAGGAGAGCAGCGGCATATTGGTCCGCATCCTCCTCCTGCCACCTTGACCATGCTGAATTTGAACCACACGAGACACTGTACAGATCCATACTTCAATTTTTGACAGTCTGCATGTGTGGTAGAGGAAGTGGTGGTGGCGGCAGCCTGCATGTGTGGTAGAGGAAGTGGTGGTGGCAGCAGCCTGCTGTGAGCTGCTCATCTCCTCCTCAGCATTGTTTTATGTCAGTGTGCCATTTTCTTTTATTTGTATTGTGATGGTCTCATGTCAAACAGTGTAATAACAAAGAAGTGGTAAATGATGACGATATTCTTGGGTGCATGAGGAAAGACATGACCGGTATAGTAAAATGCCCTTTAATAGTGGAACGATAATAATGAAAGCATGTAAGCATTTCTGAGGGCTACAAAATTGGTTCTGGGCCTTTAGCACAAGTCCTTCACAGAGAGGCTTAAGGAATTTGGTGTATGTTCAGGAAGAACGAAGGGATAAAAGATAGGATTCAAATGTTGAGATATTTGACAGGTTTCCATAAGGTACAGAATTTCAGAGCAAGGAGTTATGATCTAAAATTGGAAGGGAGACTTTAAGAAAAGAGAAGGGAAAGCTTTATAGCTTGGCACAGATATATAGAGGGCAGTGGGGAAAAGACCACAGAGGCTCTGCAGTGGCACAGAAGATGGAGACAACTGGGTGGGTGAAGAGATCTTGTTGCCAACAAACTACTGTGTTGCTGTGTACATTGATAATATTTTTTATTGTGTTTCAGGCTCAAACAGTATTTAAAATGAAGAGCTGTAGATGTTTTGCTTTCTTTGGAACTGATCACGTTTTTGAAGTGAAATAAAAGGAAATTAATATGAAACTATGCTGGTGAGCAACTGATACCTTAAAGAGGATATTGCAGATTTAACAGACTGGATTTATGCTGACAGAAAACCGGATTGACAATGAGGCCAAAGACTTTTCCTGCAACAATTTACTCTGGAAACAGTCGGCAGAGGCTTCAAGAGATTCGAGAAGGGTTAAAACAACCTTCAAAACCTTCAGGAGAAGGGTTACTCGAGGGAGCAGGAAATGACGTGGAGATTCAGCCTAAAGTTGTAGGAGGGAAAGATGCAGCCAGGCAGCAGCATCTGAGACCAGCAGCAAAGTTCGGACCCTATCAAAAAGCATTGAGAGAAATAAGATATTCTTTACTGCCTTTTGCTAATGAGTCGGGGATCTCAGCAGCTACAGAAGTAAACAAGCAAATGCTCCAGGAATTGGTGAATGCAGGATGTGATCAGGTATGTATAACTTTTCATTCGAGATATCAACCTGACTTGATGCTGCTTGCATAGAAATCACAATAGTAATGTATAGTGAAGTGAGTGGATGTAGAAGTCAAAGTAGACAAGTGCCTGCTGCCGAAAGTTCATGTTTTGTTGATTTGAATTGTGATATCCAAAATATGAAACGCAATACACCCGGCCACCAAGTTGTTAATCACAAAAAAGGACCAGGTAAAGCGAGCACCACAAAAAAAGTTACTTTCCAAATACATCCCGCTAGACCAGTCCAGACTAGTGGGTTGTGTCTCCCTGCCAGCAGATGGTGAGACAGAGAAAAGTTCCTGAAGCTTTGTGACATCCCCCCCCAAAAAAACCCATCTCTGAAGGGGTGCTTCTGTATTTTCTCTGTCTCAGCAGATGGTGAACTTCTCCTAGCTCCTGGCGTTCTCTGAGAAGAGATTTGGTGTCAGTGTGTAGCTATCTTTGGCAGTTGTGCACACTGTGGTGTCCCTTCTTTGCCGACAGTTTAAGTTTTTTCACTTTACAGGGCTGCCCCTAGTCAGTAGAGAGCACCTATGAAGGGAAGTGCTCCTGCTCATGAGGAGCATTTGCAGCCTTCCGTTCTCACTGTTCTGCAAACAAGACTTCTATCAGCTAAGTTGGCAGTCACCTTTTGTTATTTTTCTAAGTCATTAAATTTTGTTTATAAAGAATACCCACCACCTTATTCAAGGAACCGGTTGCTGAGGAAATTGTTGGGCAGTTTTTTTCTTTTCCAGACCCTTCCTCCTCCTGTTTTTTTTTTTCCTTCTTTGAGAGCAGTGAGTGTTTTTATTTCTTTCGCGGTTCTCTTTTAAAGCAGTGTCCCGATCTATTTTTTGGTGGTATCTTGTTCTTCTGACCGCATGCGCCTCCCTTTTTTTTCCAGTGTGCTCCGTTCTCCTGGAACAAGCAGGAAGTCAGGCTTCGCAAATGGGTGATGTCGGCACCGACGGAGCCCTCGCAGAAGCATCTCCCCAGCTTTCAAAGAAAGCCTTTGGGAGATGCCATCACGCATGCATGGTCCCCTTCCCACCCAAGGATGCCATCTTCCTCAGTCTCCTTTTTTCTGCGGAGCCCACTAGATGTCTGTCTGCTTACCCCTGGAAAAAGTTGAAGATTTTGCTATCTGATTTTCATACTCTCCCTCCGGTTGCACCAGTACTCTTCCCACCACCTGAGCCTGCTGCCTCGTCATAGAGTCTTGGGTCTGTACTCATTTTTTCGCCTTTTGGCACCTTCACGCCTTTTTTCCAACTGACAGCACCACGGGTCTTCGACCTCACCGGGATAATTTTTTCACCCATGGCTACCAGTGTTTTTTTTGAAGTGTGATCGATGTACAAAGATAGTCTCTCACTGATACACACGACTGTTCTCTACGCTGCCTTGGACCAGACCCCACGGCCTGTGGTCTTGTAAAAAGATGTCCACCAAGGGCCATAAGAGCCGTCAGCAGCAGCATAACAAGTTTTTCCTGGAGTCTCCAGCGCATCCAAAGGCTAAGGCCCCATCTGAAGCCTCAGACTCCCGTGGCGCCCCTGCGGATTCCGGTAGACTCTGTGGGTCTTCAGAAAGAGGATCTCCCTTGAGAGAACATAGGAAGAAAAAGAAACCCTCAAAGGCAGCGTGCCTGGATGGTTCAGACAGGCCAGGTAAGTCCTGAGCCAGATCCCACAGTCCACACCGCTCGTCCGAGGGCTTGGAGTGGGAGAAGCCTACCAAGGTCACCTGGAAGGAATCGTCTGGAGATCGGCCCCAGATACCCGAGGCCATCCTCGTTGAAGACTCCACTTTGGGGGAATTGGCACCGGTCCCAAGTTCCTCTGGGCTCGCACCAAGAGCTGCAGAGCTATCTGGGCTGGAGTCCAGAATGGTGGCCCTGGAGTGCAGCCTGTCTGCTTTCATGGACCAGCAGTGGACGCTGATTTCTAGTACTGCTGGTTCTTCCACCCAGATCACTGGGCCCTTGACGTTGAGGATGTCCCCGGAGGCCGAGCTTATCCTCGGCCTATGGTCCTGAATCGATCCTTGGCCGAAGTCTCGATCTGGGTCCCATTCGATGGGAATGAGGTCTTCCCCAGCTAGCTTGTATGACACAGCCGAGGGGCCTCCAAGAGGCTTGGACTGGGCTCCGGCCTAGAACCCTTGTTTCGTCCTCCCACAGATTACTCGGAATGGGAGACAGAGGACGAGGAGTCCCCCGATACCTGTCACCACCGCAACGTTCCCTCTGACCCATCCCCCTCAGATTCTCGATGGGGGTCTCCTCCCGAAGTCATGAAATTCCTCCACTTTGTGTGGGACATGTCTAAGGCTCTAGCATTCCCAACTCAATCGGAGGAGGACCCTCATACTGAGAAGCTAGAAATCCTCCAATACGAGTTGACAGTGCCCATTCCACCCAACCTGGAACGGCTTATGCTCCGCATGTGGGGAACACCAGTATCCGTGCCTCTGGTGAGCAAGTGCCTTGACTCGATGTATCAGGTCTGCTGGAGCCCTGGCTTCCAGAAGGCACAGCTGCCACATAACTCCATGGTGGTGGAGTCGGCTATACGTTGGCTGAAAAGCCAGAAGACGACACACTCCTCGGTGCCCTCGAGTAGGGAGGCCCACACCTTGGATGCCCTCAGCAGAAAGTGCTATCAGGGCTCGATACTCATTAGCTGGATCCAGGCCTACCAGCTGTACATGGACATGTACCTGAGAGACCTGGCAATGGAGCTCGCCGGATTCTCGGCAGGTCGCTCCAAGGAACCCCTATAGAGGTTCAGGAACCTGTCCAAAGCTGTCCATGAGTTCTCCAAGTTTGACTTGAACAGCCTACGACAGTTTTGAGCTGGCGACTAGAATAGCAATGGCAGGCATCGATGCCGGACGCCAAGCCTGAATACAGTCTTCGGATCTCAAGCAATGGGTTCAGGACAAATTGGTTGATGTCCCATGCCAAGGGGAGAATGTCTTTGGCAACCCATGACGGAGAAGGCTGCCGAGTTGGAGACCTAACTCGTGACAAGGACCAGGCTCTCCAAGAAGACTGCTACCCTTCCCCAGCAGAAGGGCTTGGAGAAAAAGCCTTTTTACCCAAGGAAAGGGGCTACTTACAGAAACTACCCACATTTCCAAACCTCCGCAGCAGGATCAGCAGGTTAAGGAACAGGGGCATGCCTGAAGGCTCCCAAGCCCCAAGCATTGGCTCCATCCCAGCCTGGGGGGAATTTTGACTCCTTGGACATAGCCTCTCTACCCCAAGGAGGACAGCAGTCCACAGGGGGACGTCTAGTTTGTTATGCCCACAGGTGGCTGGCCATCATCAGATTCTTGGGCACTCCAGGTGGTCAGGGAAGGCTATCTTCTCCACCTGGCACAGACACCTTCCCCCCCCCCTTTCTTCCCAGGAGAGCCCTCCTAGGTCTCCCCTTCACTGGGATCTTCTATTGCAGGAACTTGCATGCCTTCTCAAGTACAAGGCGGTGGAACTAGTACCCCAACATTCCAGGGGCAAGGGGTTCTACTTCAGGTATTTCCTCGTGCCCAAAAGGACAGGGGGCCTGGGGCCTAAGGCCTATCCTGGACCTGTGAAACCTGAACAAGTTCCTGGTGAGGGAGAAGTTCATGCTCTCCCTTGGAACATTGTTGCCTTTACCTCCAGCAGGGAGATTGGCTGTGCTTATTGGATTTGCAGGATGCTTATACCACCATCCTCATTCACCCCAGCCACAGGTAATACCTTCATTTCATGGTGGGCAGAGGCTACTACCAGTACAGGATACTACCCTCTGGCCTGGCATCCGTCCCAAGGGTTTCACCAAATGCCTGGCAGTGGTGGCTGCCTACCTCTGCTTCCAGGGTGTATTCGTCTTCCCCTACCTGGGCGACTGGCTCGTAGAAAGAAACAATGCCACTGAGGTGCAGCAAGCTATGGCTTGCACAATCCATGTCCTACAATACCTTGGGTTCGTAATAAACCACCCCAAGTCCCATCTCCTCCCGACACAGGGTCTGGAGTTCATAGGGGCAAAGCTGCAGTACCTTCTCCATCTCTCGCAATCCGGGCTCAAACCGAACTCTGTCAGTGCACCTCAGTGCCCTGGCAGCACACCACCACCCTGTTGACGGCAAGCCCCTCTTGGCTCAGCCTCTGGTGAACCACTTTCTGAGGGGGCTCCTGCTGTCAAACCCCCCTGTCTGCCCTCTGGCGATGGAGTGGGACCTCAGTGTGGTGCTGTCATAGCTTATCCGCCTGTCCTTCGAGCCCCTGGCTCGTGGATGGTTGTGTTTCTGGTGGCTCTCACTTCCGCTCGCAGGTTCAGCGAGCTCCAAGCCCTACTGGAAGAGGTGCCGTATAGCAGGTTCTACAAAAATAGGGTTGTGCTATTCATGCTTCCCAAATTCCTACTGAAGATGGTGTCCCCCTTCCACCTCAGCCAAGAGGTGGTACTACTCACCTTCTTCCCGAGGCTTCACTTCAGCAGGATGGAGAACTTCTTTCACACCTTGAAATATAAGAGGGCCCTGTTCTTCTACATTTAACATACCCAGGACCATGAAAAAGCTGCTCAGCTTTTTGTTTTGTACGACCCCAGTCAGCTGGGGGAAGCGATAAACAAATGAACATAGTCCACCTGGGTGGTGGACTGCATCGCTCTCGCCTATGAACAGACTGGGCTCACGCTGGATGGCCGGGTCACTGCACACAATGTCAGGGCCATGACGGCCTCTGTGGCAAACCTGTGCTCCGCCCGATGTCGGACAGCTGCTGGGCAGCTACTTGGTCTTCATTTGGTATCTTCGCAGCTCATTACTGCCTGGAGAGAGAGTCCCAACGGAACAGTGCCTTTGGCCAGGCTGTGCTCTCTAATCTTTTCGGGGTTTAGGCAACTCCTACCCTCCTGACAATTCTGTTTTCAGGCTACCAGAGCTTTGGTTTCCATCGGATACACGGGTCCTACTGCAGTCTAAACCTACAGACTCGATTACTGCTTCTGGCTCCCCTTGGGGGCGACTGTGTTTTATCTATGGGCTTTTGGTAGTCTGTAGCTAGGGAGTCCCATATGTGAGAGCTGACTTCCTGCTTGTTCCCGGAGAAAGAATAGTTACTCACCTGTAACAGGTGTTCTCTGGGGACAGTAGGAATTTGTCTTCACAACCTTCCCCCCTCCCGTTGGAATTGCTGTGTGTGTATTTGTATATGTATGTGTGTATGCATATGTATATTTATATATAAAAATATATAAATATAAATATAAATATATATATATATATTTTTTTTTTCTTTTTGCCATCTTCTTTTGTCGACTAGATATGTCATCTGACTGGGGAGATGCTTCCGCGGGTGCCCTGTCGTTGCTGACGTCACCCATATGTGAAACTGATTCCTGCTGTCCCCAGAGAACACCTGTTACAGGTGAGTTACTACACTTTTTCTGCATTTGCCTTTTTCCTGCTTCTCTTCATGTGGTCAGTCGGCAGCTGCTTCCCAGTTTGGTTTTGCTGTTTCCCACCATAATTTTTGTGCCGTGGCTGCCATTCTTTCTTCAGAGTCTGTTGATTTTTAGCTCCTCGGCTCTCCCTGTGACTTTTTCTTTTATCCTGTTGTGAAAATGCTTTCTTCCCTACAGCGCTGCTTGGGCTATGGGAAGAAATGTATGATTTTGACAAGTAGTTTGTGTCCCTGCTGTGGTTCTTATCAAGGTGTCTGCAGGTCCTGGTTCCAATAGCCCTTTCAGATCTCTTGCTTTAGCTCCCTCTGGGTTACCTCAGGGTGACGTTAGATCTCAAGATTCCCTTCCTCCGGTTTTGTTACCTGAGCAGCCTGCTCACCCTCTATAACTCTCTAGTCATCCTATGCAGACCTCAGCTGACTGCTTTGATCTCCCAGTTTTTGCAAGTATTCTGTTAGGCCTGGGGTATATGGCACTAGAGGACTTAGACGACTATGATCGCGATCTAGAACGTATGCCCGCCGAAGTTTGGCTAGAGTTTCTTTAGATCTGGTCAAGGATACCCCCTCTCCTCCAGGGGACTGGCGCACTGTAGGGGAAGATGGTGATGGTCCTTAAGATGAAGATTCTATCCCTTCTGAGTTCGGCCGGGAAGGAGAGCTCCCGCCATTGGAAGATAACCAGGAGCCTCTAGAAGATGGTCAGGATATCTGATTAATCCGTAAGGAAGAGCTTCCTGCTGTCAGTGCTCAAATTTTGGAGGCTCTGCACCTCTTGGACTCTCAAGTGCAACAGCCTTAGGATTCCTCTAAACTCCAGGCAGACCCCATCATCATGGGCATCCTTGGACTGTTCCGGCTGGCCGGGTGCCCCCTGGGCCCAGTCCCGCAGTCCACAACGCTCGTCCGAGACTTAGGAGAAGGAGCGGCGTGCAAAGGTCCCCCGAAAGGACTCAACTTTGGACTGGCCTTGGTCCCCAGACACCATCCTCATCAAGGATTCCCCTTCGGGGAGTCGGCATCAGGCCAGAGTCCCTTGGTGCCCGCGCCAAAGGCTGCGGAGCCTTCTGGCCTGGAGTCCAGAATGGCGGCCCTGGAGTGCAGTTTGTCTGCTTTCATGGACCAGCAGCAGACGCTATTCTCCGGCACAACCGGTTCATCCGCCCTAACCACCAGGCCCTAGACATCCAAGATGTCCCTGGAGGCTGAGCCGATCCTTAAGGTCTTTCAGCCTCGAGTCGATCCTCAGCCAAGGTTGCAATCCGAGTCCCACTTGATGGGATTGCGATTCTCCCCAGCAAGTATGCCTTGCACCAGTCGCGGAACCTCCGGAGCCCAGAGGCCCGTGGAGCAGTCCTGTTATGAGTCTTCGATGGACTACTCCAAGTGGGAGACAGGAGGATAAGGAGTCCCCCGACACCAGTTGCCACGGCAACATCCCATCTGACCCTCCCATCTCAGAGCCCTGACGGCAGTCCCTGCCGGAGGATATGGGATTCCTTGATTTCGTCAAGGATATGTCAAAGGCCCTGGCGTTCCCTACCAAATTGGGGGATCCTTGGGCAGATGAGTTGGAAATCTTTCACTACGAGGTTCCTCTGCGGGAATCGCTTATGGTACCCATTCCTTCCATCCTGGAACGGCTGATGCTCCGGATGTGGGAGACACTGGTTCCAGTACCGGTGGTGAGCAAATGGCCCAGGCTTCCAAAAGTCACAGTTGCCACATAACTCCATGGTAGTGGAGTCGGCCATACATTGGCTGAAAAGCCAGAAGATGCACTCTTTGGTGCCCCCCGGCAGGGAGGCCCACACCCTGGATGCCCTCAGTAGAAAGTGGCCCCATGGTCTTAGCGAAGGGGGAGCATGGTGAGACCAGCATAGGTTCAAGCCAGCAGTTCCCCTCTGGTCCTCCAGGTTTCGTTTTTGGCCGGCTTTGAGCAACAGCGCTGAGATGGCTCCTTGGCTGTTTCAGTTTCTTCTAGATGCTTGGCAGCTGCTCCAGGGTTCCAAGGCCCTGATCTTCCTGCCAGGAAACTTAGGGACCCTCAGGCACCTCTCCCGCTGGTGGCAATGGAGTTGTGCCCCATTCTGTTCTTTTGTCTTTATCTCTAGGAACCCCACCTTATCTTTTGTGGTGTTTCGAGATGGAGAGGAGGTGTCGTTATCCTCCATTGGGTGAGTAAGCAAAGAAGAGGAGCTACCCCCTACTAGAAAGCAAAGATCTATCTGTGACCCATCTGTTTCAGAAGGAGAGACCCCTCCATACCCATTCAGGATACTATGGTGGCCTTGCACTTTGTGGGGCTCATCCCTAAATGGGTCTCTTAAGTGGACCTTTTTATTTTGGAGGGTCTCAGGCGTCCATCCAGTTTATTCCCCCTTCTTGAGCCTATGCGTCAGCTTGTCTCCCTAGTGGGAGAAGCTGAAAATGGGCCAAGGCATACCTAGGTCCTCACCTCTCTGCCTCAGGGTGAGCTGGATCAGCTTTTTGGTCTTCCTTGGGTGGATGCTCTGGTTACAGTAGTGACAAAGTGCATGACCAACCTGTGGAAGGGGGCGCTGTGTTGGAGTAGTCTCATGATCGGAGGGTGAAACCCTCCTCAAGTATACCTTTTATAGCTTCAGCTTTGGGCACTCAAGTGGCTCTGTGTGCAAGCTTGGTGGCCAGAGCCCTCCTGCGTTGGATCCAGCAGTTACCAGACAGTCACAAGGTGGCAAGAATAGAGTCTGGTACTTTGTATGTAGCTGATGCTCTATACAACTTGATCACGATTTCCTCCAAGTCCATGGTGGTGGTAATAGAGGCCAGGTGATGTCTGGGGCTCCGAAATATAGTAACATAGTAAATGACGGCAGATAAAGAACAGTATGGTCCATCTAGTCTGCCCAGTAAGATGGCAAGAGTAGGTGTACCTGCTGCTCCGTGCAGGTAACCCCTCCCTATGTCTTTGTTTAGGGGTGAACCCACCGCTCTGTGTAGGACACCCCTGTTTGTTGAGAAATTAGATAGTTAAGTTTATTTTGATTTCAAGGGCAGGTTGCTCTTTTGGGAGGACCTGGGGAAGTTGGTGAAAGACCTTGGTGAGTCTCACCATTATAGGCTTCTGGAGAACAGACCTAGGTATATGCACCATGCTTCTTAAAGGACTTCATGTGGTTCTCAGAGATGCCCTGGGATAAGCAAGAATCTGAGAGGGCCTGCTTTCCTTAAGGGTCTAAACCAGGGGCGTCAAACTCCAGTCCTGGAGGGTCACAAACCAGTCAAGTTTTCAGGATATCACTAATGAATATGCATGAAATATATTTGCATGCACTGCTCCCACTGTATGCAAATATACCACTGAAAGATGGTACATAAGAAATGTTAAATAAAATATATCTCATTAATATACATGAGGGATATCCTGAAAACTAGGCTATTCTGCAGCACTCCAGGACTGGTGTTTGACTCCCTTGGTCTAGACCCAAAAGTCTCTGTCCTTTAATGGTTCCCAGTGCTCTCAGGACTCAGCAGCAACTTCCTCGAGATTCAGTAAGCCCCCACAATGAGATTTGGTGGGCCTTCTGAGGTACAGCTGGTCAGGGGGTGGCTGTTTTACGTAAAGTGGACTCATACCACCTCAGTCCAATGGGTCCTTGGCGTTCTTGGGGCCTCTTTTGAGATGCTTTTCTGGAGTCCCCTTGCGGCTCCTACTTGGGGATCAAGAAAACTCTGCAGTGCCCTCCTGCATTCGCAGGCTATTGTAACCATGCTTTCTGCAGAATAGGCCTAGGGCTGTTACTCCATCTATTTTATTTATCTTGTTTGATTTGAGTCACCACTATCAAAAGACCTGTGGTAATATACAATTTAAAAAACAAAAAGAAGGTCCTAACCCCTTCCATCCAATAAACACTTAAGATAAAAATAAAAAAAAAACAACCTACCCTAGAATCGGTCTCGAAGATGCCCAAATTCTACCTCCAAATAAGCCCTCTCTCAGCAGTTCACTCATATAACTAATTCTCCAGGAACAGGCAGGATGTCAGCCCTCACTTATGGGTGACGTCGGCACTGACGGAGCCTGTGCGGAGCAATTCCCCAGCTTTCAAAGAAAGCCTTTGGGATTGCTGCCACGCATGCGTAGTCCTCTTCCTGCCCAAGGGTGCCATCTTGCTCAGTCTCCCTTTTTCCGCGGAGCCCTTCGGATGCACATCCTCGTCCCTCGGAAAAAGTCTTTCGCCTACTGGCCCTCTATTTTCCGGTTGCACCGTTCTTCTACCCGTCCTTCCCCTGCTCTACCTTCTTAGAGCTGTTCGGGGACAGTTTTTTTTCTCTTCACCTTTTCTACAACGGGCTTCGTGCCTTCTTTCTTTCCCCTTTCCCTAACTGCTGGCCGTGTGAGTCTTCGACCTTGCAGGGGCCATTTTTCGGACTCGCCTCAGCACCTAGAGTATTCACAAAGTGCTTAGCTGTGGTGGTGGCCTACCTATGAACCTGGGGAATCTTTCTGTTCCCCTACTTAGATGACTGGCTGTTAAAGGCAGACTCCACTTCAGCAGTCGCTTCTGTCCTAAATCAAAACTTGGGGTTTGTGATAAACTATCCAAAGTCACATCTGAACCCAACCCAGAACCTTGAGTTTATAGATACTTGACTGGACATGGCAAGGAGCCGAGTGTTCTTCCCAGAGGACAGATGTTTCCTGATTACCTTAGCCATCAAATGCAGCAACAACCATCAGTTCATGTCGTACCCTATGCTCACCTCCACATGAGGATCTCACAGTGGGCTCTCCTCAAGCCAGTGGTAGCAGTCCACAGGTCATCTCTCAGACCTAGTCAAGATCACCTTGCAGATGAAGGCAGATCTACAGTGGTGGGTCATGCCACAGAATCTAATCAAAGGGTACTTTATCAGAGGTCTGCACCGCAGTTTATCCTATCCACCGATGCATCAAAACTAGGCTGGGGAGCCCATCTCAGTGGGCTCATGACGCAGGGCCTTTGGTCTGCTCAAGAGAGAGCCCTCCAGATCAATCTTTTAGAACTCAGAGCAGTATCCAAATCCATCAGTCTTCTCTCCCCAACTCAAGCAGCATTCTCTTTTTGTGCAGACTACAACCAGGTGGCTTTGTTTTATATAAACAAACAAGAAGGGACAGCCTCTCAAACCCTGTGCAAAGAGGCCTCTCGCCTGTGGAACTGGGCACTTTCCCAGGAGTATTCACCTTCATGCAGTCTACCTCCTGGGAGAACAGAATCAATTGGCCAGTAGACTAAGCCAAATTCTACTCCCCCATGAGTGAAGGTTGGATCCCCAGGTAGCCCAATGCTTGTTTCAGCTCTGGGGGATTCCCCTAATAGACCTCTTTGCATCTCCCCTCAATACCCAGCTACCTCTGTTCTGCTCGAGGATACCCTCTCCCCACAGGAAATTGTCAGATACCTTTCTCATTCACTGAGGTCGAGGGCTTCTTTATGCTTTCCCTCCACTTCCACTCATAGCGAAGACACTCTTCAAACTCCAGGCTGAACGGGAGACGAATGATCCCATTTGCCCCGTACTGGCCCAGACAACCGTGGTTTCCTCTGCTTCTTCATCTTGCTCAAGCACCTCCCCTCTGGCCCAGTTACTTACCGACGCTTCTCTCCCAGGAACAGGGCACCCTGTTGCACCCCTTGCATCCCAACCGCAAACCACTCCGGTTGATGGCCTGGAAGCTGAATGCCTGGTTCGCTCACATTTAAATCTCAAGGAGTACGTTTTGCATATCCTTTTATCTTCAAGAAAGGATTCAACCAGACGCTCTTATGCCTTCAAATGGCGCAGGTTCTCCATCTGGTGTGTTCTCTTAAAACACTGGATCCTTTCACATGTCCCTTTGAACCTATGGGCACAGCTCCCTTGAAGTTCCTCACTTGGAAGCTTCTCTTCCTCCTAGCAGTTATCTCAGCTCGCAGAGTCAGCGAACTCCAAGCTTTAGTAACCTATGAGCTTTATACCACTTTTCAACACAAGGTGATCCTTCAAACACATCCTGAGTTCTTGCTGAAGGTCATCACCTCTCTTCACTTGAATCAATCAGTCTTGCTACCGATCTTCTTTCCACGACCCCACTCATCTCCAGCTGAAGCCAAGCTTCATACTCTCGAATGCAAGAGAGTGCTGGCATTTTATTTAGAACGCACCAAAGACCTTTCCAATCCTCTCAATTGTTTGTCTCCTTTGACCAAAGCCATTTGGGGATACTGGTGTCTAAAAGAACACTGTCTAATTGTTTGGCAGTCCTTATGGTCCCTCCAATCCAGTCCCGCACCTCTGGGTAGTGTATCTCTTCCAGCAGCTTGGAGATTGAGCATGTCATCTTTTGATGACACCAGTGTACTTATGCAGCTGGCACCGCCTACCAGCCCCAGTAAGCTCAATCTCCAAGCAGCTGGAAGAGGTGCCCGGGTGCGGGGCTCACTGAAGGACAAGTAAGGAGATAGGCTTAGAGTTTTATTTTATGTCCCCTGTAAGGTTGAGGTTTTTTTAGTTTGGTGTAGTGAGCTTAAAAAAACAAACAACCCCCCCCCCCCAAAAGGAACAAAGGGCTAAGTGATGCAGAGGCTAAGGAGGTCTAGAGAGCCGGCAGAGCAAGGAGGAGGATACTCGGTGCCCTCTTCCTCCTCTCCCCTTGCTAGTGAGTTTGGTGTTTTTTTTCTTCTGAGGACGCCTCTTGCAATCTGAGTCTCTTGGCGGCTCCTGAACCCATTATCGGGTGAGGAGCTGCAGCTTGTGCAGACCCTGTTTTGACCAGCAGCCTCGGATTTGTCCCCCCGTCAGCGCCGAAGCCAAAAGGTGCAGGCTGAGCGCGAGGGGGAAATGAGCCACATGTTGTGTGGTCAGAGGTAAGATCGGCGGAGTGGAGGGAGTAGCAGCTTCGTTGCACCATCGGGGCATGCGGTAGAGAAGAGAGACCTACAGCCATGTGTGGCTCAACAGGGACGTGGGAATTTTTTCAGTGCATTTTCAGTTCAGGCCTAACTACTTGTTTCCTCCTGCATGGTCCTTGGTGCAGGGAGAGGTCAGCCGCCTGATTTTCTTATGGGGGTGGGGGTGAAGAAGGCCGGAGTATAGCCCTTCCTCCTCTTTAGGGACATTTTTGGTTTTATTTTTAGTTTCATTTTTACTTTGCTTTACTTTCAGTTGTATGGTAGTTTCTTTTGAGCTGGCAGTTTAGGTCTTTATTTTAATTTGGTCCGTAGTTCTCTGGGCCAGGGATCCAGGGGACATTTCTGGAACTAGGCTCCCTCCACTGCCCGGCTACAACTTTGGGGGTCTTCCTGGGTATTAGGTGGGTCCCCAGAGAGTAGGGTCTGCAGCGCCTCCCACCTTGCCAGCCAGACTGCAGTGCCTAGTGTGTGGCACCAGGCGGGGAGCGGTCTCGGAGACAGGCATTTTTCTCGGATGCATGCAGGAGGCCAAATCATTAGAACAGGGCCTATGAGACAAGGCAAAGCAAGAGGGGGCCTCACTGGCGCAAGAAGTTCCGGAAGCTGGAGGCTCTGCATTGCCTTCGGTGGAACTGGTCCCCGGTTCCTCCACGATGCCTGAACAATCCACCCCCCAAGCCCAAGGAGCTCTAGGGCTCCTGTGAGATTTTTCATTGGACTTTGTCTTACTATTGCACAAGGCCTTTTGCCTAAGGCAAAGTTCGGCAAGTGTTTCCTCAGCGCTGGAATGTGGGATCAAGAGGGTGTCGGATGCAAAGGAGGAAGACTTGGGGGCAGTGGTGACTAAGCGAGCTAGAGGCTCGGAAAAGTGGCAGCAATCGCCATTGTCATAGGCGCTGGATGGGGAGGATTTCGAAATGGAACTAGATCTACAAGAGGAGTTAGAAGGGGAGATCCCAGAACAAGAAGATCAGGCACACATAGTTCAGGTGTTCCGCTGGGAAGAGTTGCCAGCGCTCGTCTCGGGGTCTTTGAAGGCCCTGAATATGCCCATTAATCTCCCAGCAGGGGAAGAAGTGCTGGAGTATCCGCTGCTCCAGGTGGTCCAAAATTCGCAGAAGGTCTTCCCAGTGCACAGAGTAGTGCAGCAGATGATCCAGGATGAGTGGGATCTACAGGAGGCTGGCCTTAAAGGGACGCGCACCATAACGTGCCTGTACCCGCTGCATGACCAAGAGCGTGAGCTCTTTTGCTTGCCCAAGGTGGACGCCATGTTTGCGGTTACCAAGAAGACTACAATACCGGTGGAAGGCAGTGCGGCCCTTAAGGACAACCAGGACAGGAAGTTGGATAACTTACTGAAGCAGGCCTTTGATATTAATGCCCTTTCGCTACAGGCGTCCATCTCAAAAGATCCAACAGCTAAGGGATGCTGTGCCGGACATCTCTGTGGAGGCAGCCAAATTGGAGTCGAGGGTGGCCTATTTAGCAGACACCCATAGTCTTATTAGGGATCTTTCTAAAAGCATAGCCTCTCTGGTAGCGACATGCCGCAACCTGTGGCTACGGAACTGGGCGGCAGATGGTCCCGTCTCAGCAAGCTTCCCTTTAAGGGTAAGCTGTTCTTTGGGGAGGAGTTGGAGAAGTTGGTTAAGGACTTGGGAGAGTCTAAAGGATGTCGGCTGCCCGAGGATAAGCAGAAAGAAGCCCGTAATTCTTCGGTTTCGTACCTCACACTTTGGCCAGGCCCAGAGAGGCAGGTCCCCCTTCAGGGGGCAGGGGTTTCAAGGTTTCTGAGGCGCAGGCAGGAGTTTTGTGACCGCCTCTGCCTTGGGACACAAGAAAGCACAATGAAGTGAGGGGGGGCCCAGGTCGGGGTGCGACCCATGGGAGGTCTGCTGTGGGAGTTCTACCCTGCCTGGGTCCAAGTTATGTCTGACCAGTGGATCCTGGAAGTCGTCCGGGTGGGCTGTGCCCTCGAATGGGCACGTCCAGTGGCCCAGTCTTTTGTTCAGTCTTCCAGCTAAGAGCCGTGGATCCTGTTCCTCAAGACCAGTTGGCTGTGGTCGATACTCCATTTATATCATGGTGTCCAAAAAAGAAGGTTCCTTTCACCCAATTCTCGATCTCAAGGGTGTGAACCGCTGTCTCCGGGTGCCGCATTTCCACATGGAATACTGAGATCAGGGATAGTGGCGGTAAGGAGTGGAGAGTTCCTGACATTTCCCGATCTCCCGGAAACATGTCTACACATTCCCATCCATCCAGAACATCAGCAGTCTCTCCGCTTTGCGGTGCCAAGGGGCCATTTCCAGTTTCGAGTGTTACCCTTCAGCTTTGCCACTGCCCCCGTACCTTCACCAGGGTCATGGTGGTGATGGCGGTAGCGCTCCACAAGGAATGTTTTTTTTCATCCACCGGTACCTAGACGATTGGCTGATCCAGACAAAGTCCAGGGATGACAGCGAAAGAGCCACAACGCGAGTGGTGGAGTTCCTCCAAAGTCTCAGTTGGGTGGTCATCCAGGCCAAGAGTCAGTTGCGACTTTTTCAGGATATAGAGTATTTAGGGCTGCACTTTGATACCCATGCGGGCAGGGTCTTCCTGCCGGATCAATAAGTGCAGGAGCTCCAAAAGTTGGTACGGCAGTTCCTGCGGATGTTTAGATCATTGGCGTGGTATTATCTGCAGATGCTGGGGACCATGGCAGCCACTCTACAGTTAGTCGCATGGGCACAGAATGCGACCACTGCTGAAGTCCTTACTACGCTGCTGGTCCCATCAGAGTCAGTCCCTATCCCAAGTACTCCCTTGCCCCCAGGGCACCAGGAAGAGCCCTCATGTGGTGGCTGCATCTGCAGAACCTGGAAAGGGGCATGCTACTCGAGTCCCTGGTGTGGGTTCTGTTGATGACCGATGCCAGTCTGGTAGGTTTGGGAGCTCATTTCGAGGGATGTTTTGTTAAGGAACAGTGGAGTTCGGAGGAGGCCAAATGGTCGATCAACAGGCTATAAATGCAAGCAGTGATCCTGGCATTGGAAAACTTCGAGCCCTGATTGCGGGGAAAGGCGGTCAGAGTCCTTGGACAATGCGACCACGGTGGTGTACATCAACCAGCAAGGAGGCACGGGCAGTGTAGCCTTAGAGGACGAGGTTGAAGGCTGTTCGGATGGGCAGAGACCCATCTCCAAGCATTATCGGCAGCCCACGTGGTGGATGTTAACAATGTCACAGCAGACTACCTCAGCTGAGTGTACATGGACCCTGGAGAGTGGCAGCTCAACCAGGAGGTGTCTGAGCAGGTGGTCTGCCGGTGGGCCTGATGGAAATGTTCGAGTCTGACAAGGCTGGCCGTTTTTTGTTTTTTCAGCAGAAGAGGAGAAAGGATGTCCGGCCTGGATGTCCTAATGCAGTGATGGCCAGAAGAGGGTCTGCTCTTTTAATTATTTATTTCACCTGTTTTTTTATACCGCCTTATCTTGAAATCAAAGCGGTTTGACTCAGAACAAAAGCAGGTTACATTATAATTGGTTTGAGATATTGAACAGGGGGGAACTATATATAACTTATTCAACATATTTACATATCAACATGGGTTCTGTGTGTTTGGTTCTGATTAGGTTTTTATGTCCGCTTGAGTGTATCATGGATCCTTTGGTTGGGGCCAGTGTAGTTGTAGGATTACGTGATGTGGCCATAGTGTTCTGTGAACAGAAGTGTTTTAAGGTTTTTTTTTCCGGAAATCCTTTATCTCCAGTCGCATGAATGTCTTTGAGGAGGGAGTTCCAAAGTTCTTTATCTTTATCTTGTTGTGCGGCTAGCGACAATGCTGTTTTGGAGGTTGATTGCTTGCTTTTTCTGTAGTCAGGTGAGATGTTTATCATGTGTCTGTTGGACCTTCTAGAGCGGGTGTTTTCTTTTATGATTAGTAATTCAAGTACATCTGCTGAGAAGTGATGGATGATTTTAAAGATGTTTAGTATGGTTTAGAACTTGGCACGTGCTTGAATTGGTAGCCAGTGTAGTAGTAGTACTGGTGTAATGTGGTTGGTCTTGCTTGTTACACTGATGATTCGTGCTGTTGTGTTTTGAACCATTTGAAGTGGGTGTTTGACTTGTTTTGGAAGTTCTTGGTATAGTGAGTTGCCATAGTCCAGATGATGGGGTGATGATGGCTTGGCAGACCGCTCGGAAGTGGTCTTGTTGTAGGAGTGGTTTGAGTCTTTTTATGAGGTTCAGTTTGCGGTATGCCTTTGTTGCAGTTAAGTGTGTGTGATTGGAGGTTGATGTTTTTATCTAGTATGATGCCAAGGTATTGTACTTCTTCCTTTACGGGAATGGTATGGTTCAACAGTTGGGTTTGCTGTGGAGGGTTGAAGGTAGTGCTAGTGCTGCTGTATAATGCTTCTATTTTCTTATAGTTCAATGAGAGGTAGTGGTTGTTGTGCCAGCTGGCTACGTCCTTTAAACATATTGTAATGGCTGAGAGGTTTGGTGCTGCAAGATCAATCAGGGTGTATAGCATGAGATCGTCATATAGATGTAACAGTATTTCATGTTTCTTGATATTGTCACAGACAAGGCACATGTATAAGTTGAAGAGTATTGACGAGAGTGCCAATTCTTGTGGGCTGCCTTGTGGTATAGTGTAGGGATCTGAGTAGTTTGCTCCACCCAACCTCTGAAGGACACCCG